>OY754892.1:5027500-7527500 GCA_963576445.1 Lithosia quadra
AACAATCCTGTCGTTTTGCGTTTGTCGGGCGTTTGAAACAAAACTAATGTTCACCACATTTTTTTTATTTGAAACGCCTCACGTCTTCACAAGCTTCAAAGGACTCGTATTCGACCTGTCTTCTAAGCTCACGTACCACGAAACTATAGAGAATTATCTTTGCACGTGATAACGCCAAAATATCATTACCAACTTAAAGCAGAAGCCTGCAATTATTACGCTAAGTGAAGCGTATAATGCGAGTTATTTTAGATTAGCGCACTGAGGAAATTGGTTAATTTGCAGAGACCGGAATAAATGAATAAACGTTATTACTGTAAAGTTAAGGAGTTAATTTAAACAACTATGGTTTTAGAAGAGACCCTCAGTGAACACGTCGGTATCAGAAGGTCGTTCTGAACAATTCCTTTCGGTCTTCGCATTAAAACATAAGTGCGTATATAACTTTCTCCTCGCTACGCATTGTTTTATGGGAATATTGAATTACAAAACATATCTTAATTATTAGTCGTGAGCCCGCGGAATGGCGGTATATACTCGCTCGTATAAGGATAAATTTTGGTGAAACTAATCAATAAACAATGCTTTCAGCTTGCTGGCTTCCTTATCCGAGATATTCACTTCCTATAAACAACCCAAATGTTGTATCAATAATGATATTGCCGTTGTACGTAACACTATGATAGCTGTCATGAAGGTCTAGTCTAGGACATTGTGTGAATGTTCTTCTATCACGAAGTGGCGTGCGATGACAACGACTTACCTACTCCATAGTGTCTATCTGAGCAACGTGAAGACACGGTTGACTCTACTGGCGCTAGAAACCAAACCTCAAAATCTCTCGATTAATTTTTAAATCTTAAGTATCACAAATTTTTCAATCTGCACATTATTGTCTAACAAGCATTAATTAAGTATTGTTACGAACGGTTATAAGACTATTCTCCACAACCAATCGTTCACACAGTTTATAGCACCATTGTATTGTAATGTATTTCCATCAAAATCACACTCAAACGCTACAATGCGTTTATGAAATGAGGTAGAAGATGTGTATCAATATTCAAAAATGTTTCAAAATGTATAAAGTGCCCTTTTCTCCCACGCCTTTGTCGGTCCTTATGTATGTTTACTGATATTAAACCTAAGTACGGTCCTTATTTTATGTGTTGGTATCCTAGGGTCGTATGGATGGTTCAAATTGTGGTCCGGAATCCACAGTGAGTATTCATTAACCGCGACATGGCTCACAAATAACCTTATACATAATAAATGCGTTGTAAATGTCGCAGTTACTGGCACATACCAGTTTTTATAGAAAACGGATATAAACTAATCTGATAGCCCCTAGAGGTGTGTATTCATCTATTTAAGATATAATAAATGTAAGTACAGCGGAAAAATACTACACACGGAGGCATAATTGAAGAAGCACGGAAATTCCAAAGATGTTTGTAGATATAATAACGTGTTCAATGCACAGAATTGGGTTTTCAGAGCTGTATACTCGATATTTACTACTGGTAGCTGATTCTATGTAGGTTTTGACAGGCTCGAGGTTTTACTGAAGCAGGATCGTCAAGCAAGCGAAACCAACAAAGTCCAATTAGATTCAAAAGCTAAAAAATACACTATAAGGACATAGGTAGTTCAAATTCAGGCTTGAATCATTTTCTTACTTGGTTTAACCAAATTTTAGGCGTAAAATTGTTCTAATTGATATTTAACATATTTTCTGATGCGAATAAAGAGTGAGTGGTAATAATAAAGGCTTACACTATTCTAGTCGGCCCACTTACACTATCATAGAGAAAATCTCGAATTCGATATTCAAATCTATGTTGGTTAACCACAATGACACATCAATGCGAAATCGGTTGCTTTATTATTCTCATTCGTCAGAACTGGAATGTCATAAAGTTCCGCATTGAATAGTTTGACCGTAACATGTACAAGTATGTTTGTGAGTGCAACACAGGGCCTGAGAGCGGTGATGTTTACTTAGGCGTAGAGAAATGTAAACACGTAGCGGTGCGGTGACTACCAGCGGGTTCGGTGCCGGGCGATACCCTGTCGACTTTAAACAACCTATAAAAGTGCTTTGAACTTTAAGGTGCACATAATTATGTTTAGTGAAAACATAACTTACAGTTCCCTTGAGAATCATTTTGAAGCTCTTCAAATATTGGAGTAAAGTTCTAATATGTTAAGTGCCTACTTGTAAGCTTATTATTTATTGATTGGGAATTAGGTGGATGGCAAGTTTAAAATAAGGTTTTATTGGCATTACAATTTGATAGACTTAAACGCAATTTATGAAGGCACTTCACATCGGCGACGATAAAAAAAAACCAGGTCTTCGTTCGCATAGATTTAGATTTTTAAAGGTTTAATTTTTTTGGGATTCGGGAGAGGAGGGTGTTGTGATAATTTCTATTTCTGACAACGCAGATTCCTAATTATTTATCCATATAAAAGTAGACCATATTACGTCTTATACTAGGTACTGTCAGCGAAAGTACCAACCAAATCGGTACAGCCTTTCTGGAGATTACCCTTTCAGAGAGACAAAATATTTTAACTTTTTTTTTGTTGCTGTAACTTTATAGTGCACTTATTTAAAACCTGCTATTTTAACATAACAAAAAGATACTTCAATTTTATTTATTTGTATAATATAGATAGGTTATAATATTGGCATTCAAATACTCTCACGAGTGGTATTGAGTGTTCTGGTGTATAGCTTAGAAATGTATACAATGTGATTGTACCTTGAGACGTATTATGACGTAGGACAGGACTGTAGCGACCCAGTCCTTCAGGGTCAGTGACCCGAGGGTAGCGGTGACTTGTCGGTGTCAGACAGATGACGAAGCGGCCTATGCGGCGTGGAACCTCACAATTAAATAGGCCGCTGCATTCTAAGCGGCTACGACCTCTGGGTGAGTTCGTATAAAAATTCATAAGTAGTAATTTTGTACGTACACATTGTATACAACACTAATGAAGTTTTTGTTTGTTGAAAGTTTTTCATTTAAAAAAAGTTGTCTATACTATTATAACCACGGAATAAAGAATACCTACTACAATGGAAGTGTGATACTACTTATTCATAAGGGGAACCGCTGTCGCCAAACTCACACATACAACCAGTCGCCAAAATAGCCTAAATTATGCATACTGCAAAACGAAAATACACCTTACTAGTTCGTGTTAGAGATTTATTTGCTATAGATAAAAAAAATATTTACGGCGATTCGTATTTTGAATCAAACAAACTTTGACTTAAGAAAAACTTCAGATAATCTCTCTCTCTCGCTCTATCTTACTACGCAAACCTTGCGAAACAACGCGTACAAGTGACACGCGTGCCACGCCCACTTACCACTTCTACTTACTTCTCTTTTCTGTGATTATAACATTGTAAATTAGCTGCGTTGGAGATATTAAAAAGGGTTAAGTATGTTACATAAACGATTCTAAACAATATTATTTTTTTAATTATTGTCTATTTGTCTGTTAATTCGCGATGGACGCAAAAACTATTGAATAGATTTTGATGCAGGTTTTTCTTTGGCTTCAAAGGTCTTAGTCGGACTTAAAATCTTGATAACAATGGGGCTTATAAACCGACCGGGCGGAGCTGCGGACATAGGGCTAGTACATATTCTACACTAATAAAAAAATTGTGTTTTCAGAGAGTTTTTCATTGTTATCTAAGCACATTTAACGTAATTTGTTTGTGACGTTGTACAATTTTGTGTAGCAATTAGCTACCAACATTGAAATAAAAAAGAGTTGAGAACATTGTTTTTGGTATTCAATTTGAACCTTTTGATGATGAAAAAGTAGAAGGCTACGTACACACTAGTGTATATACGTCGACGTATCGCATAATCCACAACCCTGAGTTTTTACACACGTAATTTGTACACACATCGAGGATAACGCCGCCGGGCAAATGCCAGTGTAAAAGAGCTATTATAATCAATCAGATTAGCTGTTCTTGAATTTATTAGTCATTGACACACATATGAATCTAATCTATACTGAGAAATGTTGCGTGTTATGGACAAATCAGGAAGAAATAAGCACATATTATATTAGTGTGGTTCTGATTTAAATATTGTCTGCTCTATATTGAACAAAATAAATTTAATGTTTGCAAATTTCACAGTGTACAATAAAATTATTTCTCATTTATTATTTACCTTCTAGCTATACCCGCGACTTCGTCCGCGTGGATGTATTTTTAAGTTTTTTTTTTATTTATTTTGCGCGAAACCCTGAATCCAGACGCTTCAATTTTATTTATTTGTATAGATGTATGGATTTGCATTTCAAAATTATACTATATTTTTACTTCTTTTATATATTTTTTTTGTATTTTCTCTTACTTTCTATTCAATAGAGCCAAATGTATTTATATTAATTTGTCTAACAGTGACAGAATCATAATAGATTTTATGATAGTACACATAACATTAAAACGATCTATCCATTCAATTTTATAATATACGTTGGCATTTTAGTCTCTCTCTCAAGACTTTGAAAGCATTCGCATTATTTCTTGTATAAATAACACGTTAACAAGCATATAACAGTGTTAACTAATAAACGGTTTAAAAGCTTGCGATCAAACAAGCTGGTTTATTAGTGGGTTAAACTAACGTGATTAGTGCTGGCCTGTGACGTCACACGGTATAGTGCGGAAGCGAGCGCTTCGGCCGCGTTGTGCTGTACCGTCGATGTGCGCAACTTGTGTAATGACCACCCACGTTACTTAGGCTGCGTACACACTGGCCGTGGTGGACTTACTATCTATATCATACCATCTCACTATGCGCGTTTACCTGACACGATGCATCCTGTAGATATTAATTGGTTATGAATTTATGATTATCATAAATTTAGGAACCATTTTTAGTACACGATATTAAATCGTCAATGTATTTATTTCTAATATTTTTGCTTCCTTATTCGCACAAATTTACCTATATTTGAATCAAATTATTACAAATGCAAACGGATATCCGGTATTCAATCATTGTGAACACTTCTGGAAGTATTCCTACAGTCTTATCTCTGTTTTGAAAGATAGCATTATTTATATAAATTTCCACAGATAATTGCACAAGGCCGTCAAACTCCAGTAAGGTTTTTTTACTTTTTACGACAACGTAATTTCGGTCTAGTGTGTCTGTAGACTAAAAACTCAATATTTTAAAGTGGCCGTCGTGTATTGTAGGGCAGACTGCTTTAGTTTTTTTGTGACGTAGTCGCAATGGTTAGTCGTAGTTATGCATATATTATGGTAAAATTACGTAGATGTTGTTTTGCTGAATAAACATTTCAGGATTAGGAAAAATTAAGTAGGTAACTCATCAAGGAAGTTCAGCTTTTACCTGGGTCTTTCCGAGTGACAATACTCGATGTTTTAACAGACTTCAATACACGGTTTACTATAAGACATAATTAGTCCGCGATTATCTCGCGTTTGATTGAACTAATTTTGATACGGTTTTCAGAAAAAAAAATTACATGCAAGTTATTTAGTACACTTAACCGACTTAAAAAAGTGGTGAGTCGTTTCTTTTATAAGTTAAAATTTTATTGTATGTCTCTTTTTTCTTTCATATTCAATTCGTCAGTGGAATGCACTCTGCTGAATAATAAAGAGTCCACCATACCAGATGTTGACGATTCTAAAGCCGCCTCAATGGACACTTTTTTACGCCCCACTGGTGTATCAGAGTAACATAAGTGGTCATGAGGGTAGGATTAGTCCCGAAAAAGTCCACTATGATGTGAAAAGATGAGTAGAACATAAACACGACATACATTCCTGACGCATCGCCTGCATGCGAAGGCGCCAGAGGTTGTAAAAAATTTACGTCACCAGTTTCCTGGTGTTTACTACACGTGTTCAATGCTATTAAATGAAATGGTAAACGGACAGAGTTTTCCTTATCTTTACTCGCTATGAGATCGAGCAGAAGCGATGGCCTTGTGCAACATTTCTGTCAGCTTTTCCCTTAGTGCTGAAATGATTAATGTAATTCAATTTCAATTATAACTAAATCCTTGCTATAGTATAGCACTACTTCCTAGTTCATTTCTATTGTGATCATTATTTATGATTAGTCGCGTCGATCGAACACTCTTCAAATAAATAAAATAATGCACAGTGTGCATCACAAATTTCTAACCAGAAATTATAAATGAGCCAACTTAACGATAAGATATTGTTTGTAATTTGTTGTATAAAAAATTCAAAACTAGTCTAAGTCGAGATTCATGACTGAGTATCGTTCTAGTGTGATTATACTTAAGATATTGATTCTATCTTAAACGCGTTACCTACAGATAATACGTAGTTATTATTCGCAGATAGATAAGTATAGATACAATACTATTTTATCTCCTTTGTACGTGACGCGACACACTCTCGTCATTTTCTTTTTATTACTGAGACATAATATTAAGCACCACAAAGGCTAAGCTAGAGGTTGTACTAATAATAGTGACGGTACTTGTAACAGACAATTTATCACTCGTAGACGTTTCCAGCATGAAGTTTCTTTCGAATAGTAAGCGTATCGTATTCGTATCGAGAGACTTGAGACGTCCAATATATATCGCGTTTGCACATCAATATTATTGACCGGATCGCAATATAAATTGACTGTCTCAAGTCTTTCGTTACGAATACAATACGCTTACTATTCGAATGTAATTTCGTGCTCCCCCTTCTGCGAAGTGTGTTAGAAACGAGTATTCTGAACTTTAGCCATAGTCGTAAAACCGATACACTGTCCAAAGTCAACACAATATTTTGTGTGAGCACTACCTAAGTACATTCCACGTATGTCATGTTCATGTATTATATACCAATAACAATGTATTGCACGTTTCAACAGTTTTTTTGTTCTTGAATTACTACGAATGGGGCTAAAAATAGTTAATTTTATACGTTTAAATATACGTTTTATTATAATATTCTTTATATGTTAAACATAAAAAAATATTTTTCACATACCCTGCAAGTAGATTCAACGTACATTTTACGTGCCACGACGTAAATTAAATTCTATAGAAAAAAAGATTTAGTTTGTAACGTTAAAATGAAGCTTTTAATGAATATTATAAATGTAATATGTTATGTACTATGATGTATACACGGTATTTACAGCGAAAAAATTTTTTTTTGAGTTAGGTCTGTCTAACTGCCAGTTACATTTTTTTTGTATGGTCGCAACCACCCCTTACTCCCCGAGTGCGTCTTCTCTACATAACTGCTATTATTTTATTTCATAGAAAACACATGCCTACAATATAACCATAAATAAAAATAAACAAAAGTAAATCTTAACTTAAAAATACAACTTAATTGTCCAAAAAAAACTGTATAAATATTCACTTGGAAGGCATTTTAAATCTCCTTGTTTATTGCAACCAATTAGTTGCGCAATAGGAAGTTAAAATAATGCCGCCATCTTTGTAACCAGTTAGGCGAAAAGGCAATAAAATTGTGTGACAGATTTTTTTTCAAATGGAGTCTTTTGAATAGGTACTCGTTTATATAGGACGGGAGTCAGAACAAAACAAATCACCGTGACTTAGAAGTAACTGTAAAAATGGCATAATACTCGTAGTTATTCCGAAGTCATCGCATTTTCAATGTAAACGAAGTGAAGAAGATGAGTTATTTCCGCGACTATGTTCGCGTGGTTTTAGATTTTTAAGGTTTTAATTTTTAGATCAGAACACGTATTCTCCCATTTATTCTCTATCTGCCAGTGCAATTCCCGTTAAAATCGGTAAAGCCATTTCAGAGATTAGCTGGAACAAACAGACAGACAAAAATGTTGGTATATGTACCGTATATACATCCAAATGTACTTAGTAAAAACGATTATTTTAATATTACAAACAGACAATCTAATTTTATTAACATATTTTTATAGATAAGTGTGCAACGTTGGACAAAAACTATTATATTGCAATGTTTATGTTGCCTTTATAAATCTGTGTTTGTTAGTATTGCGTTAACATAAAATGGCTGTTATTAATTGTGGTGCGGTGAACTTGCAAATTGTTTATGTGTTTGTTTATCCTATTTAATGAGTAGTTAACAAGTATAATTGAGCTCTAACAAGAACCAAAGTAAAACGAGCGATACAACTAGGTATTGTCGTGATACTGATCATACACGATAGAGGTTGCGTGAAGGTTTACCGGTGTATCCATGAATAACAATTACAGGCTTATATTATAAGAAGCGAGAGGCGTATGCCAAGATCGTAGCAAGTGAAAAGATGTTGTCTTTGCTTACCCCAATGGGGTTTTCCCCATTCATACATACAAATCAAGCCTTTTGGCTTGATTTGTATGTATGTATGTATGTATGTATGTATACTATAGACTTGATTATTGCTGAAAATAAATAAATAAATTACCATCTAGCTGTCACTCGGGGCTACACCCGCGTGAAATTCAGTGCTCGTGCCCGCTTCCCATGGAAACCAATTTCAGGGATAAAAGTAGCCAATGTGTTATTCTAGGCTATTAATCTATCCCAGCCAGGGTGCGAGGGAAATGCTCTTTGGGCCACCTTACACCCTAGCGTCAGAAGACCCTAGACGGCGTGCGGTTTTATTCGGTAAGAGTCCGACATAACCTGCCCCGCTGGCCGCGGGATGGGTATCCATGAGGATTTCCGCACGGAAAAAAAAGGCTATTAATCTATCCCTGTACCAAATTACAGCCAGAAATGACGTGAAGCAAACGCTCAAAACGTGAGGTACTTATTTGAGACCTAGTTCGAATGACGGTTAATGGAAACCAAATGCCAAACGCATTTGTTTTTCGCAATAAACTACAAGTCGTGTGAAACTGGATAATCCGATGTTAATTAAACACTGTGGCTAATATACGGACACAATGCGACTATAAATAATGAGTCGATACGATCGAAACGCGTGCGCATGTCACACGGCGCTACCGCGCTATAATCGTTCATTCAATTTTAATTTTTAATCTGCTTTACAATTAGGTTTCAAATGAAATATCGACTTGTTAGTTTAGTTTATTCATTTAAAACCATCATTCATTTAATTTGATTATTTTAGATTTATATCAAGTTCTAATGGACGTCTGAATTAAGAAGTTTATGTTGAATCTCGTGAATCAAGGTTCTTCAATCAAAATTTATATTGAATCTCGTGAACCAAGGTTCCTCAATCAAAATTTAAGTTGAATCTCGTGAACCATGGTTCTGTCGATCAGAATTTAAGTTGTATCTCGTGATATAAGGGTTCCATCAGTCAGCAAGTTGTTCGCTGATTGCCAGTGCCGCCATTGGTGATTGGACTGATTGGATTCCTTTCCACTGGTCACAAATGGAAACAAAATTCCATAAGCATTCTCAGAACATTATGGTTAAACTTATGCTGAAATTCACAGTTTCAGATGCGCGACTTTACTTGACCAGACATTACATATAGCACGATGCATTATACACAATTGCGTCGCCTCCTTTGTCGCCTTCATTTCAGCACACATTAATGGCTGGCTATATGGACGCTGTTACAGCAGTGTTCGTTCATCGTAAATAAATCTTTATAGCAAATGTTATTCATTATGAATAATGACTATTTGATTTACTAGCGGTTGAAATAGGATAATAAAATCAGACTTAAATGACAATAATATTAACAGTTACCTTTTGAACTGTTTGCCTCTATTATAAATTGTATTGCAGATTGATTGATACGCAGCTAGCGACTGGTTTATAAGTGTTAAGTGAACGTATTTTAAAGCTTTTATCATTAGTTCACATATCCTCTTAGCGGTGGTCTCTACTTGCATCCGAGGTTAACTTCGCAGATTTATTTAGCCTATTAATATTCTGGCCTTCCCTTGATGGAAGCCTGCTCAAATCCTCGACCGTTCGTCAGCAGGTGTGTCAGCTAGCAGGTGAGGTTTGGGCGCCAACATGTTAGGCTACCACACGCTATTTCAAACGTATGAAAAAATATTATGTGAGCTACGAGGATTGTTATTTTATGTGTTAATATTTAGAATGTTCATTACGAGAGGCCTATGTCCAGCAGTGGACTGCAATAGGCTAATTGATTAAAAAGTGCCCAGGTTCATTACGAAAACATCATTATGCATAATTCATTGTTAAATTCATTGGTAGCTATAAATATACATACCATAATGGGACAATTCCTTTTCTAGCAGAACGTCTCCACATTCAATGAGCTGTTGCAAGAGAGTCATGCGGTTCTGGTAACCGAAATCCGAAGTGAGTAATCCCAACATTATTTCACATTCTCACACTAACTGAATTTCTTGATATTATTCACAAGAGCACATCCACATAAATCCTTTCTTTCACTGTTCACTGCCTATCCCGCACTGTTTAAAGTGTGCTATAACAAACACATGTTGTTTTGGCGCCAAACGTAGACAGATGCGCTCGCGCCGGTTGCCGGTTGCGACTGCCTTGCGTCTTCCGAAAGCTATTACAAGGGGCAGGTGGTGACAAAGGAGACCCTATTTCCCCTCTATTCCGAACTGAATACACCGGACTAGTCGCCAGATTGGTCGCGCGATTTGTCATGGGGTTATTCTTGACGTTAGTTAGAAATAATAAATTAATTAACAAGTACAGTGGCGCGCTAATTTTAGTGAGAGTTGTACGTCTTAGTATTAAGCTATTTATCTGAAGGCATATTTTGAGTCTCAATATGTAGTTTTGGATTTTGGAGTCGTAGCAATTAGGTACTATTTTAACCGTGTTTTTTTAAATGGTACCTAGTGATTCCAGATTTATTAATGAAGATCTCTAAAGAGTAAAAGATGTAAAGACAAAGTACTTCAATAACAGAAGCCTAAATGTTTTGGTCAGTATACAGTATATGAAACGAGACCAATTGAAACAGAATAATCCAATCGAAATTGGCTAAGTGCATGTATGCAGTGTGTACGTGAGCGGGTGCACGAACCACCCCCGTCTCGTCGCTATTATTCCTCGCATCGGACGAGGGTGGTTGAATCGGGGTTTGATTATTCACACATCAACATGTTTGCATCTCATCGATTTTGTCCCTACTGTCCGAGCGATTTCATTCAATAATTAGTTGTGATTTCTACTCGAGAAGTACTTTACAACATTTATATCTATATACTATCATAAAGTAGCTGTGTACAGTAGAGATATGTAAAAAATTAATACTTCAACCAACTAATACAATTGGTTGAGTAGAACCAGAGATATTGTCAAAAAATCTCGAGAACGGCGAAGCGGAGTCACAGGCATAGGCTAGTACTTTATAACTATTTATATTTTGTATAAAAAGTTCAAGTTATAAGCGTTTATTGTTTGATGATAAAAATGTGAGATAAGGATACCCGTGCACGGTGCGGGCGTGTATTGAACGAGGCACGCGACGCGATGCGTTTATTTATTTTTGTCTGAGGCACGTGGGTATAGTCACGCTCAGGAACGGATCGCGGCGAACGTCGCGACGCATCGACGCGCGCGAGTGTACTGACCGCGCGCCTTTCGGACGCGCGTCATTCGCTGCACACACGATTATATATACATAGTGGATTGGAATAGTGCGGACATGACGTTAATTAACGCCTATACTTATGATGATGAATGAATGATGCTATCATCAAAATTATATGATCGTTATATGATTATATGAGGGACAATTAGAGAAGTTGTGTGTTAATATATGGTTGAATCTGATATGTCAGTTACTTTCTGAATCTTATTTACCAAATTCTATGCCCTAAATAATCTTAGTACTTATAAGATTTCAGATTTTCAAAATTAGTTTTTGAGCTAAGCAACTCATTTTTCTTGGCGCAAATGCTGTTTAACTACTCAGTGAGCTTCATTTTTGACTAGAATTGAATTAATCATTTTTAGTCAGATTTTTTAATTTTGAAAAATGTGGACTCATTATCTACTTTTGACGCTGACTGTACGTATTTTTATGTTCGTTTCCTAGATATACTAATTAATATACCTGTGTATATAAAGTTTTTTTTACTTCAAGATACTTAAAATAAAACCTATGTCCATCGGGAATAACGTACCTACGTTTCAAAAGTTGAATTAGGTATTTTTAGAATGAAAACATCAGTACTTTTTATTCCTGGAATAGGTTCCCATGGGAAGCGGGAATACGAACAAAATTTCACGCACGTGAAGCTGTGTGCAAAAGCTAGTATCTACTAATAAATGAAAAATCAATTAACTTTTTGTATTATTATTATTATTATTATTTGATACACTAGCAGCTCTACGAGCTGATACGTGTATATCACTGCACTTGTGTTCTTAATTATTTAAATGTAATCATATTGAAATACCATTTAAAAGTTATGGAGCTTTCGCGTTACTAAGTCGAGCTAACGAGAAAAAAAGCTGCTGAGTTTTCAATGTAAATTAGCTAATATCTAAAAACGGATCAGATTCAGGGAGTCATTTCACAAAACTAAGGTCACAGATTGCCTGTAAAAATTTTGGTAAATTGACACTTTTACTGTCGAGTTCACCTACCTAATCGAAGGTTATATAATAACTGTTGCTCACTGCTTCGCCTGAGTGGAATTTTGATCCTATTCCTATACCTGCCCTATTCGTGGAATAAGAATTCAGGTAGCCTATGTTTTATTTCAGACCATAATCTATACAAATTTCAGCCAGATCGGTTCAGCCGTTCGTTAGAGCGTGATTAACAAACATCTTCACCAACGTTAACGTTTATAATATTAGTAGGAAGTAGGATAGAATTATGATATTTAATTATGTTATTTAATTAATATAAGTTATAAACGACCTGAAACCTAATACAAATCGCGTATAAAAAATCTTTCGCACACCTTTAATTTTTATCTTCTAATTAAATCACATTAAATTTACTTTTGTACCACAAACAAACAAACAATAGAAAAGTTTTCACCTTATAAATGTATTATAACAATTAAATAACGCGATCCACATTATCATCAACACACATCTACAATAGAGGGGTGTTCACACATGAATAAAGGGGCGAAAACGCTACCCCAAAATTAATATAATACAGGAAAATTAAACCAACCGCTTAGACGGACCGCCAGGTTTGAATTTGTATGCGTATCAAACTTAGCCACTGTGGCCCTGACCTTTGGCTGTAGCACTACAAAGTAAAACAAGTGGCATTGCTAACCAGTTTTTTAATACTAGGTCACTGAAATTGTTCACATAATAACATTCTCATCAGGGTGTGTGAGATTCCACTAAGAGTTATGGGGTTAAGCCAACCTCACCTGCAAGCCGATACTCCTGCTAATTGACGGACGAGACTTTGACGTAGATTTTTCAATCGCTTCCATAAAAACTATATTCAATTCTTCTTCAACCTAGCGTTAATCCCAGTCGCATCCAAAGCCTTCACCTGGGAATCTGGGGTCCGCTTTACCAGTCTTAACTGCGGATTTGGCTGGACCTCGATATTTTCCGTGAAGCGTCTGCCATCTGACCTTCACAACCCAATGGTGACATTAGGCGATATCGAAGCATTACAGCTAGACCGTTGTTTTTGGACTTTTTAGGGCTCCAACTACCCGTAACGACTGCCAATAGATGTTTTTATGGCAACCGGGACCGACGACGGCTTAACGTGCTCTGTTAACTGTATTCACTATACCTATATAACTTAAAAAGGAGAAGGAGTTAACGGACCCCGGACTTCGAGATGAGGCCTGGGTTGTCACACTAGAGACAGTTTTTAGACAGTTGTGTCTTGACGTGACTTGTACGTAATTAGACCCATTTGTCTTGTTTACGTGTGTGTACTTTTTTATGTTTCTGTCTGACTGTCTTGACTACAATGAGCGCTAAGCCTAAAATAATAATGATGAATAACATTTTCCTATTGATTGGCTGACAGATGGTAGGCGAAATATTCAAACTAGTATATTAAATGTATGAACAGTTGTTTAGTTATCGTTACACGTGCAATTTCATTGCGCCCCTCATCCTGTCTGTAGCAGGGTATGGTACAAGGTCAGTGGAAACCTTGACGTCAAATGCGCCATATCTACACTAATAAAATGTGAGTTTGAACACGCTAATGTCTGGAACTACATGACGTGCAATTTGATAAATTATTTTAGCATTTGATGAAGCATACGGACTATGCTGCTATATGATATTAGACTACGACCCTTAAGAGCTGAATAATAAGAAAAAAGAAAGACAAACCCTCAGGGGTGCAAGCGATGTGATACGTTGGAATAGAACCGATCTACGCGTCATTCGCTGCACACACGATTATCGTAGTGGATTGGAATAATGCGGACATGACGCTAATTAACGCCTATACTTATGATGATGAATGAATGATGCTATCATCAAAATTATATGATCGTTCTATGATTATATGAGGGATACTTAGACAAGTTTGAATTGTGTTGAATCTGATATATCAGTTACTTTCTGGATCTTATTTACCTAATTCTATGCCCTAAATAATCTTAGTACTTAGTACTAAGGTTTCAGATTTTTAAGATTCGTTTTTGAGCTAAGTAACTCATATTTCTTAGTGAAGAAGCTGTTTAACTACTCAGTACCTACTACAGCTGGTGAAACCATGGGACACAACTAGTATTCTATAATACATAACCATTCTCAACAGGTTTTCGTGAGAAAAAGGGTCGAAAGGCAACATCGGTCCATCGATCAGGATTAAATTCAGTAGATGGATGACTTACCTATATATAAATAGGTTAAGGGTTAATTTAAAAGACCCAAATACTCGAAACAACGTATTAGACGCCCCATAAGTTAATTGAACGAATAATACATTAGGACGACAAGCTTTTGTATGTAAAATGATTTACGTATGTTAGCACTAGCGCCACCTAGCGGCACTCTTGTGAACGATTTTTACCAAACTTTTTTTCGAACTTTTTTATGAAACACTTACTAGGTACTAGGTTTTCGTTCTAAAAGGGTATTACAGGGTATTGAGAGAATCACCATAAATATTAGAGAATGCTGAGATCGTGCGCTAGAAAGTTTATTATTTTGATTATGGAGTGAATTTTGCATGAGATCGCGAACTTCGGTGTGCAACGTGCACTTAATCCGCTCGCTCGGTCTGAACTTGCTAAATTGCTATCTTGAACAGGTATTTTATATAAACTAGTCTGTTATACTCGTATATAATTATGTGCTTTGAGTGAGTCAGATTTAATAAACATCTGTTCTATTTAAACCTAATTGCATCGATCCTAAAAGATTTAAATATTTTCGTATTCTTAATTTGGTTTGTTAATCTTATCACAATGTTTACACTAACCTATTTGAAACAAGATGGCAAAGTCAAAATGCTACAGCTTGCGTATGCAAAGATTCATTAATTATCAACGTAATGAGAACTATAAAATCGATAGTCTATAGATTGGTGGCCTTCACTCAAGCTTACGATCAGGTGGGGTGCATTCAAGTATCAATCAATCAACCTATTGAATTTAATATCCACTGCTGATCCTCCGAC
The DNA here is from genome assembly GCA_963576445.1 of Lithosia quadra. NCBI lineage: Eukaryota > Metazoa > Arthropoda > Insecta > Lepidoptera > Erebidae > Lithosia > Lithosia quadra. The sequence goes on from OY754892.1 coordinate 5,043,073, forward strand.
TTCGCATCCAATCTATTCCAGCTACCTCTTTCAGTAATACATTCATCATAATTTTTCTGATCTTGTATCAACTAAGTATTTGGGGTTGACGCAACGCAATATGTCATTCTCTTCCAAGCTTACTGGTCGGACTATAAAATAACCCTTCCTTGACAGGTAAAAGTGTGGAAGCGAAAATGCAACGTGGCAGTAAGCATGAATATAAAGAGCATCGAAGCAAGCGACATCAAATTAGTGCGACCATAAAACAGTGGTATAAAAGAATAGATGGGATCTAAACCGTGAGTGTGTATGGACATTGCGTAACCGAATGATCGTCCGCCGCCGTCAGGAAGTGTATGGCGGGTGGGGCAGGGCGTACGCGCGCTGCATTTTAATACCTTGTCCCTCATAGCCCGTATTCCAAGACCTCAAACCCTCTACCATTGCTATACGACACGACCGCATTCGACTGGAAACTCGTGTTTCCTTTGTCTTGTAGCAAAGTCAAATCATTGCAAGTATAGTATACCTATAGGTTATGGTTAGCGTTTGGTTGAACGCGCTATTTCAGGAAGTACTGGTACGAATTGAAATTTTTTTTTTGTGTCTATCGAGGAAGGTTATAGACTATATTTATTATCATGCTACTACCTAGGGGAGCAGTAATCATAATGTCAACAAATCGGGCAAACTTCCATACATTATTGCAAAACTATTAAATTACGGGATAAGTAGGTAATGTAATAAAATAATGTATGGATTAAATAGATGCCACGGGGACGAAGTATGTCACGGGCGAAACCGCGGGGGATAACTAGTGGTTCTATATGACCAAAATTAAAACAATAACACGTCCTGACCTACTATTCAAACATCAATAGCATTGTATTACTCGTCTAACTTATAATTTACGGACAAAACAAACAAATATTTATTTGAACAAGGGAACAATCCAGACGTCTGCCCTAGTTTCGTTTTTATTCCACTTCTTAGACGTTGTGAACATTGTAAATAACGTTTATCATCCTAATGTATAAAATAAACACCAAAACTTGTTTCATTTAGAATTACGGCACCAATAAACAAACACTCCATATATAGACGTGACTGGAAACGTTTTTGATGAATCAGTAGGTGATGTGGGTGAGACGCAGACAATTCACTATCCTACAGGTAGGTACTTTGTGATAAAAAAAATAAACCGACTTCAAAAGCATATTGGTGCATGAAAGATGGATATAGAACAGAACTGAATATACTGCATATGTCTGCAAGCCCATTTAGCGCGTGCAGGCGTGATGTTGTTTAAAGAAAATGCCTAAATGTACGATTGATTTGCTGGCATTTATTGTAGAGTTCCGTTGTCTGTATCCAAAGTTTGTCTTCATATTTCTACGAATTTAAAAAAAAAGAATTTTGCATATCCATCTATAGAAAAACAGAATTAAGCACATAAATAAAAAATAAACATTCGAATTGAGAACCTTCTCCTTTTTCGATGTCGGTTAAAAAGAATGCAAATTCAAGGCGTGTAAAGTCGAAAATTCATGGTTATATCACACCCACATTACTATAGCCATTTTATCACCCAGTCACCCGCCTATAAACCATAACACCGTGTGCCTTGCTTCGATTCACCTTCCGGAATTCATCTCTTCGGTCCCTTTGTTCAAAAGATTCGGGGAATTACTCTCGCCAACTACGTATTGAATGGCATATTATTGGGTTCATTTAATAAGAGGATAGAGATATTACTTAGATTTGCTACTAAGTAAATAATGTGATTTCAATAAAACTGTAGTTCTCTTTATAAATAGTTACAGACTACAGAATTATATTCGGCAGACGCAAAGGCACGTTGCAAATTCTCAAACTACTCATCTCAAAATGTGCGACATCAAATATTTACACATCGTTTAGTGTCCGGTTAGCTCAAAGCTGAGGTAGGTCAACAGGAAAGCGTCCGATAACTCCGTTAAATATTCTCAGTTTCTATTGACCAGTGTACCGATGCTGTAGTGGCCAATATAATCTAAATCTGTGCACATCAATACGCTACTTGTAGCGCTCAGTAGTAAACTAGTATCTGCTCTCGAAATAAACGTAGCTACGTTTGTGTATAACGTAGTGGCGCGTAGTATGGCGTCACGGCCGGGGGTGGAACGCCCGCGTGCCCGCTGGCTCCTGCCCGCTCCGCTCCTGCCACCCGACCCCTCCTTGCCCTCTCTACCTATGCCGAACGATAGATGGCGCCCCAAGATTAAATTGGCATATCGGATACACGATTTATTTCGCTCACCGATCTAAATGAAACATTACTCCTTTGAGTGAAGTAAAAAAGTCAACTAGTGGTTACATAGAGTCTTATGTCACTTATTGACGAATAACGGATTCTCTTTCAACATTTTTCCTTAAATTTTCATTTGCTATATACACTACTTGGTTCCGTACCGTAGTTTTCTTTAACTTCACTATTCTCACAAGGTTGTCCTGGCAATGCGAGTCATTCCGAACTGCGTACGCTAATATATTATTTATTGGAAAATGGTCGCCACTGTTTATTTTATGCATTGAAATTGGACGTCAAATTCTCATGTTACCTCCACACAAATTCGTGGCACGTGCGAAACGTAATTGAACGTCACAATATTTTGTATAACTTAGAGGAGTTTTAAAACCAAATACTCATTCAAACCGCTTAAATATGCAAACAACGTTGCAAATGTTATTACAAGCCGGCGCGAAAATGAATTAATTAAACACTTCAAGTATTTATTTAACTACGCTATCATATATTCTCGCAATCACTTACTTATTTACAAAGTGGTAAAGTAAAACCATGTTCGAATGTATATCCACTCAGATAATTAATAACTAATAACTAATGAATAAAGCGTTAATAAATGTTTACTAATTTGTGTAAATAAATACACAAATCCAGTCGGTGGGTGAATAGTCACCTTTATTAGCGGTAGCAGATGAGCCAAATGAAAAGTTCGCCCACGATCGTCTGTCGGCTTCAGCTCAAACTTATCAAACAGATTAATAACTGAATCGGTCTCGGGCTGAAATCGAATAAACCGCGATAAGATGTAGACTGATAACTTTTATAACAAGCTGTTGGTACATTTCTGTGTAGGTGTAAGTACCAACAATAATTTAAGATTTTCAGTATGAGTTCGCAAAATTTTAATTTAAGGATAGCTAGAAGCATAAAGGCAAATGAATCTACGAAAAGTTCAAAATTGTTAAGAAATTATAAAGACATCATCATGTTAATGATTGTGAAAATGTTTGGATGTTTGTTACTTAATCACGCCCTAACGGCTTAACGGATCTGGCTGAAATTTGGTACAGGGGTAGATTATAGTCTGAAATAACACATAAAGCTTTTAATCCCTTTTTATCCCTGGGAAACATAGGTTCCCATGTGAAACGGGAACAGGAACAGGAGAGGCTAGTTGTAAAGAACAAAAAGAATATGCACGAGAAAAAATGTCAACTACTAAACATCCACGTACCGAAATTCATAGTTATTTGAAATCTCTCATGCAGATACCGCGATATCGCATTCTGAGAACAAAGAGATAGCGGGGGCAAATCCCCGTGGCACCGCCAGATATTGGTAAACAGCCGCAAATGAAAAACCACCGACTGTGTACTGACTGAACTGAAACTCGAAATTATTTCGGAGCTCCCTTCCCTTTTAGAACAATGAATCAGTCAATTTGAAAAGTTAAACCGGCAATTTTTACAATCCGGTATGCTCTTCAATGTTGGGAGTGTATGTGAATCTTTTATTTTTATCCGGGTTATTGCACTGACGTAGTATATGGAGCACTCTTTGTCTATAAAGTAACCAGGTTGGGTTGGGAAATGGAGGAACTTTTGGTCGTTTTATAGATGTTATTGGTAGTAAAGGTAACGTGGTATCTAAAACGGTACCTTTATTTTATTGCGTTTTTTATTTAGCGTATCATCAGGCGAGGTGAAGTCATTTTGACCGATATTAAAAAAAAAACAAAAGAAAATTATTGCAATGAACAAGAGGGCTATTTCTCGTAAAAAATATGTGCAAAATTCAGTCTCAGTCTCGACCTAATGTCAATCTCACAAGTGTCAAAAAAGGTGTTCTTGTAACCAAAAGAATAAGCTTTTTTGACATTTGGGAGATCGATATGATATCGAAACTAGACTAAGACTGATATTTGAACATATTTTTGTTATGAGAATTTACCCTCTAAATAGATATTTATAAGTTTAAAGTATACCAACTGAGACAACTAAAGCCAACTAAATTACTAAAGAGATGAAAGCAAAAACAAAGTAAAAAGTATACAAGTGCCTTTACTCGATAAGCAGGTATTATAAATTGCAAAAAGGCGATGTGTAGAGAATACATACATTAAAGCTATCAGTATGCTCGTCGAGTGTACCGTTTGCGCCCACACCCAGGGCGACATAGACGCCCAAACAATATAGAATAAGGGCACAGGATAAGGAACAGTTAAGTATGAATAATCGTCTACTTTATAATGGTGGTATCGACGTGTTCAAGTGAAACATGAACAGCATGGGTATGTTAATGCAAGGACATTATTGTTTATCTACAGCGAATACCAGTTAACTTCGTTTTCAATGCAAATTCTTTTGCATTTCACTGCTAATGGTGCGATGTCACGCTAGATTAGTAGTGAAGTTTGCATACTATTCAACTTTGTATATTTATTGAATACGATTAGACCTCCCATTGTAAGTTTCACTTTATGCCTTTTATATACTTAGATTTATCGAATATCTTTCCTCTTAAGATCAAGTTTGTTGTTTGTGAGATCGGAACTGAATTAGAAGTATTGACCACTATGGTCTTCGAAAATCCTTTATTTCTTTTTTTTTGGTGCGGAAATCCCCACGGATACCAAGGGCGGTAATGTCGGAATCGATCCGACTGAAACCGTACGCCATCTCGGGTCTGCTAGGTCTGCTAGGGCCGGGTGTAAGGGTCTTTAAACGCCCTACAACAAAGATCTTCAAAGTGGTATTTAGTGGTTAAAGTTTATTGATGGCAGATTCATCCATTATCCAAACCAGATAAAACTTTAATAATACAGAATACGAACAAGATATAACATGTTACCTCATACTTCATATAATTATGTTAATAGTTCTTAAAATCTAGACACACAGCTATAAGTACATAAATAAACTGTTACGCCAGAAAGAGACTTAATTAATGCATTTTATTATTTCGGATGTGACACGGTTTTTTTTGCCAGCTTTAATTATACCTAACGTTATTACATCCTCTGATAAACAAGATATATAAGTGCAGCGTAACTATTAAAACCTGTATTTATCGGTTTTTACTAAACCCCACTTAACTTCTCAGTTCAGTCTTTCAATTTTCAATAACGGTTTTAATTATTGCCAACGTCCTCTTTTTATTAATGGTGTAAATATTGTAAATTTTATTTAATACAAACTATGCTTCAATACTTAGAATCGTAATTCTTTTTCTAAAATTAAAGTAGCCGAAGTTACTCTTTGTTGCATCAGCTCTCTGCCAGTGAAAATCGGTCTAGCCATTTCAGAAATAGCCGGAACAAACAAACTGACAGACGAAAATTGTATAAAATGTTGTTTTGGTATAGATATTTACCTGTATACCTTCAAATGCAAAATTACAAACAGACACTCTAATTTTATCTAGATATGTCTAATTGATTATTATTTACGGTCGCATTTCAATCAAAGGGCATTTATTATAATTACGTAATAATAATGAACCGCATTCAATATTGAAGTGTAATAAAATATCGATGAAGCAATTGAAAATTCTCAACTTCCCACTCTTACAGTCGCCCCCAACTTCAATTAAAAACTTTTTAAAACAAAAATAACTTGAGCTAAAGCGACCGCGACCTAATATTTTTCTTAATCGCCTATGAAACGGGACACCAAAAAGAATTTAAAATACGATTAATATCAAACAACTCCTACCGTCTACTTCGACTTGACTAGTTTAATATTTGCTCAATAAAAAACATAACCTTAATACATTTTACCGCCTTACTTTCGATATTAATATTAACTTTGCTTCATGCTTCAGTGTATCTTTCGAACAAATATACTGTTGGTTAATACCTTTCTGCACTATATTTGAAGTGCAAAATATGATTCAACTGAACATTCCTGTCCTACGACTTCATCTATAGCATACCATCAGGCAAGGTAAAGTCATGTTGACGTGTCCAATATTAAAAAAAAACTCATAAGTAATCTTTTCTTATACACCAGAGAGCCAATTGTCGTAATAAAAACATGTTCAAAATTCGGTCTTAGTCTAGTCGCGATCTCATGTCGATCTCACAAATGTCAGAAAAGTATTCTTGAACACTTTTTGACATTTGAGAGATCGAGACTAGACTAAAACTGAATTTTGAACATATTTTTTACGAGAATTATCCCCTGCCTATTACCGTAAACCTATCGTTCCATTTGCAGTAGGTAACGGTAGTGTATCGACATGAAGACTAATGCTATACTTAACGTTAACTTAAACGTCATTTTATTTTACAAGTTAAATTATGCAACTAGCAAAGTAGACAAGAATAAATACATTAGAAATAGGCAGATATTCAACACGTGGCACCGATGATTATGCAAGCGCTTGTGTCTGATGTTAAGTATAAATATTTAATCAAATTTAACTGTATTGTATGTTTTCTTTTTGTAAATTCATACATATATACATAGAAACACCCAGACCAATGCATATAGACATATTCATGCATACAAATATTTCATGGTCTTTGGCATTATGTATGTAGGTACGGTACAAATGATTGTCGCTAGATGGCGCTGCGGGTATGCAGATCTTATTTTGAAGAATGGACGTTGATTCATTCCTTAGTTATTGCTTTATTGCCGATGGATAAATTCGCTATGTACATAAATGATTGCTTGTTTCCGGTATGTAGCCATTTTATAGTCGATATGATCAATACGTATTTGTATAGTTTTGTAAACTGTACCATCTGTAGTTAGTCCAGTTTTCGAACTTTTTTTTATACTACTGAGGTGGCAGACAAGCACACGGCCCTTATTTGTATGGCACCGGGACTCATACCTACCGTGCTCTATTAGCCAGCATACTTAGTTAAAATAACTAATTATTAATTTAAATTAAATCTATAAGTACTAATATTATTAAGTTGAAGAGTGTGTTTCGTTTGGGTGAACACGCTAGTTCATATTCACATAGACAATTAGACACACGTTTGGACTTACGGACTGAACACAGGACAATTAGTATGGGCATAATGTAACAAGAAAGAGGCCATTGTCACATTTAGACCGTTGCTACTTTAATCCACATAATGGTTCAGGTTATTTATTGCAGTCTCCATACACATACATCGTCCAATAAAAGCTACACCTTTTCAATGACCTAAATACTGATTTATTTATCAATGCTGAACCCTGCATATAACTCATAGGGGCGATGGGGAGGGATGGGAATGAGGGAAATGGGGAATCGGGGAGAAATGGAACAGGAACGGTTTTACGATTTGACAATCGTAAAACTTGGAAAACAATTCTGTTGAATACGTTATATTAGAAAGCAAATCTTGTTATCACAACTTTATCTCATTTTAGATCATTGATGTTTTTATAGTTATATCTAAGTTATCGAAGTAGTATTTAAGTAGCATTAAGGCTTAATGAGGCTATGTATCATTATGCTAATACCATAAAGAGAGCAGCAGTAATCGTATATTATGTCAACAAATCGGACAATTTTCCATACATAATTGTAGAACCAATAAATTAAGATAAATCGGTGTCATGGGGGACGAAATCTGCCACGCGCGAAGTTGGTTGAGTAGGTACTTAAAATAATTAAAAATATATATATGTCCATTTGACTCTGATTTACCCCGTTTTAAGTAACTATTTCATAGCAATATCATGTACGCAATGTTTACGAATATAATTCGTAGACGTGTTTTTGTTTTAAGTGATATTTTCAGAAAGTTGTATACTTACAAAATGAGATTTGGCATTTATTTAAAAACTTTAATTTGCAAAGTTTTAATTAGAAGTTTGCAATATACGAGTAGGTTCACAAAATTGTATGCCATAATAAGAGATTAAAAAGTTGCAAGGTTGTTTAGAGTTCTAACTCCGATTGCTTGATCATGGTTAAATGGATTAGATACCTTTCCTATAAAAGGAGAACATCAATACCTACTTCAGATAGCGACAATGGAGTCTCTAGGTAAGGACGTACAACGAACAACCTGTACATGTTCATTTACAATAGTTAATTGTTTTCTATGAGTTGCTAGGAATTCGCTACTGGCCATATATTTCAGCTGTATATTTTTTTTTATATTTGGGAGATCGACATGAGATCGAGACTAGACTGAGATTGAATTTTGAACACCCTATTTTACGAGAATTGACATTCTGTTGTTTGTTGTTTGTTTACTAATCTAATCTCACCCTCATTCTCACTACTTTAACTTCTGTGTATTAGGATCAACAGTAGTGACCTATGAATACACTCGAAAAGTCCCAGGGAAAGCAAAATTTTTTTTATAAATGAATGTAAATCTATGATAGGTATTTGTTTCAAGAATGATATTAATGAACAATACAGATATAATATGCTAAGCGCCATATTTATGTTTACCGATTGTGGTCACGGTGGATAGCTCATCCGCGACCACCACTGGCACTGCAGTAACAAACAAACGTCGAATATATCATTACTTATTACAGTAAAACCCGCTTAAGTCGATTTCTCAGGGACCCTACCAAAAACGCGTCTTAAGCGGGAAAGCGTATTATGCGGGATAGGGAAAATACGATTTTTAAAACGATCTATCCCGTTAAAATCAGTGATCTGTAAGCTTTCAGCAATCTTACGTGCTTTCTCGCATATTATGGGGCCACTTATGGGCAGTTTTAAAGCTCGTGCTTGATGAAACCATTCCACTAAAAAAAAATCCAATTTATCAAACTTTCCTACCTTTGGCTTTTTTCTCTGCACACCTCCCAATCTGTATTTTTCTTTAATTTCTTCTCTATTCTTCTAAATGGTAGGTACATACTTTCAATATCTCAATTTTTTCTTGAAGTGACAATGCCTTTCGCTTAATTGTAGTCATATTGTCATATTGTAACAAGGGCTCGCGGGCGTATTAAACGGGATGCGAATCGTATTAAGCGTTAAGAAATGTATGAAATATGTCTCCAAGTTGCAGGGACTGGCGTAAAGTGGCGTATTATGCGAGAAATCGTATTAAGCGTGATCGTCTTAAACGGGTTCTACTGTATATTTAAACCCGCCATTCTGCGGTTTCATTTGAACGGATTACGGAAACAGTTCGACAAACTACTATTAAAATATTTGTGAATTTTCAAACAATCTATCATGTTTTATAATGCTGTAGGTATGTCCCGAATACCAATAACCCCGTGTTTGCTTGACACTTTTTGACTAGCTCAACTGTCTACCAACTGGTGAGCAGTCCACCGATGTACAAGTCTGTACAGTGTACAAGGAAGCTGTGTCTGTAGACTGTACATTGAAGACATTTAAAAAAACTTGGGTTTTTATCTGTTTGTCTGTTTGTTCACCATGGAAGAAACAAAAAAAAATTACAAATACCTTTACAAGAATACTTGTATTGACATTTAGGAGACGGACATGAGGTTGAGTTAAGACTAAGCTAAGATTGAATTTTTAACATATTTTGTTAGGAGAATTTTTCTATATAGTATTAATAATGATGAGTGAAGAAAGACATAATAAAAAGAAGTATCAATTGCATTTTTACGTTGACCTGTATGGTTTCTGAGAATACATTACATACCTGCACAGACAATATAAATCGAAGAATATAAATTCTATTTCCAAAACCTTCAATGTGCAGACAGAAAAAGAACGTTTAGTCAGTTTTCATTGGATAAAAAAATAAATCTGATTCGCGAAACTGAGCCCCGTTCGTGTCACAGCCAGGCCTACACCGATTCACATCGGATACGGATGCGCGACGGTCCAACTATCAGTATAACAAGTCTGTGGGAACGTCGGGCGGGTCTACGCGAGTTGTTTACTCTTTTTCAATACCGACATTTTTAATAAACCAGCACCCAAAGTGTAGGTTTAAATAATCGCACAACAATGAAAATGAAAAATCAGTTTTATGGTAGTCCACATTTTGTATTAAGGTAACGTTCTGAATTCAGTTATGTTCAGAGCTTTCGATTGCTATATCAGGTTGCGGGTTCGATTCCCACTCAGTGCAAACATTTATTTTCTATATAACTGTGATATGTTTCTATGTATAATGTGAATGTCTTTACAAAAGAAAATGTATCTAAATATGTATGTTTATCCACATTTTAGAACACATATTACAAGTTTGTAACTAACTTGCTAAAGTAGATAATTAAGCTATACTTTGGGTTTACTCTTTATTAAATCGGAATTCGGCATCTACATTTTTTACGTATATTTCGTTAAAGAGTCGTGATAAAATCATAAAAAAAATATTAAGTCCGGGCATAAAACCACAATTACCAGCTATTAAACTATGAAAGCGAATAGTTATATAGAATCATAGTACTTAATATCTTAAAACAACAACGTCAAATCAAATATTCAGAGGTTATTAAAAATGCGGTAAACTATTTGCTTAAGACAAGACAAGAAACAATTAACATATAAAATCGCCGTACGAAATACTCAAAAGATTGTTCAGTGAAGATGGTATTCACAAAACCGCTTGTTATCTCGCCAGAAACTACAAACCATGAGATTATAATCGTCACTACGTATAGTTTTTAATTTTCGTTAGTTAAAGTGTATTCACAATACGTTTTAATGCTTTCGTAGGTTATGGGAAACACGTCCTTATTCTCACAATTCAAAGTATACTTTCAAATGATTTTTTTTTGTTTCTGTCTAATCTTACTGACATGGTTATCATTGTAACAAGCGCCAACCCCAAAAAATCAAAGCATGTGTGCTATAACTTCGATATGTTTCGCATAGGGCTTTGGGTATGTATTTCGGCAAACGTTGGATAGCACCAACAAACTCTTCATAGTTATTGATATAGTACCTTCAAAAGACAGAGCTGTAGGTTGTTTCAATGACCATTGCTTATGGTACTTGTTTGATTTCGCAACATATTGTATACTCACGAAAAAATACCCTTAACATTACAATAAGAAAGTCACCCTTTAGTAGTATTTAGTCTCAAGGATTCAGGGAATCTCAAATTTAATCCGAATTCATATGCAAAGAAGTCAGAGAACTCATTAAACTGAACCGCTCGCGTCTGTAGCCTGCTTTCGAAGCAGCAGGTATAAAATAGCGAAAAAGAAAACTTACAACACTAATGACTTTATTATAATTATCGCGTGAACCTGGTATAACGATATAGAAATAAAGTGACATAACATAAGGTAACCGTAATCTACAAACACTTTCTACATAATTTGGTTTATTAACGCCAAATAAACTGGCAGATTAAGACGAAGCAGTCAACATAAGCAATGATTGTTAAACCGGTATTCATGGAGTATTCGAGTTTGAACATTAAATGTTAATGATATGTGTAATGGCACAAATGAGTTACGCGGAACACTAGAAATTACTTTGAAACGATTCCGGTTACGTCCGGCTTAATTCAGTTAGCGAGCGCAAATATTTGCGTCTGCAGTCTTGTTTTACGATCGTTGTATGTGTGTGTGTGTATGTTTATGTGTGAAATCTGCACGTTAATGGTTTTTGCCTTTTTTCGCAATTTATTTATCCGAGTCGTCGACAGGTGGCGCTGCCGGGCGATCTGTGCCCGCGATATGCGCGAACTGGCTCTTAATATTTCATTGCACGTTTTATTTTCGGTGCATTCAACTGTTAACTGGATGCCCATAAATGTTGTTAGACGAGAGTATTTTTAGTAGTACTAACTAACCAGCAAACATGGTCTTCTTTTAATTTTTTCCTTATTTGCGTTAAGAATTGCTCAGATAATTAACAAGTAACACTCGTGCTTTGCGTCTTAACGTCATTATTTACAGAACAAATATGGAAGTGGTTGGATTCTTCTCTTATTAGTTTTTAAGAGTAAGTGTGTAATGTTATGAGCCAATTACCGTGTAAGTACGACAAGATGGATGGAATGGATTCCAGAGGCATCTCTGTATAAGTATAAGTATAATCTTTATTTTCAAAATAGTGCAACGTAATTACATCTTTTTGACGTCTGTCCAGAACCCATTGTTTGAGGGAAGGCCGCTAACATCACCAGGAATATTATTTTAATCTTACTTGATTTCATAGTGTGAATCGGACCCGCGCGATTTGTCAAGTGTTATGTGGTCAAACGGTCAAACAGTTAACTTTTACTGTATAGTCTGTGGTCCGCGGCCTATGGTCGTACTATACTCCTTAGGCCGCGGTAACCGCTTGCTATAAGGTAGGCCGTATGCTTGTCTGCCACTTAAGTGGTATAAAAAACAACAACACAATGACAACTTCATACCCGTATATTTATAGAGCATTTTTATTTCGCGCGTCCTCTTTTACGTATACAGACATTTTTATTGCCATCAATCACCGTTTTCGGATTCACTTATCCACGTCATCTGGGAGTTGAGCTGACTTTTTATTTGTCTTTTTCTCTTTGTTTACTTATTATATTACGATAGAGTTTCAAAGCAATTTTCTGCAAGAATAATAGTACTTTTTACACGTGCGGAATCCCCCTCGGGCTTCACCTTACCGCAGTTATTGGAGTGGTGGGAATGGAACCGACTAAAACCACACGGGGTTTCGTCACATCGTTTCGTGGGACCGGGGAAACTGGTGTGCCCAAGGAAGTATATCCAAGAGACCCCGCCCCGGCCGCCAACACTAGCGATCTCGATGTGTTGTTGGGAATACAAATCCGCTACTTATGGAGAAACGTGCGCGGAAACAACGCTACGCCTCCCTGGGTCTGCTTCTGTTAGGGTGACGGCTAGCCCCCAACCGTTACCCCCAGGAGAATAATAGTCTCTAGGTTACAAGGAGACTTAAAGTTAAATAATTATGAAAATATAGAGCATTATGACGATAATTTCAATAACGGTATTATAACACTGTATAGGTATGCTCCCATTATTGATATTCCGAATTTATTATAATTTATACAGAAAACAGGAAACACGTCAGTTGAATGAATCGCCGAGACATAAATGCATTAAACACTCCTTCACGTATAAATAAGTGATTTTCTTATAAATATATGGAACACCAATTGAATGATTTTATTTATGCACATATATCTATTTTTTTCTGCTAGTCTATTTTAAAATTTAGATGTGACACAAAGTAGAACAAATATTTAAATATCTATAAAAAAGAAGATATTTGAACCTAAAAACTATCTTTTCGGAAACGGACTTTCTGCTGGAGATGTTTTCTACGACCAAACCATAGAGACAGATATAAATTAAGGTAGGATTATTTACTGGTATTTATCAACACATAAAGAAATATTTTAGCTGCACAAGCGGTATAAAATTGGATCGTAACATTTTTATCTCTATACATCTCCAATCAAGTAGTTTTGCATCTCTGCATTGTGGAAAACACAATTAAATGCTACCCTGAGGGCTTATAGAATGCAATCGACCAGACTAAATTCAATTTCGTCGACAGAACTGGCTAGCGACTACAGCTCATTCTGCAAATCTTGCGTTCTATTCGAAAAGTCGGCTTTTAACTTCGATATTTTCCGTGAAGCGACTACCATCTGTCACCCACAAATCATTGGCGATATCGAAGTTCCGTAGTTAGACCAATTGTCGGACTTTTTAGCGTTCCAACTATCCATAACGACTGCCTTAAATGTATATAGCCACCGGGATAAATAGCTTAACGTGCTTTCCAAGGAATGGAGAAGTATTGTACCTATTGTCATTGATTTTGCCCTATAAACTGGAGACAATTCACACATTAGGTTGCAGTTGTGTTATAAGTTGAAAGTGTGACTTACCGGGTTTAGTAAGGGGAGTTTTGAGATCGTTGGACACCAACTGTGGATGTTCTTGCACCTGAAATAAACACGTCTGTTAGTTGACCACCAAAGTAAACTAATTAAAATTATAAATTAACCATTTATAATACCGTCAACCGTCAACCCGTCAATTGACTGCACCCCGTTTGTTCGCATAACCACCATATTTTAAAAAACTTCACAAGACTTTTATTACAAACTAGCGTCGCTAAACGGTTTCATCCGCGAAGTCCTGGTCCTGTGAGATTATGGGGATTAAAGTAGCCTATGTTACTCATCAAAAAAGCATTCTAAATTCTTGAAATCGGTTCAGCAGTTTAGAAGTTCATAGATTACAAACAACCAAATATCTTTCGACTTTATAATATTAGTATAGGAAATATTCCTGTATGCTGTCCTACGATTTGCAGTTCGATACATGTTGCATAAAAACCTTTCATAAATAATCTCACGTTCCCATGGTGTCGAAAGTACATTTAATTTTCGAACGACATTGCCGGACAGTATTGCAACATGCCAAGTCTCAGTAATTGGTTAAAAAATATAACAAAGAATTAAAATTATAGATTGAAGGTCTTGTCTTGATATGCTTTCGTTACTGAGATTTCTCCTTACCGAAGAAGGAATTATGTTTACTATGGGTTGTTGAGGTCAGATGGCAGTCGCTTCGCGGACAATATCGAAGTTCAGCTGCTTCATTTCCGACTGAAAAGCCGATCTCAAGAGTTGGGAAAAGGCTTAGGCGGAGTATTATCAGTTATTCTAGAATATCTAGAATTATCCACATCCGAAAATCAATTCTTAAAAAAGGAACCAGACTTCACAAATGTAGACAATATGCAAATTCAGTATTTTTTTTTGTAAATAGGTACCACAAATAAAAAACCTGTGTTTCTTGCCGGAGTCTTATCCGGACGGAGCCGCGTTGTGAACCGGTGGTTCATTTGATAAGCATTAGTTAGAATGGGCCTCCTTATAATTTTTTCATTGAAGTTTAATACGGTACGGAGAATAAATTATTTTTGTCTTGGACGAAAATTACCAGTGAAGACTTATAGGTACTAATTAAGAAGACTCTTTCATGAAGTATCTTTTCATAATTAGTCAGTTAGTAACTGCTAAGAAACCATTGAACTATTATAAGTTAATTGAGAATTGTTTCGAGATGGTAATAAAAAATTGATTACTTTCCACTCAATGGTCGTCACAAAGCTTAAAGTCTTCAGTTTCAGCACCTACAATATTTAAATAACGTCTATCGCTTTATAATTATATCAATTAAGTAGCCTATGCCCACGGCCGGTAACCGCCTCCGGGCAGATGTGGATCTGGCGTCAATATTTCAATTTTAGCCAGTTAGTGGGTTGGCTCATTTCTGCACACCACCGTCCAATGTTTAATTTTTTATTTGAATATGTATATGTATTTGATTCGTGAATTCACCGCTTATAACTTTATATAAGCAGCCTAGATGTTCTATTACCTAACAAGCTATGTGTCTACTGTATTGTGTATTTTCGCTACAACAGCGACCGCAGATTATACAAATATTTAAGGACTACCGAAGCTAGATCAATACCTCGCATTCTATGAAATATTCCGTAGCTTAGGCTATTCAATAGAACCTGGTTTGTTTCGTAATCGGCGCCGATGATACTGTAGAGTTACCTATTTAGGTCGGATTTCGTCAGTGAATTGTGATCAATTTAAAAGTACAAGTGTTATTCACTTAGCTTCGTAGCTTAGTGCTAAACAGTCGATCAGAGGTTAGGGGCAATATACTTTTTTTATCGTGCGGAAATACTCACGGATATGGCACCCGTAGACAACAGGGGAGAGTTATGTCAGACTCAGATTTTCTTTGTTTATCTACCAAAGACAAGGGCTTGATCATAGAGTTGCCATGTCGCTCTTTATGAGATTTTGATGCGGTTTTTTTATTAGAAAGATCTTGGTTAGACTTAAAATCTTACGCATATTTAATCACAATCGGTCAAGTCGAACCGGAGATAAGTAAAAAAACGCGAAAACCGAAGACAACGCCTGGGGAGCCACGGATATAAGCTAGTTATTTAATAAAAGCTTGTTTTTAAAAAAAGTCTTTTTAATAAAAGCTTTTAAACAGATTAGAGTTATTTGATGTCATTTTATTATTTACCCTGATGCCGTTTCGGTTACAATTTTGCGGCCATTGTCACGGGGAGACTAAATAAAGTGGTTATCTCATAATTTGAAGTGCCTAGTTCGGGCATTTAGTGATATATTATATCCTTTCGTATATTTTACAGATGTAAAAACAATAGATGTGTGCTTACCTTATACGTATAAGGATTGAAGATAAATTTGTTGTCCGGTTCTTTCCTTGGCGTCGCTGCTATGACGGATAAGGGTGTAGGCAAGGACTTCATTTCCTGCAAATAGATCCTTGTGTCACTATACTATTAAGGTGAGCGCAGATTAGAGACAAGATAGACTTGAGACAGTGTTATTGCATATCTTGTAGCATGTATGAAACAGTATTGTTCGAAGTGTGCATTTTTATATCTTTCTGAAGAGCAATAGTATATCTTAAGACGGTCTTGTCTCTAATGAGCAGGCAGCCTAATATGCTCCAAGCATATTTATAGACTTCGAGTCAATTCAAATCAGGCGGGAAAATGCTCGAGCAGTTTTCAAGTGGTAATTAAAATATCAACCGTATTTGATTTAGACAAAGTTCAAAATAGTAATTCACATTTTAGCAGCGCGATGCATAACCATCTGGCATCAATAATATGTTCCTTTTACAAATGGCTATCACCACTATCACTGGCCACAAAAGTTGGACAAATGACGCAAATATGCGTCATTATAGGTACTCATTATCACAACAGGATTCCTTTTGACGCATATGTGCGTCATTAGCCACGTGTCGGTTAAGTAAATAATTTTCTCACTCACCTTTAAAATACTCTCTATCGGCGGTTGACTACTATCAATAGCATGCTGTAAGAGAAAGAAATGATTTAATATTATACAATAAACAACGTGTTTTTTACACATATCAGAACCACTCATGATTGATATAACCATTTGTAATAAATAATGAGGTGCAGAGCTGTTACTTGGGCACCTAAATGAATTTGATATTTGAATATGATGCTTTTCTAAATTTACAGATAGACGTTTGAACAGATCAATATTTTTATGTCTTTCAGTGGATGGGTGATATAATATGGCGTGGATGGGGACTGATAAATCAATCTTGCAGGCCCGCACGATGGCCATTGGTGTCGTATAATTATAAATTTAGTATTTATTATCAACCACCAATTATTCGAATTCGTATATGTACTCGTATTTATAATTTTATTGTTTGTTACAAGTTGAATGACTACTGATGACGAGTGTACTACATAAACTCAAAGTTTTCCGTTTGTATTTCACAGTCATATAAAATGGAAGCGAGTCCATTCGAGAAGTAATCTCTGTCGTCACTAACACTTTCGCACTTCATAATTTATTGAGTTAGACAACAGAGCGCGCGTGACAAAAGACAAGTCTCGTAAAGTATTGGATAAATTTGCACTAGCAAGAATAAAGTGCGTTTTATGAGAATACATTATGCCTCCGTAGCTGAACGGCCCGTTTACGGCTGCCCATGCCGCATGAGTTACGACCTTGCGGCAATAAAAGTATTGTGTTGTTGCTGTTGAAGGAATTTGGCGGGAACCATAGATACATGTTTCAAAGCAATTCATCTTCCTTGAGGGTACTGCAAAATGTTTGCGGAAAAAGAGAGACCGAGATAGTTTCTGAATGCGTTTGATGCTCGATACCGATTGGATTCTAGCTGAAAAGTGAAATATTAGTCCATCATCATCAGCCGACAACAAACACGGTCCGATATGTTATTGCTCCTTTTCATGATTTGGTAAGGTTGGATACCGCAGATCTTGGCGGGCCCTATACACTCAAATGAATTATTGAACTCGAGAAATATTCAAATTGTGAATTTATCTATGTGTATCGGTAACCGCTTACTATCAGGCTACTACTATTTGTTCTCTTCATATATTCATAGATAGATAAACACTGCTTTTTAGTCAAGGTCGTGTAAATAGGGCTATTGACATCTACGTTTAAGTTTAGATAAGCAATTAATGCCACAAAAACAATGAATAATAAAAACGAATAAGTAGATAATTTGATTTATTTTTGGTCTCACATGACCATGGTGACATCACAAGTCAGAGAGCGGACGCCGAACTCCGAGGTGAAGACCTTGAATGCGACTGGAACTACCGCAAGGATCATGATGATGAGGACAGATATACGTAGTCTGAAGGAAAATTTGTTACAAAATAACCATTTCAAATTCCATTATAAAAGTTGGCAGTTTTAGGTTACCTTTCGTGCGTCATCAATTAAGGCTGGTGCTTATACACAGAAGGTACATAGCTTGACAGGTTGTTTACGTACCAATTTACCTGGCTATCAAATGGACGCAATCCCAAAACTCCAATGAAATAATGTATGTGAGAACCAATTAAATTGAGATCAAAGAAGGAAACACAAGTTTATCATAAACAATCCGACAAATAAATAAAATTGAAGGATCTGTTTGTGTATCTGTCTTCCTGTCTATTTATTTGGGGCTATTTCTTTACACGGCTAGATGTGGTTCACGAGAATTTTCTTGGTAGTTAACTGATATTATAAACAAAAAATCGTGGACCTCAGCAAGCGTCTGAGGGAGGAAACTGGTAATCCACGTGCGCGCAGTTTTTTTTAAACCTTTTTTAATTTAGCGTATTTTAATTAGTGTTAGTTTTATCTAATTTAATTATAATTATTGTAATTTTTCGATGAATAAATATTTATCTGTTAAAAAAAATCATCTGTCTGTTTGTTTGCTTGTTACTTAATCATGATTAAACCCCTGAACCGATCGTAATGAAGTCTCTAGACAAATTAGTTCAATCGACACTCACCAACACATATTGAAACGAACTAATTAAGTACTGACATAATTATACATATAGTACTAGCTTTGCTCCTCAGCTTCGTTCGTGGCATACTTTGCACCCATGGCACCAATTTATCCCATACACACACGTGATGTATTATTTCCACAATAATGTATGGAAATTTGCCCTATTTGTTTACATGTATGATCACTGATCGGGTCTCCTGGTTAGTAATGTGATGATTAACTCTACAGCTTTATAATATTAGTAAGTATATAGATACAGTCAGTGAAATTACACCCACATGTTGACATTGAGGGTACACTGAACTCCTACACAGTTATCCTAGGCGTAGGGGGTGACAAGTTCACAGTACGCCTACGCGTGAACCTGACCTATTAGTTCTGATACGATTAATCTAGGACAGTTTATTTTATTGTATTTGATGATCTCTTGAGAAAAAAAACCAGGTTTGGAACACCTGAATTGGTCATGAAAAATTGATTAAAGAAGACACTCGTGAGGTGAGTAAGGCGGAAGCGCTAGAATAGAAGAGCATTTATACGAAAGGTTACTGAAAGGTAGCTGATCGTCTGACATTAATTAGATTAATTGAATTTCAGGCAGTACTACCTAAAGTTTATTTATAAAAAAAACACAAGTCAACTTTTCAAATTTCAACTTTATGGAGAAGCCATTAGAAGATTAATTGCAAGATTAACATATAATGAGTTGAGAGTTGGCTCAAGTTCGCCCCTGAAATTAAACCAACCCACCGGCCGCCCCAAATTGTGTAATACGCGACTGGATACATTTTTGTCGGTAGAACTAAGAAACCAGTTTATTGGAATAATAACACGAATGGTTAACTATGAGAAAGAACATCAAGAACCAAGTTCGGTGCCTCTTTTCTTTGCCTTGGAGTTCTTTACCAGCACACGTGTTTTGTTTCCTCCTACAGTCCCGGGTCCTCTAAGCGGGGCGTGAAAAAGCATCTGATGAGGCCGTCCAGCTGAGGGTCACCGTCACCATTGTAATACTGTTGGTGTATGTAATAGTGAACTCTAATCCTGAGATTTTACCTTTAGGTGAAGTCAAATTGACGTGACCGAAAGAAAAAGAAAAGCAAACAAACTTTGGTATAGGAATATTGTACATTGTACACATAGCAGCGAAGTGTGTGTAACCTTTTGCCGAAGTCGATGAGTCCGCGGACGCTTTGCTACCCGACGGTGCGCGTTGGGACAAAGGTCAGGACCACGCATGCGCACATGGCTGCGTATTTGGCTGAACGGTACCACAGCAAACAGGCCCATTTCATTCACAACTTCGAATGTTATTCCGTTCCGTTATATTTGTTGTGTTATCGTTATAAATTTTATTATCACATGACGCGACGCGACCGTTGAATAATCATAGTTATTGAACAGGTTATTAAATACAATAATCTAAGACAATAAAATTGTAAAAAATTCTAGCGAAGTCATAAAGATAAATGTTTAGATATAAATAACAACATTTGTTTTAATTTACTGTATGTGCTGTTATGCTAATAGTGATATTTGCATTGATTTCGTAATAGTATGTATTTAGTATGTATCTACATTAAAAAATAAAGTATGTCCGCATTACAGAACCCATATTACAAGCTATATGTAGGTACTTTGGGTCTAGATAGCGCTGTATTATAACTAGGTAAGCACCACATTTAAATAAAACTACTAGCTGAATGAGTTACTTTTTACATAAAAGGCGTGAGCATATTATGTATGTAGGTACGTATGAGTATTTATTTTGTGTTTACTCATACAAAAATTGCATACCTACCAGTAATACTCATTTTTATGCAAATTGATAGAACATCTTCACAATCACAAACGTTTTGACCTTATTGGACATAGAAATCCCCAAACTCGAATAAGAGAGATAAGTTTTTCCTATAAGATTGTATTTTGCGGAGTCCTTCCTGTTGTTCGATCGTGATAAATAAGTATTAACGATAACAATTTCTAAGTAGCTATTATTAAGACTATTAACCGACATTATCAAAATGGGAGGAGTTTCTTGTTTGATGATGATGACTCTTGACCATGTGTCGTTTAAAAGAGGGTTACATTATTGAACTTTAAATAAGTGTGCAAAAGACATGAAATTTTTTAATAGCTATGTTTTACTTATTGAGGCTGTTTGAGGGTAGTATTTTGTGGCAATGTGTATTTTTATATATTAACGAATTCACTATATTTAAACCATTGAAAGACATAAAAATTATCGACGATTACTTACAAAATTACAGTCCAACTGAAGAAAGTTATTTCTTTTTTTGAGCACCAAATGACTAATAATCTACTATATAGTTATTATGTATCGGTATACTTTCAAAGATACCATGTTGTATCGTGCAATAATGAACTGTTGGGATACGGTTAGGGTGTGGGACATTGAGGGGCCAAGCCAACATCACCTGCAAGTGGTACACTTGCTAAACAACGGACGTGGCTCTGGCGCAGGCATTCCTCTTAAGGTTGGAAGGTTAGACGGCAGTAACTCTTGGAAAAGTCGGGCTCTAAAATGCAAACTTTAGAAGCAACTAGAAGATCGTTATGAGAATGATGAATAAGTTTATGATTTCTTTTACTTGTAAAAAGTAAAAGAAATTTTCTTCAAGAAGGCCATTAGAAGGTTTTTACAGGGTCGGCAGTGCGAGTGTGACACCCCTGGTTTTGCACACCTCCATAGGCCACGGTAACCGCTTTCCATCAGGTGGGCCGTGTGCTTGTCTGCCACCTAAGTAGTATAAAAAAAAGTTGCGTTACCTGTGATTGTACGCCATTTGGTATCCGGAGTGGAGGTGGCCGGTGCACAGGCGCCCCCGTCGAGCTAGCACCATCGCTCTGTACCAAACAAACCAACAACTTTATTGCCTATTTTATACTTATTTTCCAGGACAAGCAGTTTATATAAGACACGACGCGCAATAATTAGATACAAGACGTCCAAACGTGCTATGCATGTTCAGTTTAGGGTTGCCAACCGGACCGGTGATGTTTTATTGAAAATAGGAGGTAGTGCCGCCTGCGTTTACACGAATTGTTGCCAACGACGCGCGACGTATATATCCGTCAAAAATTTCTAGTTACGCAATGACGCATATATGCGTCATTCGATCAATCTCCCTATTCTTTGCCTTACGCATTCATTTGTTACCTTTTGCAACTTATACTAACTACTGTTGCAATAAAAATTGTATGTTTTTTATTAATCGAATGATACCGTGCGTATTTTGTTTTCTTTGTTCACAAATTGACACTCGATATAATATTTTTAGTATACCTAAGATGTTTTTCTATTCTGGCCTATTCATCCGAAAGATCTCAGCAGAATATTTTTTGTATTTGGCTAGATTTTTTTTGTCTAAATACTCTGTATCTTTTTCATATTATATTATTCTAAAAAATACTATGAGTATATTCAGACGAAAAACTGGTTGGCAGCCCTAGTTTCGCTCCACATGCGCTTTAATCACGTGCAGACAGACGGTGGACCAGAAATCCAGAAAATAAACATATTAAAGCAAAACGTATTGTCGCCTTTTCATGTTGTTTTCTGATTAAACTCATCTCGGAAATCACTCACACAGTCCCACTCAAAAGGCAATTCTGAGGTATACGATTCCAAAGTCCCAGAGAACCAATTCTCGTAAAAATATATTAATGTTTAAAACTCAGTCTCAGTGTAGTCTCGAACTCATTACGATCTCCCAAATTTCAAAAAAGAAATCGCAATGAGATTGAGACTAGACTGAGACTGAATTTTGAACGTATTTTTTACGAGAATTGGCCTTTACATCGCACGTGAACGCTTCATCTGGACAAGCTCTTAATGTTGAAGTACTCGTAAAATCTCGTTTATTACAATATTATGTTCGTTATAAGGACACTTCACGCAAGGGATGACAGCGAAATCAAAAAGGATAACTTGAGAATTAATATGTTTCTAACACAATATTAACACGTGAATTTCTTTTTAAGTAGTCAAGCGCGCTGTATAAGATTTAGAAAATGGACAACGATTTTTGAACTTTAAGAACAGAAAATATTCATTTGAATCCGAGGTCCTTGGAGATTTTATCCGGAATATTCTTATATTCCTACAGTGGGTTGCAATTTCAAAGATCAGGAAAACTGTCACTAGTAGCAACAACGTAGAGGCATTACTTTTCTGTAGCACGCGTTTACCGATTACGCACGCTTATAAAATCTGCGATAGAAAAGCCAAAATTAGAAATTTTGTTCAACATAAGAAAATACCTGATAAAGCGAACTGCAGATCTCATTACATAATACAAAATAAGACTTACTCCCTACCACGTATAATCACTCACACCACGTCTCCTGATTTGCTAACTTGCCAACTTCA
Source organism: Lithosia quadra (assembly GCA_963576445.1). Lineage (NCBI taxonomy): Eukaryota > Metazoa > Arthropoda > Insecta > Lepidoptera > Erebidae > Lithosia > Lithosia quadra. Next base: position 5,066,507 of record OY754892.1, read on the forward strand.
CTACATCAAAATGTATTCTACCATTCATCAACATACATGTAACAACTTCTCCCGAGTGATCGAACTTCGTGGCGCCGTTTTAGACTTAACAACATTAAACTTAATTACAATGTACGCTCGCTGAATATCCCAGCAGAAATTAACTAGTCCAAGATGTGGCTCTGTTACGGCACGAGGGGGTTCAAATGAGTCGTAAAAACGCCGGTCACGCATGCGATGCCCTCTTAATCAGCGTCCACACCGTCACACCCCTTTTAATGTGTTCGTACTTTTTAAATACAACAACTAATACAGCTAACGCAAATTTTGATAATAAAACGTATTTCTAAACAATGAAAGTTCCAAAACTCGCAAAAACTTGTATCGCCACAGGCTCCGTTAAGCATATTTTAGCAGCACCAAAGCGATTCAGTACAAAAGATGGTGGTATTCGCAAGTTCGCTGTTTGCAAATTTAAGTTTCATGAAAAGACCACATTTTCCTCGTTGATATTGCTTTGTAGAGCCTACACGGTAACAATAAACACCATTGTGCGCCGATAAGCTCACAGTTATAACGAAATTTCTCTCGATTCACACAACCTGCGCAATAACGAGGCAAGGATATCTCGGTGCTCGTTTAAAGGCAAGACACGCGTCTGTTATTATTTATCATAACCTAAGGCGGTGGAGGAGCAAACATATTTGTGTAGTCATGGCCGAATTCATTCTTTTTACCTTATTGTGAGAGATGTGGGGGCGTTGGTGGTGAACTCTCACGCCGTTCTGTGGGGCGTGCGCCGGCTTCTTGAACTCGCTCTCCCGCCGTGATGGTTGACCTGTCGACAAAGCACATGTACCATTAGTGCCACGTAATGCACACTTGACACCTAAGATACCGTACAAACTTATTATGTAACGCCACGAACTAGGACGTCGATATTATCGGGGTAATTATTACTAATTATATGCGTCGTGCGTACTCGTGGGCCACGTATGTGTGAGTGCAAACTGACGCCGATTTCCGCATGGAGAGTTAAAAGACAGAGTAACAATAATTATTTGGGGTCAATGTTTACGAGGGCGGCCTGAGATTTTTATGGATTAATAAAAGAGCGACATCACCTCAGTGTGGCAACTCTCGAAATCATAAGGCACTTTAACTCTCGTATAACTAGAAGTGGAGGGAGGTGGCTCCCACCCGGCGGCCGCCCGTCGGGACTCTCGTGAGGGGAATCTCGGCTAGGTGTTTAGCTGGTTTATGGAGATTGCGATCAGGACAAAGGAGTCCAAGTTACGGCGCCTAGATTGCGCGCTGATCCATATAGTCCCCTCTAAATACAGAGCTGCCTTACCTTTTTCTATCAGAAAGTTATGGAATGAGTTTTATAGTTATAGTATTATGTGTGTGCCTATAAAGTGTAATGGAAAGCAAGTTTATTAGATGCCTTCTGGCTCATACGGTACAAATTATGTAGAGTTGGTATATTATGGGATATCTACGCTTTTGTAAGTATGTTAGTGGTCAATTCATAAGTTCCTGGAATCTATTGCCGGTTCAATCCAATTATTGGCTTTTAATTATTCGCAATAATAAAAATAAAAACAATACTGCCTACCTACCAAACATTCACACAACTTTTTGCACTTTGTATATAGAAATATCCGATAGCATATGTTTGTATTCTGTCACAATGGCTACAGTTTTCAATGGAACAAAGCTTTTATCCTGATTAACGCACAGGCTACAGTTATACTGAAAATACCGAAAATAAATAGCTGCAATGGATGCAGCAGGCTAGTTATTAATTAACATAGTGGATTGGATTGATTGATCACTTAAAACCGAACATTTGAGTAGGTACTTCGTCTAAATAATGCCTTTGGCATTATTATCAGAGTTTAGTTAAGTAGAGTTGTTCATTACTGACAAACCATAAACACTGCGCATCTGTGCCATGCAGTGTACACATCCGATCATTGACTTGCCGGATTAGTTGCCATGTCTACATTTGGAATTCGGCAAAACGGTGATCGATCGTTGACCCGCACAATCGCAATGATCATAAAATAAAAAGGGCCAGGATTCATAACGGCATTGTATTATAATAAGGGTACGACACAAAGGACCATTTTGTGTCTCTGAACTGTGGCTGGAGTTGAAAGATTTGTTTGGGTACTTAGTGACACTAATAGGACACACAATTTAATATCTGTTCTAAATATTTTAAGTAAAGCTCGGAGTTTCGTCCGTAATAAGTACAGTTTGTTAAGAAATTAGGGTGTGGCTGTGCCGTGGACACGCCGTGTGTTTTTGGTAAATACTTGTGCAAACTCAAACAGTTGTGTTTTGTAACGAACCCCCGCCTCCAACATCTAAATTCTCAACTCAACAAATTCTTTGATCCTTTAGCTATCGATTGATGTAATTAAATATTGCGTATAGATGTGGCTGCAACATCAAACTACATTTCGCTATCATTAAATTTTCTAGATTGCCCTCATTAAGGAAAAGATAAAGACGTATTCACATCGATGAAAAAAAAACAAATTCGAATCAACTTCCCACAATCATCGTAATGCAATTTAATTTCCTAAACGTCCAAGAAATAGAACCATTTAGATATAAGTGCACTCTCCTATTTCAATCATGGACACGCACGTTCGTAATATTGACATGTGATTGGACAATTTACCATTTTCCATTACTACAGCTCCTACGATCGCTAATGCCTATCTAACAAGATCCGATCGTAACTGAATCTGACTGAGCCGCCGACCGGTTCAAGTCTTTTTGAATTAGGGCTGCTACTCATGATTGAGAAATCGAGATCGAATAAGCGTTAAGTTTATTCTAGGACATTCATTCAGCTGATAGCACATGAGTGGAATGCCTGCTTCCCATGAAAACCTGTTTCAGGTTAAACATGTGACCTATGTATTATTCTGGACCATGATCTATCCCTGTATAATTTCAGTCAGATTCGTTTAGATGCTTTTGCGTGAAGAATTAAAACATACTTAGAAACTTATAATATTAAGTAGGATAGTAGGATAATATTAGTAAGATTGGCAGGTGACATAACTGGCGTGCGAATAAAAACTGTACAACCTCGATATTCTGCAATTTTAATGCTACCCACACTCGCCCACATACTAGAGGTAGGTAAGTATAACTGTGAATTTACACCAGGATAAACAGCAGTGACGCACAAAAACTTCCAAAACGCTAAAGGGAAAATTAAATTTACCTACTACCCAAGAAATTAGTAGAATCAGAAAATATATAGAATTTGGAAATACCACTCATCATATTGTAAAGTATTGTATTCTCCTCTTTACTCACAAAACTATAAACAGAGTTTTCTGGCTTCAAGACAGGCCCTCCCAAATACTCTCAAACCTCAGGATCCTATCTCCATCCGACTTACTGCCACTACCGTACAATATATCACAATATATATCTTAGAAATTACTGCCAACTCTGCCAAGGATTTTTTTATTAAATTCGGACAAAATTTCAAATGTTTAACAACCCTATTTAGAACGTAAATTGACGCAATTTATTCACCTAACAAGATTGGCATGAGTACTTTGAATAACCTATCAACAGAACTCTTTTACGGTAGCAGGATGTAAGTGGATCTTTAATATTCCTGAGACCAAAAAGGAAATGACTAATCTATGGTCAATATTTTCCAAGAATACGAACAATACTAAATTCGTTTTATCTAATCTAATCCCATAAACAGCGGAACTAAAATACAAAATTGTACCTTTTTATTTGGCATTATTTGAAGTACGTAACGAAATCGGAAGCAATCTGGTCTCGACAAAAGGTGGGCACACAATGAGCAGGCTCCGCCATCGACAATCGACACGCTTCCAATACCACTCTGTACTGTAAGGGTCAATTCAGATCAGCTGGCAAAATGCTTGAGCAGTTTTTAAGTGACAATTAAATATCTATCTTATTCCATTAAGACAAAGCTTAAAATAGTATATAGCAAAGCACTACTGCCTTATCGGATAAAAATTTAATGATGTATGCTATTTTCAGCTTTGTCCAAATGGAATAACATTTACATAATGAACACTTGAGAAGTGGTCTAGCATTTTTTTTTACCTGATCTGAATTGAACTTTATACCGCATATATAATAGTTGATTTTGTTACTCATTTCATTTAATATGATGGTTGAACACTTTTTTCTTGTTACAACAACGCCGCCGCGGGCCCAGTGACTACGAACAATAGATTCTGTATTGCGTCTGATGCAAATTGGAACAGTAAAACCAAACCAACATTTTCTTTACTAACAACAACACTTTTCATAAAACGTTTTTGAAGTACTGACAATACGAATGAAACTTTTAATTTAATACGAAATCTACTTATTTCAATTATCGTCTTAATTTTTTCTTGAATGTTGTGTGCAAGTAAACATATTCATGTACCTTTTTTATGAAAGAGAGACGGCGTGCGGTTTTAGTCGGTTCAAGTCTGACATAACCGTCCCCGCGGTGGTATCCGTGGGGATTTACACATGAAAAAAAGTGTCGTACAATCTTGATATAATAAATTCCCTCTAGACACTGTCGCATACTGCTGCTAAATCTGGGGCTAAGATTCGTATTTATCCATACGTATAATAGACGAGACATTCGTGTGGGTGTAGAATTAACGAGTAAGTGAAATTACTGGTGGTCACCCTGGGGTAACAAAAGAGGGTGACCACGAGTCCGTCTCCAGATTTTTAAAGGTTGATTAGTCAAATTCAGAAGTGAGAGTCGAACATTTGAGACTCGAGACCGCTGCAATCACTTTAGTAACTAGCTAGGGTAGTAACGTAGTAAGTAAGTAAGTAACTGCGAAGATAAACGCAAAACAAACTAAATAAAAAACAGTTGACCTTTGCTGAGGACAGATAAAAAGTGGACGTATCAACACATACATACCTAAACAAATTATAGAAGCGAAGGATAATGTTTATAATTGAGTCTAAAGATGCTTCCACACAGGGGTGAAATGTTGGTGAACACTTTATAATAAAACAAAACATTTTACGAGTACAACTAATGCAAATTGATGAAGATACCACTTATTGTTTGAGATTATAGTCATATAATAAAGTAATACATATTATAATGAGATAATTTTCTTACATTTCAGTTTATTCGAGCAGCCATGAATGAGAGAATGGAACATACGACACACACACACACACACACACACACACACACACACACACACACACACACACACACACACACACACACACACACACACAGTGTATAAGATATGACAATGACTACAAACGTTATGTTATTGCTTATATTTTTCAAATATTTGTTGCGTTTCATGTCAACAACGACAACCGAATTTATTAAGTACGTTATTTTTGTTAATGCTATTTACTGTAAAAAGGCTTTTAAAACATTATGAAAAGTAACCGAATGTTTTTCTTAATAGTTTTAACCCCTGTGTGGAAGCACCTTTACACTATTATTATAGTCAGGATGACTCATTACATTTTGAACATCCTAATCGCCTCTACGGTACGTTAGCAGTGCTACATTGTCCGCAAGTGAATGTATTTATGTCTTCGGGTGCTAACACAGTCTGCTCCTTTCGACTGACATACATACAACTAGCAAACAACGCATGACAGGATGTGACGTCATCATTAAGGAGTTACATTGATATGTCAAGTGGTGGTTTGCTCACTTTATTATAATCTAGTGGTGCCCTTGTACTTCGCCCCCGTAGCATCCATTTTGATATCTTATACATATGCACGTAATTTATTAGTTCTATCTGCAATTTGCTGACATTTATGATTACTGCTCTGCTCTCCTATATAGTAGCGTGACGATATATAGCCTTCTTCGACAAATCTATCCAACACACTAAGATTTTTTTAATTCGTAGAGGTAGTTCTTGAGATTAGCGTGTTCAAACAAACAAATAAAATCTTCTTCAATGATTTATAATATTTGTATAGACTAGCAACTCGCACCCGCTTCGCTTCGGTTTATATGAGTCTGACTCAACTCTAGGTATATAATAAACCCATAACAAATAACAGCTTTCTAACAATAAAAGTCTCAAAGCCGAAGGAACCCTAAGTTGACTACAGAACCCTGAAAATTGCGAACTATCAGTTTTAAATTTACGATAATAGTATTTTATTGCATGAGAATGTTTTGTACCTAACTCTTCGTTACACAACGTACACCTGTGCGAATAATGAATAAAATTTCCTTCGATTTTTTAAACATGCATCTATTAGCGTGCATAAGACATCAGGCAGGTGATTGAACGAATACTCCGTCGTATAAAGGTAAAAAGATTAAGAATGTTTCAGCTGGCAACCCTGATTGCCAATAGCGCTGCACGTAGGGTAGTTTTATATCATTGGTGCGGGTTTCGGTTAAACAATGGTCACAGCTGGTCAATGACGTACGGCTGCGGCCGTTGACATGAGTAGTTAAGTACAGGCGTTACGCGCATTGCACACGACTTTTGCGCTTATTACACACATTACCTTGGTTAAAAAGAAAGTGTTATAAAACAATACAGTAATGTTATGCGTTATAGCGTATAAAATAATTAACGCACAAAACTTGCGTTTATTATTTTAAATGTTATAATCTTTACTGTTATAATTTTATACTTATTTAGATAAATGAATATTTGTTACTCAATAAAACGACTGAACGAATCCGGCAATACACAAACTTCAACCCTGATCCAGTCTCTTTATAAGAAAATTGGCTGTTTCTTAATCGACTTCAAAAGGGGTTCACTGTTGTCCACGATTATCCGCGTTTGGTTGAACCGATTTTGATGCAGTTTTGAGAAGTTATTTTTTAAATTCTGAAGAAACTTTTAGATACATAACCAACTTAACTTAAAAAGATTTTTTAAACTTGAAATTTTGTAAACTTGGAATTTTATCATGCTATGGAGAACTAAAATGTGGCACAAGCACAAACCCTTCAAAAGGTAAAACACACAAAGGGTAGTACAAATTTCCATCCAGAGATCGAAGGCATATGATAACAAAAATTGTGTCGCAAAATCCAATGTGGGTGTTTTCAACAATATTGCTTCCTCTTTTATGTAAAATCATTGGATGCTTGAAGAGATCTATTTTTATAAAAAATACTCACAAACAAATATCCTGAAGGCGTAGTACGTTACTCGTACACCTTACGTAGGAGTATCTTATATCATATCTTCTATAATATAAAAATGAATCGCAAAATGTGTTGGTAAGCGCATAACTCACCAATGGCTCTACCGATTTCACTAATTCTTTTTTTGTTGTGTTTGTTATTATCGGGAGAAGGTTCTTACGAAAAAAAATAATAAAACAGTTGTACAGAAAATTTCAGAAAGTAACTTTTCTTTTTCTCATACAAACTTTTTCTATTATGTGAGAGAAGTTTATGTTTACGTTACGGGATTAGTATTTAGTAGTAGTAGGTAGTAGTAGGAATGGGAATGGGAATGAGAATAGGAATAGGAATGGGAATAGTAATGGGAATGGGAACGGGAACAGGAATGGGAACGGAATTGCACGCGGGTGGAAAATATGGCGGTACGAAGTTCGCCGAGACAGCTAGTAATTTATAGTATCAGTAGATTTTGAAATGATCGATTTGAAGTAACTGTTCATGAGAGTGCCAGGCTAGAACTACCTTTATTTCCTCTTTTCTCATTCCTCTCTTCTTTATCTCTATCTTATATTATCTTTATCTTATCTTTATCTAATGCCTTAATGACACATACTTCAATGTTATAGGCATTCACAGACTACTGTAACACCCACCTTTCATATGTCACGGAAATCAGTTCCTACGTGGGACTGAGGGGTTGAGCATATTGCCGTTTTCATCGACGTCTTGGGGTCATTGGGGTCGAATCTAGGCTAAATATTATACATCAGATGTAGAACATTCCTTAGTCGTAAAACACCCACGGGAAGAGATACGATGGGCCTTGTTTTCACTCCGCTGAGAACCCCGCGGCAATATTACAAATTTACAATATTATGAATTGGTTAATGACATAAAGGTCAATGTTCCTAGGCGTCTTTAACCGCCATCGATGTGACAACGCCGAGCGGTGGTTCGAGGAGAAATTCATTTAACGACATCATAGCGATTTTACAGTAGAACGATTTTCTTTTCAACCGTCTATTGTCGTATCTGAAATTTTGGCGCCGCATTGTGTTTTTGGGTTTTACTGGTACAAAGTTCTCAATAGTAGCTCGATAGAGACGGCAATCAATACACCACCTATTACGTGAGCTTCAAAATGCAGTTGGCGAAATGTGGGCGTTAATTATTAATACACATCTGGCTGCCTTTAGAGGTTTGTATATAAAAAAGGCATTATAATACTGTCACCTATAACAGGTAATGACTCGCCTTGTAAATGATAGACACAATGTCGGTGAAATAATAGCCATATCCCTCTATCCATTATTAACTCTTTCATATAAGTTTCCCGAGTCCATGAGACTGGACGCTCCTGAGAAGTTTCCATAACAGAAAAACTAACCATACTTTATTCGTCCCGGGAATCGAATATCGTAAATTTAAGCCCTAGCTAAGACCAACAAGGATTATAAACAATATTATATATGCTTATTTCTTTCATCCACGCCCAACTACCAAAATTTTTTTATATAATATCTCACAGGAGAGGAAATAAAAAAAGTACAGAAAAATACTGCTCCTTAGTGAAAAAAAAACTATTAGAAGTGTTAGTAGTTGATAATTCCTCAAAAAATATAAGTTTCCATGATGACAAATATTACGGATAGGGTCCATGTACCAACGAAAATGATATAGAATGCAGGGCACGCACAGTCTTTGTTTGTGACGAGGTCGCATCATATGGCACCGCGAACTTAAGCGGGTCAATGCGACCCGACGATACATCTCGAGGCCTTCCCTTGGCTACGAGGAAGTTAATAAAATTTATTCATCGTGGCATGCGTAATACATATAATTTATAAAAATGCCATTCGGTCGACGAATCGTGACGTACCTCGACGTTATTGAAAGCCTGTTGGCCTTGGTGTAAAAAAAACTACCAAAACTTTCTAAATCGAATGACAAAAATTGTGATTCTTACTTTTCAATAGGGATAGTTTCTGGTGCATAATTTACGAGGTACTGGATAATAGCTATTATTGAATTGAGATTGATGTAATTTAATTGTCATCACTTTATTTATGTCAGACTTCGGGTTTCAACTCCGTATTCTTAGACTATGGCATAACCATCAGTGTAGTGCGGTTCGATTGAGATATTATAATCTTTGAGAACATTTAAGAACATATATGATACTTTAATCCAGTGATGAGGTTTAAAAAGTTACAAGGGGAGATGACTAGGCATTAAACTTGAACTTTGCCTAGGCTATCAACACTCAAACATTAAATTATCAGTATTGATCACGGTCGAGTTAACGGCACGAAGTTAGTAAGTTTTAACAAGAAGATATTGTAGAGTTGTAGACCGTGAAGTTATAGTTTAGTAGTCAGTACTAAATTATGTTAAAAGAAAATAGAAGACAAAAAGTTGTCGCAGTAACATAAACCATCCAGCTAAACCAATCACAAGTATGATGTACATGCATTGTGTCTACCCAACAGATTAAACGAGTTAGAAAAGAACACTTTCCGAACAACTTTTGTAATCTTGACGTAATTTGCAATACCTTAGACCCTTACAGTTTCCTCGTCGATAAATAACCAAGTTTCTTTCACGTTGATCCTAGCTTAAGCATATTTCATTCCCTTTTGGATTACGACAAGAAAAATCTTTTCTTAGGAGTCGCTTGTATTATAAGCGTCATATAAAGATACGTCCTTTCATAATTTCAGACCGTTTTGGGTCGAATCCCTTTTGAATAATACTAGCTTCATGTATTACACACCTACGGCCCGATAGCGACGGAATAGCCTAAATTTGAACTTTAATTCGAGAAATTTCTGGAAAGGATCAATGGGAGTAATCGTGTATTCTCATACAATTCATTCCAGGCATAATTCAACTTGAGTCTAAAAAGGGCTTAGTATTTCGAATTAATAAATGTGGTAATTTATTCCTGGAAAGGTTTATCGGAAATTATGAAATATTAATACCAGTATCATCGCTGGGTGGAATAGGAGCATAGGTATTATTTTTATATCTTGGCGCTCCAAGATAACAAATAATATTGTCTAATATGGTTATAATGACATCGTTCAAATTGGCCAAAAAAGTCCCTGCAAAAACAACGCCATACTACGAAGGAATTAAAGCTTTCCAGTTGTTTTGAGTCGATATAGCACAGTAGTATAGTACATCCACCCATAGCCAGTAGGATTGTGATATCTGAGGTAATGACTGTTATGAGATTAAAGTAGGTACTTTTGTGCAAATACAAACAGTCGAAGTACGAAACAAAATGAACTCGAGTACATAGATGTACCAATCGCTAGTTACGGAGTAACATAAAACCATTATGTAGTAACGATTTTGACACTAATGACATTCAACGAGATATATAATGTTTGGAAATGACGCTACAAAGAGATATCAATGTGGCAACAAGCCACAAGAGCATGCTTAACGGTTACATGAAGCAGGAACCCGAAGTAGAATAGCAGTAATTCTTGAAATTTACATATAATCAACGTCTATCCGAGGTTTCTTGGAGCACGCCCGATGCGACGTCTGCCGCCGACACTTGAGCATTTGTATGCACATCACACGCTCGCGGATTTCAGACGCAAGTTACTAACAAGCGTTTGTTCATAAGTACTTTTATAGAATGCCTAGCTTTAACTACGTCTTGATTTATAAATCATGTTCGTATATCTATAACATGACTATATTCAAAGTACTCGTACATATTTGTTATCGGAAAACTACTGTTAATAAAGGAGAAGACGCAGTACCGATCATTGTTTCAGCAGTAGTAAAATGCCTAACATGCTTTGCATACCTTTGAATGTATATACTTAATCGTATTTTTCATCTCAATTTAACAGTAAACGTACAGTTTATGACATAGTACTCGGTAGATGACAATAGATTTGCCTCCTCTTACGTGGGATCGAATCGAAAACATGAAATTTGGTTGTTAATACTCTCTGTCTCCTTTCAGAAGAATACAAGTGGGAGTACTTATGTGGGCATTGAATCGATATAGCAGTAGTCGAGTCTGCATACAACAAACACACTAATATTGCATACTGGAAAATACATACTTCTAAATTTCACCCCTTTCCAAATTCGCACAATGACAATAGATTAAAAGTGCGGAGTTGGAAAGAGCACCAAGTGTTAAAACACGCGTCCAACGGCAAATAGCCATAAATTGTCCATATCGACCTACATGCTACTTTATGAGCGCTCGACTTTACACCGATGTGTACCTACCCTGTCCCCATTATATATTTTTACGTGTTGTTCATTTTTCCCGGTTGGCAACGGAATCAATCCCAGTGGTCCCCGGGGGGCAATTCCTCATATCGGTATAAGAACCGCCGTACGACAACTTACTGTGTAAGCAAACAAATATGTGGGTTGGATTATATCGTGTAATCGGATAGGCGTTACTTAGACAAATGAGTGGCAGAAATATTGTATTTGAGCGCATTTTGTTGCATTTTGTGATAGTCTGAGGTTAATCGAATATGTTTGTATATGTATCTTTGCCGACTGTGGCCGACAGTTGAGTAAGTACCCACATCGCAGGGGATACCTTCCAAGTTCAGAAAGCGCGTGGCACATGCCATACTGCCTGTCGAGGCCCACATTTTGTGCCGGGCTGTACCACTTGTCACCTTCAGGCCTGTGTTCATGTAGAATGGCAATTATTTAACGATTTCTGGCTCCCGGTGCGTCTTCCGTGAAACAGAAGAGTTTCGTCGTCTAGCGTTAATTTTCAGCCCTTCTTTTATACATGACGTCGTAGTAAATGTGCACTGCAATGCAATCATAAATTAAATCACAACCTATCTTCAAACTATACACTCTTCCTATCATTATTAAACTATTCAATAGGTAATGATCTTTTCATTATTATTAAAAATAGTACTAGTATCTGATAACATTAATAGTTTCATTACAACTATTAGATACCAACGAATAAGATATTGTTTCGATAAAGCCGTACGACTCAAACACTCAATTCAAATTCCCCACGGGTGTTTCGGCGAGCTTTGGGAGGGCGGGAAAAGCGACACGTAGACGCCCAGTGCGAGTGAGCTAGTGGGGTAGTCGTACATATTGCCTTTGCATTGTTTAGAGATGTATACAGACTCAATATTTTTCGGATATGAGACAGTATTTTAGACCTTCGTTGCTATCTACTAAAACGCGTATAACTTGATTTAAAACCTAGACCACTGAGTAGTTTTCTTCAACGACAATATCAACACTTGTCCATTAGCTAGTATTGTAATACATATAATAAATGATGATTGATAAACGAGCCGAGATTCAAGTTGGATCAAAGGCCAACGGTTACCTATACGAGAGTACCTATGCGTGCGTAAGTAATTTGACTGTTACGTCATTTGCATTTTGTAATAAAAAATAAAACGTTAATGTCAGCAAGTTCAATTATTATGTTATCGGTCGAGGGTATTTACTTTTAATCAGGGAAAGTACTTATCAATGTTAGACATGTTAAGAGTTTCCAGATCGGAAAATTAAACAATCTAAATCATCTAAAAATAAATAAATAAATATTCTACGACATTCTACACAACGCTCCCTAGAACCAAACTAAGCTTAGTTAAACTAGCTTGTGTTATGGGTTCTAGAATGCTGATAAACATACTTATATACTTTTTTTTGTAAATACATACTTATTACACCCAGACCAATGCAAATTGACATATTCATGCATACAAATATTTGCACTGAGCGGGAATCGAACCCGCGTCCCCTGGGTAGCAGTCGCATGCACTACCGCTACGCTACAGAGGCCGTCAATTAGACGGTAGCGTATGTATTTGTATGTATGAGAAAATAATTTACGACTACTAGAAGGTACGTTAATGCGTTGCGTTAATGCAACTTGAACGACCTTATGCAAGAACCCATAATTTCGCCTTTCCGCGGGCCTGTAACAGTCACACGGCAAAGTGTAGATGCAGAGCGCGATTACCTAGCAATTTTTATATTTGAAATGCTTACTTTCAATTGCGTTTTCAAAGTTTAATAATAAAACTTCGGGCTGGTAAACATTAATACAATTTATCAACAAAGACTGTCCCTTAATGGTTGTTATCACTTCAAAACTCAGCATAATCATTAGTATGTAATTTACAACTGTGTATACAGCGTTGCAAGAAGTAATTACTTCTAATAACAGCCAAGTAATTACAACAAACTGACAGTTAGTTAAAGAGATATCACACACTAGAGAACTATTATATTATGTAGAAGCGTTTTGCGCAACATTTCAACTCTCGCCATCACATTGACACATCACATTTCATTTGTTTCTGTGAAAGTTGAAATTGCACTCGCTACGTCGACGATAAAATTTGCAGTTGAGTTCGACAAAGTTAAACAAAATATATACATCAACGATATTCTAGAAAACTAGTAAATAAAGACCGGTGAATAGACTTATAAGTAATCCATCAGACCGCAGACCGGACCACACCCCAGAAGACCAATTGTAAAGGAACGAAAGACAGAAGACAGTCAATATACTTATGGATATTTTGATTGGTATACTATAAAGTTTATCTTTATTCTATTTCTATGAGCGTCTACTTTGACGCTGACTGTACTTATTAGCACCCATAGTGTAATGATAATATTCACTTGTCTCACGCTGTCGACACGGTACGTTTCATAGTTATTTTTAACTATAATTTATCATAAAAGATTAAGCAATTGATTGACGTGCCAAGCATTGCGATAGACAATCAATTACTTGGTGTATTGGTAAGAGCACCTACATATCTCGAAAGGCAGATAAAGGAAATACAAAGAATAAACGTGCCTTAATGATAGAACAACAGAACTAATAATAAAATAGAAGTGTTTTCTACCGAAAACGATATCGCAACTTTCTTGCAATTGCAACGAAATTCATATGGAACTTATAGGTACGCTTACGGACGCGAAACTCGGAATGCACGAAGTGGGGTCCACCCGTTAATGATAAAATAGTTACAGTTTTATTTTATATCCTAGAATTTATAAAATTGGCAACATACATTTAACAATAGGACAATATAATTGTTCCTAAATTAGCTTGTAGAATTGCATGCCTAATTATGGTGGGATAGGCGAATTATACCTACTGCCAAACAGCTATTTGCCAGCCATATTTCAAAGTATTATAATAATAAAAAAGTAACTTAAAAGTAATCACTTATTTCGGAGAACTTTATAAAATTGATAGTACGATGAACTGAGTACTAGCGCCTAGGATTTCTATCGTGCATTTCTATACCTATTCTTAGTTCTGTGGTAGTACAATAATGTTACTATCGCTCGCGGCCACGGCCGTGATTAGTACATCCAACCTTGTGTTCACTACTAGGTCACATCTTGTTCGGAGTATCCGTAACTAGCTTTTGTTTTCGACTGAATGAGCATGACTCGTTTACTAAGAAGTTTGACGAAATAATAGACTTGAGTTGTCTTTAAGTTTCCCACGCTTTCGCTATATTTGATTGGCTTTGTTATCTTCAGAAGCAATAGTGAATGAGTTAGTAGTTTTCTATAAGAACGTATTTTTACTATACTAATTTACTATCTGCCACATGTCAATGGCTTTTCGAAGAAATTCTCATCTACTAATATTATAATGTGAAAGTTTGTGAAGATGGATGGATGTAGGTACTTATGTTTATTAGTGTAGTAGCGGTTCTTGACGTAATTTCAGGAATAAAATAGTACATGGTAGGAACTAGTATTTAACGCAGACGGAACAGCGGGTAACTTTAACTTGTACTCGTAAATATGTATTAGGTTGATTTGAGTCTAGAAGATTTTGGTGTAAACCACAATCTCCCGTATTTACCTAGTACCTGAAAGAGCATAACGCAAGTAGCCACATATTAAACTTCATAGGTATGTAACAAAGGAAATTGCGTAATCAATATTATTGACCATGTAAAATTTAAGGCCTTCGTGATAATAGACATCATATACAAGACCTCAAGGTCGTCCAATCGCCATAATATGACCCTTAACAACCATATTAACTTTTTTATGACCTAATACTTTTAATAAGTACCTTCATGTTCTAATTTCGAGAACGCATGAAACCCTGCGAATCTATAATAGCCACTTGCTAAATTCACATCTATCAACAAAAATAACCAAAGCACAAAGTTGACTTGATGTTACTTATTCATAGAGGGTCAATTTAAGTAATAGCATACGAGTATGTTCAAAATTCAGTTCCGATCTCAACTCCTCTTATAAAACTTAGTCTTGTAACAAAGTGATTGTGACTGAATCGTGACTGAAAGTTGAAAAAATGGTAGGTAAGTAAGGTATTCTGTTAGACTTTGTAATTGATAGGTATTGTAATGCAAATGAAACGTAATTCCTATTCTCTTTCCTCTTTAGATATGCGTCGGGTTTGACATTCGTCAGATCGAGATAAGATCGGAATTGAATTTTGAATATATTGAACATATTATGACGAGAATTGACCCTCGTACGCCTACCATGAAACGTATACCTATCCGAAATCGAGAACCGAAGGTACCATGTAACGCATTTAACTCGCAATCGGGCCTTTCGTTCAAGTTGCGTGCGGGCAAGAAGTAGAAGTTATCTCAATAACATTGAACCTGCCACACTGCCTTGAATATTTTCATGACAAGGTCGGCTTGTTCTACTGTTTCAGACAGATGACATTGTTGTGGGGCGTGGATGGCAAAAATTAGCGACGGTAACGATTTAGTATCAGGCAGGTAAGGTACCTGTTTGCAACTAGATAATTAAAAACAAACTTGCTTCGATCTTATCTATAAACATATAAGTAAGTAATTTGCTCTCCTTCGAGAATTTAAATATCGTACACACAACTTTGAATTCTCGTCGGAAAATTCTATCTTGTAATAAGCTGACTTAATAAAACGTGTCAATTCTTACCGTTAAATTAAAATTTTCCATGAATGCGAAATTGTACTGCTATTTTTGGCATACCGCTCGCGCTATTTCTTATTAACAAGATGACCTTTTAAGAAATTGCGTGGTTTCATAAAACCTTTCATCACTGTACTTCATTGACAAATTATACATAGAAAGGAAATTTTAAGATGAACATGAAGGAAACATAATAATCTAGGTATAATTAAATGAAGTTTAAGTACAAAAACATTGTCCTTATTTAGGAGATGTTAATTTTGAAACGAAATCTTGTACAGAAAATGATAAAAGTTGCTTGAAATATATCATGGTTCATGACACTAAATCCATTACCAGTGGGTGGGTTGTATACTACTGCTTGGAGACCAGCCCCTGAATCTATTTATAGTATAAATTTTATACTAATATTATAAAGAAACAGGACCCTTCTGCGAGTCTGATTCGCACTTGGCAGGATTTTGTGCATTCCAGATGGCAAAAATTACACTCCAATTGAGAGTAGGTACTTCTACACAAGCGAGTAAGCACGACTTCAAAAAGAAAGAGTTGAAAATTCGCAACCAACCATGCAAATGATATAAAGTACGCGGTGTTTGGTGTAAATAACGCTAAAAAAGAAATAGAACACCCTGTATAAAGCGGACAAAGAGTAGTTGAAACGAATATTAAGGAGCGAAATATTAATCCTAGCTTAAATGATTCATTCAGAAAGGAGTTTAATTTTTAAGTTTAACCACGCAAAAAGACTGGATGGATGAAAAGGCATAGAGAATGAAAAATTAAACATCGACCGATCGCAAGCATCCTGCATTTGCGGGGTCCAAACCCAGGCCATGACGTATTTCCTCTCTTTCCACTGTGCTTCTCCACCTGTACTACCGATGACCTGTGTGGGACAACGGTAAACGCTGCAGTTGTGGCCAAATTTGAGGCGACATAATTTAGAAAAAGAAAAGATCTAGCCATTGAATCGACGAAGAAAAAGGGCGTTATCGATAAAATATTGAGTAGTGTGAGTAGCAAAGAGCAAAAATGTAGCAGCAGAAGAAAATAGCAGCTGCATATACGGTGAAGATTCATAAGTCACTTGAAACTATATGTATAAGCAATTTGTATATTCAGCAAAACTTGCAATTTGCAAAACTTACAAGTAGGTACGAGAGAATTTATAATTTTAAATTTTGGACAAGAGTCGTCAGTCAACACTGTTGGTGAATGCATGAATGACAATGAATCACTCAAAATAGCCTGTCTTAAATGAATAATGTTTAAACCGCAGTAGTTTTACATACTTTGTTCCCATTGAATTTAATACGTTGTATGATTCTCTTTTTGTAAAGATCGCATGATATCCTTGAAGTTGTTTGATAAATGTGTAATTTATGTAAAATATTGTTGGATAATTTATATAAGATATATTTTTGTATTTTTTTTGTAGTTTTTTTTCTTATTGCCTAAGAATGTAACATAATATAACCTACCGTTTATCCGATTCTTATTTTCTATACATTCTATACAAATAAATAAATTGAATCGTTTGTAATATTAAAACAACAGCTTTTAAATATATTTACATATAAAAAACCTATTTTTCAAATTTTTGTCTGTCTGTCTTTCTGTCTATTTGAAACAGGTAATCTTTGCGTTAGCTGGACTGATTTAAAAGGGATTTGTGTTAGCGAATAGGTGATTTTATAAAAAATAAAAACAATGATTGCATTAATTTTTAAAAAAGATTACGTTAGGTAAGTATATAAAAAAAAACATATTTTGCGCGAAACCCCGCAAAATATGGTTTTTTTTATTATAACGCCAATGGCGTTCTAAAGTAACATAGTTATACTGATATCTTATTATCTGCAACTAGGTTTGCATTAAACTAGAGTTAACCTACTTCTAGACAAAACTCCCGGAGGGGTTTAAACGTATTCGCGTCGAGAGTACAGAGGAATATAAGCTTAAACTACACATATTTTCAACAAATACATAAGGCGCTGGAATATTATACTTTACGTACTTATTTCACCCTCCAACTACATATATATACGTTTATAATGTCAATCCGATTCTCCAAATATGGTTTATTTATCTAACAAAAGTGAGCTATCACTTTACACTTTACAAAAATAATTGAAATGTATTTTGGATCGTTTTCTTAGTGACATTAGCTAAGATTCTTAAAATCTCTTTTATGTTATTCAAAACAAACCGACCGGAAGCTAAGTGCAAACTGTGAAATCGCTATGAGGACCATGATGTTATGCAGGTAAACAAAAAAATAAGAGTTAAAATTTTCAATCAACCGTTGCTTAATTATAAAAAAACCTAGTAGCTACAACGTATGGCAGAATGCGAAAGTTTCGTAAGAATAGATTACAATGAGAATTATCTCACGACACTGAAGCGACACTTTCGTCTCTATATACCGCGGTATAAACCAAGTTTAACAACGGCCGCACATGTAGTCATATATCTTCATCTGATGCATTAAGCACTTGTACAGTCGCCATCGGTGTTAGGTTAACACATTCCAAGTTTAAATAAATAAATATAAACAAAAATTATCCAAACAGAAAGTCTTCGAAGATTACAAAATTAAATAGACCTACGTCTTTAAGTAGAAACTTAATCTAATTTTTTGGTGCAAAGTGCCCTACCGAAACCCTTGATCCCCATTCCTGAGACTTTAGCTTACCATCGGGCGAGGTGAAGTCATCTTGACGTCCGATATAAAAAAAAAACCTTAAATGTAAGTGGTCCCCTGCTAAACAATGGACGAAACTATGGCGCCAATTTTCCTTTAGGTGCTGG
This sequence comes from Lithosia quadra, assembly GCA_963576445.1. Taxonomy (NCBI): domain Eukaryota; kingdom Metazoa; phylum Arthropoda; class Insecta; order Lepidoptera; family Erebidae; genus Lithosia; species Lithosia quadra. The sequence continues at coordinate 5,085,441 of OY754892.1, forward strand.
GAGGACTTTAAGCGGGGCGTAAAAGAATCTGACGAAACCGTTTACGAAGGGGTCACCGTTCAAGAGAAATTCTGGAATTAGTAGCCGATACTTTTTGGACTTCAGCTTACCATCAGGCAGTCAATCTGACGGACTAAATATAAAAAAGACGGTAGTCGCGCCAAGTGGACATCCTGAAATGCAAACTAAGGACGCAACTGGAAAATCGCTGACGACAATAATTGAGTGACTTTAATGTAAATTTTTTAGTGTTAAGCAACATTTGTGTGGGCGACTGTACGTGCAGGGTATTCGGAGCGCAATAATGCAGTGACAAGTCAATCTAGTATAATGTGCATCGGACGTGTCGCGGGTGTCAACGGTCCACGATTCCCATCATTTATCACCCATGCACATCAAATCACCATCGGAATGTGGCGTTATATTCTCACTATGCTGTTTGACCATTAAAAGCTACGTCAGCAAATTTCCGTAAGCAATTACGGATACATTAGTACAGAGATAAAAAAAAAAACAATCGAATTGCGAAGCTCCTCCTTTTTTAAGTCAGTTAAAATCAAAAGGATCAAAAGCCAAAGCTCACAATCCCTCCCCCTAATCCCCCAATCCCCCTCCCCCTCCCAAACTTCTCAACCCTCCCCTCTCCAGGGTCGGCAGCGTGAGTGGAAACTCTGGTGTTGCACACATCCATAGGCCACGGTGACCGCTTCCCATCAGATGGGCAGCGTGCTTGCCTACCGCCTAGTACTATAAAAAGAGTGTGTATGTTAACACGTGTTGTGCATAAAAATAAGGTTCGTAAATTACATAATGTACAAATATACCTTTATTGCGTCTGTTAACAGTTTCTCGCTGGTTGCCTATTCCAATAACTGCATTTATGACACCATGACTTATGGTAAAGGATTAATGACAAGCGAAAAGGAATTTGCTCACAAAAACACGCTTTAATGGACAACATGTACGTACCGAGCTGTCTTTAATGCACGCTTAATGGTACGTTCTTTGTTGCCTGCAATATCAATATAATCACATAACCATAATCATTACTCTTGCACTAATTACTTTTATGCGGTATACATGCTGCGGCATTACCGAACACTATTATTTTCGCTTCAAGAGGTTGCCCTATAAAATTCAATCCGTCTGATCGACCTCTCGCGTTCTTTTTTCTTTTATACTACTAAGGTGGGAGACAAGCACACGGCCCACTTGATGCGAAGTGATCTCCGTGGCCTATGGACGTGTGCAAAACCAGTGTGTTTCAGGTTATACGACTAAATCACAGTACATCGGTGAAGTAGATTTTACTTTCTGATTAGCTTTTTCCCGCGGCTTCGCGTACGTGAAATTCTGTTCCCGTTGAAGCGTCCTATGGGAATATATTCCAGGGATAAAAAAACTGTCTTTTCCGGACTATAATCTATCCCTGTACCAAATTTCAGCAAGATCTGCTCAGATTTTAGAGCGTGATTGTATAACAAACATACAAACGTGTCCACAAACTTTCGCATTTTATAATATTGCATAGTAGGATTACGAACCAAATTGGTACGAGTATAAACAATCAAATTTAAAAATATATACTGCGTTATTGATATGTGCAGTCGATCTCAATATTCTGTTGAATATTTTCAGAATAACATTATAATACGATCTCAACATTATCAACTCGATAACTCAGTCGGAAGTCAAGCAATGGCAGACTTGGCGGTTGGTAATGTCGCCGCTCGTAACTCATGAGCCAATGCACCAGTGAAATGTGTTTTCTAACATCGTAATAGACACACGTGACCTTCCTACACAGTTTATTGCCTTACAAATATACTTGTATTAAACCGTACGTACAAAGGTTTTACCATTTGCATTGCAGTTGTTATTACGAGATCTGTTTATATCGCGATTGAACGAAGGGCGTGCATGATGAGAAGGTACTACAGTGTTATACCAGTCCCTAATAGCCACACAAAAAGTGTTCAACGACATTGTTATATGTCAGTAGGTACAAATAAGGCTTGTCGCGTGACCAAGTGGCCGAGCCAATAAACCATCGGTTTACGTGATAAGGCGGCCAGCCCGAGTTAGTTACGGTTTGACTGTAGCGTTACAATGGGAATTACGTTTTAACGACTTACTTCATTGTTCTACCAACATTAATTGTTTACACGTATTGCATGAAGAAAGAAAACTCATGACGTAATCGATAATATTATAATACCAGACATGAATAAAAGTGTTTTTAATTAAATTTTTCATTCTACGCGAAGCCTGAAAAACGGAAAATATATTTCTAGGCCGTAAATTGAATTTGTTTTTTATATTGCCGCTAAAACTGTGTCGCCATATTTTTGTAACAGGTTACAGTGACATACCAGTTGAAAGCAATCAAGTGTCCAAATACACATACCTATAGCATTGTTTTGAATAACCAGATAGAAACATAGAATAACATGAAAAGCGTTAGGACCAGACAAGTTTAAATGTTTAGAGGGGCTTGGCGCTCTTGGTATCCACAGGCGAGACACGCCCTTGTCACGCGAGTCCAATATTTGTCACGCGACGAGAAACGTCGCTTGCGATTTTTGAATCATTTATCAACCGCTTGTGTACTCTTGTTTACGCTACACTGTGACCGGTTTTGACGCCTGCGTAAAAACTGGGTCATTCTTCATTAAGGGCACAAACGAACAGTTCAACTTAATTTCATTGATTTCCACCGTGCGTTTTTACTTAAGTATCGTGGAAGAATTCGCGTGACGGGATAGCATTCCATTACCGTTATTGACAAGGGTACATAAAGAACAGGTATTATAGACGTAAAAGGTGTTATAAAGAGTCTTTAGGACTCTAACTATGCTATCAATAAATGCAGGTATTTTATTTTTCGTTTATAAATTCCTTCATTATACACTTTTAGAAAAACAATTATTTTAAATAGCGCCATTATAAAACAAAAAAAAAACAAATGCGCGAAAGATCGGTTTATCCTGTTACAAATTGCGAACTAAGGAATGAACGACCTAGTTCAGTATGAACTAATCTGTTCACTCTTAATTACGGAGCCAAAAAACTATTGAAGCAATTTCAATACCTTTCTGAAAGATTGCCAGACGATCCAAATCGTACAAAAGAAACAAAATATAAGTCTTCAACATTTTGATGTCAATGTCATGTTTTCTTAACATAAACATGTCAAGAAAGAAACCTACTAAGACAATCTGTATGTCTGATTGGTCGTATGTTATTTACATCTATAAATTAATAGCCGCCTAAGGGAGTGAGGTAACTTTGTTCTATCCAGTTTAATTAAGAGCTACAGCGAGGGCTGATCGTAAAACGCGGTGATAGTTGCCGTTTATGAGATGTCTTACAATAATTTCCTCCTGGCAGAATACCATTATGACTGCTTTTTATAGGGGTAACATTTTTATGGCGGTTCATTCTTTCATTTAAGTCCCGGGAGTTTGAATAAATTGTGCGTGGAGTGAACAGTATCGTTAGTTTAGATGCATTAGACTGTCTTGGTTGCTTTAATTGGACAAATAAAATGCGACTGCTACGCAGGGGGCGCGGGTTCGATTCCCGCTCAGTGCAAATATTTGTATGCATGAATATGTCTATTTGCATTGGTCTGGGTGTTTCTATGTATAATAAGTATGTATTTACAAAAAAAAAAGTATATAAGTATGTTTATCAGCATTCTAGAACCCATAACACAAGCTAGTTAAACTATGCTTACTTTGGGTCTAGAGGGCGCTGTGTACAATGTCGTAGAATATTTATTAATAAGGTTAAGGTTAAGCAGTCTCTTTGAAAAATCTGCAACCACAAGGCCCATATAGAATTTTACTATTGTAGCAATTTGTTTGTCAGTAGCTTCACATGTTTTTAAAATGAGACGTCGCGGTCGTACATAATGACTACATGGATACCGAAGATTTATACGGTTGCATCTTGCCTCACTTCGCTGAATGCCCCTAGTTCATGAATTCGATCCTCACATGCGACAATTTTGTTCTGCATAATTTACAAGTTATAATTCCTTTTGTGAAAATCTTATTTACCGTAATTTACTCCATGTTAAGCATTTGAATCCGAGACTGGTTAAACTATGTCTTAATAGTGTCGGACTATTCGCCATCGAGTCCCATAATTTAAAGTTCATACAGGTGCTGACTGAAATGATAGTGGTAAGTAATGTCGGGATAGTCTTGGACTAGGAGGTACATAAAATACTTTGAGTCTCATCAGACTGAAAGTACCAAACTAATAGCAGCATTTTATCACTCGACCGTCGACACTGCGTATTCCTACAAATAAATGTAGTGCTTGCTGGTGTGACCTCAATCTTTCGTCACGTCACAGCGAGCATGACTCGCAGTTCAACACGTCACTCCCGCTCTGACGTCACCGTGACAAAGTGAGCCGGCCCTGATCTCGCCCCGAAACTGCTAACTTATTGTGTTAAACTGTCATGTGCAGTTGGTAATAGATTAGTCGGTTAACAATAGTTGCAAACTCAACAAGAACTATATCATCATATTAAAAACCAACAAAGTCATCTAGACTAGACTAGAAAGGTAGGGACCGCCATTTTGGGTCGAATGGTGTCTGGAATGGCGGCCCGTACCCTCTGGACTTTACCCTAGCTTCTTACCATCCAGCGGGGTTAATTCAATTGACGGACTGAATATAAAAAAAGACCTTGGAATTAATACCTGCGATTTTTCTGTACTTGCTTGGCAAACATACTCAGGAAACTACCACTAAGAAAAGAAGGAAGGAAAAACCTCTCTATTCATTTCTTGGAATAAGGCATGATTGCATCTGAATAATGCGAATCTCATATCAACTAAGATTAATTGCCTTGCATTTAGCCGTTTCTGTCAGCTTGCTTAGGACCCATAATATTTGTATCCAAGGTGCCTCTCTAGGCAAATTTACGTCTGATTAATTTCGATGCGTTCCAAGACAGTTCAACATTACCTGGGACTTTCTGAGTGTCATTACTTGGTGTGTTCATGGGTCACTCTATTGATCTTAATGTACAGGAGTTATAATAGTGAGAATGAGCGTGGGATTAGTCCCATACAGCCTGAATAATGCTTTTACTCGGTGCAGGTCTTTCCTACATTCCATTCCACAATCAATTTTCCCTCGTCAAATGATACCTTCTTTATCAAAACTGCCGTGGTATACAGTAACTGCTTATTATCAGGTAGCTGTTTGATTGTTCTCTGTCGTGGTCGTGAAGAAGTCAATGCCCCGGGGTACCATTCAGCAAGCAGATAAGATTCTTTATTTGAGTTTTTGAAAGTGAAACACGCTTCAAGTATAATGGGGCCGATCCCGGAACAACCATGCTATAATACAGTTAATTTATTTTTTATGTTCATTTGATGTAAATCACTTAGTCAAGTTAAGACGATATGGGCATTTCGAAATTAAACCAACTTGAAAGACACGCTGTTATGTAAAGTTGGCTTATGACCGAGTGGGGGGCGGGGACGAGGGAGAGCATACCTATGTATAATGCGCTTATATTAGGTTATACACAGTTTCTTGCATTCCTGTTTGGGATGTTATACAGTAACGAAATTTTTTAGGGTTTTATAAAATAGTTCAAGGGGCGTTAAGCGCCACGACCGCGTATCAAATAACTTCATCTTCCTTTTTAATGGCCTCTCCGAAATTATCCGTACTATATAACTATAATCTCAAGACAATTAAAAACTATTAGTATTCAGTACTGTTCCACATAACCCGGACGTTGTAATATGTTACAATTAATTAAATTACAATTATGTAATCGTATTGTTTTAAAACGGTGAGCTACAAACAGCGCAGTTAGACAGTAGCCATCTTTCACTCACTCACTATCACCATTCATTTCTGTTCATACACTATTCCATTCATGTGAGAAAAATGCTGAAGAACAAAGCTACTACATCTTAAAAGCAAGTAACCACACAGTTTTATGCCCCTGGTGTTGCACGCGTCCCTAGGCCACGGTTAACGCTTCCCATCAGGTGGGCCGTATGCTTGTCTGCCACCTAAGTGGTATAAAAAAAAATTCAAACTTTCTTTTGCTGAAACTTGAATTTCAATTTTGTTCGTTTAGCTATTATTATAGGAATTTAATTCGTATTTAAAATAACAACAAATAGATATAATTTGTATGTCCTCTTCTATTTTAAGTCAAATAAAAAGCAAACAAAACATTCGATATGACCAACATTGAGTCTGTATTAGTGTGTCAGTTTCCAGCGATAATGGTATGTTAAAATGATATACCTATGAATTTTACATAAGAAGTAATAACAGCAATAATCATAGTCTATACTCTATGACAGTCAGCGTCTTCATGTGGAACACAGCCACAACGATGCTCCATATACTTACAGAGTAATAAGTTTGATATACCGATGTACAGAGCGCATTCACGATTTCTCTCAAACATTACACGAACAGCGAACTAACGCCATAAAATATGTACAACGATATAGTCATAATATTTGTACCTTTAGTTGAAAACAAAGAACGCAGTGGTTGTTTAAATCGTCCAATAAAGGTAAGTATGAAACTTCTAACGCCGCTATCGTGAGAAACAAATTGTGATAATAACCAACGAAGTTACATGGATTGTTACAGTTATTAGAGCATGGCTGCGTACCCTTTGTAGTTTGCTAGTTAGATATATTACCTTTGGGAGTGTATTTTGGTTTGAGCTATTATTTCTTAGATTAGAACTCTCGTTTAAAGTGTTCAGCTTTATAAGCAACTCAATAAACGTGAAACCTAAACCCGTATCCTATCTGTAAAATTAGTAAACGACAAGCTAAACTATTGTAGGTACAACCCGACCCGGAGTGAGGAAATCCATACGAAATTAAATGGAATTTCTACACGGATGGTTTGCGAAACTCGGAAGCCTTTTCCGGGTTGAGAGGACGAGAGATGATCAAACGGAACTCTCTTTCTTCAAACCTAAAATCAACGTTCATATTATGTATATTCAAGAGTTGTAATATAATTTATTCAAAGTTGTTAGTCGCTCGTAATATCTTTGCAAATTGTGATGTCATAGAGTCGGTACTTAAAGGTTAAGTATTTACTGTGAGTTGTGGGACTTTTGGAAGTAGATAAATAGATTTTGTATTTACGTAACTTTCTTCTGAGAAGTAAGTCATACTATAAATTTTATAACTACTTATTTAGATTATTCTACTAATTTAGATTATTCAAGTTATTACTATTAGAGTTAGATTTCAGCTCAGTCTAGTATAAATAACAGAATCTTTTCGTTTACTGCCTAAACTAGTATTATACATACTTTTCTCTCGGCACAAAATGTATTACTCTCGGAATCGCTGCGCTCAATGCCTCCCCGGATTTGAGTTCAAAAGTTGATATATTTTCAGGCAAATTGAAAGATTTCGTTCTGATGTTTGCAATGCAAATTTGGCATCTTGTTTTCAGTGGAAAATTTGCACATAATTCAATTTATCACAAATCGTGAAGTAACTAAAGGTTAGGTTAAATATCATGTGAAAGCTATAAGAAATTATGGTATAAACCTTGTGTTAAATCGAGGAATATGTTTATTTGCAATATATTGACAATATATTGAAAAATGTTGTGTAAAATCTAATTGCGTGAAAGAGTGTATTGTCATACAAAAGCTGGCACCTGATTCGGTAATACTACGTTTTCAAAACGCATGATTTCAATTCCATTAGAAGGATTATTATTTGTCAAAATATAATCTACCTACACTTTGATTCAATTCAATGAAGTTTTCGTGAGCTTCGAAATCACACGTTTAAAAACATAATTTATCTGAATAAGGCCCTTGATAAAAATATAGTAAGTACTTACATGGCGCAGGGCTAGGCGGTTCAGCGCATATTCCGATTGATTTGCTCGGGTCATCGATGAACGACTGCGCTAGATGGTAGTCGCCTAGTTTCGTCTGGATCTGCCTGCTCACGCTATCCTGTCGGCCGGTCACCTGTGGAAACATAATTTATTATTATTTCGTTCGAAAACCGTTCACATTAAATTACTGTTTCAACCCACAACAAGTATAAAATAAAAAAGACGAGCGGGTCAAAGTAACATTTGTGGGGGTAGTTGAGACTTATAATATTAAAAATTGTGGTTGCAGTTATAAGAGCGAACAAATTCTCGATTAAGTACAGAATAATAAGAAGAAATAAACAAGAATGTCGTTGGTTTATTCAATTGTCCCACATAAATAGTGAGACAACAGAGTGAATATACTATTAATAGAATGGAATGAATCATCATAATATAAACAACTTTAGTCGGTAAATATTCTCTGACCGCTGCGTAAATCTAATATCGTGCATTCATACATAACTAAATACATTTATATTCGATACTTTCAGTCCCACTTAACAATAGACAGAACTGAATTTTGAACACATTATATTTCGAGAATTAACCCTCAGCTACATACGTCTATACAACTTTGCTGGGCTGAGAACTACATGGCTGTATTTATTTATTTAGTAACCTCCTTATACGCTGGGATGTACCTACATTAGCGGATTTTTATTAATATCAAAAACCAAGTATCATTAAATATTCACAGAGCGTTAAAGAGTTTAAAACTCATGAAGTGGTTCAATACAGATATTTGAATTTTTGTTACTCTTCCAAAATGCCTGGCGGATCAAGCTGAAATTTGGTACAGGGATTATAGTTTTTTTTTTTTTTAATATTGGACACGTCAAAATGACTCCACCTCGCCTAATGGTAAGCGAAAGTCTGGAATAACACAGGCAATTTTTTTGAAATATGTTCCCATTGGAAGTGGGATCTCCACTCAGGCGGAGCCACGAGCAATAGCTAGTTGTCTAAACATGTAAGGTCGATAGCCAAACACCTAGTATATACGCTAGTAGTAGAACTCGTCTTATGCCCTAGGGGCACCAAAATTTGACCTCGCTCTATAACCTAGTTTAGCAAGGCCTTGAATTTGTCTCGCTATATCGCTCTATAAACTGTCTCTACGTTTGGCAGAATTGCGCATAAAATATGGCCTTAATCGAGTTTCATACATTCTTGAGATTATTGACTAAAAAATTATGTTCTTTTCAAGTATCCCGGCCCTTATTATCGAATGAAAAGGTATATCGAGCGACGACTAGTGGTGCTTGTCTACTGATGATAACCTTTTTTTTTCGAGCAGAAATTCTCACGGATATCGAGGGGTGGTTATGTTGGACTCGAACTGACTAAAGCCGCACTTTTCCTTGAAATTTTCATCGTACCTCGGCTGACCTTGGGCCATCTACGGTTTTAAGATGGCCCATCGAACCCCAGAAGAATGGGTGACAAGTATGAACGACTGATGAATATGTACCTGCAATGTAAAAGTAGATAATTACCCTCCTTTCTTCGGCAGTCGGGTAAAAAGATCTATCCTCTGCCGCAGATACGAATTAAGTTACTGATGTACTAATATTAGTATCTTCGTACCCTCGTACCCTAGATCTGAAGTTAATTAGATAGTTAACACAGAAACTCTTAAACACGTAATCACAGAGATAACTATTTCAGATCTTTAACATAAATCCATCAGCAATCATTCGTTAGGCATCGTTAGACGAATTCACGAGAAGAGAAAGAACAATAAATACCAGAACTAAAAAATACAAAACATTGTACCATCACGTGTATGCTCGTTCACGTTGATGAACGGCGACGAGCATCGACAGACAAACAGTAGGGCGAGCATGAAATCACATTCGAATAGTAAGCGCATCGTTTCTTTTTCATTTGTTTCACAAAACTGAATACAATCGGTATTAGTTACATTATTATTGCTTAAAAATAAGTTATTGCTTGATTATATTCTACTAGATGATAAATCAGTATGCAATATAAGTTTATTTTATCTTTCGTATTCGTAACGAGGGACTGAAGAATTAATAAACTTACCTATATCGCGATCCGGTCAATAACATTGCTGATACTGATATGCAAACGTGATATTATTGATGTGCAAACAAACCCGATTGGTCAAACAACTAATCACGACATAGGATTGTATTATAAATATTGACTGTCTGCAGTCTCTAGTTACGAATACGATACGCTTACTATTCGAAAGAAATTTCATGGTCGGTCTATAGAGAGCGCGGTGAGGCGGCGATGATTCACGTTCACGTAGTCCGCCGAGCCGTGAGCCGGTTTATTTAGGCCGAGACGACACATGGCCGCCGCCCTTGTACCGATGAAACATATGCTATTTGTGATTACACTACCTTTTGTATTTATTATGCTTCAATTCACTCGCGCAAATTTAAAACATAATGAGTGTCAACTGTTTTTGTCACACTTAGGTAAATCCATACTAATTGCATACTCTACATATTCCTAATATTATAAATGCTAAAGTAGCTAGCTCTGTTTGTCTGTTAGTAGAAGTAGAGCTTAGAAAAAGACATAGGATACATTATAGGAAGACGTAAATTTATCCGCAGTTAAGAACCAATAACAAAAGCTAGTTAAACTATGCGTATTTTGGATCTAGATAGCGTCGTGTATACTTAAATATAATATTTAGGTATACACATTTAAAATATGTCCCGTTGCTCAATACTCCCGTCTAAAAGGCAGGCAGTTGGCAAAGTAGGCCTTAATGACATTTCGGACAATAATCCAGCAATATTATAACATTCAGGCATATTATGGTTTTATGATGTGGGTACGAGGGTCTAACCCCAATCGTTTCGAATTACTTTAGGTGATTTGCACGAGTGGGGTATAGTAAAAATGCAATAATGCAGAAAGTACTCATATTGTAATATAAACTAGCAGTGCTCGTGACTTCGCCCGCGTCGTTATAGATTTTAAAGTGTTAATTTTTTTACACGGAACCCTTATTCTATTTCTAATTGGTAGATCCACACTTTGCTATTCCCTATTTGCTATTCGTCTATACTGCATTCGACGAAATTCTTAAAGACGCCTAAACCCTGCTAAATTCGTCATATAAGAGCGACTAAGGCGATTATTCGTGTGAATAAAGCAAATATTCACGAAAGAGCCCTTCCCACTTCGATTTATACACGTGAATAAAGTATAAAGAATAGTGAATAACGAAATGTGGTGCTACCAATAAATAAAAGTAGCCTATGTTAAGTCGATCTAGAGATTAGGAACAATAGATTACAACTTTTTAATCTAGCAGTCATTAAATACCTCACATCCCAACCGATTAGTTCACACTTTAATCGAGAATTCCTATATACCACTGAGGTATTTCTTCAACCGTCGCATCGAGCCTCGATAGAACTACAATCCTATGCTATTAGTCGAGAAAAACAAATCAGCAATATCGATAACAGCCGCTATAAGAGTCCAGATTAATTAAAATGCATTGCAGAAATATAGCTGACGGTAATTAAATTCTTAAGTTTGTTTATTCTAATCGGAGAATTTTGATTGACTGAATGAGTACAGGCTGATTTGTTACCAAATATAGTTAATGTTGAAGTTTTAAACGTGTTTTGTAAAGAACACCCAATGTTTTTTTTTAATTAGGGCACATTAGAGACAAGACTGTCTTTAGATTCGGAATAGGTAATGGTATAATTTAAGACCAGAAAAAAGAACTGCATCCATAAATTCCAACATAAATATCTAGTTTTAAGCGCGTTTATTTCACCAAAACGAGCCTTAATTATTGAGTATTCAAGTCGCACAGCAGAATAAAATCGAATGTTTGGATTTTAATGCCAATATTATATATTATTTCTAAATAATATTTTCGAGCCTGCCCTGGAATGTACCGAGATTTGATTGAACAGCAAACCATTTACCGAGACCTGTTTCACTTAGTATTCAGTCACCTTTGTTGAGTGTGTTTTTTTTAAATCGATTTTATTTCAATGGATTATTCCCTCAAATAACTACAGAGTTCCCCGAAGACTAATTTTTATTTCAGCTCAAGATTTCCATATTTTATATGTCTTTGAAAGGAGTGATTCGATTTAGGCTTTGACATAATCACACTGGATAGGTCTTTGAAATTCAAGAAGCGCTTCGTATTTTTTTTCTTCATAAAGTGACTTTTTCCAGTAAGTATTCTGTCGTTGCCAATCAACTCAGGGTTGTCACCTATCAGACTTTAATATTCATACCGCTGATAACTAGCAACGCTATAGGTAAAGTGTTAAATATAACAGCGGTATGTTATTAATAGAGATATAAGGTCATTATCATATCCTGCAGTGCCTGCATTCAATTATAGAAATTGACTCCGCAAATGAAATATCGCCGCAATGCATCAACTATTAATATAATAATAACATCTGTTCGCAGTACTGAAACATCCGTTCTTCAGAAGATGAGATGTTAAAATTTAATAAACACGATCATTATCAAAGATCGTTAAAAATACATGTGTATATGCGGTTAATACAAGCGCGTTTAAATTCATAAAACTGTACTCTCTCGTCAGCTTCACAAATTAACTGAGATGTAGGTCAGTAGACACATAAAAACAATCGTATTCGCAACTACAGTGTAGGTATCATCTCATAGGTTATGACGTCAAAGTAAAACACAAGATCAGAATCATCGCGTTAAGCAGTAAGACAGGAACAGCTTGGCGAGTTAGACGGTGTTGCGAGCGTAAACAATGTTTTCCGGTTCAAAGTGGTAATGAGCAACAAGTCAATCTGTTTGCGTATCAGGGTTCCGATACAGCACATCGTGCACGGCACTGCGCCGACACCTACTTGCCGATATAAATCTCCCCATTAAGGTGAAACAAGTGAATTTCGCCACATGTTATTCGTATCTGTGACTATCATAAATCTAGTACCTACGTGCGGCGGGTGCGGAGTCAACGCCCTGCCCCGCGATCGACGCTGTGGGGTTCGCCGCCGTGCCGCCTGCCGCCCCCCGGGCGAAAGGACGTACTTCAGCCGACGCGGCGACGGTTACATTAACCAGTCACCATCATTGTTACCGCGCCCTCTACCCTACAACCTGGACACTCTTTACGCTCAAGGTCGAGAGAGTTACGCTAAAGGAAATACGCATAGATAAAGTCATTAACTTAAATTGTGCGAACCTAATTAATTTAAAGACCTGAAATGGCCAATTTTTCAGTCTGGACTTAAAACTATATCTAAGGGCTAAGAAGGCGTTTATGGGTAGAGATAATAATTACTTTTCTTTCATTTCTTGGTTTATCTGTATCTGTTGGAAGGTCTACTATATTATTATGTGTTTCACATTTCCGCCACTTCCTGGAAATCACCTTGAATATAATCGAACAAAGAATCATTTTCCTTCCCCGAAGGAAGGATGACACATGAGCATACTTCATTATGTATAAAGTATGTGTGAAGAGGAAAATGCCAACACGACGTCACCGTGTAAGTCAAACGTTTTGTTTATTGATTTACTGCAGGTTTTTTTATGTTGTGGTTAATTTATAGCAGTTTCTTAACACTGTCAAATTACTTGGTTTCGTCGACCCTAAAAGCCTATATTCCTATAATTACTGTCTGAAAAATTTGTCAGTTTGAAAAAAGAAGTCAGTCTTACTCATTCTGCTTCAAAAATAACAAGACAGTTAAATTCTCTAGATTTAACAACAGTACCCAATACAATTAAAAACCATTATAAATCTTAAAGTCGAGCTTTGAACAAGTCCAGACAGTTTTAATTTTATTTTACAGACCTAAATTAACATATCAATGAAATAATAAATTCCAAGTTATAGCCGCGCAGTAAAGTATAAGACATTACAGGTAGCAACGGCTGTTAATGTTGATACGCTGAGATTTCACGATACTGAACAATAAAGGAGAAAAAAATTGGCGAGTCAACGGCCTAGAGTTCACACGAAGGGTGCAAAACAAGTGCGGGGCGAGGACGCAGGACGCTTACAAGGGTCGTATTTTATTACCAACATTAGTAAAGATAGGGTAGAGATTGATATGAATATAGAAGACTATAAGAGGGTGCTTTTGGCACCAAGGGACCCCGATCCTCGAAGTCTATGTCAACCTCATCTGCAAAACACCTGCTGATTGATTTAAGAGACTCTGGCGCAGTATTCCTCTCGGTAAGATGACAGTCACTACAATAAAAGGATAAGAAGGAATAAGCAGAGTCTACGCTCCAAGGTGAGAAAGAGAAATTAAGGAGACACATGCGCATAAATTAAAAAAAAAACTTTTTAGTATCGATATTGTAGGATGCTGGAAAGCATTAACTCGTAAAGATTTTCACCTTTAGTGTCGTCAGATATCCAATCAAAGTTACTTTGTTTGAATTTTCGATGAACAATGGCCAGACGTTTACACGTATATCACACTTAAGAGAATCCCAATTAACTATCACAATAAAAAAAAAATCAAAGAATCTTTCTCGTGGATTGGGAATGAGACGTGTTTAACACTCATTTCGAGAAAAAATAGCTATTAAAGTCACAGTATAAAAGCTCGGGACCAATAAAGACTTATATCCAGTAATAAATGTCTATAAATCAAACTAACTACATTAAAGTATGTACTGTACAATGATATTCGAGCTGCAATTGCACAAACAGACAAGAAACAACTACATTCTTGTTGGTGTACTCACTTAATATTTTATAGGCGTATCATCGTCTATAAAATAATAAGTACCATGACGATTTTGTGATGGTGCAAGGCGTGAATTATATAGAAAAGGCATAAGGCGTAAGGCATGAGGCGTAAGGCATAACCGTATCGATGTGATTTTGCTCTAAGATCGCGACGATTTAACTGTATTGATTTACCTGTAATTGCCTTACGCCTTTTTGTGTGTAATATAAGTTTTATTTATCGATTTAGTTTCTACTACTTTATATCGATTTTATTTTTTGTTTGATTTAAGGCTAGAAGTCTAAAGGTGTACACTTTGCTCCTCTCTATAATTCTGACTCTACTGCTTAATGGTTTACTGGCTTGGCTCTCTATTATTGGCAACTCTATATAACTAGCCTTTGTACATCATTTCTTTGTACATCTCGTCACGTTTTGTACAAGATATTTTTTTGTTACAATGAAGAATTGAGAAAGAAATATTGCAATCAAACATGATGGCAGATTTGAAGTCTGTTTAATAGGAAAGACCAAGATTTTCCAATAGGATAAACCGCATCAAAATCTGTTCAGTAGTTTTTACATCCATCGCCAACAAACAGACAAAAATTTGATTTCAGAATTATTCATTTAAAATAACCCAAATATTTAACACTCCAATGTACAGACACAACTAATTTACAATTTATAATGTATAGATAGAGAGCAGCCTTATAACCAGTTTGAACTGAAGACTTACGCATGCAAGTAACAAAAGTAGAAATACAATGTTCTTTTATGCTTGTTTAAAGTAAGATTAAAAGGCATATTTTCATTAGATATTTGAGTGGTGGGTAGGGGTGGCGGGCCGGAGATGGGGCGGGCAGTAATGAGGGCGTCTAGACACTCCGCAATACTACAATGTATTTGTACTGGGACCAGGCAACCTTTGTGTACTACACTCAACTTATTGTTGGTATTAATGAATAATGAACGAATGTACTACTACTCATAGTGTAATGCCTCCTTATTTCGTTTACATGTCATTCTTAAGTTGTAGGCAAGATTTTTGCTACCCAGTACAGGTCCGGGTAGCTCAGTTGGTCACAGTTTTTAGCCTAGAAACGGATTGATCACAAGTCCGTCCGTCCACAAGATGTTGACTTTTCTGTTCTGAATTTTGACCTTATTATAGATAATTGATAGGAGATAATTAAGTGCCTCCTGGCTTTGCCTCCGTGGCACCTAATTATCTCACACATATCCGTAATTCATAAGAGGTAGTTAAACAATAAATTGTTCTATTTATTGACATTTATGTTACTGCTCCGCTTTTCGAGAGTAGCCTATAACCACGTTGAAAAATGGGCTATCAACAACTCGAAGCAGTAGTTCATCAGAATGGCACGTTCTACCAAACATACTCTTCTGCTTTATAATATTAGTAAAGATATCATCTAAATATTTGATTTGCATAATATCTCCACGTTCTCGCAGTAACCATTGGGAATGGCGACCAAGGTCGTGGATATTAATCTCGTCTTCGCTTCAAATACTTGTACAAAATGTTAAAGAAAGCAGTTCTGATATTGAGAAATAATTGGAAATACTTTTCCTTTTATTATTGTACAAACGGCAATCAGTCTAAATAACTTCGAGTATTATACAGAATAATGCATCGCCTGTCTTCTGCTGACATGAAATATTTTCCACATTCTAGCGTCAATTATTGCATCCAGAGCTAGTACTTTGGGGCCCAAGGTCCGCACTCGCTTTTACGGTTACTTTGTTTGTCAGTTACCCTCATTACGAATTTTATCCTTTAATGATAGGTACTCATAGCATAGTTTGCTCTAGGTATTTGAGTCTCACTCCAAAATGCAAATGTTTGAATGATTTATTTCTTTATAAATCACACAAGAAAAAAAAAATTGCAACGAGATAGATTATGGTTTGATTTAGTACCATAGGCGTCCTGGGAATAAGTTCTTATAGGTTAACGAGAACGGGATCAGTATACTACACACGCGGAGCCGCGGGTTAAAAATAGCTAGTACCTAACTAATAGGTTGTATGACATTTTAAAGCAATTAATATTCATGCTAAATTCGAGATCGGAATCCCGTCCTGGATTTTCTTTTTTTCCGATCTAAATGTTTAATAGGTTTAATTATTAATACTTATTGCAATAATAAGGAAACCTATGAAAAACACCTCATTGCCTATTAATATGACAAGTTCCACAACAAAGAGAGCCCCACACGAATAAAAACAAGAGCAGACAGAAATAGATTTTACTCTTTGAAAGTAATAACTTCCTATCTCGCTCATTCCGCTACAGTCAGAAAGGGATAAGTTTATTAGGCGAATGAAGAAATAACGATCATAATATCGGAACGTTTAACGTTGCAACATCGGAACAAAAATAGCCGCCAGGAAAATTAATGGAAGTGGTCATAATAAACTATGGACGTACTACATCCAGGGCTGTCGTGGTTGAGAAAGTACCAACAGGAAATAAGGGGAGTCTAGTGCCCTACAAATACCTCTTCAGACCTGAACCCTGTCTTTCAGTCACATAGAAAGTTTCGGAAATTGTAAGCTCAATTTTCTTTTACGTAACTATTCGGGCTTAATATGGTGAGGTAGGTTAAAATGAAATAAATGGCAGTGGCCTTTTTAAATATCCTCAAAGACGGTTTATATCGGGGTAAGGGTGTACCAAATTAGTTTTTAAAATTCGCTATTAGGAAGGATTTAAAAGGTTAAACAAGTGGCTAATGTGCTGAATAGAGCTCATAGATTTGAACGCCATTTTACTACAAATGTCAAAAAAGGTCATCTTATAACCAAAAGAACCTTTTGACATTCGGGCGATCGTCATAAGATCTGAACTCACCCCTACCACAAGTTAGCTAAGCGGTAGAGGTTACCCAAGAAGCCAACCAATGTCATGACAAAGACCGTGCGAAGTGGAGGAGAAAAAGTAAAGCGGAGCTGATCTTACTCGGAAGTTTCTTACTCCTTCCCTTCATTTTGACTTGGCTTATGCCGTCTGACCTCCTTGAAAGAAAAGCCTAGTCAATCCAGAGCCTATTCATTAGCAGGTATCACAGTCACACAGACTAAAAGAAGCAAAAACAATCGTAACTCATTGTCTACGCCAGACCGCGAACACAATCAAATTATTCTCATTAAAGATATCTTATTTTACTACGAGCGTAAACACGGCGATAAAAATAAGCGGAAACAAATTGATGAACACAACACCAATCGAAAGTGAAACCCGTCTTGTTGCCAATAATAAACTAGTGACGTAAACTATCAGCTTGACAGTGTCCAGAGCCACAGCGACCGCACACCACTCCCCCTCAGATATGCTGTTTGAAATGGAGCTAAGGGGGGCGGGGTAGGTATGATTATTATGAATATAGTTGTACTAGCTTCGCCCGTGGCGTAGTTCGCCCCTTTGACACTCATATTGCCATGTAATTTATTAGTTCTTCAATAATGTATGGAAATTTGCCCGTTTTGTCGGCATATTGGTTACTACTCCGCTGCCCTGGATGGCAGCGTGATGATATAGCCTATGACCTCACACAAAACGATATTTTCAGTTTGATCTAGAAGATTTCTGAAAATTTGCGTTCAAATAAACAATTCAGCTTTATATTATTAGTATATAGATGTGTGTTTATGAACACATCACACGTGCCCGTGTGTCATAAACCTAAAGTGGGTCGGGAGTGCAGCCCGCCGGGTGAGATAAGTCCACCGCTCCAAAAAAGTTATTTAACTCTTTTTGTCGCTATTCGTTCACTGTTACAAGTGAAAATGATATTAAAACCAGTACGGTTTATTGCGATACTGTGAACAAGTTTTCACCAATTCTATCGCATAATGATATTGGACTAGTGCCACTTGGCGGTTAATTTTTGAAATATTTAATACAATAATACATAATACATGAAAAAAATAACTCTCTCTTAGTTTTCTATGGATTCCTCTGTATTGATGTGGATAGCGGGCCCCTAGAGCGTTACATACAAAACGCAGACGTAGTTGCAGTATATTGCAAGAAGGTTTAGGCATAAATGCGCAATAATCCACACCCACCATTCGACAAAATTTCGGGCGTCCGCTATAGGAGACGATGCGACCCTATTTAATTCTTTATATAAGGCTCTAAAAGGCTAAATCTCAATATGGCAACAAAGTCGCAAAACAACTAATTCTCAAAATAGTCAATACTAGATGAAGTAATTTGAACGTTTTTCATGGAACTGATAATTGTCAATATAATCAGCGAGATGGAGAAATCGGTAGATACTAAAGCAACATGATGATGATATAAAACAGAGTTATTATTGTTATATTTAATAGATATGTATCTTGGTTTCGTGTTCTAAAATAAAGAGATTTTCGGAATCGATGGTGAGTTTATAGATCGGTAATTCCCTGAAATAGGTGAGCTATACCAGAAGGCCATTTTATACACTTTACGCGACTCAGAAGCATATAGCTAGGTAGTTAAGGTACGTTACGGTATAAGAAAATTTATTTTTATAAGACGTATGATTCATAATTACTATCACATCAAATGCAGGCCTGTTTTACTCCTTGATCAATAAGATAGGGTTCGAATTTGTACCTGCCCGACCGAGGAACCCCACTCTACAAATAACAGTAGTTTAATAAGAATAAGTAGAAATGCATTTATTGTTGCATTCCTACCGTTAGGGTGGACAGCTTCTAAGCTTGTGGGTGATGATAGGCGATGCGTGAATATAAACCTGGTGTTACGTACACACACAACCGCTTACCATTAGTAAAATCATACGTATAAAAATGACCTTCCACCGTTAACAATAATACCTTCTAATAAAGAAACAGAAATCTCTATGTCTTTACATTTGAAGCAAGAACAAGTCCCTAATCTGAGTCGTCGCTACACGGAATGGAAACAGCTAAAAAAATTATGAAACAAAATACAAAATTATTTAACCAAAGGAACTTCTTGTTGGCCCAAGTAAATAAACATAATTTGTAGCGAAACAAGAACCATTATCTTAATTTTGTTGTACCATTCGAGCGCTTTGAAATCATTTTGGCAGCAATTGACATTGCTCGAAGACGCATCAAATGTAATTACGAGACACGTAAACAGTGGACGACCTCGAACTCATTTAACTCTTATACACCACGCTCTGACGACACCAACCGCTAATGAGCACCGGGGGAAATTACTACCTTATCAGAGGTCTACTTGGAGTGGTTTCGGGAGCTATCACTTTAAAATAGTTACAGCACTTGTTCGTACGGATCCTTGGGTTCAGTAGACACGTTGTAATAAAACCATATACTTGGGTTTAACTGTCGTAGATCACGCGATGTAAAGACAGAAATATTGAAAGATAAGTGTTCGCAGAAGCCGTTATTTGTGCAACCAGCTAGAGTATTTTAAAGTTATGGGCTAAGATTACATGCGAAGTGTACATTATCTGTTAATTTCTGTGATACTTAAGAATTTTTCTCATTAGCAGAAAACTTTGTAGCAAACTGTTTGCTTTGTGTCCAATTTATCTCGCTCCCACTGGGAATACCGTACGCGGGTAGCGGCAAATTAGATTAGCAAGTAGATATCTAATTCGGTGGGTAGATTTAGAGAATTTCGATTGATCGAATGGAGTATAATATGGTTATACCAAATAACTAGGCAATAATAGCTACAAACCAAAATGATAACCAAAAAACAATTAAAGGACTGATGAGCCAATGTCAAAGTCCTTTGAGAGTTATCTATGAATGGTCGATTGGTCAAGGTCAAATTGTCAAGTTATTTGGCGTAGAATATCCAAGTCGCGAGGCAGTCTTGGTATAGTCTAGCGAAACATATCTTGACGACGCAGACAGTGGACGTACAAATCGTTTGCTCAATATCAACGAGCTCTAAGTTTAAAGTGAAAACTTTTGTTTGTGGTGTAGCCGTCTGCTCGCTACCAGACAGTCCTTTGTGTACGTACGTGCATACGTAGAATGCGTATTTTCAAAGTACTTTGAACCAAGACTTACGAAGATTTTCATCATAGTGGTTTTGCTACTCGATAACAATTCTTCAAGTAATTGTAAGGTCGTAAAGCTCACGAATCGAACCAAAGTCAGTTGATAGATAGGTATTTATTAGTGAAGATCGTCTTTGAATGGAATTGGGATAACCTTTAAATTGTTAAGAACCTCACGATGTCAAGGATTAATAAGCTTTTGCTCGGATAGATTAAATTATTTACTTAAACTTAATATCTTGACCGGTTTGATAAAAAATATAGTTATATCGTCATCATCTGCGCCCTAAGTCACCGAATTGGCAATTTCTTTGTACTCGTATTTAGAGCGTAAGAGCGTTAGCACACGATCCACCTGATGGGAGGCGGTTACCGTGGACTATTGACGTTTGCAACACCATAGGCGTCACACTCCCGCTGTCAACCCTTGAATACCTTTCTTGAAGAATCTCATATTGTAGTCGCTTGGGAAAACCACAGCAGGGAGATCATTTTTTGAAGTAATTTAAAAAACTTCTACAATTTCGTTATTCTTTATATCTTTCCTTTTGCTTTTCTTCACTTTGCTTCATACAAATTTGATGGTCCTCATTAAATTGTAAGAAGCACCTATCGGCACTGTAACAAACTTTAAACAACAACCAACATTACAGAAAGCGGTAATATTTCGTGCTGTGACATTGCAATACGACACGCGCGGAGTATTGACTGCCGCCACGTAATTGTGAAGGTATGCTTCGATAGAGAACAAAGGAATGCAGTAACCAGACACAATAAACATCGGTCACTTATTGGCTATACATTATTTAATACATGCGCATGTATTAGCTTCACTCAAAACATGGGCATAAATTAATGTCTAATGTCCAAAGTTCAAGAGGACATTTTGTTGCAAGTCCATACCGAATACATTATCAATATGGATCTGTTAACAGAATATAATGTTCCGTGCGATTGGTCGTATTTCTCTTTCAGCTTTGTGATATAACAGTAAAGTTACGTTTGCCATATTTATATTAGAAGTTCGGCCATATTTGTTCCCCGTCACGAATGTGTAACATTTAAATGCAAACATTACGCGACTTGAAGGTAAACATTTTGAACTTCTAAACGTAAATATGCAAAGTTCCTTTGGTTGCAAATACGCTTTTTTAAAAATACGTTTCATTCCTGTTTTTTTACTTTTTCAACACAAAATAAACTTGCACTCATTTTTGAACCAGATAACTTGATTGGAAGGAGTTTAATCGAGAATCCGGTAGGCGTCTATTACGTGGGGGCAAAAACAGCTGGTGAAATTTAAATACACTTCTACCTACCTAGCGTGACACATGCGTGATATAACAAAAAGACGCTCTACATTTAGGTAAAAAATTATTGCAAAATTAAATTATTATCAATTCAGGAAAATGAGATATCCCTAAACCGATAAAACGATTATGTTAATAAATTTCTGAATATAGAATTACATTCTGATTACGATTGAAAATATTATTTACTCCATATAAATCTCGGAAGAGCTCTACATATTTGAAACGTAATATTAAGAAGTTGAATTGGCTTTAATTTAAGGGAATATCCAGGTCTCACTCTTTGTATGGTAATATTTTTACAAAAGGGAAAACTGCAATTCAGCAATGGTGCGTTAATAGATAATTAAGATATTATGATGGCAATCTGTGATCTTCATCGTGAGTTCCAGTTCACCAAATGATACATTCTGAATGCAAATGCTTGATTTATTTCAGCAAATAATAAACATCTAAATTGAGAACCTGCTTTTATGAAGTCGGTTGAAAATGAGACTCATCTACAAGTTTATCTTCATAAACAAAAAAAAAAAATCAATGTCTTGAGAAGTTTTTGATATTTGAAGAGAAGATGCGAAGGAAATAGTGAATCCCGGATGATCGGTGTTCTGTTTGCCTTCAAGACAGTTAGTTGGGTAGCGAACGACCCTGCCTGTGGCGGAAGGAATGAGGAGTAGGCGGAAACCTCTAAAGTAAGGACATTTACTGGTTATATTAAGCCTGAACAAAGAAATCCTTCATCTTCAGGAAAGATGAGTAAATAATCATAAAAATGTCAGTGCGAATGCTGAAAGACATGTTGTATATAAGGAAAGATGTACTGACCCTGACTGGTGCCGGGAAGAGCGTCGAGGCGTCGGGCTCGGGGGCGCGCGCGAGCGATATTTGATGCGCACGCATCTGTCGCTCGCGCTCGCGGTCGCGCTCGCGGTCTCGGCCCGCCCACCCGCCGCCTGCGCCGGCAGCGGTGCCGCTCGACCCGCCCGAGCCGCCTCCCCCGCCCCTATCCCGGTCCCACTTCTCGTACCTGTAACAATTACATACAATTCATTAATATGGGCGGGTGTCATACACACTACTTATAATAAGAAGTATGGAAATGTAATACGAGTTAGAAGAATCCATACAGAAGTTATACTCAATGATGTCGAATGCGTAGTAGCCCAGAAGACGACTATGTCCAACAGTGGACGTCCCATGAGATCGGGCAGACGATAATCATGGCTAATGAGGATATTTTAAGGCTGCGTCAAGCGGTTTTGCCCACAAGAATCGTTTCCCGGCATAAAAGGTGCTATTCCTTTATAGGTAATCTATCTTTGTTCGAAATTTCATTCTTATACGTTCAGTCGTTTTGGTGTGATTGATTAACAAGCATCTATCCATCTATTCATCCAAAGCATTTATAATATTATACTTTATGACATGTGTTTAATTAGTTAGGTATGTGTATTGCATTGTTAAAATAAATTATAAAATTCATGTATTGTTTATACTTAGAAGTTATATTACATACATTTAACAATACCGCTGGCGGGCTGATTTTATAAAATATATAAATATTGTTTTTGTATAATACACCAAGACGCAAATGAATGTGCTCAAAAATTCACGCTAAACGAGAATTGAACCCGCAACCTTCTAGATAACAGTCCAACGTTCTACCCCAACGCAACAGAAGACGTCGTCAATTTCGCAGTCCCGTTCAATTAATTACCACTTATCCTATTTTCTCTGTAAGCGTAAACTTCAGACTGCCAAAAAGGATTTGTACGCAAAATCAACATCAATATTGCGAACACGTAGCCAAAATATATAAGGGGATTAAGTACATAACGATCACGTTTTAATTCATAACTTCGCAAGTAAAGGCCTCGGGCTGAATCACTCACGCGTCAAAAACGCGAGTAGAAAAAAAAATATTTCCTCGAACGCGGCTCGCTAGGTAGTAACTCACCGTAATGAGTACCTATACTTAGTAGGAACCTTTTACGAGCATGACATAAAAAGGTAAACAGCTGACAGTCGGGCTTTTCTTTTACTGCTTAAATAATATAGGCAAGAAACAATAACGACGGAATACGAATGGCCTATTGTTCCGGTTTATACTAACGACTTTAGTAGATGCTGACCATAACACGGACTTATCTCATGTGAATATTTTGAGGCGGTGATAAGATGAGTATGTAAACGCGTTTCGTTATAGATACTTTCATTCATTTGTGTATGAAACTTAGATCAATTAATTAGATTTTTTAGTAACAAGCGATCCGTGGCCTTGCATGAGAGCGTCTTAATAACCCTGTCATCTTCGGTTAATTATAATTAATAAATAATGGTAATAGTTCAATAAAGCCAATTAACTGCCGCACTCAGAGACGTTTAACGGATACTTAAGTTGTTCCTTAGTAAAATTTGAAAAAAGTTACCACTCAGAGTCAGTTAAGGATTCATTAACACCCTTAATGACACTTTAAAGTTAAGTGATACAAAACCCTTACTTAACTTTTAAGGATTGATTTTTACATCTAAAAAATAGAATTATCGTGAGGAAATCCTCATGGATACCCACCTCGTGGCTAGCCGTGCCCCAATTATATAGGTCTTTACCTATGAAATTGCCGTTATGTACGAAAAAAATTAAACGATTTTATTTTCATGTATTTTTATTTGTATTAATCGAAGTAGTAATTACCCATACAATCAATGCATCTTTGCCAACGCAGCGGCAGTTTATTGATGCGGTGAGCTTCTAACCCCAGTTCTTGCAACTTGGAGACCGTCTGCTGTGCAGTATAAGGTCGCACATTGTCGTGTAGGAGCAGCGGAGACGAGCGATTGAATGCTAGTACGCAGATGTGCCAGTTTCTCCATCATTGTGTTCAGTTCTTCACAGTATACATCTGCAGTAATGCTCTCCCCGTTTGGTAAGAAGCTGTAATGAATCACACCGGGCGCTAGACCACCAAACAGTCACCATCACTTTTCTAGGGGTAAGTTTTCGTTTAGGGCATTGTTTAGGTGCTGAACTAGGATCCAACCAACTTTCCGAGCGCTTGCGATTATTAAACAGAATTAATTTTTCATCGCAACTAACAATATCATTTTAAAATTCCTTTATTTCTGTGTCTGTTGAACAATGCACAATAATTTGACGTTGGCTATATTGACATTGGCAGTTGTCAGTGCTGCCATAGAATAAAAGAGTCCAGATGTTTTATTATCAGTATATGAAAATAGGTATTTAATTTCATCTATATATAAAAACTAACAGTAAAAAAACGGATTGTAATTTATATTACCTACTATAAATAAAAGTTTTTAATATGTTTAATATTATTTTTCTACTTTTTACTGTTAACGCTTTTTAGGTGTGGCTACACCGACGCCTTATCGATGCCCTATCGATACTGTGATTTTGTCACTGCACCGCTCTACAAAACTTAAAGTTGTGATTAACTAATGTACCCTTAAATTATGACTCTGGGATGTTCCATCAATTAACAGATTTAATGATAATTTGTTAAGTATCATTTAGGATTAATTTAAGGAACCTTTCTGAGTGCGGCAGTAAGTATTTAAAGAACATTTTTTGAAGAAACAAATTAGATGTACTGTAATAGCACACAGAAGGTACGCAGCCCGAGGTGTGCTGCTGTATTAACAAATTAATTATACGGACATGTTCTTGATGTGATGACGTATCGCGTCCTTCCCGTCACACAAACACATACACACATGATATCTCTACGTAAATTATGATATTTACATGAACCACGATAAAAAGGAAAAGTACCTACGTCAGTTTCATAAATAAATTGACCTAGTGCGAACAAGTTATGCAAGTAATTAACGGAAATACGTATTTATCAGACCAATTAACTTAATGTTGATTCGATCATATATGATCAAAATGAGATAATAATGACAATCAGTTCCGCATTAAAAATAAACGGTGACTTTCAAAATATCGATGAAATTAGAGAATTATTTCTAAAATTGTACTTTATGAGGGTTTATCCCGGTTTCCACCGCTTTGAATGTCAACAAAACAGCAGCAGAATTCATCATTGGATAACACAGTACATAAAGTATTTACACAATACTTATAAAAAATACCGATTTCAACCGACCAAATTGAAATGGCTTTAAATAAAAAAAAATCTTTAAAATCGGTTCACACAGTTAAAAATCATGAGGTAACGCACATAAAAAAGAAAGTGTAAATAAGAACTTCCTCCTTTTTTGAAGTCGGTTAAAAATTAGGTCACAATTTTACAAAAGTCAGTTCATGTGCAAATTCTAATCTCGAATGTAACTTAACACAGTAACCACTTTGTTCTACCTGCCTCAGTTTGGGTCACCTGTTTCGAAATTCAAAGATTAAGGTGATATAGAAAGTTAGGTTGGCGCTCAAGTAAAAGCTGCTCATCTGCCGAAGTAGGTACAAAAGATCGCATCTCAAATGACCTTGACCTCCTTAGAGAGACGCTACAGCGCTACAGCGAAATTATATTTTTCTTTCTTTTGTTAGCGCAGCAAATCGCTTTACGGTTTGCTTGTAAAACTGTAAAGATGGTAAAGAAATTATTGATGTTTATAAGGTACAGTCAGCGTCAAAAGTAATTAATTATATTCTAATCAATTCAAATACAAAATATAAAAAATAGAGACCATTGAGCAGTTAAACATCACTTACCTTACGAAATATAAATTACTTTACTCAAAATTGAATCTTGAAACTTTGAAAATTATCGTCTACTTTTGACTCTGACCTAAAAAGTCTAGTAAAATACTATTCCTCAATTACAAAAGCGTAGCATCAATTTCCCTGAATCGTATCTAATCTATCAATAAGCTAAGCATCAAACATATTGCAAAATTTATAGTCAACGATGTAACAGTAACTTTCTTTCAATCTTTCTTTCTTTCTTTCAAACTTTCGGGGTAACGTCGTTATTTATCGGAAATGTTCTAATAAATAACATCAGGTTATCAGGCGTGCTATAGTTGAGCAATAAAACAATAGTGTTTAACTCGCGTTAGCACACCGCCGTAATAACAATAACAATGACGTATGCGCTCGTGGATTGTATTGTGCTATGTCGGATATAGCAGTTTTTAATCACAAACGTACCTATAGAACCTACGGACAGAACGCCAGAGTGGAGTGAATTTAATGGCAATGTGCTTTCCGGATATTTTTTTTTACTATCACTACGGTTTTTATAATTATCATTTCACTATACAAGACATGCTACTTTAATTTACTTTTTTTGTATGTTTAGAATCAAAATGTCGTTTAATAGTAAGGTTTTCAAATTCTAATGTTGATGTTCTAAATTCAAATATCATAAAATAAACAATTTGTGTATTGTTTTCAAATATCATGAAAACTAAAGTGTTTCGATTTCTCTAATGAGCAGTGTAGCATTAGCAACTGGGCTGACTCTAGTGTCGTCAGTTGTATTCTTCAACACGTTCTGTCCATAACTTTTATACGTTCTTGTTTTCAATATGAAGCTCATTGAAGCGAAGTGAGGGGAGGCGGATGGCGTTACGGTAAACCGTGTCGCAGTAAGATCGCCTCGTGGACGCTTAATCGAACATGCAGGGCCACTTATGTATATATGTTGACCAACATGCTTGTGCGCCTTGCTCTGTCCTTGAAAAGTGACCATATAACAGAACGAGTTTTCATATTGATTTATTATGACACTGATCGAAGTATCGCCGACGCAGTGTTCGCTGCATTAAGTGCAAGCTATTTCCATTGTTTATGACAATGTTGTAAAACTGGATATTTCCATATATTCACATATTGCGTTATTTTAATCATATATGATAGTATAACTAGCCTATGCCCGTGGCTCCGTCTCCGCGTGGACGTAGGTTTTCAAGTTTTTTGACTATATCTTTGGTCCTAACCGATTGTGATCAAATATGCATACGATTTTAAGTCTCATCAAGACCTTTCAAACAAAAAAACCACATCAATATATCCTTAGTTTTGCGTTCATCGCGAACAGACAAACAAACAAAAAAAAATTGCGTTTTGAATCGTTAACATAACCCAAGTGTTTTTTTAATATCTCCAATGTATAGACACATCTACTTTACAGATTAACAGCTAATATGCAAATAGATATCAGTTATAGTGTGTTAGATAATTGCGTCATTATTATGCGGATATGCAAATTAGATGCTCATTTTATTTGTTGGTAACATCTTCATAAAACAAATAGATAATTTAGTACGAATAAATTGAGCATGGGTCGTTATTACCGCAACGCGAAGCGGTCTAGTCTAAGAACCGTCTGTATAATATCTGTTATGTTTCCACTTTCACTAAAGATATTCCTCCTAGGTTGTGAGAAGATTTATTAATCGGTTTCGATCGATACAGCTGACGGCATTAATTATGACGTTGGATTATATATACACGATAACTTAGTGATAATGAAGTGCGTGTACGCAGACAAAACGGTAATTTTACTTCACAATCTTTATTTACTACACGGTGAGTGCGTGTGCATTCAATTAATATTGCGAACTACTTATTTGCCCGCAGTTATGTTCGTGTCGAAATGTAGGTATTATACGCATATTGAACTCTCACTATAACTGGATCACTGTACGTCATCGAAAATTTAGACTAATGATTTAGATAGAAAAAAGTAAACATCCAGGACGGGACTTGAATCCGCGACTAGTCCCTTACAAGGGGAATACTTCGACCCACTGGGTTAACTGGACACTAGATATACGAAATTCGCCGACATATTTTACGGATAAGAGTACCAGTGGAGCCATCTACCGTAATTCTTGCGAACTACGAAACTAATTGCTTCAAAATTTCATTGAATTTTTACTAAGTTTCAATAAAGGGTGTATTGGGCCCCACTAAGATCTTTGCTAAGCCAATTTCACTTGCAATGCAAGCTGGTACACACAAGTGGTTCTAATTAGTTTTTCAAGATTTGTCCCATACTAACAAACTAACTAAAACTAAATTAAAATAAATCTAGTAAAAAGGGAAATTTCCCCAGCGTATAAACAGTTACATAACGCTTGACTATTACAAGTTAGTAATATACGGGGAAGTACACAGCTAGTACATGAAGGCGCGTACGTTGTTTGTGACACACGAGCAGATAATATAATTACCAAATACATACATATTCAACAAACACTAGCAAACATTGCATTGAAACAGTTTGATGAGAATTTATTGGTTTGCACTTCATTTTCTACTTCCGATCATAATAATTGATTTATACAACTTTTTTTATGTATTCTTATAGTGTCTGATGGCCTATATGGCGTAGATATAGTGTTTTCGACTGCTAAGACAGGAGCGAACAGATCGGTATTTTATAAAGTGTAGCTAGTTATAGAAATACTTTAATATAGAATTATAAATTGACATAGTCATTTAAATCACTGGTATTACTAATAGTTAACGGGATATCTTATATCGGATACTCAATAAAA
This sequence comes from Lithosia quadra, assembly GCA_963576445.1. Taxonomy (NCBI): domain Eukaryota; kingdom Metazoa; phylum Arthropoda; class Insecta; order Lepidoptera; family Erebidae; genus Lithosia; species Lithosia quadra. The sequence goes on from OY754892.1 coordinate 5,114,907, forward strand.
CAAACAAAGATGGTAAGTATCCCGTTGACCAGAAATACCAGCTACTTTAATTTTGGAATAAGGTTCCAAGTGAAAAAATCAAAGCAAAAGGGCATATTGAAGGAGCAAGCTACAGAACGTACTTAATTAGGTGGGTTTTTGTCTTATGTTATCGTTGCAATGAGTTTATTTTAAGATAAAACTACCTAATGATACTCATTCCAATATGAATAGACGTTGAAATATTTTCACAACAATTATATTGTTTATTTTCCTGTTCTAATGACAAGAAGACTATTTCAGATTTAATTATGTTTCAACTTAGGGGTAATTAAACGTGATGTATAAACGTGGCTTTAAAGAAAAATGCGGAACACATAAAATCTACAACAAACTTAGTTGAATGATGAAAACCTGCAGCACACCACTACAACTTTTGGAATTATTTAAATTGTCAGGAAATGCTGTTCAGTTCAATTTGACGTCCTTGATAATAAATATGTTATCGTATCATCACGATATAAAGTAATAAATCATTTATACTTATTATATATTTCAAACACTTTAGTAACAATTAACACTTTAGTAAAGCAATACTTTTTCAGCCATTTAAACTTTTTATAATTTTATTGAACCTAGTGAGGAATCCAATGACTAATTGAGATATCATTCATCGAATTCAGTTCATACGTTTAGTAATTAAAACACTGGATACATGTCTACACAACAGTCCAGGTAAAAAAGAGGTAGTAGAGTCCTGTTATTTCAGCAATCTTAACTATTTTGATTGCTAACATTTTTAGACAGTCTGACAGGAGGATATTACCGATGCCGAGCGCACATAATAGTTTCTACGCTCGCACCCCACAGGGTGTTACCGAAACTATACTTAAAATAATTTCCTTTCATTCAATATACCGGTTTTTTTTTCAATTTGACATTTAGGTTATACAATGAATTTCTACATCCTTTTGTTGGTCAATTAGTTCCGACCCGGAACGAGTATAGATAGTGAGAGCTGCATAACTTACTGACAGATGCTATTAATAACATACGAAAATCAATAATATTTTTAATTTAAAATGACGTTGGTTATAAGATGTCAAGATTTGATTTACAATTTTGAATGCCATACAATTTACTGTCATCATCTGGCAAATTTTAGAAGTGATCTAATAATAAAGTAGCTTTTTAAAAATCAATGCTTGTTTATATGTTGGTATTTTATGTGGTCCAGTATCGTAAACATATTGTTTGCACTTTGCACGAAGGTTAGAATATTAATTCATAGTACGATTTATTGGACCCGAACATTGCAACTAGCTAATATATAGCTAGCTTATAGGATTGTTTATTAAATTTAATTTTATAAAATTGTAATATAGAATTGTTTATTAAATTTACCCGTGCCAAGCTGTGATGGGTCAACAAGTATAAGTAGGTATATAAGTAACAAGAATAATACAGCATCCCTTTTTATGTCAAATTATATTTTTTTCACCATAAAAGAATCATCAAAATAAGTCCAGTAGTTTTTATGTGATGTCCGAAGAAAAGAACAGACAGACATTTACAGTTTTATAATAGACTAACTAATGTCTCTTATTTATTCTTAGTCAGAAACCTTTAAAGGTATGCGCACAATAACGCACAAAAGTTTCATCGCAATCGGATGAACATGAATGGTATAGGAATGCATAGAGAGCGGACAAATAAAGAAAAACTTATTGTAAAGGATCTTTTTGATACTTTCAGAAGGTAGGCCGACAAATCCTTGTATATGATATAATGTATATTATGTATACTAAGGTAACTACGAAATAATGCAAACCAACTGAACTGATTTTGATGCAGTTTTTTTAGTTAGTTAGATCTTGGTTATGTATGAATTTGGTTATTATGGTCTTTATGTTTGATGGCAGTTGGCTAAGTAAAACCGAGGATATGACCAAAAAAAGCGACAACCACGGGCGGAGCTGCTGGCATCAGCTAGTTTAGCACCAATTAAATTGCGATAAAATCTATTACATGTTTCATTTCAATATTTTGGTCAGTAATATCCAAGTAAACTTTCTAGAATAGTTCAGTTAAGTTTTTGTAATACATTATGAGACAAGACAAATGGAATTGGCGCCAAAATAATTATGGCGCAGCGACTAAAGAAAGCATCTACTTTAAAATGTACTAATTTTCATTTATGAGAGAGTACAAAAGCTGAAATTTAGTAATAATTGGATAAGAAAACAGGCTCGTCTAACGACCGTTGCCCGCGCCATAAGGTTGCGGGGTTGGCAGGTCGTTGACACGATTATTCTTCAGAGGGCACATTTATCAGTAGCCGATAAGTACCGACGCCATTGTTATACTGATAACGGTTTGTGACCGCAATATATTGCAAAAGACACATATCTGACGAGTGAAACCACTCGTGCACCACATACGCACATACCGTAGTTGCTTTAGCTCTCTGGGAGTAGTGTGACAACATTATACCGTATACAGTACTTGGAATACAATATGTACCATTTTTCGTGCAGAAATCCCCAAGAATACAATTTCCGCTACCCAGCGGGGGTGGTTGTATCGGACTAAAACCACACGCCGTCTTGGGTCTAGAAAGTACGTCTTGAGTCTTACGCCGCGAGGTGTAAGGTGGCCAATGGAGCATTTCCCCCGTACCCCGACTGACCCTGGGTCACCTACAATTCCAGATGGCCCCTCGGGTGTGGGAACCACGGTGTCCCCATCCGACTTCCGGAAAAAGGGGAGGAGGGGGCAGCCGAGGCCATTGTTATTCTGATAACGGTTTGTGACCGCAATTATATCGCAAAAGACACATATTTGACGAGAGAAACACTCGTGCACCACATACCGTAGTTGCCTTAGCTCTCTGAGAATAGTATGATAGCATTATACCGTATGACAGTTCTTGGAATACAATATGTAAGTACTTACTAAACGTGTTTGTGTCATAGAAGTATTTTTATATCGGCCTAGAATGCTGTCTCTACTAATTATAACAATTTCTATTTACATGTTGAGTTTAAAAGTTCTTTTGTTTTTGTATCTGTAGAATCTGCCTAATCTGTTCATTAAATACTCGCAGTAGGTATCTCCTGCATTTCATAAAAATCGGAAAAACCGTTTTGTGTGCAGTGCCACAATGTACAGTCAACGATGAAAAGTGGTTTTACATAATTTACAAACTATCTTTGCTCTAAAACCTTCAAAAAAATATTAAACAAAATATGAAATGTATTAACTCTGTTCCCCAAGAATTACACAAATGTCCGCAGATCAATGAAATATTTATGTATTGCACTGAAATATTTATGTAGTACAATGAAATATTTATGTATTTCAATGAAATATTTATGTAGGTATTTCTTTATTTTTGTTTTAAATTTTTAAGCTTCTATCAGACTATCAGTCAAAGATCTCGATAACCTTGTCGAGTGTGTATCAGACCGAACTCGTTCACCACAAAGTAAGTAAGTAAGTTTGTCCACCGAGGTGGCAGTTGCTTCCAAGAAATAAATAAACTTCGATACATGTATCGTCTCCACACGAGGATCCCGATCACATTCCTAGAAGTATCCGTCTTACCTGTTGCTATCGGAAAGGTTGACAAAGCGATAGTGCGTGGCAGGTTTCCCAACATAATAATTACGTTTTAGGATTTTATTTTATTATATTTATCAGCAGAAAGAACACAGAAACTAGACAAATCAGTGAATGTAACTTAACACAAACCTCCTGTCTGACTGTAAAGGTAGTTACGAGGTTCACGAGTCTCTTAACGATTGTATGAAGCAATTGCATGAAATCTACCTAAATGATATTACCAGTATGTCACACCGAATTCAATTTGTTACCTATGTACAACCCTATCAATCGCTTTTGTGCCAATCTTGAACAAACCAAACAGGTAAATATTAGATTTATACCAAACTTTATTTACTTTTCCGGCGTTCAAAAGGGTATTTTGGTATCATTGCATTATGATGTCTACATAAAGTCCTACAAAAATAAGCAATATTGTAGGCATTTAGGAGTATTTGGTTTGGAGTTTGATAGACAGTTAAATTTGGCATGTCTTCCACTTATATTTTAGTACCAAACAGTTTAATGAAGGCAAAATTGTTAGTATATAAAACGATGAAGGATTAGGCAATGGCTTATGGGATGTGTGTGGCATGTGACACAAACACAAATATCATACATTTAAATTACGGTGCAAAAAATCACACCTCATATATACCTATTATGGGGCAGGGCACTGACGAGGACATAATATATATGCCCAATTTCTCTTTACTTTATCAAAGAATTCAACATCAAAATGAAGTTTTAGGAAACCAAAAATATATTACAACTCAAACTAAACCATATTTCAAAACCCACTTCTGTTTATTAAACTCACAAATGTCAAAGTTGATGCATACCTAGACATGAAAGAGAATCCGAATTATGTTTCATTCGCAAGTCAAAGTCTAGCAGTATACCTTACTTGCCCTTTTTTCAACTATAATATTAGATGTTGAAAACTTTATTAGAATAAAACTTTTTGGACATTTTTGGAGATGAGATGAGATCGGAACTGAACATTGAACATTATTTAATTACGAGAATAATTTTATTGACCTCTTGTAGGCACTTTAACTGCGGATACATACAAGCATATTTTAATCCAATTCTTCCATGTAAACGACACAATCATTACTCGAACATATTGAGGAAGTTTGCTTAACCTTGCCGCCAGAATCGACTTATTTTGTACAATTTGCATGCCGCAGTCGTGTATAAACTGGAATGTATTCAGTTTGGCTACAATGTCATTCACAGTTCGTGATTAAAATAATAAAAAAGTTACGATACATTATCATATTATATAATTAGTCATTCTAATTGAAATTCTATCACGATTTACGTTGTGTTATTATTATTTACGTTGAGCAGAAAAAATCCTGAGACTACTGAAACCCTTCAGGTTCAAAAGGACTAAAGTATTAAAATGTCCATAGTGTCAAAATGTTTATTTATTGACATGCACATTAATTTGTATAGCAACAAAGTCGGGTAAAGAGCTTACATTTAAATGTAATAATCTTATTTGCACTCGCGATAAAACTATTAGGCGTGATTATCACATAAATATAACTTGATATAGATTAGATATTATAATACAAAAAGGACTAAGTATAAAACAGATTAGCATTTTTTTCAAAGATTGCATACATAAACGCAACGTCCAATCCGTAACTGTGAAGTAGGGCGCATAGAGGGATAGCCCGTTCAAATTTGAAGCTGCCCAAGTCTCGTACTAATTAAATACCTCATGTCTACAAACGCAAACCACAGCCAACCAGCGCTATGTGCAGCAGCAACAAATACTGAATATTTCCAAATTGCAAGTTATCGCGGCTAAGCCGTGAAAATAATGGTTGAGCTAATGAATATTACTAGGTATATTTGGCAACAGTTAGCTGTTGCCAAATATGCCTAAGTGTCCCCAGCAAATAAATAGTTATTTTCGTTAAATATTTCCCAGGAATCTTTCCATCGTGTCAGCGAGTAAAGTAAACACACTCATACATGCACAGACATAAACTTCGCTCATAGATATAAAATTAGTGGATCGGGATGCGAGGGTAATGCCTTTTGGGTCACCTCACACCCCGGCGTTTGAAGATTCGAGACGGCGTGCGGTTTCAGTCGGTTCAAATCCGACGTAACCCCCCTCCCCTCCCTGCTCTCCCTGTCGGATAAACGAGGCACAAACGCGTGCCATATGGACATGTTTTTATGTGTAATATTATATAGTAGCGCATAAATTAATACGTATTGCATATATTACAGGCAACATTAATCGTATTAATTTCGCCATCACTTCAGCTATTTTATAAGATGACCTGTTCACACGAAGCTGGGCAGACACTCGATACTTTAGTATTGAGATAACGTGAGTTACAGATTAAACTTCGGAGATTGCAATTAACAAGATACTCGCATTTGAATTTACTTAACTGTTACACAAATAAGTGGCTAAGGTAAGCTAAGTAAGCTTCCAATTGGTTATTTTTGTACTTAAGTATAGTAAATTGTTCATCTGAGCTTATTTATTAAAGAAAGAAAAGTGCGATAAAAATTCCGTCCGTATGCTTTTATAAATTTTAATCATCCGTCGAATCACTGACAATAGCGAGGTATGACGTCATATCTCATTATTTCATAAAACTTTCAATAGAACATCCCGTTTTGATGTATATTAGAAAGGATCTGATTTTATTTGACAGTGTATTTTTTTAAACAATATTTGGCACTGAATTCCTATAATTCTCAAGCAAGCAAAAGTGTTATTACACTAAATTTAGCTTTTTCAATACCATATAACAAGGAGTTTATTTTCTAAAGCCTTCACGATTACAAGAAACTATAGACCCAAAAATAACTGCAAACTCATGACAAACTAAGAAACTGTATTGAAGAAACTACAAGTCTCGTCTATAAACTAATCTCCTTTTGCTCTCTTGTGCTCAAAGGCGTAGGTAGAGATGTTCAATTCACCATTAACACCCACATCCCAATCCAACAACACAAAGGTATTAGAGTAGTGTGGAATTCAAACAGAAATCACAAACAAAGTAGGTATGCCCACCCAGACTCGCGACACCCCCTATAATATGTGGGTTACACAAATAATAGTTACGCGCGAAATGGTGGATAGACGTATACTACGTACAACACGACACTTGGTAACCATAGTTACACATTTAGAAAAGCAATTATCGTAGGAAACTCCTTCCGTTCACTTATTCCGCACTCCGTGGAGGAGATTTCAGGATATTTAAATGTACCTAGCTGTGCCCCTCGGTTTCGCCCGGGTAGCACCAATTTTTATTGGGAATGGGATAAAAATTGGTGCTACCCGGGCCAACATTCCTACAATAATGTATGAATATTGGCCCAATTTGTTGACATACCTATCTATGATTACTAATCCGCTCCCTTGGATAGTAGAATGATGATATATATAGATTATTATTGCGTATAACCTTCTTCGATATGTTTATCAAAGAAGAATATAGAGTTAGACTATAGAGTATAGGTTATTGAAATATTATTTTTGTGTTGAAAACTTTTTCAATTCTAAACAGTTCCTGAGATAATCAAACAAACGAACAAGGTCTTAAGCTTTATAATAACAGTATAGATTTTAGGATATTTGAACCCTAAATACCCTTTGCTCTACTCAGGAATCGAACTAGTGCGTAAGCTTGACAGATACTTCAAAATGTATAATCATTATTACTTAAATTCATTTAATATGCAATATATCACAAAGAAATTACGTTTCGTTACTTTCAGCACAGCGTATAAGATTTACAAATATTGCAGCCCCCAACTCACTTATTAAATATAAATGGTGACCGACGAAGATTTGTTTGCGAACAAGTCTTACTCTACAATGGGTAATTCGACTCAAAAAAGTTGTTCCCACTGATTCCATTTCCCTTTTGCTCATTAATATTGTAGTAGCCTTCAAAAATTTATTAAACGAAATGTGCCCAGTTCCTTTGAACGTAAAATAAAATTTAATTTGCGAAGGTAAAGGAACGTTATGGTCTAAATATTTTGCTCTGGGAAAAGAGGATTTGATAAAAAGGTTAGACTGGAATACATTTTATTTCGTAGTCCCATTACTTATGTCGCATTTTAAGAGGTCTTCACAGTTACGTACACAATAAGTCATTATGAAATAATGATTAGTGATACAGTACTCACTTCTTTTTTTTCTTTATACTGAGCACGTCAATATGACTTCACCTCGCTTGATGGTAAGCTAAAGGCAAAGTATCAGGAATGGGGGTGACCATTACGTAGTACACCGATAGTGTGTTATAATGGTTGCCCTCAGCATGACATCACACTTGCACGTTACATGGTTTGAAGTGGAGAAGGAAAAGCCGGAAACGGACCCCGGGCTATTAAATCTGTCAGCTATTGATCAAGTTCGTCACAATGTCGGTAGATGGCTCAAGCGTTGCGAATTACAGTATGCAGCAGAATTTCGAATTTTTAGGACATGTCCAGTTAGCTCAGTTAGACTGAGTATTTCCACTAGAAAGGGAGTATTCGTAGGTTCGAGTCCCGTCCTGCATGTTGACTTATTCCAATTTAAATTTATAAAAATAAACTCTTTAATGAATAAAGGATGTAAATTACATTACCAAATTGTTGGAATAGCAATCGCTATGTTTGAAAAGGTCAAATTATAATACACAGATTATAATCTTATTTGTGTAAATTTTGTTGGTCATCGCGAAATTATTCATGAGGCCAAGCCATTCAGACCGTATTACAGCGCGAATCTGAAGAGTTCCCACAGTTGAAACATAGTTTGGACCGAATACAAGATAACATCTCATTCCTTGCAAATTTAGTTGAATACCTAAGAAGTTCGCATCCTCTTATAGTTATAAACCTTCAGGGATTTCGGAACGGAGGTTTTTCTTCGTTACAACAGATTTACTTAGGAATTTTAACCTCAAGAGATTACTACAGTCAATCTATTTGAAATTGTTTTGTATTTATTTACTTGCATGTATATTATGATGTTTTCAAATTTCGCTGTATGTAGTCGGCCAATTCAAGTATAGTGGGTAAAATCATCATAGCGTCCCGGTTACATCTAAAGCTTACACTGTGCAGCCCTGGTTCGCTAACTCTTTATCTTGGTTTGGCTTTTGCGGAAGTGACTGAATTCAGGGTCAGGCCCCTCCCCTAACTCTGAGAGGGAAACCTTCGCCAGAGCACGTTCGTTAATCACCAGGTGTACTGAGTCTAAATCCTCAAATGAAACAAAGTGCTTGGGTGATTCATATGTAGCTATTTAGAGCCTACGCGCAATACATCTTTGTAATTGAAAGTTTGCAAGTCCCCCGCGACTGGTGAATAAATTGTCTAGAGCAGGTTTCATGTCTAAAAAGAAAACAATAAAACGCTAATTGAAATAAGAACCACACTGCTGGATCGGATATTGAACTCGCTCGCGACGAATAGGTAAACAACCTGAAATTCCTTACAGGTTTTTCGAATCACTTTTATATAATTAAAAAAAAAAACAAAACAATAATAGGCATATCGTTTACGATAAACGATAGCGCCCTTCGGCTTCGGAGTTTTATGAAGCGTCGTCGTAAGTATCGTATCACTTTTAACTACTTATTAGCTGTAATTAAAAAACCTTACTTCACTACACATACGGACAAGAATTCCAAAAAAATATTTCTGCGTCCAGAATCGTTCATATAAACATAGCCTACGTTTTTTTAATAACTCCAATGTACAGATATACAGCTACTTTACAATTTTATAATATATGGTAAAAGCATTACTTTTGTCCACGGTCCACCGGCCACGAGTACATTTGTTGTACCTCACCATACAATAATCATAACTTCGCAACGTAACTACATTTGTTTCCACGAGATGCGATTTTAATCACATCTTTTATGTTACCCAAAAAAGAAGTCACGTTTGATACACAGTATAAGCCAAGAATTTGGATTGGCCTGTAATTTGAAAAACAAACAAATGTTGGGTTTGACTATGAATTTTTCCCTGAATTCGTGTTTAGGATACATAAGGTACTTTTGATAAAATGTGTAAATAAGAGCGCGTGTGGTGTGTGAAGAGAATCATCATTTCTGGAAAGTACTACACGAATAAAGCTTTCGAGGTTTCCCAGAATCATTTTTGTTTCAGGGTTTAGTTCAGTTTAGAGAGGTAGTAAATACCAGATTATCAAATGACACAAGTTTCGATTAGGTAACGAAAAATAATGTGTAAAGTTTAACCGTAGGCTTTTTAATAGAATCTGATGAACTATTTTAGTGGGAGCTATGGTGATCTGAGCAAAGAACAGGCATATTTATTTAGTAATTGAACAATACCTACTGATACTTTTAGAGTAAAACGTTTGTTATAATCATAAATAAACGCAATAATAATAAATATATAAAAATTATATAACATTATGCGTAGAGCAATAATTATTGCCATGAACTAATAATAATAATGAACTTTAATTTGTATAAAATTATACGAACGAACGACTTATTTTTACATATCGAATTGTAATTGTATAATATTATGCGAAAGCAATCATTATTGCTCTACGCATAATGTCATATAATTTTTTATTTTTTTATTATTTTGTTATCTCTAAATAAATTAAAGAAATTCGTATATTTATCGATATCTTTTTCTTATCAGCTTCATCTTAGTAGCTTAGGACTTCAGAGGCTGAGAGCCTTTTGATTTGCACCCAAGCACCCAAGTTCACTGCCCGAATAGGTCTTTCAATTGACGTCGTAATTACAGATATAAGAATGTTACGAATGTTACTCAAATTTGAAGCAGAACTGTAGAAAACCAATTAGTAAAGGAATCTAGTACGAAACTAAATATCAAATGAACAAGTTTTCAATTCACTCGTAATACTATGTGAATAAGGATGACGTTGGTAACATAAAGGCAGCTAATGGCATACGCACGGTTGAGCAACACCGCTATTTGAATTTTGCTTAATTGATTCCGTGGTTAGGAAGACTAGAAGTAACGATTTTAGCAGGATATTCCTATTTTCAGAACTGTACCACAAATACTTAAGGCATACAAAATTCGCTAGATATTCTACGAATGTTACCAACAAAACTTTGAAGTACATTTGTGGTAACTGCTTGTTAGTTGTTTTTATTTACGATGTGGGTATTTGAGTTTGAAACTACTCTGTAATTTACCTTACTGTAGACTGAAATTCGTTTTCTTAAGAAGTACCGTGAACATAATTTCGAGGGTGAATCGTGTTTGTTTCATAACAGAAGTTAGCAATTTAGATAAGCGTCCGTCGTAACCCATAGGCGCTCAGAATGTAATATTCATTAGAGGTCTCACATTACTGACCCACCTATTATAGGATTTTTAAATTGGTATCAAAGTGAAACGGTGCATAAATGTCATTCTAAACCTAGAATCTCCTTTTAGGCCAAGAGAATTTCTTATCTATCGTACAAAGGACATAATGAACAGAATAAGTCAAAGAATGAGATATTATTGCTGAGTCCCGATATTTTTACAAATAAATATGGAAACACTACGTTCGCATGACAGGAGTATATAAATTTAGATGTAACGCGTTTTATACATGCACCTGAAATTACTCTTAGTTGCATTAGCTACACGTATGTATCTGTAATATTGTATATCAGTACACTATTAAGAACTGGTCCCGTCTGCCTGAGTATATATATAAAAATATTTATTTAGGACTTATAACTGACATCAAACTGAAACCGTAATAAAATTCCTGGTCCTATAAGACAAAAACCATTAATTGCTTTATAATTAGCATAAATGACCAATTCTTGAATTCGATCAAACTGACACTAAACTGTAGTATGGTGGCCCATTTCCGAATGAAATTGAGAAACTATAGTTGAGTCTCGTCATTGTCTACTTACGCACAGCTTTGTACTGCGCGCTGTAAGTAGATACGCGTTGACGAGATTTAACTTCAAATTCTCATTTCAGAGACCAGGCATGACTACTGACTCATATGCTTACAAATTGTTTCTAACTTTAGAATATACAGGGTGAATTTTTCAAAAGGGCTTGGATGGCCAACTCCGAAACTGTAAGGAATAGCGAAAAATGCTCAAAGGAGTCACGAGCCCGATTTTGATGAAACTTAAAACCTCATCATTAGATTTTTGAAAAACCAATAATCCTAGCTAGGAATCGAACCTGTTGATTTTGAATAAAAAAACACACCCTATATTATTACACCATACGATAGTGTTGCTATTAAGGATCATATTCTGGGAAGTAATGACATACCGCAAACTAAAGGAAAGAGCTCATCTTTAACAGAATACATTTTATTTTTCTTACATTAACTGATTATTGTTCAAAATGTAGACCATTGTTTTCAATACATAGCTGGATTTGAGACCTCAAGGATCGTACTGCATTCAATATTACAATTTTATTGATTCCGTTTGAGAATAATCTCCAAAGAACGTTTCAAGTCATCAACTGTATCTCTGTATCATATGTGTCTTTGTAAATTTCGTTTTTGACATACCTACCCTAGGAGAAAGTAATCTGAGGGGGTAAGATCCAGGGATCTCGCTGGCCAAGGCAGAGGAACATGCCTTGCAATAAAATTGTCGTCAAACTGTTGAATCAAAATCTCCATTACGGTTATTATGAGCTGGAGCTCCATCTTGTTTAAAAAAACATCAATTATTATAAAATTATTCTGAGTATAATTTAAAACACTATGTAAGTATTCCACTTACGATATTTTCTGGGATTTCGAACGAAACAAATAGGTACATGAAACATGAATTTTATTAAATTCCAAATTTTCCTTAAATTTGCCGTATATCATTACTTCGCAGAATTTGTTCCTTAACAGCGACACTATCGTATGGTGTAATAATAAAGGATGTGTTTTTTTTTTCAAAATCAACGGGTTCGATTCTCAGCTAGGTTTATTGGTTTTTCAAAAATCTAATGATGAGGTTTTAAGTTTCATCAAAATCGGGCTCGTGACTCCTTTGACCATTTTTCGCTATTCCTTATAGTTTCGGATTTGGCCATCCAATCCCTTTTGAAAAATTCACCCTGTATAGAGAAAGTTAGACGAGAAGAACAAATCAAATTAATACTATAAATGAGTTTGTGATTGTGTTTATAACTTCTTCGCAACTAAAACATATATACACTTAGACATCTAAACAGAATCCCAAATAAACGGCGCAGAGCCCAAAAATACTATTAAAGAAAACGAAATATTTTAATTGCAGTAATAAATTACCTCAGTGATAGTGTTACTTTGTTTAGACCACCCTATCTTTCAACACATAATAGCTGTAGAAAAAAAATGGCTCTACCATACCGCCGTACAATTTTTAAATCTTCAAAAGCTTAAAATCCAAATTCTCTAAAGTGAAAACCTTTAAATCACCATTGAGTTATTTCCGAAGGGTATTTCACGGAGTTAGTTAATACACCAACAAAACAGGTAATAATCCCTTCTTGCAAGAAATTTTATTGTTTTCTATGAATAGAGACTAGTTCCGAGAGTAATAGAATTTGCAAGACTCGCATTTAAATCTACAATTGTGAAAATCTTCTAAGAACATAAAAGTTTATGGGTAGCCATGGTAATCAGTTATTTAAAAAATGCAAACCATTCGAGGTTACCATTTGGTTTTAAAAATTATCAGTTAACTGCCTATTTACTTAGTCATTTCCGTTATTAAAACAAATCTGTACATTTAGTTTAGTTCACCATCATAGGTTTAGTTCACCATCGTACAAAAACCAATGCATCTATTTTTATGCCTGTTTAAGGTTCAAAAGCTTTTCATTGTACTAAGGGTGAGACTTCATCATTGCGAAATGCGATTTGCGAAATATGATACTATTCACGTATACGGCTATACTGTACACGTGTACGCCGAATATTACCAGCGATCTTTAATTTGTTTATGCGACAGGAAAAACGTTGAAACATAAACACGGCAACGGTTACATTAACCTATTAATTACAACTTAACTATAAAACTCGGTTGCACGACTAGTTCAAATGTACCAACTATTATGTTTGTAATATAATTATACATAATCACATCATAATCGTATTTCTTAGTAGCTGTGAAGTATTAAAGTAATTTAGCCACGTCATCGCTTGAATTTCAGTTATTAATTATGTACCTAACCATATTATTTAGCTCGCAAACGAGTCGCAAATCGCTGTCTAGTGTAGCATCAGCCTAATAATACTGGTTTATATCGTTACGACGACGGAAGATGCGGCAACTTAAAAGTTTTATATATCCTAAGTGACTAAAGCTGGTGGTAAAACATAGTATTATCTAATATAGTAGATTTTCACATGACCTCCTTAGTTATGCAATTATCTAGTTAGCTTAAAGTTTCTTGGATAAATAAAATCCTTCATATATAACGTTAGCGAAGAAATATTATTAGAGCTTTTTTTATACTACTTAGGTGTCAGACAAGCACACGGCCCACCTGATGGGAAGCGGTCACAGTGGCCTATGAACGTGTGCAACACTAAGGATGTCACACACGCGCTGCCTACCCTTAAGGGAAGGGGGGAGGGCTGGAAAGGGGCGGAGAGGCTAGGAAGGGATGGGAAGAGGAGGGGTACAGTGAGCTCTGGCTACCCTACTTACCGGCGGCGAACACAACACGATGGTTATTATGGCCGCGGTGTTCTGTAGGGCGGAGGTACTACCCCAGTCGGACAGCTATCTTGGGTTCTCGTTTTTTTGATAGTCATGTCTTAAATTATGTTTAATCATGAGATTGACAATCAGGATCTCGCAAAATGTTTCTGGTATGTAAGTAATATTAGAAAATTTTCAAATGTAACGACATTGCTACAAAATATAGTTGTGAAAGTGTGGGTGTGTAATAACGCGGCCGGATTTACAGGTGTGAGCAGACACATAATAAAAAAAGGTATTTGAGAATTCAGGTAGTATTTTTTTTTTTACTAGAGCTGTTGGGACAATAAAACCTTGAGAAAACACGTTGTACTTACGAGTATTAGAAATATGGACTGCACCTCGTGTACCGTTGTTATTCTTTTGTTCGTTCGTTATAATAAGCTTTGGAACCTTCCGAAAAGCCGACATACCAATCAAAAACAATAAGCGAACCCTGAACTCTAAAGTGGACGTAGTAAGGTTCATTTTGGACGCAACTGGAAAACAGCTGATGATGATAAGCAATATATTTGGTGAAATTTAGGTATTAACTCAAGACAAAAAAGTATTAATATTCTGAGCAAGAGCTAAGTGTACGATTGTGTGTCTTGTCATAATAAGATAAGCAAAGCAAGGAGTGTTTGACGCTTGACTTATTGAAGTGCCGCCGTCTGGGACCAATGCCAACTCGGGAGTGGCATAGATCTTCTGACCTGAAATTGCTATTGCATACGACATAAAAATCTGTTTAAACTCGATGGAATCATATAGATATTGATTTACTTGGAGATTATTTGGACTTCTTGGAAGAAAATTTGAGACGTTCAAGAGACAGGTTAGAGGCGTGCTTTCAACGAAAACGTTGTATGAACAAAACATAATATAAAATAATGAAATATGGAACAATTTGGGAAGAATTTTGCGGTACGAATCGGGAATAAATCGATCAACTGCATACCCTTGTCGCATTAGGGGCCTGAGCAACATGTAATAATTCTATTCCATACTTTCCTATCGGACATCATCGTTCAGTTACCCATTTCAACGCTATGCCACTGTTCCATGGAATCTATCTATCTTGGGACTACCGTTTAGATTCAAAACCATATCATAATATTGTTGCTAAAGTATCTTGAATGCGGTAAACACCTAACCGCCTGACCACACCCACGTCACTTACAGAAGCGTACAAAAATTCCATGTTTCAATAGTTAAAAACATTTATCCTATCGCAAAATAAATATATTTTAAATACTCCAATTTACATTTGTATCGATAAAACCTCAAACGTACGACCTAAGTATCATGCTCGGGGATTCATTATGTGCATACATTGTTGTGGAACTGAACATCAACAAACAATACGCAATAAATAACAACACGACGAGTTTGCAGGAAATTAAAAAAAAATGTAAATGGTCGCCCGCTCGCGACTGGGAACAGTGGGAACCCACCCGTACGTTGACGCTTGATGCTACATCAGGTGTGAGGTTTTTTCACTACACGTTTTAAAAGCATACAAATTTATGAATATTCATGAATTTAATTGGTAACCGAAATAGAATATGCAAATGATATATGTTTTGTAGTTTTAACAAAACTAAATTATTTACGTAATATCGCTAAAGTGTTACTATAACTATATGAGATATTTACTTTGTAATATTGAGTTTAATATTTTTTACACCTGGTGCAGTGGTGCAAGGAATGGTCATTGCGATTCAGCGAGACCGGTCACCAAGTAGCACGCGTTCACGAGCATGGCGCATATCGACCCTCCCGGATAATTTGATATATTGAGTGTACCTATTAATATTGTTTAAAAACAAATAGCAACAACTATTCCTGCTGATCTATTATGGCTTGATACTTTCTGTGATCATAAAAATATAAGAAGATGATGTATGCAATGCCACGACTTTATTTAATACTGATGTAAAGAACGATGTCTTACCCAACTCCTCCGTTCAGGGCGGTGACCAAGCCGGGTCGCTCATAACACATATGCATACCAGCAATGTCTGCGGTACACTTATCAACACTTATTGTAAATTACAAACACACAATATTCGAATCAATCAACTCCACGAACAAACATTGTTTGATTGAGAACATCCCAATCAATTCACTGTTATAGTTAAGGCTTCTGAAAATTTAAAGAAAAATAAGTACCGAACTGAAACTATGGATGGTATGTACTGCATGTGGCACTCGATTAAGTAACTGGGAACTCGTCAGTACAGTCATGGGCAAAAGTTATTTGATTAGTAATAGGTTCAGATTTAATTTCAATTAGCTCTCATTGACACATTATTCTTGAGGAAAACGTGAGCATAAATATGGGTACAGAGGAAAACTTCAGAATAATTATTATTCTAATAAACTCATATTCAGTTGTGTATCGGCGATACCAGTTTAAAACAAGCGCTCCACTTTTTATTAAATCTTAAGTATACTTCATATATTTTATCTAAGAACCTAATTGTAAGATATCAATATTGTAGTTTCACAATACAGCTAGCTAAATAAACTACAAGTAATGGGATTGGTTTTAGTGAACGAAAGATCATTTATCTTGATAGAAAATGAAAAATAGGTGACAAAAATGTTAAAACGTTCCAAATTGTTCAGAACATCTAAGGATGGTAACAGAAGCGCTGTAAAGTGATAATGGATTACTTTTTGTGGGTAATATTATCTTAAATTAAAGAAACGGTGATTACGGAGTTCCGGGCCGGTCAGATGATTAATTGGACGGCAGGACGGGCGGATACTTTTTGCCATATTTAGCGAACATCGAGTAAATAGGATGTGGCGGGAGGTATTTTCGAGGGTCATGAGGAGCGATTACGCGGGTGTTTTCCCATGTGATTGATTTGAGTTACGCGCTCACACCCAACCAACACCCTATACATAACGTTGTGTTCGTGGAAAATATATAAGTACTACAGTAACTCAGATGTATTTTTTTAAACTGTTTTGATGAAATGTGACTCATTCAATTGAATTAGTGACTATAACCAGAGCTATTTTATAATGCGAGTCACAAAATTTACATTTCACTTTAATAAATAATTGTTCGCGCTGACCCTTTCTGGAGCAGGCGTGGGAAAGGCTAGTATGTCGTGTAACTTTACTCTTTTCAATCCACGTTCGTTCTAACTCAATTTGAATGACAATAGAACAGATGGTCAAATAACTAAAAGTAAGAGGTAAACCGTAAAAACGATGGCTGTAAGGTAACGATGAAGCTTTATTATGAAAAATGTCTGTTCTAAAAGCGAATACTTCATAATGTTTTTAAATTTCTATACGAGCCAAATAGTGTGTGGCCTACATCTTGATATTTTAACCTAGTTTAAATTCGAGGTCGGGTTGTGGTCAGTTCGTCATTGGGATTCTACACAAAACTGACTACAAACAATGACTGGAAATGATAGTCCTCAAGATCCCTATCCTTATTCAGGAATATCCTGTTAATTCGATTTGGAATGACGAAAGAAACTTTTTCAACTGCAATGCGTTGGAATTTGTTAGGTAAGGGTGATTTACATGTACAGTTTCTTTATTCTAAAAGGTGCTACTGCATTTTGAAAACAATTGTTAAGTTAAGGATTATTATTGAATAGTAGAGTGATCAAAGTAGAGTAAAAGAGTTTTCTTAAAATAAGTGTCTATTTTAGATAATTGATTCATTTATTTTAGCAACTATAAGTTATTCAATGTTAAAGGCCGCTTGATTTAAAAGGACTGATTAAACGTGATACCTATTTAGATTCACCAAGCTCCGTGCTATGATAAGTTGTGAATTAATCATATGTACGGAAAGAGTAATGTAAACAGAGTGAGCTTAAGCGTTATTTCGAAATTATGAAAAAATAAAATGAATGATAATACTTCTGTGTGCAACTGTACATAATTATATTTAGATTAACTAATGAATGAGCTACCAAAGATATCAGTTATAATGTCATATCAGCAGTCTACATAGGTATGCCATGAATTCATACATATTTTGAACTACCCTATTGTATTGTTTTATCAAGCTTCTTTTTGTCAATGTTTCAAATTTAGCGGGTGATTATCTAAAGTCAATGCCTAGTGAATATTTGAATTCTTGAGTGAACACAATCATGATTATATGAATTGCGTCATTTGAATAATAATATAAGACTTCAATTATACTTGATGACTTAGGTATTATACTACTATTACTTAATGACTATTAATTAATGCTAGCAAGACTTTCATTTGCAACTTGCAACCCATGCCATTGATAGAAATGTTCCAATTTCTAATTGATAGGTAACAATTTCAAGTAAATATTGTAAATAATGAATTCCCAGTTCCAGCAATCAAGTGCGTCATGCATGAGTCAACATCATGGACATAACATCCGTCGAAGCGGTTCGTTTCTTACAAAAGCCGATGCGGTTGCGACGTCCGAATCTATCCTACGATCCAACACTGCAATCCAAATGATCACTGGTGGTCCTCGCCACAGATTTCACTGTAACGCGGCACAATCACACAGAGATACTAAGCTCTGCCAACACGCACGCATTCCTTGTCCAAATGCAAAGCGCATCACGTTCACCGCTCACGTCCGTGCGAAAACCCGCCAAAAGCGAGTTCCCCGAGTACCTTTTATAAGGTGTCTGAAGTAGTAAACCTGGTGCGATACGAAACGCACACGAGCACACGGCAGGCGAGGACGCGCGCGACTGCCGTAGAGGCCGAGCGCCCGAACCGTGCCGCTCGGTGCGGGGCGGGAGCGACGAACGCCGTTCGCAGGTTATCGTGAGTCGAGTCGACTACACAGATAATGATGTCAAAAGTGGATCGGACTAATGCTCTTTATTTTGTTGCAAAACGTTCCAAATACCCCGAAGCGAGGCCTCTAAAAGCCCAATGTGAACTGTCAGCTTCAGTTATTAGAACTTCCGCAATCAATTTATTGTTTGCCTTAGGTATCGATAATTAAAATTTTCAATGCTGTCTATTAAAGGATAATAAATTTCCAAAGAAGAACAAGTCTAGATACTTGTAAGCTTTTCAAATATGGACAAGTGTCTAGGTCATGAGTTAGGTATATTTTCGAAGTAGTCTTATAATATGACTGATTTAACTTTGCTACACCTTAGAAAATTGTATCAACAAAGAAATTCTCTTGTAAGCAGAGAATATCACTCATCGAAGTGAGCGAACGGCGCAAAACACCGACCGTAATTTTTATTGTCTCACGCTGTTGGCCGTGTCAAACCAATATAATACTTGTGGGGAAACCTTAAGATAAAAAATAGCTTAACATCAATGTAACCTCGCAAAGTATTAGTCAAATGGAATAATGTTGATATTTTGACGAGCCACCGAAAATGCACCGTATCTTGATAGTTTTGAAGTCTCTAATCTAACACGTTGTTAAATTTACCAGAAATTGTATTTTATTGCTTCACATGTGGTTTTTAAATGTAGCTATTTTAACAGAAATAATAAGGTCGGGTTCTCATCGTCTAACAGAATGAGTGCCGCTCATTCCTGTGTGTATTCACGCGATAATTTATTAGCGGGTAGAGGATTCGTGTGTGTTCTTTACGCTTATCGGTCACCACCATAAACGCACTAAGCAGTGGTATCATTTACAGGTTGTGATGAATTAAAATCAATTTTGAAGATGATCTAATCAACATTAAAGATTTTAATTAACTCACGAATTAAGAACGCGACATTTACTACGTACGATACCACAGTAGGTTAAAACAAGTTTGTACACAAATAAACGCGGACGGACACCAATTAGCGCATACAGCGGTGATCTCTATTGAAGCTATTCCACCGTGAAGAGTTATTACTCACGTCCAAATTCGGGTTGCGGGTGTATGGCAACTCGAAATAGGTAATACTATATTGACCACTTAAGTGGACTGCGACCCGGTTTCACCTGTGCATAAATCCTTAAAAAAATCCTATAGCCCGATTGCGCAGCCACCTACGGGGCCCAATAATTGTGAATTTCAATGAAAATTAGCTTTGATATTGAATTTCTTTAATCAAAACTTTCCATATAACGGACTCCCCCCGGAACCTTATTTGCTCCTTTAAAGTGAAGTTTGAAACAACGCGTGTTCATTTATTTCAAATCAGAAGTAGGTGTATGAAATTTCATGCGTCTAACTTTGAAAATGTCGGACTTTCATACAAACGTTTATCGCTCGTTTGCCACCTTAGAAGTGGAATTTCTAAAAATCCTTTCGTAATGGATGCCTATAACATAAAAAGCATCTACTGCCTAAATTTCAAGTTTGTAGGTGTTGAATCAGACAGTCAATCAGTCATCGGGCCGAGCAATTATAACTATATATATAGATTAAGTGTATTGCATACGGATAACTAATTCGTTATGTTGTGACCCAAAATGTATGTGGATAACAACCGAAGCGCGCCTGCGACGCGGCCGTAGCGGAAATAGGCGAATGATCCCGGGGGAGCGCAGAGGGGACTTAGGGTCGCATAGGGAACACACCCGAAGTTCGACGATCCGTACGCGTTTTCTTCGGCGCAATACTTATCTTTACTAATATTATAAAGCTGAAGTTTGTTTGTTTGGTTGGTTGAACGCGTTAATCTCAGGAACTACTGATATGAATTGAAAAATTCTCTTTGCGTTGGATACTCGGGAAAATTTTCATACATTATTGTAGAACAAATAAATTAAGGGGATTTTTAGGATAAATGTGTGCTACGGGGATGAAATATACGAGCGAAACCTTGAGGGACAGTTAGTCTATAATAAGGTGTTTGTTAATACTTCACGCTCCACGTAACAAACCTAAATGCCTGAGATTGATTCGAAGCAGTTACTTCTACGGCGGATTTAGACTTAGATTGAAATATTTGCACAAAAAAATTCTGGCGCTTTTAGATTTGAAACGTGATGTATTTTTGTTACCTACTCGTGGTCGAGCAAAAAAGGGGCATGAAATATTAGGACTTTGACTTTAGCTATCGGCCGACTAGCTTATCAAATTCTTTCGCTGACGTACTTTTTTATTAACGTCACAAATGTGACCTACATCTTTCACAACAAATTATAATAATATAGCTGTGCCCACGACTCCTGTTTTAATACCACTTAGGTGGCAGACAAGCAAAACCCTAATCCTTAATCTCTAAAAAATTAAAGTACCTATGTTACCGATGCTATAGTACCTTGTAATTACAGATATCTACCAGTGAAAGTCCCGTCAAAATCGATTTAGCCGTTCCAGAGAATACCTAATGCAAACCTACTAAAGACTAAAATGAAAAAAGTTATATGTTGAAGTACCGTGCATGTTTAACTATTCATTAGAAAACTGTCATGTTAACGTTACAAACAGGCACTTTAATTTTATATATACTTAGTTGCATAGATATAGATAGATGTATATTATGAAAATAGATATTTAAATTGGTGAATACACAGTTGGTTATAAGGCATCTTGAACTAGGCACCCTGTTAAATATGTACGTAAACGGCCAACCGCTTCGGGAATTGGCACTCGAGTATAGAACGATACAGTATGTAGGTAGCTCTCCTTAATGTAATTACACCGGATACACGCACACCAGTGTTGTACCAGAGTTATACTGAATACACAAACAACACCACATTAGAAAGCAAAATGGCGTTTAAAAGGAGTTGCAGGTTGATTGTATATAGATGGTTGATTTAGAGAGATGATCTTACAAAACTAAATTTAGTTTTACATACTTAAATTAACTATGTTTACTGTTTACAACAGTAGTATTATTCAGTATTATAAGTGCAGGTTGATTGTAGATGATTTTATAAAACTAAATTTGGTTTTACATCAAATAAACTTCTAATATATAAAAATAATAAACTTATATAATATAATAAACTATATATAAATAATAAACTATGTAGCATTAGAGTACGTAATGGTGACCTCCATTCCTGAGACTTAAAAGTTGCAACAGTAGAATTATTCGGTATTATAAATGCAGGTTGATTGTA
Source organism: Lithosia quadra (assembly GCA_963576445.1). Lineage (NCBI taxonomy): Eukaryota > Metazoa > Arthropoda > Insecta > Lepidoptera > Erebidae > Lithosia > Lithosia quadra. The sequence goes on from OY754892.1 coordinate 5,137,215, forward strand.
GATTATCATATAAAACTAAATTTAGTTTTACATAAATAAATTATTGCTGTTTACAACAGTATTATTATTCAGTATTTGCTAATCCTCATGGATACCCCATCCCCAGGTGCAGGTTATGTCGGACTCTTACCGACTAAAACCGCACGTCATTTAGGGTCTTCTGACGCCAGGGTGTAAAGTGGGCCCATAGAGCATTTCCTTCGCACCCCGGTTTGACCCGAGCCATGTCCGGATTCGAGATGGCCCTCTCAGGTTTGGGAACCCCCGGAATAGGAAGGGGCACGCTTTCGCCTAAATAGAAAATAACACGCCTAGAATACTTAGAAAGTAGCACGTGCGGGGATTGCTTGGCCACATCAGGTACCTGCGGACGGAGCCCCTTTGTTACGCGTCAGGTAAACCCACTACCGGGGGGACAGATTTTAGTATATAAGGACAGCTTCTCTGTAAATCGCTCTCTATTCTCGCACCCTCTATCGACAGAATCAGCAGCAGCAGTGGAAGTTTTGGAATCAACGTTGAAAGCACAATTCACGGTAATATACCACTTTCCCAAACTTGTGCACGTTGTCGAAGATGTTATGTTTAAAAGCTCATCGTTTTTACATATAATAACTACATTTTACACTACATCTATACGGTTGCCATACAAACATCTATGGCAGTCATTACGGATAGTTGAAGCCCACAAAAGTCCAATCAATCTAACTTGGAACTTCGATTGCCATTGATCATAATGACCATTGGTTGTGGAGGTCAGATGGCAGTCGCTCCACGGGAAATATCGAAGTTCAGCCGCATCACAGTTAGATTGGAAAGCCGACCCCAAGTGAGTTGTGAAAAAGTTTCAGAGAATGATGAACTACATTTTACACTAATTTTAGAAAATGATACAATACCCCGATGTGACTCGACGTTGGCGCCAAAACTCCTAGTCATACTTCAAACTGACCGGGATTACATCACATAAACAGTCAACTCAAATCTTTGAACAACCAGCAACTGATAATATTAGGTCACTAGCTTCCGCCCGCGGCTCCGCCCGCGTGGAAATCGGTATCGCCACCAAGTCTATTTAATAAAACGACTCGTCACTCGACTTACCACTCCACTCCATACCACTTTTCTCTCCACTCACCACTCCACTGGTCTCCACTCGTCTAACCAAAACCTTTCTAATAAAACAAACCGCATCAAAATCCGTTCAGTACTTTTTACGTCCATCGCTAATCGCGATGGACGTAAAAGTACTGGACGGATTTTGATGCGGTTTGTTTTATTAGAAAGGTCTTGCTTAGACTTAAAATTTGAGATATGTTTGGTTGCATTTGGTTGAGTAGAACCGGAGATATGACCAAAAAACGATAACCTACTTAAAAACGACGCGCAGGCGGAGCCGCGGGTATCAGCTTGTATAAAAAGTAGCCTATATGTTGCCCAGAAGTATGAACTATAATCCTACCAAGTTTCATCAAAATCCCTCCAGTAGTTTTTGATCCATGCGTGCACATACAGACAGACAGACAGACAGACAGACAGACAGAAAGACAAAAAATTTACTGATTGCATTTTTTGCATTAGTATCGACCACCAATCATCCCCCAATAGTTATTTTGTAAATATATTCAATGTACAGAATTGACCTCTCTACAGTTTTATTATAAGTATAGATATAGATAACAGTATTATTAGGTATAAGTACCTATTAACTTTTAAACTTCTGCGGACTCAACGACGGAGGGAGTGCAACAATAATTCAGTTAGCATTTGTTACCTAATCGAAACTTAAGGCTATCTAAAGGTATATTACACATCTATACTAATATTATAAAGAGGTAAAGTTTGTGTTTGTATATTTGTTAAATTGTAAGGGGTACCTAATCTCGGGATCTACTGAACCGATTTTAAAAATTTTTTCACCAATAGAAAACCACATTATCCGTTATTGTCATAGGCTGAATATCATTACGCTACTGCCCAAGGTAGCTCAGCAATAATCATAAATGTGAACAATTCCGGTAGATTCCCATACATTTTAGGAAAACTGATAAATTATGAGCATATTATGTGAGTCAAAAAGGGTGCACCGGGGTTCGAAATACGCCACGGGCGAAGCCGGGGTGGGTCAGCTAGTATATATATATACCAATAGGTACCATGATCGTGTTAATTTCCGTTAAAAATATATCATAAGTACATTTTAATGAAAAAATTAAAGTGAAAAAGCATATCGGTGTATAACCGACGGATATAAAAACTGAATAGCACATGGTAATTTTCGTAAAGGAGAAAAATGCTAGGTTTCTCAATTTTCGAACAAACATACATAACATAACATAAACTCACGCCTATATCCCCGAAAGGGTAGGCAGAGGTGCTGGCACCCACATTTCGCGAGTTTATGTTTAGGTTCCAATGTAATAGGTGGCGAGCCTATTGCCATTAACCGGGCACTTATAAACCTGCGACAAACACACACGAACAGACACGCAATAATTTCCATGTAGAGCATTGATCTTCTACATGAAAACTTTGTGAAAGCAGTGACATAAAAGATTTTGGTGGGTCTGTTTTGCAATCAGCAAGATCTAGACAATTTTAATAGCTACCTATAGCACAAAATACACATTAAGTACCTATTATAATGTTCCAAAATTGTACAAAAAAACTCTACAAAAATCTCTAATTTATAAAAAAGAAATTAAAAGGATATTAGATAAACATCCACATATAGGTAGGTATATTGGTGACACCATTATTATATTCACTTAAAATATTCCAAAAGTATAAAATAATTTCGTTATAAACAAAAACGTATCATGCAAATGAACTCAACAAATCAAGAATTTATACTAGATATTTAGCCACTATTAGAAGTGTAGATACTCACCATGACCATAATCTCAATTTAGGGTAAGGTTCCATCTTCTTATATTATAAAATTCTCGTAACACTATAAATCACTCACTCAATACTACTATACCTACACACAATCACTTATTGTGTAGGTACTTAATTCGTAACTTCTATAGTTTTTCAGCACTTTATCACAATAATTACTTTCAGCGCACACTGCTACACACTCACTGTACACGTCCGAAATTCACTCACTCAATACTACTATACCTACACACAATCACTTGTTGTGTAGGTACTTAATTCGTAACTTCTATAGTTTTTCAGTACTTTATCACAATAATTACTTTCACCGCACACTGCTACACACTCACTGTACACGTCCGAAATTTGCATCCGATGAATGTTCTTGGGACGCGACAACATGCGAACGACAGGTCGATTACAGTCAACTACAACGATTGCTGTTAAAATAACCATGCAACTAATTATGGGTTTGTTCTGGAGCTCACAGAGCGCTATTGTCCACTCACGAACGACCTTAGTGGGGCGCTTGGGATTCGGCGTAAGCTTACTGATAAGAGACAGGTATTGGCGCACTTTTGCCAAATTCTTAGCAAAATGCTCCTTAAAGTCTTCGAACTTCAAAGACTTTAAGGAGCATTTTGCTTGAACTTCGAGACCAACCCCATAAATTTTAATTTAATTTTTCATTCTTTGGCCAGGTTTTATTATCGTTTTAGGATTCAGTTTCACTAGGATTTCGTATAGTAAACAGAATATAAATGTGCAAATATGACATTATTCTTCATCTGAACTCCATTTTTAAATCTTTATTTTAATTGGTTTTTATCCCAGGAGGCTATGTCAACCCTACCATACCTATACATTAAAAGAAGCATTTTAGGCTTTATTAGTTTATTCATAATAGGTATATTAATAAAGCACTCTAATGATACAGCGGAGAGGCTAAAAAACATCAAAGACCATGTGTGCATTTTCGTCAAATTGTCGTTAAGTGTTCCAGGCGTACATAGTTAACAAGCTTCGGAAAGCGACGCTATATGTAAAAAACTAAAAAGAACAGCGTACTTTACTTGTGGCATAATATTGTTGTACCTACTCTGTTATCCGTTAGTTATTAAATTAATCTATTCTGTAGGTCAAGTTTGACATTGACGCCATTGAACACTTGCAAACCGAAAATTTAACCTGTAGATAAGTTCTTGCAGGTGAGGATGGTTTAACTCCAACCTCTCTCTCTTTACTATCTACCTTCCTATCTATCTCTCTCTTTCTCTCTCAAAACAAAAGAAGACGGACTTCAACGTGTTGATTTTTTCCTGCCAGAACAGTCAAAGATATTGTTGGGACATACGCATATAATTTTTCTTCTTAACCGGTTATGAAATCATGTAAGGAGGTATTTTTTCCTAACCAGTTAGGAAACATACAAAAAGGTATTTTTTCTTAACTAGTTAAGAAAAAACAGATATGAAAGTGGCCGAAAGGCATATAATGTAGATATTTTGTTATGAATATAAAGACATTCATAAATATGTCAACGCCGTATAAGTATGTACCTACGTAACTACCTACCGTTCTCAAGTACCTTCTGTGTTTACTTCTGTCCCCGTCAACGTCCGCCAATGCGATATCATTGGCACACATGAGCAACCATGAAGCTTCCACATTTTAGTTTCTGATGTTGCCCGCTGCTACCTACAAGTAAAGTGTAGGAGGTAGGACACGACGGTATCTCCCGTCCGAAATGAACTGTCCAACTGGGGTAGTACCTCCGCCCTACAGAACACCGCGGCCATAATAACCATCGTGTTGTGTTCCCGCCGGTAAGTAGGTTAGCCAGAGCTCACTGTACCCCTCCTCCTTCCATCCCTTCGTAGCCTTCCCACCCCTTCCCAGCCCTCCCCCCTTCCCTTCAGGGTAGGCAGCGCGTGGGTGACACCCTTAGTGTTGCACAAGTTCATAGGCCACGGTGACCGCTTCCCATCTGATGGGCCGTGTGCCTGTCTGCCACCTAAGTAGTAGTATAAAAAAAAACCTATAACGAAACGGACTTCTAACGGATGCTCTACTTATTGTGTGTATTTCAGTTCTGTATCATCGTCAAATACATATAGAGGTATGTCTGGGAAACGGGTTTCTCCTTTAGGGATTCATTTTTATTCGTACAGAAGATTTCATAAGCACAAAGCTCTAGAGTGCAACTTTCATTCCGTCATAAAGTTATTAGTGGGTTCAGGGCTGCAAGTCGATATTAACGACGTGTGTACATAACGAGAAGACGATTAGGACATGGTAATCACATTAGTTAATTAAGTATATGAGCTTGATAACATTGTTGCATCTATTTTGGTACTCTAAACACTAATTATCTATCAAGTCATTAGTATTCAGGTTATAGCAAGAAACAAAGTACATATAGTTATCGTACAAGTGAAAGATATTCGAATAGTTCGAAATCTACTACAAAATGAATCAAAAGTAATTACATAAACTGACGTTTTGTCGAACTACCTACTATGATCTCAAATATCTGGCGTTTGGTATTTGAATTGCACAGGTATGCCAAATTCATACTCCCACCCACAAGAGTGTATAAATTTATTTTAATTTTATACTTGAGTAAGTAGGTATACCTAATATGTTGTTTTGTATGTGTGTGCCAGGTGTGTATGTGAATTTTTATTTAATGAAACATGTCAAATTACATCGATGAAATAAATTAGTCCCATCACATCACGTTACCTTGAATAACTTACCCCATATCATTCTCGATGCAAAGGTACCCGTAATGCTGCAGAGTTGCCTCGCTGCATTACGATGGGCATTCTTTGCACCAGGGAAATACCGGACGTCACTTTTGACATGGATACGGCGACCAATCTCTGCAATCAGGTGTTTAGCCTCCGACCCCCAACTGCCCAAAGTCTCCACCGCAATTGGCACAAAATAATATTACCAAAAATCAGACAGATATTACAAAGGTCAGACGGCAGTGGCTCCAACAAAAGCCAATATTATGTCTCCTTGCGGCGTATTTCATATCATTCTTGACTACCATGAAGTAATTCATATGAATCTAAATAAATCTGATGCAGTGTAAAGACGTGTTACGAGTAATAATTATAATACATTTACATTATAGGTAGTATTATTATAATACCTATTACTGTTACAGGCACTCGAATCGCACACATTTGCAACTTATTTATCAATACGTTCCTCGTTATCAACAACCGCAAAGTACCTATAAATGGTACATTTCCGATATTATTAACCGAATTCAAGGCCTCACGAGTTGCATTTAATATAAAATAATAAACTTGTGAATAAGAGACGTTTTTGACATCATATCTAGTAAACAACAAAACGTTATCCAGTGATGCACCTATGATGTAAATATGTAACATGTTACGTAAGAAATTTTGAAACATTAATTAATTGTTTCTTAGTTCGAATTAAATTAAAAAAGAATACCTACATATATTAAACTCACAAAATATCAGTTTACCGATTTAACACGTAATTCACTTTCCTAAGTTGCATGAGCCACTTCGCGGTAAACGGTAACTATGGTCACCATACGGAGATATATGAGTAAAGTCGCGAATAGAGGAAAGCATACTGAATAAAAATGTTACATTTGAATAAAATGTTTAAAAAACATTAACAATTATTTCGTAACACTTTTAAACTTGTTTAATAGTTGAATCCATTAAAAACTTGGTTATTCACCAAATGAAAATAATTAATATCAGTTTTAGGAACATTAAGATAAGGCACATACCAAACAAACATTTGTTCCCAGAAGTATATCTCATTACGCACTTTATTTTCGCAATTTCGTATAAGTATAAATCTTCTTTGTATGAAAGAATAATTTAGTAAGTTCATTCACAAATCACAAACTTTCACATTTTATAATTCGAGAAACAGGATATTGAGATTACATAGCAATTAGAATCATCAAAGTAGAATACTATTGATAATATCAACATTCAGTTCAATTCTCAATAAAATAAGTTTCGAGATCATTACGAAAGTTTTACTTTAAATGTTATTCCTCCCCAAGTAATTAAACTGTATTGGATCTCCAGCATAACCAGATGGTTTCCTAAAGACAGTGACAAATGGTTCTCCTATCAATTTTTGTTTTTGTAACTCATTCGGAGTCAAACGTCTTTGATGTCCGCCATATTTTCATCGCAAGCTTTTGTTCAATTTGCAATGTTTGTGTTAGTTTGTGAAGGTCAAATATTCAAACTGAATTAGAACCACTTCATCTGATCATTATTCCATGTTGGTACAGTTCCGATGACAACGTATTTTTATAGTGTAGTAACATGAACTAATGTCCGAAGTCCGATTCAATAAAATTACGTTTAAAGAACGTGTGATTTCAAAATTTACGAATAGGTACTATAAAAATAAAATGTCAAAGGTTTTTACAGATCGTAATATAGCATATCAAATCTTTTTTTTACGTTTTTCTTTATAATCTAATAGAAATTACGCTTTTTGGAAGCAAGGTGTAACTTATTCGACTACCACAATTACCTTCAGATGAAGGAACTTTCTACTCGTTTTCTGTCTAGATAGTCTTTCTTTCCAAAATTTTGTGTACGCATTTTATATGCTTGTTTTTTTTTCTATTCAGCAAAGCCTGTCAAAAATCTTAAATAACGTATCATCACCGTTAACTGCCTCTTCAATTAGTGCACGGCCACACAACCGTTTCAATCTTACACACATGTGTGGTTAGCACGTGTTCTATCCAAATCGCGCTTTTTAACTATGTCGGTGTGGTGTGGATTGTGCTCGGTTGGTAAATAAATAAGTAATAGCTTTGCCTTTGTCTGCCGTCCCCCAATGACACACTTTTTTAATGGCTTAGGTATTATTTATTGACGCGATTGTATGACAATCAACAAACATAAGATGGTATCACAAGTTGCAGTAATGGAAGAAGTATGTTAGAAATGAAGATGATGATGATGACAGTTGGCATTTTTTTATACCACGTAGGAGGACAACCACACGGCCCACCTGATGGGAAGCGGTCACCGTGGCCTATATGGATGTGTGCAACACTAAGGATGTCACACACGCGTTACCTACCCCGAAGGAGTATTTTGCTCTATAATTTAAATTCTTTATTTTATACTATCAGTTAATAGATTTAAAAGTGCTTTAGTGAAAGTAGTTTTCCATTACTTTTACATAAGTAATACCTACGTAAGTAAAATTAGAATTTTCGTTGTGAATTTAAAGTCTTACTTGTGAGTCACAAATTGTGACCTAAAACATAAATTATGAGTTAGGAATTATTTTTGTTTCCGTTCTAATCACATTTTATAACATGATTTATAACCGGTCAGATATGCATTGTATACGAATTATGCCACAATAATAAATTGTATAAAATACAAAAGTATCTCTTGATCGCATACTAAATCTAAGTATCTATCATACAATGATAAGCGTGATAACGGATAATATATATACATTTTACTGATTGATAATAACTTATCACACTTCTATTTAGATAAGCATTGTTGGTGATAACATTGACGAATATAATATATCACTAATTGGATTTTTTTGTAATTCGTTAATAAAATGGGGTCTAGTTCATTGTCAAAATGATAATAAAAAATCAGTGTCATGAAATATTTTTATAATCAACAATTAAAGTGTAGGACGATTTACTTAATTCCTCCAGAAGACCGCGGCCATAATAACATCGTGTTGTGTTCCCGCCGGTAAGTAGGGTAGCCAGAGCTCACTGACCCCTCCTCCCCCCACCCCTAGCCTAGCCTCCCCAGCCTTTTCTAGTCCTTCCCTTCCCTTTAGGGTAGGCAGTGCGTGTGTGACACCCTGTGTTGCATACGTTCATAGGCCACGGTGCCCGCTTCCCATCAGGTGGGCCGTGTGCTTGTCTGCCACCTACGTAGTATAAAAATAAAGAAAATAATAATTATTAAACAAAATCAAAACTTAAAAGAAGTCTAAATACCCATTGAACATAATGGCAACACAATCAGAGAAGGGATATAAAAGAGCACATTATTTAAATTAACTGGTCAGATTGCTGATATGACAACTCTCGCGGCTTGCCATATAAATGACTCCAACTGATAACTTCAGTTTAAAGTTAACAATAATAAAGTTTAAAAAAATTGCATAATCCCTAAATATAAAGTGAAGATGGCACCAATATCTGAGCGAAGCTGTGACTAAAAGCATCTCTTAGAACAATATATACATTTTATTTGAACAAAGGTTTCAATTACTGCTACGAATACCAACAGTCATTATGGTAGCACTGCTGTAGTAATCTAATAAATAACGTCTTGTTATCAACTTATTGAAAAGTGCTACGAGTCCACTGCGTGCTACGAATATCCCCTACACGTGCTACAATATTTATACTTGATTTATTTAGTTACGCTTCGCAATAGCATACCGAATAATCGAGAAAAAGGAGAAAATGAAAAAGTTGCATTATACCTATGCACGAGTCCTGTAAGGGAGCTTAATACTACTGAAATGGCGAACATTAACGTAGCCTTGAAAACTGTTTAAATAATCTTCTTGCTTTAAACGTGACCAAAACAAACTTCAATCCCTTATATATGAATAATAAATTGAACACAGCACCACTAGAATTTTAACGAGCGGCATATTATACATGTTTTGATCTCAAATATTTTATGCGCGACATCACAATAGGTACCTTGATGTTGTGATTGATGGCAGATTTGTGCGTAATACACGTTCACTGGTTTTATGTACTACATGGGCTAGAGCCTAGCGGCTAGACCAATATTTTCTCACAGTAGCTCGTGAAATAAACATACGTATTAGGCTTATCCATAATCAAGTACGAAGGATCGAAAAATGATATGTCAACCCCTTCCAACTAGACAGAAAAATACGACGTTCCCAATTGTTTTTCCACCCGGAACACAAAATGCAAAGTATGAAATAATTATGGCGGGAGTGCGCGACATGTCGCTTCCAACCCTCTCCCTCCTTGCATCCCTCACCCCCTTGTTCCATCAGCCGATCGTCCTCGGATCTACCCCCTAGACTAAGGTGGAGAGGCGTCGACAAAACGACGCCACAAATGCGGTAAAAAGGGACTTGTTGCTTTATCAGTGTCAGAAAATTTGTTGAATAAGTAATGTCCTGTTATACGACCTATATTTAACATCGGACACTGGTCGGGAGAGCAGTCAACTAAAAAGTTTAGGGTCACTGCTATAAGCCTAATGTAGCCTTGCGGTTTCAAATGTGGTGTGCAGATTACCATTCACAAGATTTGTCATCGAAGGTAACATTCACAATAGATAAATATAAAAGAAATGACTTGATGCACACAGATTTTGTAGTTTCTGTGGATGCAAGACAAGGGTGACTTGAGCGAGATTCGAAAGGGGGAATGTTCCGCAATCGATTCTTCAGAGTGAGCGATCGGGAAGGCATTGCGCTCGACAGATCGTTGGATAATTGAAATACCTGATGGGAGACAGAATATTTCGAGCTAATTCATGATATGTCAGGAACCGCATTGGTATGTGGTATCTAACGTAAACGTTTAAGTGGGAATGAATAAATTAATCAACTCTGATACATAATATTTATTGATTTCAATTTCTAAAAATGGAATTTACACTCACACACTCGAAACCGGCGGGCTTGCATGCAAGGTTTAATGACAGTAGAGGAAGCGCGTGAAGTATGTAAGGACAGAGGCAGATGGCGATATATTGTCTCTGCCTACCTTGGAGGAGAAAAGGCGTCAGTATATGTATTAAAGTATGTGTCATACTTTAATTCCAAATATTCTTTATCATTGGATTTCATTACGTTTTACAACTGTAGTATAATTTAGACAGTTTGAAATGTCGTCTACTTATGCACAATCGCACATCAACCATGTACCTAACCTTGAGTTGATTTTTGAATTCAACCAGTGTTTACGATGTATTCAACTTTGATCGATGCCACGTCGATTTATAAAAAAAAAAACAGAATATTCATTAGCTCATCAACATAATTTGGGTGCGCTACTACATAATAACATTATGTCAATGAGTACCTACCTAAGTATTCATATCATTTTCAAGTAGTTAGTCTCTTTTGGGAACAAGCAAGACATGGAAATCAATCGGCATGTAATGTATACGTAATATAATGTAGTCTGCCCATTGTAATAGGGTACCCAAAGTAGGTCTTTGACCAATGCTCCAATGTTGTGAATGTTCAAGGTTTGTCAACGAGCAGTGGAGCGCAGTATGTTAAACCTAAAATTTAAAACACACTAACAAGGTAATTACTTACATACTACATAGGTTACGAAACAACAATATTGAACTGATCGGACGGGGCCACAATAGCTGAATAGTGGTCATCATGTTCACGTTATATAGGCTCAAAAATCTGAAGCAGAAGTAGCGCCTGGAGAAGCTTATAGCTGATTATGCAAAACATTGGCCAGCCTATGGCAAAGCATGAAAACCTTTGCCAAAAAAAGAAACTATATTAACTTTTATGCAAAGTGCGTGTATTAGCATTTATAGCTGCGTTCCTCACAGGAGTCACGACACAAAATATTTCGTTGCTGTCCGGTCGATATTATTTTAACCGTTAATTTTGATTCAGCTAGAATTCAGCTTAGATTAGATTCCACTTCCATTAAAAATTCCAGCCTATCAGGCCAAGTACGTGAAATTGTCACAGACCTAACCTATTGCAAGTTGTCTGTACAGTGGCTAACCAGACGTAGCAATGGAGGAGAGATGATATTTCATATGAGACGACTTTTCAAACGCTTGTTTTATTCCTGTTCTATTGAATGCGGGAGGATCCTGCACGTACTCGTATTGTATTGTAATATCGCACTGTAATTTGATATGACCGTTTCCATGTTTAAATATTTAGAGTAAACAAAACCAAGTCTATAGGTAGGTATTATACAACTGTAAGATGTGACTCATGTCTGACTGTTTATTGGAGCACACAAAAATACTGCTGGACCGATTTGTTTTTTCCCGTGATCAGTTTAAAGAGTCTTAGATATGTTGATCTCCTCCGCACCTCCGACCGCACCACTGCGCCCGTGTATCACCAAAGATCAAATAATTCTGCGTATTTAGAGTACCTTTTCAAGATTTTTGTCCTTAGTTACACGTATGACAAACTGTAATTCAAAGAATTCATGGAATAACGCTACAGACGGTGAAAATTGAAGTTGATTTAATAGCGGCGTAGAATAGATACGTCTAGACGGCAGACACATCTCAACAGCTGTGCAGAGTGCAAATGAAACGCGATTCTACATTAACATGATAACTAGGTTGCGAGGATAAACTTAAATGGATTTAAAAATTGGTATCTTTAAGCGTTAGACTAGGTAGAAACCTATTATAAATTAGTTGTGTCTATACATGCATTGGAGATGTTAATAAAAATACTTGGGTTAGGTATATTAAAGGATTTTTTTTTTGGAATGAATTCCATAAAACTCTGTCTGTTCGAGATAGACACAAAACTACTGAACAGGTTTTGATACAGATTTATGAGGATGTTTCTATTAGAAAGGTCTTGGTCAAATCTGGACTCAAAATCTGCAGTATGTTTGATTGCAATTGGTTAAATGAAACCGGAGATATGACCAAAAAAACAATAACTGACATCCTCGCGAGCGAAGCCACGGACAACAGCTAGGTACTATTAAAAAAATCCTTTGGTCATTCTCATTCTAGCTAATGTGTGTTTAATTAGTACTATGGTAACGAAATACGTTTATTGATTCCGAAAGCCCAGTTCGTAACAATACTATTAGTACAAAAAGTCGATACAGAAGGTCAACTTCTGCCAACCTTGATTTTAGTTTCGCTCATCAAATGTAACTGCCACAAAAAAGGTAGGTACCTACTCCATTGCATTCGATTACATTGCTTCAATGAACGTCTAAACATTCAATGCGCTAGCATGGTTGCATTGAAAAGTTCGTTTGCATGGAATTGTTTTTATCTGATTCAAAAGTCTGGTGTGATACACCTACTTTTAAAGTTACCGTCTAAGTAATCCCACAGAGAAACGACTTTGTACATGTTAATTATTTTATTACTTTGCTAGCTTCTTAGCGTTATTCCTGGATCATCCAAGGTTTTGGTTTCGCTTATACCCTTTTTTGTGCGGAAATCACCACGAAGACCACCCACGCTGCACCCGTCTTGCCCCCGGAAATGGCTTATACCTTGGGAAAAACGCCTGCGCCTGAGTCTCAGGTGTAAACCAGCAGGTGTACGGGTTTGCAGGTGAGGTTGGCTTAGCGTCAAAGATCTTGGTAGGACCCGAGAGTAAATTATGATTATAAAAAAAAAACTACTTTATTTTTTTTGCCGACTACAAAATAGCTTTTATATTTTGATCATTATGGACAAGTATCCCTAGAAAATCATGTCCCTAATGTCTTCGGTTAGTTAATAATAGGCAAAGCTATTCCTTCAAAATCTTTGCCATTCATTGTAGCACTCGGTAGATGTTTTTTTTTTATTTTACGACTCACATAACAGGTAAAGTACTATACTTCCGAATATAAAAGAAACAATAAACAAAGTGTTGCCAAGGTCGAGATGTTTATTCCATTGACTTTGTACTCATTATTATGTGGCGACTCGTTAATATATTGTTTACCCAATTTGTGAAGTTATATATAGCAATTATGTTAATAAGTATTATGTTTATCTTTTGGCCTAGATTTATTAACAGACTTTATAACAGACGGATCTTAAAAACAGTAAATTAACCGACGATATAAAGAAATGTATCATAACCAGTGATGGGACCTAGACACTGGGCATTTATTTATTTATGTCCAAAATATGAGGGCATAAACCCATCACTAATTATAGCTGAATTGTCAACATCTAAAATGCCCCTCCCCTCCAGGGTCGGCAGCGCGAGTGTGGCACATCTGATGTTGCACACCTGACCGCTTCCCATCAGGTGAACCGTGTGCTTGTCTGACACCTAAGTAGTATAAAAAGTCGCTCGTAAAAATATAAGAGGAGTTGAAAAGTGACAATTTAAAAACAAGTATCTATTAAGTATAACTTCAAATAAAATAACTGCACTTTGGTCTGTTCACACAGTAGTATTAAAAAGAAACATCAATATTGCAGTAAAATGTTTAAAATAGTTCTGAACTACCCAACTAGTTTTGGCTTTCTATTTCATTTCAACCGGTTTTTTTTTATAACTAAACGGCTTTAAAATATCCTATCGGAGAATGACCTGAATGTAGTGAGGTGATCAGTGATTTATGCCCTGAAACTTCAGACATTCATTATTTAAGCCCAAAATGCCAGGGCATAAACTCATCTTAGGGCATGAAGCTATCTCCGAAGATGGGTTACGCCCTGGTATTTTGGGCGGATTGAATAAACGCCCGATTAAATGCCCAACACGCCAGGGCATGAAATAATAACTGGAGGTGATCAACGGGGACATAATGAGTTAACGATAGTTTTGATTGCAAGAATGACGTCCCTAGTGATTTATGTGTTTCTCGTCAGCTGCGCCTGCGTCATCTGCAATGGGTCTGGCACAAACAACGAGTCATGCTGTGTAAAGTATTGATAGATATCGATATAGCCGATTGGGGTCAAGTTTTGACTAGGGGCCTAATTCAGTAATATTATGTTTTTAATATATCTGATTTCGAAGCTTACGATTTTTAATATTCTCACGTAAACATAGGCATTGCTTGCTATGCTATCTCAGTAGCATATAATAAGCATGAGACGTCTGTATAAAAATTATAACAAGCACGTTTTTTTATCAGTAACGTTATCTAAACGGTATGACTAGCGAGCCAACACTATCATACATTCAAAACGGAAACACGTTATGGACAAAACGAGGTAATCAATGGTATAGATATGAGTTACAACTACTACTGTTAATTAAACCAGCAGACGGTAAACAAACATACGGTTCGATGGAACCGGTTGTCACATTATATAGGTGTTTGAAACACTAGAAGCTGTATAGGTTATAGCTAGGTCAGATCTAAAACTGTTTAACAGGTAATTCAATTAGTAGAAACGGTTAAATACTGCGATTTCGTTATTACCGATAACGAATCTTTATGTTTCATCCGAACGCCAATCCCATCGCCTCAAAAGTACTTGGGGGCCACTCACTTACTCCCTCATACTTTGATTCAAACACTCGCTGATACTTCAACTCGGAGGGGAAACCAAAAATCAGTAGGTGCAGGTAAAGTATCGGTTTGTAGGTGAGATTGGCTAAGGTGCCAAAGATCTAGATGGTCACTACCGGTAACCAAAAGTATTTCAGTTCTGTATAAACCGTTTTAGTAGGTTAATGATTGACAAAGAATATTGGTGCTATTAACATTGTATGAATAAACAGTATATCTATCCAAAACGGTTACGCTAGTAAGCGGCACATCACTACATAATAATCACATATGAATATATCGGGAATAAAATATAGATGAAATAAATCTTGTCATTTTTTAAACTTTATTAGTTACATAACGGATTGTTTTAGTTTATTTTCAATCTGAGAAGTTAATCCACTGTTTTGTTTTAAATCGGTAAAGGCGATTCCCAAGTCATCTCTAGTTACAATCAGTAATATGTATATGTCCTGTCACTTAGAGCAATAATCTGGCATTTATGTAATCCGCCCGATTAATTACGGGCATAAACCCATTTGTATAGATGGGTTTATCCCCTGGCATTTTGGGCATAATTAATAAATGCCCCTCACGTCAGGTCACAACCCATCACTAGTTACAATGTAATGGTAGGTACGTTACGGTGTGTAGAAGTGCAATCACAAATAAAGTTTATTAATGCATAGAGGTGAACAGACTAAACTGTCTGCATAATCTACAAGTGTTACAACGATTTAAATCGTATTTTCATTATGTAAATATTAATGGAGTAATGCATATTTAAAACACCCAATCAACATCGCCGGACGCGCTAATATTTACGTAACACACAGTCAGTGATATCATTTTTATCATATACTTGTGTATTCATATAAATATGTTCAGAAACGTATCTGTAATTTATACGTATGTATCAACTGTTTAGTGTTTAAATAAAATGGTCTCATTGCATAATGTCCTTTTCCCAAATGTCTTTTTCTCTAAATTTCCTTTTCTCAAAATGTCCTTTTCGGGAAATGTCCTTTTCTCAAAATGTCCTTTTCTCAAATCGAGCGCCAGATCCCTCTATTTACTGGTGAATTATGTGTAATGGTCATTATGTGATGAGACGACTATTAGTGGGGTTTAAATCCGTTTAATTAAATGCATTATCATACTGATACTGCTTTTTTACATTAAAAGTAATGTATAGTTTTACTCGTATGTAGTTACTAGCTTCCGCCCGCGGCTTCGCCCGCGTGGAATTCGGTATTGCCACCAAGTCTATTTGAATGAAACGACTCTCCACTCGACTTTCCACTCCGTTGTTCACTCCACTCTCCACTCCACACTCCACTCCACTGTTCACTCCACTCTCCACTCCACTCTCCACCTCCACTCTACTGTCCAATCCCCTCGCCCGACTCCACCCTACTTTCCACTCTACACTTCAATCTCCACTACACTCCACTCTCCACTCCACTTTCCACTCCACTCTCCACACCACTCCCCACTCCACTCTCCACACCACTCCCAACTCCGCTCCACTCCACTGGTCTCCACTCGTCTAGCCAAAACCTTTCGGATAAAAAGTACTAAACGGATTTTAGTGCGGTTTTCTTGGTCAGACCTAAAATTTGGTGATAAGACCAAAGGTTTTTTTTTCCTTATTTATTGGTTTCACCACGTCAGAAGACCCTAGACGGCGTGCGGTTTTAGTCGGTAAGAGTCCGACATAACCTGCCCCGCTGGCTGCGGGGTGGGTATCCATGAGGATTTCCGCACGAAAAAAAAAAAAGGCGACAGTGTGGACATCATAAATATTATCCCTTTATAACAGTACTTTTAGTTGTAATAATCGATATTTGAAAAAAACCTTGGTTATGTTGACCACAAATATCTATTTTTTTGCAATCCTTGTCTGTTTGTTCGTGATGGACGCAAAAACTGCTGAACAAATTTTGATGTCGCCTTTTCATTAGAAAGGTCTTGGTTTTACATAAAATCTGCCGTATGTTTGATTGCATTTGGTTAAGTAGAACCGGGGATATGACCGATGAACCAATCGACTCCCACGGGCAGAGCCGCGGGTATTAGCTTGTATAAAAAGTAGCCTATATATTACTCCAGACTATAATCTATCTCTGTACCAAATTTCAACCCGATCTATTGAGCCGTTTTTACGTGAAAGAGTAGCAAACATACATCCAGATATCCCGACTGATCGACTCCATGGGCGAAGCCGCGGGTATTAGCTTGTATAAAAATTAGCCTATATGTTATTTCACACTACACTCTATCTCGGTACCAAATTTCAGCCAGATCCATTCAGCCGTTTTTACGTGAAATAGCAACAAACATAATATTTGGACATCCCGACCGATCGACTTTGCGAGCGGAGCCGCGGTATTAGCTTGTATAAAAAGTAGCCTATATGTTATTCCAGACTATAATCTATCTCTGTACCAAATTTCAACCCGATCTATTCAGCCGTTTTCGCGTGAAAGAGTAACAAACATACATCCAAACAGCCCGACTGATCTACTCCATGGGTCGACTGATCGACTCCGTGAGCGGAGTCGCGGGTATTAGCTTGTATAAAAAGTAGCCTATATGTTATTCCACACTTTAATCTATCTCGTTACGAAATTTCAGTCAGATCTATTCAGCCGTTTTTACGTGAAAGAGTAACAAAGATATATCTAGAAATCCCGACCGATCGACTTTGCGAGCGGAGCCGCGGTATTAGCTTGTATAAAAAGTAGCCTATATGTTATTCCAGACTATAATCTATCTCTGTACCAAATTTTAGCTAGATCCATCAAGCCGTTTTTGTGTGGCAGAGTAACAAACATACATCCAGACATCCAGACATCCAGACATACATTCTTACAAACTTTCGCGTTTATAATATTAGTAGGATAGCTGTCTCCCATAGTAGTAGCTTGATGATTTATAGCCTACAACATGCCTTGGCTATCCAACAAAAACTAATTTTTCAAATCGCATCATGTGCCCGAGACTAGCGCGTTCAACCAACCAAACAAACTTTTCACCTTTATACTATTAGTATAAACAACTTATACAAGTCCTTGGCAATTATAATTTGTTACTGAATCTAATCATGCAAAAGCTGCTGAACAGATACGACTGCAATTTGGCAAAAAAACGGACTTCTAGTATTTTGGGTAAGTATCACTATGACCTGTGGGAAAGAATCCAACCGGCGAAGTCGGCTATTACTTAGAACTTTGTGCAGATAACAGCTAGTTAGTAATAAGTTATCCCGTTCTTATCTCTTTTTCGAATAACCTCACTCATGGCATTACTCACCTATAGAAAGCTTATCGGTTTTTGGTCATATCTCCTATTCTACTTACTCAGTTGCAATCAAACATGCTGCAGATTTTAAATCCGAGCAAGACCTTTTTAAATCCGTTCGTTTTTTCAGTCGTGTTTGAGTTCATAAATTTATATGTTTTCAAAACGTAATTTTACTGAATCGGACCCTGCTGAGTAAAATAGCCCTCATTTAAGGTTTCTGTAAGCAATCGAAAATGTAGCAAAAACTATGTCGAATCCAAGTATTTGTCACATAAATATTATATAAGTCGGCCTCTAGGAGTTGTAGGCAACTATGACATACATGCTGATGAATAGCCGCATGCATACCAGCTGCGAGTCTCGCTTGTCTTAGAACAATAGGATTTTGTATTATCACCGAGGTATGAATTCAATATAATAGTAGAATTTATTCGGCCTTCTATCAGCCATATCAGTTTTTATATAAAATCCCTTCAAAAGGACTCTCTTATTAACTACAAGATGAAAGTCTACAAGGTTAATAGAATTCTATAAAGTACGTGTACCTACGCGAGATAATACATAATTTAGTAAAAACGTTCATAAACTCAATCGAGAGATACCTTTCTTTGTCTAAGCAAAACTGCCATGATAATACTTACAGCATAATTTGTGAACTGATGAAGTCATTTTCATAGCCTCTATGTAAATTAATAACAGAGAAACAAAATAGATTAACGCGAGGCGAGAATGACCTTATTATTCAACACTAGCTTCCGCCCGTGGCTTCGCCCGCGTGGAGGTCGGTATCGCCACCAAGTTTACTTATGCTCGTAGTATGAAGCTAGCTTATAGCATGGTTTTAACGTAATACTCAACAACATTCAAATATAAGTCGTTAGATTACACGTTGTTACAGAATGCGTCGAAGAAATAAAGGTTCACTGCTCGTTCCCCGTAGGTGATAGCGTGATAATGTGTAGCCTATGTGTTGACCCGACTTCTTAATCATATTTGTGCCAAATTTGAAGTAAATCCATGTAGGTAGTTTATCCCGGACATACCTACAGACAAACAGACAAAAATTCTAAAAACTATATTTTGGCTTCGGTATCAATTGTACATCACATCCCAAGTATTAAATGAATATATAAATAAATATATGTACTTATAGATAAAATATCTTGTGAGACCGATTCCGTGATGTAACATAATTATTACAATGTGAATAATAAAAGGACGTAGACTATTTATAACGGGATTTCAAATTTGAATTTGGAGCCCGCAGACTGAGGAAGTACTTATTTCTGAAATATTAAAAAAAAAACTAAAGAGACCTATACTTGCTTTATTTACTAATCAGTATACAGAATTATAATTAACACTAAAATACGATACTAATAGTATGTAAATTTTAACTTATTTATGATGATTACTATAACTTAAGTCGCGGATATGTGATCTGTCCAGTTCGGTTTATAGGCTCATATATTTTCACGACATCCCTTGGGCTAACGCCGCGTGCCGCCAAAAGACGACAGTACGAGCCAGGCTGCAGAATGAGTTAAATTTTACGAGGCTGTCTTGATAAATCTTGGAATTATATGCTTAACATCATGTCAATAAAGCGGAGGAATCCCTAACTGTATGAAAAAGGTATTTAATGTTTTAATTTATAACGCCGATATATTTCTTTTGTAATGTTGTGCTTTGATATTAATGAGGTTTACTGCGTTTCAATGAACTTTTGTTGTTATAGACAGAGATTAAACGGTCAACAAATTACCGTGCATGCTAAGGTAGGCTTTGGAATGATCTCAATATGGGGTTCTTCAAGAAGGTATTTACAAGGTCGGCAGCGCTAGTGTGACGCCCCTGGTGTTATACACGTCCATAGGCCACGGTGACCGCTTCCCATCAGGTGGTTCGTATGCTTTTCTGCCACCTAAATGGTAAAAAAAAAATATTGCGGTCCAGCATCGTGATCCGGTGCAAATCGTCGCGTTAATCAAACAAAGACGCCTGTTAATTGTGAATAATTATGACCTTTCCATAATACGTCTTTGATTACGCCGAAGGAATATAGGCACGGATCGTTAGCATATTAATAATTTCAATAAATATATTGACTGAAACACGATTATCGCGATATAATATCGACAGATTAACTGTAATCCCTACCATATACCAAAAATATCCGATTGCATCCAACGTTCGTTATATCGATGCTGTTTCTATACAATGTACGAAATGTTGGCTGATATGATATTTACTTGCGTGGCATCAACAGGCTTATCGAATGCATTAACACCTCATTAATCAAAATTGGTTAAATATCTTACCACCACACAGTGGAAGTAGATGTAGAACCTAATTAAAAATACATACATAGTACATAGACTACTTAAATCACTAGTAAAACTTCTGCAAATGAATCAAAACAGGTAATTCTCAATCAATACTTTAAATTCTTTCTCACGCTGTCGGATTTCTATGATTCTTTTTCTCAGAACGTGTCTTCGTAGGCATGTCAGGGGTGGTCCCATTCAAAATTTGTCGAGCTTTGATAACGAACTTCATAAGAAAAGACATCTTCATAAGAATTTTTATTGAGTTTCAAAAGTAATATTTAAGTTTGTTGAGTCGATTTGTCATAAATAGATTTATAAAATAAATTATTCGGCGGACACCTTCTTAACTGAATCATAGACAATTTTTCTTTACTACTAGGATATGGCTACCACTTAACCAAGAAGCCCTCGAGTGTAGTCACAAAGGATACACTTGGTATGTAACAAGAGGTCAGTCATCATTTGAAGCTCAGATTTCACTAGAATGGGTTTTATAGAGAAACTAGCTGGTGGCTGCCTTCCGCCCACATAGAATTTTGATTTCATTATCCATCTCACGGGAACCTATTACAGAGGTACCCTTTCGCAAATTTTAGCCAGCTCCGTTCATCCTTTAGTTTAGAGCGTAATGGAGTAATAAACATCTGCAAAAACTTTCGCGTTTATAATATTAGTAGGATTAATTGGATAATTACTGTTCGATATCTTGAAAAATAAGCACTTATTATATCTTAAAAGGTAGACACTTCAACAACAGAGTAGTGTTTGCGTTTATGAGTATTTTAAAAACAACAGATAATAAATTACCTTGACGGAAAACAAACTTTTACGCATGTAAAAATAAACATACACACGTAAATATTGTAACCGGTTTCCACATTGGTATAGGAACTTAACGTACCTACATTACTGTGATATATGAAGTGGCCTTTGATCTGGTGGCGGGGAGTCCCCTAGGTATTGGTTTCGAGTAAACATCGTAAGTAGATGGTAGATATATTTATTAACTCTTTGAAACAGTCCGCGAACCTGCTAGTATTCCCTGAAATCCGTTTTTTTTCGTGCGAAGTCCCAACGGATACTACCCCCGTCGGTTATTTAGGGTGTTTGTGTTGGGCTCGACCCGACTAGAACCGCACACCGTCTCAGGTCTTCAGACGCCGATTTTTATCTTTCATAACACCGATATAAGGTTCACATTTGAACGTATTTTTTTGCAATTAACACGTTTGTCTTCTACCATTCGTTCGATATCGCTAATTACTATATACGTTTTTATAAGTTTTTAGTCAAGCGCATGACATAAAAATAGATAGGTTTTTAATTGGGTGAGTAAAAAATTAGAGGCCGCAGAGGCGACACGTTACATTTTCTCTTGTTTGTCGTTATCTGCCAAAAATATTACACTGCAAGTCTGCACATCTTTTGATCATATATTTTATGATCACTTCTTGTCGAGAAGATGAATCATTCTTCATCATCTCAGCTTCTCGTGTCCCGGTTGCGTCCGAGGCCACACCTCGAAGACCAAGGTCTGCCTTCCTGCTTTGTCTTCTCTACTTCGCACGACATTGGGCATCAATGGTGGTGAGACCATTCGCACGCATGTCATCACTTACGTCAAACCAGCACTTCTTGTGTCTCCCCTTCCTAACGTGATTATAATAAATCAGTGTTTATTAGTAAATCTGATACAGATTTTCTCTTTTTGGCACTAAACCAATATCTGTTGTGAATAGAAATCTTTTGGTCGATAAACAAATAAAAATACGGACTAAGATGGACTGTCTTTGAGCTGATGATGCATCAACGCTACTGTTCAAGGGAAACTTACTACGCTTCTTTACTTCAAGAAACCACTTACCAGCAAGCGGGACATGTATTATTTTACCATCTTTGCGGGGGAAAATACACCAATCTATTTTTATTACATATTATTACAACAAATTGTCAACAGTACTGATAACATTTATCTTTTCATATAGGTACCGATTGCATATACCTATCACAACTTGCTAAAGGGTTCCGAAACCGTATAATCAGTTGTTGATACACGTGCTCGCACTCACACACACAACTACATATCCATGAGTGTATTATCAACCTTCTTATCGCACGTGTTTATATTCATAAGTTACAAATTAGAAAGAGTATGTTAACAATTGGAATGAAACCTTTTGTCAGTTTCAATAAGGTCGGTTTAACATATGGCAGGAGTTGGAACAAACCATGCTGACAGATGTAAAATTAGTATGGGAGAAATCGGTTTCCTGGCCTTTACCACCATTTGGTCACGTACGCTCTTGCTATGTATATTATAATTATTATGAAAGTGAGGCTCCCATGCGCCGTCACCAATGTATGTAAACCTTTGGTGCACATGTTACTATTAAACTTACTTTACCTCTCGCTTATGAATATGTACATAAACACATTTCTTAACCACGATACACATAATAATGTATTTGTAATTTATAAACAGGATACCACAACCACACACACACACACACAACTCCTACATCGAATAAAATACCGTCGTCTAACAAAAATAAGCTAAACTACTGATTTTGTATCACGATATGAAAGTACACTGGCTGATTACTATAAAACCTCAGACAAACATCTCAAAATCCGTTGGCGCACCGCGCTGCTCTATTTATCCACTGAAGTTAATATCCATAGACCAGAAACGTATACTTAGGCTGAGCGCACATCAGTCTACAAACTATTGCTATACTACAGAAACATATGAAAGTTCGCGTACTTAGAACAACACAAAGCTGTCTAATTACCTCGCAACTGTATAATTACTGTCTTGTCTTTAATGTGTGGTAGCCCTTATATCAGCTTATTTGTTATCTTAATGCATAGTCAAAATTCACTGTTTATAATCCGTGTTATAAACCAATAAAACCTTTCTCTACGACATCGAAAGTCTCCGAAGCGTTTGTAAGATTACATCAGCATTACATTAATTTGTCATCATATTTAATAACTCGTTATCGACGGTGTGGTGAAACTGGTGAAGCGACAGCGAGTCTTCGTAGTACATGATGTCCCAGGTTCCATATCTGGGCCCGGACAGTCTTGTGAAACTTTTTAATAGATGTCCGCATTCAGAAAAGTCTGCCTACCAGGAATATCCAAGCGTGAGTTTGTAATAAAATGTCGTTATTCATACTTTAGGATATGTTTGATGCTAGGAGATGGTATTGGTGACCGCTTCCCATCAAGTGGGCAGTGTGCTTGTCTGCCACCTAGGTAGTATAAAAAAAATTGTACTGACTGTAAAAATATATCAACATACCTAGACTATAATGTTATAAGACATTCTACATAGCGCAATCTACACTCAAATTAAGCGTAGCCCGAGAACTCCTAATACCAGTTCAAGAATGCGGATAAACATATTCAGATACTTATGTTTCTGTAAATACATACATATAATAGATTCGTATATAGTATAGCTATATTCAATTTGGTCATAATACTACGTCACGAAGGTATGCCACGGCAGTGAAAGCGTAGCGCATCAAATTTTTTGTAAGTCTACCGTATCTAAATATTACTGTGTACCAAACGTTTAGTATTTAAAGGTTAAAAGCCATTGTTTGTCTTATTTTATATTTGCCGCTAGACTTGGTAAGCAGACGTCCTCGTCTGGCATAGACCTGACTGGCATAATATTTTGAAATAGTGAGCAACTGAAAAGATAAGTGTAAAAAATAAGTATTTCTTTAGAGTTATTATTTACGCAGATTGAGCTCAGTGTAATTATGGTCTAGCTGGATTTTTGCTTTTACTTGAGTTTGGTTCTCGTAAACAAACCTCAAAGTTGGAAAAGGGTGAAATGTATTATACTCGTGATTTCGACCAATCACTCCTAAAGGATTTTTTTTTTTTTTTTATATAGGACACGTCAAAATGACTCCACCTCGCCTGATGATAAGCGAAAGGCAAAGTCTCAGGACTGGGGCCACCATCACATACACATATTATTATATTTAGGGCCCCTAGACGATGTCACATTTTCTTAGTACATATCGCATCGAAGCTAATTGTAAAAATTCCGAACTGTATGGGCACTTTGGACTTGACAATTTGCCGTATAAGCGATTCCACTTATAGAAAGGCACTTTGTCTTGAGGTTCAGGCCTGCTACGAGCAGAGATAGACTCCAGAAAAATCTATGAATTATGTGAAAGAGGAAGACAAGGAAAGGAGAAACTGCTGGCACAGCTGCTCAAGCCGAATAAGGACCCAGTTTTGTTAACAAACACCACAAATCATGAAACAGAAGTCTCTTGATCGATTTTAGAAGACTTAACTACTATTATCTCCTTTATCAGTATGATCGCAACAAAAATAAATTCTCTAAAGGGTATTGTCTAAACAGTTTAACGCTAAATTAATGTTTAAAGAGGCTGGGGAATGGATTCGGTTGTGCGATGTTGGCGCGATATCTGCGGGGCTTGATCAACAAACAAGATTTATGTAATTACTCTGTTAGACGATGATAACAATTTAGGATCCAATATCTGTGCTTGTATTGAGTAAGGGCATTATTTTTTTATATTTTGTATATTTCCGAAGCGAGTACTTTCGTGGTATGGACTGGACATGTGTTATGAGATGAGTTGAAAGTAATGTTGTTAAAAAGGTTCAAAGTATGAAAGTGGAGGCCTTTAAATGCAGAGGCAGGCCTAAGAAAAGATGGAATACGTGAAAGAGGATATCCTCTTCCACGTATTCCATCCATCCTGCCAGACCATATGGTCTGACAGGAATCTATGAAGGAGAATGACAATTTGCACCGACCTCAAATAATTGAGACTAGGGCAGGTAGATGATTATCTCCGAATGTTTTGGAATTGATGTGATTAACACTCATTTTGCTAACTGTTAGAATTGTCATCAGGTGGCCGTATGCTGGTTTACTACTACTCTAGCTGTCTCGGTGGTCTGTTCCATGGGAAAATTATTTTCAGGGATATTATACAAGCGTGACTAAATATAGGAATAGCTTTTATCACTATGCTATGAATAATAATAAGAGCCAGAACGACTAAGCTATGGCATTGTGTAAAATACCGACCTTTAGCTCCTATTGTATTATCAGTATATCTACTGAATAATGGACCGAAAGATATGAGCATTTTAATAAGTTAGGCAGTACCAAAGGTTAACTAAAGCAGGTATTAGAAAGAAGTATATGGGTAATTTGAATATCTTTGAAACTACACTAGATAAAAATTACGTAACTACAAATTCAGGGCCCGGTAATCGGACAAATTCGAGTATATTATGTCAAATTATAACGTGTTGATCAAATTATGTGACTAAGTGGCTGAATACATGTTGCAATTTTATATTCACTTTGTCGGATCAATCAAATTGTCGGTCAATGAATGATAAATCACGCGGTGAGGAATTCAATTGACGACTACCTTCAGCATGCACTGCCAAAAAATATGTCACAATGAACTTACGAGCCGATTAATTCCTGAGTTGAACACAGTCAATCTCGACTCCAACAAATATACTGGTTAACTGTACAATAATGTCATCAGTTGGAGCACGGGATCTTGCAAGTCCTCGTGCTTGACCCAAGTGGACAACCTAGGTGCAGCACGGGTCTGGATCCAAATATTTTATTAATATGTCTTATATTCCTCACGATGGCAAATACCGTCAATCAAAGCCGTAGACTATCAAATAATTTGCCCAACAAGCAATATTGTACCAATTTATATAACCGTTTACCGAGTGCTTTACTTAAGGATGGAAAAGTTGGACGTGTTAGAAAGCTCGTGTAATTCATTCTCCTGCTCATTTAAGAGAGCGAATTGTAAAGAGGATTTAGGACAATTAATCAGAGTTACGAGTTTTCCTGCGAGTTGGAGGTATGTTTAAAAGGATGTCAATTTATTATTGTTCTCGAAGTGGTAGACTAGACAGTGCAAGAATTGTACTATGAAAGCTAGTTTTCCATTTACGCACAATTTAGGGCGTAGCTCGTGGCTATAAGGAATTTAATGTTCGAGACCAGCGCACGGCCCACCTGGTAGGAAGCGTGTGTTGACTGGATTAATGATAGCTAATAAAGTTGTTCTGTTATCGCTTGTAATAAACAGTAGGTCTTACTTCTATTATAAAAACCATTACATATTGTATTAAAAATCAAATTACTGTGAAATTAAGTGTCAAGATATTAGAAACGGAATTATAAAGTAGTGCGTAACCAAATAAGTTACATAAATAGATCTACATAACATGAATTGAGATTACAATATCGCCAGCTGACAGACCGTACAAAAATTCCTTCTCACGGGCACAACGGTATCAACGCACACGCATATTGCTAAGGTCATTGCGACACTGTTGCCGTCTCTTTTTAACTCCATATTTTGACGGAACGTGGGAAAAAGACGGCGATGATCGTGAATGTGTCGCAGTAATAAACGAGCGGTTGACTTACTGTGGCGAGTCCGTGATTGATTAGATGCATCGTCTCCTGGAATCGGCATTTACGTGGAAACGAATGGCGTTGCTTACCTCAATTGTTTGTCCATGGATATCGACATGGCTCCACAATATTATAATAGTTCTCGTTTTGCTGGAGGATGGAGTAATAAATACATTGTAAAGTTACTGCGCGCACATAAATTTCTAAAGCAGGTTCATAATGTCTCTTGTTGATGATGGCTGGCAATCTGAGTGGGGGGCCAAACTTTTGACGTAAATCCTTATGAATATTATAACCAAAATAATTTAAAATACAATATTTATCTTACGTCTTTCATGAATAATAAAATAAAGACTGCTAGCTCCATCTATTGTAAAACGAATGTATCTCCAATGTTTACAAGAGTTTGTTTATCAACACTGACCATTTCAACATCGATGGTTGGAAATAACAATTTAAAATGTAAACTGTGACTTTATCTTTATTTAGTAGTTAATTACAATATAAATAAGCAAAGGAGAAATATAAGGAATAGTCGTAAATGAATTCAACTTTATAATGGTTTGTGTTTACTTTCACAGTTCACGGCCGTAATTAGCATCGTAGCTTGCGGAGTAGGGCTGTCTCTTTCTTTCTTGATGTAGTTTCCGTTCGCGACGCGTGTTTTCTATCCCTGTCTTGCAGTGATTTATAGTCGGCGAAGCTTTACACAGCAGCGGTGGCTACTTACTGCATGTTGAGCTAGTGCCAGTCCGTTTATCATGATTATGACGCTATAAAATAATTATTTTATCATGTTTGCATAACTTATCGTGGAAGATTTCAGATATTAAGCAAACCAAAGGTATAAGACGTCATTGTTTAGGCATAAACATGTGCGGAGAGTCTGTATAGATAAAAATGCTCATATTAAGTTATTTTAATTGAGCTTATGAAATTCATATAAATAAGAATAAATAAACACAACGTGCATTCTCATTCGATTCTAACTATCTTCAACAAATTAATAGTGAAATGTTTGACACGCTTAGGCCGTGGAATGATCTCCCTGCTGTGGTTTTCCCTAGCGTCCAAAAACAAGGGTACGGGCAAGTGTGACGCACCTAGTATAGCATGCGTCCATAGGCCACGGTGGGCACTTCCTGTGTGCTTATCAAAAACAAGAAACATTGCGATATGACGTCATACTTTGTTATTTTGTACAATTTTCCGCAGAAGTTCTGACGTTTAAAGTCAACTATCCTTTTTTTTCCGTGCGGAAATCCTCATGGATACCCACACCGCTGCTAGCAGGGTAGGTTATTTCGGACTCTTACCGACTAAAACCGCACGCCATCTAGGTCCTTCTGACGCCAGGGTGTAAGATGGCCCATAGAGCACTTTCCTCGCACCCCGGCTTGACCCAGGCCATCTCCGGATTCGAGATGGCCCCCAAAGTCAACTACCCTATGGTCTAATGAAGGTAGGTTCATAATGCGCGCTATACATTGCAATTAAATTAGAAATTAGAAAACGCCAACTTTCTCGTAATTGATGTTCCTATACGCACCTATGTCGGCAAGTGAAGAAGCGAAACTAATTATTGTGAACGCGACGGACGCGCATAGTTACACAACTCTTTTAACACGATTTTATTAGTTAGAAGATTCTCCCGTAAATGACTAACTAATCATCTATTACCTACTGTTATAAAATTGATAATTAGTTGTGTTTGTACTTCGGAATCAACTGGATGGAATTTTTTGGATGGAATTTGTTTCAGGTCTCAATTTGACGAATACAATTGACGAATCCAAAATAATCACTCCTGATTGCCAACGGGGTGGAGGGGGGGTATCCGCGGGCATTCACACACGAAAAAAACGGCATCCTAAAATATATAGGCACGTTTTAAATAAAATGAAATTTAATCAAAACTGATTTAATTATTTTTGCATAATCCTCAAACCAACACACATAACATGGTACTCGTGTAAAACACTGATCCCGTTCTCGCCACCCGCACCCGCAGGTATCTATTCGCGGAATGAAAACTCACTCTTATTGCCGCGGTCGTACATCCATACAGCCATTTTAGCGCGATTGTAAACAAAGAAACTAGGATAGACACCGATACTAAGACTTACTATTGTAAAAATGTATAGAAAACTACGTCCGCAGTCATGAACATAAATATAAAACCTATGGAAGGAACGCGTTAAAGAATACAACTGACGACGATAACCCACTTGGTAATAAGTCGACACGCACACACTCATACACTAGTCAGCCACTACGCGGCAAACGTCAATCGATTTATGCAGTTTAATGGCGAAAAAAAATAGAGCATGTCTTGTGTAGGTTGTGTAATGATGTGAAAACCGTAGCGACAGCAAGAAAAAATATCCAGGAATCATATTACATTCATCGTCATTTTTGTGACAGTCTCGTCTTCGTTCCGTCCTTAGGTTTATACGTTCATGCCCCCAGTACGAAAATATTATCTCGGCATCACAGTTGGACTTCACAAAATATAAGGATAACGGACATAAAATAATCCAACATCATTCTTTTGTAGGTATTTAGTATTTGTAATCGGCATGTTATCTTATGGGTAAGTCCTTCGCTGTATTTCTGGTAAACTAATTGGCGTGTTAAAGGATAGGTATCATTATTTTCATAATGATAATATTTTTTGTATATAATTGCTTATATATCCCTGTAGCTGTAGGCAGATCCTCAAATTAGCCTTTCGCCGTGATAATGGATGGAATGTGAGGCAACGTCCAAAGAATAGGTAAATATTTGAGAGATAAAATGAAGGAAGGGAGCGCTATTGCCTGATCACGCATAGCGTTCGCCCTGGCTAGATATTCCTGGGCCCGTAGACAAGTGTCAAAAGTCTAAATCGCTAAGGAATAGATTAGATTAGGTCGACCAATCACACTCCAGCTCGTGATTCCGACGCGGCGCGCACATCGTACGCCGGCGACGAGCTTGGATGTGATTGGTCGACCTAATCTATTCGTTTCCTTAGTGATTTACGCTGTGACACTTGTCTACGGGGCAGAGTAGCATTCGCATAAGCGCGTTGATAGCACTAACAGCCTGCGTGCTTGCCGAACCTATCCATATTGTTGTGTGCCTGAGAGAAAAGGTTTCTAAACGTCACGAAAATCATGGACAACGCGTGAGCATCATTGCAAATGTTTATTGAATATAATATAAATAAACTTCATAGTACTTATATGGAAACATAATTGCCATGGTGTACAAATGTCGCTAAAAGGACCGGTCCTGACAAATCTAACAAGACATACAATGTTAGTATTGGTCAATTTTATTGTAAAACTTCAACAATTCGACCGGTGTATGTTGTTTGGTCGACCCCGTCCGACCTGCCCACTTACATTTGCCTTATATAATTGATTTGTCATTCGTACTACGTGCCCAATTATCTTAGCATACCTTTTTCAACCCTCGTCACTACAACCTCTATATGAATATGTAAAAGAAACACCAATGGCTAAGATACAGAGTATAAATTGACAAATCTTGGCATCGGTCTAGTTACTCATCACGATAATATTTGACCCAATTTTTAGTAACGAAGTAGTTGTTCGTGACCGACGCCTCTACACAAAGTCATACTCGTATTCTAACAGTAGAATTACATCTATCAGTGGAAACAGTCCAAAATGTATAATGTAAAATTTGGAACCATAAATACATAAAAGAACAGTCAAGATTGAAGACAGTGAAAGACAATTCTGTTAATAATACGCTCCTGGATAAGAGTAACAAACTTCAACACTATTTTATTTTTCACAATAATTTATATTGTAACTTACCAATAGATGGCGCTGTCCCAATTTTCACGGGTAAAAGCTAGTGGATATATAAATCCCGAAAGGGAAAATGGTAGGAACCGCGATATATAGACTCGAAGTCCTAAGGGAAAAGTAACCTAAGATATACTTCTATGTATCTGTGAGGGATTATTTTATTGATGGGGTATCGTATTAAGGTTATATGTTATTAAAGTGATGTAAACTGAGAGCATGAGTTATGGTAATAACTAGGAGCACAGAATAAATAATACTATACGCAGGTACTGCTAGAAGTGACAAGTACCGGTGGGTGTCACGCGGTGCTGCGACGACAATCCTCTTTTGATGAGGCCGTCAAGCTGAGTGCCACCATTGTTAACATGGTACGTGCATGTAATGGTGACCCTCTTTCCTGAGACTTTACCTTCAGCTTACCATCAGACGAGGTAGAGTCAATTGCCTTTTTTTGTATTTTTTTCATCGACTCCTGAATTATCTGGTCTTGACACCGGCCGC
Organism: Lithosia quadra; assembly: GCA_963576445.1. NCBI lineage: Eukaryota > Metazoa > Arthropoda > Insecta > Lepidoptera > Erebidae > Lithosia > Lithosia quadra. Next base: position 5,168,739 of record OY754892.1, read on the forward strand.
GTGAAACATTGATCTCATTCCCATGACCCACAAGAACCTAGTTCCGGGGATATAAGTAGCCTATATATGCGAAATCTATGTGTATGCCAAATTTCATTAGGATCCGTTCTGACCTGGCGTGATTGAGTAACAAACATCCATTCATTTATCGCCCGTAGTAAAAAATTCGGGCAATAGAGATAAAAGACATAAAACGCAAGCAGAATCGTAGGCGACATCTAGTTTAGTATAAATCTAAAAACAACAGGAAACAATATTGAAACACAAACAATTACCTTTATAGTAGAGTAATTAAATAAAGTTTAATATCTAAATAGGCAATCACCGCCCACTCGGACTCTGGTGATGACAGTATTAAAAATAGGGTGTAGGCCCGTGTAGGGTAACGCTGTCCGTTTCCACATTAATAAAGACTCAAAAACGGTTACGTGACGTAGTCCGCGCGTGCGGAGGGGACAAGACATACGCATTCCACAACGAGGTCCCCTGCTGTACATCAGACGGCCATTTTTTTATATTGGTCCCGTGTATGACTTCAACTCCCCTGATGATAAGCTAAAGGTAAAATTCTCAGGAATAGGGGTCAGTATTATATACACCGATATTATTGCAATGGTGGCAATCAGCTTGACGGCCTCATCAAATGCTTGTAATAATGATATCCTATTCTATGCTACTAATATTATAATGTGAAAGTTTACGAATATTGATGTGTAGGTGTTTTTCAGGCAAACAAGGCTGAAAGGATCTAGCCTCTATGGGCTCTCCGTTTTCTATAGGAACCTATTCCGTTCTGGCTTATGAGTTATTCCAGATTATAATCTAACCCTGTACCAAAATTCAGGTACAGGGATAGAATCTGGAATAACACATACTACATATAGGATAGAATGGAATAGGTTTCCATAGAAAACGGGAACGAGACTTCCACGTGCAAAATCTAGTGTAACTCTACATAGATTGTAGAGATTGTTGATACCTTTATTGAACGTATAGATTAATAGAGTCGCTTTAATTTGATTCAATATGATAATACAGCCTAATAAGTGCCAGCTTTGTATGGCCTTATTACGTACTCGTATTGAATTAATTATATTTGCAAGGGTATAATACACGTGTCATTATCAATATTCATAGAAATCTGTCATCGTGATCACTGACCAATTTAATTAATTCTTCGACTACATTAAAATATCAATCAGTCCCCTTTATTAATCAAAGTGTTTTGGGACCAGCTTCGAACTAAACCGGTTGATAGGTCTGTTAGAGAAGTGTTAGAGATTTAACCGACTTCAAAAAAGGAGAGGTTCTCAATTCGTACGTTATTTTTTTTTGTATGTATGTTACGCGATAGCGGCGCCAATTATGGATGGATTTAAAAAAAAATATATTTCATATTTTAGGACATAATTCGTGTTGAATCGTGCATCACTCCAAAATTAGTATTTACTTAATTTATGGTGATTCACAAATCGTGTCTACTTGACGGCGGCGGCGCGGCGTGGTAGTGCGAAGGTTGCACTCCTGGTAGTAAGCTAATTATGTGGTTTACTGCAAGGTTTTTTGAAATAGCAAAGCTGAGGCACAAAATAATTGGTGACAGAAAACCGGCCTCAAACAAACAGGGAAAACGCCTGCACACATAGGCACATATCTGCTTACGACGATCTCAAGATAGACCAATCTCCTCGTCTAAGTAACTTCATAATATGCGCATGTGTGGGTACTGAGAGTACTGAGAGTGCGTTCCTTTATTTCGCAGGTAGAGATTTCTCAACGTGTTGTCGCTTGTCAATTATTGCACCTAATCGCTTAGTGCGGTTTTAAATTATAATTTCAAATGCGGATTTGCATTGGTAGTTATTTTATAAATTAAACAAGTTTCATGAGGAGATGAATTTAATGGTAAATTTTATTCACAATTGATCAGTTCTTATGAAGTAGTTCACAAATTACAAGTTAATAAATAATGTTGACAGAACGTTATACCAAGTACTTTGATTAAACAACGCTATCAGTTTATCAAGCACCCAACAAGAATGTGACGTACGGGAAATGAATACTTGCTTTAGCCTCGCGATCGACGCGTCAAGGTCGCCAGGGTCATTGTCCTGTTGATTCCTTCGTCACGGCATGTTTCACCGAACCAATAAAATTTACGTAAGTATCAGAGTTGTACATTTCCAGGCAGTACAGTTAGACAACTCACTAACGAGCTTATCTAAGGTGTATGTCTGTAATCGTCTTTCAATCAGCTGTCAAATGATAACGAGCTGTTTAGTACACAATATCTGTTACATACATAGTTGGTGAGCGAGCTGTTCACGAAAATAGCCAAGTTATAGCTCTTCTCTCTTAGCATACCCAACGAGCCTTGGAAAGCCTCCTAGAAGTATTATAAATAAATAGTTATAGTTAAAAAATAAAAAATACGCTTGAAGAGAACCCCAAGTGATATGTAAAAAATAACTTAAAAGGCGTAGACGCTATCCACAATTACTTTTTACATTTGAATTCGTCTTTTTTTTTAACTTATTTTTTTTTTTTTCTTTTTTATTATATTGTCATCGGTCCTTGATACAAGTAAGGTTTGCCAAAATTCAAATCAATCGGACATTCAGAAGTTCCAAAATCGAGTTCAAAGATTCCATTACGTACAAACATGCATATCCAATTGATAAAAGCGTGTTACATAAAAACAATGGTGGAATTTATAGTTCCTCTTTTGTATAATAATATACATAACTGAAATAATCTTAGCAAGCACAGTTTCTTCTTTGCGTGTGCTGTGGAAATATGTTTACTAATTTACAAAAAATTTAAAAAACATTGCGTTTGTTTTCCAAACTTTCATTATGACGAAAAGCAACAAATAATGACCGATGCCACAGTATACATAAATGAAATAGACATACCTACATTGTGTTAATGCTTGCTATTCTGTAAAGTGTACTCTGTGGAGTCTCACTCAGACGAGAGGGCTTATGATTAGGTAATAGGGCGCTGATGCCGCCAACAGGGAGCTCCCTGTACATTCCCAAGTGAACTCCCTCGTCGAAATGAGGATCGACATCGAATTTGTATATTTACAGAATAGCACTAGTACAGATATAGGTCAGGAGTCGAAAAATCGATAAAGAACAATACGCTTGTGGTTGGACACATAACAAGGATTTTTGGTTGCTTTAAAATATTTAAAATGTTTGAGGACGATTCTAACACGACTCGATTTTATAATATCAATTAATTCGGTTTATGTATTGTAGAGATCTAACATCGGCATCGGTTAGGGAGCTATCACATTCGACCACATCCTGTAATCCCGTTCAACCAGTCCTGCGGTCGAGTCTACGCCACACAAATGAAACTGACTCAAAGCATTGTACCTTTATCATGTTATTGCAAATGGTAATAATTGAAACCGAAGAGTTCGTTTGAAACGAAAAACATAATATAGGGTTTTCGAAAGTTCATCATTCTGGAAACTAGGTCTTCTGTACAATTCACTTTGAAGTAACTTTAACAAAAAAAGAAGGGCCAATAATATTCCAGTCACCGTCAATTATAAAACGGCGGTTCTTAGTTAGATGGTATCCACAGATACTTTTTCATGATCCGATTAAAAAATCAGGATCATAGGAATAAGGAAACATGTGGGTATGTAGGTAAAGTATACCAGCTCTTTATCGTACGATAAAGAAATGAAGTACTGTTCATGTCGAGACGGTTTTTGTTGCACCTGCAAGTGTTGTTCTGGATAGGAAGGAAGGTGTGATTCATTGGAAGATCTCATCAGAACACTTCTTTATAGTCAATACACGGGACGAGATAATTCCGTAGTAATACGAGCAAGGTAGTTAATTGTCAAGAGCTAGCATCCAGTTATTTAAACAGAAACTATGCCACAACTCAACTGCATTAATTGACAACCGATTTAGACAGTACTAGACCGCAATAAATCAGCTAGCAATAGAAAACATAGCAGCGAGACTGTCGTGGCCCGGCTGACATCCCATTCAATAGGGCAGGTAAATTTGCAAAGCCCCGAAACTCTCTTCGGCTGAATTAATCTATAAACGACACAACCGATTTTGAACCTTAACGTAAAAGGGCGTTGTGTGAAAGCATACCGAACTAGTAACGTAATGTTTACGGAGCGATAAAGAGTCTTTTGCTTTGGTAGATTAACTGAGGATGTCGGTAATGCACAAAGGAAAGAAACTATTTCGAAGATAACATGGAATAATAAAAAAAAGGTTTAAACTCTAAAGTAAATCAGTTTTTATTATTTAACATTTCGTTAAAGTGCTTCGCATTAAAAATACTTTGTTGTTATAATAAAACAACGGCTATTTGCTTGTCCGTGTGTTTTATGGCATAGGGGCGAACTATTGTTCAGGTTTGTTTCATTCCTTCTGAAGTCGGATGGCAACAGTAGAATGGGGAATACTCAGATATGACTTGCAAATAAACGATTTACAGCTGACACAGTTTACGACGAATTTTAGTATTTCACTTTTGTAATATTAATTGTTTAAACCATACCATTCGCTATAATGGTTATTTTATAAACCATAGAATACGTACAGTCATTATTGTATGCAAAGGAAAGCAATTTTTTTTTATAATATACTAGCAAGAAAAAGAGTTGCCTTACTTAGTTTGCAGTTATGCTCAAAATAGACAAACTAACAGAACAATAAACTTAAAACATGAACCTATGCAAATGTGTTCGAAATTCCTAGATAAAGCATCTAATGCAATAAAAATGAATGTAACAAGCGTAACGACTAGTGCAGCAACAAGATGTTGTCATTCGTTGTAGGATTCAGTCAATAATTCAATAAAAACGACCTATAAACAAAGATTATTATGAAGCTTACTCTAAAATGTCTTCATTTCTCCACTGACGACTTATAATTTGATAACCATTTGATTTTTTACACTTCAGACCCACTTATTCATGTAACCCTCTTGTCTTTCTCAAAAATTCTCATTTTACTCAAGCAGATAGCCTTTTTCATCGCCAGTCGGCTCAATGGTCTGTAATTTCGTTTTGATGAATTAGCCAAACGGCGGGATACTAATAATTGAGGATGGACGGACAACGTCGAACCGTTTGAACCCTCCAATTTGTAGCGGATATATCGAAAGCTTTTTGTAAATAAAAATATGAAATTTTCGGAAGAGTTCATCGTTCGCTTGAGCGCTACGTCGACCTTGACGTGCAATGTCGAAGAACTGGCGGCGGGGATCGTCACTGGCTTAGCACCCAAGTACTGAAAAACTTCTTAAGAAAAATGCCGCGGATGGAATTCTTTACTTCGCTTTATTGTTGGTACTAGTTTTTGTTACATAAGAAACCTCTCACACAGCACGAAAATCACAGGTTAAAAATATACTTAAGCAAGTGTTTGTTTCAACAATAATGAAATAAAAAAGTCGACAGCGGAATTAATACAAGCTACAAGCCTGTGCAACTGCTATAGAGGGTATATCTCTAGGGTCTCATTAGCAAAGCGAGCGAAGCATGCTGTGGTTAGGGAGACAGTTGCGCCGAGCAACACTTACCTGGTGAAGTGCCTTATTAGTATGCGGATGGGTGTTCTGTCCATTTGTTAACGTTGAAGTGGCCTTCAAACCATTATATATGCAACGACATCAAACAAAGTATATATTAAAATTCAAATCAATACCCAAATTGCAATTTAAAGTACCCAGTCACATTTTGCTAATCAAACTGGGGGAGGATAGACAAAGTCCTTGTCCAACGACCATGTAATAAAATCAACGTACTAAACGGCAGCTGAAAAGAAGCCAGACAAACTTTTGGACATCGTCGCTGAAGTAATTGTACGAAGGGACGCACTCAGAATTTAAAGTAAGCTTTAGATTCCATATTAAATTAGAGTAGGTACTGTTGTAATAATAAATGATTGTACAGTTGTGTGCAGCGTCGCGTATCAAAGCGATGCATGTTCGTAACAGCACAGAGGGTGGCCCATTACGCGGCAGCTGGGTTTATGACCAACTTTGTGCTAATTTCATATACGAGTACAAGTGTGGTTGGTTAATTACAATATATGCTTCTGATAACTGATTGGTGCCTGATATCAAACGCGTTTTAGCGGTAGACAAAAACTGCAACTGCAAACTGAGGACCAATGTTTAGTCTCGATCTCGTGTCGATCTTCCAAATGTCAAAAAAAATGTATTCTTTAAACTAAAAGAATACCTTTTTTGAGATTTTGGAGGTGGATAATAGACTGGATACTGAATCTTGAACATATTTTTATTACGAGAGTTAGCCATCTTTTACCGTTCTGCCGTTTTTGCGTGAAAGAGTAACAACATCCATGCATACATTCACTCATTGATACCCACATACTTTCACGTTTATAATATTACTAGAATAGGATATTGCGTCGACCCCAAATGAATTCTACTCATACCATTCTCACTGTTACCTCGCAACACAACATCAAAGGGCGCTATCACGATGAGATTGATCCGATTACCGCCACGATTATGTTTAAAATCAAGATCCACAATAGGATTAGCTTTTGTGTGGTACGATATATAATTATTGGTTTGTCAACCAAATTGTTTGTTAGACAGTATAAATTTAGGCTGTTTATGATGTTATTTGCTTAGATTATCTAATAACTTAATACACATAATAAACGCAAAAGTTTGTGATGTATAGATGTAAGTTGCTCTTTCTAGCAAAAACAGCTAAACGAATCTAGCTGAAATTTGGTACAGGGATAGATTATAGTCTGGAATAACACATAGGCTACTTTACAAACTATAATTTTATTACATTATCTATTACATTACTTATTTAACACACGCAAAAACCGCGCCATGACGTGACCAGTCCGTGAAACCATACCATACCATACCATACATTATTTATTAAGTGTTAAGAATTTCATGCAGGCGGAGCAGCAGGCAACAACTAGTAGGTACGCTATACCATAGACGAATAAGATTATTCGTCTATGGCTATACGTAAGAGAAAATAAACGTCTTATATCACTAAAGGGCTTAAAAATCAAGCTTTTTTATTATTTATATGCTGTGAATTTACAATTTAAGGAGCATAATTAAACCTTTTTCTTTGCGTGACCGTGATAACAGTCATAATACAACTACTTTATACGTCATAATTATCTAAGAAAAAGGAACACCTACCCGCAATACTAGCCGGCAAGAAATGAAATGAAATTTATTCGCTTGAAGTATGGAAACAGAAAAGAGTAAAAGAAGAAGTAGGAAGAATATGTATACCATCGTAGCAAGAGATAAGATATAGGTCCCTGCGTCCCTCAATGAAATTTTTTTTATATTGTTCCCGTCAATATGACTTCACCTCGCCCGATAAGCTGGTATCAGCTAAAGGCAAAATCTCATAAGGGTTACCATTACAGGCGTCGATAATGCTACAATGGTGGCCCTCAACTTAACACCCTCATTAGATACTTTTTCACGCACCGTTTAATGCGCCAAAAGTATTCCATGTTTTAATGCTCCCCCAACTACAGCAAAGTTATATAATCTAAAAGACTTGGCATTCATATAATACACAATATTTTAACCCACGGGTCTTAATTATACCGTTAAGTTAGCAAGTAGCCAAAATGTATTCATTACATGAACTACCTTCACGTCCTAATCGTCAAAACTCAAATAACCTTAACTTTTAATTACAACCTCTGATCAAAGCCAAACAATACAGCAACAAACAGCAACAAGTCCCCTCATTGTTACAAACTCACGTTACCTTTTGAACAAAAGCTATCAATAACTACCTCACTCTTTGGTTACTGCTTTCCAACTGAGAATTAACTTTTATACGACCACTGGTATCTACAATATATGGACGATCCTCAATATTTCCAATCAAAATGTAAATACGTTTCATCCAATCATTTGTTGGAAGATATCGAACGACGGGTGCGATGTTTTCAGTGGAACTGAGGGTTAATTCTCGTAATATGGTTCAAAATTCAGTTCCGATCTCATCTCGTCGAGCACACTAATGTCAAAAAGTATTTAGGTAACATTCATTGGTATAAAATGATTGTGACTGAATCGTGACGGAAAATTGAAAAAAGGGCGAGTAAGGTATTCTGCTAGACTTAGACATTGCGATTGATAGTTCTTGTGATGGAAATGAAACGTAATTCATATTCTCTTTCTTCTTCAGGTATGCGTAAGTTTGACAGTTGTGAGATCGAAATGAGATCGGAACTGAATTTTGAACATATTTTATAACGAAAATTGACCCTCTGATAGTTATGAGGTGTTAAGGTAGATATAATATCTCATCGTCGCCAGATCGTAATGTCCGCAGTACACAGTGATGGACAATGTTCTGTAATGCACAACTAAAGGTGTGCCCGCCTGTACACAATCACGATGGCTTGCCGTGGCCGATGTCGGCATTGTGTACCGGACGCTATAAACGTCATTACATCAGATTTTCCCGACCAAGCGAATTGACAAAAAAACAAAATTAAATTGAAAGATGCCAACTCGTGAATGACGAGTTCAACGTGAGCCAGTTGAGGAATAAGTTTTAAATTCATTGGAAACATACAAACCCTTGAATCCACTCACCTGAACTTTGAATAATCTTATCGTATTACTGCTTCCATATCGCGTGTAATTTAGCAATGGAAAGACTCAACTCATAACAGAAGGCTAGTTCACGAAACAAAGTAAGTGCAGTTGCACTGGTGCAATTCCGTTTCATGTTCTCTTACCTTCAGTTAGTTCGCGTCAAGGGAACGTATTATCATAGTCTAACTGCTAAGGCTGTACGTGACTAAGTTTTGGTGACCCTCAACATAAGTAGGTACCTCATGGCATCCAACTGTATTTCTAGGGAAAGTATTGTTCATAATTATTGAATAATGCCATTCAAAGACACGATGACGGTGATGTGATCACAAGAATATCTACTATTTTAAACCGATTTGATTAACTGTTACTTGATCGGTGCGTCATAAATTAACATGCGTAGGTCCATCCTATTATCTTACAGGATTCGCATTCCTGAAATTTTCAAGTCAAAATTTGAAAAAGTTCACTTACTAAAGAAATTGACTATGCGTACCTATACAGAAACCTTTTCGGACTAAGAAGAAGAGAAGAAAATTTGAGGAATATATATTATCACTTACGCGGCAAAGACGCCATTAAAGTAAATAGTCATGGGCAATGCATAAAAGGTTGTTGCAGATGTAAATCAGCGAAGGTCGTATTTCGTATTGCATGTAAGGATCATACGGTATAAAATCGCGTTCTAAAGTCTGCCTAGTCCTGTACAGGATATGAAGGTATGCATATACATATACTTGCAAACTAAGCTACCTTACTACGGTTAGGCGAAAGTACCTCAAACTTATAAGTAATACAAGCTCTGGCAGTACCTCTAGACGAGCGAAAATGTTGAATTCACAGAGTATATTATCTCATCTTGGCACTGTACCTAGTTTCGTCTATCGAGACCTTAGAGCGACGATCGCGTCGGAATAGTGTCTAGTGTCTACGTACATTTTTTATTCCACGAATAAGTTCTGAAACAGTTATTGCCATAACAGAGGCAATTTGTCAAATTTATTATCCTACTGCACTCAGAATAGTAAGTTACTACACATTTAATAGCCTATTTTGTATTTCTTTTCTGTAATCAAATTTTTGAATCGTTAAAAATATTTGGATTATACATCAAGTTTACAGCTATATCGAATTAATTCAGAGATGTTTACTTAAACTTGGCTGTAGTTCAACAAACACCGGTGTTCACCGAGCTTTTATAATAAAATATGCGCTTGTAAATTGCGTTGTCAACTTATGATTAGTATTGTAGTTTCGTGTTTAGTAAATTCTAACCGAGTTTCTGTAATAGCTACCGATGACCTTCCTACCATATTTTTACATAGTTTATTTTTTATACCAATAAGGAGGCAAACATGACCCGTTAGATCGAAAGCGGGTACTTTAACCTATGAATGATTGTAAGACCTTACCACGATACTTTTGTAGTAATTCAAATGGGATACAGTTGCATAGATCCATCTTTCTCCCTTATCGCAATAAAATTGCTATAAGAGCGACGCGGTCAGGCCCCGGGGGTGTTAAGCACGTCAAAGACCCTGAAAAAACTTCTTTATTTTTGAAGGACTACTTACTTACTGTCACCATTGTTTGGAAAACTATAGCAAGGAGATCATTTCATAATTTTGGTTACGTGTCTTTCTGACTGCAATGTATATCTAAGGAGTTAGTAATATTTGTATGCTGTTGGAATATCTTATAATTTAGACATGGTATCTGTGTAAAATTGTATACATATAGCCTACTTTTAAACTATTGTGGCCTCATTCAAATGAAGCATTAAAATTAAAAACGAAAATGTGTGAACACTGAACACTAAATTGAGGCCGTTTGTTCGTCTGTCTCCGTGACGCTTCAGCTGGTTTTATTTTAATATAACATTGGATATTCTTTATAAACCAACATAAGTCGTTGACCTAATGTAATTGACTCTTTTTACAATCCATGTTTGTATGTTTACTACCAAACCACTACTGAAACAAGTATCTGATTATTTACGCGCAATTAGCCTACGTACGTACTCATTCGATTGTGATAAAACTCTGGTATAGTGAGGGAAAAAAATCTTGAAATAAACTGGTCAACTAAAAAGACAGTAAAAGGACTAAATTGATCAACGACACGAGCCCTTTGAGCCCGCAATTAGATTTATTTTATACTCTATGGTTGGTTGATTGGCGCTAGATTGTCAAGGTTTTTAATTAACTTAACTACGCTTACGTTATACGCACCTGGGTGCGTAAAAAAATGTTCTTTAAGTGTTCTTCGTGGACTAGGCTTGGTGCTATTCGCGCAGGTGCTATTCGGCCAGGAATTCTTCGTGGACTACTCCGAAAAAGACACTAATTCCTGAAATACAGGTTTTTAAGAGCTAATTCTGGAACCAGAGTGAAACATTATTTGTAACTAATTTTATGCCAATAAAGAATAATATTGAGAATTGATACGATAATTTTTAGTTTATAGTGATGTTTTAAGGTTGTTGGTATAAATAGTAAATTAATCAGTTATTGAAGCTACTAAAATAATAAAAAATAGTAAAAAGAAACAAAAAAAAGGTATCCCAACGCATGGCGGGTATTAGCTCGTATAAGTAGGGTATAAAAACGATATTGAGCCAGCCATAATGTGTGCCGGCGGGACGCCTCTAATTATAATTAATGAAGAGGCTATATATATAAGTTAACATGGCGACAGTGACTCAAACCTGTAAATAAAATAATTTTACAGTGAATTTGCCTAATGAAGTAAGTACCACTGCACCGCTCTACCGATAACTCGTCCGGCGGACTCCTGCGCGCGCGACTGCGTAAAGAATACAAATATATAATGAGTTTATATCGTTATTATCTCTATATTATGGCAACACAGGATTTTATTTTGTACCTACTTCTGCAATGCCGTAATAGCCTTGCTATTGTTTGTTTTGAAATATTTAGGTTTTTTATTTATAGCCAGCCACCAAGTAGGAGGTCAAGTAATCTTGTTAAGTGATATATGCAGTACCTGGTTGCCCGCAGAATAACATTCGAATAGTCTGTAAGTGTGATAGTACTCGTATTCGTTACAGTCAATTTATATCGTGATCCGGTCGATATTATTGATGTAAACGCGAGGAACTTGTCCTACGCACGGCCGTGCGCCTAGTTAATTATTGATATGCAAAAACGCGATTGGTCAAATATGAAACATATATATTTTTTTAAACTTACTTTTTGTTATAATTATCGTAGGTACATACAATCATAAGTATTGATAAACCTATTATTTCAATATTACAAACAAACCCTTCAATTATAGGTATTTATTTGTGTAGAAGACAGGATGACTAGAACGCTGTGATACTAATGATAACTGAGTCAAAATGTTTACTAATCTTTCCAAATAAAGCCGTTTAAACCCCAATATGCTTTAAATAAGTATAATGAGCATCCATTGCGAATGAATCACTAAGTAAAAAGAAATGGAACAAAAGAAAGAATTGAAAGTACAAATACAACAATACTCATAAAAGTACAGCGCTGCGCTGAGTATGAGTGTAATCTATATCGGTTAGCATGTAAGCAGTGATGATGTCACCCCTCTAGTCACTCCAGCGAATCAAGCGTGCACAATAATGACCAGTGTTACCATAAAACCGATATAAAACGAACCGCTAAATACGGTATTTAAGTAATTACCATGTCGCCTTAAGTTTTTGTTTACAGAGTTTGTGCTCATGTATGTTCCCACTAGAATGTTATATAAATGCAACAGTAAAATAATGCTTTACGAGATTGGGGGAATAAGTACAATTAACGACAAAATAGCTTTACAGATTCTTAGATCTGAAAAGGGGTTATTCCCACAGTACTCCAAAATCTTTTCTCAAACTACTCCAAGACAAAAAAAAACTTTATAAAGTGAGTTTCATTTTACTCTATGAGAATATAAGATTATTCTCAAACTACTCCAGAGTACTGGTTTAAATTATTAAATAAGCAGTACATTCATTCTCAATCAACTGCGCGCATTTGTAATAAGATAAAATTATTGTTTGTACAGTCAGGTACGAAATATAGAAAATATGTGTTTTTAAACCACGGAGTGCAGTGCAGTGTTTATTTACGCGTTTTATTTAAATAAATGTGCATTACATTGTAATTCAGTACAAACAATATTGTTCTTCTGGTTTAGCAGTTAGTAGCGATTTGTAAAATAAATGAGTGAAAGGAAAAGAGATTATCCCAGCGGCGCCGAGAAAAGAAAAAGTAAACAGAAAAGAGCAGAGGTTATAAAAAAAGTGCCCAAAATTTCTTCATTTTTTCAGAGACAAGATACTGTGAGTGCTTTAGATTGGAAAGGTAAGTGATAAATAAATATTTCTTTTCACAATTTTTTTTCCTTACGGCTCGGGTGCATATAGGATGTTCCACTTTAGCACCCAAATTATATTTAAAACAGTTTTCTTTTAATAAATTATATTTAATTTTTTATTTTTTCAGTCAATGAATGCTCATAAGGTCTAGGCAGATGGAAAAGTCGAAAGCAGAAACTTTGACTTAGGAACTTTGTTTGGACTAGTTAGAAGATAAACATACTAAAATTCCTGACCCCTCCGAGGTGAGCCGGAGGGGGGGGGGAGCACAAAGAAGTCCCCGTTTTTTCGATTTTTGCTTACTTCTCGAAGACGGTGCTTTGTATGAATTTAATTTTAAAATTTGATTTAGATTCGAATTAGATTTTAAAAATTCTTTCACCAATAGAAAGCCACATTATCCGTGAATGTCATAGGCTGAATATCATCATGCTACTGCCCAAGGGAGCGGAGCAATAATCATAAATGTGAACAATTCCGGTAGATTCCCATACATTTTTGGGAAAACTGATAAATTATGAGCATATTATGTAAGTTATAATAAAAAGGGTGCATCGGGGTTCGAAATACGCCACGGGCGAAGACGGGGTGGGTCAGCTAGTTTTTAAATAATTTGTACCTAGGTGTTTTAATAATGATTGGAGATAGATACAAAGTGCAAAAGACAAAGTTGTAGAGAATTTAATTAGATTTTATTATGTCGTACAACACAATTTCGTACAAAGCACCGTCTTCGAGAAGTAAGCAAAAAACTAAAAAACGGGACCTTCTCCCCCCCCCCCCCCCCCTCTCCGGCTCATCTCGGAGGGGTCAGGACTTTTAGTATGTTTATCTCCTAACTAGCCCAAACAAAGTTCCTAAGGAGTCAAAGTTTCTGCTTTCGACTTTTTCATTTAGAATTTATTCGTTTACTTGACTAGGTGTCGATTGTATACTTATGTTAGTTAGTTTTTATGTCTGCCCTTTTGTTTATACATCTCAAGTGGCATTTTTTGAGTGATGACGAATGATACTTTGATGGCCACCCACTTTGATATGGTCTTTAAGCGCCGCCCGGCGGGTTGTACAAATCTAAGCCGCCTACTACTACTGAATAGTATGAATTGACAAAAAAAGTTGTAAAAATATCGTGAGTGACTGTACTCTTTAATATTTTGTAGAGTAGAACCCTATAATACCCTATATACTAAAATATATGGAGCAGTTTCGGAATTGTTGATGTACAATCACTGGAGTACTTTGAGAATAATTTAAATTTAAATTAGGTACCTATGGAGTAGGGTGCAACTTAAATGCAATATTTTAAAAATAATATTTAATTCTGTGGAGAACTTTGAGAATTAATGTATGGAATTCTTATCTTTTTAGAACAAAAGAATGGAGTACTATGGGAACAACCCCTGAAAAGTCTTGAACCATTCATAAAATAATAACCAAACATTAAATAAATGTTTATTTGTATATCAACTTCGTCCTCTGGAGATTGTTAAACTACATACTCGTAGTTAAATACATTAATTGTATCATTGATAGGTACATGTATGTATATTTCAATGTAACAGAAGTTTATAAATATTTTAGTGTTCATTTTTTGTCGTTGACTGTACGTTGAGGCAATTTGTTTTTACTTGAAGTATTTATTATAGTAATATATCGTAGAATGCAAAAAAATAATAGGGGTGAATACGTAGAGGGCATTAGTGGCGAATGTAAAAATTTTAACATTACATAATGTTTATCGGGTATGTTACAGCTTAGGTAACTTAGGTAGCTAAATTACTAGATATTAGTTATTCTGTGGCTAAATGATCTATAATCTAGATTTGCTAAAACAAGGCACAAAACGACGAATAATGATGAAACAATGAATAAAATAAACCGTCAACCATTACAAACGTAAACGCTAATAATTTTTTCGTCGTGCGACGGCAGTTCCGCCGCGATTGGGCTGTCTGCAGCGATATTTCAAGATAAGCTACTTCGCTCCTATGTTCCGTTCCCACGCAACACTCGCATAACACAATATTACAGAATTCATACTAATTATAAATTCGAAAGAACTTTGTCTGGCTATTACGCTTTCACGCCTAAACCACTGACCCGATTTTGATGAAATTTGGTGCACGGATTAGAGCCATGGGAGTTCAAACCGGGGATGAAAGCTCGTCATTTACGAAGATATCGCCATGAAACTTTAACATTATAAGGCACTAACTAAAATATTATATGTTGTAGAGCGTTTTTTCAGCATTCGACCTGTGGGGGGATGAAATAGGAAATGGTAGTTCATATGGACATCCAAGCGGGTTGTGGCGCGAGAGCGGATCCACGGGCAACAGCTAGTCTTCTATAAATCAAGTCTCTTTCAATAATTTATCTACGTACGAATGAATGAATTAACATGAAACTACGTCAATGTAAATAAACATCACGCTTCAGAGCAAGCTGTCCATAATATTATGTAGGTACTATCAGAGTTGACCTACTAGCATCATTTATATGATTACACAGTCCGTACAGTATTTAATACAAGCAAAGATCTTTATCGGAATACTTCAGTATTACTGCGTAAATTGAAATGGAGTTACCAGGATGATATATTCGTGAGGAGTAACGGAACTGAACGAACGGCGGGCGACGCGTCGCGGTCTTCGACCCGCGGCCGCGGTAGCGACGGCGACGACACGAACCGCCTTGACCTGCGAACTGTTGTCGGTTGCCTATTGCCTGCTGCAAACCTAGTATTAAAACCTGATTAGCTGCGGAGCTAAGCCGATTACGTACGAATACCAACGCTATGTTACTCAACTTTTGTTTATAACTCTTTAGATGACATCAAATTGATAATGTATTTTAGTTTTAGAAGTGTATGAAATAATTTTATTATTTTAAAAAGAAGTTATGTTTAAAATGTGAAATTATGATCGAATAAAAATCATAAGGAATTTATATAAGGAAATAAGTAACTACGTTATCTCAATACTAACTATATAGCGTAGGTAATCTGTGTTAATAGTGCGATTTGTGATAAATATTTTAACTGTAGCCTCCCAATATATATTCGAGAACATACTGTATGTCAGGAAAAATATATCCAATTACACAAAAGTAAGTGACATTACAGTCAGAAATCTGCGCAATAAAAATAAACTAATCCTTCCTTGTTATCGGCTTAGCAAAGTTAGTGGTTCTTTTAGGGGGGAAGGTATACGTTTTTATAATAAATTGCCTGAATCGGTCCTTGGTATGCCTGACAATAAATTTAAAACATTTGTTAAGGCCACCTTATGCAAAAAAGCATACTATAGGACTACTGATTACCTTGAAGACAAAAATGTCTGGCTTGAGCATGGTGCAGGCCCCTCCTAGAATGCTAAAGTGCTACAACTACATAATGCTGTAGTTGTGGCATTTGCCTACTACAATATATTGATATTGTGGTAGGCACGCGACCTTTTTTACTATTTTTTTGACATTAGTATATTTTTGACATTTTCAATTATTTTATTGTTTAACTTCGGTTAAAATTTATTATATATTTTTTTTTTTTTTTTTTTTATACCTTTATTTATATTGACACGAGACAAAATGTACATTCGTCCATTTAGTCTTAAGATATCTATGTATAACCTGACGTCTTAAAATGCAGCAGTGGAGTTTGTTGCGCCGTTTCTTCTCCACTAGCGCCTAGGAAGCGGTGGTAAACTTAGTATTAAGTAGTTTTTGACGTCAAAAAGATGTAATTACGTTACACTATTTTGAAAAATAAAGAATTTGAATTTGAATTTGAATTTGAATTTGTGACTATTTAGTAACCTACTTTTTTCTTTGCTGCTAATAGGCGGTTCCTTTAATCGTGATACCTTTCCACGATGCCACATAGTGAGGATAAAATGCGATGAAAAAGGAAAGTAAGGGTTATGAGACATCGATAACTTTCATAAACAGTAGTTAAGTAGCATACTAAAAGCGATAGCTATTTCAAGAGTGATAACAACAACGGTGAATGCCAGTTTTAAAATGTGAGAACTCACAACGCAATGTTCACAGAGTCCAGCCTTAGTGATAAGATGATTAGGATGTACTTCCTGAACTTCCTCGGTTTAACCGACTGCTGTGAATTGCAAGGATCATTGATCACTTATAATAAATGTATGTGAATATATGAACTTTAATAGGCAGTAAGTTTTTTCAAATAAAATAAAATACATAATTCAATAATGACATGAATGTTATAACAAACCGTTCTATTCAACTGTAAACAATTGTTCAACTAGACTGTTACAAGTCCGAGTCCATATAAAATTAGCATCATAATTGAAGAAAATTGCTCGGTAGACTGAGCGAATCGATCCCTCATAAAGATGGGTTGATATATGATTGCGCATGGGCATAGCTTGTGACACAATGCCCTGTGCACGCTGCCGATTTACTAACAACTTCAGTCGAATGATAAACAGATATTGAAACAAATTGTAGATTCGTGATGGCGGGGACGAATTAACAATTCTGTTTTTAGAATTAATTTATGATAGAATTTATTATGCAGATTCAGGAGGTACCTACCTACCTACCTAATTTTGATAAAATAATTGACGACGAGATCGTAAGAACGATCCCTCTAAAATATGTCTCAAACGCGCATTTGAGATGCTCTGCGCCAATAGCGCAATTCGCAGAACATCTCACGTGCACGCTTGAGACATATCTCAGAGATAAGTGTCATCTATTAATACGGGCCTAAGTTAAGGCCTACAGATTCACAAACTAGCAACAGATTTACATGATGAGTTTTCTCCAGGAATTAACTTCTAAAATGTTCCCCTAGACACCACATCCATAGTCGCTTGTGCCTAACCTAAATCCCGCTACTCTCTATTTGTTAAGTCTTCTTCGTCGGGTCAAAAATATTGGACCTTAGGTCTTATCTAGGAAATGGTTGAAAAACAGCATGATATAAACATAGATATATCTATCATCAATTCGTTTATAACGCGTTCCCTGGTAGAACACAAGTGCTTGGTTGTAAATAATGAGGTGCAAAAAACCCAGGCGCCAATAAAATTGCAGCAGCAACCATTTTGCGGACGGGTTCAAAGATCGCATTAGTGAACAAGCCGACTACATCTTTACGATCTTAATAAGTCCATTTGAAACTAAACGTGTTCTGATTTGAAAGTCAATCTTTCATTTTAGAATTAGGACATGGCGATATATTAATCGAATCTTGAGAAAAACAGGGTTTTTCCTATTCATCACATTGGTGGTATAATAAGTGTAACCAACGGGGTTTTTTTCTATTGCTCAGATTAATTTGATGCCACACACCGATAGAATATCTCTGATATAATAAATATGCTAGTATGGATATTCATTAATGTTCGACAAAGATTCAAAGAGTCATTGTGGTAACATTTATAAAGATGTAACGCATTAATCTCTGAAACTTCCAGTGCGATTAGAGTTTTTTTTCTGGCCGATGACAGTCTGGGCATTGGACAAAATTCATTGACTATTTACCATCACGCTACGGCCTTTAGGAGCTGAGCAATGAGTAAAAAGTTCAGAATCAGAAAGATGGTGTAGTGGACGACCACCTTGTTTTTGAAATACTCATCGAAAGCTGAGGTACTTTAGTGCTTGATGCGATTTCCGAATAGTAAGCGAAGCAAGCGCAGAAGAAAAAAAAGTTAATATTCACGTTTATAGCAAACAATTGATTAATTTAATCACGACAACGCATCGATAACGGCTACGTCAACGTTGAAGTGAATTTATTAGAAAATGTCTGGGTCGCACTACAAGTTCAAAAGTAGTTACTTCTAAATAAGTTGATGGCTACATTGTGTAGTGATTGCTTTTCTTAGTTGAAGAATCTACTTATATATAAATTGGCTAAAACAAAACTGTTGAGACCTTTTTCTTTGTATTTCTCTTACGCTTCTTCTCAACCGATGTTCATTTTAACTAACATTGGTGTTATCACTTTGGTTCATTCAGATTTCTTGATACGATTTTTTTAGTTTTGTTCAAGATTTCTGTCGATAACTAAGTATAAAAATACATGAATGTAGATCAGACTGTGACGTCACACCAGCCGCGAAGTGGCTTCTGCGCTCATACGGTTGCGTATGCGCAGGCACATAACGGTGCGCGTGCACGAGTACCGGATACGGGCACGTCATCCGGCCGCTAGCACGACAACATCAATCAACACTGACTGCGATGCGCGTGCCCAATCATCTGCCTTTTCCTGCACAACACTGGTAATACTTTACTAGTGATTTTTTATACTATGACAATACCAACGTAACGTACAAACTTGGTTCAGGTTTTTCTAACAAGTACAAGTAACCTAAATTACCGGTAACTCCTCCAACTAAGTTATATTGCTTGTGTTAGAAATGAGTTCATGTCGGTAGTCTACTGGCCAGGATTCAAACTCTTCCTCAATTCATTTTTGCATGATAAAGTACTAGTGACCTAAGAGATATCAGCCTTCTTAACAATTTATGTAACAATAAATGATACTGCAATAATTTTTTTAAACATTGTTTTGATGACTCAATCCACATTATTATGAATGAATTTTTACAACTTTTAAAAATTTTACTACAAGCTTACTTTCTTGTATGATAACATTTTCTAAATTAATATTATCTCGCATCTCTTTCACAATTTGACCACTTTTGTTTCCTTAATCGGTATAGTTAGCAATGTTTATTTTCTCTCTTTTGTGACCTCTTTAATGACTTATAAAGATATCGAAAATTTCCGAAACAATTTTGAGTTTGTTACACTGTTTCTACTGAAATCCAATCATCTTCCAAACCTTTGTAAACGAACTTTGCCAACTGAAATATTATAGTCTAGCTTCCTTCAGTGATTCTGCTAACTTTCTCCTTGTTAGATCTAGTATATTCGGAAGGCATGAAAGCTATCAGAACCTATTTAAAGTTGTCTTTGTTTTTAGTGAGTAAATAATTATTTTCTTGTGCCACCAAGTGACCAAATTTTGAAGCGCCCGCGTCGAGACATTTTAGTTACTTTGAGGTTGTGAATTCGAACCACAGAAATAATAGTTATAAAAATGAGATTAAAAGCGTAAACAGCTCTTAGGTCTAATCCGACGTAAGTTTAATTATAAGTCTAATTTAAACACGCATTAACGTGTGGCTCTAGATCCCGTATAGATTACAGCGATATCTATGCGTACTTAAACGGGCATTATGTGGAGTTTAAGTTCTGTTTGAGTTTTATTGCAGTAGCAACAAAGTAGCGACATCGTATCTGGTAAATGCTAGCGATATCACTTCTGTTACCTTATTATTTCTGTGATTCGAGCCTTTAAGCTTATGCCACAGATGTGAAATCAATCGTTAGAATTCGGCTCCGTCTGTGGTTTTTTCGAAATGGGGCTAACTGGAAGGTTAACGAAGGAGTTTAAAAGAATTCTGTATATTTTGCTTCAGATCCTCAACAAAAAGGCGTAGACAGACTCTAAATTAATAAACAAATGCCGATGCGTCCAAACTCACATTCACAATACACCATCAAGTTAAAACAGTATCATGAAGCGAACTCACAGATTGATCTTTCCGATGTAATGTCGCGACAAACGGCTCGGTCGCCTTGGCCTTGCATTGCCGTGAGTTATACGAGGCCAGGAGTGAAGGAATATAGCAGCAAACCGTGTCCTGACACACAACCATCATCATCTTAGCGTAATACCCAGTTGTAACCGATTACATCTTCTACTCCTGTTGATTTAGCTTTTATGGTAGCGACTACCGTCTGACCTCTGAGCTCCACAAGGAAAGACTTGAGTTAGAGGTTCGTCCGTCATGCAGTAGGTACCGGCTTGCAGGTGAGGTTGACTTGGCCTCGAAGGTCTTGGTGGGATCCCACACACAAAGTCCTCACTTGTAGACTCAGTGGAGGAAGTGTGCCGAGCTACCAGTTTTCTTCAGGATTTAGCAAGAATATGAATATTATTATCTGCTAAATCTGACACAACCGGGCACAATGCTAAGATAATGAATGTTTATTATTGTTATTATTTCTTTTCTATCAGCAAATATCAATGTTTTGGATTAATCAGAGAGCATCGTTTGAGTGCAAAAGCTGCGTCTATTGTCTAAAAACAAGATAGCAACATCGCTAGGGCCATAAATCTTGGAACTGTAAGAAAATTTATTAAGGAGATTTTATTACTCCCATGTGAGGTCTTTGATGATGACATCCAGGCATTTGTAATACCACGCTATTTATATGAGTCAACCGAGGAAAATTGTTTATTATAGCTGTTGTGCGATGAGTATGCATACCGATTATACCGAACCCAAACAGATCATTAAAACTGTATTAGTTATTGCACTGATATTATTTCAAATTATATACTTACATCAGATACCGCCGTGTGTATTTAAACTCTGTATGTATAAAATCGCTAGCGTATTGCCCTTGAGAAGTCGTAAAATGACTTGTAAGTGCAGTGTACTGGTTTGGTAATTTTCGGAAGATCGAACTGAATATTGCCATTAATTCGAAGTAGTACTCGTAGTAAGATATTATCGGATTGTCACCAAAGATATCCAAGTATACCAAATTTGGATCCAATCTATAGACAGAAAGTGGTTGTAATTGAGCTTCCGAGATTTGATCCATACTAACAAACAACGTAGCAAGTTAAATAAAAGCTTATAAAAAAGTAGGTTAGAAATATCCGAAACTTATATAATCTGAACCTAATTTTCGCATAAAATTGTTAGTGTTTTCGAATACTTACCTCGCTCTATAGGTACATTCATATTAATGTATAGAGATATTTTGAAATTAGTACTACGAGTATTATTGGTGGCTAGGACTTGATGTTCCGCTTTCAATGAACACCGCGACGATTTATTTCTCACTCCGATATTATAACCACTTAAATGTTTATTAAACTAAAAGACACCCATTAGTTCAATAAAAATACTATCGGTAAATAGTGTATAATTATGTTAATTCATATTTGCATAATTGTGTATGATATAGTATAAATATTCATTACCGAGAGATAAAGTAGTTTACACAAAAAACTCGCTCGCAAAAAGTTAGAAAATATATCAAGACCTCATATAGAACTGACGTATGACTACATCTATCGTATTACTTAAGAACCAAACTAGTTTGTCTCGCGACAAGCGTGGAATGAAATCCGAGAGCACCTCAATAAATGGGCTAACATTTATCTCGGGTGGAGTAGTTAATACTAGACTGAGCGTCGCCTACATCTGGATTATCTTTATATCACAAATCACAACTAATTATTAGAAAGTCTGACCTACTTTATAATAGACACACTCCTATGTAAATCGCCCGTTGATACAATTCAATACAATTTTGTCATCATTTTATAATGAAGAGTAGATTACGAAATACTCGTAATCGGAACCTAGTAGAGGCGAGTGTCGCAAGCGTGCCGTGACTAGTGTCGTCTTCGGTTTGTTGTAATATCGTTGATAAGGAGCAATTTGTTACTTTGAACTTACTGTTTGTGATAGTTTGCACGATCAACCGAAGTTTTGTTCCGGGACGACACGCGACACAAAGTTGGGACAAAGAACTTATTGGGTACTTTATCTAGTCGGCATAAAGAACATTATGTAAGCACGATTGGAGGAATTGTTATTTGAACACACTCAGGTATATATTTCGAGAGTGTTGAGAACATTTACCCAGAACTCGTAATGTGGCCGATGTTTCGAGCGAGCGGAGAGCCAAGATGCCGCGATATACACCGAGCAAGATTCTAATACAAGCCTTTCCAAGAATCTCACCAGACTGCGCTGGGCTGGACATTCTTTCATTAAACACATTTTCTCATACAGTAGTTTAACGTATGCGTTATATACGGTTTGAAATTGTAAAGTGGGTATTAATTTCACTTTACGAGCGCGTCGAGTTTTATGTATGGGAACAAGGTTAGATTTATTATTTTACCAAAACAAACATCCCTTTGGATTGTTCAAAGATCTATTTTCTGTTACCGAGATAATGAGAAGCTTTTAAGAGAGCAGTTTTGTAACCTCGTGTTATCTGATAAAAAATATAAGGGAACTGGTTCGAATTGCGGAATTATTGATAAGTGTTTAGTGTATAAAGCGTGCAGAAAGGCGTGGCAAGTTTGTGTTCTGTACCAGTTTGGTGGCACACCGGGACGAACGGCTTGAGCTAGGTATCTACTGTAAAGTAGGTAGCTCTAAATCTGTTAAACAAACCAGTATTTATGTAATTTTTAAACGACTTCAAAAAAGGAGGAGGTTCTCAATTCGACTGTATGTTTGTTGCCTCATAACCTTCGAGCGTGAACCAATTTCGATGTTTCTTTTTTATTTTGAGCTTTGAGAATTGTCATTTATGTCATAAAAAAAATAAAAGGCGTACGACTTTTTTGCCGTGAAAACCGACACAGCAATCAAGCAGTAAGTCAATAAAAGCGATTTCGGATATAATGGCGCTTAAATTTT
The DNA here is from genome assembly GCA_963576445.1 of Lithosia quadra. NCBI lineage: Eukaryota > Metazoa > Arthropoda > Insecta > Lepidoptera > Erebidae > Lithosia > Lithosia quadra. The sequence continues at coordinate 5,192,235 of OY754892.1, forward strand.
TTCTCAATGTTTGTGGAAAACTAATACAGGTGCCCGAGTGATTTTTGCAACATAAAATTCAAACATAATAGTTTTCCCACAAACAAAACATTTGCACACCATTTTAAGCGCTTTTTTATGGCTTACTGTTATCTCGATTACCAGGGCAGCATTCAGGTCAAACTAACATGAGGTGTGTAAAAAGAAAATTCACACGATATACAAGTCTAGCTATCGTAGGCGGGACGCGTGGGCGTAATGTGAGCTACTGTGGTACGTAGGGACTTGTAACCTTTACTTAAATCTTCAGTAGTGAGATATAAATCCATGAAAGTCCTCGATTTTTCTGCTATTTTTATTCTGTAGGTGTAAGGTTTCAGTATAATAAATATGCTAATACTTAAATGCACATACCGTAGTTCGGTACAGTGCTGTCCTGCCCAGGTGAACGACAGCATGACAGCACTATAATTACAAAGACCTTCGGGGTCGAAGACATTCTTAACTGCGAGGGGCACAGTATACCTGGTTCCCACTAAGATCTTCGTCCAAAAAGTTACGTAAATTGGTTTCCAAGTTAGGTAAGAACCTGTGTTATGGGTAACTAAGCTTCCATTCAACACAAATATCATACTGAGTTATAACAAAAAGGAAATGTTGAATTCTTCCCTCCATCAGCGTAAGATAAAGTTGACAAGCGAAATTATAAAGCTCAAAGTTTCAACTGAAGATAGATCGACCGACTGGCCCACTTATTATCGTGTCCTGCACGCCTGAACTCATGTACGCCTGAGGAACTAATAAGCACTTCCGAGAATGCAATAGCCGTGCGTTTGGGTGAATAAAACAGATATAGAGGAAGCAAACAACATGTATCAGAATATAATATTTATGGTTTGGAAGTAGCTGTACCTATTAACAATAATAACTAAGATATCCTACTATTATCATAAATGCGAAAGTTAAAGATAAGTTTAAGCATAGGGCAAGATTAGAGTCTAGAATACCATAATAGGCTACTTGTCATCCCAAGAATAGGTTGCGGAATCGGGATCAGAATTTCACGGGAGCGGAGCCGTGGGCTACAGCTAGTAATTAATATTGTTTTGTAACTCAGGTCAGAAGCACTTAAAACCAGCGGGTTCGTATGAAAACTTTAATTGCAGTTGAGCTCGCGAGGTATGCAAGGACAAAAGCATTGGAGGGCTGTTGCTCTACCTATTCCGGATACGAATGAATTCAACTATAGTAATCAAGATTGTTGAAATCCGCAGTTGGTCACATGAGTTTGTATCAATCCGTATGGCAATGTCTTTGAACAATACCTATTTGCATGCTGCTTCGGATCTCTAGTATGGTGATACAATATATTACTTAATGGCAACATACTGTGAACCCATATATTTCGCAAATAAATTATATAATTTGATAAGAAGAAGAAAAGAAGTAGGTGTAGATATGAAATTATTTCAAGCAAGACGTGATATATAAAAACTATGGTATGTACTACTTTAAGTAAAAAAACCAAATAGAAATATATCCTCTTCACTTTAATAAATCGTGTCGAATTAAAGCTGTCAGAGAGCTCCACCGATCACTGCAAGCGACTATCATCTTTAAACACATGAATTTAGGAAAGAAAATAGCTCATCTGAAGTTAAAGGATCCTCTCGTTGATCTAATATTTACTCAAGTCAATAATATTACGTGTATTCTGTTACAGTGTATTAAGTTAATACATGAGAGTTAAACAATTTCGCAAACATTAGCGGTTTGACCAATTTTATGTAACAGATATTTTTATATATATAAATCGATCGACTCAGTGTGAGTATATTAAATAAATGCGTGTATGATATAATTGTATAACCAACTGAAAAACTGACTACATACAGAAATACATATCCTCACGCCTTTTCCCTTCGGAGTAGACAGGAGTAGTAAGAGGAAACGAAATAGATGCGGAAATATGGGCGTTAATACACTTCTGCCTGCATATCTACTACATATCTTAAGCAGTGAAGAGTTTGTGCCCTTGCATCTTGGGCATTGAATCGGACATTTTTATCCAATCCGCCCAAAATGCCACAACATAAACCCTGTAGATGGGTTTATAAATACCCGGCATTAATCGGACGGATTGAATAAATGCCTATAAACCCATCAATGGACGTATAACACCAGGCAACTCATCTACATACAGTACTCGTAGATGGGTTTATACCCGGCATTAATCAGACGGATTGAATAAATGCCTATAAATGGTTTTAAGACCAACATTAATCGGAAGGATTGAATAAATGCCTATAAACCACAGACGATAATGATAACTAGTTATCATACCCTCTTTGCTATAAACCCATTACTGGATGTAAGCATGTTCATGATACTGAGGCTGTCTTCGAACAAAACAAAAGTGGTCAAAATTACAGACAAACATTGTTTATACATTTTTATATAAATAACCGCATATAGATCAAGGTCGAAGATCTTGAAATGTTTTATCATATTAAAAAGTAAACACTTTTGTCCTCAATGCAACACCTGCCTCACACAAACCCACATCTGTAATCTGAGTTTCTTTGAAGTACTATTTGTATAATGACACATATCAAACAATACAATAATTTGTATTGTACGAGCATACGAAACATAGAATTTATATAATAAAGATCAATAATGATTGCAGGAACTAATTGTCGATTTCGGTAACTATTGATCATCATTCTCTGAACCTTTTTCCCAACTCAGTTATAGTCGGCTTTCCAGTCTAACTGTGATGCGGCTGAACTTCGATATTTTCCGTGGAGCGACAGCCATCTGACCTCCACAACTAATGGTCTTTATGACCACTGGTGATATCGAAGTTCCAAGTTAGGCTGGTTACATTTCTTCAACTAGGTTTTCTTAACGGTAACAATAATAGTTACTATCACATTGGACTTTTGTGGGCTCCAATGGAGCCCACAAAAGTCCAATGTGATAGTAACTATTAAGAAAACCCGTTAAGAAAACCTAGTTGAAGAAATGTGGGCATCACGTCTGCCTACCATTTCAGCTTTTAAAGGCGTGTTTGTAGGTATGTAAACTATGTAATTTAGGCGTCAAGCCATCTTGTCATATCAATGTGCCATGACATAAAACATTTGATTTACGTATAGTAAGATCAGCAGTTTAGGCATAACTAGATTCTCCTTCTGATTAAGAAAACGAGGTCACACCAAATTCGGATTTAGAGTTCGCAACATGCGGTATAACGAATACGACCAGTGCCATCTAGCGTACAAACATAGAACTATAGGTCAATTGTGTTGAATTCTGGGAAAGTCCGATAATTAATAATTGTCTATATGGTGTGGCGATAGTGCATTCGACTGCTACGACGGGGGAGCGGTTTCGATTCCCGCTCTGTGACATATTTTTATGCATGAATATATCTATTTGCATAGGCCTGTGTGTTTTTATGTATAATACGAAGTATTTACAAAAAAGTATGTAAATATTTGTATCAGCATTCTAGAACTCATAACACTGGCTAGTTAAACTATGCTTACTTTGGGTCTAGAGAGAACTGTGTATGTCGCAGAACATTTATTTAGGTATTTACTTCAAACTTGACCCTATTTTCACTCTCAGGATTATGCACAGACTTAAATGGAGTAATTAGTCTGAATACCCATAGCTATTCATGGAAATATAAAAAAGAAAAAGCTGTTAAATGGAGTTGTTCGGTGAAAACATGGTTTGTGCTGTTTTCGCCGAACCGCAATTACTATTGTAGTCCTGGTAATTCTCCGACGGTACTGGCATATGACGTCACAAATTATTAATGTTGTCTACACAACACAATTCCCACCGGTTAGCTCTCAGATAAATCAATCTAACCTAACTACTTTAAATTATTATAAGTGTTAAGATAAGTTCTGTATATACTAACAATTTGATATCTTTTTGCCGTAAGTAATTAATAATGTACTTAGGTAGATTAACATTATTTATAGAACTATTTTATACAGGATTTAGACCGAAAAAGGATTTAAACAGAAAAACTCTTAGCTAAATCAACTCGGTCGGCGTCCCTTATCAAAACGTTCTCATTTACCGGCCGTGTCTTTCTTTGTTTTTACTGTGTGAAATAAAATCGCTTAAATTTGGCAATCAAAAAATTTACTTCATTTTTATTCGATATCTAATATTATTGTTTATATTTAATTAAAGTAACCGTCAAGTTTCTCTATTCATATTCAAAAGATGTACGAACAACGCAATCGATTACTCAAAAGTGTGCGAGACTTGTCAAACATCGGCTAGACAGAAAAAAAAGTCGCATATTTTCTCTCTATGCACACTGATTTATTTATACGATGAAAATGCTCTTGTGCACGAAACTTAGTAGTGCCGTAGCATGCATTCAACGATCCAGCCTACATAGAGAGATATTAAAGTGCGGGTGGGATACGGTGGGTGCAATCTGAACACCCACCACCCCCGCCCGGCGACTAATTTCCGACGACTAGTATACTACGGTATATTATGTTTTACACAAGTTCATATTTTAATTTGCGTTCAACTGCTACGCGTGATTAAGGCGAGCAAAATTATATTCCGGGTACTAGCTGATGTCCGCGGCTTCCCCGCGTGGAATTCTGTTACCGTTCCCGCTTCCCATGGGAACTTATTGCAGAGGTTAAAAGTAACATGTGTTATTTCAGACTATAATCTATTCCTGTGCCAAATTTCAGTCAGATCCGATCAGCCGTTCAAGTTTGATTAAGTACCAAGCATCAAAACATCTTCACAAAAGCTGGAGTTCCTTGTGGGGGTAAAAGATGGTTGTTAAGTTATCTGTGTGCTTATTTATCATCTAACAGATTTCGACAAAATGAGAACTGCTTCCTTATTGGCAAACGGTTAAAATTATAAAACTCAAAGTTTATTATAATTTGAACGATAACGAGACAAGGCTATTTTGATCGAAGACAATAGAAGTTATTAGCAAAAATTTGATACCTTAGATCGAGTTCTAGTTTTCAATAAATTATTTTTTGTCAGGCACACTTTAAGTAAGTACTAGGTAACTAAACTGCCCAAATCTTTAAAAACAAACAGTTTTTTTTTTGCGTTGTGGCTATTGCATTAAGAACTTACTTAATCACTAATCACAGAAGTAATTATCTATTAACCCACTCACCTAAACTAGAACTATGAATGGGTTGATTAAACACGTGTCAATATTAACACGATATAGTTAACCTATAAAACTTAATCTATAACTCCATTAATACATACTTACCGATCAGATGCAGTATAAAAAGGACCAAGAACAGAGTATTCCCTTTACTAAGACGTTTTCCAATTTCGTTTACATACCTGAAACAAAAAAAGAAAATCCATTTAATATTCCAATGGAATTATAATTACTGCGCACAAATGGCAAACCAAATATCCATCGCGCGATCCCAATTTAAAACGGTAATAATTTTAGACCAAAATCTGACGTTTTATCGCAATTTCATCGTCTTCATTTCGTACCAAGCGGCGATAAGTTCCTTTCCAACGGCCTTGCCGGTTTGACCTTTTTGTTTCAACTCGCAAAGCTCATATAGACGACCATAATTATTGTACGGTGTGTTAATTATTATCTATCATAATTCAAGTGTTTGAGCATTGACCACAATTATCTAGTAAGTAATAGAGGTAAAGTTTTATGTAATGTAATTGTAAAAGGAAAATATAAAAAAAGTAATGTAAGAATGATGAAAAGATAAAGTGTGTGATAGTATAGGGTAAAGGGTAATCTCTGGAATAGGTAGCATACTAATTGCTTTGAAATTTCATTGAAATAATAAATTATAAGCTTTTATGGGTTAAAGATGTGCAACGGGGGTTCGAAATACACCACGAGCGAAGCTGAGGAGGGCCAGCTAGCACTAAGATGTTTTATCCACAGTGAATTATTCTCTTTGATTTCAACTAGGTGGAACTCACCGACCGAATTTTGACTCAATCAGCTCAGGTTGTTCGTTTCTTCCCACATATTTACTATTATGTTGACCAATTATATTCTGTGTTTCGCTTAACACAGTAAAACAACTAAATTCACTTACTCGTGCACTCAAATAAAGCAATTAACTATTGATATTATATGACCTAAATTAATCGTTTCAATGGCGCAGAAGGCTCAATTTCCTACGACAACCTCCGCTTCACAAGTAATAAATCCATTGGAACTAATATCGACACAGATGCCAACCCATTAGTTGCCAATTCGTCTGCAGCGTCTAGTTCCTAAGACAACAACTAGATACTATAATTGGTAAGTTACCTAGTTACCTAAAGACAGACAGATAACGAGGTGATCCTATAAGTAAGGGTTCAGTTTTGAAGTATGGAGCCCTAAAAAGAAAACGAAATGTAGGTATATGTGTAATTACAATGCTAGCTTTTGCCTGCGTGAAATTCTGTTCCCGTTCCCGCTTCCCATGGCAGGTTCCCATTGGATTGAATTGAATGGGTCGTGTCCCTGTCCCAAATTTCAGCCAAAAACGTTCAGACATTTTTGCGTTAAGGGGTAAAAACATCCCTACATCCATACTCCCAAACCTGTCACGTTTATAATATTAGTATTCTTATTTTGCAAAAAAATTAGTGGAAGTTGTGAGTTTTCATAAAAAAATGCTAGAGATAGAAAAATCATATCCTATAGGTATTTGGCATTTATGTTTCAAACATACGGATTGAAAGGTACGTTTTCAAATGTGTTAAAATTGTGAAATCTCATATTTATTGGGATATTTTCTGGGATTGCCACCAGGAAATCTAAGGTTTACGCTTTTATGGAGATATTATTGTAATGTAGCTTGTGTCAAGTGCCATCCGAGAGTTGGTCGTTGTTATCAAAACTGTTATTGTGAAACTTTGCTATCCACGCCATCAAAATTTAAGTAGGTACCTGGTCCAGGCACCAACTTAAATTTTGATGGCATGCAGTTTTCACCAACAAATTGGCATAGACTTGCACTAATTTTACCCCGCGGCTTTGCGCGTAGTGTAGATATGTACTTCGATCCCTCGTGGAACCTATTTAACCCCCATAATTTTACAATAATGTAAATTTTGCAAATCGAACCAGTAGTTTCTGAGATTAGCGCGTACAACCAAACAATAAATATATTATAGATGTAGTCATATAACTTTCAAAATATGCTAATACTTTTAATGTAAGTAGTTGGAAAAGCATGTAATCATAATTTCACGTTGGTTTATGATCTAGCGTGGGCTGAACGACACACGCCATACGAGGACTCTTCAAAAGAGAACAAGGACGTTTGAAAAAAGACGCTTCTTTGAACGCTTGCTGATCGAGTTTTAGCTTTGTAGTCGCTTGGACGAAACGCGATTTAGTATTCTTGAGAGAGATGTTAGTTACCTGAAGGTTCGTGAAGCTAAGGATAGTCGACGTCAAGATTAAGGGATAATGTCTTTAGTTCTTGAAGGTTCTGAAGAAATTGGCAATGATTTTTATATTTGCGAAATATTTTCATCACTTCTTGGGTCACCTCGGAAGTGGTATCCAAAAATTTGTTGCCCACAGAACCTGACGGTGTTTTTTGTGACATATTAATTAATCAGTTCATTTCGCTCCATTTCATTTTATAATGGTCACGTCACTTGGCTTCAATTCTTCTGATAGTAACAGACAATGAGACTACATTTAGTAAAGTCTCACTGTATCAGGAATGAGAGAATCAGCTGTCATTGTAGTAAAACATATATATACACATTGCTTTCAAAAATGAATTACTTGCAATGGAATTATTATTCTACTAAACTAACTGCTACCTGAATTTCTTTTGACGTTACATGAACTTTCGCACACACATGTACGCGTATTTACAAGACACAAGTACTACAATTTAATTGTTCACCCGCCTTCGCGAGATAGAATATCTAAACCATTATACTGTCGGTGGTGTAATGGTCAGGGTTCGAACCTACAATCTCTCGATCGCAATCACCTAACTACTAGACAACTGCCATGTTGAGTTCATGTCCAGATCTGTATAAAGCCTAACTCATTAGATACAGCGTAGCGCTCTCCTAGTTAGTCTAAGGTTAAATTGATAAGACTACATTATGTACACATTCCATACTTATCTTATCGTCAAGATGATCATGGTAATGTAGTGGCGATGTCATTTCATTTAAGGCGATGATATAACTGTGAAACGAGGTTCAATATTGTAGTAGAGGCCATCTTAAAACCGGAGATTCCCGAAACGGTATGCAGTTTTAGTCGGTTGAAGTCCGAAATAACCGTGCTATCCATGGGGATTTCGTGGGTGAACCGAGGTGCGATGGGAAATATCTTATGTGACTATACATATATGTACACTCCAGCGTCCGAAAGCCCAAAAACAGCGTTCGGTTTTGGTAGTTACAAGTTCAATACGTCGCCAACATTACCACCCCCGTTGGCCGGTGGGTATGGTATATCCGTGGGGATTTCCGCACGAATACTTCCTATGACAAATGGAAAAAGAACTTTTCAAATCGATCAGATCTAAAGATTAATGCGTTCAAACAAACATATTACATATTCAGCTTTATTACTAGTATAGATTACTCATATGCTTAATTATAAGCATAAATTAAGTGCGGGCCCGCCCAGTATGTAACGCGCATATCGACCTTCCGACCAAGTTAAATTGTTAGGTGATGGCGATTACATATTAGCTCAGTTAATAACATATTAATTAAACGCCCTTGGCTTTCGCTTCGGGCATGGTTTTACACCTTTTTTTATACGTCAACTTGAGTCTTTTGAGAATACCCCAGGAATGATTTTACACCTAGATATTGTACATTGTAGACTGTATTATACACGTATAATAATGCTGAATAGTTTGTACGCGGTAATCTCTGAAACTGACTAGGTATGTCACTTGAAAAAAAATCTTCGTGTAAGATGTTCCGGGTGCAAGGGCAAATGTCTGTCTGTAACCTTACACCCCCGGCGTTTGAAGATCCGAGACGGCGTGCGGTTTTAATCGGTTCAAGTCCGAAATAACTGTACGTACGGTAGTCGGTACCTACCCGAGGGGATTGCCGCATGAAAATAAAAAATAAGATGTTTAACTGTACAAACCTTCAAAATAAAAAAAAAATGTTTTTGTATGCTTTTGATATGTACCTATGCTAACACCTATGCTAACACCTATCTAACGACCTCAATACGAAAAAGGAACTTGTCACGGTTTGTTGATAAAATTTACTAATATATGTGTTTTTTATATTAAAATAGGTACCTATGTAAGAAAAACACGAAAACGTGGAAATAAATAATAGCACGTACCTATATAACCACTAAACCTCACTAGATAGAATGATGCAAAATGATAAAGAAAAAATACAGCATGCCCGGAATAAATACCTTCTACCTATATTGGTTAAAATGTCAATAACTCTCCATTTACAATATACACATTCGAAAAAAAAACTAATGCATCCGAAATGTTCCAGAATCCGTTTGTACCACCGAAGTGACTTGAATAAAAATGAGGTCAAATTGGATCGGAGCGATATAATCTATGTTAGGCGTATAATATGTAGAACCATTGGGAAGAATGCCTGTTGTTTTACCAGTGCAAAAAATATCCACCTATACGAAATGATACGTATAAGTAATGATCCTACGTCTAGCTAAAGTCTAAATAATTCATTGGTAATAAAATGAACTAATGTAAATATGTGGAATATGGGATTCTTCAAAAAGGGCAGGTTCAAAATTAGCAGGTTTTTACAGGGCCGTCAACGCGAGTCCTCGTCCATTAGGCGCGGTAACCCTTGTATGCTAGTCTGCCACCTGAGTTGTATAAAAGTACTTTAATGGTATTAATAGCTTATCGGTTCAAGCTTTCGGCTATTCGGTGTCAAGTATTTATTTTATTACCTTCAATAATAACATACAAGCAGGAGAGGAAGTTCATGAAGTTGTAAGGACAGAAGCAAATGGCGGGCTATTTTCTCTACCTACCCCGGCGGGAAAAAGGCGTGAGCATATGTGTTACGTATAATTTACTAATACTATTAGGTATATCGCATCTTATCTCACTCAGTGCATTGTAATTTTACTACGTGCATTTGAATGCATCCGATAGTCAGATCGTGCACATGCGCAGATTAATGTCCACCAGTCAACAATGTTATCGTGCAAGCGCCATCAACAATATCTTCCTAATTAAAAGACCGTCGGTCATTCCACCTATGATGCGAGCCGAAAATAATAGTGCACTAAAATGTCTGTCAGTCTGCGAATCCAAAGTCAAGGCAACAAAAAATAATCACTGATTCCGAAGTATGGCAGAAATTTGTGCCGACACGCACGCCCAAGTGAGCGGCCCCTTTATTTGACAGCAAATTAATAATCATATGGAAGACCGGAACGCCTTAACTGACAACCGCGTCGACTTAACATCGACTTTATAATGTAAGCACTAAAGTCTAAGGTAAACATTTATTATGAAATGAATATTACTATGCAATTTCAATCCTTACGCCGTGAGACATTAAAGCTTAAATCGAGCACCGGAACGGAGTTAATAGGATGTAATTTATCCGGGTTGTAGTGCTACGTTGCCGCTCCGGGTGCTGTGCGATGGAGACGGTGGCGAACCAGTCAGTGGATTTGAACAAGACGGAGATGTTTTTGTTGTTGCGCGCAATGGTCATTAGTCGCCGAACAGGCAGTCGCGAGTGCGCCACCGTCGCCGTATTGTGAAACGAGGTGCGAGCACTAAACGTCGTAAGCGGCATTCTCATTAATTTTCAGGAAGACGTGAAATTCTCTCTCATTGGTCTCGCCCTTCGTTAAATAGCTCGCAGCCTGTTTCACGCTTTTAGAAAGCTGCGCGGCACGACTGACAACAATGATTACCTAAGATTTAACGTGAAAAGATTTATTTCCTCCATAATAAATCATTCACTTTTTTATCATCAGATGTAGCTAACGTCATCTTATTAGGTATTATATTAATGTTCAGGAATTGGTAATAATCAAATCGAACATCAATTATGAGATGAGATATAGTCACTAACATGCAACCATAATAAGTAGGTATGCATTCACGCCCTTTTTCCCCAGTTGTTACAAGCTTTTGTTTAACTTGCTCTGTTAGTTTGTTTGTATGAGTCAAATCTTGTAAGCGTAATTGGAACCTGACGTTAGATTGAACTCAAAGGTATAGGTACTTGCTTATCTTAGGTGACAATACTACAATGGTCTATGGAGCTGGTCTGATGATGGAGTCGGAGGGTGTCTTCTGCACTAAACAAGATAAACTGATCTTGCTGAGACTAATTTGTTCTTTTTGGCAAATAATCTAATGCCAGATAATATACCTACATGATCTGAAGATGGACTGTATAGGTAGGTATGTCATAGGAACGTTTGAACTATACAAGATAAGCCCGTCATATTTGGGCTCCTGTGATTTGTCTTGTTATGCACTAACACTAGAAAGCTTGATATTTGAAAGTTTTTTGAATTAATAATTCATCTTTTCTTACAAAACCAGAATACCTAAAGGATTGCAGACTTTGACCACGTATGGCAGTATTTTTACAAAGTTACTTCATATTTAATTGCACATAGCTATTATTTCTCAATTTACTATAGTTAATATGATATAAGCTACGTTATATGACCAAAAAAGCAATTTTCGGCCTTATTTGAGCATGAAATCTAATTCACATCTCTCTCTTTCATTTGACTTTCATTTTATCAATATTCGCTACTACATAATGACAATAAAAACGACGTATTTCTAAATAGTAGTCTTAACCCTTAAATTCATAATATAGGATGCAGACTACATAATATTCCGATAGCTGAATGTACATGCGCCTTTGCCTTAAAAGTAATTTATATATCGCCAGTTAAATGCAATTTTAATAAATATTGATAGTTATGAAAATGTTGATAATCGAACAAAAACTTAGACAATGACAAGGCAGGCATGCGCGGTTTTCACGGCCGGTGGCCTGTGTGAGGTCACCGGGAGATTTACATTCAGCCAATATACTGCGACTGCGAGGCAGCCACTATTAATTTATGTTATAACTGATAGGCTGTGACATAGATGTATGTGGGTTATGTTTATTTGTCTTTGTGGTAACTATTCATATTAATAGAATGATATAAACCATGTTGTACATGAGGAAGTTGTACTATATTTTGTAACAACATGATAACAAGATGTTTAAATTATTTGCGAAGACCACTACTTAAAACGATTTTCTATAAAAAAATTATATGAATACATTATTATAATATTATTATTTTTCTCCATATTTGCGTCGTTATGTCGAATCTATCAATCAATAAAACCAAATACGAAGTAGCAGTGTACGGCAGGTTGTACGGTGAGATAGCTGAAGGTCTATCTTGTGCCTAAAGCATTATGAAAAAATGTTTTCCTGAAACCCGCATCAAAATTGGTATTTTATTGGTTCCGCATAAACATTGATAAATGTAAAATGATATTTGTATTCAAGTTAAGTAACGGCTACGATAGTAACAAATGAAATCAAAAGTGGAAGAAAAACAAGTCCAAAAAAATAAAAAAGCTCACGAAAAATATACATCAAAATTGAACGTTTCTAATCTTTCTCACTGCATCAATATTTTTTCTATTAGTTTATTTTCTTAATACAAAGTAACTAAGTAGTAGGTAGAAAAGTTGCGTTTGTTCACCTGGGTGAACCAAGTCCAAGGTGAACAAATGCACATCATGTGTCGACTCATTTCACCTGGGAGATAAAGCGTAGGTGATATATGATTCGCGGGTGAAATGAGGACACTACAAAATCTACTTTGTTCACCCGATGATATCACCTAGGTGAACAAAGTGGAATATACCTATATTATAACCAAATCTCATAAATATTTCTATAAAAACGAACCTACAGTATTTTTATTGCAAATGAGATGACGTCACAAAATGGCCGTGCCAAATTAGTATCCGAATAGGAATTTCCCACAATTGGTACAAATTGAAATTTTCCAACACAAACACAAATACGACATTCTGATCACATAAAACAATGAATTGTAATTCATTTCGATACTTGGATACTTGACAGAATTTTATGATGGACGAATACAATGGTGCAACCTTGAATCATCTGTTTGTGTGTTCGTCCATGACCGCTGTTTCTAAGAGTGATTAACGTTTATCGGTAAGTCGCTGTACGGGCCGGTGTTCTGACCTTCAGAGTCCCAAAGGACAGTCAAATATATTTTGTACTGATTCATAGCAAACCTGTTCATTTCCCATTTCAGGTTTTAATATTTATGTATCACCTGAAATTCGCGAGCTGAATATGACACATCTGTATCCGAATGTACGCACGAGAATCTTGATCCACAAGCTTTTATTTTTAGTTACAATGAAACTTTCAAATGCAATCTTTTAATAATATTGTTCGATATTCAACAGTATATCTCTAGAGCAGGCAAATGTATATTCCACTTAATACCTTACTTACAAGAATCCCAATATTTTTTAAATGTCTCAGGTGAGATTTCTGTATAAATATTATTTATTAGTAAAGACATTTTAATGTGTATTAGCAATTTATTACATTCGCAGGAAACGCACGACTCTGGTGCAATAGCTAAGCAGTTTACACACTGTCAGACATTTAATGCAGGAGAAGACGCGGCCCTATTCTGTACTCACAATGATGCAACGTAATTTAATGGAGTTAAATGGGTTATTCCATTTAAGGTTTTGAATAGTCAATATTTGAAAGTATCAAATTTCTTCCAGAATATAATATTATGTAATAACAATATTAAAATTAGCTATTTATCCAAGTGTTGCTTGAATTATTAGTTCCAGCGTAACCACAACAGTCGGTAGATCCGGACAAACCCATCATTTGTAATAACTCTGTGTGTGTCATGCCGGTCGAATGACTGTTATTGAATTCTTCGGAAATAATACAAACATACTGCATTACAAACTGCTCAATGACAAAAGTCCATAGACCCGAAAATATTCCAAAGTTTTCCTATAGATTTTCTACATAAAGAGCTATAAATAGCAAATTATAAAAATAGAAGCGGCGAAACGCGTATGCTGTATACCTACTAAGTACTAGGTAAGTTTGTAGGGTCGTAACCATGTGCAATGGGAAATAATGCGGTCTCTGCTTACCCACAATGAGAAAGAGGCATAATTAGATGTATGTATTATCATAAAGATTAAGTTTTAGTTCTAAACTCATTTTTAGTTTAAAGATAGTGGAAAAAGAGAATATCCAGGACCGGTCTTGGATGCTCTCTTTTGGCGAACTAAATTATTATGAAAAGTTAGCATACTTTTATTTATTTATATATATATTTATATATTTATTGGTAATAGGCTCGCGTTTGACCACAATCTCACCTGTTGGTAAGTGATGATGTGGTCGACGGTGGAGCACGCTTGCCTAGAAGTAATCTATTCACTCTAAATTTGAAGACTCCCATATTAAATTCTTTAAAAATTTCATTGAATTTTAGTTTAAACTTAAAGATTTCATTTCACATAGTAAATTCACATTCCGTCGTAGTGTATAGGAGTTTGTATTTCACGAAAATACATTAAATCATACGTTTACTTACAAGTTACAACACCGATTTGAGAAACTGGTGTAATTACATATCGTAATAAATTAAAAATTAAATATTATAAAACAGGTTGGTTGACCAATTCTGATCTTATCAGGATTGCAAATACAAAATATGTATTTGAAAAAAAAAAATAGATAGCGGTAAGACTGAATCTTTTATGATATGGGAAGGCCGCTTAATTGCTTATTATGTGCGTGTGACTTATCATTCGTTGCTAAAACCACTAAAACCGAGTCAAATCTTGGCCCGTAGACAAATGTCAATGTATTCCGTAGCGTAAATCGCTTTCGAATAGAAACGGTTAGGTCGACCAATCACATCCAAGCTCATCGCCGGCGTACGATGCGTGCGCCGCGGCGGCATCCCGAGCTGGAGTGTGATTGGTCGACCTAATCTATTCTATTCGATACGATTCGATAGCGATTTAGACTTTTTCCACTTGGATACGGGCACTTGTGTGAATGCTGCATAAAGTTTATCAAAATCACAACAAAATCTATGGCCCGTATGTAATAATATATGTATTGAAATAACAGTGTACATTATCTCAATATCACTGGAAAGTCGTTATTTATATTTATTTAGCACATTTCTACTTAATGCTATGCAACGCTCTTAACGTAAACATGATGACTAATGTGCGTACATAATACTTGTAGTAATGTAGATAAGGCACCCGACAATAATATATTATATATCTAGGACATACAAACACGATGCAGTAGTTTTAAATTCCTACAGATATTGAGTTGATAATTTATTCATGGTCATAGCATTTGCGACACTACAGTACTAAGGATGTGATGAAGAAAGTGTAATTTCACCATATAGACATTTTCATACGCGAACTTGGCTAAAAATACTACGGGGTAATTAATTAAAAAGACAAAGGTTGGTGTGGAGGATAAAATGTTAATTCGGTTGGACGTCCACACGGGCGGAGCCACGGGCAACAGCTAGTAGATAATAACAGTAGAATATATCTATTTTTGTAGCCGCGGTAGCCTAGTGGTATGGGTAATGGACTGTTAAGACGAGGTCTCGGGTTCGATCCCAGGTTACCATGGCACACACCAATGACTTTTCGAAGTTATGTGTGTATTTATCGCAGGTTTATAAGTGTTTGGTTAATGGCAATAGGCTCGCCACCTATTACATTGGGACCTAAACATAAATTGGCGAAATGTGGGTGCTAGCACCTCTGCCTACCCCTTCGGGGATATAGGCGTGAGTTTATGTTATGTTATTTTTGTAACATGATTATTCAAGTAGATATACTTTGGGAAGGACGTAATGGCCATAAATTCCAAGAGAATAAGGAAAACTTTTCACCGACGAAACAGCAACTCTTTGTATTCTAGTAAATCTTGCAACGCTACAGCACTAACTTAAAGTGAATTAAAGTTTAATATTAAAATTGCGGCTCTAAAGTCATCCAGAACTAGTTACCTTAGTATCTCGCATTTACAGTACGCCCAGGATTTACCACAATGGGAGCTCTACCAGTCACTCATATTAACCGTTATTTCGCTCAGTGAGTTTGTCACATATCTTTCTAGGTGTGAATAACTAATTACTTATTTTAATAGAAATACTAATACACATGGAGAGATAGCGATAGATAATTTTGTAACTTCCTTATTCCCACGCTTATTGATAACACAAATTCCGTTATGAAGAAGTCTTGACTAAGAAACGTGTTATACGCGATGTAGGATAATGTCATAAAATACCTATTGGCTTCAAGCATAATTTTAATGCTAAAATCATTGCTTGCTTAAATTGTAAATGATATTAATAACAGCCCAGAACTACCTCACCGACTGACTAAGCCTTTCTTGCTTGGGAGTCAAATGGAAGTTACTCTCATAAAAGTAAAAATTAATCAAATGGAAAGGAGGACGGGAGTCGTCGAAACCAGACATCCAATCCAAAGGTCCCTTGTCGCGTGTAGCATCCTAAAATTCGATTATAAAAAGTTGTTTTAAAAACTGTTATCCATCTATGAGGGAGGATAGATGTAGGAATAGGTGGCTGTACACATTACGCTCACGACTGACCATTGTGCTAACCTTAGACTAAAGCAGTATGTACCTACATTCCGCAAGCAGTTGTTTCACTTGTGTCCCAAGTTATCATACTTTAACTTAACATGGACTTACTCTGGGCTCCAAAGTGCAGACTTTGAGTATATCGATGATTGCCGCTTAGGTGAAAAAGAGATTATGTTACCTTCACTGTAGCAAGCAATATAAAAGAAAGGGCTAGCAAGGTAGATACAACATGTTTTGTGTTTTACATGGGGTAAGCTCAGTAATTCAAAACTATACGTTTGTAACGGTGTTATACAATAAATTAATAGGCAATAAAAGCGTTTATGATTGCGCAAGTGAAACAATAGCATCATTACTTTGGTTATTATATTATGGGAAATGATTGGGTTTCATTTTGTGACTAGCTCATTGTTACTAGTTGCTTTTGTATTTCAATTTTAGGAACAATACGTGTAAGTTAATAATAAGATTTAACATTTTATGTGATAGGTGGACTTGTGTGTTTAGCGTTAGTTCAAAGGTTTCAATTTACTAAGTTTAATTGTTATGTTTCAGCTTTATTGAATTGTTTTGCTTTAAGCCAGCCTCCATATTCGGATTGACCAATGGTTGCGTAACGCGCGTTCGTATCAATTAAAATCCACCTACTATTCAGGTTTCAATTGTGATCAGTGGCATCATTCTGTTGTACAACGAGTAGTAATCAGTCAAGTGAGTTTTATAGGGATATCGAACCATTTAATCTATTTGGAAATTCATTTCATCATTACATTCGCATACACCAACTATTCAGTGGTGCACTGTCGAACTGTAGCACAACTATTTCTAAACTAGGATCCGTTCACACAGACCGGCTCGGAGAGAAGAGCAGATTCTTATCACGTTGAAAACAGAGTTTTTAGTATTTGTAGTACTTAAGGTTTATTTTTGCATCTGCACTGCTTTTGTCATTATGAAAATCATTTGTCAGTGTGAAAAGAAAAATACGCACCAATGCTCTCCGAGCCGGTCTGTGTGAACGGACCCCTAGACTTGTCTAACCGTATATTAGGAATCTTAGTCGAAGTATAAGTTGGAATCGTGCGAGGATTTGCAAAGCCGACCACAATAGTCAGAATCCTGAGAAAAACGAACTCCTATTAACAAAGGGGTGCTTCAATGGGTTCTCTTCTGTCCCACATCAAGTATTAATGGCGTCATCGTGGGAATGCCCGCAGCAATGCGGAAAAGTATGGGAAGCGTATCGAGTCGCGGTACTTTCAAATCGATAACAGATCCGATCCGATCCGACCCATCTCAGCGATTGTTATCGACGAGGTATCATTAAAATAATTATGACGATGACCGGTTAATAAAGTATATTATTATTTTTGGTATAATTTATTTCAAGGGAGTAGGAACCGTAGTATAGAAAGCATTGCCTCGAACGAGTAGGCAGGCAGTAGGCAGTAGAGCCATGCTCACATCCTCACTTTATCATCATATAGGCTTGATATAGTCAAATTAACGTATTGGCATCCGAATGCCTCTAAATTTTCAAATTGATACATCAGTCAGAAGGTTAATTTCGACTTTCAATATGAGTTTATGTAGTTAGATAGGTACAGGGTATAAGTTGTACGGTTTGTTAACGGACTTCAAAAAGGCACAAGAGTTAAAAATAATTTAATGAGTGATTTTTTTTTATAACACTTAGGTGGCAGACAAGCACACGGCCCACACTGATGGAAAGCGGTTACCGTGGCCTATGGACGCGTGCAACACCAGGGGTGTAACACTCGCGCTGCCGACCCTGCAAAAACCTTCTAATGCCCTTCTTGAAGAACCCCATTGTATGATTTAATTCAATAGACAAAATGGCCGTACCTACGGCTACTAGGTTGAAATTGAAATTGTGAAAATTTGAAAACATAATTTCTGAATAGATGTTGGTCTAACAATATTTGGTTGTATTAGTACATAGTTGATTTAAATTAATTTTGCTAATCCGGTCATATAATGACAAAGTTATCATCCGAATTTCGAACCTCTTCCTTTTTGGGAGTCAGTTAAAAATTGGGGTCTCTTACAAAGATGTTATGTAATCAAACGTCATTTCCTCACAACAAAATATTGACATAACATTTATGACAATTTTATGTTATGCTGTCCTTAAACTTGCTAACACTGAGGTCGTATTTATTTGGTTGCTAAGCAAAATAACAAGCGGAGCTGATAAATAGTATGACGTAAGCAATAACACACGGAACGTAAGCTAACTTGAAACCTTTGATCTCAAAGCGGTTGAGTTGCAAAAATGAAATATTAATAAGAATTATGCACTGCCAGGAGCTACAGTACTATTTTTATATTTGTTAATGGTTTGTACAAACCATTGTGTAATGGTACCTACAAACGCTTGCCCTGAAATATGAGCAGGCTAACCATGACGCGCAGATAGCAATACATTTTGGGCGGCGGAGCGGAGGGAGAGAAATGGAGTTATACATGGTGAATAGCTCATCTCCCTCTATCAGCGCCCTGAATTGAATTGCATTGATATAAGTGCGGTTAGCCTGCTGTAACTAAACACTCTCCCTGACCTTATAGGCGTGAATTATGTCACTCACGCACGCCTATAGCATAAAGTTATCAATAATCAATAATCAATCAATAATAATAATAAAATGATAAAGAGGTAAAGTTTGTGTATTTGTATCATATATTTGTTAAATTGTAAGGGGTAATCTCGGGATCTACTGAACCAATTTTAAAAATTATTTCACCAATAGAAAGCCACGTCATTCGTGAGTGTCATAGGCTATATATTTTATTGGAAAAATGGAATTTACACCCGGGCGAAGTCGGGTCCCGGGTCGCCAGTCAATAATAAATTAACAATCAAAGATCTCTGCAGTCTCATTTTGGGTAAGTACCTAGTCGATAAATGTCAACTGAAATGTTTACTTTCCATGACATTAGACATAGAGAAACCAACTGTATTATCACGCCAAATGATTATATTAGATTATTTAAATAGACTTCATTAAAGGAAAATTAGGATTGATTAACATATTTAAATTGAGTAATCAATTCCCATAACTACTTAGAAGACAGATAGTTTGGAGTTTACACGGCATATTAAGACTTACGCCCACTTGAATTAAGCAAATTGAAACCTAGAATTGGTACGAGCCTCGTATAATTTAATATACGCCTTCAAAGTTTTGATGTACATCTTCATAAAATTAACAGATACAGTTCATGTATGTAGACTGTAGACCAGTAAATAGGCCTTTTTTGTTGATATAATACATTAAAATATCGATCCAATTTTTATTTTTTATAAGGTTAGGGATCACTTGCTCAGTATAAAAACACAAAATGGGCTGACAGATTCCGATGGAGATACAGGCGCCATCTTGAAACAAAGTTTTTGCCCGAAATCTCGGCCACTATGCATTTTACAACAAACTTAGATTAAATTTTCGCATCTTTTGTTTTTTTTTTTCTGTAAATCTTACCATTTATGTTTTATGGCTCAAAGAATGAGGTTTTTTAACACTATAAATTCTATTTTTACGGGCCTAATGAGAGCCTAAGCCTTATTATCATGTACTTGTATGTTGTGCAATAAATAAGTCTTTAAAAGGTAACCTCGAGTATGAGATCGGTAGTCCACATTTACAAGAAAAGGTTAGCAGTGTAAGTATCTGTTAAACAAAATCTAAGATATTTATCGCGACTTTCCAGGTAGTAGGTACACTTGCACTGATCACCATAAACCTGATAGATATGTAATAATTATTATTACGCAGTTTAGAACGAAATCCATACTTACCTACGCAAAATTAAAAAACATAATTGTTTACTCGAAGAAAATAGCGACTCAATAAATATTGCTTACTGCGTCATTACAGTAGGAAAATAAAAAGCAATTATCAAGGTTCTTTGAAATTCGAAGTGCAACGTAACAACATACCACAATGATCAGTAATGCGTGCACAATAAGGTGCTAATTTGGAATATAGTGTTAATGTAGTTCATTAACATGGGTCGAGGGAGCGCAAGGTCATTCGGACTTTACGTATGTTTGATGCGATGCTATTCGGCGCCGTGACGTGAACAATTTGCTTCATTGTCAATATTCCTTTAGAGAACTACATAAGCACCAAATCTGTGTACGCGATATTAATGCTTGGTCAACCAGTTTTGATCATTGGTCATTTGGTTACTGACAAATGCATAACAACCAGACTATAATGTCTAGCTGACGAATGCTACCCACGATTAAAGCATTTCTCACGGATATGAGAAGGCAGAGCATAAAGGCTCAAGTATTACAGGTACAAACTTGAAATGGACTTGAAGAACGATACTTGCATTTTATACGAACTGATGTGCATATCCCTCTTGTTCACCATACAAAAATCGCAGTAAAATAATAGTACTTGGGGAATGTTGTATCCCCCTGTAGAGAACTCGCCAGAGTTGATCAGGGATGGCAGGAGGTTTCGGCTCTGCATGCTTAGCAGCAAGCTGGTCGTATGATACAGAAACGTACCTACTTACGTACTACATTTTATTCAGAAATACGTACTGTATTTTTTTCGTGTATGCCAATTATTGTCGCATATCTGGTCGTTGATCGCGTGCTAGTTCATGGTGACATTGTTGCATTTCTACGTGATGATAACTTTAAGACCAGAGCGAGTCACTGACCTGTCATAATTCACCCGTGGCCGCGATTTCAAGAAGATATTTTAATGTTAATTTCTATTCCAATGCAAAATTCTGACGTCTGAAACGACCAGACGAACGGTGATACGCCATCGTTATATTGTGGACATTCCACTCATACGCACAAAATTGCTTCTGCAATACGTTCATCATTCGTACTGTGAAGGAGTGAAATGCCCTGTCTGAGTCTCTGTTTCCGGAATTCTATAACCTGAGAGTCAAGAATGAATAGGTTGCTCTTAGGCAGGCGTGCCTCGTCGACCACATCATCACTTTCCATCAGATGAGATACTCGTAGTCAAACGCGGGCCTATCGACTATAAAAAAAATCTGACAATTAGTCTAGGTTCTCCACTGTCTTTCGCATTACTTATGGAGCCTTTTTCGACAGATTTCAAGACCTAATCTTCAAAGATTCAGATACTTTTGACGTCGTACTTATTCTAGTTCAATATTATACGCAGATCATTGATTTGCTAATATATATTATAAGAAATTTAGACAGACTGTTGAAAAATGTACATGTTTACAGGCTATAAGAAGTAAACCAATAAAAATAGAAGGGTTTTATAGGTGTGAAAATAATAAATAAGGAAAAGTTGGCCTATATTTGTGTGTGACGGAGAAAAATGATTAAGCAAGGAATACGTAGACCCACGTCTCTAGTAATGGGTAACGGTATGAAAGAAACATCCCTCCACACTATTCTGTCGAAGCAGCCGCGTGGTTATGCACAAGTTGAAAAGAAACTATTGATGCTGACATCTCAGATAGTTTTCAAAGTGAACTACCGAGTCCGAGGATAAAGCGCGTATGCGTCGATTTATGGGACAGTATTAAAAACTAACGTTCATGTATATTATTGCTGGCAATTCGCCAAAATTTACTTGAGTCATATTCTGTGTAATATTTTGAATGCAGTCATATATTATTAGAGTTTGTATAAAATATTGCATGCGAATATTGTGAATACGTGTATTAAAAATACTTCTAGCTATAAGTACTATTATAACATTGTAAATAGGTATATACAAAAATTACTTAGATTATGAATGATTCTGAACATTCCGGTAGTTTTAGCTCTGTGTTGATGAATCAATCAGTCAGTCAGTCAATAAATTGGGACAAGTAATTGTAAATGACTGTATGGATAGATGTTCCATAAAAGCGATTAAATTAACATTTACCTTGTAAATGTTTTCAATATGCAAATATGACTATTATCTGGAACGCTTTATTTGATAAGCAACAGTGTAAGTAATCGTAGGCTTGGGTAGCAATAATTACTTGTGGCGCGAAACGATTGACATAAAGGTCAAATTAATAAAATAGATGATTATCATTTCTGTCATCATTACTATACTACAGCGAGACTTTAAATTATGATATTTATATTATTATCATTCAAATTTGGTATAACATTCCGCCTTAGATTGATCTAATCTTATGATAAACGTGGTCTGAATGTAAAAAAATGGTAAACGGTTTGCGTGACACGATGCACACCGGTTTCCCTTTCGATATCACAAACAGTTACTTTGATAAGCATCAAACCGGACCAATAGTTCTAGAAAAAGCATGGCTTCTAAAAAGCTTTTATATAAATAGAATAATATACCTATACCTAAAATAAATTATTAAAATTTAAATTCTGTTCGTTAGTAACACATCACTTGAGTGCGGCTGAACCGGTTTGGTCATAATTTCTGTTTTAAATACTCTTCCTCATAAGCTTTTAGAAAGAAACTACTTATTGGAAAAGGTTTTCGTAAATTTTTAAATTGAGGGAATATTCACGTCTTTTTATTATTTATTGACCTAGTTAGTTCTAAAACCTATCAAGAAATAATAAACGAAACATTAAATACACTAACTTTGCCCTGTGGACATTATGAAACCACTTTAACGTCAATCATTGATATCTGTCCTACGTAAATACGGATTGTAAATATTTTAGTGTTACTTAATTAACTTTTGTCATTGACTGTACTAACACCCGATATTATGAGATGTGTCTCAATAGTAAGTTATATTTAAACATTACATTAATTTTGATAATTAATTTAATTCCTAACGGTTATAATATTTTATTTCTTTTTTTTATACTACTTAATGTCTTCATTAAATTTACTATTTTAAGAAGTTGTATTTACTTAATAAGAATCTTGGCTTCGTTTATTATTGAACTAAACTAACCGTTTATAATATAGTAAAAAATAAATATAAAAGATCAATGATGCAAGACTGAAGACAAATAGATTATATTACAATTTTCAATGTGTTACTACCACATTGTAAATGGTAATGTAATGTATTTAGGTAAAGCGTTTGAGTTCATTTTATTCATTGAGGCCATCGTATCTGAATAAAATAAAAGGTGACAAGTAAATGTTTTTATACAGGTAAGTACCCTGGACTCAACGACCTAACGACAGGTGTGCTGCATAATATTAGATTAATACATAAATGTATGTGAATATGAAATTGAATGTATGTGGGAATTTTTTTTCAATTGTTTACTCGATTGATTTTTTTGATGTTTATGATAGTTTTTATGACATGTTTGTTTCTAGATTTTATTCTAAACAAACCAAATAAGCCCAATTTGATTTGTTTAAGTAGTCTAGAATAGACCACAACGTTAACCATTGTACTTATCCTATCAGAGTATATATAGCAGACGTATTGCAATAAAAAAACTGCGCTAATACCATGGCGTGGCATAATGGACTAGAAAAAACTTAAATATTGATAAAAAACATTTTTGTCTCATTTATTACGACGCATATTAAAGGATAATTACATGCACATGGAAATAATATACCTACTAATTTTTTATCGATGTATGACGAGCGATAAAATATTATAGGTAGGTACCTCAAGATGTAAGTAATTTATATCCCATAGTCAAAACTCGGCTTTAGTGTTCTATGATAGAGTGTATCATTTCTGCGTTTAAATGTAACCAATGTGAGTTTTTCTTTATGTCACGCCAAATTAAATTGATTTTGAAATTATATTTCTCCCAATTTGAAAAAAAAACAGGACTTTTTTCATGAAAATAAACGAGATTGTCCAATTTTAACTTCTGAAGATACATTGCACCGGTATTAAACCTACTAGAGAAGACAATAATGTCATATTCTCTTTTTTTTTGTTTCCTTGCTGTTTTATTCAACTTTACGTCCGATCTTTAGATGTCTGCCTTCGTTCTCATCTATATAATAATAACATTAATGACTGCACATGCAACGACGTTGTCTGACTGCTAATTAGTGAAGTACTTAATAATTGAGGAACCACTAATGATTCGATTTACACAACTCTTTTAAGGTATAATTATTATATTTATTCATTGCATATTTAAATTAATAAAACAACGGACAGGGATACAGTAGCGAGCAAATGCTAATATTTATAAAAACCGTCGTATTTCCATAATAAGATTATTTTATAGTACTAATGAAGATAGAATTCATCGAGACTAAACAGATGCTTAATGAGGTTTTTATTTATTGTATTACACCATGTATTTTTGTAGGTATAGTACCTACAAGTGATTATTACTATATTGTTCAGTTAGCGAGAAAAGATAATGATCGCTGAAAAGTTTGACCACAAACAATATTCACATTGAACTAAATAGTAACAATTTGATGAATCGGAGAGATGTCTTTATTCGAGCATCTTTACAGGAAAGGTATCAAATAGGAATTGTTTATCACTTTATGAAAGGTTTTTGAACTAGGGTGATCTGTAACTGCTTCTGTCACTGATTGTACATGCAGGAAAAATAAAATTCAAGACTTGCATGATTCAAGATAATTATAGAACACTAGAGCGAAAACATTATTTTAACACTTCCGCAAAACAGATTGTGATCCAGCTGCTATCGCTACATAGAGAATATTTTTTAATCCAATTACATTTAGTGAGATCTTAAAATAAATGGCGGAGGCAATAAATACGTCGTGGCCCAAAAATATTGGTCTACATCTCGAGGATGAAACGAGATGTTTTTATTGCTTTGTCTGATATCCAAACTGATACTGTTACTGTTTATCTATACGCATATTCGTTTATGGGATTATTTGAGTACTTACTATAATAATACCTGAAAATTTGTGTAGTCCAGTATAGTGGCTACCGTCTAACAGTTCATTGGCTATTCATAAGAAGAAGCGTATATATGTATATTAAACAGTATCTGTTACTGTTTATTTATATGCTTATTCGTTTATGGGATTATTTGAGTAGTATTTATACTAATATACGACATTTTAAACTGAATTATAGTGTAGTCGATAGTGTCTAAAAGTTCATTTGATGTTCATAAAAAGCTAATTGACACGTACTTAAGATGGTCAGTTGTAGTAGTGCAGTGCAGCAGAATACGATAATTATTTTGATCTAAATCGATAAATGCGACTTAAATAATCGTTTCAAAATATTATCGTAATAATAAGAGTTACCTATCTATCTATGTGTAAATAATACCTACGTTCAGAAAATATTCATGGTGAAACTAAACACAAATCTGTGTGACGCCCCTGGTGTTGCACGCGTCCATAGGCCACGGTAACCGCTTTCCATCAGTGTGGGCCGTGTGCTTGTCTGCCACCTAAGTGGTATAAAAAATCTATAATATGAGGTACACTCATATTATAGATTTATTACCTGTAATATCAACTTACAAGCATGAGAAAAATTAATCAAACGTCTTACTAGCATTTTTAAAATCGTGTTGTTGTTGATTTATAGAGTTGAAAATGTCAATCACCAGTTTTATTTATTTTTTAGTACTTAGTTAAGTAGCTACTTAAGTACTTTAAAGTTTTAACTGGCCTCACCAGTGCTTTAAAGTTTTTCAACAAAATCAGGTAGCTTCCACTACGCTGAAACTTAAACTTGAGTAAGTAGCCAGTTTAACTTACAAGTGTTTATTTTGAAATTTAATATGACCGTATCTTAGTTTATTTGTGCAATGAAATTTTTCATTACACTTGAACCGGTAGAGTTCCGGAATATTAACCGGAATACCAAAAGCATCAATTAAATTACTACATTTTCTTTAAATTTACAAAGACAAAAAATGTCTTCTTTTCATAACTAGGTACATAGTACTTGGTACAAATAATATTATAGGACAGTACGGAACCCTTTGTATGCGCATCTGAATTGCATTTGAACGGTTTTCTTTCCGGTAACCAGTGTTAGAAAACCTACACAAAGTAACAACAATTCATACATTTATGTGATAGTGAAATATTACTAGAAGTATTTATCGATAACTTATATTTATCTAAGTACAAATTTTGGCCGTCACTACACTACGCTGCGCTCTACCTCCAACGTCTTATAGATTTCCAGGGCATGGATTATCTTAATATCTCGTGTCACAATGTTTGTCCTCAATGGACTCCTAAACCACTTAACCGATTATAATAAAATTCGCACACCATGTGCAGTTCGATCCAAATTGAGAGATAGGATAGTTTTTGAAACGGATTTCGACATCCACGCGGGCGGAGCCGCGGGCAACAGCTAGTAATATTATAGGTAGATATCCGTAAACAAACAAAACAATCTTAAAGCGGATGTAAGTAATATTAAACTTAATTTTTAATTAGGAGTACCTACTTTATGAATTTATAATATTTTTGCCTCAATATTTTTTTACGAAATAAAGAACTGCGATGATATATTATATATTATAATTATGTATTCCATTTATGCAGATTTTTAGTTTGGCTATTTAATTAACATACTACTTACTTCTTACATAAACTAAGACAATCGAAATTTGGTTTTTAAATCACTTTTTTCTGGTTGTAGTTCTATGAAACGTATGAATTAGTGCTGTCCACGTGAATATAACCTTTCATTATACGTAAACGGGACTTAACGCGATACACGTTAAAGGTATATACATACCTTTGGATGCCTGACTGAAACTGGAACCGGATGACGTCATGGTGAGCTTTGACGTGGAGTCCCTATTCACCAACGTTCCTCTAAAGGAGTGTTTAAACATCGTGAAAGACCTACTGAGCGACAATGAACTACCGTTTAACTATATTGATCTGCTTGAACACTGTCTAGACGGCAACTACTTTCTGTTCCAAGGTCAACATTACCTTCAGATAGATGGTGTCGCAATGGGAAGTCCTGTAGCCCCGGTACTTGCCAACATCTGGATGGAACATTTTGAAGAGAAGGCTCTGAGTCTCGGCCCCAAGACCATCAGACTTTGGAAGCGATACGTCGACGATATCTTCAGTATCGTGAAAGGAAGTGTACAGGAAGTAGATCAGTATATACAACATCTCAACTCCATTCACCCCAAGATGAGGTTTACGTATGAAATGGAGAAGGATAGGTCGCTGTCTTTCTTGGATGTAAAAGTAGCCGTGAGATCAGATGGGTCCTTGTCACACTGTGTGTACCGGAAACCTACTCACACGGACAGGTACCTACACGCCACGTCTCATCACCACCCCCGACACTTACAATCCGTTATGACCTCACTCAAGAATAGAGCGTATGATCTCTGTGACCCTGAACATCTGGAGCGAGAGCTGGATCATGTTCAGGAGGTACTTAAAAATAACGGATATGCTGTTGTGAACGGAAGACGGAAGCAGCAAACATTGGGGCGGGGGCATCCAAAGGTAAGCAGACAGCCAGCGTATATGCCTTATGTCAGGGGAATAACGGATAAGATCGGCACCGTGCTAAAAAAGTACTCCATCCCGACAGTTTACACACCAGGCATTAAAGTAAACAACATCGTGGGCACACCGAAGGATGTCTTACCGCTTCAGACGCCAGGGGTCTACAAGGTGGATTGCAGCTGCGGTAGTTCGTATATAGGCCAAACAAAGCGGACCATTGCTGATAGGGTCAAAGAACACATTGCAGCTGTAAAGAACCGCCGGACGAGCAAATCAGCGATTGCAGAACATCTTTTAGAAGCGGGCACGAATCACTGGATTGAATTCCACAATACGCAAGTCCTCTCCACCGAACGTCACTTCTATTCAAGAGCTGTACGTGAAGCGATTGAAATCAAGAAGTACAAAAATTTCAATCGGGAAGACGGTTTCAAGTTATCTGCGACATGGAATCCAGTGATTAAAAACTTGCTACCTCGCTTTTCTGCGCGGTCGGATAGACACCAAGGCGTTTGCACAGATAATAGGGACACTGTGAGTGTGGTATGTGACGGTACCTGGAGACAAGAAAATATAAAAAATGTCGAAAATGTGCGGGTAGAAGAAGAACCGTCTACCTCACGGACTCGGCGACGGAGGGCGTGCACGGCTGAAACAGTCAGCCTGTGACCACGGCCGGTGTAACCTGGTCGAAACGTCAGGCATCCAAAGGTATGTATATACCTTTAACGTGTATCGCGTTAAGTCCCGTTTACGTATAATAAGTTATGGAACGCGAAAGTTTAAAAGTTAATATATAACCTTTCAGTCAAATGTTACAGTGACACCTAAACTTGGGAGAGTGGAGAACACAAATACGCTGTTTTTTTCAGTGATTCCTGCACTTTTAACTACTTCCTTTAGTTTACACAATCCGGGCTAGTTAAAAAGTCCTAAGAGACATATTTTTATAAAAATCTATTTAAAATTCAGGCTCAGTATAGTCTCGACCTCATAGCGATCTCTCAAATGTCAAAAAAGGTATTCTTTTGATTACAAGAATAACTACTTTTTTGGACATTTTCCATTTTCCTTACTACTGCACTGACTGATTACTAACTGTATTCCGGATATGACGTATTATGCACGCAAGGACTTCAACCCCGTTAATTCATCTTTAATTAATTGAAGTTCATAATTGTATTTATTCTGCGCTCGCAAGAATAGGCGCCGTATAATCAATAACTTAATGGACAACAATCTGTTAACGCTACTGTTAGCTTACAACTGCACTAACTACCTAATTACTGACTATATTCTTGATATTACAATCATTATGCACGTTGGTTGTACTTATTCACTGAATATTCTTTAGAGTAGGCGAAATCAGCAAGAAAGAAAATCAACCTGGCATCACTACTATAAGCTTACAATTACACAATCTAATTCCTGATTATGTTCTGGATATGACATATTAGCTGTCCCTTTTTTTTATCGTGCGGAAATCCCCATGGATAGCACCCCCGTCGGCCATCGGGTGTGGTTATGTCTGTCCCTCGACTTCACCCGTGGCATACTTCACCCTAGTGGCACTCATTTATCCCATACCTACATGGGCTACATGCCCCTAATTTATTAGTTCTGCAATAATGATAATTTGTCCAATTCGTTGACATAAATATGATTACTGCTCCGCTCTTCTCGGTAGTAGCGTGATGATACATAGATATAATTCTAAAAACAGTTTGATTGTAAGCAGCATTAAGAAAATAAAGTGGAAAAAGCGAAAGCAGGTGGTGCCATGGATGTATAAGCTGTAACAGATGGCAGACAATTTATTCACCTTGCTATATAACATCCCACGTGTACTGTAACTACATACTTACTGTAACATATATCATACGTACCTACTTTATATACTTAGGGGCAAAAATCTTGAAAATGTAGCATAGATGTGTAGTTACAAGTTCGTAGATCTCTAGTGGTAAGCGCGGCGCGTGACGGCGCAGGCGCGCCAATCAACCAAACATAGATATTACATACCTTTTTTGTGCGGAAATCTCCACAGATACCCCGCGGTGGGGGCGGTTACGTCGGACTACTAAAACCTCACGCTGTTTCGGTTCTTCAGATGCCAGGGTGTAAGGTAGCCCATAAGGCAAGGGCTCGCGCCATTGTTTGATAAATTCAGGTAACCAACTTGTGCTCATGCGTAGATGTTCAAACTTTTTGACGTTCGTTCAAGATTTTTGGCACGAGGTAGGTAGGTATACCCGTATACACCAAAATCGATGATAATTATTCCAGATTCAAAATAACATATGGTTTTAAAACGGAAAATGTGAATCTCAAAATGTTCAAATTGCAAAAGCTACAAAACTGTCTCATAATATTTTTTTAATGAGTGTATATAAACTTGACCTAATACTTAATTGCGTTCGTAAACATGATTGTAAGTACATCAATCACTTCCAATTATTAACCAGCGATACAAGGAAACGATAAAGTAAAAGAAACACAGCATGTAAATATCATTGAGCCATTATAGCTTTATTGTGAACAAGAGGATTGCGATACTGTTCGCAAACTGGATTAACGATTGATACAAAATCCATACAGGATTATGGCTCCCTTCCTCTCCTGAGTTCGTTCAAATTAATCAAAATATTTTTCATTTTTCACGGACCACGTTTTTATTGAAAGAGGCAGGTTAATGAAGGATGAGAGATAGCTATCGATACTTTATTTTTATTTATGTTTTATTGTTGTTAAAGGATGTCCTGCAAGGTTTTGCAAGGTAGTGGCTAATGTGTGACAAGCGCATGTTGGCTACAACCCTGCACTCAGTCTCTATGATGATCCCTGACTACCAAAAGCGCCACAGTGGAGTTGCAAGAGTTCAAATAATTATAATTATCGACGTAGTCTGTGGCGTGTGGTAGAGCGATCGCGTGCTAGGCAAGAGGTCGCGGGTTGTATTCCCACTCAGTACAAAAATAGTCGGTATGAATATGAATATTTACGTTTGTCTGAATGTTTACATGTCTATGTACCTATACATTTACAAAAAAATGTATCTAAAAATGTATATTCGTATTCTAGGACATTATACAACACAAGTTAGTTAAGCTTACTAAATGTAGGTCTAGATAGCGTTGTCTAGAATTTCGTTCAGTAATATTTATTATTTATTTATTTAATTATATACTACAACCAGCTGCCCGGAAGAAAAACATTGGTCAGTTACTATAGGCTAATTCCCTTCAATTTACCTGTCATCGTTCTGTCAAGGTGCAAAAATTATTGTAGACATTAGAAAAATTATCCATAATTTATTCAAAGTGGGTGATGAGAGTGTATTTAACATAAATTACATGTTGGAAGTTGGATTTAATTAAGTAAATAACTAGCTTTTTAACGTGTTTTTTTTTTCAATCAACCTATTTTCATCGCCCTTGCATCCCTCCACACCCGAAGTATGACACAGTTTTTGTTATAAGCCTGTAAGTAGTAGGTATACAGAAGTCTTTGGATCAATGTTGTAAAAAGGCGGTCACATGTGAAACTGTAAGACAATCAAATAGCATTCCGCATGCAGTGCAACATTACAAATAGTCAATCAGCGACACGCAAGCATAACCCGGCCAGATTAAACACATCATACTTTTAAAAGAATCTATACACAACACGGTGTACAGAAATTATTCGTGTAAATAAAAGAATACAGACTTAAAGGTGCGACCTTTCACTTTCTCCAGCGACGCGACAATGGAGCACATACCAGAGTTGAAACAGTAAGGTGTTGTAAGGGGAAGCCAAGTTTCGGGTCTGAACAATCTACTAATTAGGTATACACAAAACCAGTTATTATCATAAAACCATTTTCAATTAATTTATTAGTTCAAAACACAACCTTCGCCACAAAAGTACAGCTTAATAATGCTTTTTATTTATGTTCAAAAACCAGAGGTAATGTAGTATAATGGGCTTGTTTTTTGGCAAACTAGAAATTCCTGAGACCCCATTACTGAGACTTTTCCTTTAGCTTACGATCAGGTGAGATTGAGTCATATTAACGTGACTAATATGGAAAACTCACTAAATAATAAAAAAAAAATGAACAATCAAAATATAACCAAATGGGTAGCACACTCCCATTTACCAGTATACCACGTAATGTGAGGATGGATTCGGCGCAACGGTTGCTAGTATACGTAACAATTATGATAAACAGCGCGATCACTTCCATAGCGCGATGCAAGACGAGTAATTCTGTAGTAGTTCAACTTGTTTCCGCTAGATGGTATTAAGTTTAATATATAACAGTGTCGCCACAATATGTGAATATAAATGTCAATAACTTTAATTATAGTGAATATAGGGTGTATAGATGTATATACCGCCATTTTGAAAAGGAATGATTTCAACACACGTCGCCAACATATGGAAAGACAAATTCTTGGGTTTGTTTATTTTAGGACGGCTCTGTCAGTAAAGCGCGTGTCAAAGAACGGCCCTCGGTTACGCCGACCGACATCCTGAAACTATTAATTCAGCGTTCCAGCAATAAATTAGCTGCGACAAGCGACGAAAACAATTTATTCCCAACTAACAACCATTTATAGAGTGTAGAATCTTAACAGCTCCTTTAGTATTCCATATTTCGACCAATTGCCGCGTTAAGCGCAAAATAATAAATCATATTTTTCGGTATTAAATAATGTACCTGCGGAATAATTGAATCACCTCTGTAGTCAATGTCTTCCTTTGAACAAGTCTCTTTACAACTAAGTAATTAGGTCAGTTTTTATTCGTAAATATCAAAGTTATTTTTTGGACGTGAAGCCCAACCTTTCTTTCACTCTAACAACAGATGTTAAATTATATGACATGTTTAGTCGACACAATCTTAAAATAATTATTTTTATTCAAATTCTGAAAAATACTTAGTTATTCTCTTGGTGCACTGGGTCAGACTAATTAATCAATGGCTTCCTCCAATCTTGTTTGACGTATCTCTCATATAACATTACACCAAGAACACAAGAAACCATTGCACTAAGCGCATTTATGAAATTGTCGTAATCGGCAAGAATGTGTTAATAACAAGTAAGTATATGGTGGTGAAATAAATAATAGACAACCATTTATAATTACATTTCAACAGAAAACGGACGTCCTACGAGTTGTACGTCTACACATATCTGTGAAAATGAAATTAACTAAGAAATCTTAAAATGCAATGGTAATGTTGATTCCAAACAACAATACCAGCTGAGATTAACATTTAAACTAATTATATCAATCATCATACAGAGATTACAAGTTTAGCGGAACGGCAAAAAGTTAATGTTGATGCAAAATACTGGTTAAACAAGAAACGTGTGAACAACAAAGGTCAATACGTTATGTTATACTGCTAGACTCGATTGGATGATAGAAAAACATCCTACCGGACGCACGACAACGTTCTAAAGCCGCGTACATATAATAAATTAAAAAAAGAAAGACAACCTCTGGGGCATAGCGGTAATTGTTACGTCTTAGGTCACGGTTACGGTTCTATGTTGTATGTATTTACAAAATATAGATGTATTTGAGGAACTACAGTTTAGTAGAATCTAACACAAGCTAAAGCCATGCTTACTTTGGGTCTAGATAGTGTTGTGTAGAATGTCCTAGAGTCGAATGTTTCTCAATTTATTTATTAGTAGCATCTGAAAAAGAACTCAAAAACAATGGATACCTCGCGTTCTAATTAATTAAGTACTTGTTGAAATTTAGGAAAGCGCAAGCCGTTTTCATCGGCTGGGTAATTTCCATACTACAGTTAAACCATAGTGAAATCTGTGAAATTGCACTATTTTTGTAATAGTCGTACTCCTGATGATTTGTATTGAAACCAGCACAGAAGTCTTTTGTCTTGAGCACATGGTGCCCTCTCGGTTTTTTGTAGACTGTTTGCCTATTTCTGGCTCTTTAATCAATCGCTTTGTAAAAGGCGAGGTTCTTATATTCATTATCTCCAATATACTTCTAATTAAATGCATTGCGGGTTCCAAGACAGTTGGTGCAGTGTTTCCTGGTATTCTCGGGATATTCGTGTGATATTTCGTCATTCAATGTTATGTATCCTGGCGGATATCCAGTGGAGTGGAAGGGTGAGTGAGATAATCCTATGAATTTATAAAAAATGCGTGATCATTACATTTTGGCAACGGGTTATAGTATTGACTATCGGAGGACATTCTGCACCTAGCTTTATATTCGATGCGACTCGAGGAATTTACTTTCACTGAGTCGTTACGAGTTTGCCTCGCTGGCGGCTTCATAA
Organism: Lithosia quadra; assembly: GCA_963576445.1. Taxonomy (NCBI): domain Eukaryota; kingdom Metazoa; phylum Arthropoda; class Insecta; order Lepidoptera; family Erebidae; genus Lithosia; species Lithosia quadra. The sequence goes on from OY754892.1 coordinate 5,226,654, forward strand.
TCCAACGAGATTATAGATATACACAGCATTAGTAAGAGCATGTCGACGCACGACCTAGATCGAACGGCCCTGTAAAATGACACGTTGCACGTTGATACGAAATACCATCACGTTTTAACAGATAAAAGGACAACCTTCGATTGATGGAAATACTATGATAGTAATAATGACATTGCTGCACATCAGATAGGTACTCAATCTGTGCATTTCTACTGTTCTACGTCACAAGCGAAAGAGAAAAACGTCACGAATGAAAAATAAAGTATAGTCGCGTGGCAGTATTTTTTTTTTCGTTGCTAAGTTGCATAGTAACTTAGTACTTAATCATGTTGAGAGTGCGCTTAAAGTGAAATTAATATTAGATTTCACCCAGTGACTAGTTGACTGATGACAACGATAAAGAATTGCAAAAGCTTCTAGCTCATTAAAAGCGCTAAAAATGTTGCCTAAAATGTACAGCTATAGAAATAATTTCAAAATTGAAAGGTATCTAAAAGCCGTTTAGTTTTGAACATCTTTGTCCGTAGGAGGTTTCGAATTGGCAGGCTAATTAGTAAATCGCAGATCATAAGAATTTCGAAAATATTTGATAAATTCATTTCTTAAGTTCGTAACTTGTAGCAAGTCTGTCACACTTCCCAAGTACCCACAGACGTAGCTTACGTAAGTATTGACCTTTAGAAGACATTATTACAAAAGTCAATCCACAAATTAGAACAAGTTGCTCATTATTGCAGTATTACATCCTGTTTAGTCAGACGGAAGTATTGGGAGCTTTATCCTCAATGAGCCTCCGTCCCAGCCACTAACTGAGTTTATTAATTAAGCCCCCGCAATCTATACTGTTTAGTTATTCCACCTCAATAGTCCAAAGGACATTAGCAGCCTTCATCCATCCATCAAATTCTTATGCGCAGTTTCAACGTTAGTAAATTATTGGGTCTCAAACTTGAATGATCGCGTTATGTGTTTAATTCGCTCGGATATCCTGCCACTTTATCAGGTGGGCCGTGTGCTCCTTTTTCTGCCTTATCAATACATTATAATCATAAAAAACATGATTTAGATAATTCGCATTCGTACATCTTAAAATCGCTAACGGTATAACAAAATCACCTTTCTTAGGCATAAAAATATACCGTTATAACGCGTAGGTGTGGCCAATATTTCACACAAGCATTACGTTTCCTTAAATAGACGGGCAAATGTCAAGTTTCAATCATGGGGGAGAAGCATTCGAGGGGTTCATCAACCCCTAGCTGTGCGCAAATGAAATGCTTGATCTCGAAAATAACAAATACAATATGCCGCCAGAGAAAATTAGAAAAATAATACAATAACTTAAGGTTTCATTGACTGATGCTCTTTAATTGAATTACGATTAGGGCGCAAAGGTTTGATTCTATAAATAATCTAAAATATAAATCCTACTATTGATCTTTCTTACTTATTCTTTGTATTCTTTGCTGGCAAAATTGTCATCTACCTATGGAGACTTGTCATTAGCAATATGGTTACATATTTATTTATTGTTTCTATATTACCAGTAGCCTGTAAACTTCTTTTAAAAATAAATACTTAAATCATTATAACTGCGAAAGTTTGGGTGGAAGGGTGAAGACTTGAGATGGCGTGCTGTTTTAGTAGGTTCAATTCCGATATAACCGCACCCCTATACCCCACTGAATCAGGGGGTGGTATCCGTGGAGTATTCCGCACGAAAAAAAAAATGTATCGATGTGTATTAAGTACTCCATCACGTCAAAACTGCTGAATGGATCTAGATGAAAATTTGCAAAGAGATAGATTGTAATAGCACATTGCAATATATTACAATAGGAGCACAACATCAAGCCTAAGTACAAATCTATTTTTTCTCTTGCGTTACGAATTTACACAAAATAATTCGTATTTTATAAATCAGTCGTCATCACCGAGTTTTTTATTACAAGGAAAGCGTTGAATACTTAATAAATAATGAAATATTTTTGTTTTACATCGCGGACATAATTCTGCCTTCGGCCGCAGTCAGCGTCTGTCGTAAGGTCTTTCTTTGGCTTCATTAACTTCGCTGGTAACACTGTGTAACAAGAATTTTTATACGCAGGCTTTAATGTTGCAATGTAATATCAAAATACCTTGGATAGTACTTATTACGAAATCTACTTTTACTTACTGTAGATCTTTTTTCGATACACAATAACCTGCTTGTAGGCTTTCAAAACATTGCACTTTTTTCTAGACCACTATACTCGAGCAAATGAGGATACAATAGAATACTAATGAGTGTGTCAATATTATCTAATTCCTTAGATTGCCTTTTTGTGCATTAGCCTGTAAATTGTTTACGGGGTCAGATACAGTAATAAAGTGTAGTTATAAAAAACCAACCGGCAGCGGCTCAGCGTGCTATCAATTTATGAACTGAAAAGCGACTTTCAAGATGCACCTACAATAATTTATAAGCATGAGGTAATTTGTTCACAAAAGTTCGAAATCGAGTTTACGAAAAATTATACATCTGACGACTTTATAAAAATTAAAATGTAATAATCTTTTCGATGAAATATTTGGTTGTAATTTTTTATAAGCTTGAATAAAAAATTAAAAACACTACTAAATGGCCATAATAGAAAATGTAGCTTTATAAAAAAAACTGTAATTACAAATTTATACACACCTAATTTATGAAGTAAGAATACAACATCCGGGTTACGTCCCCCTGTCCTAGTTTATATAGATCTAACAGATGGCGACCCTACTCTTGTTAACATAATATATGAACCAAAATAGCACTTTCTTAAAATACATTGCTACGATAATGGATCACTGAAATAGATTTAATCTGGAATAACACCTTCGCTGATAGGTACAGCCACCCTCTCTAAAACCGTAGATGGCCCAAGGTCAGTCGAGGTACGAGGGAAATGCCTTTTTTTCGCGTGGAAATCCCGACGGATACCACCCCCGTCGGCTATCGGGGGTGGTTATGTCGGAATCAAACCTACTAAAACCGCACGCCGTCTCGGCTCTTAATTACTGGGGTGTAAGGTTACCAAATAGGCATATCCCTCGCACCCCAGCTGACTCCGGACCATCTACGGTTTTAAGATGGCCCCTTCGACTCCCCGGATGTGGGGTGGGGAGAGCATCGCTTCACCTCGCTGACGGTGGGATTTAGGGTGCCAGGTGGCAGTCCTGTTCATTCAATTCGAATCTATAGTTCCTCAGATTAGCGCGTTTACACAAACAAAAAAACTTTTCAGCTTTATAATATAAGTATACAGAGATAAACGTTATCTTTGACTAAGTGAGCGCACCTAGTGATAGCATTAAATTAATTAAATCTGTTTATCATTTAGCCATTGTAGGTGCATTAGTAAGTATGCATATTCATTGGCATATTTGATAAAAATAACCTTATCACTAAATTATCTAGCGAAAATTACGGATAACCTTAGATAAATTAGTGTACCACAATATTTTTCACTGAGGCGACAAAGATAAACATTTTAAACAATCACGTTACTGTTTTTGTGACGTAATTGGTCATAGCACAATATTATAACAGAGATTGGTGACACTAGTTGTCATAATACTATTTAATGAGTTTTAAGTAAAAAAAGTACAAAAAATATTAAAAAACGGATTTTTAATTATTATCGTATAACAAACAATCATTGTGCAGGGCAAACTAATGATTTGTCAAACCTTACTATGGCAACACAGTTAGAGATAATACAACAATCCGCAAAGAATTGCGGCAAAAAGGCAGAACACAAAAACATTTCCGATCTTTTAGTAAAGTTGTACCTATTTCCGAACCGGTAATATACGAGTCCTGGACAACCAAACTTTTTGTTTATAGCGCCATCTCATAGTTTTGACATATCAGAATACATCCATACCAATAATACTTATAATTAAGTACTTACTGCCGAAGTACCTCAAAAATTTACGAGATATTCCGGGGCAAACTACTCTAGCTCTACCTAGAATAGCATACATACTTAAAAAGCGTGTTTTAGCATACATAAAACACGCTTTGTATGTATGCGGATGAACACGTTAAGATATTTACCTATTTAATTTTATATGATGAACCCAATGCAAATGACAATGCACCCAATGATAAACTAAAAACAATATTTAAGTAGGTATAGAGAAGGCGTGAAGTTAGTAATGATCTCTCAGTATTCGCAGAACACTAGGCTCAGCGCACATTATATAGACAAGACAGTCAACAGACAGGCTATTGCTCTACAGAAACATGTATGAAAGACGAAATTATTACCTACAAGTCACGTCGAGACACAACTGTCTAATCTAAAGATTGTCTTGTCTGTAATGTGCGGCAGCCCTTACCATCAAGATGACGAATGTCCGCCGGCGGCACTCAAATAAGTGAAGTGTCACGCGTTTGAGTAGGTATTTGTATTTTGTTTATATTATTGCGTATGCAGAAGTATACTCAATGTCAATAAAAATTACAAACTTAACTGTCAAGTAGTGTTTTAGTAATTCGATATAGGTATAGTAGTGCTGATTCAGGTTTTTTTTCAATAATTATCGCGCTAGCAAATCTGAACATTATTGGTACTTGGAGAGAGTCGATATGGCTTTAGTCAGGGATGCTTTCTATTATTCGATCTGTGGCCTGTATGTGAATAGGTATAAGTTACGGTTGTTTCTATAAAATGGATTAAGTGAGGTATTAATATTTTACTGTACCACTTATCGTTAAAGTGTTATAATGCGAATTAATAAAAATGGACTAAGTGTACCTAAATGAAGCTTTTATACCGAAAGATATTGATGGGAACTAATTTCTTCAAAGACCTACCGGACAGCTTGTGCCCTGCCCTTTTTGGTGACACAGTGAAGCGTGAAGCGAACGGTTTTAGGTATGAAATCTACTCTAAATATACCTTTGCGATACTAAACCTTGAAGATGTATATTGCAACAGGTAATGTCTTAACAATAATGATACAAATAGGTAAATTTTGTCATACGTGGTTGACAACATTATTAGAACATTCGTAAAAACGTCTTCACCTGACTCCTCCCACCACAGAACGATCGCGATACAATTAAATCTCCCATAATTATAGTATGTAGCTGATCTGAGTTGACTGTTGTCAACGTTGATAGTGAGGTCAAAGGTTTGATAACTTGAAATGTTTAACGTGAAACGGTTTTTCCAACAGGAAATTGTTTATTTCATACTCTATAGAAATATTATGGCGTTATGGCGTTATTCATTGTTTAGTAATTATATTATGTGATAGAGTAGGTATGAACCGTTGTAAAATACTAGCATGAATCTGTTACCGGTCTCGCTTACTATGGGAACATAATATTCCATATTGTCGTCTATATACCTATGCACGTAATTTCAGCCGGATGCATTCAGCCGTTATTGCGTGAAAGAGTAAATAAGATTCATACATCCATACTCATGAAATTTCGCGTTTACAGTATTAGGAAGTAAGATATTTTTTACAGATTACTACTTAGGTAGTGAAACCAGAAATGTTGAGCGCGATCAGTTTCGTTTTCTCAGAATATGTGTATTTCGGAATAGTTACAATACCCACAAAACAAAGTAGGTGCCTATCTACCTACTATAATATTATTTGAATGAAAATATTCGCACTACCTACTTACGTCCGATTACAATGTATCAAAGTAAGTAATGTACCTGCTCTTTTACTTTGAGCATAATATTATACACTATACTATAAATATTATGTATATTTAGATGTTATAATATCATTTTATGATTCGCCGTTTAAATATTAATAGGTATGTTAATTTATGTTGACTATGAAATCAGTTTTAGACAAAATGAAGCGAAAGTCCAAACGTCAGAAACATAGTTTATTATAATTTTAATTTATAATAGTATTTAGCATTTCTTACGAGTCTTAGGACACCTGTATGTCTGTAACAATATATACGGTCATCTATGTCTTTTATACTCTACTCTTACAAATAAATAAAATTAAATTGTTTGTAATATTAAAATAAGATTTTTTTAAATAAACTTAATATTTAAAGTAAGTATATGTGCTCTACATACCTTACCATAGCTACCTTCCTAATATATCTACTAGCAAGTCTCGACAAAATCGGCCCAGCCGTACCAACCTCAATGAAGCAGACAGAAAGGCAGACAGACAAATAGTCAGACAAAAATTGTAAAAATTGCTTTTAATGTGTATACACTCATAAAGGTATTTATTTAAAACCATTTATATTACAATAATTAATATTAGAAACACACTTCAGTTTATTTTTTTATAGGTAGGTATACTGTATATTGTAGATGTGGGTTTATGAGTAATAGGAATTAATTATGATGCCTTTATTGATGAAATAACAACTTAAGTAAGTCAAGATTTAGGTTATTTTATCCTAATTGTGGATTTTGTAATTACGTCGAAAATTTCAAAGTATTTGCCAAAAGGGCCAACCCCAGAGCCCCCAAAGGAGAGGTTCCTATAGCGTGCTCACCGAGCGAGGGTTAATGAATTGGTTTCCCTTTTCAATTATTAGTTTTAGTTACCTACTCGTTTAGCGGCGGAACTAATTTAAGGGAAATAACAAAATGTTGTTTTTTGTATACATGCTAGGAGTAGCACTCACGACTTTATCCGCGTCGATCTGGGTTTTTTCGCGCTGAATGCTAATAATTTTTTTGAAATAAAAGTAGCCAAGTTAGGCCTTATAATATTAGCCATCTGCCAGCAAAAATCTCGTCAAATTCGGCACCGCTGCGCCGCAGCGTTTCGGAGACTAAATAAAACAAACAAACGGACAGACATCCTCCGAGCTGTTTCCCAACTCAGTTGGAGTCGGCTTTTCAGTCTTTTTTTTATACTACTTAGGTGGCAGACAAGCACATGGCCCACCTGATGGGAAGCGGTCACCGTGGCCTATGAACGTGTGCAACACTAAGGGTGTCACACACGCGCTGCCTACTCTGCAGGGAAGGAGGGAGGGCTGGGGAGGCTAGGAAGGGATGAGAGGTCTAACTACGAAGCGGTGTATCTTGATATTTACCGTAAAGCGACTGCCGTCTGATCTCCAAAACCCATTGGGGATATCGAAGTTCTGTAGTTATAACTAATTGTCGGAGTTCTTAGGGCTCTAACTACCCGTAACGACTGCTATAGACGTTCGCATGGCAACTGGAACCGATGGCTTAACGCGCTCTCCGACGCACGGGGGGGTGTTATCAATGTGTTAAGAATGGTCACCCATCTTAAGACTGACTGGCTAGTTTTACTTAACCTTGCAATGTGTTAACCTACTTGGTTACCACTTAGCCACGAGCCCCTCAAGCGATAACAACTAAAACAGCTATTGGTTAATTGTTTCTGTGGAAAGAACGACACTACATTTATTATTTCCGTACGAAGATCATTCTATATCAGTTGTGTTAATAAAGAACTTTGACTTTAGATAGTGTTATATCTCGTATTACTGAACGAGCAATTATTATAAATATTTATACACTACTATATATAATATAGGAAACTGATCTAACAATTAGGAAGACCATTGTATTTAGATGAAGTTTTGCTTTTAAGTTCATCTCACTTTTTCTGAACGGCAATAGGCTCACCCACTATAACTCGTATCTGTGACTAAATATAGAAATTTTGGTGAAATGTGGGTGTGCACCTTTGTGTAACCTTTCTGGGATAACAGGCGGACTTGACATATTTCCTGAAAACACACGACGTTTTTTTTTCTTCTAACAAAATCTCCACCTACGTATTCCATTAGTTACTACATGAATGTAAGTGACTCTATGTTTTGATTTCATGAGCATGTTATAACTTCCGATGAATAAGTACTTATAATTGCGGACCATCCTGAGGTCACGAGTTCGATTCCTGGGCGATGCAATTTTATTAATTTATTCTATTATGAAACGTTCAGTATCTGTCGGATAAAGAGTATGCAGTCTGGAAACTAGCCCATAAGCATCACAGTAAAATAGACCTCTGTCACCTACCTCTCTCTGCAGAAATACAAATGTGTGAGTATACCTACATCAGAAAAATACGCTCACGAAACAATTGATCGCCTCCACGAGATTAAACACGATGTTACGATCATTCCGTACCGTCTGCACATGTCAATAATTATTGCCTACGTGTTACCAACTTTATCAGAGCTACGAATAAGAAGCACGATTCTTCCATTTTATTGTTCTATCAATAACAGCAGTTATTCATTTTATAAGAACGCGATAAATAGGTGTATATTTCCATTGTTTGTCGTAGCAAACGAACTCATAGTAAGGGATTAATATTGCAACTTCCGACCTCTCATCAAAAAATTTAGCTAAATATTCTCCTAAAGGAAGATCGCATTTTCTTAATTTAGGGATGATGAACTAGAAAACCCGCTCGTATCGCATCCTTTTTTTTTCGTGGTAGAATTCCCCGTGGACGGGGGTGGTACTTGTCCACGGGGTTAGTTCATGTGGCAACCTGGGCACCAAAAGTAGCCAGCCTTTCTTCTTTTCTTTGAGAGAAGCGTTGCTGCTTCTGCAGAATGTTCTACAGAAGCGAGAGTGACCTGAATTTGGGTTCTCTAATTAATAGAGGTATCAGGTGATAGGTTAGACTGAGTCCCAACCAACACAACCAATTTATCGTAGCCTCGTCAGCAGAACCCTACAACTTATAGCCGCAGGGGGTTTCACTGTAAAAAAATGCATAAAAAGTATGGTCCTTTGTTGATACCAGGGACCGATAAAGTCACAGGGATACTAACACCTTCATACAAAAAATTTGGTCAGTGTCAGCACGGACAACGCAAGAGAGAAATGGTCGCACCACTGCCATAGTTTCACTGAAAACTGTTGCAGAAACGGGCGAAGAACTGATTCATCGGATTTAAATGGAGATTATATCTCTGAAGCCACCAGGCACAGGTGTATAATTCGAAGGACACTTCATTCAGCCTGAAAGTTGAGCGGCAACTAAACAATAATTTATATTACAAGCGAATAGCCCTATCCGTAAGTACCAGCATACAAGCAAATCATTTATTTTACACGACAACATTAACCACCGCATAAACGATTAGGTAGGATACTTACATTACTAAACTTTCGCCCGCGGCTCAAAATATAAATGAAGCTATAACATCTCTTGTCAACACAGCTAGATAAAATAATATTAACGTCTATAAGCTTTTGAAGTCATTACGGTCCAATGGATTTTGTTATAATCTTCGCAGAACGTAAATAAATACTTTAATGTACATTTTCGGTTTTATAAAATGTTAGATTAAATATGTATGTATGTACGTATCCCGCGGGTCTTTATACAAGGACAGAGCTGTTCTAGATCCGACAGTAAACTATACAGGCTAGTTTCAACCACAACGGTATGAGTCAGGAAAAAGTGCTCGGTAATTGGGTAATAGGCTCATCCATCGTTACGTGGGATACACAGATTAGAAAGACAGGAGTAAGCGTACCCCGAGATGTAACCGGTAACCACGCTAAGATGTGTTGATGGTGTTCGTTTATAATTTGATCTCAGAAATCGCAAATTGCGATTAAACTGCCCTTTGTACTTACGAGAACTTTTCATAAAACTAAACTAAACTTTTGTGTGCTATATAATAAAATATTATCGATATATTTTCCCCTATGAATGATGCTTAAATGTAAATCAATACATTGTATAATATATGTAGGAAGGTACAGTAAGTGTAACGTCTTTCCACAAAATCAACCTTATTAATCTGTTTAATCTTGTTTGTGGAACTCTTTTTGCGACATTATTTAACTGACACAATTTGTAAGTAGTTAGATATTAACGGCGGCGCTGTGTTGGGCGATCTGCCAGCAATCTTACACTAGAGATCTTACTCCATGTTCGCTATTTATTGCAATTATCCGTGAACGCTCAAAACGATCCCTCGCGAATTTGAATAGACTGTTACAATACTTAATTATGTCAAAAGTTTCCCTATGTTCAATATTGTGCGAAATTAGTTTTGATATTTATACGTTGACAACATTTATTAAAATTTATTAGCAATATGATGCCTCACAGCCGTTTTCGGCTACAAAATGTCAGTGAGGCTATATTAAAAAAAACTTGGGTTAAATTAAATGAACGACAGAATCGTTCAACACAAATTTTTTTGGAATTTTTGTCTGATGCGATGGACGAAAAAACTATGTGGATTTTGATGTACTTAGGTATTTTTTTTCTATAAATTTAAGTCTTGGTTAGAGTTGATCAGAGTTAAAAAATCTGTCGTATGTTTGATTGCAATTGGGTAAGTAGGTATACCACCTTGGTATTATATAAAAAGTAGAAACGATGATATGATCAAAAAACGATAATCCTCCGCGTGGGCGGAACCGCTAGTATTTAATAATTCTATTGGGTGCAATTGCTTTATTTAAATTTATAATTAGGTAGATACTTTACGGTGGAAGCCATTATTATTATTTTCACGCAGCTTCATTTGCAATTCAATTAAGTAGGTGGGTATGTAGTGTTTGTGTCGTATCGAGTTTGGTGTAATGACAATAATTGGTAGTAGCATAGCTCGCATAGTGGCAAATATTTGATTATTTTGGTTGATCATAACTTTGTTCAACTACATGACTTGTACCTATTTGTTGATCTTTCTTTTAATAACACCATCGAACTAAATTCCTTTACTGATGTTCAATAGAAAAAAAATACACCCAAAAAATACTTCAATGGTCTTAAAGACTTAAAAGGTTGTCTAAAAATATTCCGACGCAAATGGATACTTCAAAAGTGTGGCGAGTATCAACGACCGATGTAAGTTGACCCTTAGCGAGTAGTCAAAATTACCTTCATTGCTCGTTGTTGCGAAGGGCTGTGGAGGACGCAATAGATCTTTCAATCCAGTCGGTCACAAAGGCACAAAAACAAACAAAGCCGGGTGGTCCGTTGTCCGCTACCGATTAGTTGTGGTGTTATGTGAAAGTAGATTGATTTTCCTTATTGGTCTCCAACTTTAGGGATTAGTAGGTACTACAATATCTGTTATTTTAAGGTGGATTGTACGCCCACAATGAATACTAAAAACCTACTTACTAAAATATAAAAATGTAGCGAACGCTTTATAAAATTTATTAAATTTTATCAGAACGTCTGTCGGTTCAAGGTTTTGTATCATTCTAATTTGGTGTAATTAAGGTGATCACGGTAAAGGTATCCTACCTACATACCTAGGAATTAGAGAATGTTTGAACCGGCACTTCTCACGTCTTTTAAATATCTTCGACGAATTAAAATCTTTGCTCCTCAATGATACAGAATACAAGGGTCTATAACTGTCTCCATCCGACAGAGAAATAAGTTACGAATTTATAATTAAGGACACGACTTTGTGAGGACACATTTTTTATTACTCGTGTTACTACCAATCTTACTACTAGTAATAAAATCGGTAATTTAATTACCGTTCTTACCAAGTACTAAATTTGAAAGCTGTTAGAACATAAAAAAATCTCCTAAGTTAGTTCAGTTCTCATGTCCTTGCTAGGTCATGGTCTATCTGTGCGGCAAATTTCAACCATCAGTGATCCATCTAATCTAACCGTTTCGCATGCTTGAATGGGTACGTAACAAACACACTTATAAATATTCACATTTATGTAATAGGTAGTTTCCATAGTTCGAATGAATTACGGTAGAGGGCTCCACCGGCACCTTAAGCCGTAGAATATATCGGAAAAATTCGAATATCTAGGACGTGTGCAACACCAAGGGCGTTAGCCCCGCGCTGCCGACCCTGTAGGGAAGGGACGGGGGTAGGAAAGGGTAGGGAGGCTAGAAAAGGGTGGGGGTGGAGGGGTACAGTGAGTTCTGGCTACCCTACTTACGTGTGCGATGGTTATTACTATGGCCGCGGTCTTCTGTAGCGCGGAGATACTTCCCCAGTCAGACAGCTCATTTTGTTTGCACTTGGAACCCCAGGTCCGCTTATTGTTTTAGAAGGGTATGTATGTCGGCTTGTTGGGAAGCGACTGCCATCTGATCTCCCAACCCTAAGAGAGAAGCCTGCGCCAGAGCCTCTTTCGTTGCTTGGTAAGGTGCACAGACTTGTAGGTGATAACTGTGATAAGTTACTTTGCTCTACATTGCATAATCAAGCTGTGTTATCGAAGTCTATATGCAAGTAAGTACGTATAATTGTGTTAGGAGTAGGATTTAAGAATCGACCAATCGTTAAAGAACGATAACGAGCTTGTTACAAGAGCGACGCGTGCGCAACTACGATTAATTTAATTGCCCACCATTATTGAGTATCGGCGGCAAAATGTTAAGATTTATGCTTTACTTGCTAGAACTAAAAATACATGTACGACAATAAAACCAGATTGAGATTTTTTTAATAACGACAAGCTTAGATTTACCTACCTAGGTATATAGTGGCAAATTGCCAAAATATTTTCAGTTAAGATATTTCAAAATTCTCTTTTGTGCTAAGTTTATGGATTTTCTACATACCCTATTCAGAGATACCTGGAAATATATCTACCTGTCAAAAATAGTTATCGAAATTTTAAATTATCTATCACCAATATAAAACCACAGAATGGGAAAAATACTTATCTAAAAACTGTATCAAAATCAGTTCAACTAGACGCGAGATAATCGCGGACAACCATACAACATACATACAAACACTAGTCATACAATGGACCTCCTTTATAAGTCGATTATGCCTAATTCATTGTAATAAAAAATATAGTCCGTAGCTTGAAGCTAGAAATATGAATGAAAAGGTTAGAATATGTAACAAACAACCAGTCATACTAGCTATTGAATCATCACATTAAATAATATAATATGAAACATTATGTTAAGGAGAAAAATAATTTACAGACCTTTAAGACAATACTGGTTGCAAGACAAGTTTGTTAAGACCTCTTAAGGAAGTAGTTGGCCCTTGACATAGTGCCACCTGACAAAGGTCAAGGTAAACTGGTCCAAAATGTTGAACACCTGCATTGTCATACCTTTTTAGTGGCAGGAAATTGAGATTTGCTTCATAAATATATCTGCGAATTTAGTCACAGGTAAGCAAGAACATTATGTAATTTTTCAACTTTCTTTATTACATTTGAATAAAATGTCTATTATGAAATTAATCTTATGAATAAATAAATGTTTTTACTTAAGAACTACAGAACATTGATTGTTCGATACAATTTTTTTTAAATTTCAAAATACTTGACTGTAGCGGTAGGTACAGTAGGTACAGGAAAAATCAGGTGCTTCAAAATTTAGTCCCGGGCTACAATTTGGCAGTCATTATTACCAATTCTAACATGATTATTAAGTAATCAGGTTAAGATGGTAAGATGAAGATGACTGTCAAAAATACAATAAAACTTTAATTCATACAAGGACAGTTTTTGAATGTACAAATTGCAGTCATTCTTTTATTGTACTTTATATATTTTAAATTTATCCCTGTTTACTGAATAATAATAATTGTATACTGAAAAGAGCCAATTGAAGTATTTTTTTCTTTTCAATAATGATACAATTACAAAGCAAGTGGTACAAAAATTATTTACATACATAAATGAATTGCATTGTTAAGAAATTTCTGTTCAATACATACAATTAATTTAGTATTGTCTCTTCAGTAGTGTGAGGAAGGTTATGCAGTTGATGATTTACCTACTTAATATTTTGTATGTGGTACATATATTGTCAAAATAAATCAACCCACAGGAGACTGTGTAAATACAGTCTCATGCGGGTTGATTTGAATAATGGAAGTTAAAGTGTTTATCTACGAAGATTTCAAATATAAGCATAACTTTAACTTATTCTAAGCTGTATTATTCTTCAGTTGTATATAAGTTTATTTTTTTATACTACATAGGTGGCAGACAAGCACACAGCCCACCTGATGGGAAGTGATGACCGTGGCCTATGGACGTGTGAAACACTAAGGGTGTCACACATGCGCTGCCTACCCTGAACGGAAGGGGGGAGTGATTGAGTGAGAGACTATTTCAACTAATACATTGGGGTTATGAATTAAGTAGAATTGTGGAGTTTAGTGGGTATGGCCATCCAGTTAACGGATGTGAGAATCTCTAACATACTTTCTGGCTATCACCATATATATAGTCGGAGATGCCATGCATAACAATATTACTCATGTAGAAAAAAAAATAGTTGGACTTTTCACAACTAACAAAATAACAAATAGTTTGGTTGATATCTAAATTATAACTTCAGCTGTGATAACGCATTGCCTACTGTGGTTTAGTGGTATAATAATTAGATTGAATGATATTAAGTACCTACTTATCGTACTTACCAACTTTTATAAAAATGCAAGCATATAAGTAAGTAAGTACATACAACAAACATTATGTTATTGTTCATTTTCATTTAAGATTTTTTTGACTAACATCAACTTTGAAAGCCTTAGTAATAAATTTTAAGTACAATTTAAGAACTTGTAACTATGAAAATACAGTAGCATACTGATCCATTTTAGGATGCCATTTCTGAAGGGTAACTAACAGAACCTTAGCACTTTCATTTGCATATTTTGCTTAATTTTAATTACAATGGCAGTATTTAAATAAGATGCACCTACAACAAAAATGTCTAAATCAACCCTTTGTATGCATTTGACTAGTTTTTCTGTACCGCTGACCCAGTTTTCCTTTATTTGGCTGGCAGCATAGAGTTATCTCTATTCATGTGCACTAACATGATAATTTAAGTGCGAATTCTTGTAAGTAAGTACTTTATTATAATTAAAAATGTAAATTATAATATGAGATATCAAATCTACCTTATCAGCTATTTTACTAAAAAAAATCTATATTAGGTGTCGCTTCAAATTGTTTAAGTTTTCTTTTTCAATAAGGAACTACTTAACTGAAATTCGAAATTAGGTTATCATGATAGGATTGAGTTAGAAGAGAAAGAAGAATAATTGATTTTATTAAGCTAAATCAAAACTTGCAATACCTAATATAAATCAACCTAGGTATGCAAATAATAAAGTAACAGATGATGTTTATTAATTGTAATTTTTTGTGCTTGTGTTGCTAATATTACTCATACTTGGCAATGCTTAAAGTAAATGTGCATGTCTAAGAATCATTTCTTTAGAGGATAAAAAAAGAGTTGCAGCAAGTTTTGTCTAAGAAACACAAAATCATTGTAACAAAAATGAGTTATTTTGCAGATCTATGTATCTTATTCAACAAATACGTTGAAAATATAAACCTATATAGGTACCTATTTAATAGATTAACTTGAAACACAATACTTCTCATTCAAAATTAAGTTCTGACTCACTATATTAATTATGTTTGGAACCTATTATTTTTTTTAATTAAAATTAATTGGCTTTCAACAGATATCAATTAAGTGACAAGTTTAATAGATGTGACTGCAGGTTAATTCTACAAAGTCAGGTTCAATATAACACAGTTAAGTAAATTAAGACGGTATATATTATTTCCAATGATTTTCTGATCGAAGAAAATCATTGGAAATAGTTAGCATGCAATTGCTTAAAATTTCATTCAAAGGTATATATTATGTCAAAATTATTCATTTTTGGGATCATACTCTACCTTGTTGTATCGTTTTTGGGCCGTGGTTGTATATTTGAAAATAGGTGACATTTTTTTATTGGTAATTGGCTTGTATTTGACCACATTCTCACCTGTTGGTAAGTAGTGTTGTGGTCGACAGTGGAGTACACTTACTTAGAAGTAACCTACTCACTCTAGACTTGAAACTCCTGGGTTAAAAGATAAGAAAATATTAGCAAGTGTCAGAGGGGTTTGGCTTGGCAGGGTGTTGGTCTGTATCAGATTTATTATTTATGCTATTCTATACTTTATTTAAATATTCCATTGCTATGTTGTTCTGGGAAATAGTTTAGGATAAACAGACCAAGGTCAATGTGAGTCAAAATAGTTTGTTAAAGTAGTCAATCTACGGATCTCCTATCATTTCTTTACTACAAGTCATACAAGTTAATGGACTTTACATCAGATGTAAAATTATAAATATTAACTTAAGTAGGTACCTAATATTAAAAATTTGAAAATTTTGTAATACTTTTATTACCAAATTAGGTAGGTATAATTAAGTATATTATAGCGGAACCAAAAATTTTAACAATCTCAATGATGATTAATTGTGCCTTTTTATTATTATTACTGGCTGCTACTGTTGATAAGTAATGATTATGATGTAGTCAATGATGGTTGGTAAATTTAGTGGATTTGCAAAATAAACCAAATTAAAGTGTATTTTTATATACTTTTTTATATTGGACATGTCAATATGACTTCACCTCGTCTGATGGTAAGCTAAGGTCTCTACTACACCCCAGATGATGTAGGCAGATGTGTATTATCAACTACATTTATGATTACCACCGACTACTTTCAGTCCCACATAATTGGAGGTGGGCCTATTGTGTTACAATGACTATGGGATACACAATTTATGGTCATTATAGTCCCTTTAATTGAACATTTACCAATGGATGATATAAAGAAATTATATTTATATTTCTAATTCTTTAGAATGTAGTGTGGTTTTTAATAAAAAAAATTACATAATGTATTTGTAAGTAAATTCAAAAAGACCTGTTACTGACAAAGGTTTTTGGTATAAAAAAAACTTTTTGAATAGTACCTACTTAGGTGATATTGATATAGCCTAATCATTAATACCTACTATATAAGTAAGATTTTTTTAGTCAATTAGGTACTTATAGACTGAATCTTTTGTGGTCTTCCAAAGTGGCTTCTAGAGACCCTACTGGAGATACATCATAAAAGTAATGAATTATCTTGCAGGATACTGAGGTGAGCTCTTGTAGAACATATAGGTATGCTAGTAAGTACTGGGCTAATGTTTTAGAAATCCCATTTTCCAATAATTCTATATCATAAAAGATGTTTAATATTATGTCTATTTACTACTTAACTTACATTGCAAGTTAGGCCTTCCTGCAACATATTTCTCTCTTTGCCAAGTCTATATTGACATATTATCAGTGTAAACCTACCCTACTTTATCATAACCAGTTACCTATAAAATAATAGTGTTACACTAAATCTCAGATGACAGCAATAATTATTGAACATTAAGAATAATATACTTATTTCATAATTCAAAGGAAGGATTATTTAAAGTATATTTGTATGTATTTGCTACCTGGGTTCTTGTATTTTGTACTTCCATGATTTACCTACCACAAAAAGTTAAGTTGCAGAAGTTTTCTTACATTGGTGTCTAAACATGGCCATACAATTCGCCCTGTAGAGCACCGTCTCTGTCGTACGCCCACGACCAGCTGTATAGCTGTCCCTGTCACTCCCTTCACTACATGGATAAGAGAAAGTAACAAAAGAAAAATAATACATCCCAGCCTCAATACATAGTACTAACTTTATATGCAAAAATTGTAACTCACTGAAACATTAGAAACTATATTCAAGGCTAATTCTATGAAGTACACGGTACAGTAAGTCAACAAACAACTATTGGCTCTTCTAACCTATAACCCTTAATTAAACATAGATCCAACTTTCGCAACGATACTGTAATTGGTATGTAAATAGATATCACATAGATAATCACAGATATAGCCTGTAAATAAAGTAAACATAAACAGGTAAACTAACCCTTTCTTCATGAGCCACCTCTGTTGGCCCCAGTTGATAAAAGAAGGTTCCAATAGAGAAGACACTCATCCATTTTATAATCACTCATCTATTGACACAATTTATAATATTTGTGTTTGCACTATTTGTCACAATCAAACTAAAATTCCACTTTTTGCTGCGCTAAACGCAGACGTCATTGACAAACAACCGAAGTGACGAGTTATTGCACGGGATCACATAGTAGATGAAAACACTGCGTATTTTAAGAGCCATTGCATCGAGATATCACAATTCTTATCACTTGAGGTTATTACATTACTAATCACTTTGTCTACATCGGTTATTTATAAAAATAAAAAGGTAAAAAGCAAAAATTACTCGTAGACAGCACTCACGACGTCGCACACTCACATATCGAAACGTGCGATATCGTTTACATTCAACACAAACACACACACACGTAACTAAAGTCAAGGTGACAGTTGGGCGCTAGCGTCGTAAAAGTCTGACGGATAATGTCTTTATATTTGGTTATTGCAACACTGAGCACCTATTTTCGAGGTGATTATTGAATATTGGTCAAATTGATAGCATTAGTCCGCTTTTATTATTGAATTATTATAATAATATTGGTGATGGCACGTTTTATCGTCTTAGTTTAGTAGGAAAGGAAAGTAAAATTTACGGAATTGAATGATGGACGCTAGAAGACACTTTTAAATTGCCATGGACGGTGTGGTAACTTGCTGTAGGGTCTAGCCCTGCTATAGTCGTTGCCGGGTTGGCTGTGCTGGATTATGACATCGTGGTTCTCAAGCAAGTGGGACCATCTCAAAGCTGTAGACAGCCCAGGGTCAGGCAGGTGCGGTGCGAGGTAAATGACTCTTTGGGCCACCACCCTGGTATATGAGACCTAAGACGGTAGATATACCTACAGTTTTAGTCGGTTGTTCGATTCCGACATAACCAAAACCAAACCTAAAGGTTTACGAATATTTTGAACAGTAGCATCCGACTAAAAGGTAGCTAGTCGGAAACACAGACTACTTAGCTCTGTCGGAAGTCAGAAACTTTGAAAATCACTTCCCCCACGCCGCCATCGAAACTGAAACAGGCTATAACCCATAGATAGGGACACATTATCGAATAGAAAATATCGATACTATATCCTTAGAGCAATAAACCAATAGTTTATTGCTCTGGGATAGTATCATAAGTACTCATAAAAGTATCGATACTCCAAGGTATCGGGTATTCGAGTACTTTTTACATATATACCCACTGAGCTGGCAGAACAAGCACAGGGGGTGGGGGGAGGGGGGGGGATGACAGAGTTGGCCAGACAGGCTCCTTTAGTCTTCCACTGACATCAAAAAATTCCGACTCGGACCAACCTTACTACCAAGCATTTCCACCAGTGGGAAGGTTACATCTAATCAGGAGTAGCCTTCCCACTGATGCAAATCAGGTCACCAGTGGGAAGGTTACACTTAATCAGGAGTAGCCTTCCCACTGCTGCAAATCAGAAAAACCTTCCCACTGGTGGGTAGGTTGGTCTGTCTTAAAAATAGTTAAATATGTCATTTTCCCATCTATCGAACCAACCAACCTACCCAGCATATTTGCTTTGCAATAAAAAAATAACAATGAGTCCGCTACTTTATTTTTTCCAAAAAATATCTAATTGATATTTATTTTCTTCATTTATCAATTTGCAACTGGCACTCTTGTACGTATAGATCAAAAACATTAGAAATTTCCTTGTATAGATCATTTCCTACTTCATACTAGGCGTCTTTTCGTGTGTGACATAGCATCAGTGGAATGAGTTATTTGTTCGCTATAAACTGCAATACCGATGCATCTTGCTTGGTCACTGATCATAGATAATACAGATCAGTGATCTTGGTGCAAGTAAGTTTAGGAGAGTCGCTTTTGATTTCTTAATTTTATTATTAAGTCTAAAATGCCATCCCTCTGCGAAATTAGTAGTTGTGTTTTTCTCCAGACACCGAATCGGGTGTAACCTTCCCACTGGTGGAAATGTTTGGTAGGAAGGTTACACCTGATTGGGTGTAGCCTTCCTACTGGTTGGTAGGTTACACCTGATTGGGTGTTACCTTCCTACTGGTTGGTAGATTACACCTGACTGGGTGTAACCTTCCCACTGGTCAAATGTTTAGTAGGAAGATTAAACCTGATTGGGTGTAACCTTTCTACTGGTTGGTAGGTTACACCTGACTGGGTGTAACCTTCCCACTGGTGGAAATGCTTGGTAGTAAGGTTGGTCCGAGAAAAATTCTAAGATAAGGTACTCATTTAAAACTTTCGATACGATACCTGCCAAAAAGTACTCATTTAGTAAAATCGAATGCAAAGTATCGAGTACAAAAGTATCGGTATTTAGTTCAGAAGTTCTTAGGCCCACTTACCGTCTCCATCTTCAGTCCCTGGATATTGTCGCGTAAGAGTATTTTCCACAACAAAACAAATGAAGCCAAACTCGATTGTCTCATCGATATTATACGATTAACTTATTTAGTTCAGGAGTTCCTATGGACACCTTCTGACTCCATCATCAGATCAGCACTTTAGTACGTACTATAACTATATATGTATACCAATCTAACATCAGAAAGAGGTTCTAATTGGGCTTGCAAGATTGGACCCATACTCCCATACTAACATACCACAGAGCAAGTTAAATAAAAACTTATAAACATTTGGAGGGATTATAAAATATCTAAACGCTTGTGACGTAACATAAAGGCCATGAGTGTCATGACCAGCACCATTGAGGAATCTGTTCTTTAGACGAAAATGAATGAAACAAAATTTATTTAAATACATAATTTTATTAAAAAATGAAAACAAAATCCCTTACATTACCTAAATAAGGCACGACGTGTTCAAACAATCGGTGCGGCGACCTCCCACCGCACACACCGACAGCGGGGAACAGATATAACACACATATGCACGATAACTTTCAACGGACAACCCTGTACATATATGTATAAGCTGTTTACAAAATATACAATTATAATGCCACTGCGTAACTTTATTACTGCATATAACTTGTTCACAATACTGTAATTTGGCTGGAAAACATCGATGTACATACATACAAACGTTATCAACATAAAAATATACAAGTGCGTTCAGATTGGGAGCTACTGAGTTAATTACCATGTATACAATGCTGTACTGTATACTCGTAGTATTCGATTGTCTAACATAGCGGTAATGGGCTAAACCTGTAATTTTAATTCAAAATTTTGTCAAACTGCAATGTACTCGCATTTATTGACAACTATAGTTCGATCGTTCGATTCTGTAGTGGTCAAAGGAAAATAATACTTCGCGAGTAGATTATTCGGCGTATAATAGATTGAGCGTAACAAGTACGATACAGATAAAATTATCAGTATGACATCTATAATAAATTAGTAGCCCGCCATTATGACCGCACCTCAAAGAATATATAGAAGGAAGATATACGTTGGTTACATTAGTCTCTTAATTCCGATATGTTATATATACTTTATTTATATACTTAGTTGGTTGGTTAATATTACGGAAGCGGATTGATATTCTCTTAAGCTTTATAAATACAGAAATTTACAGAATATACAACAGAATGCATTTATAAAATGTACATGACAATAATTTTGTGCGTTATGTGAGTGTGAGATATAAATTGGCGCAAAATTTTGTTATATTTTTGTATTTATTATTTTATTACAAAAACGTGTCAAATGTGCCGAGTATACAGACCTCCTATATTACAACAAGTTAGTATACAGAGGAGCTTTATTAATAAATCGTATATAAGTTTAATCAAAAGCGCGAATATTAAATTACATGTCCCTAACGATTACAAATCTATTTTTTTAACAAAATGCAAAATTATCTTATTACGAAATAAATTACTAAACCAACATTTGATACACTACTCACTAAATTTGTAAATAATATAGGAATAATATCTTAATTTGTATGTCTTTGTACCAAATCGTGATTTAGATAGAAATGTCACAATTTTGAGCTTCATTTTTCACAATGAGAAAGGTGCGAGAGAGCATTCATCGATGAGAATTTTATTTTGATAAATTAAAAAGTATAACAACTGGAGGACGAAATTCTTAAACTCTTCACTCTCTGAAAAGCTAATTTCACACCTCCATTGAAAGGCATAAGCAAAATTTTCTCGTGAAAAATTTTGTATACCGAAAATAAACCAGCAAAAGAGCAAAGACTCTAGGAATCGAAATGACAATGACAACGAATGATTTACACTTCAATTTACAGAATATTTAAATATACACATTCACGAATTTCCACAATTTATTGTCTCCGCATTACAAACACGCGTTTGGTCAATACTAATTGTTAGGATGTGGTAAAATATTACCAATAAAAATTGTTAAAAAATGTAGTAAAAGCCAAATTGTTCTATCATGTTTTGTAGGCATTAAGATAGTGACTTTTCACCAGGATCAGTCAGGTTAGTGGGTGGAGTCCGCTGGGGCCCGCCCCAGTAGGTAGCCGCAGCACCCCGTGGGTCAGTAGTGCTCGAGTTCTCCTTGAGGCGCTGCGGAGTACACGGACGGCGGTCTGCGGAATCACAAGGCTCATATTACATTCTACTGCTATACGTTATAACTATAGTAACCACACAAATGTGATACTAATTTTGTTCTAAACAGCTTGTCTAGAATACATAAAACTCGGTATAACTCACGGCATCTAACTTGGCAAGATTTTGGAGTTGTGTGTGTGTATTAAATGCTGTACACTATACTTGTTTGTGGCAAAATGCGTCGCATATAAACAAGTACAGTGTACAGCATTTAACTTGGCAAGGTTTTGGAGTAGTAGGGCCCATACTACTTCAAAATCTTGCCAAGTTAGATGCCGTGAACTATAGTGATTATTATAAGCGTGTAATTACCGCAGCGTTCTGCGGGGCGCAGGCAGGCGGGAAGGGCGAGGCAACGCCGAAACGCGGACGTCACCCGACGATGGCCGGGGCTGCTCCACCACTGGCACCGCTGAACACAATATGAAGTCATCAATGACATAAAAAAAATAGTTCACAGATTATGAAAAACAGAAGCTTAGGTCTGCTTCATCTTGGTGGTCTCCGGGTTACCTCCAGAGTTGAGAGAGAGAGAGAGCTGCAACTTTGGGCCGGGGGAACATTTTTCTGCTCCTTATAACCTTTTTATCTGGCGTATTGGCTCGCTCGTATTACTCTGATTGGGAAGTCTGCGATGAAGCCTCATTCGTTGTTTAGTTAGCATAACACATTCCAAATTATCTACCACCTTTGCTAGTGTTCAGCAATTTCGGCGGGTAACTGTACCTTGGCTTGGGCCTCGAAGATCTTGATGAATCGCCATATTATACGCCGGTGTACTATCAAAGTATTAAACATCTTGGTGATCCATACACTCGCTTTCTATAAAAGTGGTATAAATAAAATACGTACGTGCGGCTAATTTCTGTACAGGGCCGGAGGCAGGTCGCCCGCTCCCTCGGGCTTGCGGCGCGTTCGTCCCGGAGTAGGGACGCGTGGGTTGAGACTGTAATTCGTCACACTAACACATAAACATTATTAATTATGTTTTTACTTACAAAAGTGTACTTACATGTATTCAAATGTGTTTTTTTTTATTTTGTATTAACTGCTAGTAGAGACAACGCACTTGCGGCTAGCCGTAATAAAAAAATAAAAATAAAAAATAAAATAAATATGCGGCTAATATTATATAAAAATTAACATGCGCTTGCCGCAAGTGCGTTGCCGTTGCGTTTATGATGGTCGGCAAAGTACATATTGTATTATGACCAACCCTATTTATATTGTTATTTTTTATAGTTATTAGTTCGACCCGCGGTCTGTATAGACTTCATCACATAGGCAATTACTATGCACATAGTCTGTCCATATAATATTATAAACATACATATTGTTTTTGTTTATTTTTTAAATGATTATAATATTGTTATTATTTTTTTGTTTATTTTATTTGAGATATATTATATCTGTTTATTTAAGATATATTATTTCACCCAGATTATATAAAATGCCAGCCTTCTAAAAAGACCGTAAACATGATATTATAGCAATACATGAATGTGTATTTTTAATCTAAGGCGTAATGTAACATGTTATTAAGTTAGAACAAATAAAAACAGTTTAACATAAACATTATATTTAGTATACTCTTAAGCCGACACTGCAATAATTTTTAACCGACGATGCATTTGAAAATTCGACGATTCCCTAGAACATTCATTTATTTTACTATTATTACGGTGTTCTGGCTTAATGGTACACAAAAACTAACGTTCTATATCATAAATTAGTAGGAGACAACACTTTTTAACATATGATGTTAATGTCGAAAACATGTAATTAAATGCTATTTAGTAAAGTAAATATGTAATTTGAAACATTTTTGGCAGTCCCTTAGGGCCTGCGCTGCGTTGAGCGTGACAAGCGCGAGTGATCCCGCGCGCGTTATACAATTATTAGTGATGAAATTAATAAAAAAATGTTTCAAAATATATAAGGTTACACTTGTGCCGAAATATTCGCATTATTAATTAGATTGTGAGATTTGTCAGATATTAAATTAAATATATATGTACTAGTATGAGAAATGATAAATGATAGAAAAAGATGGTAAATCTTAATCACAAGTGTAATTTTCACAATATTTTGTTTAACTAAACGGTTGATAATATTATTGATGTACTGTTTGTAATTAAAATTGAATGATGAATATTTTTGTTTTCTTAATAGGACAAGATAATTTGAATGTATTTTGTTTTTTATTTCATGAAACGTTTCAGAACCAAGAAGATCTGGAAATTAGAATGCGTTTAGGCACTTTTGTTACCCATAACTGTAACCATTGTACCCTGTCCAATGAAACGTAAAAATACACATTTGTGTTCAAGATTAGAGATGGAGATATTGTCTTTTAAATAATAACTTAAATATAATAAGAATAATGTTAAAAATATTACACAAGCATAGCATAGCAGCGGAAGCGAAAATTACAAAAAAAGATAGTGTATTTTTTATTGATTGATTTGTGATGAATGTGATGGTATATTTTAGAACATATCTTTTTTTATTTGTCTTGCGAATAATAAATAATGTCTTATAATTTCAATTCGAAAATATAATGTAAGCGTATATTATTATGTCACGTTTGCGCAACTGACTCTTGGTTCTGTTGTCGGTAAGAAAAGCGAGAGTCCGACTAAGATCGACTATATTGCTGAGAGCTATATAGATCATTCTTAGCTGGACACTTACTCTATTTCTCGACGAGTCAACTGAAAAACTAAGTATGTATTATAAATTGTTTTAGGATTTAGTTAATGCATGGCGTGATCTGGAAAAAAAAATAAGGAAGAGATATGTTTAGCTAAGAAGTTTGATAATATATTAAAAATGTGGTTGAATGAGTTGTAGAGAAAGAATAAAAAAAAATATGATAGGAGATAGAGAACACAACAACTACATAAGAAGGAACGAAATAATAAAATAAAATAACACTAACGTGAGCACCAAGAAAATAAATAAATACTAATAAAATTGATGTGGATCAGTGACGCAGTTTTCAACTGTAATGAAGATATCTACGATTGTCGGCACGAATGTACCCTACTGGTGGTGACTAATAGGGCCGCGCGCTGCGATATGCGTATGTACGCATGCGGGTGCCGGTTTTTGTAAATAACACAGTAGATAATGTGTTTAAAATCGGGTGCTTCCACTTTTTCCCCAACAAGCATCCCCACCAGTGAGTCAAAGTGTGTTGTTAATTTTTTTATTAGTTAACCAACTGGTGGGTCGCTTAAGGGGCAAAAAGTGGAAGCACCCTTCAAAATTACGCAAAAACATCCTTGCGATTTGCACGACGTGCAGACACCCGCTTGCGTGACGCGCATAAGGCAGCGGGGGCGGTAAAGGAACAGAGACTCACAGGTATGTAATGGGTGCGCATCGAGACTGGCACGCCGCTGCCTGGACACCGCAGCTGAATGGTATGTTATGCTTAGTCACGTTAGTGCACCACGCCATTGCGAAGGTTAACACTTTCAATGCGTTTTATTTTGTATTTATTCTAAATCTATATACTGTGATGAATCCAGGATGTATTTGCCAAAAGGGGTAGATTATTCACCGGGCAACGGAGGCGAGCAGCGCCTTCCACTCGCCACGGGAGACGTTGCTGCATGCGGCCAATCCGGCCGGGGTGGGAGTGGCCCTCTAGAAGGCTCTCCACGTGTCGCTCTGACTAGCAGAAGGCACAGTAAGGAGCGAGCGGGGGCGAGCTAATTGTCCGAAGTGGCGCGATGTTCACCCCATCCCGTCTTTCGGGAGATCGAGGGGCCATCTTAAAACCGTAGATGGCCCAGGGTCAGCTGGGGTGCAAGGTATACGCCTTTAGGTAACCTTACACCCCAGTAATTAAGACCCGGGACGGCGGGCGGTTTATTAGTCGGTTCAGTCCCGACATAACCACCCCCGATGGCCGACGGGGTTGGTATCATAGGGATTACCGCACGATAAAAAAGGGGGTAGATTATTCAGTCCATAAGTTTTAAATTTTACTATAAACCATCCTTTTATTAACTGGTCACCTTCTTATTGATGCTCGCATTGAAAATGTAACCCCTCAAATATTAGTAACTCCACATTAAACAAAGTTAGACACAATTAGATCACAGATTTAACACATTTTAAACGACAAGACTATTATCTCACCAACACCACTAACTGGGGTGATTAATAGTCATGCTGTTATGTTTAACCCAGAGTTAGGCCCTTGTTACATTAGGATACTAGAAAGAGACGAAGCTTCTTTCGTGTATTACAAAATCGCGACGGGAAACTTGTTCGCACCAAGAATGCAAGATGCAATGCAAGTTCGAGACTGGCGTCGTCAGAGAGTTTCCTAATGTAAGAAAGGGTTTAGTTAATAGACGTTGGAACGCGTAAATATGAACTCAATTTCACCAGTTTAGTTATGAACGATTTTGATAACTGGTATTATGTATTACAGTACCCGGATTTAAATTTCGTTTATGTGCTACGTACGAACTGTATGTGGCATAACGAAGTATATTTTCTTTCGCATAGCATGTCTACAGCCTGATATCTTTATAAAGTAGTTTGTATCATAATTATGCGAAGTTATAGTTTTACTGTTTTTTTAACTACTCTATAAACAAACAACAAACCGACGTTTGGATGTGCGAAGACGAAATCGTACAAAAACGAAGCAAGCCAACTGTTTCACGAACATGCCAAAATAAAGCCGGGTACTGTATCTATTTAAGAATAAATAACCTTGTATTATGCCGCCATAGACGCTAAAACCCCGACAGTTAAAGAAACAACAAAAATATCTAATACCATTTTAAAATTGTATTATCTGTTTCATCCATTTTTTAATAGGTATCCAAAGGAGTAACATTTTTAAATTAAACAGTGCATTTTGAAAGCAGTGTTCATTGTGTAGCCTTTAGCATTTGAGTAGTCCGGTCAAAGAACACGTGTGAGTGCCACACTATTTTTTTATTACAGATACCGGCAAGTAAATTGGCCAGACGCGTCATATGCGCAAAGGTCGATTTTTAGGTCCCCTTTGAGGTATGAGCGGGTCGCGGGAGACGCGGTTGCGCCGTCGCGGACATATGATTGGTCCGTCACTTGACGGACCAATCAGATGTCTCCGAGAGACGTCTTGTAGCGAATCAACGTTCCGTTCGTTCGTACTTTGGATCATTTGATTGGCTCAAAGTGCACGATGCGCGAACTTACCCTAAACATGGCCAAGTTACGTGCCTGTATCTGTATCTGTCTATAATAAAAAAAATGGTGTGGCAGTGTCGCGGTTGCGGCCGAGTGTTTTACATAAATACGTGCATGGTAATGTTATACCAACACGATCAAACTACTATACCGACACGATCTAACTACTATGGTTCATAAATTACGTGAGGTGTTTTTTTAAATTTTCTGTCCCTCCCTTCCCCCCTGGTGAGATGTTGTGAGATTTTATTCAACCCCCTCCCCCATCTTCCAATCTCACGTGAGATTTTTCAAAATGTGGGTTTCTTACGTAAACGCGTTGGATTGTTATTGTAAAAAGAAAAAAATCTTAAGCATGTACTGTACAATCTGGATTAAATGGACCAAAATAGTATCTATTCTTTTTTGTTTCAATCAGAAAAAAAATTGCGTGATATTATCTGAGACCCCCCCTCTCTCCAACGTAAGATTAGATGAGATTGATTCGACCCCTTCCCCCCCTTAAACCTCTCACGTAATTTATGGACGCCCCCTATACTGACACGATCAAATTGTCATGTACTTTGTTGAGGGGGGCCGGGGCGGCATGTTACGTGTTTAATACTCAAAGTAACTTGTTTATCGGAGGCCGTGACCCCATGACTCTTTCCCTAGAACTGTTCATAGTTTGACCAGACAACTCAATCAGTGCTATCGTGTGGAGTGTAAGATGTAGGATGTAAGGTGTGGTGCTTACATCTCTGGGCGCGACGAGTTGCGAGTGTGGCCTCGGACGCAGGGTTTCGGTGCCCTGGCGGACCAGCGCGGGTCTGGGGGCGGCCGCGGGGGTGGGGATAGCCTCGTGGGACTTCGAACTCTCGTCTGCTTTCTGTAACAGAAGAAAGTGAAGTAGTGACCGCCTCGGTAGTCGGTAGCAGTATCGCCATTATCATACTCGTGGTGATTTCCCAGTTGCATCCCAAGTTTTTGGAGCCCATGCAACTACTGATTTTTAACACTCAAACGCACCAACGCCATACATACATTCTCACAAAAACACCTACACTGTGGTGTAAAAGCAAGGGTGTGTTGTGTGCAACACACACACCCTTGCACATACACACGCACGCACGCACACACACGCACGTACGCACGCTCACGCACACATACACGCACGCACGCACACACGTATGTACGCAAGCATGCACGCGCCCTCCTCGAAGTCACAAGCCTTCACACACACACACACCCACATACACACATTTATCACCCTCTATTATCTTAACACGTACCTGATAATTGGCAATGGTATAAGATTCTGTGCCTATAACAGGAGGGGGTGGACAGACACTGGAGGTGGGGGATAGCGCGGGGTTGGACGCGTACACCCCACGCCGCACCATCGTTCGACCGCCCAGCGCTAGACCCCGGGATGCGACTGCCACACCGGGTATCGGTTGAGCTAGAATTAAAAAATAAATTGTGAAAAAATCTTTTTCAAGTTAAACGGTTTTAAATTGTATTGTCATCAGAACTAAAGACTTCTGCCAAATATCAGACCAATCAGACAACTGAAAGGGGGTCAAATTTCAATTACTATATTTGATCCAAACAAACAGATCAAGTTAAATAAAACCGTTTAATATAATACTGTTATACACTGTGCAGTCAATGACAAAAATAGATTTACACTAAAATGCGTTCAAGTTTACAAATGCGTTGTCTTTAACGCACACCGCTTGATATCTGTCTAGAGTAGATAAAACCGACGTTATAGTTTTAATTTTCATATAATTAATAAACAGAAACGGTTTTATTTACTTTATAAAGGTACCAAAACTGCCAGTCTGATGTACGATAGAGAGAATGATCAGCAAAAATATAGGCAAGCCAGTCTCAGCAGGACTCTCAATTTTCTTTTCAAAGTAGTACGAGTATATTAAAGTGTATTTAACCAAACTTGGCCGGTTTTTAAAGCGGCTGTTAAGGGTTTTATTGTAAAGTACTTTACATTTGGTGATGGTACAACAACAACATATTTTGTAAAATAAATTAATGATGAATGATGAAAAAAAAAAGCAAAATATGATGTTTTTAATTTGAAATTCCGTAATCAAAAGAGTGCAAAACTCCGTACTCACCGGGAGGTATTCTGTTTAATTCTCTATGTGAACTGTACTGTCTCAGTTTTGATGTCGGCAAACCTGTTTTTCTCGGTACAGCCATTGGAGGAATCATTTGACCGTATGATACTATAAAAAATAAAATCATAGATGGTAAAATAAAAATATGATATGAAGTATAAGATATTCTATCTCACGAAGGCAGGTGAACAATTAAATAGTAGTACCTGTGTCTTGTAAATACGCGTACATATGTGTGCGAAAGTTCATGTCACGTCAAAAGAAATTCATGTAGCAGTTAGTAGAACAATAATTGCATTGCAAGTAATTCATTTTTAAAAGCAATGTGTATATTATGTTTTACTACAATGACAGCTAAACCGCCTTGGTGAAATAGAACATCTATAACAATGTCACTAAGGTTTGGTTTCACCAGCGAAAATGTTAACTAAACTGAGTTCTCACGTTTTACTGAAAGAAAATGATAGTAAACCGTGATAATACAGTTTAGTTTTAAGGACAATCTATGAGCGACGGATGAAAAAAAATACCA
This sequence comes from Lithosia quadra, assembly GCA_963576445.1. NCBI lineage: Eukaryota > Metazoa > Arthropoda > Insecta > Lepidoptera > Erebidae > Lithosia > Lithosia quadra. The sequence continues at coordinate 5,256,855 of OY754892.1, forward strand.
TGTAGCGGCGATGTTAAAATGGATGTGTGATGTGACGAGAATGAAAAAAAACAATGACTGTGTATAAAAGAAAACAAAAGAAGAAAAAAAGAGAAAGGAATAGAATAAGAAAAGAGAGAAATAAAGAAAAAAAGAAAATAGAGATAGAAGGTTTATTAGAGAAGTTTTAAAGTTGCGTCAGGGGAGACTCTACTGCCACGGTAAATACCAGCTGAGGCGGGAGTTAGCCTACAGAGGGCTGCTCGGAGGCTCCCCACGGGTCCCTCTCACTAGCAGGGGACACAGTTCAAGAGGCCTTACACCCCGATCCGTGGGAATTTCTGCACTATAAAAACAGGATTGATCCGGTCAGTAGTGAACTATTACCTGTAGTTGACGACACCGTTTTACTGCATACCGGTGACTTCAAGCCACTGGTGGGCAGCCCACTGGCGGGTAGCCCACTGTTGGGCGCCACTATCTTCTTCTCCATACTAATCTTCCCCGCCATAATGTCTCTCTTCACCAAACTCTTTTTCCCTGCCGCCGCACTACTTATGATCGTAGTGTTGTGCATGTCGAATGTGCGTTCCATAACCGTAGTGTTAGCAGGCGCTTTGATTATTGCATACGATTTATCGTCCACCGTATCGTATATAGGAGATATCGTATTGTGTAAATCTAACAACTCATTCTTGCAACCTCTCCGTATTGACATTAGCGGTGTGGATGCTATCTGTGACCCTGGAATGAATGCGTGGAAGCAGTTAAGCATTTAAAATGATGGGGTGTGTGGGCGCCCCATCAAAACCTTGAACCAAGCAAACCAAACCTGCTGATTAACGGATGATGTTTGCAAGATTGCTTCTCAAGGTTGGGTTTGACGGCAGTCGTTCCCATTAAAGCTATGATAAACCAAATAAAAAGGAGATGAATTGGTACACGAACACCGAGGTCCGAGGTGAAACAGGCGAATAACATTAAGATGGCGATGAAAATTTTCAAATGATGGTCTGATTTCAAATCCTAGCCCTTACACTATCAACGCTAACCCATACCCAACAGAAGCAATTTAACTCGTTTTGCTTCAACAAAACAGAAAATCTCGTTCGACTTCGATTTGTGTGGAAATAGCATTGTGCAGTATTATATAGTATTAGCGTAGTACCAGATTAGAGGCTTGGCAATGACCCCTTTCCCGCCAAGACCTCTAACAAGCAGATTACTGATTAAAATATAGGACTGGTCGTTAGACCTTCAATTCCAACCTGATAAACCAACAGTAGTCAAGCCTTAGTGCTTATAATACCAAATGGCGCAAAAGGCCAATCCCGAAGGAGGCATCTCCAAATTAGAGATGGCCCGAAGTTAGCCGGGAGTGGGGGCCTTATGGGTAGCCTCACACCTCTTCAATTGCCAGTCTTTAGTTACCGGTGTGCCCGAGACGGCGTGCAATTTTAGTCGGTTCGAGTCCGACACAATCGTGGGGTTTTTATATTCGTTGATCAACATGAAGAAAAAAGATTTTTTCAAATATTTGTAAAATAAACATCTAAAATTTTGCACCACTTTGTATATGTTTGATTGCTAGTTTTCTTGTGATTTTTATTTATATAATGCAATGTATGTGGACAATCCATGTTCAAACACAATATAAAAATTTGGTAATGAATAAATACTGAATATATACCCATGGTCGTAGACCATTTGTCCAATTTTATGATTGTATGAATTAAGCTTTATATGTGTGTGGTTTACTTACGTGGATGATGTATTGGCATTGTGTCAGGCACGCTTTCTGGCGGACTCGAAGAACTGAAAGTACCTGTGTCTGTACTCTCGCTGGACCCTACCATGGATACCTGGGGATCCCATTCCTGTAAACATTTCAACGTTCGGTTCACTTGTAGTAACGAAGTCGAGAGTTCACACAAAGAACGTGCGAGCATTTTTATAGTGATTATTAGAGTTGATTCCCACTCAAAGCCTTAGGGTTGGAATGCCAGGAATTTGAAAAGCGCATTTAAGTTTTCCGGCAAGTCGATGAAAGATTAGCATACTGTTTCAGTCAATTTAAGCCCAATAAGAAATTTAGCCATTAATCGCATATTGGAAGCTGGTAAGTTTTCTAACGTCTAATTGATTAGTTAAGTAGGAATTAGGAAAGTATCCCGGTGATAACCCAGTACTAGTACCTAGCTAAGGTTCAACTTGTTGGATAAAAAGGTCACCAGTTGAACTACAGCCATTTTACTTTTAGAAATATAGATGCCTTTTGAAGGTTGAACACTTGATTTTAGATTGTAAAACGACTTTATCATAATTGATCGATACATACCCTGTTCTGCGGCGCCGTTCTTTCACTCCCATCTATGAGGTTCATTGTAGCTGAATTGATATCTATTATTGTAATACCGTCCGCTTTCTCATTCACAACCGTTACATCCATTATATTAGCTTTAGGTGACAACTTTTTAAACGTAGCATTCCTTTTAGGAGGCTCCCTGATAGGTTCCTCTTGTTTGTCAAAGCCATTAGTGTTAGCGTTCATCGCTCTCCGTCTTGAAAGCAATTCTGAGGCGTTTTCTATACTCTGGCGAGGTACTGTGATAGTCTGATTAGGTAAATGGATAGTTTTTATTGGGGATGTATCTGTTTGGTTTGGTATAGCCTTATCTGGTTCGCTCGGGAGTCCTTTCCTAGCTAACGAAAGCTTCTGGCGAGCTTGTATAATCTCATTCAGCTCTTGCTTACCCAGCGTGACATTTAGACTGTTCCTTGCTAATTCGTCTGGTTTCTGAAGGCCCATATCTCTACAAAATGCGTCATCGCATTCAAAGTTTTCCTTCTCAGCGTCATTGGTCTTTTTGAATTTATTATTAGAGTAATACGTGATTGTTTCTGACATTTCAGGGTTTAGTTTAGAGGTGGGTTTGGGGGACTCTTTGTTATCACAATTTTCATTTAACACTTTGCCTGTATCAATTTGGCAGGCTTCTTCGCGCGCCTTAGTGTAACTTTCCGAGTTTCTTATGGCAGAATCACGTTTAGTAAAACTGTTGTATGGGGCGTATCTAGGTCTCGCCGAGAGGAGCCTCTGTGACTGTTCTAAGTTTGTGAAGGTGGCTGAACTGAATACGTTGGCGTCTGGACTGTCTTTCGCTTTTGACGTGCTGTTGGAGATGACAAATGAGGAATTCACGGAGCTTACTAAACTTGGAGGTAGGGAATCGATGAGGCTGTCGTTGTCTGGGTACGTGGTCTGTGAGAGAAAGCTTGTGCTCATGTCTTTTTCATCGAGGATGCTTAGCGTCATGCTGGTCATCATCGGATCGATGCTGTCGCGACCTGATATTGGAAGACCTGTAAGTAGATAAGTGGCAAAATTATTTATTGCCTGGCGCTTATCCATTCTATCTTGCTACTAGACATTAGAATTGAAAAAGAAAAGATAGAATGGTAGAGTATTCAGGTTTCTCCCAAATCGTACAGTCAGCGTCAAAAGTCGTTGATGAATGCACAAATTTCAAAATTAATTTTTTTTTAATACATTTAAATAGTAAGTGTAGTTAGACATCAATTACACTAAGAAATAAAAATCGAATCTCAACAATCTGAAATTAATCATCTACTTTTGACGTACGATTCTAAAGTCTGAACAGAAGACAAAATATGCCCTGAATGCGGTTCATCTATTACCTGGTTCCTTATGATGTAAAGATTTACGACCCTCCATAGACTCTGCGTTGAAGGTGCCGGAGCTCTCCATGAGCAGTGACGAGACGAGACTGGGCGGTGACATTCTCATCAATGACTCGCCGCTCTGGTACATGTTGAGGCTGCCGCGCTCTTGCAGTATACTTGATAGACCTCTGTCAGACAGACAGACATTTTGTGTTAATAGTTGCTGAAATTATAGTCGTAACCCCCAGGTTTGAAATGAATTCTGTAGTAAATATAAACTCATTGCGAGGTCCAAAAATGTTAGTTTCAATAAATGATTACCAAGATCTAGAAATAAGGTAGAATTAGCGGTAATTAAATTACCCTATTACTATTATACTATTAACCAATCAATTAATTATATTTATCTGAATAGAACGTCGATTCTGCTAAAGGGAAACCACTGTCATACCACTGACACTCTAAAAATGCTATTTAGTTGTAAACTTTACCGCTATACAGTTAAAGTCTAAAATCAAATGAAAAGAATTCATTAAACTTTTTCATTCGCTCTACAAAAAATCATTTAATTTTAGACTTTAACCTGATAACAGTAGTCCAAAATTAAATGGTACTTTTTTTCTTTTTATCTTCATAATATCGAGTTTATAATATAAATAACAGCGACATGAAGCCAATCCTTAACCAGAGCTTGTAGACAAAGTGACATTCTATAAGTGGAATCGATTCGAACAAACATATAACATAACATAAACTCATGCCTATATCCCCGAAGGGGTAGGCAGAGGTGCTAGCACCCACATTTCGCCAGTTTATGTTTAGGTCCCAATGTAACAGGTGGCGAGCCTATTGCCATTAACCGGGCACTTATAAACCTGCGATAAATACACACGTAACTTGTCATGATGAACCTGGGATCGAACCCAAGACTTCGTCTCAGCAGTCCATTACCCAGACCACTAGGCTACCGCGGTTTTATATCGATTCAAAGCGATCATAAAAAGTCCAAAATGTTCAAGTATGACATTATTCGTGACCATGTTGACAAATAATGTCAGTCCAGCAGCCTTAGCATGGTATCCGTAGAATATCTCTTCCTTTCTCTACCAATGAAATCGCATAAAAAGTTGTCACGTGACCAAAATGTTAACTAAACCTCCCCTCTACTTTTTTCTGGGCTTTCATTGGTTGAAGATAAGCTAAGAGATGTGTCTACAGACGCCATGGTGACGCTGCTGTTCGTTTCGGACTTTTCCATTGGCGTTATAGCGAATAGAATGTGACTTTGTTTAAGCCCTTTATGCCTTGTTAGCTAAAAGCGACATCAACCAACCATGGACGCTGCACCGTAAATTAAGCTTATATTTAACCTAAAACAGAGCAGCGCCATATTCTGTGGTGACGTAACACTGTGCCACCTCCTTTGCGCATGCGCCGCATTGAGGTAAGCACCTGTTATCCACCTGGATAAACATAACATGCATTTCGGTTATATTGTCTTGTTTATTATGTTTATCAGGATAGCTGAATTGTTTAACATTTCTATTATTTGTTCCTAAAACATCTTTAATGATTCTAATCGCCTAACCTTGAGAAAAACAAACAAACAAACTTCACATATTACTATCCTGAAATACAGCTCAGGAGAAATACTTTTATTAATTTTCAATTTAGTCTATAGCTAAATAAGTGGTTAAAAACTCAGCTATCCGCTGCTGTAATTATATAAGCTAAACTTCATTCGTTAAAGCCACAAGGAGGTTCGACGACAGAAATCATGGGATCCTTAGTTTTGAGGCCCGTATTCTCGAACGATACTCAATCATGAATCATCGACTTGAGACTAGTTCTAAGTAAAGATTGTGTTCTAGAAACTAAACTAGTGTGGAGATTTTATGAAAGCTCACAAGTCGAGAGTCATGACCGAGTATCGCTCGGGTATACGGGTCTAAGGTTATCTCAATCTTAAAATTTTACTTCCTATTACAAAGTTATTATTTTTTATTGTCTGGATTTATGTGTAACACATTAACGAAATCAACCTGGTTATGACTACCTTTTTTCCACTTGAGTCTTTGACCAGGGACCTCGGGTATACCTTAAGAAGAAACTCCCCAGGAACCCTGGGAGACTTGTGGGTTATGAGTATTATGACCACCTTTCAGAGTGGTTTTATTTAGTCTCTCATGCTTGCTGTCGCCGAACCTGGCTACGAGTCTATAAGTAGCTTAATATATGTGCACATATATCAACAAACGTGTTAGTAATAGAGATATAAATACACATTATTTGTTAAAAGATAAAGCTGCGACACACTTGCAATAAAACAAATATATTGATAATACGGCGCGTGGGTGCGCGGCCCGCTAAAGCGGACCACGTTCGTACGTTCACGTTCCGTATTACAGTCGTATTTTTTCGACATTTTGCACGATAATTCAAAAACTATGACGTATAAAAATAAACAAAAAGCTGTTTCAGAATGCACAGGTGAAGCCCTTTCATATGATACTCCACTTGATATAGTTATCTTACTTAAAATACTAATTATTAGTTCATGACCACAATTTAATTTTTTTTTGTGTAATGTAGCCACAAATTCACGGTTTTCAGATTTTCCCCCTAACCTACCTACCTGCCAAATGTCATGATTCTAGGTCTACGGGAAGTACCCTGTAGGTTTCTTGACAGACCGACAGACAGACAGACAGACAACAAAGTGATCCTATAAGGGTTCCGTTTTAGGGTTTGAGGTAGGGAACCCTAAAAAGGAACCTTTATAGGATCACATCGTTGTCTGTCTGTCTGTCTGTCGTGTCGTGTCAAGAAATCCCGTTGAATTAAATCACTTCGGCATATCTACCTATCGATATGCCTTATAGCAGATATAGGGGGGAAAATCTGAAAACCGTGAATTTGTGGTTAGATTGAAAAGTTGGGACTTGGAATTCAATACCTAACAAAAGTCTATGCTCGGCATTTACAATAGGTACCTATTATTTCACCAGGAACAGTTCCTTATTCTCTATGGTTTAGGAGTGTTGTACCCTGCATCATCAGGTTTGTGGAATTCAGACTTGAAGTGTAATCATGAAGCTGTTGCTTGATGCCTAAAATGCTGTTATGTTATTCTCTATGCTATGCTATGCTATGTTATTCTCTACACCACCTATAAGGTTGACTGGTAGAGAATGCCTGTTGCATATGTACATGAAGTTTTTATAAATAAATAAAAATATAAGAAATTCTCGAATCCCCATGGTTTAAGAGTTCAGCACCTTGAAGCATCAAGATTGCGGAGTCGGCATCCGAAGTTCAATTATGTAGTCTATGCTTGGTACTTAAAATATTATTGCATTGCACCATCCGCAGTTTCTGAATCACTATAGTTTGTGAGCGCAGCTGTACCCTGCTTTATCAGGGTTGAGGGGTTGGGACTTGAAATCTAACCATGAAGTCGTTGCTTGGTAGGTACCTATAATATTAATTCACAATGAACACTTTCTGAATCTTGATAACCTAGGGCCTAGGCGGGCAGTAATCTTTCAGCATCAGGATTAAGGAGTTGGATCCAGATTTTTTTATGGGACCAAGACGAAAACTTCTACTGTTTATTTAAAAAAATCTTTGCAAAAAAATGAAAATAAACGGGCCGTTTTGAGAACCACCTCTTTTTTGGAAGTTGGTTAAAAGCATATCAAAGTCTTGCACATTTGTCTCTTCAATATTCGCCTTATATTTTGTATGGAAAAATAAATTTCGCCATTTTGAATTTTTTCTCTATTCATCGAGTAGACCTCTAGGCTAGGTCCTTATCATCTTTTGCCAAAAAACCTCTCTTCTATCTTCTATTACCTATACTTTGTGAGATAGACGCTGTCGAAAATTGTATGGGCGCCATCTTGAATCTGCCATTTTGGTTATATTTTTAGCTCACTGACAATTGGATGAGATTCCGAGTGGTTTTTATTTGAACACTCCCTACCTCTCTTCAATACCTTGGCCGTGCTCTTCACCCGTCTCCAAAATCTCCATATTTTTCCTCCGAATGAATTTTCGTCCTTTATATGAAAGCATCAGGGAAAAAAAATACAGCAGAGGTGAACCGAAACACAATTCATCCATCTTTAATACTTTCTGAGAGAGACACCCATGACATTTGTGTTGACGCCATCTTGAATCCGCCATTTTGGATTTATTTCCATCTCCCTGCCAATTGGATGAGGCTCCAAGTATTTTTTGTTTGAGCAGCCCTCACCTATGTCTAATACCTTGGCCGTGCTTCTCACCCATCTTCCAAACCCTCGATCATCATCTATCTACATATTTCTGACTAAGAGTTCTTCCACAAAAACATTTTAAAAAGAAACTATGTATAAATCAAAGTCTTGCATAGTTCAAAACTTGTAGTCTATTCAATGTTCGCCATACATTTTCTATAGAAAAATAAATTCCACCATCTTGAATTTTTTTTCTATTCATCGAGTAGACCTTTGGATCCTGATCATCTTTTGCGAAGAAACTACTCTTCCATCTTTTATACTCTCCGAGATGGACACCGAGGAAATTTCTATGGCGGCCATTTTTTTTTCACCATTTTGAATTTTTTTTTCAGGTCACTGGCAATTGAATGACGTTTCGAGTGACATTTGCTCAAGCACCACCAACCTATCTTCAATACCTTAAGCGTGCTCTTCACCCGTCTCCGAAATCCTCCATCATCAGCTCTCTCCATATTTTTCCTCCGAATGAATTTCCATCCTCTATACGTAACCATCGGTGAAAAAAAAAAATTTCATACAAAATTGTTCAGGAGAGGTGACCAATGAGTGAGTGAATCAGCACGAGCAGCTATATATATATTAACTAGTAGGGCGCGTGGGTGCGCGGCCCGCTAAAGCGGACCACGTAGATGAGTGGACAACAGGAACCTGGAACAGGGGTCCGTTTGGATTTAAAGTTTTGGTGTGTAAGTAATTATGTAACAGTTTTTCTTGGTTCTGTACCAAAAAGGTTCCAACCGGGCCCCATTACTAAGCCTCCGCTATCCGTCCATCCTACTGTCTGTCAGCGGGCTGTATCTCTTGAACCGCAATAGGTAGAGAGTTGAAATTTTCACAGAATGTGTATTTCTATTGCCGCTATAGTATGAAAATTTAAAAAATAAAGTGTTATTTCTTGAACGGTGGTACGGCACCCTTCTTTGCGAGTCCAACTCGCACTTGACCGATTTTTCAATATTACTATGACGTATAAAAATAAACAAAAAGCTGTTTCAGAATGCACAGGTGAAGCCCTTTCATATGATACTCCACTTGATATAGTTATCTTACTTAAAATACTAATTATTAGTTCATGACCACAATTTTTTTTTTTTTGTGTAATGTAGCCACAAATTCACGGTTTTCAGATTTTCCCCCTAACCTACCTACCTGCCAAATTTCATGATTCTAGGTCTACGGGAAGTACCCTGTAGGTTTCTTGACAGACCGACAGACAGACAGACAACAAAGTGATCCTATAAGGGTTCCGTTTTAGGGTTTGAAGTATGGAACCCTAAAAAGGAACCCTATAGGATCACATCGTTATCTGTCTGTCTGTCTGTCGTGTCGTGTCAAGAAATCCCGTTGAATTAAATCACTTTGGCATATCTACCTATCGGTATGCCTTATAGCAGACATAGGGGGAAAAATCTGAAAACCGTAATTTGTGGTTAGATTGAAAAGTTGGGACTTGGAATTCAATACCTAACAAAAGTCTATGCTCGGCATTTACAATAGGTACCTATTATTTCACCAGGAACAGTTCATTATTCTCTATGGTTTAGGAGTGTTGTACCCTGCATCATCAGGTTTGTGGAACTCAGACTTGAAGTGTAATCATGAAGCTGTTGCTTGATGCCTAAAATGCTGTTATGTTATTCTCTATGCTATGCTATGCTATGTTATTCTCTACACCACCTATAAGGTTGACTGGTAGAGAATGCCTGTTGCATATGTGCATGAAGTTTTTATAAATAAATAAAAATATAAGAAATTGTCGAATCCCCATGGTTTAAGAGTTCAGCACCTTGCAGCATCAAGATTACGGAGTCGGGATCCGAAGTTCAATTATGTAGTCTATGCTTAGTACTTAAAATATTATTGCATTGCACCATCCGCAGTTTCTGAATCACTATAGTTTGTGAGCGCAGCTGTACCCTGCATTATCAGGGTTGAGGGGTTGGGACTTGAAATCTAACCATGAAGTCGTTGCTTGGTACCTATAATATTAATTCACAATTAACACTTTCTGAATCTTGATAACCTAGGGCCTAGGCGGGCAGTAATCTTTCAGCATCAGGATTAAGGAGATTTTTTTATGGGACCAAGACGAAACTTCTACTGTTTATTTAAAAAAATCTTTGCAAAAAAATGAAAATAAACGGGCCGTTTTGAGAACCACCTCTTTTTTGGAAGTCGGTTAAAAGCATATCAAAGTCTTGCACATTTGTCTCTTCAATATTCGCCTTATATTTTGTATGGAAAAATAAATTTCGCCATTTTGAATTTTTTCTCTATTCATCGAGTAGACCTCTAGGCTAGGTCCTTATCATCTTTTGCCAAAAAACCTCTCTTCTTTGAATGAAATTTTCTTCTTCTATCTTCTATCTTCTATTATACTTTGTGAGATGGACGCTGTCGAAAATTGTATGGGCGCCATCTTGAATCTGCCATTTTGGTTATATTTTTAGCTCACTGACAATTGGATGAGATTCCGAGTGGTTTTTATTTGAGCACTCCCTACCTCTCTTCAATACCTTGGCCGTGCTCTTCACTCGTCTCCAAAATCTCCATATTTTTCCTCCGATTGAATTTTCGTCCTTTATATGAAAGCATCAGGGAAAAAAATACAGCAGAGGTGAACCGAAACACAATAAAATTCATCCATCTTTAATACTTTCTGAGAGAGACACCCATGACATTTGTGTTGATGCCATCTTGAATCCGCCATTTTGAATTTATTTCCATCTCCCTGCCAATTGGATGAGGTTCCAAGTATTTTTTGTTTGAGCAGCCCTCACCTATGTCTAATACCTTGGCCGTGCTTCTCACCCATCTTCCAAACCCTCGATCATCATCTATCTACATATTTCTGACTAAGAGTTCTTCCACAAAAACATTTTAAAAAGAAACTATGTATAAATCAAAGTCTTGCATAGTTCAAAACTTGTAGTCTATTCAATGTTCGCCATACATTTTCTATAGAAAAATAAATTCCACCATCTTGAATTTTTTTTCTATTCATCGAGTAGACCTTTGGATCCTGATCATCTTTTGCGAAGAAACTACTCTTCCATCTTTTATACTCTCCGAGATGGACACCGAGGAAATTTCTATGGCGGCCATTTTTTTTTCGCCATTTTGAATTTTTTTTCAGGTCACTGGCAATCGAATGACGTTTCGAGTGACATTTGCTCAAGCACCACCAACCTATCTTCAATACCTTAAGCGTGCTCTTCACCCGTCTCCGAAATCCTCCATCATCAGCTCTCTCCATATTTTTCCTCCGAATGAATTTCCATCCTCTATACGTAACCATCGGTGAAAAAAAAAAAATTCATACAAAATTGTTCAGGAGAGGTGACCAATGAGTGAGTGAATCAGCACGAGCAGCTATATATATATTAATAAGACCTAGATGGGTGTCAGGAGAATTTCTGTGTAAATAGACATAATATAACGTCCTCCGTAGTATGACGGTAGAGCATTCGACTGCTAGGTCGCAGGTTCGAGTCCCGCTATGTGCAATTTTTTGTATATGAATATGTCTATTTGCATAGGTCTGAGTATTTCCGTACCTCATAGAGCACGTAAGCCGTTGGTCCCGCTTGCCGTACAAACATCTATGGCAGTCGTTACGGGTAGTTGGAGCCCTAAAAACTCCGATAACTGGTAACTACACCGGAGGTCAGATGGCAGTCGCTTCACGGAAAATATCGAAGTTCGTCACTTCTTTTTTTTATATACCACGTAGGTGGCAGACAAGCACACGGCCCACCTGATGTGAAGCGGTTACCATGGCCTATGGACGTGTGCTACACCAAGGGCGTGACCCACGCGCTGCCGACCCTGAAGGGAAAGGGCGAGGATAGGAAAAGATGAGGAGGCTAGGAAGGAGTGGGGGAAGAAGGAACTTCGTAGTTAGATTGAAAAGTCAACCCCAACTGAGTTGGGAAAGAGTTCAGAGGACGATGAGTAGATATAATATAAGTTTATCTTTCTTTAAGTAGAGTTTTATAAATCTAAAACAGTTTTATACTATTGACCCAATAAAAGAGTGGCACAAAACAACACACGGTAGATAGATTGACTTTGACAATAAAAGTAAAAGTAATTCTAGCTCTAAAAGAGCTACGGTTACAATAAAGGCGACGCTCTCTTAAGTCGAGTGTCTTTTTCCACTTTCCCTATTTCAGTTTGTATACAAAACCTGTGCCAAGTCATGCACAATAATTAAGTAGATGCTTATCTATTATTTCGATACTATGCTGTTATTAAATATTATTGTAAATATTAGGAACCAATCTGATATTACTCAAGTTAGTTTGTGTACGCTTCAAGAACTCATATTTTAATCAGATTTTTAAATTTATTTCAAACTTAAAAATCTCTGTGCAATTTAAGTTTTGTAGCAAGACAAAAGTAGCTTTTTTGTTAATTCTGATTTCTTTATCATCTTAGCTGCTAAACCCTTCATAAAATAATTGATAAAACATGAAATAAATTAACTTTTTCCTCTGAGAAATATAAAACTAATAATACGTTAACTATCGCATTGTGTATTAACCGCGGTAGCCTAGTGGTTTGGGTAACGGACTGCTGAGACGAGGTCTCGGGTTCGATCCCAGGCTCACCATGGCACACACCAATGACTTTTCGATGCTTTTCGAAGTTATGTGTGTATTTATCGCAGGTTTATTAGTGCCTCGGAGAGCACGTTAAGCCATCGGTCCCGGTTGCCATACAAACATCTATGGCAGTCGTTACGGGTAGTTGGAGCCCACAAAAGTCCAACCAGTCTAACTTGGAACTTCGATATCGCCATTGGTTGTGGAGGTCAGATGACAGTCGCTCCACGGAAAATATCGAAGTTCAGCCGCATCACAGACTGGAAAGCCGACCCCAACTGAGTTGGGAAAAAGGTTCAGACAATGATGATATCGCATTGTGTATTACAATGTCAAAAAGGTTTGTAAATCAATTTTTGCTGTTGACTGTACGTCATGTTGTGTGAATCTGAATTAAGGCGCGGCCCCACCGCGGTGCATGCTGTGCACGGGCACGCGGCGCATTTTAGCTGCGTGTATTCATTTGTTTGACAACGTGGGTCTACGTTTCCACTGGAGTACCTACACGAAGACCCACGACTATGTTTAGCGTGGCACGGCGCACGGAGAGGCTACACGTACACACATGCCACTGCAATCTACGGACACGGGCTTCACTGCGGGAGGTGGGACGGATGACTGAAAACTGCTCTGCGATAACCGAGCTGTACATAGTCGTGGGTCTTATTCGTGTACTCCAGTGGAAACGTAGACCCACGTTGACAGCGTTGAGCTATGTAACCGCCTATTCGAGCAAGCCACGCGTGTATCAATGACGTCAATTCATGCGTAGCCTCTCCGTGGGTTGCAGTGGACACAACCACATACATTTTCTTACAAAGCGAAGCTTAATACACGTGCGTAGCCTCTCCGTGCACCGCGGTGGGCCCGCGCCTTTATGAATGTATTACGACTGATGTGAAAGATAATGATTTGTTTTGGAATGCTAAGTGTACATTGTGCATTGATTGCGTCAAGTCATTTATTTATGGTCACTGCGTGCGGTGATCTACTTTTTTTTAAGTTTGCCTATATTCTCTACTATACGATACTGTTTTAGCGCCGGGAGTGTAAGACCGGCTAAAATTGGCTTGCTTCGGTTTGTCGACCGTTTTTTATCGCATAGCGCGAAGAGGAGATAGATGGACTGTGTGAAAGAGGAAATGTTTAGGAATGGAGATGACTGCAAGTAGATTAATGAAAAAGCACACTTGTTGCCGCGACTCCAAATAAATTTGGGTTGCAGGATGATGACGGGAACACCATGGTTCCCAAACACGAGGGGGTCATCTCGAAGCCGGAGATGACCCAGGTCAACCGGGGTGCGAGAGAAATGCCATTAAGGTCTCCTTACAAGCGCTTAAAACTAAACACTCTGCACTGTGTTAAGCTGCACACCTTCTTCCGTTTCTTGTATCAGTGCATTGAACAACATAATAATATTTATCTGATTGTTAAGACGTAAACTTCGAAACGTTTCCGTCAACAAGACCAACTATGTCGGCTTAAGTGGATATGCCATGGACTTATTTAGTCATAGCTTCCTCGTGCTGACTATCAATACTGTTCGAGCATGGACCAATTATTATCAGTTCGATTGGACTTAAATACATTAGCACCGTTTGAGCAATGCATTTCGCCATTGTTTCAATTTGGAAGTGAGATTGATGACATATAAATTCGTAGTTAATATTTGTTCAACAAGTGAGTAAAGTTATTTAAATATTGAAAGTCTATAACGTTCGTTTTAGTTTAACACCTGTAAGTTTTATTAAAATCTATTCATAAGTTTTCGTGTAACACAGGCAGAATTGAAGGAAAATATTTCAGTCTTTTTTAAAATGGCAAAAAAAGGTTTAAAAATAACCTACGATGCTTTTTAAAACGGCTTCATATTTGTGACGGAATTACCTACAACTAGGTATATTGTAGTTGTTTGTAGAAGACCCATCGTAAAGTATTGAAAAAGTAGAAGAAATTCTGCGGTAAGTGACCATCACACCTGGCGGAACGATATGTTTTGTAGTTATGAGGTCTCAGGATAGGAATCCGGTCATAGTTACCGGTTCTCGGTTTTTGTATCGTCAAGAACCTGTAGCGCCAGCTCTATATCTCGTTTCTAGTAAACTGCAACTTGTTAATACATCTGCTACACCTGTCAGATATTAATTTTAGCGATAAGGCTGCCATTAAACTGTGTTTGCCATATATTTATTTCATTGGTGTACAATGAAGTTTATTTCTTTTCTATTCTAATTTTCAAATTACCTTCTTAGCACATCTTGACTAGGAAAATTAATATCGTGAATGTATTGCAAAGCGGACCCCAGACTCCGAGGTGAAAGCTTTGGATACGACTGGGATCAAAGCTAGGTTGATTGAAGTGAAGAAGAAAAATGTATTGTAAAAATAATATTAAGCTGTTATCCATGCTGCATTGTTTTTATAACTTTTGGTGTATAATAAAGAGTTATCATCTATCTATCTAAGTATAAATCTGATAACACTCCAATCAAAGGCTTCCCCCTAGATTCTCCATTAAATATCATACCTGTAGCTCAATATAAACAATAGCAATCAAAGTACCTACGTCATATTAGTTCACTATATCTACGTACCTATGTTGATGACGTACTTACTTGTTGAATGTGTTGTGTAGGTTGTGTGCGGGCTGTGAAAGGTCGATGTTGATCGGCCTGGAGGTCGTGTGATCCATGGACGACCGCCCCGAACCCAAGGTCACGTCCATATCTTCTAGCTGTGAATTTGTAAGAAGTACAGACGTTATTCTTGGTATTAAGGACTAAGGAGTAACCTAGACATTCCATATTTTACATCAAGCTGAGATTAAGTTGCGTTTGTACAGTAGGTACAGAGGAGAAAACGGTACAATTAAGAAGACAATAAGACTTTTGATAATGAAAAATTGAGTCTCATCTAGCTAGACAGAAAGCTTGCTCGGTTCATATCCGACATAACTGCACTCGCCGCGCTAGTTGTGGGTGGTAGTATCTGTAGGGATTTCCGAACAAAAACTGGCATACTAAAGCTTTTTTACATTATTCGTCATTGAAATTACGAGTTTTCAAAACGTTTATTACAAATGTTACAATGGATTATATTTCAAGGAACACCCTTTTTTCCGTGCGGAAATTCTCATGGATACCCACCTTGCGGCCAGCGGGGCAGGTTATGTCGGACTCTTACCGACTAAAACTGTGGTTTTAGTCTTTAGGAGAGGGCTGGGGTCAAGCCGGGGTGCGCCCCGGCTTGACCCCAGCCCTCTCCGAATTCGAGATGGCCTCAGCTTTTCAATATCCAGCAAGGTGCAGTCAAACTGACGGGCTCAAAATAAAAAAGAACTCGCTACATGTAACACCTATTAAACGTAGGTATATGGAGTAGTAAGATGTATCGCCAAAAAACCTTGACAATGCACGCGAGAGTTAGTAATAGTCATAATAATAGGATCTGAAAGTGTCGATCCGTATTCGTTCTCAATCGCTTACGTAATCCACTTTCCGCTATGAAGATATTTTCGTATCACGATATATACGCGTCATGGGATTACGTCACGAGAATGCACTTATTTTATTCTTAGTGGAATTTCTTCCTAGTCTTCCTACGTTTCGTACATATTTGTGGAGCTTCAATATAATTAGGTATAGCTTTAGTAGGTAAAGTACCTACTATAATTCGCTTAGGGACAACCCCACACGAATAATTTTGTGTGTGCGGAAGTTTTTAAAGGCCTATTATGTCGATGGTCTCTAGAACACAAACATACTACCTACGCGCAAAAAATTTTGCGTTCAAATATGAACCTTATATCGTTGGACTAAAAGGCAAACATGTTAAGTGCAGAATTACACTTATCACGTTTGTCTTCTAGACCATCGTATTTTCTTTTGTTCTATAGTTGGAATTAAACATCGTTGAATAGGGCCTCAAAGATAGCTTTTGGGACAAGAAAGTTGGAGTCCCAAGAGGATTGATTCAGAGTCTGCTTCAATATTATCAGAATGAGGTCAAACTAGTGCTAGAACGGGATGGAACCCATATTCTAGCAAATATGGAATTTCTATTTGAAGACAAGTATTAATCGAGTGAATGTTGGTCTCGGATATGGAACTAATTCCGTTAGTAATTTTAAACGAAAGATGGCTAAGCTACAAATCAGCTACTTCATTAGGTAGTATGACCTCAAGCGTACTATCACTTTCATCATAGTTCTTACAAGTAGAGCAGCTATGCGTTACTCTATTTTACGGACAACTTCACTTTGTGACGATCATGGCGGTGCTGTAAGGGTTTCCTTTCGTGCACATACAGATTAGTATTTAAGGTGCGTTTATGCTCGTTTTAGCATAGGTGTAAGCGCTTTTACAATCCAGACACCCGGACGCGTTTAACGCGGGTGGTCGTTCAAACTAATGCGTTATATTAAATTGTAGCCATATGGGAAAGCGATTCATCTTTCTTCTGTTGATAGTCTATAAAGAATGAACTATGTAATTTAAGTATATTAAAAAGTTACAATTTTGAATTTAACCAATTTTCTTAGGTAAAATAGCTGAGGTCGAATAACGGCCTCCAACCATTCACATCCCTGTCATACTTGCACTTTATTTCTTTTTCTTGCAATCCAGGTAAAATGAGTAAGTAATAACTGTAAAAGATGTAAGTTTAAAATATAATACTTAATGCTTATTATATGCTACTGTGACCCTATATTAAGTTGAAAAAAGACATCTTTACGGTAGAAGGCAGTCAATCGAATTCAATAAACGTGTCTCAATTTTTTTGCCATATATCATGGTTATGCTTCTTAGGAAACATGTAGGCAGACTACATCTATATTGTATATTCATAATTATATTTACGGCTATCGACCTCATTGTACGCGATAGACTGAGCTAGATTAGATTAGCTCCGTTTAAGTATTAGCTATGAAACGTTAATATCAAGCTCACACAATGCAATTTAGCTTAGCTGAAGGGGTTGGAATACTTAGTTATGAGTGTTTTAACTCTAAAAAACATATCCACTACATTTTACCAATTGAATTGGATTAGTTTAAAGAACGTGTTCAAGGTCAACAGCACCTTTAATTATGTGAAAGCTCAAAGTCAAAGCAGCTGTACTTTTGCAGATTTTGGTAAATCAAAAAGAAGTGTGAGTATAAAAAATAATGTTTCGAAATAACCCAACTAGAGAATAATAAAAAAGAAATAAAGATTTAGCCTAGTTTGTGTTCATACTAAAGTGTCCTAAACTATGATAATCTTACAGATCCCTTTTACAATGGACGAGAATAATCGTCGATTGTAAAGGGCCCTGTTAGACCAGGAACAAGTCATTCCGCCATCCGTTATTGCGTCGATTGTTGTGGGCTTGAATTACGGATATGGCTTGTCTCAGTTAATTGTATGTACCGAGATACGTAGACTCGTTCTGAATAGTTCTAATTCTCGTCTAATTTGTCAGTCAATCGGAAAGTCATCACAGTTCGTTGAACCACCATGGGCCCACCCACATATCCTCGGGCTAACAATCAGAACAAATCAATAGAATATCCGGAGATCTATGTCCGGAGATAACTAATTGTGTCCTTACTCAACCGCCCAAATTTTTAGTGTGTGACGAACGTACTTTTTTATGACTATAAAATATCTTAGAAATAAAGGTGTGAAGTCAGATGCACGTTTCATCATGAATCGATCTTCGAAGGTAACCTTGCTGATGGGACTTATGAACCGTGAAGTCGATTTTGACTAGAACAATCGGCTTTATAACGTACTTTGTCATATACAGGGCAAGGCTGGATATCACTAACAATAAAATTGCTTTATGCCTTCGAGGCAGGCAGAGACAACCGTCGGTCATCTGCTTCTGCTTCTGTCCTCATATATTTCAAAAGCTTTCTCTACTATCATTAAACCTTTCATGCTTATTATCACCTTTGGCCTTTTTTGACAATAAGGGTAAATTTTAAACTCCGAAGTAAGGTTTTGAGGACTTTCTAAGTTAAAATATAAAAGCAACAATAATACAGACTTTTAATGAAATGTGAAAATAATGTATCTATAGCACAACAGTAACATTTTAGCACATATCCATATATAATCAAATTACTAGGAAACGGTTTTCTAATGAGCTATAAACAACAGATACTTTTAAAACGTGGGTGATGGCCTAATAGGGATTGAAACCAAATTTGCTTTACTGCTTTTAAAATGGTGTTTACTACAAAATGTATCGTGTATAAACGATTACTGCTGTGAGGTAAGCGCGTGGCGGAAGATAGACATGTCCTCCGATTTAGAAACTGCAAATTATTATAAACTAAATTGTGCCCGCAACTTGGACTATGTGGATTTAGATTATTGAAGTTTTATATTTAAAGTTGCCTACGCCTTGAAAGATTACCTATCAACTGGCGAAAGTCCTGTCCAGTTCGGCCATAACGGTAAATGATAACGATGATGATTATCGATATTTTGTAAAATTAACTTGTACGCGATCTTTACTTTCAATAGAATAGAAAAGATAGGTAATGGTAGGTTGGCAAAATCTCTGTCAAAATTGTTCCAAGCCCTTATTGCGTCAAATTCAAATTCAAATTCAAATTCTTTATTTTTCAAAATAGTGTAACGTAATTACATCTTTTTGACGTCAAAAACTACTTAATACTAAGTTTACCACCGCTTCCTAGGCGCTAGTGGAGAAGAAACGGCGCAACAAACTCCACTGCTGCATTTTAAGACGTCAGGTTATACATAGATATCTTAAGACTAAATATGGACGAATGTACATTTTGTCTCGTGTCAATATAAATAAAGGTATATAAAAAAAAAAAAAATAATATATAATAAATTTTAACCGAAGTTAAACAATAAAATAATTGAAAATGTCAAAAATATACTAATGTCAAAAAAATAGCAAAAAAGGTCGCGTGCCTACCACAATATCAATATATTGTAGTAGGCAAATGCCACAACTACAGCATTATGTAGTTGTAGCACTTTAGCATTCTAGGAGGGGCCTGCACCATGCTCAAGCCAGACATTTTTGTCTTCAAGGTAATCAGTAGTCCTATAGTATGCTTTTTTGCATAAGGTGGCCTTAACAAATGTTTTAAATTTATTGTCAGGCATACCAAGGACCGATTCAGGCAATTTATTATAAAAACGTATACCTTCCCCCCTAAAAGAACCACTAACTTTGCTAAGCCGATAACAAGGAAGGATTAGTTTATTTTTATTGCGCAGATTTCTGACTGTAATGTCACTTACTTTTGTGTAATTGGATATATTTTTCCTGACATACAGTATGTTCTCGAATATATATTGGGAAGCTACAGTTAAAATATTTACCGTTTTAAATCGTTCCCTAAGAGATTCTTTCTTGTCTAAACAATAAATGGCACGAACTGGCGTGATTTACTAATAAACAAACTCACTTTCGCATTCATAACATTAGTTAGAATTCAACAATTATTACCACACCGGTAGCTGAGTACACTGAATACTACTAATGAATCTCATCAAGGTATCTATGCATATTTATAACGGACAGCAGTACAGTGCGAATCGTGTTTATGATGATTTACAAGCAGCCGTGGTCCCATTTATTATGCAAGTTCAGTGTCACGGCCGGAACAGGTTTTTTTTAGGTGGAAAAAATACAAAAATACTGTTGCAGATAAGCCGTGAAGCTGTTATGAGGGCGCATGAATATTTAAAATCACCGGCGAGGTGGTGAATAGTTGACCAAGGATGGCTAAATATTCTAGGATACAGAGTCAATCTATGCATAAAATAAACAGTTTGACTAAATTAATTTAACTCTGAATCTATCTGCTACTAACTAAAAAGGATAATATCTATATGTATATAGCCTTTTAATTATCGTTTGTACACAAATATAACAAAGCGATTAATTGTATGTAGGTACTATTACAAAGTACTGATAAAATATTTTTTTTACCGCAATTCACACGAAATGCGGAAGCTTCAGACATGTATAAAAACCGCTTTAAAATAAGCAAGTAAAGTACCTTGCGAAAGAGAAAACATCCGTTTGCACAAGTATTTTAAAACCTCGTGTTCTTTTAAATAAATGTATTAAAGGTTCATTAGAAATAAAGTGAAATTAATGTGTTTCAGTAACTGCATACAATATTTTCCTGAAATCTGTGCCACACGATTCAATAACCTTCTTGAAATTTTAATATTCCAAATAATTTAATTTATTTTATTTGTAAACAAATTATTGCATTTTATTTGAATATTATATCAATTGTGAATTAATTATCTACGTTGCATTTGTATTAAAAATGTCTTAAATAATTTGAAAAAAATATACATAATTTATTTAATCTTGACTAATATTATAAAATGCGAAAGTGAGTTTGCATCACTTCTGCTTGTGTTGTCGGGTTAACTGGGTATGCCCAAGAGCGTATATCCTTGGGAGCCCAACCGAATGTGCTGTTGTGGATCCAGCCCCCCACTCCGCATAAACACTTGAAAAAATCGAACAAACAAAAAACTTTGTGAATAGGCACTGTTGTGGTTCTGTGCTATTGAACTTTAGACGATGACGCATATATTTACCTCAATAACGCATAAAGTTATCAATGAAATACTCACTTCATTTACACTGCTTTTTTATAAATAAGTCCGTTAATTGACTTCAACCCGTTGGATGATAAGAAGCTAGGGTAAAATCCATAAGATTCTAGCTGTTGCCTCACCTGCTATAAACCTCACCGAGCCCGAGACCTTTCCAACGAATGCAAAACCGTGGAAATCGGTTCCTGCGTTCTGGAGTTATAGCGTCAGGAAGGAAAACCCGACTTATTTTTATATAGTAGATGGCCACCATTCCTGATATCAATCGGTCCTAAAATGGTGGTTGCTACAATGCTACTTTGACGGCCTAGCCTAGACAAATGCTTTTCCAAGCCGCGCTTAAAGAACCCGGGATTGTATGAAGAAAGAACATACAGAGCCTGCATGTTTTAGACCCATCTTGCTACAGAGAACTTCCTAACAAATACCTCTCTTTATCCGACATATGAACCGAAAGGAAAAGCGAAAATCGAAAATCCTTACCTGTGGATCATCATCTTGTACCAAACTCCTCCTCTTCATGGCATATTCCTTTACTAAAGAGCTGTTTTCTGAATTTGTATCCACGTTGAACGTCTTCAGCCTCAACATTGGGCTTATAGGCCCCAGTGGATTGTTGTATTTGTTGTACGTTAAGTATTTGTTGGCAGACTGGTTGAGAGATGTGTGAGGAGACATTGACGGTGGGTTTGATACGACCTCCATGATGTTTTGTATGCTCGGTCGTTGGCTTCGCTTCTTAGGCCTTATAAAGGTTCGAGAATCGAATTTATGCTTGTCTGGCAACGCGAGAATTTCATCTAAAACAAAATAAGCGAATTTAAAATATTGTTTTATTCCAACTTACACACATTACACAGAACAAAAACCAATTTTTTAATCCTCTGTCTGTTTAAATTAGATAAGCTGAGCCGCTTTTGATGCGATTTCATTGGTAGAGAGCTAATAATATGACAAAACGCTACATACGCTACCAGAATTTTAGAAAAAGAATTAGGGTTTCGCGAAAAAATAAATGTAGATCAATTTCACGCGGGCGAAGCCGCGGTTACTGCTAATTTTTAGCATAAGATCATTGTGGTGATCACCTCAATATTGAAAGTTCACCGAGCATTGTGCATTTAATTCCCACACAAATTGAGTTTTTTTGTGACTGACAGATAATTACTGTCTGAGTGTGCAATGTTTAATTTTTATTTCGAAGGTCCCAAGAGAGGACACTGATGAAGATAAAATTGGTTATTTAACATTACATTAGTAAGTAGTAGTGTTTCTACTCGTATTTATAAAATGTTAAAAAGATTTAAAAAATCATCTATGATTTATCCATATTTCAGATCCCACACAAGCTGGCGATTCTTATTTTGAGTCTAGAATATCTACACAGCTATTTGTATAATGGCTAAGAATATTTATTACTAGCTGATGCTCCCGGCTCCGCACACAGGTCAGTTATAGTTTTTTTAGGTCATATCAACTATAAAAAATACCTTTCTAATAGAAAAAAGAGCATCAAAATCCGTTAAGTATATAAGCATTAGAAGGTTTTTGCAGGGTCGGCAGCGCGAGTGTGACGGCCCTGGTGTTGCACGCGTCCATAGGCCACGGTAACCACTTTCCATCAGTGTGGACCGTGTGCTTGTCTGCCACCTAAGTGGTATAAAAAAAAGAAAAAAAAATAAGCGTCCATCGTGAACAAAGTGAACTCAGTGCGGGCTGAATTGTAGGTAATCAGCTAGTTGATAATTCAATTTTATAACGAATTTCACCTATTTATGAATCATAGTTCTGTACGTTTACATACAAAGGTCGCTTGGTATATGCCTTTATTACATTTACACAAGTTTTATGTCATAATCATTACGCTCGGCAGCCGCATGAATAAGTTATCATTTAGATAGTGTTGTAGAAGGCGACTAAGGCCACCTGCCAAACAATGGCTAGCAACATATACATTGGTACACTGTTTAGTGGTTTTACTTTCATTATCCTCATCCTCCGAGCCATTTCCCAACTCATTTGAGGTCGGCTTTTCATGTAACGACGAAGCGGTTGGACTTCGATATTTCCCGTGGAGCGAAACGCATTGGCGATATCGAAGTTCTGCAGTTGGACCAGATTTCGAACTTTTTTGGGCTCCCAGCCACCCGTAACGACTGCTATAGAATATAGGATGTCATGTGTCTTATTAAGATCAGTGTGAATTGACGATTCCTTGCTTCATCTCATGAATTATGATAGAGTACATAGTCAATTAGTGTGGGATTACGAACTGTTGACAGATGTAATTTATAACACAAACATCAGTCCAGATGCCATCACTCGATATTTTTCATAAACTAAACAGTACATTGTATCCATTCATAAAATGCGCGTGAATTTAAACAATGCCATTGCTTTTCTGACAAGATCTTACAATGAAATCAGTATCGCATAACATTGTTAGTACAAAACATTTGTAACACAAATAAAGATAGGTAGACGTAGGTAATATTGGTCACGATGAATGCCCATTGCATTCCACTGCTGGACATAGGCCTCTGCCAATGTATGCCATAGTACCCGAATTTTTCAGGAAGAAAATATGACATGCTACTAATATTATATTTGATTATGTTTCCGGAAAAATCAATTTGCCAGGATGTCGGGATTGACCAAGTACATTATTGGAAATCCTGGGATCCGATAACTTACTCGTTATCTTTTACCGTTGCCATAGAATTAATTTTGCCAGCACATTGTGTTACTTTTGTGGATATACTTAGCCCATACGCAGGGACTGGTTTCAGTCGTTTACTTCAGAGGTATGGTGCTGATCGAACGCTAATAAGCGTAATTAGTTCAGCCCCCGTAGACAAGTGTCACAGCGTAAATCGATAAGCAATCGAATAGATTAGGTCGACCAATCACATCCAAGCTCGTTGTCGGCGTACGATGCGCGCGCCGCAGCGGGATCACGAACTGGAGTGTGATTGGTCGACCTAATCTATTCGATTCCTTAGCGATTTACGCTGTGACACTTGTCTACGGGCCCTGGACTGTTATAGTTCAAAAATCGATCAGCTATAAATGTGGTAGATAACGAAACAGGAAGTTCAACAAACCCATTAAAAATCGCATCTCAGTATACGATTAGTTTAGTCTTAAAAATGGCAAAGAAATGTAAACGTTATTGAATATAGCTAAGAACTGTTTTCGCGTGATGAGAACTTGTAAGAAAATAAAAGCGTCAAAATTCAGTTCGCAACGCACAAGCGTCTTAGAAACGTAGGTAATTGGTGGCCAAATCGGTAAAGCATTTGCATTTCATGCGCAACGATGGACGTGGCCAGGAAATAACACTGTCAGCTGTTGCAATGTTATGACAGGAACGCGTGATAAGATTGCGAATGATACCGATTTGGAACAAATAGAAAATAGGAAATCATGAGTAGTTCATTAAGCGTTCCATTCCACTACACCATTCATAGCCAGAGGTGGCAGTCAACGACAAAAAAAAAGTTAACATAATTAACGATCTTCGCGTTTCAGAAGCTGATTATTATCAGCATACGAACGATCAGCATCTTACAAAGTAAATTTTTGTAATCTTAAACCATCGCAGAACGAAAAGTGATTGAATTGAGAATGCATTCCAAATTGCCTATAAAAATACGTATTACTTAGAAAAGATAACCTCGTATTGCATGGTTTTAGTCTAATCTCAATACAACCTCAGATCAATCACACATGATGATCGCATGAAAATATCAAACTTAACATACAAAGAAATGATATAATACGAAATACGTTTCGTCCGCTTTGCAATACCGATCTGCACTTAGTCATAAATTCGATCATAATTCGATATAATAATATCTCAGTCCATGTTGGATTGGATGTTGAAAACTTTGTTACAAGACTTTATTTCATGAGATTGGAATTGAATTTTGACTATAATATTTTCATTACGAACTTTAACATCAACCTACAAGTACTTCATGCCTGACCACAAACCACAATATATTATGTGTGTACACCAACCGACCGATTTGATAAGTGTAGTTTCTATAGAAATTTCTCTTTTTATAGAAATTTATTATGGCAAAATATCAGTACCGCAAATCACAGACTTACATTTCGAAACATTTGACCACGATATCCGATACTTAGTCTATTCTTGTAAAAATTATGCAAACAGGTCAAAACGATTAAATTTTTAATAAAAATCAAGTACTTTATTTAAATATCTATTATCACAACTGAATGATTTGAGTGTGTTAAGGTCATACTATCAGACAGCCACATTCCAACTACAATTTTTTTAAATTCCTAATGGTAGGGGAGCCCATGAAGGGATTTGAAGAGTTACTCGAGCGCGTCAGAAAACTATATGAGGAGAAACCTTATTACTTGTAATGTACTCCTACCAAATATAAACCCTTTATATAAGGGCGTGCTCCGAGGACAGCCCGTCAGATTAGTAAAAAAAAATCAAACCTCAGAAAAACTCGAGCGCGTCAGATTAAGGCCAGGTAAGTTAAATACATACAGAACAGACTATATTTCAATAATCTGATGATTTTTGCGTGGCATAAGGAAATGGGTGAGTGGCAAAATTGTAAAAAAAAAACGTAGCTGTGAAATACTCGAGCGCGATTAATTTTTTTTTTATTTTGAAGGAAATCCTATGAGAATTACAGAATAAAATAATCTGACGATTTTCATGGGGCGATGTAGCTTAAAGCATAAATAAAGTGTGGTGTTATACAGCTGCTGAGAACTGGATTGAAACTCCGCGCTTCTGTTTCCTTCTCACTTTTTCTTTATATTTCACTCTCTCGCACCATCACATCACATAATCATCGCACGTAGCTTGGCCAGGTTTTGGAGTAGTTCGCGCATCGTGCACTTTGAGCCAATCAAATGATTCAAAGTACGAACGAACGAAACGTTGATTCGCTACAAGACGTCTCTCGGAGACATCGGATTGGTCCGTCAAGTGACCTCACTTGACGGACCAATCATATGCTCATACCTCAAAGGGGACCTAAAAATCGACCTTACATATCAGGAGATACTGTAGATTCAGGTACGTTTATTTTAATACTATAATACAAAAGAAATAGAAAATTATATTATATTATTATATTATTATATTATTATTATATATTATTATATTTATTATATTATATTTAGAAACAGAAAATGAAGAAGAAATTGACCAAGGAGGAATCAATCCAGTGAGGATGAAGATTAAAAAAAATAATTTATATTTGTAGGTGTAATTTCACCTACATAATATGCGTAATAATTTATTCCATTCAGGAAAAAAATATTTTTTCTTTCAAATTATCAGATTAAGAATATTCCTTCATATATTTGTCAGATTATCATTTGGGACGACTAGAACATCAAGTTCAACCGTTTGTGTAAAAATCTGACGCGCTCGAGTATTTCAAGGTCACTTTATTTTTTTACATTTTCAAAAATCTACCATAACTTTTGACCACATCCAAATCGTCAGATATTTTAATAAGACACTTTTTTGAGTTTTCTAAATATTCCCTTCAAATATCTGACACGCTCGAATAACTTTTTTCTTATTTTTTTTTCTACCCTTTTCTACAGCCATCCTCCCCTATATACTCGTCAGAATAATATCTCTCGGTTGTTAGAAAAACAAAGCGGGTAAACACCGTGAATGTCTGACGCGCTCGAGTAGTTTTATGTGAATGATTTTTTTAACATTTTTGAAAATTAGCACACGCTCTCCTCCTCACTAAAATGGCAAAATGAATAAATTATTTTTCGTTTTAGGCCTAAATCTTCACAATCTAATCGGTCCCCATGACGCTTTAGTAACTGCAAATTTAGCGGGCCGGCCTCCCCTACTATAATGGCGACCCCCGGACTAGGGATACGACCCCACAAACTGAGATTTTTAACTGTACACTAACATCCTCTAGGCATCCAAGAAATAAAACTACGTTCTCTAACTTTTGCAAACCCAAATGTATCTTTTCAATAGACTATGGAGGTGAAAGAAAAAAGTGAAAAAGGAAAGTTGATTCCAATGTCCCTCAAAACAGTCTCGATTCACTGTGCGTTGGGATCGCCTATGTTGACGGGCAAGGTCGGTCAAAGCAAAGCCCGAGGGGTTAGCGTGTAAAAATAAAGAAATGAATTTGGATTCTGAAGAACACTCGAAATAAAAAATAAAAAAAGGTTACTTTGAAACAGAAATGAAATTACGTAATGCTTGTGTCATTTCCATTTTTCATTAGCAATCTGTCAGTGTAGTTAGCCAGATGTAGGTCTTGCCCCAAGAGAGAAAATCGTACCCACACCGCAATGCTTCGCAGCTCGTAAGCTTTTATGAATACAAACCAATGACAGTAATTTAGTAACTATAATAAGGTGCGGTTACGTACATCGAGACTTTGTAAAACATAATAGTAAAATACTAGCCGATCTGCTTCGGGTTTGCCCCAGATTTTTTTTTAAATAACTTTAACCCGTAAACGCAGTCGGATGAATGTTATCAGCGTATAAACTACGACATCAGCATTTACTTACTATATTATATTCGACTACCTGTTGCGCGCGGCTTCGCCCGCGTGAATAAAGACAGCTAGTGACTAGTTAATAATTTTGAGCACACGATTTTGTGGTAATTTACCTGGGCTAAATAGTAAATGTTATGGTAGTCATACACGTTACAGTATACTAGTGCAAGTCTTAACTTACACAAGTATACTAGTACGTGTGTGACTATCATTAGAGACTTTGTATAATGAATGAGTGCATAATAACGGCGATAACATTCTAGTTAAAAAACTGTGATTAATTGTATTCATGATTAATAGCATTGATCCACTTAGATACGCAGTATGAGCGGCACTTTGTTGTATAAGTTTTGCATGTAATCATTCGACATACTAATAGTTTCTACTTGTGCCCGCAACTTTGTCCGTATGGATTTAGGTTTTAATTTTTTTTACGCAGAGCGATTATTTTCTCAAAATAAAAGTAGCCATGTTACGCCTATCTCTAAGTGAAAATCCCGTCAAATAGGTCCAGCTGTTCCAGAAATTACCTAATTTAAGCTGACAGACGAAGAAAATTTTTAAGAAGGGTTCTTGTTATAATGTATCGTACATACACTCACATGCATTTATACAAAATCTGTTGTTTTAATATTACAAACAGACACTTAAATTTGATTTATTTGTGTAGAGGAGTTATGAGCCACGACACTGGCATTACGTATTGTACGTAGATGTACTTATACAGGATGAATTTTTCAACCGGGCGTAGGTGGCCATATCCGAAACTATAAAAAATAGCGGCAAAATCCTAAAAAGACTGGGGCCCGATTTTGATGAAAGTAAAACTGCATCATTGGCTTTTCAAAAATCAACACACCTAGCGTAAGGTCAATTCTTGTAATAAAATATGCTCAAAATTCAGTACCGATTTCATCTCGGTCTCATCCAAATGACGATGATGACATCCATATGGATGATGATAAGCATAGAATGTAATAATATAATTCAAGTAATAGTACAGGTATTTTGATACAAATGAGATCTTTCCTAAGTTCTAAATAAATGGTTCAATTCCTGGCTAGGATTATTTTTTGACTTTAATGATGCAGTTTTAATTTTCACCAAAATCGACCTCGAATCGCCTTCGACCATTTGTCACTATTCAACATATTTATAGTGGATTTTGGCCAACTAGTTACAAGACCTATTTACTAATGTAATCAACTCGACTAGTACAATAGATAGTAGATATAGGTAGTATTTTGGTATACCGCATTCTGCAAAATGGGAGCGCATGCAAACGTGTGACCGCTCTGCATAAAATCTGTGATTTACAATTTTATTTACAGACGAATGCCGCTTTGTTTTATACACTTTTTGCGTTCTTCTCAAATCTTTTTAAGTTTTCTAATTTTATAATGGAATCGGCAAAGTCGTTCTCATGTTATAGTATGACCAAAGGAAACTAGGGATTTATTTTTAAATATACAGACTGTTGCCCGCGGATTTACCCGCCTAGAATTCTGTTCCCGTTCCCGCTTGTGACTGTAATCTGGCTGTAAAAATTTCAATCAAATCCGTTCAGCCGTTTTGCGTGAAAGAGTAACAACCATACATGCTCACACATCGCAGGCGAAGCCTCGGGTAAAACCTAGTAAATAAATAAACTCAATCATAATCCCAGTACCTAACATACACGAGCTTCCATTATGGAACATCAAAGCCAATACCAGTTCTTACACAGTTACTTCCTGCGATATTTATCAATCAACTTGGAATCCAGCTTTTGCTGTTATACCTACTTAGGAAACTAGTTAACTTTTTATATACTTGCTAGCTAATTCCATGCGGCGTTTCTTATGTGCATTTGGGAGAGACCTATATCCGTCCAGCAGTGGACGTCGATTGATTGACACGGGTAAAATAATAAAAGCACACCTTAATAATATTTTACACCACGGACTCATTACACAGTATTCCTACAACGGATTGCATAGAAAAGCAATAGTTTTTATCTGTTGTGAGAGCGTGTTCTAGGTAGCTATGTCAGAGAGTATGCTCCCGCAGAGCCACTTTCAATGCACATTATTTTGTGATCTACGGTTCGTACAGCTATACCGGCCATTTTGAACCTGTACAACGAACATCCTTACAAGATATGATCTGTATTTATTATGGTGACTCTGCTGCAGAGTAATTTATTAATTAAATCAAAAAAAAAGAGCGGTGACCCCGTAAAGAAGTTGATTAAATTTATTGCAAAAAGTTGTTTGATAGCAGATCTTAATTAAGCTTACAGAAAGTTGTTTCGATAGCCTTCTCGTTTGTCGTTTCGTTTCGTTAGCGATAGTTTCGATTTAATACCTGAGATATATATAGTTCACCGCCATTTAACGATGATCCTGGATGCGTCCGAGGATTTCACCTCAGAACCCAGGATCCGCTGTCACCTCCGTTTTACCATTTACTAGCTGTGACCGTAAACTTCATCCACGTAAACTCAAATCCGAGATTTTTTTTATGCGCGCATGACTAATTTATATCCTTTACAAATGAAAGTAGCCCATGTTACAACTCACAAAATTACCTATCTGTCAGTAAGTTCCAACAAAATCCTTCTAGCCATTCCTGAGATTACTTCATACAAACGAGGCTTTGGTCAAGTCATCCCACTCGATCTTATCCCGCGGGATGAGTTGACTAAAACCTCATACAAACAGGCAGAAAGACAGACAGTCAAAACATGAAAAAATTAAATGTTTTATGGTAACTACCGTTTATACTTGAAGAGCAGGCTGTTATTTTAAGGCTATAAACAGACACTTCAATTTTATTTATTTGTATTGTCTAGGTTATGATGCAGTGACTGCGGTCTGACCCCACAACCCAGAGGGGAAGCCTATGTCCACAGTTGGTGTACCGGTTATAAGTTGAGGTTGGTTGATACACGATTTCGTAATTAGACATAGTTGAAAACTCCAGTTTCATCATGGGGAAGATTTTTGCGATGTTTAAAATTCCAGTGTTTCGTATTTATCAGTTGTATAACCAAGGTTGTTGTGATAATTGTTGTTATGATAATTATCATAACAATATCATAGCTGCTACTACTACAAAAGGAGTAATGAGATAGATATTGATAATCGATAATTATTTTACGATATGAATAAGTACTTAAGACTTATCATTTCGACAAATTACGCATTTGAACTTTATACACAGGTACACTAGGCAGCTTGAATCGTTGATGGCAGCCGATTTTTCGAGAAAGAGTAGCAAACATTCATACATTCATACTCACAAACTTTCGCGTTTAATTATTAGTAGGATAGTAGGGGTTTATAAGCAATTAAATGCCTACTAGAACCTTCTCATTTGTACTCAAATATGGCAAATTTGTTGATAGGCAGGCAAAGAGAAACTTTCTTATTTGGGTCGGTCACAATACAAATGGTCGAAAAATACGATACTTGACGCCATTTGGGTCCTATATCAAACAACGCCTACTTGCGATTTGCAGATTCGAAACGGTAAATATAATTTTGTTTTCTACTTTCTCGACGAAGGCAGATAGGTACAGTCAGCGGCAAAATTTGGTAATGACTGTACATATTTCCAACTCAAAAATCCGAATGAAAATGTGCTTTTAAGTTGGTTCTAGTTTTACATCAGCTCGTTCTTCTATGACAAAGAACATAGAATCTATGTTAACCAATGGAATTCAAATTCGCACGTTTTGATTACGATTAGAACTCGGTGTCAAACAGAATAATGCCCCTGATCATAACAGTTAAGGTACTAAGCTTTGGATTTATTATAACAGAATCAGAATTAATCAAGTATGAGCATAAACTATTTCTAATCGAATCACGCCTGTGCACAGTGTCGATATTTATCCGCCAAATTATGGTCGTAATAAAGATAATACGAGTATATCTTACTTGCCTTCGACGTAGCAGTACATTTTCTATGAGCAGATTCAGTTTTAAGATGTTTACGTACAACTGTTGTGACATTCCGCTCCATAAACTAATCTAAAAAATTATTTTGGACCGTTATCTATACTTATAATAAAACTGTAGAGAGGTCAATTCTGTACATTGAATATATTTACAAAATAACTATTGGGGGATGATTGGTGATCGATACTAATGCAAAAAATGCAATCAGTAAATTTTTTGTCTTTCTGTCTGTCTGTCTGTCTGTTTGTCTGTCTGTCTGTCTGTATGTGCACGCATGGATCTAAAACTACTGGAGGGATTTTGATGAAACTTGGTAGGATTATAGTTCATACTTCTGGGCAACATATAGGCTACTTTTTATACAGGCTGATACCCGCGGCTCCGCCTGCGCGTCGTTTTTAAGTAGGTTATCGTTTTTTGGTCATATCTCCGGTTCTACTCAACCAAATGCAACCAAACATATCTCAAATGTTAAGTCTAACCAAGACCAGTACTTTTACGTCCATCGCGATTAGCGATGGACGTAAAAAGTACTGAACGGATTTTGATGCGGTTTGTTTTATTAGAAAGGTTTTGGTTAGACGAGTGGAGACCAGTGGAGTGGCGAGTGGAGAGGAAAGTGGTATGGAGTGGAGTGGTAAGTCGAGTGACGAGTCGTTTTATTAAATAGACTTGGTGGCGATACCGATTTCCACGCAGGCGGAGCCGCGGGCGGAAGCTAGTTCTTCAATAAAATTTATTCGGACACGGTAATTTGCCATGGAGGTTGATCATGTATGCTGCCGATATACCAAGCCCGATGACAGGGGCCGATTGGTGGTGTATGCCGTGTATATAGATGGAAAGAGCCGCCTAAGAACGACAACCGTCTAATCTGCAGCTTAATGTAACGCAGACAGAATACTAGATGTACAGAAACAAGCATGGCATAGCATAGGTCGTACTGTAAAATAGAGGATGCTCAAGTTTGTGCGAAGTAGTCCAAAGTAGAGGAAAATGAGAAGGCGGGTGGAATTTGAATTCCAAAACGGATTAAACGGAAGCTTTAGATGCCGAGGATTTAATGCTGGCCATTTAATAACGACGGTAATTCATTGCCAAAATAGTATTTTAAATTTAAATCGTTTTTTACAACACCACATTGATTACTTTTACACGTATTTTGTGTAGAATGAAAATGAAGCCGTCTCGAAAAATGTTCTAGAGTGCTGTAAGTACATTCAAATTCAGTTCAGCACTATAACCCCAAACTACATTTAAAAGGGAATAATAGTATCTACTATAGATTAAGATTAGTCCATAGTGAAACCGGACAAATGTTTACCGAAAATGGATTGCATGATTTCCTAATGGTTAACCATTAGGAAATCATGCAATCCATTTTCGATACATTGAATGAACACAAATCTGGTACCTATTAATTAAATCCTAAAATTAAATCCGGTAGACTTCTATATGACGATGGCTAATAGCTCTTATTACTAGTGTACAAAGGGCAGTTTTCTGTACCTACAAATAGAAGACCGACTAAGTGATCAGTGTAATTGGATGATTGAATGTGACATTGAACCATTGTGCGGCTTATTTACGTATGCAAATACAGCAAATAATGATACCATGTGCAGATCGAAAAATTCGCTTCATCATTTCAGCTGGGATTGTTGTGATTTGCACGCAAATTCTTAGAGGTTGATTGAATTACGAGGAAATCTGTGATTGGTTATCAAAGCTTAAGCTGCCATCGGGCATTATTAGATATACCATTATTTGATTGTGAAGTGTGAACGAATGAAAAAAATACCCAGGTTAAATCCATGAGGATTTCCGCACTGAAAAAAAAAAAAAAAAAAAAAGGTTAACGTTTTCTTATTAATGCTTTGTTCACAACTTATGTAAGCCTGAACAGTTTGGATACATGGAATTTTGGGCTTAGAATTGTTACATCAAGCTTAGTGACACTGGTTGCCTATAAATTTTTTTGAAGAAAATGATGAGTGGCAGAGCATTCTTAAGCTAGAGATGTCGCTAAGAAGGAAATCTTTCTTAGTGAGAGTACCTACCCTAGCTTTCAATAAAGGATCCGCGATAACATTTCTATACATATTATGCACTGCACTAGTTTAAATGTCTGTTAAGTATATTATTTCTTTGCCGACCTATATTGTAATCAGACTTAATTGAAATGTTATACAGGTGTTACTCATTAACATTACTTCAACGTGCTTGTAATCATTAATAACCTGTATTCATATACAAGAAATAGTTAACAATGCCAGTTTCACTTTTTACCCAACTGCTCCAGCGAGGGTAATGTTTAACGCGCGTAGGTAATGAATGTTTTCCCTCTAACGGCTGGACAGATTTCTATGGATGAGATCTCAAAAAAAATGTAAATTCTGTACTTTGTAACTGTATCAACAAAAGCTATTGAACCTATTTTATAAGCCTATTTGTTTTCATGATTAGATTTATAATTTGGTACCTACTTATATTTTATCACAAGGATAACAGAGATATACATTCAAATTCATACCTATTTAATGATATCGATGTTCAAATTAATGATGTACTTAATTACACGTCTAAGCATTTTGTGAGGTCGCATTGATCACAAATAATGTCGCACTAATCAACCGAATTCTTCTGGATAGGGAGACCCAGAAGAATTCGAAGTAACGATAGAAAAATAAATATACCTACGTTGAAATTTCCTTTCTTTCGAACTGATCTCTAAAATTCCATGTATCACTTCTTTGAATTTCTTTACTAAAAGTGAAGAGTGAGTATTTAATTAAGTAATTGACGCACACGACAACGAGAAATTTGACACTGTATATGATACGCCTGTATGTTATGCTCCATATTACGTTGCATTCATGTTGGCTATTGCACGTCTGCACCCAGATATAGGGCTGTCGACATTCTGAGAACCTTAGGCTGAAATCACACTTCTCAGAGATCCGTATTGATTCGCCATCTATCCTACTATTATAAACTCGAAAGTTCGTATGGATGTTTGTTACTCTTTCAATCAAAAACGGCTGCACGGATCTAGCTGACTGGAAAAACATATAGTTATCTCTGAAAACACAGATGTGTCACCAAAATTTAGCGGGTTTGTAATAAACGTTTTTAAATTACATTCGAAAAACCATTAGCTTAGACGTTTTTAAGAGCAGAAGCTAATGACGGCCTGTTATCACTGCCTAGTTAGAAGGAAGAGAACTTGCCCGTCTTACCCGTGGGCCCACACCCGTGGATTTCTGATCCCTTTCCCGCTTCCTATGGGAACTTATTCCAGGGATAAAAAATAGCCTGCGTAGGTATTATTCCAGAATATTTCTATACGTGTGTAAAATTTCAGTCATTCATACTTACAAACTTTTATTTATTTGTAACTGAGATTAGTAAGATTAAATCTCGTTTAATATAGTAAAGGAAAGCCCTGGTAACGAGTACCTAAAACATGATATCAGATCTTTTGTCTTTACTCAACCAGCCATGTCAAGCGTCATTAGATAAGCTACCAATTATTTATGATCAATATCCTCTGTTTAATGTCAGATGAAAATATTCAATAGTTTAATTAACGTTTTGTTATAATCAAAGCATGGCGAAGTGATGTTTCATCCTCTACTGATTTTAGTTATATTAATTAGGCAGTATTGGATTTCTTCAAACTGAAGTTAATAGCATATTATTATTTTCTTTTTTAGCTTGACAGGTGAGACTTTACAATAAAGTCACAAAAAATTTAAAATCTACAACAATATTTTTATTTAGTGAAAGAGGTCATAATGTAAAAGTGCTGTGCTGCCTATGGCCGCGACTCCGTCCGGGTGGATGTCAATTTTATTACTGGTTCTACTCAACCAATCAAACATGCGTAAGATTGTAAATCTGACTAAAAACTTTCTAATAGAAAAAACCGTATCAAAATTCATTCAGTATTTTTTCGTTCATTGCGAATAAACAAACAGACAAATCGACAAAAAGAAAAAATTCCAAGCTTTTTTAATAAAAAGTCCTCTCATACTTTTACCTCCGTTTTTAGCTTGGAGAATGGCTCCAAGCTTTCACAGCCGCGCATAATAGTACCCGCTTACCAACAGGTGGCCTATGATGCTTTAGTAGTACCTATACAAAAACCATTATATATCTAGACAGACTGATTGTCTTTTCTAGATTGAATAAATGCTTTGAATCAAGAACGTCGCGTCGTGTCGTCCAGACTTTAAAAAAAATAAACACGTGTGAGTGCGGTACCAATATTTTTTTTATTAAAGCGTTAATAACATAATTACGTTGGTAATGGAATGGACCGGCATGATTGTTATAGGTTTCTATCAGCTACCTATTCATTTATATTATTAGTTTATATTGTCAAGAAAGCTTTCTAACCGAAAGTTAGTTGAAAAGTTCTTTTAAAAAAATTACGCCGAGTGCCTATGTGATGGTGCCCCACTCACGAATTAATTTTGGTTCATAATAAAACCTTCGTATTCCCGCGCTTTGGTACGTCAGACCGACGATATAAGTTTGCCTTTTTTTGTTTCAATGGTGAACGCTAACGTTTAATCGTTCGCCTCATAGCTTGTGGACAGTGTCTTTATTAAAAAAGGTATAGTTACTTAAATTACTAGTAAGTCCTCATTGTTGTTTAACCCCTCAAGTTAAGCCATTGCTTGCATTAGCGGTGGCTTTACGTCGGTGACACACTGGTGAGGTTAAAATGGCTTCAGCACTTTCAATCTCTCACGTGTGCGGGTACGTGTTACGCTATTTGACGCGTGTATCAGAAGGTTAATTAAGGTTACTTATCCGCTTGTCCTAATAAGTATAATGCCTTGATATTTGGAAAGCATAAACTTTTATCACCTGTCGCATTCGGTTCTATTCCCGGAATAGTCCCATCACGTCATTTCGCACCACTTTCCCACCTCTTTCTGACCTTTTCTCGGTTCCTAAGTGTGATAGCGTGATACCTTCTAACCTTCCCCAAAAGCTGGACCATCAAGTGCAAAAAGATATTTTCAATTTGCAGATGTTCCGAGGATTATTGAGTTCAAACAGACGCTTCGGCTAAATTCATTACAAGAATATTGCAGACACCAATAAATCTACTGGTGCTTGTTTGCTACTAAATAAAACATATCTGTGAAACTATTCCCCTAAGCAGACTGGCACGAGACCCTCCGCTGCGCTATCTACAGTAACCGACAAACCATACGGTTTAAAATTAGACTAATTATGTAATTGACCATTCCACTTTATTCTAATCTTGCTTGAGTGTATTGGTGTACATACTATGGAGGGTCCCAGTATTTTAATCAGTAATTTTGTACTTATAAAATAGTTATTAACACAGGACTATTTAGTCCCTAAGCGTACATTTCGTTTCGAAAAACAAAATGGAAGAGAATATTGAAAATCTTATGAACAAAAGTGAAAATGTTACAAGAAAAAGCGTAGAGCAAAACCTATAAAACCATTAATAAACTAGCTTTTGCTCACAGCTTCGCCTAAATGGAATTATACCTAATTATGATTCCATTCCCGGTATAAAATGTGGCCTTTGTGTTATTCCAGACTTTGTGTTATTTATCCGTTTGTTCAATATTTGATGATCTACCTATGTTACCAGGAACAACCGTTCGTTGGAACATGCATCGCAGTGATTGGCTGCAGTTCCATCTTGTAGAATAGAGGAGCAGGTTAAGTGGGATTAATGATCTAGCTAAAATTAGAGTTGGCGGCGGTTACAGTTTATAATTGTTACGTGATCTTTTGATGAGGTAATAAAATAAGAGAGAGCTTTCGTGTCTTATAATGCCATTCTGTTATAAACATGTCCAAGCTAGCAGACAGCCGAAGCAGTAAAATAACGTAAGACACTTTTAAGGTAGAAATTATTAGTCACAATGAATGATTAAGAACCACCCGACATAGCTCCCTTCCGACCCATCTATTAGAATGATGACATTTTGGGCGAGAATAATACACGCCCGATTAATGCCCAAAATGCCATCTGCTAGATCGCATTTTGGGTGAGAATAATACACGCCCGATTAATGCCCAAAATGCCATCTGCTAGATCGCATTTTGGGTGAGAATAATACACGCCCGATTAATGCCCAAAATGCCATCTGCTAGATCGCATTTTGGGTGAGAATAATACACGCCCGATTAATGCCCAAAATGCCATCTGCTAGATCGCATTTTGGGCGAGAATAATACACGCCCGATTAATGCCCAAAATGCCAGGGCTACCTCTCACTGGTCGCAACTAATTCACCTTCCAAACAAAAAAAAAACAAATTGAAAATAGCTTCATTTGGTTCACAAAGGATTTCAGTACCGAAACGTGAAATGTATAATAATTTTGTCTCTTTTATCTCGTGTCGGCATTTCAAGTTCAATACCGGTCAAGCACCTGTGACCTTTATGTGACCTGTGAAACTAGCTGTGCCCACGACTTCACCCGCATGGATTTAGATTTGTGGTTTAAATTTATTTTGCGTAGAACACTAATTCCTTTATTCTAAAATTAAAGTAGCCCTTATAAAATTACCTCCAGCGAAAGTTTCGTCAAAATCGGCCAAGTTGTTCCAGAGGTTACCTCATTCAAACAGAGGCTATAATTTTAAAAATTGCTTTTAGTTATATCGTACAACATACACTCAGATCGAATCGCCTCTGTAAAATGTCGTAATTTGTAAAAAAAATTGCAGGATTCGTTTTCAAAAGCATTCAGCCTTCATCGATGACAACTGGTATTTGTATGTACTTGTTGAATAATTTTTGCATAAGGTAAAATAACAGTCTCTATTTGTGTAAGTGACCTAATATGTGCTTAAAGTCTATGTTTACTTACTTTTGAGTATGTTGTCAAGCACTGTGTACAGTTCTTTTTCCAGTTTAAGATAGTCACTGTCCTCATTGCTGGGCCAGTCACAGGACAGGTTCCAATCCACTATGTCCACATGCTGGCCCGAATCCTCTGGGACTGTGTGCAACCTGCATTAAAGATATAATAAATTATTAACCATGCTATAATTTTACTAATAATACTTCCTACTATCCCTACTCTTTTACAAAAAAAAACGGCTAAACACATGGAATATAGCACAGACATAGGATTAAAGTCGCGGAGCCGCGAGCAACAGCTAACATGCCATGAAATATTTTTTATTATTCTAGTTCAATTGGGGTTGGGAGGTCTGACGGCCAAACCAGAAAGAGGAGGAGTAACTGGAACCAAAGTAAAAGCCAAATGTTATGTGGCTAGTCCTATTGAATAAAAAAAATAAAAGAAATCATGGGACAGAGGCGTAGGAGAGCAGATACCGGGCCTCAAAGAGAAAAGTTTTAAATGCATATAGAATTGATGCTAAGATTTTATGATATTGAGTGCAGCAATAAATGCAGGTGATTTTCTACAACCTAAGTGCCTGATAAAAGCCTGACAAAACAATAACATCTGTGATATCCTAGGCAGAATATTATTACTCAATCTCGATTTGTTGTAAATGAGTCAACGCAACTTCTTGGTATGTTTTAAATAACATATTCCGTTAAGTCACAGTTGTGTAAAGTCAGACAGCGCAAACATTTGATGTAAGTGTACAACAGCAATCTATTGTTAAAAGTTTGTGTCATGAAACAAAATTTGAACTATTTCTAGCGGAAATTAATTAGGTAAATAAATAGTATCTATTTATTTAAGTTATTCAGACACATATTAAATCTGTTTATATTCAGATAATAATGACAACAAAAAATACTATCATAATTTACACCTAGGTCAAAATTATAATAAGGGTTTTTCTATCTTTGGGCAAATAATCATGGTACAAAAGGATGGAGTTATGGTCACAAAGGAAAACGCCACTGAGGTTGTTAATGGAGATGATTTTATGGGTCACCAAAAACAAATATTCCTTTTGAAACATTGATAAGTTGTCTTTCTATTCTAATTGGATTTTAATTG
Organism: Lithosia quadra; assembly: GCA_963576445.1. NCBI lineage: Eukaryota > Metazoa > Arthropoda > Insecta > Lepidoptera > Erebidae > Lithosia > Lithosia quadra. Next base: position 5,296,505 of record OY754892.1, read on the forward strand.
GAATTATGTCAAATAGAATATAATATAAAATGTATACATCTGGCCACAATTACTATTGTAACCTTCTTATTGTGTTGTGTTTACCTTGAATAAAATCAATGGCATACTTGTTGAATGATTGCATCAATTCTTATTATTTTACAGAACAAAATATTTAGAAATATAATTTCATTCAATTCGTTTTATAATAAAGACCGAACATCCCTCAAATGTTATCACTAAACATAGGTCGATGACAGTTCAAATTAATGACAATTTACATGCCTTTTAGGACAATATATGTCTAATCTTATCAAGTGGATAACATGAGTACTTAGTTTTAGTAAAAGATAATCTTGTACTCTTCATAAGCAAAAGATAAATAAATAAAACAATGCATCACAAAAGAATTAATTCTCAATTCTGTAAAACTGTTTTTGAGTTTACATAACTTATGATTTAATTTAGCGTAACAAGTAGTTTCGGTGTCAAATTTGCAGCACGATATGTCTATTAGATGTTTTATGTAACAAATGTTAATTGTGGGTAGATCTTAGCTTGACTACATACACTGTTTTGGCACTATTGTTATAAAATAATATCAATAACCACAGTTGTAATTTATTCAAATTTAGGTAATTATGTGTTTTTACTCCTTAAATTTATTATTATATATTTAGTTGACATGGTTTATAATCTAAAAATCCACCAATGTGAGACCCTGTATTCTGATACAGTTCTTATTAGTACCTGTGGTATAATGTGAATTTTTCCACTTAAGTGGAATTATGGTGACTATTTGTATGTATGTGTATTTTTATACATACATACACTCATACAAATCACACCTTTTTCCTATTGGGGTAGACAGAGACAACATCTTTCCACTTGCTACGATCTATGTATGTCAAACAGTGGGAAAATAAATAGTAACATACTTATCAATAAAATGATTGATTTTTAAAACAGATATTATATAAATTATTACTTTAAAACACCTATGGCTGTTAGATTGGAATGCAGAATTGGTCAATTGTATAACTTGAATAGAATCCAAAATTTCGAAACAACATTGCAACTGCCTACTTTCAGTTCTCAAGAATTGCATTTAAAAAACGACACCCACTGAGTGAAGGTGATTCATCTCTAGTAAAAAAACATAACACACTGTGCAAGGTGGCCCGTGTTTATATACTGGTTTAAGTGGTTTAACTGGAATAAACAATTAAACTGTTAATTTGGACAGTCAAATAGTCACAGGCAGAAACCTGACATGTCGATCGGACAACACATGCATGACCCCGTAAATGTTTTCTAATGATAAACTATGAAAATTCCTATACATAAATACTGTTTATTAGTACTCACCACGTCTGATCATCGGAATAATCCAAAGATTCCACGTCAATCAGATCAGAATCAAACATATCTTTGTTTATATTTTGATCAACCTGATTCATCATACCAATAAAAACGAGACATCAATTTGGCACTTTACGCAAATCACATATAAATTTCACTCGAGTATAACATTTACTATAAGGAATACTGTATATATAATTATGAAAAAAGATTTATTATGAACCAACACGAAATTGTCCCAGGCAAGTTTAGTTTGGAATTTGACATATCACCATAAGCAAAATGCCAAAAAAAAAAGAACGAAGATGAAAGAAGTCAACGGTAAATTGCATAGACTACAGAAGACTCGAAAAATTAAGACATAAAAATAATTTTATTGTATATAAAATGAAATCATAATAGGTAATCTAGCAGAGCAAGGAACTCGGTAAACTCCGGATAGTAATGGTTTCAAATAAATATTATGAGTTTTTTTTTAATGTAATGGTTCCGAACTCGGCCTAAGATCTCTTCTACTTAACACACGAATAACATGCATTGAATCAAGCATGAATGCATTTAAGCATGATTCTGCATGTTAAAAGAAGTATTATATATTAGTGCCGAACAAGATGTTGTTTGTTTAGCTTCGTTTCAATTGTGTTTTAAACATTACGGTCACTGTGTTAAACATTACGAAAATCCGTGAAAATCGAATTGTTTGTGGTAACATCTAGATTTGACATGACAGTTCAAACACCATAGAGAAAAAAGACTTCTCCCTTTTTGTCTACGGACACGTTGAGAGCACGTTGTACTTGGTGTAGTTTGTGCAATAATACTACAAAAATGTCGAGTTTAAACTGGATGATCATCCGCAACAACAACGCCTTCCTGGTGAAGAAGCGTAACATTAAGAAGCCCTTCAGCAAAGAGCCCAACAATGTGACTAACCTCAACTCTTATAGATACAACGGCCTGATCCATAAGAAGGCTGTTGGCGTGGTTGAAAACCCTGACAGGAAAGGATTCACAGTTGTGTACAAGAAAGCTAAGGCGACTAACAAGCCGATAAAGAACTCTGTACGCCGCACATTCAAAGCTGGAGCGAGGAGATCACTATTCAAGGTAAAGAAGTTGTTGAAAGCCAACCACTATCGTACCGACCTGAGCAAGGCTACCCTTCGTCGTGCCAGCGCTATTCTACGTTCACAGAGGCCCATCAAAGCAAAGAAACCTAAAGCTGCCGCCGCTAAGACGGAATAACTTTGTATGTAAGCTGATAATAAAATAAACTCTAAAAACTATGTATTCTATAATTTTTAAGGTTATAACCTCTATTCTAGTATACATGTCATGTCAGTGCATTTTAGCATTATTGATTGAGTAGACTTCTGTATATATCAAAATGTTTAGTCACATTACACTAGAACTCTCATCCATGACATGACTGAAAGATTCTTGTGCAGTTTCCCAGTTGGCCTGATGGCTATTGCTATAAAAGTCAAATTATGCACATTTCCTGCATCTCAATTGAGGGATGAATACCTAATGATGGTTAAAATAGAAAAAAGGTTAATCTTAAATTAACTTTTCCAATTACAGATTTTATTCAAAGGTTTAGGACCCCCAGTACCACCCATATTTAGTTGCACATAAAAGTGAAACACCTGTCTTTTCTTGGCTTCATTGTAGTCAGGAAAAGAAAGTAGTTTGTGTTTCTCAGTAATGCTCTTATAGAGATGGTGTCCAGGACTTGATAGGGAATTACTGTCATAGGGTTGGGTTGGGGTCAACAAATAAACAATCAATTTGCACCGATGTAATTTATAATAACAAAACATCATTTTTATATCACAAACGAGGAATGTATTGTACATACTTGTCATTGGCTAATTAAGTCATGATCAAATTACAAACATGATTTTTCACAGAAACAAAAAGTTATATCAAATATGATTTCAAAACCATTCTAATGGACATCAAAATGCATAGTGCTTCACTAGTTACCATTACAACTCCTTGCTTACAAATTACTGTGTCAATATTCCATTAGGTACCTCATTATTTACAATAGATATTATCACAAATATTTTTAAACATCAAAAATGTAAAGACAAACATTAATATACATAGTTAATCTACAGTATTTTTAAAATACAATGTTTAAGTAGCAGTTATATTTGTAGTTAGTGCTAACAGTGTATAGGATTAAAGTACATTTTACAAAAACAAGTTTAAAATTTGATACATGGGCGGGCGGTTAAAAATTATGGAAGGCTGACCAAAGCTTGAAGACTGCTTATCATTTGTAACCTACTGTCAATTATCTCATATTTCTCAAAGATATATTGGTAAAATTGAATGTGACCAAAACAGTTTGACCAATAAGATGTGCTACAGTGGCTGATCACACATTCATAAGATTGGAAGAGGACAACATCGGCATCCTATGCAACTTCAAAAGAAGAGTAAGTACAGTGCACTATGGGGTTAATAAAATTAATTCTCAATAAAGGAGAGAGTATTAGCAAAATTTAATTTCCATCTGCCTGATTCTGTAACGCTATGTTTTCAAAACTGGTGATTTCAATTATTCAATTACCAGGAAAATTTTGTTATTTGGTATGATCATCTAATTAAAATATACCAATGCATTCATAAGTTTTTCAATTCTTCCAAATCACTGTTTGATTCATTTTCAATTAGTTTTGGAAAACTTAATAACTATACGGTTTTAGTAAGATTTGAAATCACACGTTTGAAAAACATAATTATAGTGTTCAGGCCTCTGGTTGGAAGGCTGAATTTTCTATTTCATAGTGCTTTTTATATTAAAAAAATATATTCTTCCTACATCCATTGGATCTTGGGTGGGAATAGAAATTTAACTGCCATTTTTTGACAGGTAAGTTACAATGGCGCACCTTTTGTACGAGTTGACTCACATAGTTTGTGGAATGTTTGAAGTAGGCCAACTTTGAAATCCTTCAAAAGATATTACTTCATAATACTACAAAATAGCTATGAATTAAAACCTATATAAATTCACAAATTAATGGACATTTTCATGACTTAACAAATATACAATTTAGATCAAGAAAATAAGCAGACATACCATTCCTTTTATTCAAATTTATAATTGGCAATGCAATTTATTTTCCTGGTCAAACTGTTATTTCATTAAACATGCATTCTATGACGTTTACACATTACAGATCTAATACAGCTTTGCGCTTGTAAAAGTTGCCCTAAATACATTATCTAAACATCTTCAAAGTGTAAAAAGCAATTCGTCTTCTAGAAAGGGGGGTACTCATTTGTGTCTACAGAAAGCTTCAGGTACAAAATACAGTAGACATGAAAATAAAAGGCACAACATTTAACCTATCATTACCAAAGGCACAATACACCAAAATTTTACTTTAGTATATACAATTTTACTAAATGAATTGTCATAATCAGTGATGGTTTTATGCCCAAAATGCGAGGGCATTTTATGGTTCTATGGCAGGCGTTAATCAAACGGAATGAATAAATGCTTGATTAATGACAATTTTTGCCCAAATTGACTGGGCATAGACCCCTCAGAGGTCATAATCAAAGTGAGTGAACTAGGCAATTAGCTTGTTAAAATAGGTGATGTGTTTTAATTACACTATAGATTCCGATCAGTATTATTAGGAATTTATTAGCAGGGAAAAGTGCTTTTGCTTAAAGCACTATTTATTTTGGCAATAATAAAATCATATGAATAATTATGAGATGAAATCTTAATTCTTATATAATTGTTTAAATATATGAAAATAGTTACTTGAAGTGGGATATTTGAAGTTTGTAATCTTCATTTTCTAATATACTTGAAAGTAGTATGAATTGTAGAATAAAGAATACAACTTGTCTACAAGACATCATTTCCATTGCATGTTTAAGATTAAGCTGTAAAAGCAAGTTCGCTAAGTAATACTGTAAGTAATAGTATAAAAATACAATGTGATTTTTGACATTCGTGAAATTATAAATTAGACAGTATTTGATTACTTAATTATTTTAGTATTACTACTCAATACCTCCTACAAGCTCATGATATATCGACGCTTTGATAAATTTTATCCTTTATTTAATTTACAAATATTTTTTTAAGTTCCCATTTAGCTAACTACGTACACGTAACCTATTATAGGCACATTTATTTATTTTTAATTTTAATTTGCCTTTATTTTGATTAAGTTAATTTTTACTTCAAACTCGAGAATTTTAAGAAGGCAGTGGGATAGACTGTTGAGTTTAAGATTATTGTCAAGTCCATTGATTAAAGCATAAGTTCAACATAACTAAAATAATACTGGTGTGGTATAACTGGCTTATGACATATAGTCAGCATGAAAAGTAGATGATCATTTTCAGGTTACGAAAGTTAGTTTTTGAGCAAACTAATTTATATTTCTGAACAAAATACTGTTTAACTACTCAGTAGGCTTTATAACAATGATTTCATTGTGTTTTTTATGCAGATTTTGTAGTTAGAAATCTGTGTGATCATCAACTACTTTTGACGCTAATTGTACAGATGATATAAAAAAGTAAGTATTGATAAAAATACAGATCATATTTCATACAACCAGACAAACATAATTACTGGAAAGTTTTTAAACAGCATGGCAACCTTCTGGCATTTTTTTTGGTATGACCATCAATACAATTTTATAAGTATTAATAGTTTCAATACAATAATATATACAGTTATGTAATATAACAATTCCAGAATTGATACTAACACGTAAAGCGCAATCTTAAAATTATTTGTGCTTTTTAAATTAAAAATTACTGCTAAATTAAATATAACTAAAACCTATAATGACTAGGATACAAAATTAAGTCTATGTGATGCTTAATAATAGTTTGTACATGTAATTGGTTTTGTGAATGTATCATGGCAATAATTTAAAATAAATATTTTGAGACAAATGTTTGCAAAAGTCGCTAAATCGAGACAAAATCTTTACCGACATAAAAATACTGCTAGTACTGTAATATGCAAGAAAGGAATTCACCAATGATAAGAACCGTGATCAAGGAGAATTTTCTGCGTTTTGGGGGTAGAGACAAAAATTTTAAACAGGATTTGCACGTGTTCACTAACTGGCCAATTAAAAAGCCAATAAAAATCTGATCAACCAATGAGGCGAACTCTTTGAAAATTCAATTTAGTCGAACTGATTCTCAGTGGTGAAATTCTACCTTAAAGACAGTCTTAGAAGTCTAATGCTAATAATTAAAATGTAAATAAAGCTTGATAGCTACTAAAGGACCAATTAGTCGTAATAGGCCAGTCGTAAACAAGTGTCAAATATTATTACAATAAAAATACCCAGGTGAATTTACCTCGTGCGTGCAGGTCGCGATAAGTGTAAAGCTTTGTACGGGCTAAGCCTTCCAATGTACGCGTAATGTGTTGAATACGATACGCGTACAGACGGGAGTTAACCTGCTTGTTCAAATTGTAGATATGGATATCCTGTGTACCTACGCGTAACCGACTACGCGTACGTAGGAACGCTTAGTCCGTACAAGGCTTAGAATGAACTCGCGCATGTCTTTTTTATTTTTTTCTTATTTATATGTATACCTACAAGCATTACCACTTGTTTTGCACGTTATAGCGTACATAGTCGTTCTAGTTTCTTAAAAGTGAGACTTTCCTACATTGAGCACGGTTATTAAAAAATTACATCCTTACAAGCTTATCTTAAATTCATGGGTCAAGGATTATTTAAACGTGGTTTGCAGTCGTGTAGAAATGCTAAAACGCCTATACCGCAGAAAACAGAGTATCGGCTTTTCTCTTCAAAATATTTTAAAAATTAAGCCGCGTGGACTACTATTGCACTAAAATTATATACATATTTGTGTTGTGCAAATATAGTGGAATAATTAGTCAATACAGAAATATATTTACACCTGTGTTACATTTAATGTTATAATGTAGATACAATGACTGAATATAAATATGTTTGATATGTTAATATAATATTGCTGTCAAATAAGTATGCCTTCAATTCCAAGTCACAAAATTATAGCTGCTGCTAAATTAGTCTTATGTGATTCTTTATTTAGTACTAATGCAAGGGAAAGAAATAATAGCACCGATTAGAGTTTATGAATAAGTAAGCATGATTGCAATGAACTCATAATTTTGCCATAAAGAGCTAACCATTGCAAGACACGTAGCGCAAGTGAATAACTTTTTTTTATAAAGTAGTGAAATTGCTTTCTTACGACATTTTATATCAACAAATCACACAGTTCATGATTTACTTATAATACATAAAATAATGTCGAATGTGTGTTTATAATCTTACATATAAAAGTGCAACCCAATTCATGTCAGATATAAAATTCACTACTACAGTATTATCTACAGTAAATACACATAAAATATACCAATATATACAAAATAAATTCTTGCAATTCCTACTAGTATTGTGACACACCAAGAACTAAAAGAATTTCACATGATTTTTGCGCGAATTCTTGGACCGTAGTAAATAACACGTCAGTAAAAAAAATGAGAAATGTGATCATATTTTAAAGGAATAAATACATAGAAGGAAGTAGAACACGACGGTATCTCCCGTCCTAGGGTAGTACCTCCGCCCTACAGAACACCGCGGCCATAATAACCATCGTATTGTGTTCCCGCCGGTAAGTAGGGTAGCCAGAGCTCACTGTACCCCTCCTCCCCCTGCCCCTTTCTAGCCTCTCCCCCCTTTCCTTCAGGGTCGGCAGCGCGTGTGTGACACCCTTAGTGTTACACACGTCCATTGGCCACGGTGACCACTTAACATCAGGTGGGCCGTGTGCTTGTCGTGTACCTACGATGTATAAAAAGAAATGAAACTAGAGAAAATACTCTGACCCACATGACTTCTTTAGCAACATGTTTACATTTATTCGCAACTCCGGGTGCTTAAAGAAAATGGGGTGCAAAGTCACTGATGCGACTGGGGTTAACGCCGATTATGACTGGCCTAATTTCTGACATTTAAAATATTCATATGGCATGACGTATACTAAAATATGACCACATTTTTTAACGTAACGCAGGTCCAGTATTATGCGAATATGCTACAACTAGATCAACACTGTCGATGAATGGCGAAACACGACTAAACACAACCTACATCACAATAAGCACCAAAAAGGAAATAATGTGCGTTTGGTTGATAACAAATTGATTCTATTTGTTTCTGTATCATGTGGCTACAATAGGCTAAATTAATTAAGTTATGGTTACATTCTTGTGACACAATTCATCATTATCATCATCATTTTCTGAACCTTTTCCCAGTCAATTCTTGTGACACAATTACTAAAGTTAAATTTCAATATTCAGTAGCAACCAATAACGGCCTTTATGTCCTGACACTAGACATTAATTATTTATGCCCAAAATGCCAAGGCATTAATAGGGTGGATTGAATAAATGCCCGATTCATATCCAAAGTGATAGGGCATAACTCTTCACTGGTAGCAACATTATAACAAGTACCTTTGGTATTACGTGCGTATACGCATGAAGTTTTGATAAACAAATGAATTTGCAAAAATGCAGTTTAGTTGAACGGATTTTCGCAGATGAAATCCATCTTTCATGTTTTTAAGACGTTAATACAGGATATTTATATCCGAAATTCCTGTAATTCCAATAACCACTTCAGGTAAGCTAAATTGCTTGTGTTTGAAGTGAGTTGAAGTCGGTAGTGTAATGGCAAGGATTCTAACCCAGACCTCTCGATTGTAAAGTGGACTTCTTAGTCACTGAGCTACCAACTTGATTGCTACCAAGCTTCCAATTGAAAAATAATTTTGTAACATAAATAATACATCAATATCTCACATTAATGTCCGATTTTCCAGTTGCCATTTAAAAAACAGACTTAATTTTTTGTTCGTAGTGATGTCAATTCAGTCATATTCTTATTTTCCCTCCATTCCTTACCTTTGGTATTCGATAAATAAAATCAACTATTTGTAGCCTCATGATTACAATATAAATAAATAGCACGAATATAAAAGCTGAGCAAAATGCTCACTCACAAGCAAGTTTACTATCAAACGAACTGAGAGCAATGCCGAACGCCTGGAGCGCACACAGCGGGTATCTAAAGTCCATAGTGAACACATCTTCTGATATGCGACCAAACTGCATGACCACATAATCAGGTTCAGAATCGTGGACAATTTGGAAGTTTTTCACACTTGCCTGAGTCACTCTTCCGTGGAAATTTAGAACGTAAGATTGAGTTTCGTCGTTCCAAACTGGACTTTTGTTATGTAAAACGACTATGTCGTCTAGATTTTGGCTTTTCCAACGCTCGAGTAATGTCTCGCTGTCGTCCTGTGGAGCGATGGTCACCCGCTGCCGCTCAGGAGTCATGCCTGGGAGAATGACTGTCATTTTCCTTGGTCCTTTGAAACCAAGCACGTTGGTATCCTGTAATGTTTTGAAACATGATATAAATAGACTACTGGGATTAATAAGAATTTTATATAATAATAACGATAATAGAACTTTTCTTATGAATTCAAATCGTATCTGCAATTCCTGAGATTGGCGCTAGCGACCAAACGAACTCTTTTGCTTTATAATATTAGTACAGATATAAATTTGCTGTCTTATTTAGTTATAGGTATTACTATTGAAGTAATAACGTTGATCATAAATAAATGGAATATATTTTATATAAACCACAAGCCGCAGGATACGAGGGTAAATACCATAGATAAAATAATGACATGAAACGCCTGAATAATGAATAAGTTATTATATCTGTAACCACAACTTGTTATAAAAAGACGTTATTAGGATTTTACACTGTTATAAAATAAATAATTACTAAAATATAACTTCAAGTTATTATCCTTCATAATCGGTATGCGCGTTCATAATATTATGCTTAACATATTATATTTTCAAGTAGTTATGCTAATAAAAGCCCTCTGGTAGTCAGAGCACCTCTGCCCTCTACAGGGTCACTTCCACCTCGGCCAGAATTAGCCGCAGCGTCTCCCCTGCGAGTGAGAGGCACTGCCGTCTCAATTACCCAGGGTGCACGGCGCGGAGGTTCCAGACCACGCACTCCGGGTTCAATATACCCACAAAACTATTGTTGTTATGTATATAACTTACATATACTACAGCTGCCAACTCGTGCCTTGTATGCGTATGGTCGTGTTTCCGCCACGCTTTGCCGTTATCATACACAGTGAATGCAGTGCCCAGGAGATTAGAACGAAGTTTGCCGGCAAAACTGTCTGCTGTCCGCGTCAGCTCGGTCGGGTCCGTCGATATTAGATAGTTAGATGTTGCTGATTTTTTGCGCTTGCGTCCTGGGAAAAAAAAATTAGTTATATAATAGGTATATCCAGTATAGCTATCGGTGTAAGTCACGGGCGTAACGTAGGTTTAGATTTCGGGGGTGGGGTTTAATAAAATCTCTTCCGATCCAGAACAACAAGTGCTGGGCCGCGGTGCCACCCGCATACAGTCGAGACCATACGGTCTCGAACCAAGCGGTTCAGTGCTTCCTTTCTGTGTTCTGCACACGTGTTTCCTTCTTCCTACAACCCCGGGTTCTTTGAGCGGGGCGTGAAAAGGCATCTGTCTAGGCCGTCAAGGTAGGGACCGCCGTTTTGGGACGAATGGTGTCTAGAATGGCGGCCCGTACCCTCTGGACTTTACCCTAGCTTCTTACCATCCAGCGGGGTTGACAGACTGAACATAAAAAAATACTAGTTATATTTTACTAGTTCTAAAACAAATAACATGCCAAGTGCAATAGCTGTAACTACAATCTAAATTTTCAATAGGGTTACCATAGATTCGAATTTCATTGGATTTTTTTTTCTATTAAGAGCTTAACAGGATTGCTTCTTTCTGAGAATTTGAATCCAAATCGTGAATGACGGAATATGACATAGATTCACAATAACACAGTAACCTACTTATATATACTTATGTGCGTACAATAAAGTCGTAAAGTCGTTTCTGGGTAGGTTTAATGATTCCATTGTTTATCCTTATGAGTAATTAATAAAACTATAGGTATAATGTTGCATTATAATATATAAATGTTATACTACAATCAACTCTGTCACAGGAATATTCGACGAACTACCGAAGTATGGATGAAATTCACTATTTTTCCAGAATATTGAATGTGACCTATGCTAAGATGAACTGAGACTATTAAATGTTATATACTTTTAAAATATAAGACTGATTAATTGGTTACCTAATTTTCCTAATAAGATACTTTGATACTGGTGGAAAAAAACCGTTGAATATTTGAAAATACGAAATAAGAAACCTTGGGTATATAATATATTATACCAAACCGTATGACCCGTACGAAAATTTATCGAACCTTACTTCTCCAGCCAAGCCTTCGTTCGTAAGAGTAAGGTTCTTTTACTTGCACTAATGTGGAAAGTTTGTAGAGAAGTTACTTATTTACTTACCAGCTAATAAAAACACCTTTTTGCCATAGTCCTTCTCGAGGTGTAAAAAATATGTTGGATAAAGGCCTCGGTCCATGCCCTTTCGATCGCGTGCTATCCGACACTTATACAGCGTGCCATGTTTCGCTGGCGTCACTACGAATGTTTCAACTGCTCCTTCCACTGATCCTTCTATTTCTGCGTTCTGTTCAATATAAAAATGAATAAAGAAAATTGTTGTAAATACATATTGAGTTCGAATCACATTCAATGTCTTTTAACATTCAAGAACTTCTAATGAGAAATTATTGTACCATTTTTGAAATAAATAATTTATTAAATCCTCCATTCATGAGAAACTGTACTGTAGTGCACGTGCGGAGAATGACACTTGTGGACTGTTTGGAGACTAACAATGAGGTTTGAATCTTCCTGTTATATTAAAAAAAAATACTACATAGGTGGCAGACAAGCACACGGCCCACCTGATGAGAAGCGGTCACCGTGGCCTATGGACGTGTGCAACATCAGGGGTGTCACAAATAAAGTCGGTAAGAGAAAGAGAGACGAGAAGTCTTCGCGTTATCGATAGTTAGTCACCGTTTTTCCAAAGGCATCGATACGATAGTCAGGATGGACACTTTATTTCATTATTGGGGCCCAAGCCAACCAACCACCAACCACACCAGCTAGTCCATATACCTACTAAACAACGGACAAGGTTCTAGGGGCAATCTTTCCGCTTGGGGTTGAGGTGTCAGACGGCATTTACTCTCAGAAAATCTGACATACCAATCAAAGACAATAAGCGGACCCCGGGCTCCAAAATGCAAACTTTGAACGCAACTGGGAAATCGATTTGCGAATTCGTGAGTAATATTTGAATCTGAGCGTCTTTGTGTTGTTATCACCCCTCATTTTCGTGAGTCACGGCTAATTCAATGGGAGTGACAGCTGCGTTTGCACACTAAAGCATATGAGTTGTGTATAGGTACCTACGTCACTTCTGTGATGTGATTCATCACATCATCATTGTAGCGATTTCCCGGTTGCTTCTAAAGTAGGTACCTACACACTTTGGAGACCTGTTTGTCGGAGGGCGACTGCCGTCTAAACTTTCAGCAACGGGAGAAAAGAATGCGCCTGAGACTCGTCCATTGCTTAGCAAGGTTTAGTAGGTGGGTACCACAGGGATCAATCCTAGGACCCTTTCTCTTTTTGGTGTATGTAAATGATCTGCCCTATATGATTGAATCTCAGGCTGGCATAGTATTGTTTGCGGACGATACATCACTTATTTTTAAGGTAGATCGGCGTAGTGCAGATGCGAATAATATTAATAGTATTTTGAACGCCATCTCAAACTGGTTTTATGCAAACAACCTATTGTTGAATGCAGAAAAGACCAAATGTATTAAGTTTACATTGCCTAATGTGAGGCAAGCACACGTTAATGTGGTGCTGGAGGGGCAAAGGTTAGAATTTGTAAATAGCACTACTTTTCTAGGCATTACATTGGATTCGAAATTGCAATGGGGTGACCATATAATTACTTTGGCCAATAAACTCAGTTCTGCTGCTTATGCTGTCAGACGGATTAGGCGGTTGACAGATGAACCTACTGCTAGGCTGGTATATTTTAGTTACTTTCATAGTCTGATGTCTTATGGAATACTACTTTGGGGGAATGCAGCAGATTTCGAAACCATATTTATATTACAAAAGAGGGCAGTTCGTGCCATTTATTGTTTAGACAAGAAAGAATCTCTTAGGGAACGATTTAAAACGGTAAATATTTTAACTGTAGCTTCCCAATATATATTCGAGAACATACTGTATGTCAGGAAAAATATATCCAATTACACAAAAGTAAGTGACATTACAGTCAGAAATCTGCGCAATAAAAATAAACTAATCCTTCCTTGTTATCGGCTTAGCAAAGTTAGTGGTTCTTTTAGGGGGGAAGGTATACGTTTTTATAATAAATTGCCTGAATCGGTCCTTGGTATGCCTGACAATAAATTTAAAACATTTGTTAAGGCCACCTTATGCAAAAAAGCATACTATAGGACTACTGATTACCTTGAAGACAAAAATGTCTGGCTTGAGCATGGTGCAGGCCCCTCCTAGAATGCTAAAGTGCTACAACTACATAATGCTGTAGTTGTGGCATTTGCCTACTACAATATATTGATATTGTGGTAGGCACGCGACCTTTTTTACTATTTTTTTGACATTAGTATATTTTTGACATTTTCAATTATTTTATTGTTTAACTTCGGTTAAAATTTATTATATATTATTTTTTTTTTTATTTTTTTTTTATATACCTTTATTTATATTGACACGAGACAAAATGTACATTCGTCCATATTTAGTCTTAAGATATCTATGTATAACCTGACGTCTTAAAATGCAGCAGTGGAGTTTGTTGCGCCGTTTCTTCTCCACTAGCGCCTAGGAAGCGGTGGTAAACTTAGTATTAAGTAGTTTTTGACGTCAAAAAGATGTAATTACGTTACACTATTTTGAAAAATAAAGAATTTGAATTTGAATTTGAATTTGAATTTGATTTTGGTTTGGCTCCACCGTCAAAATTGTGACTGAATCCTAAACTAATAAATATTATTTGACATTCTACACAGCGCTAGCTAGACCCAATGTAAACATAGCTTAATTACCGTGTGTTATGAGTTTTCTTTTGTAAATACATTCATATTATAAATTGAAACACTCAGACTATTGCAAAGATATGAAGATGCAATGAGCGGGTATCGAACCCGCGAACACCGACTTAGCCAGTCGAACGCTCTACCGCTACGTCGCTATTGTTATTATGATCATCACTTACCTCATTTTCTTGTGTAGGTGATGATGGGTCCTTCCTAGATAGGCCGTGCAATGGCGCGACAGCTGCGTCCGCGCAGATATCATCGGTGCTCGCTTCGCGCCCGACGCTGCACACAGGCACGCTTTCCTCCTCCTCTTCCCCGCTGCCATCCCCCTCCCCCACCGTTAATACTTCGATCTGATTACCTAGTTCTGTAAAATGTTAAGTAGCTTATTTTATAATCATCACGATTGGGCTACCACACATGGTGCTTATGAACCAATTTTTACGTTTACATTTACACGATAACTAGATGGCGAAGTCGTTAGCATATTTTATGAAACTCGCACCTGCACCTCGCAATGGCACCCTGTGGTCAATAACAGACATATTAACTGAGATATGACGTCATTATATACTCAGTTAAACTACAGTAGATGTATTGGACCGTTTTCGATCTCATTAGGTAGGTACCTACGCCAGCGAAACATTCAGTATTAGGTATGTCATCTGCTTTACAGAAAATCATAAGATTTTATTTCAACAGTTAAGTACCTATATTAGATTACTATTATAATAGCTGACAGGATATTTACCATGTTTGTTTGTTTTAAACGTCATCATGTCAATCTAAATCTAATCCAATAGTTATGTTAATATATATAATCTTGATTAGTAAAATCAAGAATTTACCGTTTCATAAAGTTCAGTTTTCGCTACTGTGCCTAATAGCGGTTTTATTGATTTAAGGCTTACTAGTTGCTAGTAGGCACAAACAGAAAGAAACTATCGTGTGAATAAAGTTAACATTCCGACGTCACAGTAAATGTGTTCACAATACCCTCAAGGTTTGTGTACGTATAGCCTTTGTACCGTAGCCGTAGGCGTCTAGGTCACGCAACCCTCTACCCACCCCTCAATCCCTGACACATTATTACGTTTGCTAGCAATAAATGCTGCCTATAATAACAGCACTTGAATACTCGTATCGCCTATGCCTCTATATATAGCCTATAATACTAGACAAATGAAATGATTATTCTAAATTTAGAAGTCGTAAACCGTTGATGTAATAAATTGTTGACAAAATGATTTGTCGATCTAATGAACTATTGATCTTCGTAACTTAGCGACATAGTGATCTGTTGATCTTCTACTTAAGTTGTTGACATGTGGTGTTCTAAATAACATAGGTAGGTGGGTATGTATCCTATCAACTTTCCGATCAATTAGTCCATTGTAATCCAATGCTGGACACAGGCTAGCCCGCTCTCAATGTGCGCCATAGCACCCAGACTTTTGGTTTCCGCATCCAGTCAAGCCAAGCAACCATTTTCAGATCGCCAGTCCATCTGGCTGGGAGGCTCCTTAGCTTCTGTTTTCTAATTCGTGGACTCTACATAGGAGTCGTTTGCCACAGCGGCGGTCAATGAGGCCAGCTCATTGCTATTTCAGCAGTCAGCCTGCTTACTCTGCGAGTCAGTCAGTAACAGTAACTTTACTACTTAGTCGAATGCCCTCTTTGCGAATTCTGTTCTTCAAAGAAACTCCGCTGCTTTTAGTTTACGCACTAGCCACACTGTTTCCGAATTTCGGCAACGTAAGTAATAAAAGGCAGGATGTCTTATAATCATTTAAAGTAAACCAGATTCAATTTCGCAGTTATGCGAGATAATGAGACAAGTCACGCAAATTACTTTCGCCAGATTAATAATAGCCTATAACTTTCGTAGTATACGCCGTTTCTCACGATCTACATAGCAATATACTTTATACGTTTTTGAAAAGACGTATGGATATTTCCTGATTTTTGTTTATTACTCAATCACACGAATCACACGAAAACCGTTGAACAGATTTGGTTGTACATTAATAAACTATTTCCTTATTTTTTTTATGTCGTTCGCGTTTCTTTAGGGGACGGGTACCGAAAAACTTCACCACGTGGTCGGAGCTGCGGGCATCTAGTACTACTGGTATATGCATATACATAGCTCACTTAACGCAGGCAATAGGTATATACAATGGAAAATCTTGCTACATTTATGCCTTTGCGAACCAAATGCGAATATTTGACACAAATTATGTCCTAGCTGTAAGTATTTTATGCGCCGCCGGTTCGCTTTATTTCGCGTCATCAAACAGCCGAAGAGATGTTATTTTTCTGTCTGCCCTTGTAGACCAACAAGCTGTCGTCTACGAACAGTACCTATTAATTAAGTTTTATATTCTGTACTGTATAAAGTATCTGCATCAAATATGATTCAAACTTGCATTACAAAATGTGGTTTTAAAAATGTTAGTGGAATTCACGTATTCAATATAATATAGGTGTGTTAAAGTAGAACTTGTTAGTTAGAATTGATGAATGAATAATATGTTTTTGTCCCTGCCATGCCTCACCCATTCATGCTTGAGTCATACTGTATAATGACCATTCTGTAAGTAATACAAAGTTATGTAAATATTCCACATCTGAGAGTATATACACTGCCCAGACTCAGTAGTGTCCATTAGACTCAATTTTTCCCTATAACTAATTCTTATAGGAATACAGGATTAAATATTATATTATTTAATACCTATGTAAATATTCTTTCAAATATCAAATTACACTTTTTACTTGTTCCTGATTCAGATTCAGAATCATGTATCAAAAAGTACCTCTGGCAATTGCTAAAGATCATACTCACAATGGGGAGGCTGTGGGAGGGTTTGTAAACTAATAATAGACTTCTTAGATGCGGACTTACTTCTAATATGAAGAATGTAATTGAAGATAATCGTTATTTTCAGAAATAAAAAGTCACCTATGCACTATTTTAGACTGATCTCTGTGGTGAATTTTATCTAGACCCGTTCAGTCATTCTAGCATGACGTAGTATCAACATCTAACAGAACCTATTAAGAAAATTATGTAACTTAGCACTATCTGACTTTGATGATATTCTTTCATAATACATTAAATTTGTTTTAGGTATACATTATGTGTTTATAGTATGTATAATATACCTATTGTTGATTTAGGTCTAAAATGAAAATGTATTATCAAAGTTGCAAATGTTATTACAAATACTTAATAGTAACAGTAGTTTTTCCCATCAGAAAATCATTGGTAATAGTAACATTAATTAGTTCAGCTAGTGTTCAAAATAGCATTTCGTGTTATGAAAAAGTTGATAATGTGAATATACTTAAATATACATCTTAATGACAAGATATACCTATACCTATCAAAGACAATTTAACCTGAGATTTATCGGAAAAGTCTTATTTTTAAATGTAAATATAGATAATCCAGTTTTAACTTCCTATAGGTATTATTATAACATTATCATAGTAAGCACATTTATAATATAACATGCTTATACAGACAATCAAGCAGTCTTATACAAATAAAAAAAATGTAAGCATAGCAGCCAGTACTTACCATCGTAGGTTGAAATTCTATTTGTTTGAAGGGGTATGACTTGGTCCGGATTGACTGGCGACATAAGATATTGCATCGGGCCATCGTAGCCTGTTATAAAAGAAAAAAAATGCGCATAACGAAAATATACATCGAAAATCATGCACAAAGTAGACTAAACACATAGAAAAATTAGTTTTAACAGAATAGCTATTAATGAGTTACTTACCATGAAGCTCCCGGGATCGGCTTCCTGATATTGGACGTTTTGCTGAGCCTACCCTTAGAACATTCGCATGGACCATACCAGAATTCTGGCGATTCTGTTTCATTTTTTTTTCCATCATCTGGCGCTAAAAATTAACAAGTCACTATATTTAAATCACATACATAAAATATTCTATATAAATGAATAGCGTCAGATCTTTCTACAGAGAAAAGTGGTGCTTATACTAAAATTATGAATTAAATTTTATCCATTTACTTGCTGCTCCAATTTTTGATCTTGAATCGATGCCATGTTTGAGCGTGTTAAATACCTACGTTAAATGTGAATTTAACTACAACGCACTACTGTTTAATTGTAAATGACTTAACTTTTAATTAAAATTCAACACAATAATTGGCATTTTGTAAGCTCATTTTTGTTTATAAATCATCTTGCCTACCGTTGCCCAGGAAAATGGTGTTGTCAGCACAGAAATATATTTTACAAATACAACGGAAAACTTAAAAGTTTAAAAAACGTAACATAATGGAACAATGGAACGAAAAAGACACAACAGTAGAATATTGAAAAATAATGTTGTGTTGTGCTTGTGTTACATATTTAACTTGACGATTTATGTGAAAGCAATAAAATTAATTCTTAACCTTATAAATTACTCAGAAACTAGCGACAAAAATACAAAATGTGTAGACTTCTGCTATGTACAGCGCAGCGAAGATCAGATTTTTGAACGTAACATTCATACTTTTTCCTGTTACGTTTCTTTTTGCGCAACGCTTATCCATCTTAAAATTTATGTACCATTGTTTTATTTTTGAAGAAGAAAAACCCTTATCCCGTGCGTGGGCCGGTAAGCATTTTGCTACAAGTTAAAAGGCCCATTTCTGTCCACGTAGACCACGTATCGTTCGCTTTCTATTTTACTGTTATGCTGTCACTGGAATGCTGGTTTGGTTTCTGAACTGAATGTTCGCCGCTGTCATATGGAATCTGTCTGTCTTCTGTCATTTATTTTTCAAGATGGCTCCGACCCGGAGTGTTTTAGGATTTTTAAACCCAAAAACTCTCAGTAAAGTTTACACCAATAATATTGTAAAAACTCCCTATCGTTTTGTGCACGGATGTAACAGCTGTGATAATTTTGCTAGTGGCCCTATCTTATCCGTTGCTTCTTTAGCACGTAAAAATTGTAAGTTTTACATGCTTTTATTACATCACCGGTTTTAATTTTTGTCCTGAAGGACAGATATATTCATAATTTAATCTATCGTAGTGTACGCTCTGCAAAATGTCCCTTTCATTGTATTTCTTGTGACAAATTTGACATTACTTGAAGTATATATAACCTCACTTTTTTATTTGTTAATTTAGTTAATGTCGGTGCTAGACACCGATATATCCATACGACGCAGAGCTTGTACAGAGGCGACTATTACAAAGTTCTTGGAGTTTCTAAGAATGCATCTGCCAAAGATATCAAGAAAGCCTACTACCAACTTGCTAAGCAGTACCACCCTGATGCCAATAAGTCTGATCCAGAAGCTTCTAAAAAGTTCCAAGAGGTGTCTGAAGCTTATGAGGTATGTGAACAGAATAGCGTGTATAGGTACTTAACTGATTGTGGATAGAGAATAAATTTATTTACATTATTATCTGTAGTATATAGATACTTACATACATTGTAACCATTTACTTTTCCACAAACTTTGCCAAGTTCGTAAAAGAGTTAATACTATCATGATTGTTTAATGTTAACATATAATTACAATCTAATTACATTTTTGTACTAAATTGCTATGAAATGTAATCTTACATACCTATTTGTAACTTTCATGTTTTATCATACCAAAGATAAAATATGAAAGTTACAAATAATAATTTTTTCTCGTTTGTAGATTCTCTCTGATGAGAGTAAACGTAAACAATATGATACATTTGGAACAACTTCTGATCAAATGGGCATGGGTGGTGGACCAGGAGGGGCTGATGGTTTTACCCATCAATGGCAGTACAAGTCCACTATAGACCCTGAGGAGTTATTCCGGAAAATATTTGGTGATGCAGGCTTCAAAAGTGATGTGTTTAATGATTTTGCAGAGTCTCAGTTTGGTTTTGGAGCAGCCCAAGAGGTATGTTTCAACAATTTTGACATGACTGCAAACTAAATTCCTAACCCTGAATGTTTCTGAGTTTTTAATCATTTTAACGTTTGTCACATTTAAAAAATTTAAAAGTGTTCTTTAAATAAAAATATTATTCTCTCGTCAGGTTGTCATGAACTTAAAATTCACTGAAGCAGCTCGTGGTGTGAACAAGGAGGTGACCTTAAATGTCGTAGACACCTGTCCGAAGTGCTCTGGGTCCCGCTGTGAGCCTGGTACCAAGGCCATCAAATGTACTTATTGTAATGGCACAGGCATGGAAACATTCTCCCGAGGTTAGTTGATTTTGATACCTTATTATTACATTATCTTTACGGGCATCAGGATTCATATAACTGGTTATATTCAGTTGTGAGTATGAGAGATAATTTTTTTTATATTGGTTTCTGTTACTCATCGCTTAATTTTGTTTATTATAGGGCCATTTGTAATGCGGTCGACATGCAGACACTGCCATGGGAGTAGAATGCTTATCAAGTTTCCTTGTGTGGAATGTGAGGGCAAAGGCTCATCTGTAAGTATCTAGTTATTTAGTTTAAAATTTTTGATTTAGTTATTTTATTGGGTAACTAAAGGTTTAATACATATGGCATATGATGAGAAATTAAACTTTTGTGCCACATGTACATAGGCAATCAGCAATGCAATGTGAATGTTATAATTGCGTAAAAAAACTATTGATAAGAAACTAACATCACTAGCGTAACATTTAAAAAAAAAAATATTCTTACTATTATTTAGTTAAATCGAAACGAATTAAACTTTACCACTTATTTTGACGTGACAACGTCTTATAAATTGGTTTGCCGGGTGACACTTCAAGAAACTGCGTTACGCTCCGCTCACGTTATGCGCTCACAATGAGAGCGAGTGAGAGGCACGCGTCCCTTCCACTCGGGCATGGTTAGCCCGCCTAAGAGCGAGAGAGACAGACATAAAAATTATTTTACCACTCAAAGTCGTTGTCAAGTAAAACTTTCGCCCGTATACCGACTTTACAGGCAACCAATTTTTTCTCTTGTCTTATTCGCAAGATCTCATGGTTCCTGAAATTTTCTAATGAACTAAGTTACATTGTGTAAAATGTCCTAATCTTGGAATTGTTATTCTCAATAGGTACAGCGAAAAAAAGTCACAGTACCCGTACCTGCTGGGGTGGAAGACGGTCAAACGGTTCGCATGTCTGTTGGTAACGGAGAGGTATTTGTCACCTTTAAAGTGGAGAAGTCCAATTACTTCCGCAGAGATGGACCTGATGTTCACACTGACTGTAGTGTAAGTTGTTTAGTCAGTCTAATTTTTATAATTATTTATAAACCTGGTTATATTATTATTCTGAATGTAAACCAGGACTGGCTGTAGTCACAACGTTATATATAAACATAAAATTATTTAATATTAGTTAACTAATGTCAATTTTAACTGTAAAGTAAGTTACATTATATTAAGTTTTTGATATAATGTAACATTTACATAATACGAATGTTACATTTTACATTTACATAAACATTTATACATAAATGAAAAGATAAATAATCACAGCAATAGCATGTATTCCTATGCTTGTAGTTTTGGGTTTGATTCCAGGTTTGGGTTTCTCTCAGAATTAAGAAGGTTTTTTTATATTTAAAATGTCTTATTTACAGATTTCTGTATCTCAAGCATTGCTAGGCGGCACAGTCAGGATACAAGGCTTGTATGAGGATCACACGTTGCAGGTCAGACTTATTCCATATCCCTTGTTTTTATCGTGCGGAAATCCCCATGGATACCACCCCCGTTGGCCATTGGGGGTGATTATGACGGTATCGAACCGACTAAAACCGCACACCGTCTCGGGTCTAATTACCGGGTTGTAAGGTTACCCAATAGGCATATCCCTTGCACCCAAGCTGATCCCGGGCCATCAACGGTTTTAAGATGGCCGTCTCGAATTTAAGATGGCCCCCTCGACTTATTCCATATCCCTATAATATTTTAACACTGGTGTAAAATATTGTTTTCAAAAATTCTCAAAAAATAATAAAAAATATATTACTTCCAGGTAATGCCAGGCACCTCCTCACACACTGTTGTACGCTTGTCACGGAAGGGCATGAAGCGGGTCAGCCATACTGGTTATGGGGACCATTATGTACACGTCAAAATACAGGTTTGTACATATCTGGACATTACTAGGCATTTTTTCTCATACCTACAGTATCTACCTAATTGTTATGAATAGCATAGTATATATAGCTTGCAACTATAGGTGGCAACAGCTTTAGACAGTCCTATGGTATGGTATGGTATGGTTTCACGGGCTGTTATCCGCAACTCCACGTCCTGGCGCGGATTTTGCGTGAGTCCTATGAAACATATCAACTTCCTCTTAACCTTTGCTCAACTTAGTAAGGGTTGACTTTTAGGCCCATATTCTAGAACTCAGTCATGAATCTCTACTTGAGACTAGTTTTAAGTACAGCTTGTATTATGGAACTAAACTTAGTGGAAATTTTGTGAACGCTAATGGGATTTATTTCAGCAAAATCTTCACTCACTTTACTTCTACAATAAAATCTATATTTAAAACTATTCAGTCGAGACTAATGAAAAGGCCGAACTTCAATATTTTCCGTCAAGTGATTGGACAATCCACGGGCAAAATCGATCTTGAACCATATGACATGTACGAATATACAGCACAGTTCTACTATCAGTGATCTTAAGTAAAAATTTCCCAGTTGAAAATTTTCACATTTATAATATTATTCATATATTATGTTATCATCAGGTACCAAAGTCGTTGTCAGAGAAGCAGAAAGCCCTCATCTACGCGTACGCGGAAATGGAGGAAGACACGCCAGGTCAAATATTAGGTGTCTCCTACGACAGAGATGGTAAGAAATAAGTATTGGTGAGGTTTAAGCTGTGGAATAATCTCTCTGCTGTGTTCCCAAGCGTGTGACCCTGGTGTAGCACACGTCCAAAGCCCCCGGTGACCACTTTCCATTAGGTGGGTGATGGGTCACGTACTTAAATAAAATAAATATATTATTCTACGACATTCTACACATCGCTCCCTAGACCCAAAGTAAGCATAGTTTAACTAGCTTGTGTTATGGGTTCTAGAATGCGGATAAACATACTTATATACTTTTTTTTTGTAAATACATACTTATTATACATAGAAACACCCAGAACAATGCAAATAGACATATTCATTCATACAAATATTTGCACTGAACCCGCACCCCCTGCGTAGCAGTCGCATGCACTACCGCTACGCCACAGAGGCCACTTCTTGTCTGCTAGGTGGTATAAAAATGGCCACTAGAACCGCGTGGTTCCTAGTCATATAGACTACGGTAAACACATACTGACGCCTGTATATCTATGAAGGGTTAACCAAAGGTATATGAACAGCCACTTTTACTGTTTTTCGTGGGCCGTAACAGTGTCCGCTACCTTATGTGTTTGCACATGGTGTGCAGTGCACGCATGCGGGCTACTGTTTCGTGCAAATAATATCGCGCGAATATCGTGCAAATATTAGGATGCGAATTTCGTGCAAATACTATGATGCAAATTTCGTGCAAATAATATGATGCAAATGTCGTGCAAATATGATGCAAATTTCGTGCAAATAGTTTGAACGTAATAGTTTGAGGAAAAACGATTTGCACGAAACAGACTGCATACTGTTATTTAAAGTTTTGGCTTATAATATCTATCATATCCAGAATCAGATCACACGTTTATGTTACAGACAAACCCAAAAATACCGGTGAGAAGGGAACCGGTACCGAACATATCCACAGAGAGAACCGCGATAACGATGACGTCAGACATGACTCCAAAGTCTGGACGCTGCTAGGCAGTTTCAGTGACGCTTACCAACAGAACAGAACCTTCTTTTTGATGGGCTTCTTTATAAGTGTAATCATGGGTTTTATAGTAATGGTACATGAACCTACCGATAAGTATGGGGCTTATAAGTATATTAGCAAGTTTGATGAACTTGAAACTCAGGAAATGGATAAACCTTACGGGTATGAAAGAGCATTGAAGCGCGAGGAGGAGCAGACGCCTGAGTTATACCAAGCGTGAATTGGCTGAAAGAGATTTGTGTTGAGTGATTACTTAAATAGGATCGTATTATTCAATGAGGGTAGATGGAAATATCGCCTTATAAAATACACTGCGTTAATCAAACATACGTCGAACAGTAAATAAATGGTAGAAATCTAGATATCCGATGAGAACGAAGGATAATAAATAAATAATAGGTCAATCTCAAGCTTTTCTGCAAACTTATAAATACCGCATCAAAATCGGTTTAACCAAACGCGAGATAATCGCGGACAAGCATACATACAATTACAGTGAACTTACTTTTGAAGTCCGTTAAAAGTATAGAAGTTTTTGTATTTTTATTTCGTCTAATACGTTTGATATTTAATTTATATTGAATTTTACTTAATTGCTTAAAAAATGAATGAAAAGTATACGCCGATAGTACGATTTTTTGTACAGAAATATTTATTTCATCACAGTTTAGTTATTAGTTAAAAGTAGTAATTGATCATTATAGGAATACCTATCTGAATAGGTATAGTTGAGTTTACCCAATAGGTACTATCGTGATGAAACCAATGATAAAATCGACGGTGTTTAATTCCTTGAAAATAAAAATATGAATGTTGTATGTAGTTGTTAAATTTTATTTATGAGAGTATTATGTAAGTTGGTACGAAAGAATTGAAGAAAGGAGTGAAGCAAAGTCGGGCCTCCCACGGGCTATGTGCATCCATATCCATCGCTTTTTACGAACTAGAGATAGTATCGAAACCTATTATACCAGGTAGCGATATGTTGGGACATACAACACGACTTATGTTTAGTGTAAAGTCGGGAAGCGTGCTTTTAGCGCTAATAGCGTGCTATTGCAGTATAATAGCGTGCTTGTAGCGCTAATAACGTGCTCTTCAAACTAATAAAGTGATGCATGTGTCTGTGTGTAGTATGCAAGTTACATGAATATTGCTGATAGCTAATTTTACACTGCAGCATAACTAAAGCGCGGTGTTATTTTTGCGCACAGTGTTACGCTTACTGGACGGAGATTCTAATGATTTATATATCTATGTTCCTGTTTAAAATAGTGGTTTGTTTACTAAAATCTGTACGCATAAAAAAATAGCGCGCTATTTGATTATAGAATGATGGTCATGCAGTAGTCGTTACAAAGACATTGTAAATACTATAGACTGTTTCATGAATACATGAAATTCAATACATTTGTTGTTTCATTTTAAACCTTTTGGCTTCCCTTTACCATACCATCATGCTATAATCTGAAGGGTCTTATATAATCGGTAGGTGTGATTAGAGAATGGACCTAAGATGCCAAAATAAACAAGGTTCTGTTCTTTGGATTGTAAAGTCTACTACTATTATAAAAAAATACTGGAACCAAAAGATATTACGATGCAATTAAGTAGTGATGGTTGTAGAGAACACACGTTTATTAGCCGTTAACGTATAACTTTATTCATGACTAGCGACCCGGGACCCGGCTTCGCCCGGGTGTAAATTCATGTTTTTCAATAAAATATATAGCTATGACAATCACGAATGACGTGGCTTTCTATTGGTGAAAGAATTTTTAAAATCGGTTCAGTAGATCCCGAGATTGCCCCTTACAATTTAACAGATATACAAACACACAAACTTTACCTCTATAATACCTTTACTTTTACCTTTATAATATTAATATAGATGGCAACTTAAATACCATTAACCTAAATATACTGTACACTACTTTCTACAAGACATCAAGAATTACCGGCCCATAATAATTATTGTTGTTAGTTTAAAAGAATATTTGAAAGAAATCGGTAAAATTGTTCTCAAGTTATGAAGTGAACAAGGAAAACAGGAATCCAATTTTACATCACTATTAATTGTTTCATAGTGAAAAAAAAATGGAATGGGTTCGAATAAACGATTTTTCGTTCCGAAGAAAAGAGGTTAATTTTATATATACAGAGTTAGGAATACATTGCTGTCTTATAACAAACACAAAATAAAAATAAACTATAATGAGTGTTGTCAAAAAACAAGTTCTACGTAAATTATCGTCAGTTATAGATAGCTACATACGAATAGCTTCGTTTATATTATAAGCGTAGGTATATGAGATAACTTGCAATCGTGGAAATGTAAAGTTTTGACACAAAGTGTACGAGCTTTGGCAATAGTCAATATTGTACAGTCAACGCTTAGTATCTCGCAGGGAACTTATCCCATACCATTATGAAACTTTTACACGTTGAGTGCCCAAATGGCGTAGTGGCCCAGATGTACTCGTGAGTGTAATTTCGCATAAATGCTGTTTGGGTGTAGGTACTTCGTGCCAGCAATAGCATGCTAGTACCTACAACATAGTGTAGTAAAATTAGTCGTGAAGTTGTATGCCACAGACTAAGAAACGTAGTAAGGGACACTTCTTCACAAAACAGACCGATGACCTTGTCAAAATCCGAAGGCGTAATTGGATTGGAACGACTCAACACAGCTATTTGTCAAAGTGAATAATCGAGTTATGAAATTCGTCTTATATAATCGAGGTAGCATTTGCCAGCCGGGCCGTAGCCTGCCGGGTTTTTGTCCACCGGTCTCTAACCTGCCGGGATCTAGGTCCTGCCTACCATGTTTTAGCCTGCCAACCCGCTGGCTGAAGAACTACATGTTAAACGGTTTATTCATTGAGAGATATGACGGAGACGTAGATGAGGATAATGTGTGTTCTTTTTTTAAATAGAAGATAGCAATTATTACACTGAAGGAGATTTTTCTGTTTTAGGTAAAACAATATAAAGATACCAAGACCTTTTAAGTAACACCCGTGAGCCTAGTGAGCTCGGATTTCTTTACTATTGTTACATAGTCGTAGTGTCTACTTTGGTAGTACGTAGCTAGTAGCTAGCTAATTAGCTTTGAGGTAGGGCTAGCCTTATTAGCTCAACTGATTATTTTAACCAGGGCCTCGATTCTGCTAAAGGTAAACCACTGTAATACCACTGACACTCTAAAAATGCTATTTAATTGTAGACTTTACCGTTATACAGTTAAAGTCTAAAATCAAGTGAAAATAATTCATTTCACTTTTTCATTCGCCCTACAAAATATCATTTGACTTTAGACTTTAACCTGATAAGAATAAAGTCTACAATTAAATGGCATTTTTTAGAGTGCCAGTGGTTTGTTTTTAGCAGAATCGAGGCGCAGGTCTCTTGTAATTTTTACATTATACTAATCATCTTAAATATTAAAATCAATATGTACCACGAAACAATTTAGTTAATTTTTCTGTATTTTAGCTGTTTAGATTAGAGTTTTTATTCTTAGCATAGCTTATCGTAAATTCAATAACAGAGTAGGTTAATACGTTCCAATTTACTTATCACCAAAACTTGACCTAACAAAATAACTTGAACTTTGTTCTGTGAGAACTATAAAAATACGTTTACATCATGAGTGTAGAGGGTCCTTGAGGCCTAAGATAACCTCACCTGTCGCTGTGCCCCGAAGTCGGTGCCGACAGTCTTCTCAAGGGTTGGGAGGTCAGATGTACTTAGTTTTTATGTTGTGGGTACTGACAAATTGAGGGTGGGGTTCCCCTTTCATAATGATTTTTCAGTCAAAAACTACTAGTTAAGATCAGAAATAGAGGCAAGTTATCTTTTTTAATTTTTTGATCTTTACTTAGCCTCTGAAATTAACTATATTCCGTAGTATTCCTTTTTCAATTATGTATAAATTAACTCAAATAGACTACTGACAGATTATAGTCATCTTATAAGTTCCTCAGTGATAAATTTATATTGATAGAATAATTTCAATTCGTTCTCAGGTAAGAAAGTGTCTGTAGTCGAGCCGCATAATATAGTAGACGCTGTCAAAGAAGCACTTAAAGAGAAGAAATCTCTTGAAGGGACCGCCGCTGACGAGGAACCAGTTGAACAATCCAAAAGGAGCAAAGGATAATGAGTTTTATAATACAATCCATCGGAAATACACTTTACGAAGGAAATAACTTTGCTTGTATGAAGTTAACAGTATCGTATACTGACTTTTATTTATACTTTTGATATAAGCTAAAGCAGCTGGTACCCAAATCGTTCGTGTCATAAACTTTTTAAGTGATGTTATATATATTTCAGAAAGGTAGACTGAATTTACAATCTCGATAAACTACAGCAACTAAAACTGGTCTCTGTTTCTTGACCAGCTGCTGATATTTCAATGTGAACCAACTTTAAGACGCAAAGTTATTCAGTAGATATTTGTACATCATTATGTTTAGCAATTTCCGATGAATTATTCACCTGTTGGTATGTCTTTGCTGAGAAATATATCTGGTTAAATTTTGTTAATGCAGCTCACCACCAGAATTTTAAATACTGAATATGTTAGAATATTTGTATTATCTGCTTCGAAAATACTTAGGTAAATCTTTTGGACAACAATTATCGTACTAAAACTTATATAAACACAATTGAATAGTCAGCAAAGCGCTACCTCATTAGGTATAGTTAAATTTTTCCAATGTTTAGATAATAAAATCCCTTTCGCTTTTCAATAATATACGTTATTTTAGTTTTTATATCGAATTTACCAAAAATAGGTATTTCTCCATTAGTATGATTTATTATTATACGATTCTGTGATACATGTATAAGGTACTGTGTAATTTTGTCGTTGGTTTACGAGAATTGTGCTAGTTATCTCGATGTGGAAATTGCATGTTTTAATTTCACCATTAATTGTAATCAAAGACGCTGTACATAGCCGTTGACTAGTGTGTAGGAAATGGTAGGTAAATAAAATAACAAATTATTTAGACAATGTTTTATTTTATACCAGTTAATACTAAAACAACAGTCATACCTATTGGTAGTGACAAACAGACCAAATTTAAAAAGAATTGAGGGTCAATTCTCGTATTATGTTTAAAATTCAGTTCTGATCTCATCTTGATCTCACAGATATCAAACTTGACGCATATCCAGAGAGAAAAGGCAATACGAAAAGCTGAGATCGAGATGAGATCGAAACTGAATTTTGAACATATTTTATTACAGTGCTACCTCTATGGAATGGAAATGAAAAATCTACTTTTATTATTAAAGATTGATTGACCTACGTTGTTTGGAGTCCTTCTAAGATCTACGAGTTACAAGCCAACCTCATCTACTCATTAACAAACGAAGCCCTAGGGCAAGCTTTCCTCTCGGGCTTGGCAGGTCAAACGTCAGCCGCTCCCAATAAAGCCGCAGCCAAATGTAAACGAGTCCACCATTCGGGAACTAACTGGATTCAGTTCGGTGTTTCCTTTCTTATCACACGATAAAGAACTGAAATTCTCTGCCCGCACACCTTACAATTCCAGGTTCTTTCAACGGGGCGTGAAAAGGTAGGTATCTATCTAGGCCATCAAGGCAGGGACTGCCATTTTGGGACGAATGGTGTCTGGAATGGCGGCCTACATCATACTTTACCCTAGCTTCTTACCATACAACGGAGTAAAACCAATTGACTGGCTGAATATTAAAAAAAACGATGACTTGAGTATTTTGTAATCTTGGTTCAGTTCTCAGTAGCGAACAATCTGTATTTCTTCGATGCCCAGATGATAGTGGAGATGTTGTACCGACGAAATGAGGCCAACGCACACGCAATCAGCAACATAGCACCTTCTATGTAGAATGCGTATAAGATACGGACGTGGCCTGGTATCTGTTTATCAAACAAATTTTCACTTAATTTTCGAATAGGTTGCTTCTGCTTAGAAGCAACCATCGTCGAGACTCGGTGAGACGAGTGGTCAAACGCGGGTCCACCTCTATAAACCTTCGATAATTAACGTATAACGGGTTGAGTCTTATGCCTAGTTTTGCAAGCTATAATCTGCCGGAGCAAAATATCGAGGTCCAGGCAAATCCGCAGCTAAGACTGGTAAAGCGGACCCAGATTCCGAGGTGAAAGCTTTGGATGCGACTGGGATTACTGCTCGGTTGAAGAAGAAGAAGAATCTGCCGGAGCAGGTACCATATAAATATAACTACAATTGTTATCTACTCTACTTACATGATCCAGTCTCCCATTAATGGTGAATTCTAAGGGGAACATTAAAGCCTCTGGAGGCTCAAGGTTCTGTAGCGCGCCAAATATGCACGCGCCGGTCAAATAGTACAGTACAACACCTAACGGCACGCTATGACACGCACTTAACACGCTCAAGCAACGCTGTTGAAAAAAATTCTTCCTTAAGTTTTTTGTTAAGAATTTTAGTGTACGAAATTACGAGTGTTCCCTTTAACCTGTTCAGGGACTGATTCGGTAAAATAACGTTTTTAAAACGTGTGATTTTAAAACTTAAGACTTTATTTTTTCAAAATCTAATTGAAAATTCATCAAACTGAGTAAGCTATTTTCTTTTAATAAAATCGAATTCACGCGTTTTGAAAACGTGGCGTTACTGAATCGGGCACCAGTTAATCTAAATTGTTTCATTCATTTGGTAGTGTTGGTAAGTGTTATTCAAAGAAATAATAAGTGGGTAGGTACCATTATTTTCCTTCCAAGGAAACAGCGGCTTGGCGACTTTAGAACTTCTGAGTGCCGACTACAGTTTGGACTCTCTGAAACAAAACAATAGCACTTGTAGGTAATCGTTCAGATTTAAATTAAATATGCAGGTATATAGAAATGGATTACAGCAGATCACTTGGAAACTCAGTCAACAAAAAAAGATAGAGTCAGGTCTCGCGTGGGTCAGGGCACACGGTACTTGGCCCAAAAATGGGTCAAATCAATGCATTATAATAATATATACCTACTTAATACAAAGCCACCAAGGATTGCAAGAAAGCTTCAGACATCTTCAGGTTATGGAGGTCGAGATACCTATATGCTGGTGACATCTACGGGCGTTGGCATTGTACCTATCTACCCGCTTATTATGTATCTAAATGACCACACGAGTAAAACATACAACCCTGGTAGTTAGACCTTTACCTAAATAAACAACTAACCGAAGTGACATCATATTTCATCCAATATCGCCTAGCCTAAGACTATCAGGGGTACAATAAAATATAGCTTAACCGGCACGTAATAGCCTATTATCGGCATTATCAGGTGTTGCTAGCTGTAATAAATACAGATAGTTCACTTATTACCTACCTTGTTTAATCTGAGCTGGATAGCGATCATGATGTTAAACTAACTCCGTCGTAGGTACCTATAAATTTTGTTGAACAATAGTCTTGATCAATTTTAGATAATGTTTTTATTGTAGGTAAGTGGTGTTCATTTAGTGCAGTGGTCGAAATTCGACTTTATACCTAATCATTAGACGTGTGCCAACTCTGGCTGCCTAACCGACTAGCCGACTAAGCGGTTGGAAGAATGCTAATACAATTAGTATGAATTAGGATAGGATTGATGGGATATTTAATCAAACAGATGAATGATAGCCATCTGGCCAAGTCATAGGTCGTAGGTGGCCCAGACTTAGTTGGGGTGCGAGGGAAATGCCTTATTGGGCCAACTTATACCCCGTTTTTAGAACCGGACACAGTGTGCGGTTTTGATTGGTTTGAGTTCAATGTACCCACCTCCCTGGTCACGGGGGAGAGGAGGAGGCTGGGTATCGTTTATAATTCAAAATTACTAAAACGATTCTTGTTGGCAACATCGAGCCGGAAACGTGAGCGGATGCGGGTTGCCGATGTTTCTTTGTGAAAAAACGGTATTTCGATTATATAAGTAGAACTTGCAAATATAGTCGCGTGACATATATATAAGTATAAAGGCCTATTCAAACTTGAGCGGTGTTTGTTGCTGCTATGGGTTTACCTACAGTACGGGTTTCGATCGAAATTTACTTAGAGTTGGCTAGAGCGGAATAGTTGCTGCATAAATAGTGAACATTAGTAGATAATACCGCATACCCGAGGGTCGGCAGCGCGAGTGTGATATCTCTGGTTTTGCACATCTCCAATAGGTCACGGTGATCACGGTGTCTGCCACTAAGTGGTATAAAAAAAATACCCACTCAGTTTTCTCTACCGCAGACGCTAGCGAATACCGCTTAGGTTTGAATAGTCCTTTATGTTACGAGAAATATTTCCAGTAGATTTATTAGAGCTGTCTTTATTCCCCATAACGAAAGAAAGATTACGTAAACGCTTACGTGCGACGTAAGCGTTTCTTTATATGCTTACGCAGTGTTGATAAATGGGGTCTTATACGTAGATACATTTATTCAATTTTATTTGCTAGGAACATTTTCTCGTGCTGAGATTTCGTGAAAGGAAGTAAGTAAAGTGAGTAAAGTATCTCTCCTTTGACTCAGGGAATCACCTGAAGACTATTTTCGTGCTTGACAACACATTACAAGTTTAAATTCAAAAGCCACAATTTTAGCATTAATTATTGTATCTGCGATGGTGACCCTCATTCCTCATTCTTGAGATTGCCCCTTTAGCTTACCATAAGATGAGGTACATAAAAATTGAGAATTCATCTTTAATGTTATTTAAGGTCATAAAGCCTTAACAGCGTGTAGTAGTTCCTTTTTTGGTTTTTAAACTTTTGCGTTACATAATACAAACATAGTTCCATTATATAGTTTGAAATTTTATTGAATAATAACGCTAGTAGGTATTGCTAGTTCCATAAACTACAAGCCAACATTATCCATTAATAAAATCAACATAGAGAATTTCCCTGAAGTTTTATTTGTTCTAGTTACATATTAATTAGTATTGCCAGCTCTGAAATAATAGCGTTTCGAGATCAAATTAAACGCGAACTTTGTGAACACACTGAGAGCGCTAATTGGATCTGCTCTATTTGAAATTTCTGCTATAACAACATGGTCACATGTTGCCAGATTATTGATGAAAATTTCGCTGCCAACTGAACCAAAACTGGTTTTTTATAGCCTAATAATATCTTAATTGCAACGTTGCAAGTGTTAATCAGCTCATGTTGTTGGATTGCAGTGGTTTCAAGTGGGAAACCGGTCATCACCATCTGAACGCTATCTCCGGATTCAGTATCGCCGCCTTCTACTATTGTATCTTGGTTTCGACGGGAGCGATTGCCATTAAACCCCTGAATCGAGAGGAAAGCCTGCACCAGACCCTCGTCCAGCTTGCAGATGAGGTTGGCTAGGGCCTAAGATCAAGATAAGACCTACACATTTTCACATGGAACCTGGTATTTCCTGGAATCTCTTCAAATAAGCTATTTCTATGACACATTTTTACTAAAAACGGTTCACCAGTTTTAGCGTGACAAGGTACTTAACAGACAGAGTTACTTTCGCGTTCATAAAGGGTATATATTAAGGATAAGTGTAAAATAAGCACTTATAATAATTTATAAAGCGCCGTTCCGTCCCAATACGCTACAGGGTCAAACTTGGTCAACGAAAATCGTCACGTTCCATGGTAGTACAGGCAACAACTAAAGTGTACAACTACCAATATATTGATGTACCTACACTTTACACATAGCCTACGAAATAGGTATACCTACCTACTAGAGGTGAGTAGTTCCGGACCGTTATAGCTCCAGGAACTATGTCCTTTCCCGGAGCTATATAGTTCCGATCCGACCGCTCCGCCTAAACAGTTCCACCATGTTCATGTCCGGAACGAGTAAGCGAACTCGGAGCATGGAATGAATGGAGCGCGCGCGCGGCGCGCGGCGCGCGGGGCGCGGAGTATACTCCGATGTGCATACAGTGCAGGTTCGGCCGGAGCGGTTCGGGTTTGCGAACAGCAGCCGAACCGGACCGAGTCGCATTTCGTGTTACGTAATTATCTACTTGCGCAGTGACTGCGGCGACGTTCGTATTTTAGCGTTTAGGTGCATTTATTTATTAGTTGCGAATGCGTGCGTGTTCCGAATACTTTATTTACACCATACTTTCCAATTATTTTTAACAAATTACACTGTCTTTGATAAGTAATAATAGTTTATTGAGTTCTATAGTGAGTAAGTGAATAGATTTAAATAGTAATTTACTTTGCACATACCTACCTAGGTAGTGCAGTTTTTATTTATGACAATTATTTGGAAAATAATAAGGCTTTGAGAACTTTCTAATTATTTACTTCATCTGAAAATGCCATCTCAGAAAAATCAGCATACCTACCTACTTTGGGATCATTTTATTGAACAAAAGGACTCAAAAAAGGAAAATGCAAATATTGTTCTGAACTGATCTCATTTTAAATATTAACTATATAGGTACTTAAACACATGCTTGTCTGCTACCTCAGTAGTACCTAGTATATAAAAAAAATTGAACCTTTTCATATATATCTGCACATGTTATATCAGCGTGGATTGCATGAACTATGTCCGAGAAACGTGTCCGCGGACATGGTTCCTGAACATGGTGCCGACTGTATAAGGAACCGTTCCATGTTCAATCCGCTCCCGGACATGTTTCGCACATGCCTACTACCTACACATGTGAAGCGTATGTAAAGATATATATTTATACACTTATTTCCGCTGTGTGTACATCAATTTATTGGTGAAAGACATGAATTAAAAAAAAATCGTGTGTAGAATCGTTTACATAACTCAAGAATTTTTTTTAATAGCTCATTTACAATTTTATATCCAATAGTATTCAATAGTATAGTGAGCGCTGAAATGATCAATAAATTAGAATTTGTTAAACGTCTTTTATCGTTGACTGTACGTAATATTATTCCGTGTTTGCGGTCACAACAGCTACCCTTAGTGGTCCCTTTACTGGCGTGATATTTTATAATTATGGGGACCCTAGTTCATCCTGTTGTGGGTTATCGGAATAGTATGACTTACGACACGTACGTGAGTTTAACTCTGCCGAAATTGTTATAGTAAATTGTGAACAATACCGAAGAGTATTTTCAACAGATTAGTCGGAACTAATCTGTAGAAAATACTCCGCCGGACCCAACCGGACTCCAGTAGGGGTTTTCTGGATCAGTACTAATTCAATAATTGATATTGTAGGGATTCTGTCGCAATTTATTTGGTACTAGCTGTTGCCCGTGCGTCTCGCGTGTCGATTTTCGCGGTTTATGACTAAGTATAACTCCGATAGTGATCAAATATGCGTAAGATGTTAAGTCTGACTAAGACCTTCCTTTACGGATTTAGATTCAGATGCGGAATTATATTGTTTTTATTAGAAAAGTCTTGTGGTCAGACTTAAAATCTTACGAATGGTTGATCACAATCGGTTGAGTAGAAACGGATATTTATTTGATGACTATATAAAGTATCTATTGAATCAGTTATATTGGAAGAAAACTTTACTCAGTGCACATACCATTATCTAGAGCAATCTTCCCGACGACGAACGGTTTTTTATCACATAGTCTGCTTCTCAGTTGCTTAGCATAATGTTGGACATGCACCACTATGCATGTGCTCGTATTCATTACTGAAACATATCATTGTACTTGAATCATTTTACCCTGTATTTTTAGGGTCCTGGGTCGCTATGGGTCGCCTGGGTTTCTATTTCAACTTACTGAGATATAAGTGTATTGGTATCGCGAAGACTCCATAGATCAAAACTGCAGTTCTGCCTCCTGTCGTCTGCGGTACTGGGGCGCCAAATCCTGTGCCAAACGCAATACCTTCAAGTCTTTAGTGAACAGGTTACTTCTAGGCAAGCGAGTCTAGTCAATCGACTACATTATGGTATATCAACAAGTGAGATAGTGGTCAAACGCGAGCAAACAAAAATAAAAACAAATGCTAAAACTTCATTTTTTTTATGTCGGTCACGTCAACATGACTTCAGCTCGCCTGATGGTAAGCTGAGGCAAAGTCTCTGGAATGGGAGTCACCATTGCAAACACCAAAAAATATGCGCTAGACAATCATCATCATAGCGGTAGCACCAGTAGCATCCAAAGTTTGTACTTTGAAGTCAGGGGTCCGCTTGCCCACTCTTCTTCTTGATTTGACTTATGTGGATCTTTGTGGGAGTGACTACCGTTTGACTTCCCAACCTTGAGAGGAAAGTCGGCACTTGATCCGTGTCCGTTGATAAGGGAAGGTAAGGTTGGCTTGAGCCTCGAAGATGTTGGAGGGGCCCTAGCCTAAAGTATTAAGTATTATTATTCTCTATTATAGAGCTCACTCTACCCCTCCTCCCCCCATCCCTTCCTAGCCTCCCTGCCCCATCCCAGCCCTCCCCCCTTCCCTGCAGGGTAGGCAGCGCGTGTGTGACACCCTTGGTGTTGCACACGTTCATAGGCCGCGGTGACCGCTTCCCATCAGGTGGGTCGTGTGCTTGTCTGCCACCTACGTAGTATAAAAAAAATTAAGAATGATTTTTTGGGATAATTATTTTATGTTTCTGACTTAGCGTGTGTCCGTATTTCTACAGACCCGGTCTTTTAAGCGGCCCGTGAAAAAACATTTAATGAGGCCGTCAAGCTAAGGGCCTCCATTGTAGCCAATTGTAGCACTACTATAGTGTCTATAGCCTGCTGGCAGTAACCCTCATTCCTGATACTTCACCTTAAAGTAACAAAAGGTTTAGTTCTATTGACGTGCCCGTTTTGAGAAAATAAATAAACTATGCCACCTTTTCCGTAAGTGCCTTTTCAATTCCTTTTCTAATGAAAATACTCTCCCAACTGAACTTACTGATACTGTGTGATCCTTTAAACCGCAGGATCCGTTGGTATTATGAAAGGGTTCGTACCGATATTTAGTTAAATTGGTATTGCCATACCTTCCGTTTACCTTAACATTTATTTATTCAACCTAATTAATTTTTTCACAGTGTAGATAGTAATTGCTAATAAACGCATGCGTCGAAGTGCAAACTTTGGAAAAATAACGCTAGACTGATAATGAAAGAACATTCTACGACATATTACACACCGCTTTCTGACCTAAGGCCGCGTTTCCACTGTCGCGGAGCGGGCGGAGAGGAGTTTAGCGGTGCACGAATTAACCAATCACTGTGCTCGAAATCTCCGCTCCGGTTTAATAGAAACAGCACGAGCGGGGTGGAGCAGAGCTGAGCGGATATTCATAATAATAATACAGCTAGGCGACGCGGTGCATTGGGGTGCGGAGCGGAGGACAGCGGGGTGGCAGATTGAGGGTAACTGAGCGCAAATATGCGCGATTCCAAAAGTAAGCTCCGCTCCGCTCCACTCTACTCCGCTCTGCTTCAGTGAAAACACTGAACACTTTTCACCACTCTCACCACTCTTCTCCGCCCAGCTCCACTACAGTAGAAACACTGACCACCTTTCACCGCTCTTCACTGCTCCTCACCCTCCCGCTCCGCGGCCTAAAGTAAGCATAGCGTAACTAGCTTGTTATTATCTAGAATGAGGTAGTAGTCAGGTCTTTACCTAGTGCAGTCATGACATAAATAGTGAAGAGAAATGTTCCGGGTAGACTCCAGTACTGCCCGGGCCGGACACGGGCGCCCCGGAGCACTGCCTCGGATGTTATATAACTCGCTTCATCTATTCGCTTCTCTATAGCTGCTCTCCATCTATTTGATAGTGGTGATATCTGGAAAAATAATTTGATTTTAGAGCTGCGTGATGACTAGTATTAAACGGCGTAATGAAACAGTCCCGGGTCCTTTAAGCTCCCTCCCCTTTTTCCGGGTGTAAGACGGAGATACCGTGGTTCCCTAACCCGAAGGGGTCATCTCGATAGTACGAGGGAAATGCCTTTTGAGTCACCTTACACCACAACACTTTAAGACGCGTGCTGGAGCGCGGCTTTAGTCGGTTCAAGTTCGTCATAAACGCCCCCGCTTTTTGGCGAGGGAATCCGTGGGGATTCCTTTAAGCGCGGCGTGAAAAAGTATAACACTACTTCACTAAAAGCTTATACGCTAACATTATGAAGACAGTGGCCGAATTTTGTGAGTTTGTTTATATGTACCTATAGGGTAATTTTCGGAACCACGGCACTTATTGGTACCTAAGGTTCTTTCGCTATTTGAAAGGTACATTATACCTGATGGACATCGGCTATATATTATGTATAAAGCATGTTAAAATATTATGTAACTTGAGTCATATACATCATATAAGTTGAAACGAAGCGAGGGCCGATTGCTAGTTGTTAAATAAATTATAAATATAATAAGCTGGACTATAACACATACACAGAAACACAACACTGAACATACAATATAATAGATAAACATAACATATTTCAAACATAACGGTTTAAACGCATAAATCTCACAGCGGTGGGGATAATGGCAGTAGCTCTGATTAATTGCCTACCCCGACATCTAGCGGTGAACGGACGAACAAATTTAATTCAAGTAAGAGAGCGGTTTTCTGCTCCATTAGCTGACCTCATTGCCCTGTTTGGTAAGTTGGAACGACTTTCTGTACAATAGGACCTAAACAAATACAGCTCCGTACAATCGTATTAGAGTGTTCTACAAAAAACATGTTCAATATGATGAACTACTGTTTTGTTTTCTGTTGGTATATTAGGGTTATGTTACAAGACAATAGGCTGTAGGCTTCAGTATAGTGCACGGCATCTAACTTGACAAGATTTTGAAGTAGTGTGGGCCCCACTACTCCAAAACCTTGCCAAGTTAGATGCCGTGCACTATAGCTAATCATAAAAATATCTAAGTTCTTGTAATGAGTAATGGGTTTCTGATAAATATTATATAAAAAAACATCTACAATATAATGAGGTTCTTCTTTTTAACTTAATTCGTAACTCTGTACGACAATGTTAAGGAATTAGTATAAATCTCGTAACTTTGTAGTTAGACTGAAAAGCTGACTGAGTTGGGAAAGGGCTCGATGATGATAACAAGGTATAGCTAGGTATATTAATACACAGATTTTCGTTTTGTAATCAATGCATGTACAATCATCATTAATATAATTTTAAAGTGGTCCATTACACATTTATCATTTATTTCGTATCACAATGCAAAGTTTACGAACGTATGTTTCATTTCAACATGTGCAATGAAACACAGTGGAGATTCGTTACGTTATGAAGGTGAGAATGGTCGAATTTCGACCACTGTGTAGGCACGGTTTGATGCACAATCCTAGTTTTGATTAATTGCAGCTAGTTTACATTTTAATCAATTGTATTGTAAATATGTGATTTATTATGCTATTTGTGAAATCTGAATGCGCTTTACAGATAACAAAATAACTATTACGTTATCTATTGGCAATATTCGCAGATATGTATCAAATCCAAATGTTTTGGTCGAACCATGAACCTATAAACCTACGGATGGAAAGCGTTGAAGACTAGGCTCTGTGTCACTAAAATGAGTGTGAATTTTGGGTTGCGATGATTATCCAAAGGGGATGCCCATTGCCCATAGGCACTTTGGCCAATGGGTGCCCATTTTTTGCTATTTAGCATATTCTTGGGCATATGATGGCCAGAACTTGACATTCCCCTTTGATAGAAATGTTTTTTTTACTTGCAGAAATCCCCACGCATGGATTTTTTCTTGCTGTTACTACCTACGGTTTTTATACCATTTCATCACACAATAGTTTTATTTTTTCGGCACGTTAACTGACTGAATCCAATGAAGTTTGCCGCGTAGTGGCTGAATAGAGTATACATGCCGACTTGTATACGTATAAGCAAGTGGGCCAACATTAATGTCGTCAGTTCTATTCTTAAACGTGTTTCATCCACATGTTTTACACGTTCATGGGTGGAACAATGTTGGTGATACTTGGCACGGCTGTTCGGTCACGTGTCATTAAGTATGGCATGTCAAGTGCAGCTGTGAGCTTAGGACCGTGCCACGAGAACACTTGATTATTACCCAGGGAATAGTGGTAGGTAATCAATATACTGTTTTAGTGATGTAGGTACTTGTAAGATTCTGTGTAGGATTGATTCATCACAATGATTAATAGTCAAGGTTTAATTATTTGCTCCTAGGATAGAACTGTTTGTGGTTTTTATTCTTGTAAAAAATATGTTCAAAACTTAATCTCAGTTCATCTTCACTGGCTCTTAGACTAATTTATGTATCTCAAAAACCAGTAACCACGGACTGTGACCACACGTGTTAGAATTTACCAAAATTTTGTGTAAATAGAAGGCGGCACTAACCCAACTATAGGAGAAACTAGTCTTTATTGACTTTGAAAACAAGTGTGCGATGCGAACCACTTAGGGAGCAGATAAGCACACAGCCCACCTGATGGGAAGCAGTCACCGTGGTCTATAGACTTCCAATGCCCTTCTTGTACGCGTCGCGTCGAGTGGACGTCGTTTTTCGCGTTTTTTTGACTATATCTCCGGTTCTACTCAACCGATTGTGATCAAACAAGCGTAAGATTTTAAGTCTGACCAAGACCTTTAAAAAAAACTACATTATAACCGCGCATCAAAACCGCGCATAAACATTAAAACCGATAGATAGGAAGTAAAAAAAAAAATGTTCAGAATCGTTCATATAACATAACCCAACCCAGTATTTGTTTTAAATATCTGCCATGTACAGACACAGTTCTTTACAAATTTTATCATAGTAGATAGATAGTAGATGAAATGACCATTGGTTGTGGAGGTCAGATGGCAGTCGCTCCATGGAAAATATCGAAGTTCAGCCGCATCACAGTTAGACTGGAAAGCTGACCCCAACTGAGTTGGGAAAAAGGTTCAGAGAGAGATAGTAGATGAAAGATGCCACAGTCCTGGAACAACATGTTTTATATCTTCAACTTTAATGAATGTTTTCATACACTAGTTCTTCGATTCTTAATGTCGTACTAACTTTACAAATTATACTTTCCGAAGAACAACATTTCAAAAACATCGATAAAAATATTTTTATATTCTTTAATAAAAATACTTTTATCGACGTTTTGAAGTTATTTCTACACTCTCTGATCGTGTTTGAGAATAATATTCAGGAACCCAAAAGTTTAATTAACTTCGTGCCAATACTTTCAACGAAAACGAACTTTTTACCTTACAGAAGTCGTTAAGTACTTATGAACCTAGTTAACTCTCTCAAATTAAACTACATATTTGGACTTGAATTCGTATTAAACATTAATTTATATTTTTTATTACGTAACTTTATTAAATATTTTTTGTCTTTATTTATGCCTAACGAAGCCACTTGATAAGTTTGTCTGTGGCATTGTAGCTCTCGAATGGATAAACTGATTATATTAGTTGTATTTAGTTTAAAAATAAATATGGGGAGCGTTCATAGCTATGTCGGGACCTTTTTTTAAATTCTTAATTTGAAGAAAGAACAAAGGTTCTCAGATTGATATCTCTTTTACTTATACTTGTTTTCTATGGTTCTACTTGTCTTGTCTGCTACCTAAGTGGTATAAAACAATACTTACACAAAGTATAAGCAAAACATGTTAATACGAGCAAACAACAGTCGTTACACTGCATGAGTAGACAATTTGTCCATAGCCTTGCACTTAATAAGACACTGACTGTACGCGAAATACGTTTACATAAACCCTTATTATTTTGAAACATAATATCTTCATTGCGCAATTATGGGAGTATGATATAGAACCCTCGTAGCCTCTGAGGAGTTCGTAGCTAATTGGCTACGAATCTGTGCTACGTCATACTACGCTGCTACGATCCATCGTAGGGATTTATTTTTAGCTGGAAGACATGATGTCTCTTATTTCTCCATAAATAACTACATGCTGTTTATTTCCAGTTGGCAGTTAAAAATTTGAAGATGACAGCCTATAGGCTGAGCGCTCATTAGAGACAAGATAGTCTTAAGACAGACACTTAGAACAAACCAAACTGTCTAATTAGCTACAGAAATATTGTTTATTGTTTACAAAACCTCCAGAATAAAAAAACCTTACTGTCTAGACTAAGCCTTAATAGCGGAGCCTGCATAAAAAACTGATAAACGGAAAAGTCTCTACGTGAGATATAAAGCTAGTAATCAGAAATTTAAAGTTTAAACTAACACATATAAATGACCCCTGAACGCATTACACTCATTTTATAAGTAGTCGTGTAACAACAAAAATATAATCATACCAAGTACTGACTCAAACAATTTTACATTTTACTTAGAGATAGGGCTGTGAACTATTTACTGTCGCTTCCGTTCGGTTGCCTTTTAGGGTTGACACTTCGTCGCAATGTCACACAATGTGACCTATGTAGTGTACTTGACAAGGGATGAAAAATTGAGGGCGGGTGTTGAGATTCCATCTAGATTATTGCCGCCGAAATCATTTATCACCGATCACTTTTCATAGAATTAATTTTGTCATCACGGTCTTGTGGGTTCATTTTATTTATTTATTTATTTATTTAATTAGGTATACAAACAGTTCACAATCATAGTACAGTAACTTAGATCTATAATAATGTTTTTGACCTAGAATGCGAACCTAAACAGTACACACAGCATGCAATACATTTCGAAGCAGAAACAACGCTACATTAGGAATGTAGATTATACCTTTCAATTGGAATCCATTCCAATTGAAAGGCATCTGTACCCTTCAATTAGAATTCATATGCACAAAGAGAAAGGCTTGACAATTAAATTTGCTTTACAGAAGAGCATATCACCAACACACAAAGAATTTACTGAATGCAATTTATACCAATTACAATATTCTTACGGAATGAGTTGTAGTTAGCGTTATACAAATCGACACCAACAGTTATGTCCGCACCTCTGCCACCGGAAACGACCAAGTCATTGTAAGCACGACACATTCGGGTCAGAGGGTTATAGAAGGAAGTGTTATTTAAATATACTTTTAATACAAAGGGTTTATGGCAACGTCTAGGATTGGGTTTGCAATTACAGTTAAAGTTTAAATATGACAATAATGGGGAAGAAGAGATTCGTGAGTGTATTAATTTATGTAAAAATAGTAGATCCTGTATATGTCGACGTGAACTGAGTGTGGATATTCTAAAATGTGATAGTCTCCCATCATACGAAGACAGCTTGCGGCCAAGGTGCTCCCTGAATGCAATCATTCATTGGATTGATAGGTATTTATATAGAGTGGTTAAAACTGTTTGTGTTTATTACATAGTAGCTTTTGTCCGCGGTTTTACCCGCGTGAAATTCTGTTTTTTTCCGCTTCCTATGGGAACCTATTCTGCAATGAATGAAAAGGTAATCTATGTGTAATTGCAGATTATAAACTTTAAATTTCAGCCAGATCCGTTCAGCCGTTAACGCGTAACTGAGTAACTTTACAAAATTTAAATTATCTAAAATATTTGTAGGATTAAAATTATTGCTTCAGAAATATCAATTAATAGACATCCTTTGTGTTTACAACGCACTATGTCTTACCCACGGTTCACCTGTCTAATTTATAGAAAGTTGAATCTAGGTGAATTATATTTCAATGACAATATCACATAATTCACTACTTATAAGACACAACAACTATCTGTTAACTGTGTTCGTATATAATGAAATCCACGAGACCAATTATTTAAGCACGAAAATCCAAGCTAAAGCCCGCGAGGCTTTTCGCATGGCAGCCATTTCCATTCAGCGGTGAATTCTCAACATGAAATCAAAGGGCGGTATTCCTTGAGGAATCCTACGAATTTTGAGACAACGTTCCCACCGACATGGCTGTCCGCACTTACCCCTTTGTCATGAAACATATCGCAGTTACAAGTTTAGATGGAAAACATTACAGCAAAAATGTAAGTACATTTTGCTGTGGGAAGTGTTTGTTTTCACTTTGTCATGTGGTATGTCATACGTGGAATAAAGGCATGGCGGAAAAAGGGTAAGCTGAATTGCATGAATGTTAGGTCAAAACGTAATGGTAATGTTTCACTAAGAAATATTCAATGCGTTTGACAAAAACTAGTTTTTAAAATGTGAAAATGATTGTCTACTTTTGAAGCTGATTGTACCATCATTTGGAAAACATTTGAATAATAGTTTCAGCGTAAAAAACTATGACTAAGTGTATATACCTAAATCTAGCCAAATAAAGCATTGTTTTAATGAAAGAAGCCAATATCACTCATACAGGATCCCATTTAAATGATAACTTTCACCGTAAATTGAAAAGCAAATAGCTATAAGAGACTTTTTTAAAAATCGGGGAATGTAACGGATATGAACGCGATTTTTTCATCCTGCGGATGTCCGC
Organism: Lithosia quadra; assembly: GCA_963576445.1. Classification (NCBI taxonomy): domain Eukaryota; kingdom Metazoa; phylum Arthropoda; class Insecta; order Lepidoptera; family Erebidae; genus Lithosia; species Lithosia quadra. Next base: position 5,341,186 of record OY754892.1, read on the forward strand.
AGTCGCTAATACCTGATATTACCTATTAGATTTTCCTAAAATATGTGCAAAACGTGATAGTATTGTGAGATGCCTGAAATCACGAACCTGAAACTAATGACATGTCGGTACGAAAACACGTCCTCCGTGTAAAACAGGTAGATATACGAGTTAAAACAATTCTATGAAAATATAGGAATACGTGTCGCTATTAAAGCGAGAATACGACCTAAGATTTAATACGTTCGGGACGAGTATGAGGTGGAATACAAATGTAATGTACAGTATTTTGAATACACAATTTTCTTTTAAGAAACCTACTCTTGGAAAGGAGCAGTTTTATTCCGATCGTTTGCAATACCAAAGAATAAATAATAGTACTATGTACAGAAGTTCCACTCCTGTTTTAATAGCCTACAGAATTAGGTAGGTAGGTACTGCCTTTTGTGCCGAACATACCTTCGCTGCCAACTCGAGTGTCAAGTTTATCACTTTGTCAGAAAATTAAAATAGAACCATCTAACTAAACGTTTAGAAATTATCATTTCATACTCTTTTATTGATAATGTAGAAATTCTTTTGTTTGTTTTGACATGCACCCACGCAAAAATTATTAGTATTACGATTCGCTATTATTACAAACGGTGCAGTGCAGTGTACCTACAGGATCTCATAAGTAATAGAAGTGATATTTAGGTAAAGATCGAAACATTCAAAATACGGCTCCGATCGATCGACCGCTTCACGTTTATGCTGGCAGGCACGCGGCAGCCCTAACCACCTAAGCAACTTTAATTTTACACGCATTGTACACGCGTGTGTGTCAGCTCCAAGGTGAGGGCCTGAAGCCTTTAGAACCTCATTGGACCTTATGAGAAATAGATCTGAAAATATTGTAGTGTTAATAGCCAAAGAAATGCCATCCACAGAATATGCAACTTAATCATATTAGCACTTCTACGACGCGCCAGTGCGTGAGGAAAGAGATAGAAATAAAAACGCTGCAGTTAAGAATTTTATCTAAGTACAGTCAGCGGCTAAAGTCTATGATGATTGCTCAGATTTCAAACTTAAATTTCGACTGAAAATGGTTAATAAAGTGTATGTATCTAAATAAATATTTATAAATATGTACATTTATTAAATTTAAATTTTGTAAATGATCATAGACCTTTACGCTATAAAATATAATTTTATTATCTTGAATTGTTCTTTCCATTTTGGCTTCGTTATCTGGCTCACTTCCAAATGGTTCTGTCCAAGTATTAACGTCTTCGTTATACCACTGCAATCACCTATCTATGGATCTAAAAATCTATGGACAAACGCGTTGAAGAATACAACTGACGATAATAGAGTCGGCCCAACTTTGTACGTAGAAGTCGGCACGCATACAGTCACACTACAAAAATAAAAATACAGCATATCTTGCGCAAGCAAGAAAAATATCCAGGAATCGCATTTCAATCAAATTGGGTAAGACATTGCAACCTAAAATTCACCGCCTTTTTGTGACACAGCCTCGTCTTCAACGCGTTCCCTCCATAGATTTTATAGGTACATGGTATTTATTGTCGCATAGTATTCAAAGCAGAATCACTGGACTGCCAAATAACGGTGAAGGAATTCTAATAACGTCCGGTGTTAGGTCAACTGTACCGTACTAGAATAGTCAGCTATCTCCTAGATACCCAAACTGTCTTTATACTGTCTTGAATTCCCGGGAATATTGGGAATACTGATATAGTTTCGATGAGAACGCAAAAGGAACTTGCAACTGACCATGCCGCTATAAATTTTTCTTTTATATAAGATACTAGCTCTGCTGTTGTCCTCGGCTCCGCCCGTATGAATGTCTGTTATTACACCTTTGGTCATATCTCCGCTCCGGTTCAACTCGGCCAATTGCGATCAAAGATACAGTAGATAGGTATAAGTTTAACCAAGGAAATTTTAATAGAAGAAACGGCATCGAAATTCGTTCAGTAATTTTTGTTCCTATCGCGAATAACAGACATCGACTTTTTTAGTTTTTACATGATGGCCTTCTTCCGACTTTCGTTAAAATGTAAAATGTAATGTAAGTAATATACTGTAATTTAAACTATATTTTTTCAAAGCACTCAAAGCTAATACTCTGTATTATTACGATTCGTATCGCACCTATTCAAAGAAGAATAAACTCGACCTCGATTAAGGAGAAATGTGAAATGAAAATAAACAAAGAAAATAAAATAAACGACCTCATTTAGCAACGTCTGTTATTCAATTTACTTTACACAAAAATATTGTTGGTACACGGCTAATACGGCATAACATTTATATCACAGTGCCGCACTGTGTCATATCAAAACCCAGTATCTGCATAAAAATGAATTATACAGGAGAGCTGAAAAACGGTATCGTAATTTTGACAGCGTGTCGTTATAGAAATACTAATCGTACGTTCTTGGTATCGGAGTGTTGGTTAGTGAAATCATATACCTAATCATAGTTTTTGTTAGTCTGGTACAGTTAGCGTCAAAAGTAGATGATGCTTGCACAGATTTCAAATCTAAAAATCAGAATGAACATGGTTAATTGTAGTAAACTATAAGTAAATAAATTAAAGTCAAAACTCAATATTTTAAAACATTTAAAGCGAGATTACTGAGTATTTGAACAGCGCATTCACTAAGAAATATCAATTAATTTGCTCAAAAACGAATCTTCAAAATCCGAAAGTGATCATCTATTTTTGGCGCTGATACGTAGAGGGTGGTCGTAACATGTGAAAAAAACGCGTTTTTCTTTAAATGTTAGATACTTAGTTTTTAAATTAGGCAGCCGTTTACTCCAGGATTACGCTCCTACGTCCCGCGAAGTTTCACATAATTTAGGGGTAATTTGTGCAATCAAATGTCAGACCTTTTCAAGTAAGATGTGTGAGGAAATGAATATTTGGATTATTTTTTCCATTTTTTTCATATATATTTTATACTACCTGATGCCTGTGTCCGGAGGATTCCAGCGACTGGGACCGCAATTACTCGGACCGCGGTTTCAGTTGCCAGTTCTATTAATGCGGATGTGGGTTATCGTTTTTTAGTCATATTTCCAGTTCTACTAAACAAAATGCAATCAAACATACACAGTTTAAGTCCGACCAAGACTTCTCCAATAGACAAAAAAAACCTCATCAAATCCGTCAGTTCTTTTGTGTCCATCGCGAACAACAGGCAAGAATTCCAAAAAAAAATATTTTATTTACATCTACATCTACATCTACATATCTGAATACCTTCTGAATACATATAGGTACTCGTATATCTATCGATTTCTTCTAAATTAGCAAGGTCGTACGTTGTCTGTCTTTTCACCAAAAAGGCGTAAGTACCTTGTCGAAAAATTCTATTACCCGTACGAACTTCAAAACGGTTTGAATGAGTTTGGATCACATTATATCAAGTGGCTACTGGATCCTGTATAAGTATATTGTCGACGTCACCGGCGTCTAAAATTGCCTGTCGATCGGTGTGGGTTGTGTATTTTAAGATGTTCGTGACGCAATAGGTAGGTACTTGTTCCAGTCCCCTACTAAGTGTACTCAAGTGATTGGTGGATATAGTGTACCGTTCGATACATTAGATAATTTTTTTTATACGTATATTATGTGTGTGAATTTGTGCTCTTATTTCTTTCAAAAAAGAATATTGAAAAAAAAAATGGTTTGAAGGAGGTTCACTATTGATCTACATATCAATTATTAGCTGTGGCCAGTTGCTTTGCCTGTGATATACTTTGATCCCGTAACTTATTAGCTCTACTGTAATGTATGGGAACTTGCCGTTTTATTGACTTTTAGGATAACTATTCCGCTCTCATAGTAAAGAATCTTAGTAGAGGGATGAGTTATAAGCCTATAACAATTCAACACTAAAATATTTTTACGATTTGAAGTAGTAGTGCCTGAGATTTTCACGTTCAACCAAACAAACAAACTCTTCAGCTTTATGAAACTATTATGGCTTGTGGTCCCAGGTCCCAACTTGATCGTTGGGTGAAGAGCATGCTTCATAAATCGCGGTCATTTCGCATTACCTTATGACCCTAGGGAGCATAAGGAATGTAATCGCGCTGCACATTTAGTATATTTTAATTTTAACATTTACGTTTTACCGCCAAAGTTGATCCGCAACATATAACAATAAAGTGAATGAGACACTTGGGATTAAAGTTGGACTTAACATCGCCATTTTGGTCGTGCAGCTGTCGGCATACTTTTTTGACGGCATTTATTCGTAATAATAATGTTAATGATTGCGTACATGCGACAGTGGTTGGAGTATACTTAAAATAATGGAAGCAATCATTAAAACATGGACCTTGTATTTTAGATATTGTACTGGGATTATTATGTTTGTATACGAGTATCGTAAAAGAGATCGTCGAAGTGTAGGTTTCGGAACTAGGACTACTGTCTAACAATATTTGGATAGATAACAGCATATTTTAGGTCGGATATTAGAACTTTAATATTTAATAATAATCTGACCTGTTGGGGTACACAGTCGTGACTGTCATTAGTATAAATAATAAACGTAATCATCATCATAAAGCAATATCGGTTATATCCAATATCCTCTGTGTCTATATTCAATTAACTTTCCTTAGATTTTACGGGAGCGACTACCACCGGACACTATCCACGAGAAGGAAACCTGCACCAGAGTCTGGTCCGTTAGCCAGATGAGGATGGCTTGGGTGCTGAAAATATACCCACACACCCAAATTTATTTTCCGGGTTTATCAAAAATCATTGTTATAAAGACGAAATATTTATCTGACCATGTGACAGCAAATGTCAAAGTTCTATTAATAGCAAAGCGATCCTTAATTAATTTTGTAAAATTATTTGACAACATTTGATATACGACTACACGATTCAAGCTTTAACAGAATATTTTCAGACTCCGTCCAAAGAGGACGCGAACCTATCTAGTTATCAAAAAACATTATCTACCCACATAATTATGCTGCCCACGCCCCACGACCCTCACGTTCGAGGTTTTATTTACCCTAAGAAACTCACACGAGCTTGGAATACCTAACATTACTTGTTGCACAAAGGAAAGCACATAATATATTGGCTTGTAATGGTAACCGGACATCAAAGTCCCAATTCTAAGTGAGACGAATGTAGGTAAAGGCACGATTCAAAAGAACTGTAACATTTCAAAGAAAGATACGGACGAGTTCTACTTTTATTGCTAGTATAAAATTGTTAATTAACTGTGTCTGTACATTTGAGATGTTTAAAAAGATAATTGGGTTAAGTTAAATGAACGATTCTGAACACAAAAATGATATTTTGGATATCTCGTTTATTTGTCTGTATACTGGTGATGGAAAATCTACTGAAAGCAACGCGTCAGCTGGGATACGAGAATTTCTCTTGGGTCACCTTATACATTGGCGACTGAAGACCCGAGACGGCGTGCGGTTTAAGTCGGTCCGTGATCTACATTACCACCCCCGATGACCAGCGAGGGTTGGTATCCGTGGGCATTGCCGCTAGTAAAAAAGCAAAAACGTTGGTGAAAAATATCAGTTGTTGTTCACATAAAAGTTAACTAAATAGCTTTGTAATATGCGTTGTAGAATGTGAATGAATATTTTTAAAAACATTATATTTTAAAATACATACATACACAAAAAACTACCAAAACAATGTAAATATATATACTCAACTAAAGTCAACCAACCAGACTTGTTTGGATACCTATGACGAATAAGGCAACAAAAACTCTTTGGTGTGTAGGTTTATAAGAATGTAAACTTGTTGATCAACCAAACACGCAAACAGTCAGTGATGACTCGCTTGACGTAGAGGAAACCTTGCGGTGCGTCGTTCGCAAATTAGTAGGTAGGTAGGTAGGCTTAAAAACATTAGTACATCACAGAGGTCTTCAATTAGACGTCAATTTAAGCTTTAAACGTGGGTACGTTAAGAAAAATGTCTATGTACTATTTCGCTCAGATGCTTTATAGCAGCTACTGTACAAGAGTTATTAAAATAATAAGCTCGCAGACAGTAGCTGTTTATAATTCCAGTCATACATGCACATCTGTCTATGTTCAGACTGCGGACAATTTAATAACTCCTTAGAGTAGCCTGCTTTCTGCTAACAGTAAAATATGGAAATATGTTTGAAAAATATTGCGTCTCTCAAATAGAACCTCCAAGGACAAGACGTTTGCAAAATATGTAAGGGTGTAAAGATTATACGTAGATTTTATAACTATTTGGGAGAATCTTATGGTATATTCAGTTAATTTGCCTTGCGTCCCAATACTTTGAATATTTGAAACAAATAAGAATTCGTGTGACCTAATAGGCAATTCCCTCGCACCGGGGCTGACTAGGGTCATCTCCGCCTTCGAGATCTTACCCCCGGTGAAGGGAGAGGGGTGTGATTCTGCGCATTGCACATTGTTCAGTTAGAAAATATAACATAGAAGAAAAATTAATATCAATAAAAGGTTTGACATCGCGGATAAAATAATAATATCAGAAGGTCACATCCTTGAAGTACGCACATGAATAAAATCAACGATTTTCTTCAAAGAGAGCTCGTAAATGTTACTCGGAATCGGCTAGTTTGTATGACAAGGTAAGTCACATGAGAAAAGGTATAATAAGCTTTTCCACAGCATGTATATACTTGTTGAAAGAAAATACTCTTCTTAAAAACTTACGGGCGAAGCGCGTTGAAGACGACTGTGGCACAAAAAGGATGGCAGCTAATAATGTGTCAGTGAATTTTGGGTTACCCAATTTGATTGAAATTTTTTTTTTTTTATGTCGGTCACGTCAACATGACTTCACCTCGCCTGATGGTAAGCTGAGGCAAAGTCTCTAGAATGGGAGTCACCATTGCAAACACATGTTATTATTCGATCGTTTGCTTGACGTTTGCCGCGTAGTGGCTTCAACGCATTCTTTCCATAGGTTTTATTGGTTCATGCGCCTTTTTGTAAAGCCTAATGTAAAATTTTGGGCATATGGTATTTATTCGGCATCTGGATAAAGCTCATCATAAAGTTTTTATGAAACTCGGCGTAAGTTTGATTTATAACTTTACATTTCTAATACGATTCGTTTTACTTTCTCATTTTCGATTAATTTTATGCCGAAGCAAGTTTTGGAGAGCGGAGTTTGTTGAAGAAAAGATTACAGTGTTATAACAACAGTGGAATACAGCAGACGCCTACAGCGATTATAATAAATTGTTTGGTTTCGACTACATTATACGTTTGGTAATAAGTGCATTTTTGATTTCTATGTGGGATCACTATTCCACATAAGTGAAGCCGCGGACAATAGCTACTAATATATAAGTAAAAAGTGCATGAGTGCGTGTGTGTTTGCGCGCGTATTATGCATGTGTTGCGTGCGTGTTTGGGTGTTTGTGTGTGTGTGTGTGGGGGTCTGTTTATGATTATCTTTTGCCTACCTTAGGAGGAATATATACAGGCATTTAATTTATAAATAAACATTGATTATTCATAGTAATTATACCTAGTAGTACATACTAATTAAGCCCTTGATCTTATCTATTTACCATGACAATAAGTGCCAAAGCTCACTGAACAGAGATCATTAATTGGGAAGTGGCGGCCATACTAATTACAGTCAAGCCAATATTGACTGAGCCAGTTCAACAGCTCGGAGGCGATTACGTGTTAATTGTGCTCAATGAATTTATGTTTATTTTGGCGAACGGTGAATTTGGGGCTTTGTTTGTTGGTTTCACATGGTTCGAAAATTGTTGAAGAGTGTCACAAACAACCGGCATTTTCTGGACAAATGTTATGATTGGAATTTAGGAACTGTGTATGTAATGTTAGCTGTTGACAGCGAGAAGATGAAATGACGTCATAAGGTGTGATGTTCGAGTGAAGAGGAAGATAAAAAGTTGGAAAACCGACCTTTTTGTATCGTTCGGTAATACCTACCCCCAACTGGTATCTACCATGGTGATTATATATCGGACTCCAACCGATTAAAACCGCACGCCATAGCGGGTCTTAAAATACCGGGGTTTAAGAAGGCTCATAAGGCCATCCTTGAGTTTTGGGAACATCAGTGTCAATCCCATCTGTCATCACAATAAATTTGTATTTCCTACAGGATCAACAATAGTGACCCACAAACACACCGAGTTATGACACTTGGGAAGTCCCTGGGAACGTTGGAACTATCTTGGAACTCGCATAGAAATCAAACAAAAGGACCTAAATCGGATGAGTTAAAAATACCATAAGTCCATTTTTACTTAGCCTACTATACTTATAAGTAAACAAACTAAACTAGAAAATTAGTAAGCAAAGAAACTAACAAATGAGCACATAAGCACACGAGCAAACGCCTAAATGAGCAAACAAGCGCACCAGGTCCAATTAAAAGATCAATGAGTCCAATTAACGAGACAACAAACAGACATATATTTTCATTTATATTCGGCGGGCCCGTCTCGCTTTTGCACCAGAAAATCCTATAATCCGATCACGGCGCCACCAACCGGGTCAAAGCTATGCCTATAACAGTCACGCGAGTGCAAGCTATAAGTTGACAAAGTTTTATCGTAATCGTATTAACAATACGGTAGTGCATAAGTTTTTCCAATGTTAGAAGAAAATGTAGATGAAATAAAGTATTCATTAAAAAAAAAACTTTTTTAAAACACGCTTTATGGTAATTGCATTACTATCAAATCAAATAAGCTCAAACATAATGAGTTTATCTTGTTTGATACAGAAGTCCCTATGATCACTTACCGTCTCCTTCTTCAGATCCTGGATATCAAGAACATCAGAGTACTTACCGCAACAAAACAAATGAGCCCCAACTCGATTGTTTTATCTTGTTTAGTTTTGATTTAGGAGTTCCTATGGACACCTTCTGACTCCATTTCAGATCATTTTCATAGTAAAATATTATCGCATTGCACATATACGCAACCTATACCAAATTTCAGTCCAATCTATTGTCAAGAAGTAGTTCTAATTGGGCTTCTAAGATTTGAACTATACTAATAAACTAACAAACGCACAAAATACAAAGTAAATTAAATAAAAACTTGTGATACATACATATCGAGTAACTTAGTTTAAAGTAAGACACATCCTAAACTTTGTTTGCTCAAAGGCTCAGCACTCAGCACCCATCTCTAAAGTTAATTCAACAAACACCTCGTGTGAATAGGCTGACGTCTGACCAAAATAGCTCCTACATTACATTCCTGACACCTAATCTATGTCACGTCACCGAGATACATTTCTACGTCAACCACGACGTTATCTTACACGGAATCGATAAATTGTATATGTGAGTAACAGCTTCTATATAGGCCAGCCGTCTTCTCTTGGGACGGAAAGTATCACTCGCATAAGTACCTGCGATCCCTCCGACAATATTCAAATTTCATTTGGCAATGTGCAAATTGGCGCATAATATATATTTTTGGTACAAGCTTGGTGATATTGAACCAAAATTAAATGATTGTTTAGCTCAAATAATACTATCATGTTTGTTGAAATTGTGGAATTATCTCCAACTCTTGCTGCAAAACGCCTTGATGATTTGGTCAAACGGTGATTATGAGCTATGACTTTTTTAACAGCGCTGTGTTCTACTGAAATATAATATTGGGTGGAATGGAACATAATTATATATTAGACTGGTAAAATTAGATAGTTTCTTTTGTCAACTTAGTACTAAATTACCAATGCAATTATTGTTTTATGAGATTTAGGATTACTTTAAGAATATAAAAACAAAATGCTGACAGATTCCGGTGAGGATTTAGGCGCGATCTTGAAACTAAGTTTCCGCTTGAAGTCTCAGAAACTGCACTTTAGAGCAAAATTTATTCAGAACATTATTGTAGAAAATGAAATTTCACAACGTTGATACTTGTAATTATTTTTGATTTGTGATTCATTTAATTAACAGATTTTCCAAAATCCCAAGAGTTATCAGCCGTTATACATAAACCTGTTCAATAAATTATTAGACCCGAGCCTCGTTTGTAAATAAGCAAGTGCACTTGCTTGCAGATTAGGTGGTCTTAGACCCGAAGGTCTGGGTGAGGTCCCACATGTGTTTTGTTAGTTAGTAGGTAAGTACTTCAAATTTAAATTGTGCGATATTCTGATTTCACCTTTCAAAATATTTGTTTAGGACACGCAACCATAAAGCATATAAAAGGTCATGTCATTGTTGTTCGATGCTAGCTGAACCTGAATTACATTTCAGTACGGAATTGAAACGTAAGGGTCAAGGGACTTATGTCGGCAAGCGAAGTGGGGTACGGACTGTACGGAGAAGTGGAAAGATTTTTTTGCAAAATTATGGTCATTATGTCCCTTGTTCTGAAGTAATCAAACCTTTGTTAGCTCTGAATGTTATGAAATTTTATGAGAATCAACTTGAGGGTATAATAAATAGTCTAAAATGTATTACATTTTAGACTATTTATTATACCCGTCTCCGATTAAATTTCTGTATTTTTCTGTATTTAGGATGCTGATAAATAAAAAAAAAAACTTTTGTCACTCTTTCACGCAAAAAAGGCTCGTTATATTATAATATAGATATAATATTATTACATGGATTACAATAATATTGAAGTTGAACTAATGGAAAGGTGTAGTCTCAAGGGACTAAAACCCTTTAATTAAAGAAAAAAAAAGTATAAACACTGAAACCTCGCAAAGTTGAGTTTCCAACAACAAGGTATAATAAGATCTATAACACAGGATGCTCAAAACAGTGAGTTAGTTATCTAAGAAGTCTATTTAAAAAAATAAAGAACTAATAGCGAAAACTTTATTACTAAAATAGTTTAGTGTTGAGCACTGGTTATTTTTCGTATACTCGTAATGCCTTTATTTGATACATCTAAAAATAATACGTGACTTTGATGTCACCAACTCACTTATCGACTAGACTTAGAGTTGATCTTCTAACCTCGTTACTGGGTGGCCATTTCGTCCGTAGATTAGATTTTTAGCCGGCCAGCTGCCACCTACGTCCCTTATTATATTGCGTACCTGCCTTAGTTCTGTAGCCAGATCGATCACGAGTTGGTTCCGTTGCTTTCCGAAGTCTTGATATACTTTAGTTTCGAAAGGACCTGAAAATTTTGAATGCTGCATCAAGGGATAAAAATACCAAGACGAAAAAGAAAAAAGAACTTAGGCATAGTTAGCGTCAAATGCGATCATTTTCAGATTTTAAATATTAGTTTTTGAGCAAAATAAAATTGATATATTTTTAGTGAAAATACTGTTTAACTGTTTTCTGAGTTCTATTGAAATAGTTTTCAGTTTTGAATAGAATAATATAATAAACAATTTTCAATAACTTTTTAAAGTTTGAAAGCTTTGCAATCATTTACTTTTGTCGCTAACTCTACCTACGAATGTATTCACTCAATCTGTTTCAAAACAAGCTTTTATTCAATTGTCATCTAAATTGAATATTTAAGTACTTATGCAACTCATTTTACCTCAATGGAATGCGAAAAAATGGTCGATTAGAAATTTTTGACGGGCGAAGTACGTAGGAAACGTACAAGTTAAATAAAAGCATGTAATAAAAATAAAAATGATGTCAAGCACAAATTCAACCATTAATTTTATTACTTTATGTTAATTACTTCAGGGTCATACCTTCAAAATAATGTATGATGAATAAAAACAGAGCAGTCCACAGTACCAGGAAGGTGGCTAGCCCAAATTGACAAAATGTACATCTCAAGATTATGGAGCACATCGATTCTTCAGGGAGCTCTGGCGCAGGATAAAGTCTCAACCATGTGCATGGTACCTTTGAAAATAGAATAGAATAAAATAGAATATACTTTGTTGTACACCATCACAGAAATTTTACAAGTAGGTAATTCTATTGTATAATGTACAATGGGCGGCCTTATCGCTTAAAACGATTTCTTCCTCACTACCTTATAAGTTACATTTAAGAGTTCACCCCTTATTTTAAACGTGTGGCAACTCCCAATTGGTATCTAACCAGGGCTGAGGTAAATTTTTTATGCTAATGTTTATCTGGATGGAAATTATTTGTAAATTAAAACTCTTTAATGCTCTTTAATTCTTTTAAAACGGAATACATCCAAGGGCGAAATGTGGGCAGTGGGCACCTCTGCCTACCCCTTCGGGGATATAGGCGTGAGTTTATATTATTATGTTATGTTATACACCCAAGGGGTCTCGAGAGTCCTGACTTACTTTGGGTAGGGTAAGTATGTTATCACCAGCTTGTACTATTTTATTTTTTTTATCTTCAATATCGACGTCGTCATTAGTTACTCTGTTCGTCACAGAATCTAACATTTTGCGTCCTTTTAATTCATGGATTACAGCATTTGCTCTACGAAACTTTTTAAAACTATTACTTTTATCGAAACTTTCACAAAGAAATATTTTTTTCCTTTTATGTGTATGTTTTGAATTATAAACTTCACTATGATGTCTCACAACAGTGTTTTTGACTTTTATATCATGACCATCTAGTTTATCTCTGTCTACAGATATATGTAATTGTGGCTTAATTTTATTACTATTTTTTAACCTTTTGTACAAGGGTTTTACTATAACATGATTTTTGAATTTCTCTTTCAAAACGGTCTTCATGATTAGGTGAAGCCAAGTAGACTGAACATCGAGTGTTCCAAAAACGATCTATAGCCAGGAACCTAAAAAGCCTATGGAAAGAACTCGTTGACTATTACACTTGATGATTCTAGAGTCGACCCACTTGCTTATACGTACAAGTCAGTACGCACACACTCACACACTAGTCAGTCACAGTCAGTATAAATAGCGAAAATAACGTATACAGCATGTGTTATGTAGAGAAATTGTGTAAAAATCTTAGTGACAGCAAAAACAATATTCTTTTTTATATTTAGTCGGCCGGATTGACTGGACCCCACCTGATGGTAAGCTGAGATGGCCTCCAAAAAGTAGTGGTAATCATTCCCAAGGGATACAATTAGAATGGTGACCTCTACCCATACGGCCTTGTCAGATGCTTTTTCACGCCCCGCTTAGTATCCAGGAATCACATTTCAGTCAAGTTTAGGTAGCACATGGCACTAATGTTTCCTCACGCATGCTTAGCCACCATTATTTAACGCTTTCCGTTTATGGGGTTTTTAGGTTCATGTCTTTGGCGTGTTTGCAAGTTTCGAGCACCTAATTAAAAGTTGTACTCAATTCTACGCCATACTTATGCCCGTTATGCCCAATTTTACTTGTTGTCTCTAACTGAGCACCTACTTTCTTCGCTTATTTTTTATTTATTTATTGGTATTTTATAGTAAGGTTCTTTTACTTTTTCGAAGGCAAATGCCTGCTGTAGTTTTCCCTAGCGTCTATAATGTGGTTATTCAAGAAGTGGCATTAGAATGTTTTTACAATGTCAGTAGCACGAGTATGCGACGCTGGTTTTGCTTTCCATCAGGTGGGCCGTGTGCTTGTCTGCCACCTAGTGGTATAAAAAAATGTTTTTTCTAAAAACGCTAAAAATACACCAATTTATTGAGAATTTATCACTTCTCATTCTCACAAGTCGCATAAAATTATATTCAGTCCCATGTCACAAAATGATCGATCCTGCAAAAACAACCATGAACCTTTTTATAGAGATTCGGCTCATAATTTATTACTGAACTTTACTCTCAATTTTTACCTCAATAAGTTCACCGTTCTTGGGAAATTCGTAAAAAACCGAATTTTACCGAATTTTGTGACTTTCTTTCACATAATGAATTCTGCGACACTCGAATCTATGGGGATAATTTTTTAAAACACTTATAATATTTTCTAACCTGTTTCACATTATCTAGAGGAGGTAGGACATGACGTTATCTCCCTTCTGAATTGACTACTGTCCGAAGACTGTCCGACTGGAATAGTACCTCGGCGCAATGTATTTGAAAATCTCATGTATGTGCGGAAAAATATTTCACAATTTCCAAGACTTTGTGATAGGCACAATATAAATACCAGGCACAAAAACAATCTTGTAGCCTGTGATAGTAGGCTCCAAAAAATCAGTAATTCTTTTCGGGGTAACTGTATACGCTTTTTCAACAAACTCCCAAGCGAAATTAGAGATTTACATGTAAGTAAATTTAAAAATGTTGTTAAAAGAAAACTCTCCCAAAAAGCTTATTATAAAATTCAAGATTATTTAGATGATAAAGAAGCTTGGAAATGAACTGTTCACTCAACTATGTTACTCTAAATAACATTGTATCTAGACTAAGGCAATTGTTGTAAATAGACCAAAAAAAAACAGCCCGCTGAGTTTCTTGCCGGAGTCTTCTCAGGTCTGGGCCGCGTTTCGAACCGGTGGTCCATTTGCTTCTAGTTTTAAATATTTATAATTTGACATTTTGTAAGTGCCGCTTAAAATGGTCTATACAGAATAAATGATTTTTGACTTTGACTTTGACTTTGACTTTGACTTTGACTTTGACTTTGACTTTGACTTTGACTTTGACTTTGACTACAGAATAAGATCAGAAAAAAGACCATATATTATAGGATGGGGCTGGAATCCGCGACCCGTCCCTTACAGAGGGAATATTCTGACCAACTGAGCTACCTTATTTTTTTCCGTGCGGAAAGCCTCATGAATCCCCCCCTACGAACTAATTGAGCTACCTGAGCATTTCCTAGACTTTCGAAATTCTCTGATATATTTGTCTGATACGTCTTTGGAGGATGCTGGAGCCGTCTAAGGAATATTCTTGGAATATTATTCATATAACTGAATCTTGTTTTTCTTTGATGGAGTTAAAGATTATTTTTAAATTGCCTATATTTCTATCAAATTCCTATTAACTTAAAATAATTTCAATAATATTAATAATTCTTATTTCACTGTGCCCATATCGTAAATGAGAACGCACTTCTATTTAACGGACTGAGCATGGCGGGAACGGCGGGCACTGGCGGGCATATTGATTTCATGGTTGCGCGCAATGCCGACAAGCTGCGCGCGCAGCAACTGTCAAAATAAAACATTGCACGGTGCAAACATTTTTAGATTGACTATTTTATTCTAAAATACCTACTCATGTTTTTGTGAATTATGTAATATTTTGTGAAAGTACACTGTGATTTCATCATTGTACATGTGATTATGCCAACCAAGCTAAATAAAATGTGGATTTAGATAACCTTAATACATCTGTTCGTGTTTTGATGTCATTGTGTGTGTTGTTTACTAAATTTCATTGTTCGTGTACGTAATTAATATATAATGAGCTAACGAATAATGCATCAGTAGTGTTCTTACAACGCGTATCAAGATTTTAGCACAAAATGTATATTCCAGAAATATTGTAACCAGAAAACAATGCAAGTTAAAAATGTCGAGATGTCTACGGATATTTGGAGCTTACTCCTTCAGGTTGACGAGGAGACATTCGACCATGCTGCTGATAGCTTCTTTCATAATTGCATTAACAGTTGTCCTACATATGTACGCGCACAGACACAACGATTATGAACAGCCAAAACTGATATTCGACTTTGTCTATAGACCCGGCAGGTTCCTAAATTATATACAGCCTGGGAATATAAGTTACTGTTATTTTAACTATGGCCTACCAAATCGGCTTATCGAAGACAAAATTAGAATATATCCGTCCCCAGAAGGTGGTAACCAAAGCTCTTATAAAGTCATTTACGATGCAATTATAGGCACAACCTATTTAAACCGCACTAAGAGCCAGGAAGTCACTTATGTAACTCATGCAACTCCAGAATTTTTATACCATCTCGTGGAAATAGCTAGGTATTGGGAGGGTCCCATTAGCATCGCCGTATACGTGCCGAGCTATGATTTAGATCTTACAATGCAAATAATGAACGAGCTTTGCCATTGTTACCCAGGGATGGCTAAAGTCTCGATGCATTTATTTTATCCAAAACGGTTTCCCCCACAAATCAGGACTCTCAAAGAAAAGAAAAGGTCTCTCATCACGCCGACACTAATGACACCTCTAAATAGTGAAAGACTAGAAAAAATAATGAATCAGAAATTGGATGTATATAGAAAATTAGATAATAGTACTAGGGGAAAATACATTCAGTGGGTGAGAAAAACGAAAATAGAACGCATGATGATGGGATTAAAACAAGAAATGGTGGTCCCTAACTTATATTTCCCGGACTGCTCAGGATTCAATCCCCCAGATTTTTTAACAACTAGAAAATTGAAAATGATGATGTATCCGGTAAATGTTGGCAGAAATGTTGCAAGAAATGCATCTAAGACTAATTATTTTTTAGTATCAGATATAGAAATGATACCAAGTTACGGTTTAGCTCGGAAATTCCTCAAAATGATAAGAAAACTTATGGGCGATGAAAAGAGGGACGCTGGCTGTGTATTCTCTAAGACGGTCTTTGTCGTGCCGTTGTTTGAAGTGGACAAGGGCGCGATCATCCCACACGACAAAGCTCTGTAAGTTGACAAATAGTGTTTTTGATGGTGATGGTATGAGACTAGTACAAAGGAATGAGAAAGTGTGCTTTTGTTGTTATTGTAGTCTTGTATGAAAGAATGCATTTTCTTGCTTTTGTGATCATAATGTAGCCTTTTACTTTACTGACGGGTAAAATGTACCCGTGCTTAATTGAATAATTGGAGCAAGAAAGTGAATGCGATATGATTATGCTTATACTGTTTACGAAGTATATAATGTGTATCCATTAACTTAAAGTTTTAGTTAATGAATAAATATTTTTTGCGTTCAAACTCTAGACAATCATAGATTTTTAGAGTTTTGGAGAGACGGGATTGCAACTGGACTCTGTACGGGATCGTTTATAAAGAATAGGGTAATTTATTCAACCGCTTTATGCGTTCGATATTGTGGGTACGGAGTTCGTATGGATATCGCTCCACTCGTAGTAGAAGCCTGACTTTAATAAAACTTCTTACATTATAGCATTACCATACTACAACTACGCAAAGCGTGGGTGACATAATAATGCTTTTAGTAATAGGAAAGTCCGTAAGCTATTCGTGTTTTGAACGTAGATTACTTTAATCCAGGTTAGGATAAAACTGAAGAAAAAATCCAGTGAAAGTTTAACGGTTTGTGTAATTGCACTAATTGTTGACAGTTTTTAATCTTGAAGGACAAGAAGGCCATGACGTAAATTAACACGTTCATGGGTATACTCGTATACTCATCTCGTAATAGGATGAGGAGTGAACAATCCGTGGCCACGTGATAGGAAAGATTGTGAATACCTTTTTTTTTTATTCAGAATAGGCTTACGTTTGACCACTATCTCACGTGATGGTAAGTGACGATGTGGTCTACGATGAATCACGCTTGTCTAGAAGGATCCTATTCACTCATGACTTGAATATTCCCAGGTTATAGCTTTCCGGAAACACAGACTCGGGCAGGGAATTCCACTCCTTAGCTGTACGCATGATGAATGTATCCGCAAAGCGTTTCATGCGTATGAGTTTAATATCGACCATAAAGCGGTGTCGCGTCGTTGTTCGTCTGGTCGTTCGTTGATGGAAAGGGCCTAAATGTAATGATGTCAACTTGTGCTACCAACGAGGCAACTTCATAAATTCTCTATTATTTATCTAAGGCAAAGTGAAGTCATATTGACACTACTTCACCTCGCACAGATGATTAACTGAAGGATAAATTCATATGAACTAATTAAGTAAGACATACAAATTAAGTAAGACATCTTAATATTTATAAATCTCGTGTCACAATGTTTGTCCTCAATGGACTCCTAAACCACTTAACCGATTATAATAAAATTCGCACACCGTGTGCAGTTCGATCCAACTTGAGAGATAGGATAGTTTAAATCTCAAATTATAGTCGCAATTTTAATTTATTGCTAATTATTTGTCTATACCCGGGCGAAGCCGGGTCGCGGGTCGCTAGTACAAATATAAAAGTAGGATTATAGTGTTAAATGGTAATTTCAACGACTATCATTTACTGCTAACTATATAATGTTGTCGTATTCTGCGCACATAACATTTATTGCGTATCAGAGGTTTCACCGAAATATTCTTCTAATACATGGCGGCCATAATTCTTTTTCTTATTTCTTGTACGTGACCGGACTGATAGGGATCTTCATAATAAATAATAGATTATTTAAGCAACTGAACGTTATGTGAGTGAGATTACATTGTTTCAGTTTTATATCGTCGCTATTATTACCTTTATGTGAAAGTTTTATTATATAGAAGGTCTTTGTAGATAGATACTAATGATGTGTGCGAGTCTGTGTATAGGAGACAATATTTGGACTTATATGTGTCAATATAGGTGTGTATTTAAAGAGTTATGTTTATGTAATCTATTACGAATTTGTTCAGCATTCAATCGGAACACTGCGCCTATTTTTTTTTGTAAGTGAGAGGGTTAGGTTAGGTTAGAACTTAACTTCCAACCTTTTCAAGTAATACTTAAACGTGTAGTATTTTTTCATTTCACACTTATGTTCAACTTGTTATCTTCAACATAGATTAGGTTACAATCACTCGAAATACCATTATTTTTGAATTGGAGATTGTTAATATTGAGTTAAACTTTTGCTCGTTTTACAGTTTCGTTTTATTACCCTTTAGAAATTATATTGTAAAAGGTTATCGTTTAGTAGTTTAGGATCAGTTTTATTGCGATCGGGTGACAAACATTTGTGGTAAGTGTAAGAATACTTTCAACTTACCCTCACTGTTGTAAAATGTGTTGAGGGGTAGTTTTACTATCCATTATTCAAACTGTTTGTTGTATTATCATCTAAATATTCTGGGTTATTTTGTTATTAAAGTAAGATTATTTTAACCATTTTGGCGGGATAGAGTACCAAACATCCATCTATTTAGCCAAATAATAATTGAATGAAAACTTTGAAACTTTTTAATCTAGGTTCACGACATCGAGTTATTAATGCAGAATATTATCAGCGTGTCCATACCTCGAAAACACTCGCATGTTCGCCGGTCAGAATTATAAGTATATAGAGTTTCGTAAAACTGCACTCATTTTAACTTTGTTCATTTGCAGTTATTGCTTTTCGATTTATGTTGGTAAATTTAAATGCTGACCTTCTTTTAATAATTATGTTTATACATAGTTACGTTTATCATAGAAATTACGTGAATTAGACCTACATTTTGCCACACGGCGTGTTCCTGGCGTAAGAAATATCTCAATGTGGGGATGACTGAAAGTCAGTATTTGAAATGAATTTATTCCAACTATATATCCAACTACATTATGTGAAGTTAACAGTGAAATGTATCCACCAGGTTGGTGCAGATGGTGCAAAGAAACTTGGCCAGGTATTTCCACCAGAAGCAATGTTCTCACTGCCAGCGGTTTCCTGGATTGCAGACCTGGCTCACGAGACCTGCACAGGATGTTTTAGAGGTAATTTAAACTTTAAATATTGTATGTTTAGGTGATATATTCTATACTTTCATACTTGGAGGATAAAAAAAAATCGCCATCTTAGCGGCAATCGTGTTTGCAGGTAAAGTAATTTTTGGAGCGTGGAGCCCACTCTCATGCTCCTCCGTTTCAAAATTTTTACGGGAGAAACTGCAGTTTGGCTCCTAACCCCAAAAGAAGAACCTGCATCAGAGTTGCCCGTAAATCAGCAAGCGTACGACAGGTGCTCGGGTACCTACTGTACTGTACTAAGAAATATTTGGCTTTCCTTGGCGTAAGCTCTACCGTGTCCCCAGATCTCTTCTTTCTTACGCAGACTATGAGCTAAAAATGTACAAAACAAAGTCTGTTTATCATTAAAGTTGTTCAAATTGATTATATATAAAGCAGAATTTCGTCAGAACACGCTCGACCAATAATGTTAACAAATATTGAATTGAGAAAATTACTTCGGAAGTGAGTGATTTTGATTGTAAATGTCTAAGGAATGGCTGCGAGCTTCCTCGTTTTAATTGACCCAAGGTATTTGCTGAGTAAGTTGACGAAGTATTTGTTTCCCAGTTCGTCAATAATTGGATGAATCAACATCCCCAGCTTTTGACAGTTGAAATCGAGTCACGTGAAATTACTTATTTGATTATTCAGCCTTTCAAATATAATCCTACAGAAACAGTGAATCAGCACGTTTGTTCACAATAGTCCTTCAGGTTGTGAACAGGATAGCCATAGCATTTCTTCTTCTTCTTCTTTTTCTTCTTCGAGTCAAGTGAATGGAAATCTTTTTCTCCCTGCTAGATTTTTCCAGCCTAATAATTGGCTACGGCCACAGCGTTGTCCGTTGCTTCACATAAGTCCTCGATAGTATAGGTGGAAGGGCACAGTGGGCCAAGAGGGCACTTTGGGAGGGTGATAGTTTAGCACAGATCTAATGACTTAGCTCATAAGTCTGTGCTAATATAGCTTAAAATGTTATTGGGCATCGCCTATTGCTTAACGTAACTTAATGTAATTTTTTTAAATTTATCCGTGGTCCATGGTACCTACGGCTCACGTGCACGGAACAACGTGTGGTTTTAGTCGGTTCGATACTGACATCCAGTTTCCAAGCCATAGTGAGGTGGTATCCGTTAGAGGTTTAGAAGTATAAGAAAAAATAGACTAATGTAACTAGAAGTCATTTATACTAGCCTATTTTACGTCCGTGCCACACCTTCAATTCGATAGACTGGCGTTATGCTTATATGTTTTGTGAGTGAAGGGCGTTCACGACTATAAATGGAATGGACAAATATTGGCACACGTTGCTAACATAAAGGTAAACCTCATTTTGTAGTCGCCAAGAGTTAAGGGTCCGTTCACACAGACCGGCTCGGAGAGCATCGGCGCGTATTTTTCTTTTCACACTGACAAATTTAATGATTTTCATAATGACAAAAGCAGTGCAGATGCAAAAATAAACCTTACTACAAATACTAAAAACTCTGTTTTCAACGTGATAAGAATCTGCTCTCCTCTCCTAGCCGGTCTGTGTGAACGGACCCTAAGGTTGTGTTCATTTTAATTGTGCGAATTGCTAAACAAAATACTTAAAACACTTTTTTAAGTTTTCTAATAAGTACACATCAAGATAAATGAAATGAGACCAAACATGACAGGTTTATTTTGTTTAGTTCGGAAGTTCTTACCACCCGGCGTCTCCATCTTGAGACCCTAGATAGCATGTAGCAGCAGAGTATTTGCCAAGATAAAAGCAAAATCTTGTTAAGTTCAGGAGTTCCTATGGATAACTTTCGACTTCATTATCAGATCAGTTTTAAGTATCATATTAGCGAATTGTCACTCCATGAATGTTGGCCAGACAAAATCCTGTCCCATTATCCTACTAATATTGTAAATTATTATACAAAATATTGTAACAGTAAAAAAAATAGGGTTGTGTGGATGTTTATTACTTAATCAAGCTCTGATAGCTGAACGGATTTGGCTGACATTTAGTACAGAAATAGATTATAGTCTAGAATTAGAAGTTTCTTTTTATAGGTTCCCAAGAACAACAGAATTCCACGCAGGCGAAATCACGGTCAACAGCTAGTTAATTATAAGATCAGAAATGCTATTGCCATTTATACCTAAATTCACATTTAAAGACCAGTGATATATCCTCAGATTAAACGACCCAAAACTTTGCAAAAAAGTTATCAAAGAGCGTCACAATCAGATATGAATATCAGATGGCTTAATATACGCACACAATTATATAGTTACATAGGTATATATATTATGTGCCTGGAGTCGACTTTCCAGGAACCAAGGGCTGTTATTAAAGCAACTTTTGAACTTTACTGATAAAGTCCCATAGAAATCGAAAGTTATGTACCTACCGATATGACTCTTTTGAGGGAGAATTCACGGTAGAATAACCACGCTTCATTTTCTGATATGTATATGACATTCTTGTTAAGTTTCATATACAAATTTGAATAGATAAGGTTATGTATTGTATTTTGTGATTGACACAGGCATACAGCAACAATAAATTTCTGTTTTAGATAACAAAATGTATTCATATTCTATGTGAATACTTATGACAAAGTATATCAGTGTTATGCGATTTTCAAATCGCTCTCACATAATTATAGAGTTTTTCGAGAGTGGACATACTTTTGTTCTATCCTTTTTTTATTAGTTGACAGATCCCACTATCTCACCTGATGGTAAGTGATGATAAGATCGAAATTTTAGGAGAATATTGGCAACTGAAATTTACTATTTGTTACCCCCAATCCCTCCACTCTAACCCTAGACTTTTCGATTGTAATGCCACTGCGTCTTCTCGGGTCTGTGCCGCGTTTCGAACCGGTGTGGTCCATTTGCTTCTTGTTTTGAATATTTTTAACTTTAACGTTTTGTAAGTGCCGCATTTAATGGTCTATTATACAGAATAAATTATTTTTGACTTTGACTGTACATAAATAAGTTGTTTTAACAAATTAAATAAATATGCTATGCTATTATTGACTCATATCAAATTTAAAGCGATTTGATAATACAAAATTAAATGCAAGTAGGAATTTGTTTAAATCCTTAAAATGTATGTCAATGTTTCTAATCTCTCCCACATATTTGTAGATACTTATTTCAAAGTTGCAAAATCCAAGCAGAAATCCCAGCAGAAATCCCATAGGGATGGCTTAGCAACTAATCCATCCGGATCCCAAACACGGCGGTCTAATCAAGTCGTGTCAGCCATAATTGTAAATCAGTTACCCTTCCCACACCAGCTCGTGACGTAGACTCAACACCAACTAATTGCTAAGTAATTATGCAGTGTTCTGATTCTATTATAACTGTGCTATTATACTGAC
Source organism: Lithosia quadra (assembly GCA_963576445.1). Lineage (NCBI taxonomy): Eukaryota > Metazoa > Arthropoda > Insecta > Lepidoptera > Erebidae > Lithosia > Lithosia quadra. Next base: position 5,364,065 of record OY754892.1, read on the forward strand.
TTGTAACGCTTACGGCAGCTGTGTATATAATAAACAAGCTGAAGTCCGTGACTTTGCTTGCGTGGTGATCGAATATCGATTTTTAGTCTAGTCTTAGCAAATTTTAAGTCTGATCAAGGCCTTTCTTATAGAAAAACCCACAACATAATTCATTCGCGCATCTATTGCGGCAAAATATAAAAGACATACAAACAGGTAGGTCAAGTTATACACCTCGGAATCCCTCTACTTTTCCCGGGATATGAACGATCGGCTACATAATGTATTTTTTGTTTAAAAAAATGTTTAAACTATCATAATATATTCTAAGGTTTAGTAGTTTAAATGGAAGATTTCTGGTAAATATTTATAATATATTGTTTACCTCAATTGAGTAGGTTAGGGTCATACTATAGTTACACGATTACACGTTAACTAATTGATGCATTGACTTACATTCAAATACACGGCTTTGTACGAAGTGAACTTGTCTCCCCAACTTGAAGAATACTTGTCTTCGATTTCGGAAAGTTTTGAAGGCATCCTTCAGTTCATATCGCTAAGCTTCATGAATTGCTCTCAGCCGTCGTTTGTCGAACAACATAGTAAAAGCCATTTGTCTTTAGAAGATTGTAAGGAGTTTTGTCTCCATTCATTTTCGAGTGCTGACATCATCGTTTCAAGTTTATACAATGCACGAACAGCGTTGTAACTTGTAAGATATTTTGAAAATCTTGTTATTGATTTATTTTTTTAATTAGGTACGTCAACAGCATACATAATATAACAACATCTTACAGCATGCATCCGTTTTTTATTTCTACATGCATACAACATACATATAAATTAAGATAAAATATACGTGCTATTAATTTTAAAAGTTATTTTAACATACGATCAAAGCATCAAACGATAGAGCAACTTAAAATAAAGCTTTTAATATTGAAAGATATTTGCTTAAGGGTCAAAGAAATAAATGTACGTCAGTACTCTTTGAAGGCAGAAAAATAATTTATTCTCTTTCGGCTCGTACGTAATCTGCAACTTGACATGTCTGTACTATGACGTAGGTTAACAGGACACGTCCCAATTTTGCAAATTGACAATCGTTGGAGGGCAAAAGAATTGTTTGTTGTGGTTCAAATCTTCCAAGTATGTGCGAACCGATATTTTAAATATCTAGGAAATATTTTAGTTCTGGAGATTATAATATTTTCTATTGGAAGAGAAGTGGAGAAGTGGATTTTCTAATTAATCCGGATCATGGTGACAAAAAATTCCACTATCGTTGACTATCGTTGATGCTTATAAGGAACAGTATACTTTTGTTCTAGCCGATGCTGATCTCCAAGCGGGAATATCCTTACCACAGATGGGAGCCTCTCTACTTTGGCACTAATAAGGAGCCCTGGTATAGCGAGATGCTGACATGGGAGGGACGCCAGGATAAAATGACACAGGTAACTATTTTGTCAACATTATGGACCTCACCATTATGAATCATTGATTTACAAAAACCCAAGATGCACAGTCAGGATGTCAAAAACGTCCGCATAAAATGAGTTCTAAAGAAATCATTTCAAATAGTCTTGCGTCGCTCGTGTTTACGTACAGTGCTTTGTAAAAAGAGCTTTAAATCATGGGTGTAAGGTTGAATTTGCAAAAAAATATGTTCTATCTACTTATGTGTTATTGAAGACAGATTCCAATGTCACTTTAATTCGAGACTGTGTATCTAGGGTTTTTTATATACATATATCAATGCCTATAATATTAGTAAGTATTCTTCTTCTGTCTGTCGTTTATCAAATCTTACTGGATTAGAGCATCCAGAATATTCATAACCTGCTATTGAACTCCGCAAACATAGGCTGTGTTTACTGATATACTATATTGTTAACGGGAATTACCGCGATCATGGTATATGTTTATACATACCTTAGGATTGCCTGGCTTTTTGACCAGGTTACAATAGAAGTGGTCATAGGCTGACTGGCTAAGTAGTGCGCGCCTTCCGTTGTCGAGTCCGATGCAACAGTGCTACACTATATAGTGAAACAGAAGTGGAAATGTAGCTAGTACAGTGAAATCATGTTAGAAAAAGACACCATCATATTCTGTTTTATAGGTTAGAACGGGGACCAAAGTACAGAATTGATAACTGACGGCGAAACTGGCGTTTTCGCTATTTTGGTTTCGTAGCGAAGGTGTACCACTGGCATCCATTTTGTCTTACCGATAATTTTATATTGAGAAAGGTCAGCGAATGCAATCTGTCTACCTCTATCAAAAAAGTGAATTCTATTTTCGGGTGTGTGGGATTTAGGTGGTCCACAAATAACCCTATCTCTTCACTGTAACATCTAAACGGATTTTGTTCAAGGGCATAATAAGTGAAGTGGAAGGAGTGATAACGTGTAACAAAGTACCCTATACAGACGCGGAAACGCTCAGACACAATGATACCTACCACAGTGCTCTATATTGCGTAACCATTATGAAAAAAATATTGAATATCATTGTCAGGCCTATGGCAGAAACTTAAAAAAGGACCTTTATTCGAAACATAAATAGAATAAATAATAGATTAACCCTAGGCGCATACTTGGCGATAGGTGACAGCGACAGCTCGGCGTCTAGACGCGATGATAGGCTGCGGCCGAGAATTTCATAGCGCCACGAGACGCGGCGACTCGCTAGCTAGTTATCGCGACTGGGCGTCTCTGACGCCAAGTGTGCGGAGCTTAGAACAAAATATATGAAATTCTCGGACGCAGCCTGTCGTCGCGTCTAGACGCCGAGCTGTCGCTGTCGCCTGTCACCCAGTGTGCGTATCATGTAAAGAGTTATCTCGAAACATTTTCATTAAAAAACTGTAAGTAGAAAAATTGTGTTATCTCGGAATAAGGTTGTATAAAGGTAAAAGGTAAACAATACTCGTTGTAGGTCGCGTCTAATGGATCTTTGACAAGCTACTCTACTCTAGCACAGTAGGTACGTACACAATATTGCTTATAACCTTTTAGTGTTCAACGGGTGTGTAGTCTCCCATGGCAATTCCTTGAGTTTCCTTTGCTTTTATCTCCTCCCTTAGGAACGTAGTGGAGTGTCATAAGATATTGGTTGAGTTTGTGAATTTGATTAAATAACGCCACTGTATTAACGTCTTTAACGTTTTTTTAACGGGACTAATCCCGCCCTCATTCCCACTACTGTAATTCCTGTACACCAGGAGCAAACCCACGAACACACTGAGTAATGACACTCGGGAAGTCCCAAGGAACGTTAAACTGTCTTGGAACCTGCATCAAAATTAATCAGAAAATTGGAGGAGTTCAAAGTCAAAAAGGAGTTAGAAATAATAAAACCACTACCCTCCTTAGCAAAACGATACATAGAACGGCACAAATAGGCAATCTATCTACAAAAGAGAAAAAAAAACTACACGGATTATTATTTTTATGGGTCCTGAGTGAGATATATTTTATTCTACCTCTATATATAGCAGAAACCTCAATCAACCGGTGTCAAAAATAAGAAAGGATATAGTAAACACTCTTAATTATTTCATAGATAATGGAATTGTGTCTCCAAGGCTACGAGTTTAAGATCCTAGATGGAGGTTTCCTAGTCCATGGCCCTGAGAACCCTCAATTGCTTGGAACTGCATTTATCCCAAGCAAAGCGCAGTACAGTAATTTAGTGAAAAATACAGTAATTGTTACGTATTTACGGGAAAAGTATGAAAATAGTTCGATTTTGCAATGTTTTATGGACAGTGGTTTCGATATGACTTAAATATTAATTTATGTTATTGGCTTCTCAGTTAATAATAAATGTGTATAATTTTTAATCTCTTTTTTTTGTAGTATCTAAATCCTGTTTCGTCGCACTTCGCCAATTTCGCATTTGGTGTACATGACAAAAATATGCGTTTTTTTAAATGTATGTAATAGATAATTAACGTATTTTCATACTTCGTACATGTGTGTGTAGGATGTCACAGTAGTGAGTAGGTACCACGGGTAGGTACAGATGTGTGCCTCAATGTACACATGACACTCGACTGATCTATGCCCCGGTAAGTCTTATTTAATAGCAATGCTCACATCCTAAGGCTACGTCCACACAGCAATATTCAACTACGCGATTTTTTTCGGCGTGAATCTATTTGTCTCTAGTTTGAACTCTGCCTACCCTTTCGGGATATAGGCGTGAGTTTATGTTATGTTATGTTATGAATCTATTTTAAATTAGGCTAATTACACGACGTTTACAATTTTTCTAACAGCATATGGATATGTTAGTTACATTAAAAAAAACCGCTCGAAAATATAAATCTGTGTTTAGTCATAGAATCTAAGTAACTACTACTCCGTTGTGCGATTTTAGAGGTAGGTACTCACTAAAAATCTTAAAAATTAAGCGGAATTTTCTTCCCTGCGCTGTGAGTTAAAATTCGTTCTCAGAATAAAACCACTAAAAACGCACTACTAAATTTTGACGTGTGGGTTGAACTTACATGCATGGTAAAGAAAATTTTGCGCTAATTTCTCAATGTAAAATGTCTAATCACCTACATAATGGTGAAAAAAACATTCGCGCGAATTTTAATCGTGGATTCTATGGTTTATTTTATTTCTCCACAAAGTTGGTAGCTGAAATAATTTCACGCTGTTTTTCTGCAGCACATACGTGTAGTTCCGAATAGTTTCCATATTCCGCAGACTCCTATGGGAATAATCGTGCTTTAAAATTTCGCAGTGTGAGTTCGGCCTAACTGTGGTTTGGAATTCCCTTCCGTTACTAAGCTATTACAGTAGGTACTGTGACGTCACATACCGCCACTTAAATTTCCAACGAAGAATATTATATTAGCTCAGTAACTTCCGTGAACATATCATATAGTTATGAAAGACATGGTTTGTATTATGTAGCTGTTGTACGCGGCTTCACTCACGTGAAATTCTGTTCCCGTTCCCGCTTTCTGCCTGTTACGTTTGGTACTGAAAATTACTAGAAGGGGTTGAAATAGGGGTAAAGTTCGCCATTTTCGAAGTAACAAATAGAAATGTAACAGAGTAGTCTTGATATTTCGACCTTTTTGGGGATAAATAGGGGATGATAGTTCATTTGATACCCGATATCCGACACACGTAATAACCGACATCGACTAGGGCAGAGCCGCGAGCTACTATATGCGAGCATGAGTATAAATTTTAGAGCTATCAATTAATTGTTCCATACTTTTTCCTAGATGTTGGAGATGTGCCTGCAAGAATACCGCATGGTTGTACTCGATGGTGGATTTCTCTGTCATGCAGCAGTTACAAAACGCAAGGAAGTTTACAAGAGATCCATATGGAGAAATAGAAAGAATTATAAAAGAATTGTTCAGTATTTGAAAACGAAATACAAAGTAATTAAACAGTGTAGGGTGATGTTCGGTTTTACAAAAAGATAGAAATGGAATAGAATATTAATTTGCGGATATTACGTAGCATTTGAGATGACAAATATGTGTTGGTACTTTGGATGTTTATTCCGAGCTGGGTTTATTCAGACAGCAAAATATTTAGTGATACGAAAAGTATAGAAAGGTTCAACTATTAAAATTTGAAAAAATTCAGTTTACGCTCATAATGACAACTTCGCAAACTAACATACGGACACAAAATGTCCACTTTGTAGAATGACAACTTCACACAATAACAACTTCTAAAAACGTCAACTTCACAAAATGTTAATCGCACATACAGCATTTGAGGTTCGGGTACGCCACGGAGTGTTCAGAGTGAATTCGGCGTATAGTGATGTAATCACACTTTACATCTTTGACAAGTAACATGGTACGCACACTGGGCGACACGCGACAGCGACAGCTCAGCGTCTAGACGCGATGACAGGCTGCGGCAGAGAATTTCATATATTTTGTTCTAAGCTCCTCACACTTGGCGTCAGAGACGCTGAGTCGACAAGCTAGGGGAGTCGCCGTGTCTCGTGGTGCTATAAAATTGTCGGCCGTAGCCTGTTGTCGCGTCTAGACGCCGAGCTGTCGCTGTCACCTGTCGCCAAGTGTGCACCTAGGGTTATGGTACCTAATCAAAATTCTGGTTGAGTTAATAATTTATTACTAAATCCAACCAGAAGGAAATCAGACATTTAGCCAACCGTGATACGATACGGATATGAACTGAAATATTCATTCCTTCTAATTATTATTCATGACTATTTTGCACCTTTATGTTGTACTCAAGGTCCAAAGTAAGGATTTTATGAATACATATTCAAACACGGTAACCAAAGGACAGTACATCATGCATTTGTATTAGTTCATCAACTGTATCACTGACTACTTTATCAATTCGTATTGATATAAACATAATCATAGTTTGCACTTGCCGTTACTCTTGTTACCATATTTTCTGTACTATAAATTTCATTACTAGTGCACACTTTTACAATAAATTATCTTCTTCATCGAGTCAATAGTTTTGTTGTTATATTGGCAAAATTTATTGCTGTAAGCGAGATGCGGTGTGATTAGATAACGTTAGTTTTCGAAGTATGCGGTTGGTCAAATAATTGAGCGTGGACTTAGTCAATACTTTGCTGAATTAATGATAGGTAACTTTCCTACATACACCTGCAGCAGAAACAATAATTTATATATATCGTTATCTGATTATATTGAAGTATTGCTGCTAAATTCATAGGACTTGTTAGTAAATTCTAATTTGGATACCCACATCAAGTGTTATGATCAACATACGATCATCAGGATATAATTAAGTTCATGAAAAATGTTTGCTCCCAATTCATTCAAGTAGTCTACTTGAAGGACCTGGGGACTACCATAGCATAAAAATACGAAACTTGGTTTAGCACCAAAGCCGTAACATTTAATTACTATGAAGCAACTACGAATTTCTTTCAGTAAGTTTTTGAGCAAACGAAGTGTCACTAGTCGTGTTCGGCTCCGATTGCAGAATGCCTTTAACCGAAACTTCGTTCTATAACTTCGAAGTTCGAACATATGCCGTCATAACGGTTTCATAGTGACCCTACTGACTGAAGTACTTCTCCATTTAAATCCATAAAAATGCTCGTCTCACTTTATTTCACCATAGCTGTTATCAATGAAATATATGTAAAAAAATAGATACTTTAACGGCATTAAGGATTTAACGCAGTTTTATGTAAAAAATGGCTCACCGTAGAGAATTTCTAACGAGCTTGTGATAAATTTCCCCACTGGAATTGTTATTTTACACGGTATTCTATATTTTATTCATGTTCGAAAGAGATTATGATAATTTGTACAGATTATTGTATTAAACGAACGATATTTCAGAGTACAATCGCTGTATGGAGATATGTCGTGTACCGTAATGTATAATACAAAAGTGGAATGTTTAATCCTAATAAAAATACATTACAAATTGTTTTATTATTTTGTATCCTTTATAATAATAGGTATTCTGTGCATTATTTGAGACCCGAGACTGCGTGCGGTTTTTTCGGTTCTTACACCGAATTTTTTTACGTAGGATAAGTGTCAGAACCTGAAAATATTGATACATTTAAAAAAATAATTGTCGGGTTTCTTAATATGAAGGTAAATTCTGTATAAAAAAATGCATTTTAATATAATTTTCCTATCGATGGTAACAATATGATTGGTTGGTATGATAATGTAATAATAAGTGTGGTTAAAGAGAAATGACGCTAAAGGATTTGATTAACAATTGAATTCTCACAAATCGATTAAGTAATTACCTACCTACTTCAAATGAAACCAACAGGAGTTTCACAGACGCAGCACTAATGTCGATCGGGTTCGAATAACGAGTCCATTTCTCTCTCCCAGAGAATAGCCAGTGTGTTTAGGACACAAAGGTTTCTATTTTTGTGTGTACTATTTCATCGTCTGATCGTATTTACACAGTACGTCCAATAAGTTCTTTTGTTTGATATCGTTTCCTTGGGATATTTATATAAGACGGTAACTAATAAAGTGCTTTTATTACGTTTTTTGAACAACAGCCTGTACCTATTTGTTTTAGTTTTCTATTTTCTTAGCAAATGGCCATATAGATTCTTCAGGTGAGTACTTACCTACTGACCGAAGTTACGGCGTAATGTAACACATCTAGACTAAGGCAATTGTTGTAAATAGACCAAAAAAAAACAACCCGCTGAGTTTCTTGCCGGATTCTTCTCAGGTCTGGGCCGCGTTTCAAACCGGTGGTCCATTTGCTTCTAGTTTTAAATAACTTCGATTTTGACGTTTTGTAAGTACCGCGTAACATGGTCTATACAGAAAAATGATTTTAGACTTTGACTTTGTGACAAGGATTCATGCAGTCAACACTGGGTAACAATTGAGCAACGGACCCTTGGAATAGAAACGAGCCACATGTGTACGCAGATTTTTGTACATGTTGCATTAGGTAACGGTGTTCTTGCTACAAATGGGTTAACATTTTATACCATAATTTCATTTTATTAGTCTGTTTGTCCGCGATGGACGCAAAAATTCCTGAACGGATTTTGATGCAATGAAGTCGTTTAATTGCAATTGGTTGAGTTAAACCAGAGATAACACCAAAAGTTGCGACATTACCGCGGGTGGAGTCGCGGGCATTTATCTGAATACATAAAAATTCTAATCTATACTTTCTAATTCGACTCTCCGAATACGTCTCGGATCAAAGACAACCCTCCGACAACCTTGAAGAGCTCCTCATCATGCACACAATTCCTTTGAGAAACGTGTGGGTATGTTAGCATAAGACAACAAGGGCTGACGTGTGGGACAAACACATCAGTAGGTACCTCTTCTTCAAATTACAAAAGACGTTTCTATAGTGAAGTTATCATTTATACGTAAAACGTAGACGTTTTTCAGTGATATAACAAAAACAAAACCTGTACTGGGATAACATAAGACCTATAACTTTTTTCTATTCTAATAATTATAAAGACAAAAATTTAGATAGTTTGTTTGCATTGGATAGACTACTAAATTACTGGACCAATTGGAAAATATAACTTTTGTAGGATAGCTTATTTATCGAGGAAGGTTATAGGCTATATGTCATTGCGCTATTCCAAAGGAGAGCAGAGCAGTAGAGTATAAATGTCAACACTTCATGCAAATTTCCATACATTACTGGAGAACTAATCCGAGCGAATCTCATAACATGCCATTTTCTAGTTGTCATTTTTAATTGTTAAAGTTGTATATTTGTTTATGTTAAAGAAGAGAGAAAAGTTGTTTATTTTTACAGTAAGGTCCCTTCAATACATATCTAGTATTAGCAGAATGGTTCATAGGTATTGGCAATATTTGCCATTTAGAAATATAATTGCTTAGACTTTTTTTATGTATTTACTGTAAAGCGGTTCAATATAACCGTAAACCAGTAGGTAGGTACCATACACACATTATATTTTTTTAATGATTGGACCACGGAACTCTCAGAAGGTGCTGTGGTCCAACTATTTTTAAAGTTGGACAACTGCACCTAGTAAAGGCCCATGGTCCAACTAGTTGGACAGAGCAGTTGGACCACTGCCCCGCACTCAATTAAACGATCTTATCTCGCGTATAATGTAACATGCACAATATTGGTTCATATGTACTTCAAAGATTTCCCTAGCGGTAGCGCACTGAAATGTCCCGGCAATAGGGAGTAGGTACTGAGTCGTTGAGTACCTAATAACAAATACTTAGCAAAACAAAATCAGTACGAAATGGGTTCACCAAATTCAGATTTAATTCATATGCTTAACTTTCAGTTCCGGGTCTGACAAATCTGATAATTCATACATTATTCACCAATTAGGTTTACATGAAATCACTTATTTCACCTGATTCAATAAAAAAATAGCTGTTCTAGCGTAGAACTCTCGGCCTCTTTCAATGTGCGCCATTTCTCCCGATTCTCAGCCTTCCGCATCCAGTCTATCCCAGCTACCTTTTCCAGGTCGTCAGTCCATCTGGCTGGAGAGCGTCCCACCTTCCGTTTGCCGACTCGCGGTTTACCTGATTAGAGCATTTACACTAGGCGCACACTGGGCGAAACGTGACAGCGACATCTCGGCGACTAGACGCGACGACAGGTTGCGGCCGAGAATTTCATATATTTTGTTCTAAGCTTCGCACACTTGGCGTCAAGGACGCGGAGTCGCGACGACAAGCTAGGGGAGTCGCCGCGTCCGATGGCGCTATGCGATTGTTGGCCGGAGCCTGTCGTCGCGTCTAGACGCCGAGCTGTCGCTGTCACCTGTCGCCAAGGGATAAAACATTTGGATTGCTTGACGTTTTAACTAGATCACACTGGCCATAGTTGCATCGTACATACCTACAGGGGCTTTAGAAAACATTTCTAAGTGCTCTAACCATTATCGCATTTCCAGTTCAGTTTATCCATCCGATCGAGCTCAAGATGTCAAATTCACTTACTGGTAACGTAACTTGGAAATGTGTGTGTGTGTGTTAGTTGCTTTCTAAACAAGTTTGATGACAGTCTACGGTACGCTTCATTCAATTTACGTCTTCGGGTGGTATAGCGAAAATTGAATCGCACCGCAGTCACTCAAGAAATTAAACATGATGTCAAAGTACCTACAGTACACAACATAATATGTGAGGTTTTCGAACTTGTTTGTTACACTACTCTCGAGTTCGGAAAGTTAATAAGGTGAGACACGACAGCACTGAAGCGGGAAATAACATGCTAATGTATTTTCCGCATGTTCTCGCCTTTACGTGAATAAAAATAGGTATAGGAAGACGGTGGAGATGCAGAGGGTTGTTAGTTTTAACTTGTGTAAACTGTTGAGTGGCTCAGACGCAGAATGTCCTTTTCGCAAAATGTCAACTGGTCGCAAAAAATCTCTTTCGCAGAATGTCCCTTTCGCAAAATGTCCCTTTCGCAGAATGTCTTCTATGATATGACATACGACCACAACACATTACAAAGCCATGAAACAAATGTGGTCTTTCGGCGATTGCCACATCGCGTCATAAAAAATATTTTCATGAGATCCATAATACGAATTCCGCAATGTAGACCACAACGCTTTCATCATCATTCTCTGAACCTTTTTCCCAACTCAGTTGGGGTCGGCTTTCCAGTCTAACTGTGACGCGGCTGAACTTCGATATTTTCCGTGGAGCGACTGCCATCTGACCTCCACAACCAATGGTCATTATGACCAATGGCGATATCGAAGTTCCAAATTAGACTAGTTGGACTTTTGTGGGCTCCAACTACCCGTAACGACTGCCATAGATATTTGTATGGCAACCGGGACCGACGGCTTAACGTGCTCTCCGAGGCACTAATAAACCTGCGATAAATACACACATAACTTCGAAAAGCATCGAAAAGTCATTGGTGTGTGCCATGGTGAACCTGGGATCGAACCCGAAACCTCGTTTCAGCAGTCCATAACCCAAACCACTAGGCTACCGCGGTCAATTACCACAATTAACCACAACGCTTTGTGAGTAGCATTTTTTACCACAATAAACGTTATCGGTCTTTAAGAATAACATATTTACTAAAAAAGTAAAAGCAAAAAAATATCAATCCGTTTCAAATATAATATTCGTGATATGTATGTCAAACTATTTATCTAAGTAAATAGAGAAAATCTGAGGGTCGTGTTTAAATGGCGATCCATCGGACCAGTAGTATTTGAACTGTATAATATATCTGGCTCACAATATTTTATCTCAAAGTTGAGATCTCCATTATGTTTTTATTTGCTTCATCTGCTTTGACTCACCTCTATCGATTTCTTTGTTGATTTCAGGATGGTGGAAATTTTTGGAAAATCTTTGAAAACTATTAAAATAATAATAGGGTAATGTTTGATTATTTTATTATTCTTGTAAATTGTTATTATTCGAATCTTCTACTAGAAAAACAACTTAGCAACTAGGTAAAACTTTAGCGAAATAAAAATTAATTACATGTTGTTAAAAATTCCTATTGTCTCTCATACTAAAGTATTTAAAAAGTACGAACCCTTTATGTGAAAGTCCGCCTAACACCTGACGGATTATATACTTAACTCACTCAGATAAAAAATTTATACCCAGCCAGTAACCCACCTTCTAATTAATTAGGAGATCAAATGTTCCAGTATATCCTCCAACATAACACACTTTATCCTACGGGTTCATTCACCACGATTATATTTGTCAATATTGATCCCTTACTATTTGTACTCCATCAATGGTTATTAAGAGGGATCTCCTACAACCTGTGCCGAAGCATCCAATCAATAAAGGTTATTTAATCTTCGAAGGAAAGGGTTCTCGTCGTACAGGGTGAGAAAAAGATTATGTACGTATTTTTATCATATTCCCAAAAGTCGATTGTGTAGATAGGGTAAAGTGAAGACGAAAATGATGTGAGTTTTTTTCATTTTATGCAAGTTAAGCTTTGGTACATAACCTTTTAGACTGATCTTAACCTTAAGCGCCCGTTATCCTTTGATCTGTATTGGTTTATTATTTCACATACTTTTTTATGCCCTTTTTTATAACATTTAGGTGGCAGACAAGTACACGGCCCACCTGAATGGGAAGTGAAGGAAGCCCGTTTCCAATACCTACAAGAGTTTACTGCTAACTCGATAATCTCATATTAAAAAAGGTATCATTACGCTAATGAGCCTCTAATCTATCACAAATGCAACCAATGTAGTGGGCTCTTGGCTAAATTGCTAACTGACCAACTGACGTTAATATATTGGAATACTAAATATCTGCAGTCTAAGGATAGAAGAACTGGCAAAGTATGTCCGTATATTACTATGAGTGGATTTTATTTGACACGTGAAAATAAATGTTTGTTGATCAATATACCTACCTACCATCTTTCTCTTCATATTTTTTTTCTTGTTATATATTATTTCACTTTGTCGATAGGTAGGTATCACAGCTATGATATGTATATCCTTGAACCTTAATAATGCTCTCTCCAGTTGTTTGTTGTTTTTAGATTCAAAAAGAAATCACAGATATACAAAAATCGGCACGATTCAATACTTTTGTCTGCAGCAAAACTGATTTGTACATGATAAATAAATAATTACCTAGCGGCCATTGACGGCGAGATGATAGTCTAATATTACACAAATGCCATGCACATCTGAAGCTTTCAGACGAACTATTAGGTAATCGGTGCTTTTAGTGCCATTATGAATATGACGGAATTGATGCTTAGATGAAGAAACTTGTAATACTTACAATGTTTTATGCTACAACAATTTAAGATTTTTTTATTTAAATTGGACACATGGACACGTCATCATGACTTCACCTCGCCTGATGGTAAGCTAAACGTGGCTTTTAACTGGGGGTCATCATTACATAATACGCTTTTTATTCATTTAATTTAAGGACAGGCATTGATGAATACAACAATGGTTATTATTATATTTAATAGTAAAACATACACCTAAAGTTTCTTATTGTTTCTTTAACCTTTTAAATCAGTCACAGAATGTACGATAACATTTGTTGTGTTTCAAGTTTAGGTCCAAATCGGCTCATCATAAAAGCTGAAATCCACCAGTACAATTCCCACAAGCAAAAAATATAGAATAGTTACATGAAAAAAAATACGCAAATAGTAGGTAGGTAACTAAAGGTCTTACTCAAAGGAATACTAAAGGACAATTTATTTATTTCCTAAAAATGTTCTGCGGATATGTGGAAGAGCAAAATACTTCCTTATACTTAGTAGATTTCGTTCGTAAAGGGAGCCGTATGAAGTCGTAAAATATGCCAATAATGACAGTTATAGTGGTGGAAACGGTTTGTTTTGGTCGTTTTCTAAACAAAATAAAAAAAATAGGGAATTATTTTCTTTTTCAGTTTTCCTTTAGTTTCATGTGATGGTAGCATGACTGCATAAGGTATGAAGTAGTTGGAGTGCGTGGTCGGGAAGTCCTACGCACCCAGGGTAACGTAGCCAGCAGAGCCCATCACTAGCAGAGGAGATGGTGCAGATTTCGGTCAATCAGAATTGTCTTGATTGACCGTCGACTGAGGTAGGAGTGACCTTGTAGAGGGCTGGTTGCTGCGAAGGGGAGGGCTTGGTTCTCTGAGCGAGGGTGTCAGGGTGAAAGGACGGCCATCTGTCAACTTAGAGACCCTGCGGGCGCGGTGGAGCGATGCTCGCCTCCCCCCCTCGATGGGGCTATCTTAAAACTGTAGAAAGCCGAAAATCAGCCGGGGTGCGAGTAAAATACCTTAAACACCCCGGTAATTGAGACCAGAGACGTCGTACGGTTTTAATCGGTTCGATTACGAATCCTCGGCATCCCTCGGCTCGAGCAAGGGATTACCGCGCGTAAAATAATAGCTGCCAGTAGAAAAAAAAATAAAATGTACATAAAAAAGTTATAAATTTATTACAATTCAAATACATTTTGGTAACAAAACTAACACTACAAATACTTAATTTAAACATTTATCTTATTTGACTCGCTCTTATTTCTGCAGGCAAACTGAAACGGAAAAAGTTACGTTAATTTAGTCTTTCTGTAACACACAGAAATAATAATAGCTACAGAAGTGCCACATGTGTTAAAAGCATGAGCCGCTGACGTAAGTTTAATTATAAGTCTTATTTGAAAATTCATTAGTCCGATACACATGCCGAGATTCGTGTTTGTGAGCAATGTCTATGTATGCATCGCACAAACAAGCATTTTATGGAGTTTAAGTTCTTTATGAGTTTTGTTGCAGTTGCAAGACAGTGGCAACATCGTATATAGAAAACGCTAGCAATGCCACTTCTATTCTCTTGTTAGTTCTGTGGTGTAACACCACATACATTATGTAGGAGCACGTTAAACCTTCGGGAGTCGGTTGTCGAGTCAACGACCTCGAATTTATTTAAATCCAGGAATATCGCTTTTATCTGTTTGGACATTTAATTTTATGCCTGCGTAAGTACATTCACGTACCTAAATTAATAAGTAGGTTAGATATAAAATGGAATAAATAATATCTGGTTAGTTAAATTATGTATCTATCGGTCTAATCATAGAATGATATAAAAGTTAATGGGTACTGTGTACCTACTGTTAATTTTGGTTTGATACTGGATATTTTTGGAGCACTACCAGGGTGTTTTTAGGAGCCAAATAGAATGGGGTTGAATGTTGTGTTTTACTTTGCTGGAATCCTAGTAATCGGTTAGGGATTATTAAATTTAAAGTTTCACTTAAGCAGGGTAGAGTAGGGTGAAGCTAACAGGGGCTAATACGGAGCGACAAAGTATGAATGACGCATATTAACCAGCTTCTGTGGTGTGGTAGTAGAGCGTTTGACTAATCAGTGATTGGGGATTTGATTCTTGCTTAATGTAAATATAGACCAAATAGACTATGTGTGCATTGTTTTGAATGCTCATAAGTAATGTATGTATATTTGTAACTGCGTATATTTACACGAGTTGTAAAATCCATCTTTCAAGCTATGCTTAGTATAGGTCTCTAAACATGGATCACATTGCGTAATATTATAACGTCCCAGAATATTTCTTAATTATTATTTGATATTGAAATAAGAACAAAACCAAAGATGTGTGTTTGGTAATTTCACGGATGGGTTATATGTAAGCTGAAAGTAACAATACAATGCGAAGATCTCATCAAAAGAGGAAAAACATCTTACAACGCGGAAAAAACACGTATGAATTCCGTCTTTAGGGTTCACGATAAAATATTATTTCTTTTGAAACCTTACGGAAATCCTACGTTTTAAAAAGAAAATATGAGGGTGAGTGCAATAAAATAAACATGCAGATTAACCTTCTGTCGCACTTATGGCTGAATAAAATTTTAGACGAAAATAAGGTTGAGGAAAAATACTATTATCATTTTCATGAACAATTCAGACTACAATAATGTAGACATCACCGGTCGTTTACCCCGTCAAAGGGGTCAATGATCAGTTACACTTAGGTTTACTAATACTATGAAGCGTGTATAATGCTAAAAATGATATTTAAAAGAACATATTACTGATTGAAAAAAAACACTAAATAGTTTTTTAACTTCAGTACTATCGCCTGTCTCTTTCGGGAGTGTTTCCCTAACACACTGCATACATAAGAAATAATTACTATTCCATATTGTTGCAATATATTAGTCTATAAGTTAAGTACAGTGAAGTATTCCAAAGCCAATCTGCATATATATTTATTGATTCAGAAAGTCCGAAATCAAATTTGCTCAAAGTTTGAACTTCCGTAAAGTTGTTTAATACAATTTTGGATTGCCAGCAATCTCTGGCGTAGACAGATTTTCTAAGAACAAGTTTAATGTAATGTTGGTTATTTTGTCTATGTTTCTATTATAATTATGTAGGGTATAGGGGGTCCTCTAAAACCTACAGAGGCAAGCCAACTTCACCTTTAAGGGTAGGTAACGCCGTACCTACACCTGCTGACGGACGGGTGAGGCTGTAGCGCTGGCAATTCTTTTAGGGTTGGAAGGTAAGATGAAAGCCTCGGAGCGTACTTAATTTTTTTATAATAGGACACGTCAATTTGACTTCACATCTCCTGATGGTAAGCTGAAGGTAAAGTCTCAGGAACGAGGGTCACCGTTACATACACGTACCATGTTAACAATGGCGGCACTCAGCTTGATGGCCTCATCAAAAGAGGATTGTCGCAGCACCGCGTGACACCCACCGGTCTCACTAGTGCTGCGACTACAATCCCTACCCGGTTATGCACTTGCTGACCCCTGAATGCAATCCAACCGAGATTGGATTACTATGGAGGGTTTTTTTGCAATCGTGCATGGTGGAGCTACCCAGCCGAATTTTGGGACATATTTGTGCCATCAAATTTCTACCACCAGTAATAATCACTTAATCTGAAAAAGCTGCCGGCATTTATGGGATTTTCGTTAAACTTCATTAGTATCATGCAATCCAGGCCATACGCCTGGATTCGAACCAGGTATTCCTTGAGCGTAAGGCCAACTCCTTGATCCCTAAGCTACTGATGCTTATACGTTTTTTTTTATGTGTGGATTTTTACGTGTCTGTGTGTTTGAATGAGATAGAGTGTAGTTTGTGTGATCGAATGACATCTTGTGTTTATCAATGATGATAATTCTTGTTCTGCTTACCTTATAAGAAGTCAGCGCGATGATATTTACTTTACTAAGCACCGGTGAATCGTTTCTTGGGCATGCTGAAAATCAACATGATGGTTCATGTTTAATTTTCAATTCGATAACGTGCAAATTAACAAAATAATACGCTCTGTTCTTGAAAGGTAAGCAGAATTAATGAAATAAATAAGTAGTTTGAGCGACTTTCAGAGCCAGCTAGTAGTTTTTGCATCGGGGGATAAATAATATCAGAAGAAATATAAAATCTGTGCCAACTTACTTAGGCTGAATTAGATGAAAAGGCATCTTTCTGACTGCCTCCTCAGCTATGTCTAATGGGAAGGCGAATTCTATCATGTTCTCGTTAAGGCAATCGTTATAAGTGGATGCCAGCTGGCACCTGTCCGACATGCCCTCAATACTGTCGAGGCATAGTCGGGAGACAGTGTTCAATTTTCGTACTACTCGTGAATTCTTCCCGTTTACCAGACCTGCGAGATGGATCAGGAGTTCTCGGTTTACCTGCGAGTCAAACAAAAGATGAACATTAAAAATTTGAAAAAGGAGACTAAGTACGTCACGGGCGAAGCCGCGGGGAATAGTTCGTAGATTATATAGTATAGAATAGAAAGACAGGCACCCAGACCGATGTAAACATACATAACTATCTACGCATGTATACAAATATTTGCACAGGGTAAGAATCGAAACATTGACCGTGACAAGTGTTTGTTAGAAAGTGATAGTACAAAATATTTCTTGCAAAAAACACCGACTTTAACAGCTCAAATTGTAATAGAATACGTGAAGCGCCAGCTATCAAATAAAAAAAGTATCATCAAAATCGGTTCACCAAGATGAAAGTTCTGAGTTAACATAAAAAACAGTCGGATTGGGAACTTCCTCCTTTTTAGAATTCAGTTGAAAAATTGATCGTCAATCTGAATAATGTTATTATTTTTTAATACCTATGAAAATGAAAAAAATGAAAAAATATTTATTGTCAATAAGAGTACAGTTTTTTAACAAAATGTCCGTTGGCCCCACACTAGGCAAGCCTGTCCTGTGGGTACCTCTTACGATTACACAAGTTACATTTACTTGGTCGACATTGTTACTCTTATAAAGTTACCTATCTTAAATTTTTTTTTTTCTCTTTACATAAATGCATAAGTATACATACTTTCTATCAAGGCAATATTTCGAGTAAAACAATACTATAACTTCATTTTTGAAAGCAGGAGTATTTTAACATATGAGCTCACCTTGCCATGGTTAATGACATCACTTTGTTCCAGCATGCAGGCTGCAAAGCATTGACCAGACCTAGATACTGGTGAAGAGTTCGTGAAGTAAGCTCTCACATCTTTCGGTGTCGCTCGTACTTTTATCACGCAAGATTGAGCCATGCGGACGAGCGCATCCAAGTGACCTTGAACCTGATAATATAAAAATTTTGCTATTGATAATGCATTAATGTATAGAAAAATTGTAGGACGACCTTAATGGGAGACCAATTACAAAATAATCATCATTCTCCGAGCCTTTCCCAACTCAGTCGGGGAACCACGAAGCGGCATACTTTGATATTTGCCGTGAAGCGACTGCTATCTGACCTACACAATCCATTGGTGATATCGAAGTTAGATCAGTTGTTGGACTTTTTAGGAGTAAACTACTCGTAATGACTGCCATAGATATTTATATGGTAACCAGGACGTACTCTCCGAGGCACCAGTGTAAATAATAGGCATATTCATGCATACAAATTATTACACTTTTTTATACTACTTAGTTGGACAAGCACACGGATGGAAAGCGGTCACCGTGGCCTATGGACGTGTGAAACTTACACTGAGCGGGAATCGAACCCGCGATCTCCAACACTCTATACATTCTATACTAATATATTTTTTGTTTATTCTCCCTCATGTGCCTATCCTCTGCCAAGCATAATAAATTTATTGTGGGTTGAATCGTTTTAAAATACAAATTGTATATTGATTTCTATCTAAATATGATTGGTATTTGAACATCAAATAAATTCATGTTTATGTTATGATATTGGAAAATGTTATTAGATTTCAATATACAAGCATATTATTTACTGAATGTATTGGGACCACATATCGAAGTATTGAAATAGGACAAAATATAAAATACTGTCTCAAGTTTAATATTATGCCAAATTTTGCAGTTCTAAATAGCAAAAAATCTTAGTAGGTAAATCTTTAGTCAAAATTTTATGAAAATTTAAAAAAAAAACAGAAATATTCAAACGCATGTCTAAGTGGTCTAAATCTCTAGTACAGGAAACTGTTTCTGGATGAGTTCAATCTCTTAGACTTGCGTGTTTTTTCGACTAGGTAAAACGTACATAAATTACGTACACACGTACACATTAATTCTGGGATATTAAATGACCATTAATTGAATTAAGTTTTTTTGCCCGCCGTATCTAGAATTATCAAGTGAATTAATGAGAATCGAAATAGAGGTGACATAGGTAGTTTTTCTCATTATTGTACCTTAGGATCAGCGAAGTCAACCATTGTGCCTGATGATCGCTGCAGTCCTAACGCCGAAACGAAGGGCATCAAACACAGTGCAATATATGGTAACATCATTATTCTGGAACAAGAAAGTAAAATATTTTTTAAAGATATAGATATACAATGTATTTTTATCATCATTAGACCGTTTGACCACTATCTCATCTGTTGCTGAGTGATAAAGCAACCTATTTGTACTTGAATTGAAGACTTCCAGGTTATAGCTTTTCGGAAACAGACTCAGGTAGGGTAAAAAAAAGAGAAAAAAAAGGTGGGTATTCCACTCCTTTGTAGTGTATGTACGAACAGACGTAGGGTAGACCGAGGCGATTCGGATCGCAGGGCGAATCGGATCAAAATAAGGAATTTGAAAATATCTCAAATTACGCGCGTTGCTGAACGCAACCATAGCTGCACATCTCTTCCTCCTTCCCCCCCGCATCTGTTGCTATCGGAAATATTTCATTCGTTTTAGTAGTTTAGTGCCGGCGACGCTCGCCAGGGAAGTGGACGTGAGGCGATATCGGTTTTGGCGCCAAAATCTAAGGTACGTAATTATGTTTCCTTGTAATTTTGTTTCAAGCTTTCGTTGAATTGTTTTGGTTTTTGTTTTATTATATTAGGTACGAATGTAATAATTTGAATTCAATTGATTTTTAATGATTATGTAACAGATATTTTGACAAAACGTAATTTTTAACGGCTAGTGATATGGGGCGAATCGGATCATGTCTTTCGGGGCGATTCGGATCAGTACCTAAAATGACAATAATTTGCTTAAAGTTATTTTTTGATTGTTTTAGATGGTTCGAACCTATGTCAGAAAAACTAACCAAGGTCAGTGGTCTCAGGAAGATATGAGAAAAGCTCAACCAGCTCCTTCCACGAGTGCTCAACAAGCTACCATTCTACAAGAGGCAGAACAACAGCAAAATCAGATCGAGAATGCCATGAAAGAAATCAAATCAAATTTAAACAGAAATTGCTTTTTTTTAACCTCAAAGTCAAAATGATCCGATTCGCCTCGGTCTACCCTACTGCTGATTTCTTTATTTGGTCAAAGTTAAAAAAAGTAGTTTACTTTTAGGTTAAAGTTATTCATTTTAATTGATCTTACTTTTTATTTTTAAGTTTTTCCCATAATACCATGAAAGTGGAGACTACAGTATTTATCTTTCATTGGTTGAAAGTTGACGCAGCAAATATTGCTGATACAATTTAAACAAGTTGCGGGTTATTCGCAAATAACGAATGAATGTGATTTTATTTGATTGTTCTTTGCACTGAAGTACTAGGTAGTTATTAGTCTACGAACAAATTTATTCTTGCTTTAATTAATTTTCTTGTCCGTCAGTTTTCTTTTCTTTTTTAATGGAAAAACTTTTCTAAAAGAAAATTTTCACACTCACACATTGCTTACTTACACGGCAAATTGAACACGTTTGTTTGTATAATATATTATTGCTTTGACACAAAGATTTTCTTTACAATAATAATATTATGTTTCCTCATGCAATATTATGAACGTCATTGAATAGGTACACAAATACAGTTTTATGAAAACAATTTCATACTGGTACCATATCATATTAGCACTCTTTACGCAACTTATTATTATATTTATGTAATGGGGATCTTATTCAGTCTGTTCTTAAGCCAGTCTCTCCAAGTCTCATGATTGTAGCATTAAGGGATGAGACTTGGAGTGATACTTAATTGCCAGTAGGTACCTAAGTTACGTTGAAGATTAATCTATTTACTTTTTATAAAGTTCCTGATTGAACATCCTCGCATTGAACGACAGATTAATCGAATCTTATGGCCATTATCAATTTTCATTTTTAGCTGGAGACACTTTCATCTATTCGGTGTAATCAATCAATGTCACCTCGCCCGCACCTTCATAGCTACCGGTGTCTATTTTTGGTATCAAAACCCATTTAGGTAGTTTTGTATTCAAAATTCTATTTGTCTGTAATAATTATGAATAGTTTATGTGAGATTTCGTTTAATAATGATCACATGACACACACACGATATTTACCAAATTTCAGTCCAGAAATAAGATTTGTGGTATTGTTTTTAGCTTATGTCCGTGTTGAGAGAAGTTAAGTTTTGAAGATCACGCGTTTTCCTTTAGTGATATCCAACTGGAGAACTAATACACAGAATATACGTATAGAATGAATCTACTAGATATCGTATGAGTGACTATATTTGATATAAACTACGTTTCAGGATATAAGATAACAATTCGGACGATAAAATCATTTCAGATGTTGCTAAATTTGCTAGGTACTTATATCAAGTGACTCAGAAATTTGGTTAGAAACAAAACACCTTATAATCCACATATAATCGGTTCTAGAATATAGAGTTATATTGAAAACGTTTACGTGCTTTTTCATTATGAATTTATAATAGAAAAAATACATGAAAAGGAAAAGTTAAAAAGCAGGTTCTAGATCCCATTGATTTAATCAGGACAATACGTTAAGTTGAAGAGAGAGAGAGAGAGAAGAAGAAAGGCATGAAAAAAAAATGGAAGGTAGGTACGTCATGTCACATAATCATGCTATCCTCGCATGTGTATAATAACCTCATTAAAATCCTATCAAAAACCAATAATGGAAAAAATAATAGCTAGGGTACAAGGGTGATACCTATTCAACACACATGATTATGATTTCATAGGACTAACCCCGAAGAAACAATCACAAATATCATCTATTTACAAGTATGACGCATGAATCAGAATACATTTTCGCTTTCACGATCGCCTAGCAGTGTAAAATAAAGACGACCCTAAAAATGAGGTTTTTGCTATAAAAATATAATTAAAGGACTTTAAAATCCACGCAGTCATTGTACACAGTATGGAGCAATAATTTAAGTTTAATTGACAATTTATTTATTTTAAATTTAAGATTAATGTAACATATATAACTATTTTCTTGAATGATTATATTTAGACATATTATGTCTAAATATAATACCTACTTTACTTGTAGAGTATCTATCTGCAAAAATGTTGAACTTTATCTATTGAATTGAGACCATTGTAACTTACCGTGTTTCGAGCAATAAATGATTGTTATTATATTATAAATACACTTGGATTGAAAATAGAAAATACCTACAACGAATTCACGACCTATTTCAGTCAAAATATTTCTCGATTCTACTTACAATTTATCAGCAATTCGTGCTCACCTGGTACTCGCTTTGGCAGCAAAACTCCAATGCATTGTCAAAAAAGTACGTGTAGTTTATAAAACTTGGAAGAAACTCATTGTTTTTCGAAAATAGAACAATTCTCATTGTTGCGAAACTACTTATCTGGTTCGGTTTTCATTTCTTTTGCCTTATTTTGGCTGCCACCAGATGGCTGAATTGAATACGTAATTTGTGGTTTGATTTTGTCCTTGGATTGTGAACGGTACGTTAACCATATTTATGTTCAATGATCTATTTTTAATGTTTTATACTTACATTTTTATTCCAATTATCTTTTATTTAGTTTTTTCACATACAGTTTTAATACAATTTTGGCATATGTTAGTAAGGGGCTTTACTATCAATTAAACACTAACGGTCTTATTACAAAACACGGACTAACTTTAAACCCAGGTTTAAAACGTCTTTAGACCATGGTCTAACGAAAATCTTATTACAAAACGCGTTTTAGTACTAAACCTGGGACTATCTCTGGTCTAAAGATAAACCTGCGTGACACCTAGTTTAACGTTGGTCTAAGTATCTAAACCACGAAAATAAAACGTCAAACTTGTCATTTTGATTTGATTTGTGGAAAATACCAAAATACATCATATTTTGGCTTACTTTTTCCTCGGCAGTCCAATTTTCGCCCCTCTTTTTCTTTTCTTCTTCCATTATTTAATTCAAATTTAAAAGTTTAAACCATTGGAAACGTAAAAGTTAGTACGGGTATTGAAATGATTCAAAAGTGGGTATAAAAATTTTAAAAAAAAATTGAACAACGCGCGGGCTCCGAAAAACTACGCTTCATTTAACGTTCATCATAGATCGTCCAATATTATAATAATGATTGCTAAATAAAGGCATGATAATGATATTTTACTATAAAATAAAGTCCAACTATCGTTCATGACTTTAAATTTAATAATTATAATGTTGTAAATATTTTTTTCACCATTTTTTAGTAAATAATATTTATTAACGATTTCAGAAAATTTTTGCTTTCTGAGAAAACGGAACGTTGCGACCGAATGATATCACAATGAACGAACAAAAGTTTTGAGTAATCTGTGGTTGTTATTAGGCCAAGATTTAAACCATGGCCTAAGTAGTCCACGGATTATTCTGTTTTTGTAATAAGAAGAAGTTTAAACCTTGGTCTTAAAATTAAGCCTGGACTTCATAGTCTGGGTTTAAACCTGACTTTAGTCCGTGTTTTGTAATAAGACCGTAAGAGACATCCGAACTGTGAATTTCTACAAAAACAATTGAGACTGCTTAATGCCATTAACTATTAATTGAACTATTTTCCAATCTTATATTGTGCGTTTGTTTGCGTTCTTGAGAATGTTTTAACGTATATTCCACATTCGTCACATTTGTTCGCCCCACATTCCTAAAATTTCCTAAGCAAAAATTCCTGTTTACATAATTCAAGATGGTCTCTGGTTTACAAGACAGATCGTTCTTTTTTTATTCATAAAAGTGAATGATGCCTTGGAACAACTTTGTAACTCCTTGTTGCATCTCATCCTAATCATGATGGATGACGGATGATGACCACAAACTTTTCTGAGTACAAACTTTTGCATGCTTCTGGTTATGGTCGATATTATTTTTAAAAAACTTGCTCATGTCTGCTTTACTTTAAATAGGTATATCTTGAAAGTACATACTCGTATTATGATTAATTCTTTACTTAAATTAGGTAGGTATGTCAGATAGAAATAATATATGTTTATTTTACTTCAGGTCTTTTAGTGTTTTTAGTTAATATGGGGGTCGGTTATATACTTAATGGTAACTCTAATATCCAATCATATAGATTTTTTTGATATAGTATTTGGTGTGATAAAAATCGCTGACGTGACATTTATAAGGGTGGAACCACACTTCGCTATTCGCCTTTATTCACGTGTATTATAAACCGAAGTGGAGAGGGCTTATTCGTGTATTATTTGCTTTGTTCGCACGAATATTCGCCTTAGTCACTCTTCTATGACGAATAATTATTGTGGAGGGTTTAGTCATCTATAAGAATTTCCTCGAATACAATATAGGCGAATAGCGAAGTTTGGTTCCACCATAAAGTTAACGTGCAAAGCGACAATTTCTTAGTAATATTACAGAATATAATATCCAATATTTGCAATTACACACCTCGATAAATATAATATCAAAATTATTTTGATCTTGACTCATATTCCAGAGGTCTGAATTGCAAACTGAAATGAATACATACAAAATTAATAAAATTTGGTTTGTATTCATATTTGATTGACAGTAAAAATTCGAGTCGAAGACGTTTGGGACACAAATTCTACGGACACTGTGTCCCTAAGTGTACTTCCAAATTTATTTATTTTTTCGAAGACGTTACGGACACCAATATAAAACGATAGTTTTGTACAGTCGGATGGAAAACTTCTAGTTGTTTATAAATACATTTCGCTTCAATGAAATACCTACAGAGGCGCTGAGTCGCGTGCGCGTCGCGCGTCGCCGCGAGGATTTTTGGAAGAGCACAACATGTTGTGAAAAGGAAAACGATGCAGTCGTTCATCTCTTTTGCTTGTATAGGTGTCTCGCTCGTATTGTTGTAGTACATGATTGACGAACCGCATGACATTCGTCCTAAGTCAAGGTCAGTGGAACTACGGCAGTATTAATTACGTATATTATTTAAAAAATGAATAATGTGGCACTTATTGTTGTATTTTATGTACTGTGGAGGTAAGTCAAATAATTTTATATATTCTCTTGTTGTAAAGTTTGCTTCAAAAACTTAATTCAGAAGACGATTTTAATGTTAAACAAGTCAATCATAGTTTCATACAAACGCTCTTATACTTTGTCTAATGTAGGATGATAATAATGACAGGTCTAAATAGTGTAGCCCATATAGTATAATCGAAAATGAATCTTTCGATTTTCGATTATCGTTCCCGTAGAAAATGGAATCGAAATTTAGAAAAACACAAAAACTTTTTATTTTTTATTATTTTAGGTACCTAACTTACTTCAGGATGACAAAAGAGAAGTTTTATGGTATAGTATTTATGTTTCGTACCATATTAAGCAAATTATATCACAAAAATTTTAGTAGTATAAGTACTTAATAATTTTAATAAATTATTTTAAATTCGATTCATTCGATTCATTTGTGTATAGTGTGCTATATTCTTGCAAGACGCTTCACTATGACAAGTGGGCGGGGCTTGTCTATGTAATACAATAATTTTAGGGGTATGATTTTGTATAAAAAAATACGATATAAAAAAAAGACATGAACTGTCATTTTTATCATCCTACATTAGACAGAGTATAGGTGATTACTCCTATATTACTCAATGAGTTTTTAAAATATTTTAGCGATAAAATTGTATTTTCCATAAAGATTTTACAATAAAATTAATAATTTTTCGAACTAGGGTCGAGCGAGTGAAGCGTCTGTAATGGCGTCTTGCACTTTTTTGCATTAAATAATTCTAATTGAAAATCAAATCTAAATAACAAATATCAATTCAACGTGTTGCCTGGTGTTTTTAATGTGTTTTATTTTTTTGTAAAATCTAAAATAAATTCTCTTAGCAAAACATACAGTTATGAATAGGTATTCGAGGCGAGAATTGAAATCAAATATTTCATTTGTGTAAAAATATTTTATTTGTGTAAAAATGAAGAATATTGCTTCCAATATAGAGTATAAATTAATTTTGCAACAGAAACACGCTTCTCGCGAGAGGCTCGTTGCTACTTCTTCTTGCAATAAGTAGCAACGAGCCTCTCGTGAGAAGCGTGTTTCTGTTGCAAAGTTAATTTATACTCTATATTGGAAGCATTAAGGTTCATAAACAGCACTGTATCTAGGTATATCTTTATCTAATGAAGCCTACCAGCTGCGCGGCGCCGTAATTAATTATTGCCGGTGCTATTAATTATTTACAAAAAAGACATTGATTATTAATGTTTTTGTTAGTTACACCCATTTTATAATGTCCTAGTTACCCCTGGTTTAAAGTTATTTTTTTAAATGTTTATTTTAGAAATTTGTAACAAAAAACTGTTATTTTCATTCGTTGTCATGACAAAATCATGGTTTAAATTTTCTTTTTTTTTATTATTAATATTTACAAAATCTACTATCAGATGTTCATTAATATTTACACCTTAGTACGCCTGGTTCAAGTACTTTTACATTGTAGGTATGAGTTACATTTTTATTTTTATAAGTTTTGGAGTGTCATGACAACTATTCTAAATACTGTAATTATTCTAGTCTATGCTATAATAATGTGGATAGATTTTATTTTGTTTGTTCTCATTATTATCTGTGATTTTTACATACGTTACATGTGTATTTTAGTAATAAGTACCAAATGAATCAATAAAACTGATGTTCAAATATTCAAAATTGATTTTATTATAGATCATGGTAACCCACTATATTTAAAATATACCTTGCATGATACACATATGCCAAGTAATACATGCTACTGGGAGCTCCTGGCAATGCACAGGGGCCCCGGCCCATAGGTCGTTGAATACAAAAACGACAAGAAATGTACATATTCGATTTTCACATTACATAACATAACATAAACTCAAGCCCATATCCCCGAAAAGGTAGGCAGAGGTGCTAGCACCCATATTTCGCCAGTTTATGTTTAGATCCCAATGTAATTATAACACTTTTGTATGAGACTGTACTGAGCCGATTTAATAAAATGATAGTGTCCGTAACGTCTTCGAAAAAATAAATAAATTTGGAAGTACACTTAGGGACACAGTGTCCGTAGAATTTGTGTCCCAAACGTCTTCGACTCAAAAATTCTAAGAGGCATATGAATTAGATTAAATTCGGGGATTACTTTTTGAGCTAAATTTAAAAGTGAAAATCTTTGAACAAAATGTATAATAATTTTATATTGTATTTCTGTAAAGAGATTTTACAATTCAACCTTATTAAATAAATGAGAAATTTGACATCAGCAGATTGGAAATTGTATATTTTTGGGATAATAATATCGCTGATTCATACATTTTACTGCTGAATGACTAGGCAATGAAGCGGACATTTCTCAGTCAGATTGTACGTGAGGCGCTTACTAAATAGCCATCGATATACGTTCTGAGTTTCTAAAGACTCATAATAGTAAAAATCTCTATAAAACTCTATAAATACATAGGGAATGTCCTCACAAAAACAGGTGTATCTACAAGTAATGATTTAAAAATTCATGTCTGTATTTATTGGTTCTAAACATATTTTTTTTGGGTAAATCGGGTGTACCCAAAGTCGATTTCGAGGTGAAGCACTTGACGTGACTTTTTGGGTATAACCTTCAATTGTAGACGGTATTGCCATTTTTTTTGCTAGACAGACTTTTTTTATAATCAACTAAGAACATATATATGTTATAAAAACTAACAAAATTTTGCGTTTTTCACAAATGTAACAAGAGGAGGCGACTTGCCATGATGTGTGATTGTACAGATTTCGTTTTCTAAATAGCATCCATTTAAACTATAATAAAGATGAAAATGTTACGTTGTACATAACGGATAAACACGTTTCCTTGGTATAATAGCAACTGCGTATGGTAATCAATCAGTTTTATAGCCAATTTGCCTGATGGGAGAACATTTAGATACACATATTTATTCTTCATGAATTAGAAAGCATGTATCCTTTAATCCTCATGTTATTTTGCGTCCATGGCATTTATAATAAAATATTGTAATATTAGAATTAGATAGAAAAATCACCAAAACTGATCGTAGTTAATATGATTCTTGAAGAGAATTCCAGAATTGCAATGTTTTATCCCAAATAACGCATCTTTAGGAGAAAAACATTGCAATTCTTGAACTTGTCAGAAAAACAACAAAAACCTATCGTAATATAATTCAAGAAAAATAACGCTAATTGTATGTTCGTGACCTTTAACATTAGGGTAACCCTGAACTCAATTCCGACGTAGCTTCAATCGAATATCGAGATAATGATTTCCTTTCATCTATTAAAATATTAATTTTACCCAATATTACCAAACATGTTGCAACTCGTTTTATAAAAATACACAAATTATTTGAGAGCATGAAGCATGACAGATCTTTATCAAAACGATATCAACCCAAATTACGAATCATTAAAAACGGCCAAATTTCGTTCATTACATTTTGAGCACTTTCAGAAACGTACATTTATAACTAAAGTTAAAAAAGTAAAATATCAATATACTAATGAAAATGATGTCAAAAAAGATACTGCAGTTGTCGATGATTGTCTACTTAACGTTGTTGATAAGCTTTACAGTATGTCAAGAGGAGACGACAGTAGCAGCGACCACGAAAGGAGAAGGAGAAGAGGAAGAAGAAGAGCCGCAGAAAAAGAGTTGTTCTATTTGGTGCTGGATCCAGAAGATTGCAATGTTTGTCATCTCGCAACTGCTGAGTGGTAATTGACTTTATTTAATTGTTTTGGTCACATCAACATGACTTTAATTCGCTGGTAATCTTACGGTAAAGTTCTAGTGATGAAAGTCAACATTAGAGACACTGATAATGCTACAATAATGACTTTCAGTTTGACGGCCTCATCAGATGCTATTTTCAGACCTGTTTAAATAAAAAAGTTTTACTTCAGTACCAGCTGTGCTTGCAATTGCACTCGCGTGAATTTAGATTTTCAATGTTTTAATTTTTTGCGCTAATCCTAATTGTTTTTCCAAAATAGCCTAGCGTCGTATGATATTACCTATGAGCCGGTGAAAGTTTCGTCCAAATCAGTCCAGCCGTTCCAGAGATTACTACATTGAGACAAACAGACACATCAGTTTTATTCATTTATGGAGATTATAAAAGATCCGATCCTAAAAGAGGCCGATTTTTGTTCGTCAAGTTTTATTTCTCACATTAATTATTGTTTCTTTTTCAGGTTAAACATGCCACTACACAGATCCCATCTTTTTTATGGGGTTTACATGACTTTCCAAATATAAACGTATTATTGTTCCCTTCTTTTGAAATTAAATAATTGAAAAAAAAATATTGAAAGTTATTTTTTAAATATATCCACCCATTGTTAAAGCTAGAGTAATATATTAAGCATAGTATGATCTTAATTAAAGAACCAGAATAATTTATACTACCTTTGGTTGTAATTTAATACGAATCATTTGATTTTGATTCATTTTTCACTCATCTTAGTTCTTCACTTATTATGACACATACTATAGTAAGTAATAGGACTTTCGTGTCTGTTTGTATGGTTGGTTAAAAAGTCAGAGGTCTTTCCTTAATTCTATCATGTTGTCCTACCGATTATTCTATTCTTCCTTGCCCGTGTGCACATAAAAATAATAGACATCTATCCTACAAAATACCGGTCAATACCCTCCAGAATAATACGAGAACACAGATTTAAAGCAATTACACGAATTTACATCAAAACCGTATATTTTACGTACCCTTTACTTTATGCTGTGTTTGTTAAGCTTAAAGATGGGTCGTTACATCGACTTAGCGAAAAAAGTGCCATTTTCAGGCAAAAACTGCCCTATTTAAAGCCCGTATCTAGATTGCCTTCAAAGGATTTCCAATTTGAATTTCAAACGGCTTCAGATTTTGTTAAGCTTAATTTGAGTTAGAAGCATTTCAATTACATGTTTCGTATAGAATTTTGTGAGACACGATAAAATTGTTATTCTATCGAGGATCAAACGATAAAGATACTTTAAAAATAAAATTTATAAGAAAATGATTGACAAATATGTAAATGTTGTTGTGAAACGAATAATAAAACTGGTATTAGCTTGCCAAAATTGCTTAAAAATTACAAGTAGGTACCTATATTTAATACCTATCTATATTATTTTTGAAATATCGTTTGTAAATAAATACATAACAATAGCTATAGATAACTTTCAAGCCAGATAAAAATATATTTTACATACGGATAGTAAATTCAGATTTCAAAGTATACAGTTAATAAATTTTGCGAAATAATTTCCAACTACATCAATAAAAAATGAATGCCTTCAATCTCTCCTTATCATAACTTCATAACCAACTTGCGATTCTTGGAAAGAAACCATTAGTTAATAAAAAAAAAATTATAAAACAGCAAACTGTTTTATGAAAGAAACCTTAAAATATAATTAAGTTTCTGAATTCAAAATAGAGAAACCAAGCAAATGTAAGGAGAAAATTAACTTTTGCAGACCACTCGTGAATTGGTATCTACATGAATATACTAATGCTTGTCATTCGACATTTGAGCTCTCTAACCTATTTTGTACCGAGTTATTTAACGGTCTTTATTCTTCTTTAAATAACTTCTTTTTACGAACTTAATTAAAAGCTTGGAGAAATAATTAATGTTGAGTACCGTAACTTTGATGTTGAACGATAGGTCACGTTTTGTAATACGCTAGAGGAATTCTTCAAACCTTCATTAACGTTCTGTATTCTCCTGAATAATATTTTAGGGGTTAAGAAACTAGTCTTAGTGTATTTACAAGTACAACTTAGAGAATATAATTGCAGTAATTACGATCTATTGTGGAGCTCACTAAAACAATTTTGCTACTCGAATTAGACCGTGTGCTGTATGTAAACCTGAATGTGAAATATCAGTAAGCCATATTATCTTAGTTTATAATGTTTAAATTTCAAGTTTTGGAAATGTTGGCTTACGTTTATGATTTTACTCACCAATAAAAACTCGACATTATTGCCAATCTGTTTCGATGTAGATCTAATTATTTTGGATTTATTATATAATTTGAGACCTTTTTGTAATAATTGTGTCGTCTGTGATGCCTATCTTAACAACGAATTTTTTTCATACTTTTATTCTCTTTTTGATGGGTCGTGCTATATTATGATAACAGAAGAACTTAGGTTAACGTTAGGTTTTTAACAATGAATCCGGCCTGTCAAAACTAAAATAAATGAATAGAAACGTTAGGTAGTAAATGTTAATTAAGGTCATACACTTCTCCAAATATTGTTATACACTATCTGTTTAATTATGAATATGTTAAGTTTTTTTGGCCTTAAGTGAGCGCTTTGATTTAAATTGTTTCATTCGAATTAGTTGCAGACAATGGCTGCTCTTTTGACAGGCCAATCTAAACAGCTCGTGCAGAAAATCCAATTCAATTTGTGACTTGACATGTGATTGGAAAACTTATTTATTTATATTCGTCCTTTGTGTCTGATCTATTGCAAGATAAGAAAAAGTTTATTAAAATATTACCTGTCTGTTATTTCAGGCAGTCAAGAAAAAACATTGGTAGACCTTTTTGAAGTTTGCAATTTTTCTTTACTCCAAATTCCCTGAATTTGGTTGGAAATGAGATCAAAATTGAATATTTATCAAACAAAACTTTCGTTGAAGCAATTCGTTGGAGTAATATTCTTCATTTTTTGTGTAAGGCATCAAAGAAATTACTTTGGCTCTCGCAATCTAATAAATGAATGGACATAAAACCTCGGTCAGAAATAGTAAATGGGTCGTGGTCTGAGCAAATGATAGATTAGGAGGACAAAAGGAGTGTTTTATTTCAGGAGGATCTTGTACAAATGTGTGCAGTCGTTGAATACTCTAGCTTTTCTGCAGACGTCTTGTTTGTGTTGAGCAGCCTCGGCACTCTCCAAACAGGTGCCCCCGTAATCATTTATTAAGGTTCTTTGATCTAATTGATGAGCAATTTGGACTCGTTTTCTGAAAACATATATTAATAGTTGAGTACATTCACTTTGAACAAAGATAGAGAAAAATTTACTGTGTGATTTTTATAAGTATGATATTTTCTCGTTTCTGTATCATTTTTACATCATATAATATTTAGTCGTTACTGTTCACGAATTACGTTAACAAATGTTAATAAGTAAATGAAGTTTCTATGCTCTGGTTTGGACATTTGTGACGCGAAGAAATGAAAGTGATATCTTATGTAATAAATTACAGTACCTTCCTATCTATAACCTACCTAATACCTATTACTATGTTATAAAGAACTAAGTTCCAAATAAAATAGTACTAACGAGCACACAAACGACAAACTCTGTGCACACAAGGAGAGTAGAAGACTTCGTGGAACCAGACACGCTAACAAAGTTACTCCCGAAGTAATTAATTCAATTAACCAGTTACAGTATAAATTATCCAGTTAAAATATTCTAAATTAGTTATTTAAGAGTTTATTATTAATTGGACGCGAAGCTTCTAAAAGCGAAGAATATAAAACTATTATTAGAATGTCCGTTAATATTACTAATTACTACTACTACTACTAACTACATTAATTGAACATGATCTTACTTGTAAATTTCTAAATTAATGACCCCTGTGGGGCTCATGATACCAAACTTCTTCAGTACACAGAAAATAATACACGGTTCATCTGATTCTTGGATTTCAATCCTTTTCCTGGGGTACATCTCACTCAAGCATTGTTCCGCAACCATGTCACTTAGCTTTTCGTGGGCATACATCACTGAAATGCGTGCATTTGAGGCGCAGACCATTAGTAGTGTGAGGAGAAGTAACTCTGGAAAAGACAATGGAACAATTAACGTAAAAGATTTAGGATTAAACACTGGGGTGTGACCTGTGATTCCTCTGTATGGAGCAGCTTAAACAAGACAATAGAACTCTTTTGTTTTCTTCTCAAGTCGTAGTTAAAGGTTATCATCATTCAATTGTTTCTATCCTTGGAGACTTCTGCACCTGGTCAGTGATTTGAAGTTTACTTATTAACACAGAAGGTATGTAACTGGAGGTTAAGCCGGGCTTAGTCCTTGTGGCAGTCGCCTGACTACATGGATAACAAGTGTATGGCAATGGCAATTTCACATGGCTATATTAGGAAGGGGAGGCTCAGGAAGTATTGCCAGTCAGTAAGAGATGCCATGCATGTTAACGGTCTCAGTATCATAGATGTGCAAGATCGTGCAAATCAGAGAAAGAGAAGCAGGAAGGAGCAGACACTGGGCTCCGAGTTGTAGGCCTCGAATACAATAGGAATAAAACGTTACGATGATGATGATAATGTGGCCTTGTCTTTCTGAACCGACATTCCAAAAGTATCGTATATCAATAGAGCAGTTAGTCATGTATATACCAAACTACAATATTTATTACTGAAGACAAGAATATTTGAAGTAGATTGAATTATACCTATAACCTATAACCTATACTACCGATGCAGGTACTTTCATCGATAAACAACTCGACAAAAATCTAATCTTGGCCTTAATAGTACACAATTAGTACTTATCAGCTAGTAATCCTTTTGTAACGTGAGCGATGAATTCGAACAAAATCTCTGGAAGCCATTAAAAATAATTGTCTCAACGTTGATTCTTAACGTTATCATGTGAAACATGTATTCCATTTAGAAAGGTTTTGTTATGAAACACTCTCCGGATTGTAACGCTAAAGTACTTTCTGAATCGAAGTAAAATTTCTGGGCAGATCTTGTTAGGCTATTTCAAAGTAAGTCTTTGGGATTGTTTTAAAAAGCTCTCAAGTATTCATAGTGTGAATTTTTATGAAGAAGAATGAATTATCGGCAAGGCTACTAAAGGGATTCGTTTTTTTCGGATTGTAACTTCTTGTTGTTGTCACAGCGCATGGAGTTGTGTAGTGTGATTGAAATTTGTGACGTTGTCTTTTGTACTTGTTCGTTTATAGCTTCAGATTGCTCGGCGTTTTACTAAAAACGATTGCTTAAGAAGTTGTAGCATTGGTGTGGTGTATATCTAAAAGTAGAGATTAGTAAAGGCTACCTCTTACACTAAGGCACCGTTACCATACAACTCATGAAAAAGTACGCTGTTAAAGAAAGTATAGACAAATTTTGAAACGAGGAAACCGGTATTCCCTGAGACAACCTGCCTTATCTTGAAGTAGCATATGTCTAGAGATGGTTAGAAGCAACAGAAGAGATATGAATGGAATTGGATTAATTTTATTGTTCATGTAAGTAAGTATTTTCTATTTCTCCACTAACTTTGAACCATCGTCGTAATTGGACACAAATGTCATAGCCGTCTTAAAAGTTGTCATCTTCTGCATATTGCAAATTGCAATCATGGGAATAGTACGAGTATAATATTGGATGGAATTCATGATATGTGATTGAGATGTCCCTGTAGATGGCTTATTGGCATTCCGTCCATTACCTTAGAAGTATGCAGCCAATTTTAGTAGACGTATCTATGCTTATTGGCAGTATTACTCAGAATTGACTACACTTAGAAGATTTATTTGAAAAACTCCTAACTTTATTAAATATTAATTTCCTACTGCCTAGAATATAATATATGTAGGTGCATACTTAAAACTAAAAACTTCCTTACCTAAAATGGACACAAAAGAGCGCTAACAAACAAAATATCCCTAACTGAGTAAAAATTCCGGCAGTTTTGTACAGTTTAATGAAAATTCACTAAGGCTTTGATATGCAAAGAGATCACATTTATGTTATGCAGGAATGTTATAATGAATGAAAGTAGACCCGAATAAAACGCGAGGCGAAGATATGATTAAATTTACATAACCATCTATGCTAAGCAAATTTGATTCTTAGGAAACACCAAAACAATGAAAAAGTAAAAGATCTTTCTAATTTTATTAGTAAGGTTATAAAAAAATATGTCTACAATCTTTAGTCTGAGGTCTACAACTATAGCTATTTCTGAAATTCATCTGTATCTCGGTATGAAACAGCGTACAGTTGCGTGCAGTCGTTGAACACTTTTGCCTTCTTACAAACATCATGGTCCAAATTCATCCCGTTGATATTTTGTGCGCACGTTTCTCCGACATCCGAAATGAGAATCCTCGGGTCATACCTATGAATCGCCTGCACCCTTCTGTAGTAATTCTTAATATTAATGAAGCCATCGTTTGTCATGATACCGAACTTTTTAAGCACACAATGTATTATGCATGGAATATCGTTTCTATCGATACGCAGCGGATACTTATACAAGTTGCGTGGGTACATTTCGATCAAACAACTGTTTGTCACTTTATCACTGTTCTTGTCACGCGCGTACAAGATCGAGATAGGAGGTTCTGAGTCCAAGCTTTGTGAAAAAAACCTTGTTTTGTAGCTGTACGCTACGGTTGATATTGATAAGAAAGTTGTAAAGATGAGTATTTCTGAAAGGATTTCAACATACAATATTACGATCTAAAGTTTTACAATGTTAAATTATCATTTTTTCTCTAGCCTCTGCTGGATATGAGATCTGATCTGGTTTTTGCTATATATTGATATACTTCAAGTCGTAAAAAACTATAATTTTCTAACATCTTTGTACTTTAGATAAACCTGAGCCGAGGTCCAAAGCTTTGGTCAATTCTTGTGTCTTTTTATCTAGATTAATACATTTGGAATATGAGTAAGATATTTATGAAAATGGAGTTCGATTGGGGTTAAGAAAACATTACTTACTTTCCATTGCAGATCTTAATTTTCGAAGTAGTTAGTTAAATATCACACGTAAGTTAGGTCACGCGGTTTGCTGGCTCAACATTATTACTCAAGCTGAACAAAATGACTGAAAGCTGAAACAGAAGAAATTCGATATTTTCCTTTCGTAACGCTAGGAAATGTATTGTTTCCTAAATTCGCGGTGAAATGTTTTATATACTCTTACAAATCAGCAAAACAATTGACCATTGTTCGGTGGGCTCAGATAAGAGTAGAAAATGACGGCAAGACTGCGTAATGTAAAAAATAACTTCACTTCGCCAGGTGTTGTATTCATGAAAATATGGTCACCTAGGTTCCGTAGTCAATCCTATCCTATCCTATACTACTAATCCTACTTAATAAACGCGAAAGTTTATAAGGATGTATATATTTCAGGATGTCTGGATGTATGTTTGTTCCTCTTTCACGCAAAAACGGCTAAATGGATCTGGCTGAAATTTGGTATAGGGATAGATTATAGTCTGGAATAGGTTATAGGCTACTTTTTATCCCGGGAATAGGTTCCCATGGGTCACGGTAGACTCAGATCGTACTATCAGTACAAGATTGACTTAATCTTATATTTAGATATTGTATTCGTTACAAGAGCCACTTATATTAATATTCTATTAATTCCTGTCCATCCTAAGGTTGCCTGGCAGAAATCACTTTTTGTGGTATTGCCATTTTAGCCCATCGTACATTCAACTGTAAAAGTTCTAAGAATCCTACCTATCTATCCATCGATGTATCTATCTACTTCGCAAAGAAATTGTCTAAAAATCATAGAGACCACACAAATACCCAAATCCCACTTCCTACTAATATTATAAACCCGAAAGATTGTGAGTAGAAATGGATGTATGTATCATGGATGTATATATGGATGTTTGTTACTCTTTCACGCAATAACGGCTGAACAGATCCAAATGAAATTTTCCTTCTAATAGTATTGAAATCACGTGTTTAGAAAACGTGGCGTTACTGAATCGGGCACTTGAGTAAGAAGGGTAAGGCACCCGACACCTATGCCCTAATATATTATGTGACCTATAGAAGGTGGCTGAATATAGTCCGTGCGTTATTCTTCATAGAAGACGTGATCTTTTTCCAACAGTAAGGTAGCGAGATAGCCAAAGTTTTTGAACGAATTTGGATGATTTGTTTAAAAAAGAATGTTCATTATTTAAATTACAAGAAAGACTTATTTTTCAGGAGTTTGATGGAGCGTTCCTTATAGATCCATTACGATTTGATAATGATCGAACGCCTTCGAGATACAATTAAAAATTTAGGCAGACGTTTTTACAGTACTCTCAGAACTTGAATTAATATTTTCTCCTTATTTTTTCCTTTCGAAAATTCACTTTTGTGATTAATAAATAAAAAGTGTCTAACTCAGTTGTCCGTCTGACGTTTCTTATTACTTTCGTGCTGTTTGGAATTCGATTGAAATTTTATTTCATTTAAATACAAAAGTTTGTTGAAACTCCAATATTTTTTATGGCTTTGATTGTAATAGCTATACAGGAGCAGAGCAGTAATCATAATGTGTCAAGAAATCGGGTAAATTTCCATCAATTTATTAAAAAAGTAATCAATTACGTCCATGTATGGGTTAAATATGTACCACGGGGACAAAGTATGCCACGGGAGAAGCCGCGAGGGACAGCTAGTTTCATATAAACAAAGTATATATTTTGAAGACGGAAATAAGGGGCTTGGAGGGAACATTTTTGTTCAGATACAAGTTATAATAAGTTGTATTGATACGTGACTGATTTATTTCCTAACTTTCAACTATTTCTGTTTTGTATGAACCGACTTTGGTATTTACTTGTGAACTTGTGTGGAATGATATTTCTATTATTGCCGTTATATACGCTAAATAGTATACCTACTATAGATGATATCTTTTTACAACAAATATCTGTCTTCCTGTCTGTTTGCACAAGGGTATTTTTGAAACAGCTGAACCAGTTTTGACGGAACTTTCACTGGGATATGGCTAACATAATTATGGTGAACATAGAATAAAATACACAATTTTTTTAAATCATTTATTCTAATTAATATAATTTTATTCCTTCTCACATTTATTTTTTTAAGGAGACGTTTGAACACAAAAAAGGTTGACTAATATAATAATTGACACTAATTTGTCCATCAATTTAATACTTTTTAAATATTCGTGTTCAATCATTATTCAATATAACATAAAGAACTCTTAATTGTAAGTCCATTTCGTAATTTATGCTAACCTCTATTTGTTTACGAAGTCAGTCCAAGTGTTATTTTGGACCGCTCCAAGTCGAACAACTTTTGATTTAAGATAATTCTCCTTAGGGGCGCCTTTTAGTAAATATTTAGCCATTAACTTTAATTTTACTTTGTTCACTGTTTTATTTATGGGTTTAAATTAACGTAAGTTGTTTTCTCTGCGTCTTTCATGTTAAAGAAACTTATAAATAAATACTAATAAATAAATAAATAAATACTCTACGACATTCTACACATCGCTCCCTAGACCCAAAGTAAGCTTAGTTTCACTAGCTATATATATTATGTATTTTTAAAGATTTTATATATAAAATAAAACAAATCTTGAACTTATTTTCTACACAGTATATTAAATTTTCAACATATTCTACTCTTGTCTGTATTTGCTGTGCATAATTTTTCGAATTACAAAGACTCACTTAAATTTCAGTAATTTCTTGTAGTTACATTAATGAATAAGTTCTTCATATACATTACTCGACGCTGGCCTTCTTATCGTTAATAGAATATCATTTTTTTCTATAAACTATATAGCTTTTCGGTTCTTACTGATTCATTTATTTCTATGTATAATAAGTATGTATTTACAAAAAAAAAAGTATATAAGTATGTTTATCAGCATTCTAGAACCCATAACACAAGCTAGTGTAACTAAGCTTACTTTGGGTCTAGGGAGCGATGTGTAGAATGTCGTAGAGTATTTATTTATTCATTTATTTATCGGTGCTACTTCCAAACTTAATCTAACATTCTTATTCCTTATTCTATCCACTTCTTAACACGTACTATTAACTATTATCAGCTAATAATTGCTGCACTATAAACAATCCTACTCTTCTGATCCAACAGAATATATTACAAGATGGTCTAGTAGTCGGCGCAGTAGTTGTTGAAATTTCAGAAGGTCGAACATAAACTGGCATTATTTGAACGGTATAATTTGCTGTACCGTTATGAGGGATCAGATCTTCGTAATCGTAAGAAGGATAAAAATAATACTGTGGATACGCTGGGAATGGATATGGATTATACTCGTAACACTTTAAAGAACATATTAGATATATTTGAAGGTAAATTACGAATACGTTTCTGTCAATCATTTTGTTTAGTTGCTGGGCCGTGGAGCGAATGAATTGATGAAGTGTGTAAGGTAAATGTAAGTAGCAAGCTGGGGTCGACCTCGCAGAACTGACTAAATTAATGGAATATTGAAAAAAGGGCAGGTCAATAGCGCTTGAATCCGGCGGGCTGGCATGAAACGTTTACTGCTAGTGGAGGGAGAGCTTGAAGTATGTTAGGATACAAGCAGATGGTGGGCTGATGTTTCTGTCTACCTGGGAGGGGAAAAGCCGTGAGTATTTTTTTGGAATTTTGTTTAGTTGTTTTAAATGAATTGATATTCGAATTGGTCTTCTTGTATCCGTAAAAAATCAGCTCATTGACAGAAATACCAGGCGTTCCAAATATCATACAGCAGACCAGTTCATTTCACAGCTTTGATCTTCTGTAAGTTCAGTGACTATTATGTTTTTCTTCTATAAAATTACATAATAATAATTGATGTTGGCACTGCCCAAAATATTGCTTTTCTGGATTGCTTACAATGATACTAGCCGGCTTTTAGCTCAAATTTCAATATAACTAATGGAAAGTTTCAATTAGTATTATT
Organism: Lithosia quadra; assembly: GCA_963576445.1. Taxonomy (NCBI): domain Eukaryota; kingdom Metazoa; phylum Arthropoda; class Insecta; order Lepidoptera; family Erebidae; genus Lithosia; species Lithosia quadra. The sequence continues at coordinate 5,404,429 of OY754892.1, forward strand.
TTCATGTTTTCGTAACAATTTTCCCGCTTACAGCGTATATGTTGTTTGCTCTGAAACAAAAATATATATAAGTCGATCTCTCAGTCATTTTTGTGTTAGTTTGAAAATGGGCTACTACCGTCCTCGCCCAAGGGCATGATTTTGTTTTGCAAATATTCATAAAAACAAAAGATTACTCCCAGACCCAAAGCAAATTACAGAGAGGGAATATTTTTATAACATCAAGATTAAAACTACGAAACTTGGTACAATTCATAGTCAAATAGCTATTGCTCGCGGCTTCGCTCGCGTGGGATTCTATACCCGTTCCCGCTACGACTATGACATTCTACACAATGCTCTCTAGACCCAAAGTTAGCATAGTGTAACTAGCTTGTGTTATGGGATCTAAAATGCTGATAACAAATATTCAAACATCTTAACAAACTTTCTCATTTATAATATTAGTAGGAAAGTAGGAAGTAGGTACTGAGGTTAAAGCGCGTTTCTTGCAGTATTTTCACATATCAAAATAATTTTGCTGGAAACGCCATTAATGAATTGCAGCGTGGCTATAATGTCCAATATTCAATTTGATAGCGATCAGGAGAGCTGGCATGTCAAAAACTTGGTAGGTACACTAAACACGGTAAAGCACTTTGCTCTGAGTGCATACCCTATTTAAATTCGATATGGTTTCAAAATTATTGCCAACTCTCAACTTACAAGTAGTTTTGGAACTCTATGTGTGGCCCAAAGCAATCAAACTACTTTGCAATTAAGCTGCTCGCACACGATGGGAATTCAGACTTTGAGGGTAATGCACACTGCACCCAAGGGGTACTACTATTTTAATAACAAATGTTGCCAAAGTCGGCGTAGTGTTTTGATTTTATGCAACTTTAGATATTATCCATGTATCATACTAATATTATAAATGAGGAAGTTTGTCTTTCTGTAGGTCTGATACCTTTTTACTAATATACCGCTACCTAATTTGGAGATGAATTGTCCGAAAAAGAATATAAGAAATCTTTCAATTGCTAATTCTCTATATGAAAATATACAAAAGCGTAAAATACCATGTTTTACTTCATTTTAAACAGAATTCAATAATTCATGCTAGGAGCTCCATTCCTAAAACCACAAAGTATACGAACATATTCGAGGGTGTGACTCTAATTTATGACCGTTTTTATGTTTATAAAATCACCGCTACGAAGTCAAAATTGCGTAGTACTGGAGCTATGTTTAAAAAATGTACCAAAATCGTCTAGATCACTTGTATTTAACGTTATTTTCATTGCAAATGAGCTTACAACTAAAATGGCACTAAACGAGCCATTAAACTTTGTAATTATCTACATTAAACAGTACAAATGTTGAAGCAATATCTAAAGTAACTTAACTTTGCTCGTATATCCAATTTAATTTGGCTGTCAAAGGTTATATGGAAGAAATCACGGCTAGCGTTAATACCGCAGATTTTTTTTTAAATGAAATAAAATTTATTCACGAAACAAGCATAGTTACAATTTTTTTCTACTGCCAAACTGTATAACAGTTTGTTGGCAGATGAAGCTCCCATTTATAAACTGCCATTTTCCATGATTTACATACTAAAATTAGATACATTAGAATAAAATTAGATACAAAAAAATTAGACACATCATCATAGGTACCATTATTATTAATAATTCATTATAAATATTTCTATTCATATGCCTGAATAGTGTAAGTATTACACTATTGTTCATATTTATTTTTTATTTATTTATGTATAATTTATATATAATACCTATTAGATATGTAGATGTAGGTACTACTATCGTGTATATATGTACAAAGTTAATTTTCTGTTTGGTAACTTATACTTTACAATAGTCTATAAAGAATTTGGTCTACTTGCCAACGATTATACCAAAGACCGCTACCAAATGGAAGAGTAAAAGCCGGTAAAGCGTATCGCGGGTTTTGAGGCAAGAGCTAAAATGAAAGTTAGGTAATTAGTCAAGCTTTTCCCAAAATAGAAAGCCATTCTCGCAAGTAAAGTTCATTACCTCAGTACAGTTAAGTACTTATAATCTGCGACTGTGTAAAGGTAACAACAAAAAGTTGTATGTATAAGTGTATTTATATTTTTCATCTCGGGACTTCAAACTTCAGACGCCAGAGTTTAAGTGACCAAAAGGCATGTCCCTGGCACCCTGGTATATATTAGTACCTATAGATACGTTTAATAGCCGCGGTAGCCTAGTGGTCTGGGTAATGGACTGCTGAGACGAGGTCTCGGGTTCGATCCCAGGTTCACTGGGGCACACACCAATGACTTTTCGATGCTTTTCGAAGTTATGTATGTAGATAGGTTTCAATTCAATAAATAAAATTAAATCTATATACAGCTTCTGTAAAGAAGTTAGGTACTTACAAGAATTATTAATAATTTATCATGAAAGGTTTTTGTATCTTCAATCAATCCCCTGCGACTTTACTATTTCACTCATAATAAGGTACTGCTATATTATTTAATAACAGGCATCTATTTTACTAACATGTTGTTATGTATTGCAAAATTAGAACATAAACAATAAAGATACTGTCGGATAATCACTTTTATCCATCAGTATTGATGATCTAATTTCGTTTAAATTATTATGCACCTTGACATCTATGTCAAGGTCAATTATTGCAGCGTCTATACTTCAAAAAATTGTAAAGTATAGTTGTGGTTGTGTCTGTACATTGGAGATATTCTTCTATTATTTCTTGGAGTATGGATCGATGTGTGATCGGATGTATGGACGGATGTATGGTTGGATGTATGAATAGATGTATGGATGTATGGATGTATGGATGTATGGATGGATGATGTTTGGATGGTTGTACGGATGATAACACATCCATACTAATATTATAAATTCGAAAGTAACTCTGTCTGTCTGTCTGTTACGCTTTCACGCCTGAAACGCTGAACCGATTTTGATGAAATTTGGTATAGGAGTAGATTAGACCTCGAGAATGAACATAGGCTATATTTGGTGGCGATAACCGACGTCCACGCGGGCGGGGCCGCGGGCAACAGCTAGTAGGCTATATTTTATCCCAGGATTAAGTTCTCGTAAGTGGCGGGAATGCGATCACAATTTCAAATGTAAAGTATACATTATACACCCAGACTGAAGCACCGCGCACCGCCTCATACCACCGCTACGAAGATAAATAACCGATCTAAAGAAACAATTACAAACTTGTTTCATTTAGTTAATTAAGCTTGTCGAAGGTTCTAGAGACTTTTCATACAAATTAGCACTGTCAGTCGCGTTGACAACTTAGACTTATGGCTTTGGACTTCCGTGGGTAATAATGTATGTTTCGTACTGGTGATTAATGATTCGCTAAGAAGAATTGCAACGCGTAAATGTTTTCGTACAAATTGCACGACGAATTGTTCGAAGTTATCTATAAGTATAAATAATTAAATTTGAAGTTTCTGTTTGTAACTTTAAACTGATAGGTTTTAAATAAATAGATAATTACTAGCTGTTGCCCGCGGCTCCGCCCGCGTGGATGTCGAAATCCGTTTCAAAAACTATCCTATCTCTCAAGTTGGATCAAACTGCACATGGTGTGCGAATTTTATTATAATCGGTTAAGTGGTTTAGGAGTCCATTGAGGACAAACATTGTGACACGAGATTTATATATATTAAGATGAGTGTATGTACTATAGCTGTAAGCTGATAGCGCTATATTTAAGTGGAACTATAAATAAAACATGTAGCTCGGAAAATATGAATATAATAATGACAGAACTATAAACAGCAAAAACAGTAGAAAATAATAACCATGGCAACCGCCACACAACCCCCCCCTTGAGACCGTCTCTACGGGCGATAATAGTCGGGGAACCGTACTCTACGGCCCGACCGTGTCGTCCTGATGCTACCTCCTACGGCATCAGGTGACTTGGTGGTGGGTGAAATTGGGTGTGACGGATATGTGCAGAGCTGATTTTGAATATGTGGTGATGAGTGAGTGAGTGTGTTGTCTGAATTGCTGAGTGTGTAGGCTGGCTTCAAGCGGTTAATCGAAACAGAAACAATTTTACCCTTAACCATCACGTGGAAAAATTTATCTCCACGTTGCGTAACTTCATATGGCCCAGTGTAGGCAGGTTTCATCGATCCCGAAGTCTCATCCCTAATGAATACCCGGCTGGATGATAGGAGATCTTTATGAATAAAAGTAGCCCTACTACCGTGCCTGGCTGTGGAAGATGGCTGTAAGCGTTTGGCGAACATTCTCAAACGTGCGACATAATCGGTCAAGTCGACCGTATCGTCAAGTGTAGGCTGAAATAACTCGCCTGGCAGACGGAGTGTTTCACCGTACAATAACTCAGCTGGCGTTGCTCCCAAGTCCTCCTTGTAAGCATTCCTGATGCCTAGAAGTACCAAGGGTAGTGATTCAACCCAGTTGACTGTGGCGTGGCATGTTATCGAGGCTTTAACTTGCCGATGTAGGCGCTCTATTAAGCCATTCGATTGCGGATGGTAAGCCGTTGTGCGCCTGTGCCTAAAGCCTATTACCTCGGAAAGGTTTTTGAACAGCGCGGATTCAAATTGACGGCCGCGATCGGTCACGATGTCCGTGGGACAGCCGAACCTGGCTATCCAACCGGTCACCAAAGCTTGGGCCACTGTGTCGGCAGTGATGTTTTTCAAGGGAATTACCTCAGGCCAACGCGAGAATCGGTCAATGGCTGTGAGGCAATATCGGAATCCTTGACAGAGTGGCAAAGGTCCAATAAGGTCTATGTGGATGAATGTAAACCTTGCCTTAGGAAGTTTAAAGGTTCCTAGTGGTGCAAAAACGTGACGAGTAACCTTGCACCGCTGACACGCAATGCAAGAGCGACTCCATTCTCTGCAGTCTTTTTTGATACCCGGCCAAACGAACCTCTCGGTAACCAATCTAATCGACGCATTGGCGCCCGGGTGACTAAGTGAGTGTAAACTCTGGAAGACCTGGAAACGTAACTCCCTCGGGACATATGGTCGGGGATTCTTGCTACTCTCGTCACAATACAGTTCAAGCTGCAATCCCGGCAGTTTGACCTTGGCAAGGCGTAGTGATGTTTCACCTGCAAGTATGCTTTTGATTTCTGGATCGCCCGCTTGACACTGTGCCAGTTTGGCCAAGTCCAAGGGTTGCACAATTTCCTCAATCCTGGAGAGACTGTCGGCAACAACATTGTCCTTACCTGAAATGTGCCTGATATCGGTCGTAAACTGCGAGATGTAATCCAGGTGCCGGAACTGTCTCGGTGAGCAATTTTCCTTTCGCGAATGAAATGCGAAACTGATCGGCTTATGATCTGTGTAGACCACAAAGTGCCGGGCCTCAACCATATGTCTGAAATGTTTAATTGCCTCGTAGATTGCAAGAAGCTCACGGTCATAAGGTGAATACTTCTTTTGCGATGGACTTAGTGTTTGAGAGAAGAATGCCAGTGGCTGCCACATTTTATTACCATCCTTACGTTGCTGCAAGACGGCACCTAGCGCTATGTCTGAGGCATCAGTCACTAGAGCGAGCTTAGCATCGCAGTCTGGGTGAGCAAGCAATGCGGCTTCAGACAAACCCATCTTGCAATGGTTGAAGGCTTCCTTTTCTGTGTCAGTAAAATGCACTGGGTGTGAGCCTTTTACGGAACCAGTAAGCAAAGCGTTTAGTGGAGCTTGATGTTGAGCTGCTTTGGGCATGAAACGACGGTAAAAATTAATCATACCCAGAAATCTGCGAAGCTCCCGCACGGTCTTGGGAACTGGGTACTCCGCGATAGCCTTTACCTTATCAGGCAGTGGCTTAGTGCCCTCGGCCGAGATACGGTAACCAAGAAACGTTACCTCACTGGCGCCGAAGATGCACTTACCTGTGTTGATGACCAGCCCATATTCCAGAAGCCTGGCGAAGAGCTGGCGTAGGTGATGAGCGTGTTGGGTGGGATTTTGAGAGAATACTAAAAAATCGTCCAAATACGCGTAGCAAAAATCCAACCCACGCGTCACCTCATCAACAAACCTCTGGAAGGTCTGGCCAGCATTTCGGAGTCCAAATCCCATAAAAGGAAATTCGAAGAGCCCGAATGGGGTGGTTATAGCAGTCTTCGGAATATCCTCAGAGCTAACAGGAATCTGGTTATATGCCTTAACTAAATCTATTGTTGAAAATATAGTACAACCGGCAAGACTATGTGAAAAGTCGTGGATGTGCCGAATTGGATATTTATCCGGGACTGTTCTGGCATTTAACATGCGGTAGTCACCACAGGGTCGCCACCCATTCTTCTTTGGAGCCAGATGCAGCGGTGATGCCCACGGTGAGTTGGATGGCCTGGCTATGCCATCCCTCAGCATTGCTTCAAACTCTTCCTTCGCAATCTTAAGCTTGTCAGGGGCTAGACGACGCGGTGTGCAAGAAACCGGTTGGCCAGGTGTAGTGTGAATATGATGGACTGTATTGTGTGTAGGTGTGCGGTGTATGCCATGAGGGCGAGTGATGTTAGGATAGTCTTTTAATATGTCATGAAATGTAGACTCACCAGTAATCACCTTTACCGAGGATATAACATCGGACAACTGCGCAGGCAAAGCAGGGGCTGCAAGCATAGTATTACTATCTACTAGCCGCTTATGCCTGCAATCGACAATCAGGTTAAAAAAACTTAAAAAATCAACGCCTATTATTGCCCGCGAGACGTCTGCAACGATAAATCGCCAGGCGAAATCGCGGCGCAAACCTAAGTTTAAATTTAAATGAATATATCCATAAGTATTAATTGCCGTTCCGTTAGCCGCGCACAACACATAGTCCGTCTTTAAACGTCGTGGTCCTGGTGTAGCCGACCGTGGGAAAACACAGAGGTCGCTGCCGGTGTCGACCAGAAACTGAGTCTTCGACTTAAGATCGGTTACAAATAAGCGACCAGCACTTTGACAATCGTCTGTCGCCATTAACGACTGCCTCTTGCATTTCCCGCCGGAAAATCGCAGGGTTTTGTACACTTCGTTGCCCGATCGCCGAAACGCCGGTGATACCAGCAGTGAGAGTACTGCTGGCAACGTGGCGATCGGGAGTTAGAACGATGCCCGGTACGAGAGTTGGATCGTTGACGTCCCCTGCTACGGCTGCCCGAACGCGACATGCGGTCCAATCTGCTCGCTAGAATCGCCACCTGCTTGGTCAACGCCGCCACTTCAGAGCATTCGGAGCATGAAGAGTACCCGGGTAAAGCTGGCGGTGCGATAGGGGTAATAGCGGCGGTAGCCGCAACTTGAGAACCAACCACATCATGAACACGATCCGCCAGTTCTACTAACTCGTCCAAGTCAGCCTTTGTTTGCGAGGCTATGATGGCTTGCGTACTGCTAGGCAGGCGGCTTGCCCATAATGTCCGCAAGAATTCGTTGGGTACTCCGGGTCCCGCCAGATTTGACAAGTGACGGTAAAACTGTGAAGGTTTCCGATCGCCTAGCTCCTCGTGTACCAAAAGTTGCTTCACTTTTTTTTCTCGTGACGCTGATAAGCGCTTGATAAGCTCAGCTTTGAGCTTGTCGTACTTACCGGAGGCGGGTGGCGAAGTGATGATATCTTCGACTTCGGCGGCGTACTGTGGTTCGAGTTGGGCGATAGTGTGGTAAAACTTTGTGGAGTCGCTTGTGATTGCGGCCAATATAAATTGACCCTCCAGTTGCGCGAACCACAATGCCGGCTTCTCGGCATAAAAGGGAGGCACCCGCACTCCTACACGGCATGTCTCACCAAAAGATTTAGCAGATGACCACTGCTCTTCTTCGGTCATCCCGTCGCCGTCGGTTATAGTTCCAATAAAATTTTGATCGAGTCAGAATTCTAATGCAGCGACGCTTCCTGAGGCTGCTATTAGTACTAAGACAAAGTCGGGGTCACCAAAAATATAGCTGTAAGCTGATAGCGCTATATTTAAGTGGAACTATAAATAAAACATGTAGCTCGGAAAATATGAATATAATAATGACAGAACTATAAACAGCAAAAACAGTAGAAAATAATAACCATGGCAACCGCCACAGTACGATACACATAATACCTAATAAGAAAATAATTTTTATTTGTCTGTTTGAATGAAGTAAACTGTTGAACTGCTGGGCTGATTTTGACATGATTTTCACTGGTAGGTAGGTAATATTAAAAGTCATAACATAGGCTTTTATTTTAGGAAAAGTAAAAACATTAAAAATATAAATCCACGCAGGTAATATCGCCGTCGCAGGTACCTACCTACACTAATTTTGATTTTTATGAGGTTTGCTCTGAAAAACAAACAAACTTGTAGATTCGGAAGTACCGTATTACAGGTATGTGCCCGACCCAGTTCTCGACAATGGTCGTACCACGTTGTACTGGGGTCGCTCAATCATCACTGACAAAATTATTGTAGCCAATAAGCCTGACATAGTGGTGATTGATCTATCAGAGCATCTCGCAATTATTGTTTTTCCTGTATTATGGGAGCCAGTGATCTTTCACAAAAATATTTTTTTGGAATTTTTGTCTGTTTTTATGATTGTTCGGGATACACACAAAATTACTAAACGGATTTCGATGTAGTTTTTTTTTAAAGGTTTTGGTCAGACTTAAAATCTTACGCATGTTTGATCTCAATCAGGAGATATAACCGGAGGATATAACCGGAGATATAGTCAAAAAACACGGAAGTCAAGGGCGTAAAATTTTTTTTTATACTAATTAGGTAGGTAGACAAGCAGACAGCCCACCTGATGGTAAGCGGTCACCGTGGCCTATAGACGTGTGCAACACTAAGGGTGACACACACGCGCTGCCTAGCCTGCAGGGAAGGGAAGGGAAGGGAAAGATAATATAGTATAGATAATACTCTACTACTAGTTTTACAGTTTGATCAAGTGTCCAATAACAATATTGGTTAAAGTTGAAGAAAATCGTTAGCATAATGGTGAACGTGACTTCTGAGTCTTAAGTAATATGACACTGTGATTTTAGGTGAAAATTTTGCTTGTAAATATTTGATGTTTCAAACTTAATTATAAAGTCCGCTAAACTTGGTAATAAGTTTACATTTAATTTTAATGTTTTTGAAGGTATTGAAATATTATAATTGATCAGTAGGTATACACTTTTTAAGTTGTTATTGTATCTAAATCGTTTCTGAAGTCTACAACTAAGAACCAAAGTGGTTTGAAAGTCGAAAAGCAAAATGTTTACCAAAAGGTAAAACTTATGCTTGAGTTATTCATATTTATGTCTAGCCCTAAATCTGTTTTGGTATTACTTACGATATTATTGAATGTTATCGTTTACATTTCATTGGTCACATACCGCTCGAGATAAATGAAATATTTACCTCTCCACAGAAAAGTAAAGAAATAAACATTCCATTTATTTCTCTAGGTACTGTCCATTTTCCATTTTGATTTTATTTCGAAAAAGTCAAGCCTCTTTTGGGGTTTAAATAGGAGATGAAAGTTTGTTTTCATTCATTCATGTTTTGTATATTATAGGCCCCTATATTTTGTTTGGTATAGGTACCACTTTAGGTGGCAGACAGGTGCACAGTCCACCTGATGGGAAGCGGTCACCGTAGATTATGGATGTATGCAACACCAATGGCGTCACACTCGTGCAACTGCCGACTCTGTAAAATTAATTAATAATAAACAAATAGGTATGCTGCAAAGCGTTTTTGAATTAAGATCTATGGAGAGATGAAATAGGGTAGGAGATGATAGTACGTATAGATATTAGCGTGTGGCAATAGCTAGAAAATAAACAAAATAACAACAACTCATTATAACGCCAAATGGGTAATCGAAATGCAGTGAAACTTCAAACATTCGTCTATTTCACCGCATCGAAGTCCGTTTTCCATTGCCCTTAACTAATTGCCTTCTGTAAATCTTCAGTCATTATTAACGCAGTAGTTTGAATACCTTGAAATTAACTGAGAGAAACTTTGCCTCTGCCTTTAACATAAGTGCGCTATTATATGCATGATTTATGCTTAACTACTTCAATAGTAATGGAAACCCGGCATTATTTAATGATAAATTAAATGCTAGTAGTTAATTTATAATTAATGCGGGAATAATTTCTGAAATAACGCGTTAAAGTACGGCACAGAATAGATGGTAATCTTACGGTCTCCGTGGAAGATTAACAGCTACAATTTGGGGTTCTTCAAGAAGGGTTTAGAAAGGTTTTTACAGAGAAGCGCGACTGTTTTATCGCGTGTTTATTCTATTCCTTATTTACAGTTAACGAATGAATGATGCCAGTAGCACACCTCTCCGGTGAAAGAACAACGGTTAAACAGCTGCTGTAGTTACACTATGCAGTGTATTACACTGTAAAGTGAATCAAAGGCGGAGATGTAGCCAGTGCCGCGCCTGTGCGGGCGAAACCGTGTTAGAAAGAGACAATATCACAGTCAGTTTTGAAGAGCATAGAGCAAAGAATTGACAAACCATGTCGAAGGTATGGTGGTTTCGCCGTTGTGGTTTCGCAGCGGAGGTGTCCTACAGGCATGGATGTTTTCATTGAATAGCTTTCGTTTTCTTTGATAAACCTACAGAGCGGCCACAATATGTCAAAATAAAGTAATTACCTTTCCATTTTATAGTAGTTAAATAAACGCACGCAGACGATAATATAGAGTACAAGAAAATAGAAAGAATACCTTTAGTCTTATGTTTAATGTTGTGGATGTTGGATGGCCGTTTCTCTTCATTTAGTTTGATCTAAATTGTATTGCATTATTTAGATCTAGCTGTTACCTGCGGCTAGGCCCGCGTGAAGTTATGTTCCCGTTCCAGTTTCATGTGAGAACTTATTTCAAATATAAAAAGTAGCCTATGTGTTATTCCAGATTATCATCTATCCCTATACAAAATTTCAGCCGTTATAGTGTGATATCCAAACATATTTACACACATTAATTTATAATATTAGTAGGATAGTAGGATGTGAAGTGTAAAGGCGTTTGATCCTAAATGTTTAGGAACCACGGTGTCAATCGTGTCATCCCCATTCCATCCCATTCCCCAATCCCGTTCCCCATACAAAATTTCAGCCAGATGCGTCTAAACATCTATACCTCCATACTCACAAACTTTCACGTTTAGTAGGAGTAGGAAGAAGTGATTTGTTACATTGTGTTAGTAGTGATCCTGCTCTCAAATGTTGTATGTGGCCCCAAAAATCAAATCTGGCTAGCGGCAGAGATTAGTGATAACAATTAGTCACTGTTAAGCTGGGCCGCTTGCCGGCTTGGTTTGTGTGTCTTTAGTTAGTAAACGATTAGTAAATGTCCTTAGAATTTGGTTTGACCCTTTTAGGCGAGCACTAAGTCTGAAATTACAAGATGTGACCATCGTTCGTATAAGTTATTTGGTTTATTATAGCAATCCCAATCTTAATTTGGAAACTTGATTCGTGAAATGTTTGTGCAAATTATTTATCAATTTTTTCTATACTACTACTAGTTGCCAGACAAGCACACGGCCCACCTGATGGGAAGCGGGAGGTACCGTCGTGTCCTACCTCTTAGTGTTAGTATTTTACTCGGATTATATTCATTAGGATCCACGGATCTACGCCACAAATAAAGCCAAAATGTCGTTATTAATTTCGTAGAATTATGTGGGAGAGAAAAGTGTTTCAAAATCCATTGTAAGCGTGCTGAGCGGGAGATAAACCTTCCGTAGAAATATGTGTTAGGTTAGAATAAAGTATATGATGCTAAGCGGGAGAAGACAAAACTATGAAAATTCATTCTTAACATATTTTGTTTTTTAATTTTGTTTTTATTTCCTTATAGGTATAGTATAAAGTATATATAAGCCGTCGGTCCCGGTTGCCATACAAACATCTATGGCAGTCGTTACGGGTAGTTGGAGCCCACAAAAAAGTCCAACCAGTCTAACTTGGAACTTCGATATCGCCATTGGTCATATTGACCATTGGTTGTGGAGGTCAGATGGCAGTCGCTCCACGGAAAATATCGAAGTTCAGCCGCATCACAGTTAGACTGGAAAGCCGACCCCAACTGAGTTGGGAAAAAGGTTCAGAGAATGATGATGTAGGTATAGTATAAAGCACTATGTATCACTTAGAAGAAAGTGTGATTCCTAACTCGTGTGTATTGAAACCCTCTGCTGCGTATCGGGCTTCAAGCTACACTTTCGTTCCTAATCGGTCCCTTTCTACCCTTGATGAATAATTTCGATACTACAACCTTATTCTACGAACAGAAATATCAAAACATGATAATAAATAGAACAGCAATACGGTAATAAAATCGATTGGGACCATCTGAAGTGGCAGCAGTTAAACAAAGAGCCATTTAACATTTCCTTCACGAGGACAATTAAGTTCATTGTAATAGACGGGACTTGGGACTTAATACAATTCTAACAATCCAATTAACAAACTGAAAGCAAATAGAGGGTGTTCAACATTGATACCAAGGCAATATGATTGCTATCAATGAAATTATGTTTGGATACTAGCTGCGCCCGTGACATCACCCACGACATAGTAATTAAAAAAAGAAATTGCATGGAACCCTAATTATTTTATTAAAACCTTAAGTTACGCTTTATAATATTATCTTTCTGTCAGTAAAAGTTACGTCAAAATCAACCTAGCCGTTCCAAAAATTACTTACCTCATCAAACAGGCAAAAAGACAGACATAAGAATTTTGAAAAGTTATTTTTTTGTTTATTAAAAAAATTGTTCTGTATATCGTACACACACTCATATTCGTTTATTTAAAAACTGTTTTTTAATACAGACACTTCAATTTTATTTATTCGTATAGACTTCAGATCTAGTGGCCATACAATGGGGGATGTTTCAAACCACAGAATCCTTAAGGATTTTTCTTTGTTCTGTATTTCAAACATTAATATAACAACTTTCGTTTAAAAAACATAAAAGGCAGAGCGAAGTTTTGAGTTCATAACTCTTAAGTACTCATAGGTAAATATGTTGAAAAATTCTCCACTGTATAAAGTCATTAAAAGACGCTTTAGAGTAATTTTTAGTACCATTAAAGTTCGGGTTTATTTAGCCATTACGTATTCTATTCCAGTTTGTTGAATTTATTAGATTCTCTAGTATTGTTTGTGGTTCCCTCGGTGATGGTAATAAAAGTAAACCGCTGGTGATTTGATCCCTAATCATTTTATAACCTTTATGTCTGTATTCAGGTCAACCTGCAGAATATAAAAATATATTAATAGTACCTTAATAAGAACCCATGATACGTAGTTATGTGGGAACTACGTATCATGGGTTCTTATTAAGGTACTAGAATATAACATAAGGTGTGGTATGGAGAAGCCGGGCTGCGAGGGAAATGCGGGCCACCGTACACCCTGGCGTCAGAAGATCCTGGATGGCGTGCGGTTTTAGTCGGTAAGAGTCCGACATAACCTGCCCCGCTGGCCGCGGGGTGGGTATCCATGAGGATTTCCTCACGGAGAAAGAAAAAAAAGGTGAGGTGTAGAGCACCCGTCTAATACTCCGCGTCCCCAAACAATGGTCCTTAAAGTCTATCATATATTCAAACCTTATAGGTATTGTAGCGATACTACATATACCCAGCGCCATCTAGTGACAGCACGACCAACTACTTCGATACTACAACTACGTCACTAAGATCCTGAATCGCGAAAGTGAAGTTTGCGCGCTGGTATAACATAATTATATACAAAATCCCAACGATAAGCGTTGGGCCGCGGCCCGCCAGGCGTGATTACCTTGCCTGGTCGGAGGATCCTCCCTTTATGTTGGAGGGACGTCACATCCTGTTCCTCCACAGTATTTTGAAGGTAAGTCGTCTACAAAAGACCTAAACGTACAATATAAGTTTCTTACAATAGGAACGGTATTGTTCATTCTACAAACATTGTGGCAGCGGTTGTATGTTATCACCAATATAAACCTGAAGCCAAGTAAAATGCACGTAAAATGAAAATAGTTGTTAAATTCTAGAAAATATAGCTTGCAAAGCTTCTTTGTTATAAAAGTCCTAAAATTTTTTAGGAATGGAATATGTGAGTAAATTTAATACAAAATGTATTAAATTTAATTTAATATTTTCTAAGATAGTTTAATAATAATTCTGTATAAATAAATGATCAGATGTTCAAAAAAAAAAATACAAAATAGACTTTAAGCTTACGAGCAGGGCCTCGATTCTGCTAAAGGCAAACCACTGTAATACCACTGACACTCTAAAAATGCTATTTAATGGTAGACTTTATCGCTATACAGTTAAAGTCTAAAATCGAATGAAAAGAATTCATTTAACTTTTTCATTCGCTCTACAAAATATTATTTGACTTTAGATTTTAACCTGATAGCAATAAAGTCTACAATTAAATGGCATTTTTAGAGTGTCAGTGGTATATCAGTGATTTGTCTTCAGCAGAATCGAGGCCCAGGCGAGGTAAAGTTACATTAATGTGAGCAATGTAAAAAAATATGGTTCATGTGATGATGTTGTTCAGTCAATTCTACATTTCCCCATAGCATAAAATGGTCAAAGTCGTTAGCCTCTATTGCACCCAAGGGCTTAAAACCCCCTAATATATTACTTGAGTGGATGAAGGAAGTGGATATAAGTGAGATAGACAGCATATACTTCGAAATAAGTGGCGGTAGAGTGCAATTGCAAGTTTAGTCGTAAATCTTACTTTTAACTCTGATCTCGAGTCTACATCTATACAAATAACTTAAATTTAAGTGTATGTTTGTAACGTTAGAATGACAGCTTTTCAATAAAATGTATATGGATATATTATACATAGCCCTTAAAATAAAAAAAACGATTTTTAAAACTATTGTCTGTCGTCCAGTGATTTTCTGATCGGAAATATTTGGATTGGGAATAGTTAACATGCAATTGCTTAAAAATTTCATTTAATATTGTCTGTCTGTCTATCTCTCTGTCTGTTTAAGTTAGGTAATTTCTTTAGTTGGGCAGATTTTGATGGCATTTCCACAGCAAGATAGGTAATATTATAGCGCATCATACATTCAACTTTTAATAGGTTATATTCAGTCATGAAACTCTGTAATTAGTTTAAGAATCTAATGTCATTTTCACAATATCATGTCAAATGTTAATTAGCCGTCGAGTTTCTCAATAAACCAGTAAATAGATACCTTGAAAGAGGATTAAATAGAGTATCTGAACTAGTTATGTGTAGTGTGTGTAGTGTTATGAAGCATAACGTGATTAAAACATAATTAGTAAGATTAACTTGTATCAGAATGGGAGAAAATTTATTAACATGTTGACTTTCGATAAGTAATACTTAAGTGTTAGAGCAAAATGAATTTTAATATGAAGTTCAGGAAATTTACTGGTTATCCGAAATTTTGTTTCAGAAATTTGGTAAGTAAATATGGTAAGTACGTTTTATTAATTACACTCATGCTGCTGCTAAAGATCAAACATCTAACAAAAAGAATCGTGATTAAGTATCCTAAATCAGGATCTATATTCCTATATCAAATTTTATCCAGTTTCGTTCCGCCATCAGAGCGTGTTTGAGTAATAGACAATACTTACAAACATCTTCACAAACTTTCACATTTATAAAATTAGTAAAATAGATTACATTTTAACTCAAGAGTGATAAATTTAGTTATCAATCCGAGCGTCGCTCGTGTCTGTACCATTGTTCGTCTGCTATTGTGTGGCAAACAAAAACTTGACTTTTGGCCCCAGATGTTCGTTATAACCGTACGGAACCAACACTGAATAAATAACACTCTGTAACTGAAGGCGCCTCACTCAAGTGTATTCTGAATTTTACAAGCTTGGCACAGATATAGATTATGATCTAGAATAAAAGATAAGCAACTTTTCATTCCGAAAATAGGTTCTTAGGGTGGAGCCGCGGGTAACAGTTAGTAATAAATAAATATTCTACCATATATTTTACACAGTGCCATCCTGACCTAAACTAAGCACGTAGACGTACTACAGGACCAATGCAAATTATAAATTTTCACGCGAACAAGAACTTAGTGAGAATCGAACCTGAGACTGCCGGTTTGTAGTTGAAGTAATACTTACTGATTTAAAAATGTTCACTGTCATAATGGGCTGCACCATATTGCAAGGTACTTTGGAACGTTTCAACTCTCAAAGATGTACCAGTTGTATAGCAAACTGTGACCAAGAAGAAAGAAATAATTTAATCAGATCTAATGAAATAAGTTTTTGTGCATCGTTCAAAGAAAGCAATATGATTTTATAAAGGGACACTTCACAATGTGTGCAGGTGTTTCACATTTAAAAGAAATTCTCACTTCACTGTGTCTGGAAAAATTGCAAGAAGCCTTTGATATATTTCGTGCTCTTTGAAAAGATTTTATTACGCTGAACACAATGCAATTCAAGGCAATAGTATTCTGTTGCTACCGTAGAATAGCGTAGAATAACAATGAGTAAATAGAAAAATATGTTCAAAATTCGGTCTCAGTCTAGTCTCGGTCAATATGAGATTGAAACTTGGCCCTTCGGTTTAACAGCAGGATTTTGATAACTCCACAATCCACTGCACGGAAACTATCGAGGTTCAGCTAAGTTAAGAGAACAGTTCAAAACTGTAAGAGAACATTACTAATGGACATTTCAATTTTATTTATTTGTATATAATAGATATACGAATAGATGAAGTGCTAAGATTAGTTATTTCATATCTCGGCGCTTCTCACTGGCGTACAATATGATGGATGAGACTACGATGTAGTTTTTCAGACGGCTGTCAGTCGCATGTTTCAAAGATGTATTCCCGGTTGTATTCCATTTATATTATTCCACTAGCTGCTGTTCGTGGCTTTGTTCACGTAAAATACTGATCCTGTTCCCGTGCCCCATATAACACAGGCCTTTTTATCCCTGGAATAAGTTCCCATGGATGGAAAAGGATCTGAATTCTACGCGGGCAATATATGTAGTTGGTAATGTAATAAAATAGCATCCATTACCACTACGTAAGCCGCCTGTGTATTTCGTTAGAGCAAAACTTAGCAATGTGCTGTTAATGTGACATCAGCACCAAGATGCTAATCTTGCCCTGAATCAGAACAGTACGACTTGGATAGATTAGGTTAAAAGGTTAAGTCGGCAGCGAAGCAGAGGTATCCCCTTAACCCTCGTGGCCATTTCTTATATAACCATACAGAAGATCGATAATGAACTCGTTATTATCATCATAATGTGGTGTTCTGTTTGCATCTGAGGCTATTATACCTTGGAGCCGTGGGCCCGCTTGTCTGCTATTTCTTCTCCATTTTGTACGATCTTGGGCATCTAACATTGGCACGCGTGAATTTCTTTACGGCGTCAAGCCAGCACTTCTTGATACCCTTTCTTCTATGCGTTCACAATTAATATGCTTTAATCTTTGGACATATTGTGCTTTCAGTATTGAACTATACAGAAATCATAATTGTCTAAGGACAATAATATGTCCAAAAAGTAATGTTAAAAAGACAGAAAGTATGCTAGGATAAATTATGACATTAAAATTTTATGCGGTTCAATAATAAAACGTATAGGAACAGAATTCTTCCTCTGTGCCACCGTTACGGTTATAAATACCAAGAGACCATAAATTCTATACACGTGGGACTACACATATTTAAGCTGAACCATTTTTCTTATAATATTTCTCCACTACGATATTAGCTTCTCGTTATTTGTAGAGAAGTCATGAAATTTTAAGGAGCTACGGCCATTTATTTAGATATGTTCCTTGATATTCTGTACTCTGTACAAATAAATAAAATTGAAGTGTCTGTTTATAATATTCAAATGACAGCTTATTAATGAATGCATATCTTTGTTTACACGATACCTACGACAGTCTGTTTAAATTATGGGTAATCTCTCATGAAGCGATTTTGACGTGACTGGCAGAAAGCTTATATTACAAGAGGCTACTTTAATTTTATGAAAATAATTAGGGTGTACGTAATATATTATACAAAAACACAGAGAACAATGCAAACATACATATTTCTGTCATCCGGCTCGAAGGACCAAAATAATGTATATAATTTAACACTGAAAAACTCTACCACTATAAAACAGTGGTCATCAGAAGTATAAACAAATAAATTCAAATTACTCAGACAATTTTCGACAGAAATAAATTAAATCTTAAATTTCTTTTATACAGACGGAGAGCTAGGATGAAAATCAATAACAAGAATATTAACTTATTAGATTACTGGCTGACAGTTCAATCATGTCATGATTGTATTATAATTCAATATTCAAAATTATTTTCCTTTGAAAGAAACGGAGGAAATCCATCCATCTGAAAATTGAAATAATCCTCGCTGTCGGGTCTTCGTCAATTTTAGTTAAGTTAAATAAAATAAAGTATTTATATAACTTAGGCTAAGCGCACATTACAGACAAGACAGCTTTAGACAGATTACTGCTCTACAGAAACTTATGAAAGTACGCACAGTTAGAACAAAACAAAGCTGTGTATATAAACTGTCTTGTCTCTAATGTGCTCTTAATGTGATTTTTATTACATTCTGCGGCGACCATCAGGGGGCTTATTCAGTAAAATTACGTTTTAAACATGTGATTTCATAGCTTACAAAAACCAATTGATATTTTTTTTTCAAAGTCTAACTGTATAACTATGAAAATCAGATTATCGTATTGTCACCGAAGATATAGAATCATATCAAATTCAAATTCAAATTCAAATTCTTTATTTTTCAAAATAGTGTAACGTAATTACATCTTTTTGACGTCAAAAACTACTTAATACTAAGTTTACCACCGCTTCCTAGGCGCTAGTGGAGAAGAAACGGCGCAACAAACTCCACTGCTGCATTTTAAGACGTCAGGTCATACATAGATATCTTAAGACTAAATATGGACGAATGTACATTTTGTCTCGTGTCAATATAAATAAAGGTATATAAAAAAAAAAAAAAATAATAATATATAATAAATTTTAACCGAAGTTAAACAATAAAATAATTGAAAATGTCAAAAATATACTAATGTCAAAAAAATAGTAAAAAAGGTCGCGTGCCTACCACAATATCAATATATTGTAGTAGGCAAATGCCACAACTACAGCATTATGTAGTTGTAGCACTTTAGCATTCTAGGAGGGGCCTGCACCATGCTCAAGCCAGACATTTTTGTCTTCAAGGTAATCAGTAGTCCTATAGTATGCTTTTTTGCATAAGGTGGCCTTAACAAATGTTTTAAATTTATTGTCAGGCATACCAAGGACCGATTCAGGCAATTTATTATAAAAACGTATACCTTCCCCCCTAAAAGAACCACTAACTTTGCTAAGCCGATAACAAGGAAGGATTAGTTTATTTTTATTGCGCAGATTTCTGACTGTAATGTCACTTACTTTTGTGTAATTGGATATATTTTTCCTGACATACAGTATGTTCTCGAATATATATTGGGAAGCTACAGTTAAAATATTTACCGTTTTAAATCGTTCCCTAAGAGATTCTTTCTTGTCTAAACAATAAATGGCACGAACTGCCCTCTTTTGTAATATAAATATGGTTTCGAAATCTGCTGCATTCCCCCAAAGTAGTATTCCATAAGACATCAGACTATGAAAGTAACTAAAATATACCAGCCTAGCAGTAGGTTCATCTGTCAACCGCCTAATCCGTCTGACAGCATAAGCAGCAGAACTGAGTTTATTGGCCAAAGTAATTATATGGTCACCCCATTGCAATTTCGAATCCAATGTAATGCCTAGAAAAGTAGTGCTATTTACAAATTCTAACCTTTGCCCCTCCAGCACCACATTAACGTGTGCTTGCCTCACATTAGGCAATGTAAACTTAATACATTTGGTCTTTTCTGCATTCAACAATAGGTTGTTTGCATAAAACCAGTTTGAGATGGCGTTCAAAATACTATTAATATTATTCGCATCTGCACTACGCCGATCTACCTTGAAAATAAGTGATGTATCGTCCGCAAACAATACTATGCCAGCCTGAGATTCAATCATATAGGGCAGATCATTTACATACACCAAAAAGAGAAAGGGTCCTAGGATTGATCCCTGTGGTACCCCTATTTTAACGTTTGATCCGTTTGACTTGACGTTATTCACAACAACAGTCTGAAGCCTATCTGTTAAGTATGACTTTAATAGTTCTATTGATTTGTTATCAAAACCATATCGACGTAGCTTTAGCAAGAGTGTTTGATGGTCAACACAATCAAATGCTTTGGAAAGATCACAGAATACCCCAATAGCATCCTGCGATCCCTCCCAGGCGTCGTGAATTTGGCTAACTAAGGCCACTCCCGCATCAGTGGTAGATTTCCCGCCAGTAAAGCCATATTGTTGGCTATGGAAAAGATTGTTGGTCTT
Source organism: Lithosia quadra (assembly GCA_963576445.1). Taxonomy (NCBI): domain Eukaryota; kingdom Metazoa; phylum Arthropoda; class Insecta; order Lepidoptera; family Erebidae; genus Lithosia; species Lithosia quadra. Next base: position 5,424,904 of record OY754892.1, read on the forward strand.
GAAGTACAGTTGCATCTGATTGAGCATCACTCTCTCAAACACCTTACTCAGAGCTGGCAAAATAGAGATGGGGCGGTAATTGCCAAGTTCCGACTTAGATCCTTTCTTGAATAAGGGTATTAATTTACTGTGTTTCATTAAATTAGGAAATGTGCCTTCATCTATACATTCATTAAATATGAGTGCTAGATCAGGTGCAATGATATTAATTATATGACTAATTAAACTAACTGACATGCCCCAGTAATCCTCAGACATTTTTATTTTTAGATTTTTAAATGCCCTTAAAATGTCATTGGGATCAATATGTTTAAAGTTAAATTTAGAAGAACTAATATTACTCTTAACAAGGGCCACAGCACTGTCAGCGCTGGAGTTAATAGAGGAAGTGAGTTTCAATGGGATATTGGTAAAATAATCTTCAAAAGTATTTACAATATCCTTTGGAGAGGTGATACTCTTGTTTTCTAATTTAATTTCAGTAACGGTATCCCTCATTTTACATTTACCAGACTCTTTGTGAATAACTTTCCAAGTTTCTTTCATTTTATTGGGAGCCTTAATTATTTTCCTTTTAATGTGAATGGCCTTCGCCTGTCTACATACCTTTTTGAATATCTTAGAGTAATTTTTGACATATTTAATGAAACTACTATCAAGTCTGTACTGTTTTTGGGCGTATAAATCGAAAAGTGTTCGTCTACTTTTATATATGCCTACAGTAGCCCATTCACAGAATTTAGATTTAGTACTGTGCCTTTTACATTTTTGTTTGAATGTATGTGAAAAAGCATCAGTTAATGTACTAAAAAACTATTGTAATGAACATCAGGATTATTGCCTAGGTATGCTACAGAATTGAGTTTGTTCTCTAACAAGTTTTTGAATTCTCTAATTTTGTTAGAATTTATGGGCCTACACATAATTTCCTCTTTAGGTTGATTGTTATTTCCCTTGGAAAAGGATACTATTTGACCACAGTGATCTGAGGGCAACGCACTTATTACGGACTTACCTAGGCATACACTGTCACTAAAAAAATTATCTAAACAACTTGCAGTTGTAGCAGTGATTCTAGTTGGTTCACAGAAAATGTTTTCAAGGTTGTAACTATTGAACATGTTTAGAAATTGGGTACTTTTCCTACACTGTTCCAAGATGTTTATATTAAAGTCTCCACACACAATTAGATTTTTTCCACTACTAGATGCCATCCCAAGAATTTGGTCCATGACCCCAAGAAACATTCCAAAATCACTACTAGGTGGACTGTATACGCATACTACTACATAACTATCAAGCTCGGCACAGGCCACCTCAGCACATCGCTCAACAGAAAGTCTAACAATGTCAATCCGCTCTTTGCTGCAGAGACCATTTTTTATTAAGACCATGGAGCCACCTCTGATAGCAGACCCTCTGTTGAAGCAACTTACAATTTTATAATTGTCTATGCTGAACATCATCTCACTCTCCATGAGCCAATGCTCAGTCAGACACAAAATATCTATATTGAATTTCTCTAGGAATAATTCAATTATTAATTCCTTGCCGGGAAGACCTTGTATGTTTTGATGAGCTATCTTTAGCTCTGGCATTCCTGTTGTCTGAACACTTAGTTTAAATTGCTATTATTAGTTAAACATACAGAATTACCACTACAAGTACCTGGCAAGTCTGTAGGTATATGGTTATTGCTTTGTTTACAATGTAAACTCGTCCAAAAATTAATATTATATGCTACTAATGTAGCAATTTTGTATTTGTCCTGCTTTTTAAGATATATACTATCTTTAGTCTTAAAACAATAATTACTAATAAAATTATTAGTGTCAAAAAATATAAAAGTGTCACTATGACGACATGTCAAAGTATGAATAATATTATTCAAATAATGTATCTTTTTGTTATGAGATGAAGGCTGGCAACACACATATGGAAATGCACATAAAATTATTTTAAATACTTTTAGTTTACTTAGGCTTTCTATACAGTATAATAATTCTTTCTTGCCTACCTTGCTATTCTCACCTACCAGTAACACAATGGTGGAATTACTATTATACTTGGAAGACACAATTTTGTCTATAATTTGAGTGTAAGATGCATTGGGCAGGGAATAATGAATACAATTTTTTAAATTTTCACTAAACATGTAGCCCATATTGCGACCCACACTGTCAGAAAATACCATTGTATTACTAGGTGGCTCAACGTTGTCAGAAGAGTCATATACAGTTTCCAGAATACTGCCACAATCAGAGAGAGCCGCTATGGAGTCATTGAGAGGGGGTTGGTTGATTTGCCCAGAGCTGCACTGTCGAGTTAACGAATCAAGTAGTTTTTGGTTGTGCCTGCTGTCATCAATCAATTTGTCCAAAGCCAACATGTATTCAGTATTCTGTTTACTTTGGTGGTTATATTTAGAGAATAAAGTTGAATAATCCTCTTGCAATTGTTTAATGTGTGATTCTAGTCTGACCCTCCCAACATCATGAGCCACTTGACTCTCCGCCAACTGATTATTACATATAACCAACTGCCTACTACACATATCTAGGTCAGATTGGAGTTGTGAATTTAAATTTCTAGTGTTTGTCAAACAAGACTTCAACTTTAGATTAATTTTATTAATTTTTTTGTTTATTTTTAATTTATTTTTGATTTTATTATGGCTCACTTGTTTAGGCAAATTGATACACCTACTATCATTTGTGAGATCAATCACAGATGAATCAGCTGAGGTAGGCACACAGGTGCTTTCAAGGAGTTCGGTATAGAGGTTGGACACCTCTACTGATTGGCGCGATTGGGCATCCTGCTCGTAGCTACTAATTAGCCTGTATGCCTCTCCCAGCTCATTTTCTAACTGGGTGTTACGTCTGAGGGTTTGTTCAAACGTATCACCGCATTGGCGGAAAGACTTAATTTCTAATTGCAGCTGGTAAAGTTGTTCGCTCAACTCATCCCGAGTAACTTGGCTTTCAGACAGCTTTTGTTCCAAGCTGATGTTCTTATTTCGCATTAATTCATATTCACGTTCATTATCTTCCCTTTCCATTATCAATTGCTCATTTTCTTTCTTTTCTACTTTAAGTTGTAATAGGGCTTCTTTCAACTGCATTTGTAGTTGACGTGCAGTCGCAGCTCGTGTCGCAGCTCGCGTGGACGTAGACATATTGACGCAATAGGCACTTATTTGAGTTTAGTAGGGAGGATAATGAACACCAGTAGCAATGCAGAGCCAACAAAACCAGCTGATTAACTACTAAGAAATAACCTATTCCTACCTACCTATCCAAGTTTATCAATTGTTTGACTATTCCGGAGTGTATAAAGTGGCCAAAAGTTGGAAAAAACAATATTCAAAGACTTGAGATACTAAAATAAGCAGTGAAATGACTATAAAATCACTGTTCTTACCTTTTAAACTTGTAAAAATAACAACCGGTATCTACCCGCTTGATAACAACTTTGAATACAATTTCCTTCCAAAGTACACAAGATTGAGGCGCATAAAATTTATATAGGCATTTACTACACTTGTTCTATGTATTTAATTGGTTTTTATAATGTATTAACCACTCTATTTATTTTAAATTACATTAAAAATACGGAGCTACAAAATGTAAGTTTGACATGTATATCAAATTTTAGCCCAAACCATCGTCAGAAATAGTTCTAATTAGGATTCCAAATAATAAAAAAAATAAAAAATTAACATACAACACATAATAACAAACTATCAAACAACAGATTAAGTTAAAATAAACTTCTTAAGAGCAGATAAGATCTTAATAAATTACTGAGCAATTTAACCTCAAAGTATCCGCAGGACTGACATAGAACTTAAACATTTTTTCCTTCTAAATGTAAAGTCGGTCCGCTCAGTTACAATCCAATTGCATTAACTACCGGCGATATCAAAGCGGTACTTAAATTGTGCCTTTGTTACATGAATTTACTTTGTATTCGTTTGTTTTGCTAGATTAGAGCGCGACTGACACTGACAACAGTGTAAAGACGAACTTATCTGCAGTTATCGACTTTACACCTTTTTTATTATACGAATTGAAGCTCCACAAGTAGTAAATGAAAACTTGGAACTATAAATAAAAACTTTAATACATGTAGTAGTGGGTACAGTCAGCGGTAAAAGTAGGTTATGATTGCACAGATTTCGAAATTAAAAATCGAAATGAAAATAGTTTATTATAATTGTAATCTGAGTTGACACTCAGTCAGTCAGTGAGGGTCAGCAGTGCGAGTGTGATGCCCCTGGTCCACGTCCGCACACGTCCATAGGCCACGGTGACCGCTTCCCATCAGGTGGGCCGTGTGCTTGTCTGCCACTTAAGTGGTAGAGAAAAAAAAGTGTAATTATATTTCATTATAGACCACTAAGTGGTTAAACAGCAGTTTCATGAAATGCAGTAATTATATTTTTTTTAAATAGGTACAATATTTTTTTAATTTGTTAATTATTTGTCAATTACTATCTACTTGTGAAGATGCTATACGTGCATGAGAAAGATAGTTTCATCTTAGCCTTGTTCGGGTTAAATCCAAGGCTTTCACCTCAAAGCCCGGTACGTGGGGTACCTACACTTAATCCTTCACTTTCTACTTCACTGTCACGTTTGGCTTATACGACGACATTTATGGGAGCGGCTACTAAGTCTACAACTTCACCACGTTTCAACATTGGAGGCGGGGCTATAAAGTTGCAAAAAACATTACCTGATTACTGGTCTACCCCTAAATCATGTTCTTTCTAGTTAATCCCAACATAAAATAACATTTTATGTTACAATAACATTTTAACATAACATGTATGTTATATGTTATGTTAAAATATACTTATACTTAACAAAATCCTACAAAATAAGATTAAAAATAACAGTCCTTCCTTCTTTGTGTTACAATTTATTATAAAATAATCTCGCTTTGAGAGAACAGCTTCTATTTATTCGATTCATTCATCTCACTAGCTTGGCGTTCACGGCAACATAAACCTTGCTACAATATTAGGTATTCTATTTATCAAGAAAAACTGCCATCAGAGACACTAAACATATCAAATAAAAACATTCCTCCACAGAAATCTATAGCAATTCACGTGTTGAATTCCTGTAGGAAGCCTTTGCGCGAGAAAACTGCCTGCACGAGAACTGCCAATATCTTTACTATGTTGGTTTGTTATGGTATCAAGTGAAAAAAATGTAATGAATTATATTATATATTCTTAGTACTTAATATCTTAAATTTATCTTTTATTCTCTAAAGAAGAGTTGAATATTATATTTTAGTATCAATTTTTTGGTCCTACATAATAGAGTGAGACTTTTTATAGTAAGAAAATAATACAGTCCGCCTATTTCCTAATATGATACAATCTCATTTTAGGAGTCGTTCCATTTTCTTACCTAATACGAAGTAGATTGAGACCGGCTTCTAGGCCCGGAAGATTATATTCATAAATATAGTGAAAATAGCGGTTCATTTGTTTTCAATATAGCCACGTATATGATTTTCTTTATATCTAGCACCACATGGTATTTTCTTTTGATCTTTCAAATTACCTTTTCGACCGTTGCGAATTTTCGAACGAGAAACTTCTAGAAAGAATATGTGACCTTAATATTCACAAACAATGTAGTTCTCTATTATGTTAGCTAATTTTTTTTATACATAATCTAGTGTCGTAATTTTGTGTGTCATTTTGATATTAACATTATGAGTATTTTTGCTGAAGTTTATAGCAAATGCGTAATGGATTATGATTTTATTTTAGGAGAATAAAGGGACTACCACATACTGTTACTGTTTATTTTTAGATGGTTTAGTTACTAGTGCCCACGATTTCGGCCAAAATGGGAACGTATTCGACAGATAAAAAGTAGCTTATATTTTATACCAAGACTAAAAAATCTATCCCTGTACCAAATTTAAGCCTGATCCGTTCAGGCATTTCAGCGTGATTAAGTAACAAACATCCGAACGTCCAAACATCATCAGTAATTTTCAAATTTATAGAGTTGCATACAAAACTATCATCAAGAATCATCCTCAAATGTGGTTTTTGGTTGATTTAGCTCATACAACTTTTATGGGAGTGACTGTCATTTGACCTATCTAAAAAGTATAGGGACTTCATAAAGGACGAATTAAATTACACGCTGATAACTCCGGCCCCAAATACAAAATTAGAATGACGGGGCGGAGTTCAATTAGATTTTGCTTTCATCCCGTTTTCATCCCTTATTCTTACATCCCTCGAGTTGGAATAATGTGTCTAATTTGTTTGACATTATTATGATAATGAAATTTTCCTGGGCATAACGACGTTAAGGACATTATAACCTTATTACAGACTAGCTCTTACCTGTGGCTTAACTCACATGAAATCCTGTTTCCTTCCCCGTTTCTCATTGGAACGTATTCTAAGGATAAAAAGTAGCCTATATGTTATGCCGGACTACAATTTAAACTTGTATTGATTCAGCTAAATCCGTTCAGCCGTTAGAGTGTGACTGAGTAACAAACATCCAAACATCTTCACAAACTTGAATGGAATTTTAAAGCAATTGCATGCTAACTATTATTCCCAATGATTTTCTGATCGGAAAAAGTGATCAGCTCAGTTGGCCAGAGCATTCCCTCTGCAAGGGACTGGTCACGGGTTCAAGTCCCGTCCTGGATGATCACTTTTACCAATCAGAAGATCTTCACAACCTTTCACATTTATATTATTAGTAAGAAGTAGGATTGTAAAATTAATATCAAATTTCACATTTTGACGAATCATTATATTCGCAGAGTTCTATTATATTACATCTTAGAAATAAATAAATGTTATGGGTCGTTACTTTGATTGGATTATTATTATCTATTTTCTTAGAGATTTGTTTATGTTTCCTCCTTAGACGAAATACAAATTCACTCGTAAATCCCTGGTACGAGAGCCGCTTGTAACGGGGTCAATGTAATAAATTATTGAACGGCAGGTACCTACAATCTAAAAAAACCCGTACAAACTTGGAAATCGATTTCCCAGAATCGCTTAGATGTTTAGATTATACATAATATGAACCAAAGGGAAAGGGGGGAGGGCTGGGAAGGAGCGAGGAGGCTAGGAAAGGGTGGGGAAGGAGGGGTACAGTGAGCTCTGGCTACTTTTGGGGTCGGCAGCGCGAGTGTGATGCCCCTGGTGTTGCACGCGTCCCTAGGCCACGGTGACCGCTTCCCATCAGGTGGGCCGTGTGCTTGTCTGCCACTTAAATGGTATAAAAAAAATACCCCTACTTACCGGCGGGAACACAATACGATGGTTATTATGGGCGCGGTGGTAGTGCGGAGATGACCCAGTCGGACAGCTCATTTCGGACGGGAAATACCGTCGTGTCCTACCTCCTTTTGCTTTAATTTTTATTTCATGTAAGGTAGTAAATATTAAAAGTATTACAAAAAATAAATAAGCGTGAGAGTAAAACTTTGTGCACCAAATAAAAATATTAAAGAATTGATGCCAAGAAGCTCAAATCAATAATCACGTTTGTGTGATATTGTCGAAATGTCGAAAGTTTATCCAATCAATTCAAATTATAATCAGTTCAATTCTATTCCATCAATTTAGTTCGGGTACTTTGAGATAATTTACAACTTAAACTATAGACAGTCATTAACATCAGTCTCCTCCTATCCATAGCTGCAGAAAAGAAACCAAAACGGTCAGAATCAGTGTTTAATAAAATAACACACAAATTGCTTTCAGTTTTTAGAAATGTCGTGAGGAACTTAAGTTACAATTTGATGTTCGATGTGACAATAGTTAGAGTATGGGAATTTATGGCTAATGAAATGTCTATTGCAGATCTCGGAAATAATACGTACGAACGGCCGCATTCAACGGAATTGTACCTTTAATGAGTACTTAATAAACATTCTTGCTAGAATTCACAATACAGTAAGATTTAATACTCGTACCAATGTTAAAAGGACTATCACCATTTCCAAGACGTTTTTCTACATTTAAAAGGCAATAAATATGTACAGAAACGTACCATTACTAAGAAAAAGTACGAAAGAGCACAGTGCTAAATAGGTGTGAGTGGATGGAAATTACCATATAAAGTGGAAATCCGTCGGGCTCATTGTAACGTACACAGTGTTGGTGTAGGTACAGTAACATGTCTAAGGAAGATTTCTCTTTAACCAAAAATAGGAAGTTTCTTTCTCTATCTATCTCTCTCTCTCTCTCACACACACACACACACACACACACACACACACACACACACACACACATGGTAAGTGATGATGATCGTCAATCGGTCAACAAACGTCTTCATAAACTTTCACATTTATAATACAAGCTGCTGCACGCGGCTTCGACCATGTAGAATACTGTTCCTGTTCTCATTGTAACCAGATATTATATACCTATTCCAAGGGCAAAAAGTAGCTTATGTGTTATCCAGACTAAAATTTCTGAAAGATTCTTATCAGCCTGTAACAAACTATAGGATAATTATTACCGTCTTAGTAGGGTTAGCAGGGTAGGACAGGATTTCATACGGTTTATGAGTATGTCAGAGGCATCACTTTATCTTCTTTCGTTCCCCTTTCATCGATCGGTTGAATACAGATTTACTTTCGAATTCGTGTGATTCTTTCAAACTTCCTCTATATTTTCTAATGTTTTATTCAGGTCATGAGTTTCGAATGTGGCTTAGGGAATTGTATACACTTATTACCATCTTGTATACTTTCTGTTGTTGTGCTGTGTTTGTAGTTTCTGGACATTACTTAAAATGAGTTATCATTCCCATCAGAGCCTTATTCCAACTCTGTTGAGGTCGGCTTTGTATCCTAACTATGAAGCGGCTAAGCTTCGAACTTCTATTATACTACTACTACTTCTACTATCTTCACAGTCTATTTAAAACGTGCCAAGTGACTTTCACGGTATCCTTTTAGTGCTTTTCAGTACGTAGTACCTGCTTTTATACTCAGAAGTTATTCCCCATCTCCATTTAATAATTCGACAGTACGAATTTCTACAGGCGAAGTTCTATAGGTTTAAAGCAAGTACCCACAGGAGTAGGTTGCGAAACACTGGCTGGTATATACGGGTTTTATTCTCAATATTAAATTCTACGAATCCTTTGATAAATAGGATTATTCTGTGTAATATTAACTTTCATTAATATAGGTTGGCCTTATTTAAGTGATGTATATGTGGCTTTGATTAAATTTAATAATATAAAGTTGATATGAACCGACTAATGTTACATTAATGAAGAAATTTCACATGATTCTTGTCTAATTAACTTAGATTGTTTCAATATAATATTTGAAAACAACTTCAGTTTAGTGAGGTATGAAGTTATCGATGAAAACTCGATACTTACTCAAACTGTCCTATTGTAGGAATATGCTATTAGTATGAGTGGAATCACACATTTTTCATTTATAGTTATAATCCTACGAAATAAGTGGTATGTTTCCAAATTGGATGTGTTTTCTTCACTCCATACCACAACCCCACTACTGAGAATTCTATTATAGAAATAAATTCTAATTAAGGAATCTAACCATGTGCACTGGCCTCAGTCACTACCGATTTACAATAATTTTGTCCAAGATTGAAAATTCAGTAACCCTTTTTCCGTGAATGAAAAAGAAGAAATGAATAAAAATACATGAAAATCAGTAAAAATATCGCATAATAACTCACATAAATAACTATTAAAATAAATCTTCTAGGAGAATCTTCTTGTTTGAAGTTAGAAAAAAGTAAGTTAACACACTCATATTTCTGGATTCAGTTGGCTAAACAAGATTGAAATTTATTCGTACCCGTGTTTGTCTAATATAACGAATAAATTTTATCCCGAAACATCCATTCGAGCGAGCAAATATGCGTGACTAAAAATGTTATAGGAAGCACTGGTATGAATAAATTCTATGAATAAATAATAGTTTAGTGAAGGAACCTGTTGATGGAGATGGGAAAAGTTTTATGACTTTGAACTGAATGTATTCATGACACCTGATAGAGGAACCCTATGCCGTGGGTAACTTTAATCTAATGATATTCTTCAAAAGTAATGATAGTTTAGATGCAGTATAATCACGGAAGTATTTTTCCATATTAAGGTGTTTCAAATTTGGAGCTACTTTCACTTTTGAAAGTATTCAGGTGCCTTTTGCTCGAATTCACTAAAAGATCTTTGGAGAGCTAGGAAGAGATATTTTCATAAATGTATACCATTTTTTTATCATTGCAAAACGGCAATAAAATTCCGTTGAAACAATGTAAGTAATGAAAATAATATTGAACATTCCAATGGAACGTTATAAACTAATAACGTATTATTGACATATTTTATGTGTAGGAGGTAGGAGGAATATAATAAATTCTATTTCATTATCTTAAATTAAAGTCCGACAAAATATAGCAATAATTATGAATATAATCATTATCTTAGTGCCTCGGAGAGCACGTTAAGCCATCGGTCACAGTTGTTAAACGAACATCCAAATATGTTATTGAACACTTATCTAGCATAAATTGGATGAAAAACTAATATTATAAAATTTGAAAGTAACTTTCAACAACAACACTCAACTTGAAACAACTATCCCGCTGAACTGATTTTATTGAGACTATGTATAGCCATAGCCTTGACCAAGAACAATTTTCTGCTATAAAATCTTACATGCAAGTGGAACAGTAGTAGTAAGCTAGTATTATGTTAAAGAATACCTAAATGTAACTTATAAGTTAAAAATATATGCACACACAATAATTAGAAAAAAAAAACATTTTACTGCACAGCAAATGGGGGTAAGTTTTCTCTGGTTGTTAGGAAGGTATCCGTGGGGATTCACACACAGTTGAATGGAAATGCAATTCTTTGTGTTAGATAATACTTGTAGGTACTTGGGTTCTAGTCACGTATACCGCCAATTAACCAATTTGTGAAGACTTTGTAGACAAAGCTTACACTTGGAACAAAACGTAAACTTTTGTATGAAAGAAAATCCAAATGTTTTCTGGAATTGCTCCAGAAAAATTTATATTATTCTCATTTCATACAAAGAAACATGAGAGACATGAACATTTTTTAATAAAGCCAACAGTGAATGGAGACGTTTCCCTATAGATCAAAAGAATAATTTGTAAACCTTTTCATCTTCTCGACAAAAACCTAAATTATAAAAACACCAATAATTTCTATAGATGACAAAAAATTATGACAAAAATTTGTGAAAGAATATGCTTTGGTACTTTATAGTCCATTAATGTCCCTTGTATTTCCTCATTTATGAATTTCTTTTACGCGTTAATTTTATTAAGTGGGAATTTATTTCACGAACTTGTAACAGAATATTGACTAGCTGCTCTTAAATTTCGTGTTAAAAAAGAGTAAAAACTTACTATTAATTTTTTTAAAGAAAATTAGTAATTTCATTACTTCTCTACCGCTAAGTTGAATAACCCAATGTTAGAAGTGAGTTCACGTCGATAGTGTAATGGCCAGGATTCGAACCCGGGCCCTCTCTATCGTAAGGTTGACTTCTTAACCACTAAGACACTATAAACTCATTTATCTATTATCTGCATCTCATATACCCCTGGAATGACACACATCGTTTTAAACAGCTTGCCCTTACATTGTATATTAATGTAAATGTTTATTACCCAATATAACCAATGTATTTCTTATTTTTTATCTATTGTGTTGTTGTAATGGAGTACATTTTGTGTTCTTAAGATAAAAACGTATCATAAACAACAGCGAAACACATTGTGCTACCACACGGTTAGAAATATTATGCTCTAAAAATACAATGTCGTCTTAATGGTGTTGAAGTTTGAGGTAGGTAATTTGGTTTGTTATTTTAGTACTCATTTGCAGGGTGTGTAGAACTTCATAAAGACACTCAACGTCATGCCAACTTCACCTGCTACCCGGTACAACTGCTTATTGATAGACGGGCCCCTAGAGCATCTTGGGATTAAAGGCCAGGGGTACTTGCTCCGGGTGCGGGCTGAAACCTCCACGCAGTGCACCCGGGATACGGAGGAGCAGCGCCTCTCACTTGCGACGGGAGATGCTGCTGCCTACGGTAAATGGTAGTCGAGGTGCGTGTGGCCCTGTTCAGGGCTGCTCGGGAAGGTAGCTCTTTATAAGCGTGCGGTTTAGGTCGGTTCGAATCTGTCGTAACCACCTCCAATGGCCAACAGAAGTGTTATAAGTAGAGATTTTCGCACGAAATAAGGTGTTTCGTACTTTATCAATCGATTGAATCACGGGCTCGTGAATAACTCCTTAAATATCACATTCAATAGCACCGTATTAGCAGTAAAAAAAGTTTGGATGTACTAGCACGGAAGAATAGTGTATGGACCTCTTTTGACGACACGACAAAATATTTTTAATATAGATAACAATCAATCATGGCTGTGACGAAAAACTACTGTGTTAAAGGATATTGCTTCTAATCTGGATGTGATAGATTGGAGATTACATGTGAATTACATCTATACTACAAATGAATCAAGTAGAAGTGTTAAAAGCTGGTATGGCGAGTATATTACACCATAATATCAGCTTTTTAATGATTGCTTATAGTACAGTACTTACAAAATTGAAACAATTTTATGAACTTTTGTTTGTCTACCTCCCTTTTTTAATTAGAACCCAGATCAAAATTGCATTAAAATAGAATTTTGTTAAACAGTTATTTATGTTAGACAAGTTGTTGCTTTGACGTAAGAGCAGACATTTTTACATGAAAGAGTAACAAACACCCATACATCGATTTATACAATCTTTTACGTTAATAAACGAAACAAACTAACCCGGGTATATCAAAAATAAATTATTAGAATATAATCGTCAGCTCAACAATGTTTTTATAAGAAAACTGAACCATATAAACAGCTCTTTTTTTCATCGTCACAAAAAATCTCTTGGCCATTCAGATGTTCTATACTACTATTAATTAAATCAATGCTTAGAAATTTCTGTAATGTGAAACTCAAAGGAGAGGTAATAAAATGAATATTAAGTTGGCGCCGGGGCGGCGGCGACCCATTTGCGACCTTTAGTTACTGTAAGTAAACACTATAATTATAATAATAAAATACAATATTCGTCACTGTTGGAGGTCCATAGTTATTCAAACATAAAAATATTGTTGACAGATTGACTGAATAATGCCTTCAATTACAAAGTAACACGGTAACGGATGGCTTATGATCTCCGTCCTCCACGAGCGCGGGCCTGGGGACACCCTTCAGAATCAGGTCCAGGGTGAAGCCACGTTATGTTTCCGCGTGCGCTTTAATATTCCCTAACCCCTAAGTAAACCTAGCATTACTAGCTTGTATTATGAATGATGCGGATCCAAAATTTGGAAACATTTATTTTTTATTTTCTTATAACTAAGGTTAAGTTCTTATACTAAGGAGTTATCTATCTATCTATTTATATATAGACCTATTTATTCATTAGCCTAAGTCACCCTAAGCCTACATAAACAATGAACATATTATAGCTTAAGGAATGACGATTTGCTGCTTCATTTAAGCTGGTTGCTAATTGAAGACGTAGTAATCCGTTCGCCGGGTAACCAGCTACGGCGTAGCACTACCGTTATGTAGACGTGCTACGACGCTAGGTGGCTATCGGCTACGGATTTGTGAAAATATTGGTATCCTTTATATATTTATATTGCTAAGGAGTGGAATGCCCTGCCTGAGTCCGTATTTCCGGAAAGCTACAACCTGGGAGTCTTCAAGTCAAGAGTGAATAGGTTACTTCTAGGCAAGCGTGCTCCACCGTCGACCACATCATCACTTACCAGCAGGTGAGATTGTGGTCAAACGCGAGCCTATTGCCAATAAAAAAAATCCTAGTCTATACTAATATTATAAAGAGGAAAGGTTGATTGTTTGTTTGTCTCGAATAGGCTCCGAAACTACTGGCCCGACTTCAATAATTCTTTCACCTATACTATCTGGCAGTAACATAGGCTATAATTTGTTTCCAAAAATTAAGGAATTTGAAATCCACGCGGGTAGAGCCGCGGGCAACAGCTAGTAATACAATATATATTAATGGAGTAATAGGATGAGTAGTTTCAATGATAAATGATTCACATCGTATACACATTTTCAGGTTATTTTCGTCGGCAGTTGCCTTAGTGGCATAATGCGATTACCGTGCTATTTCGGGCTTGATAGTAATCGGACACAGCAGGTTTTAATTATTCAGTCGGCTGCCACGTGAAAATGTTTTTACTCCGTTTTATTCAAACACAATAAATCCAAAGTCTTATTTCTTTTACATTTTTAAACGAAACTTACTTAACGTCAAAAAACTAGACCAACATTAGTCTAGTTATAGCAAATGGACTAATCTGAGAAGACTGGCAAAACAATTCGGAGGTCTTTTTTACCTGTTTACAATTTATGAGATGGAATATTAAAAAAAATATAACGCCAATAAATTCCAAGTATTTACAAAATTTATCGCTATCTATAAAAGAATGTTTACTCAAAAATATTCTAAGTTTAGAAAACAATGTATAAAACGAAATAACTGCTTCTAATTTCTTATAAAAATACTTGAGAAATTTCCATTTTATTGGGAAAACAAATTAAACGAATAAAGCTTGGGAAAAGACTATTGAAATAATAAAACGTTCCATGTAAGAGGAAAATACGCCTCTAGTTGTCTGTTGGCCTTCACTTGTCGACATTTCTTTGCAATGAGAGGGACCCTGGAAATATATAAGGCGTATTTCAGAAGGTGGTTGAGATACGGAGCCAAAATACTTTTAATAAGTTTCGCCTGTACCTATGTACTATAAGGGCACAGAAGTGCAGTGTCAATTCTACATAACTTTCGCGTCAACATTCTAGTACTACTTATGACCTTTTTCTTTTAAGATAATATACACACACACATAAATTGTTCTTCCGTAGGAATATCATTGATAATTTCGTAGCTACTACTCAAGCAACCCGTGGCCGAATGGTTTTAGCATGAGGTTTATGAACATGCAAATGCAAATGTTGATGGTTCGAATCCTACGATATTGCAATAACACTTTTTGTGTTTCATTTATAAATTAATTAATATCAGGTTGATAAATAAAATAATGTTTCTTAGGTATAGTTGTTCTATCTCAGGAAGGCGGGTTTGCAATAGTAGTATGAGTGTCTTGTCAATACGCATGCATTTGTGTGCGAAAGTTCATGTCACGCAATGTCACGTCAAAAGAAGTTCATGTAGCGGTAGTGGTAGTAGAAAAATAATTGCAAATAATTGATTTTTGATGAGTATACAGATCGTAAGTATTTTTATAGATTTTGTTACCCAACAAATAATGAACTAATAATTTATTGGTCCAATGCGATTTATTTTTTGGCATAACATGTTATGGGATAAGGTAGATAGGTAGGAAAGTAAAAGCCAATTTTAATAATTCTTAAAAAAAAATCAACTTCAACTGCATCAAATTGAAATGAAACCTCACGGGAAGCGCCAGCTATCAAATTAAAAAAGAATCATTCAAATCGGATCACCCAGTCGAAAGTTTTGGGGTAACAAACATAAAAATAAATACAGTCGAATGGAGAACCTCCTCCTTTTTTGAAGCCGGGTAAAAATCCGTAAATTAAAATTGTACGAATATATTTTTAAGTTTATGCAATTATTAGGAATCTGACGAATCTGTGTCGCTATCGCCATCATTATCATCTTATACATTTATGATGAAACCGCACCAAAATCCGTTCTGTAGTTTTTACGTCCGTCGCTAGAGCGATAGACGTAAAATCGACTTAACGAATTTTGCATGCTGACGGTAGTTCTTTTTAGATTTTGGCGCGAACGCATTATACACTAGTGATCCGGACCGCGGCACGGGCCCGACTGACCGCTCCAGCCTTTACGCACACGAAAGCAGTGTGTAAATATACGTTTAAATACAACCAAAGCAAAACCGCCTTCCTAAAATAGAACATCTATAGAATTATAGGTTTATGAAAATGCAAATGTTGATGGTTCGAACCCTACAATATTGCAATAACACTTTTTGTGTTTCATTTATAAATTAATATCAGGTAGATGAATAAAATATGTTTCTTAGGTAGAATTTATTATTTGTTAAACTTTAGCCAAGATCAACATGAAATGTAAAAAGTATGAAGGTAGATTTGAAATAAAATCATAGCAGTTGTAAAGAATAATACAATTTTGAAAACGAACATAATTATTATATCGTTATCTTTGTCTTACACGAACTACTCATATTTTGTTGTTCTAGTCTAGCTAGACGCGTGGTGTCTTGTTGCATTGAAACATTACACACACACACACACACTGGCCTGGCGGGGCCGCGCGCGCGCAGCGGCGCTTGTCACGGGATTTTCGACCTTAAGGTGATAAAGGACTATCGTCTTCGACCGTACGTATGTTTGTATATAGTTAACAGAGTTTTAATTTACACTCAGATTAATAGATTTGTCCTTCAAAGTTATACTTGTTGTGTGAGACAACTAATAGACTTACTTTTATATTCCATTTCATGGTAAATGTTTGCATAACAAGAAATAAGTTCAGGCACGTCTTTTAAATTCCTTAATTAAATTCTGAACGACGCTCCTCTTGTCAGGGAGGGTTATTTTTACATTTTGCCTATTGCGTATATATCCTAACCAACAACACTTACAATCTTTTTTGAATGTTATTGAGTTTTTGGTAGCCAGATGATAGACACTAAAGCTAAGACATGGAAATGTCGGATTCGAACCAACTGAAACCTCACAATATTTTGTTACATCTGTCTGTGTAATCCTGTCTGCAATTCTGTCTTTTTTTTTATAATACTTTGGTGGCAGACAAGCACACGGCCCACCTGATGGGAAGCGGTCACCGTGGCCTATGATGAGGCCTGTCTATAGAGATCTCTTCAATGTTTGTATCAGTGACAACAGATTATTTTAGCAGAGCGTTTGGCTTATAATGGTAGCAAAAATATTTATTTTATAGAAAGATAAATATCTTTGAAAAAGAAGATATACCGCTAAGAATCCTAACACGCTAAGAACGCTAAGAAGAAGAATAAGAAGGTAGCTAATAAGCTAAGGTCCTAACGTCTTTATAGACCATTATGTACATAGTTTGCGGGTCGTTTAGCTAATATGAGTGTGACATAATTACAATTTGGAAAAAAAATTGTCCTATTTATATAGTAATTTAGATGTCTCACCAAACTTTTAAAATAAATTATAGGTTATCGCCACAGATGATACTTCTAACTATTGTTTCAGTATAAATGGAGAACCTCTACGAAAAAGTTTAACGTCGTAAAATTACATTAAATTGTTCTTGGGATATTGTTCTTTTGAAACAATAAATCGAAGGGAAGTATCAAACTTAGTAAGTTATTTTCAATTAACAGCTTTACTTTTTAACGTAAAGTATTAGAGAGTTTATTATAACTTCAATTACTGTACACCAAGGGTCAAAAACAAAGAGTCAAGACCACCCTAATAACATTATTTGCATTTGCGATGGTGATCATCATTCTTGAAATTTTCTCTTTAGCTTAACATCAGGTTAATCAGTAGGTGTACCGGCTTACAAGTGACATTAGCTTGGAATCTGAAAATCTTATTTAAGCCACACACTGTGTGTAAAAAAATTTTGGAAGGCCCAAATTTCACTAACTTCTAATTTCTTGCATCGATTTATAACGATTTCAAAATGTAATGTTACAATCTGTAATAACACTACATTAATATAAAATCATCGAGCTATGATAGTAATAATAGTAACTAATTACTTTTTTAACGAGAACCCTGCAATACAGAACTTTATTAAATCGCCAAAGTTGTCTGATTTCAACATGAAATGTTTAAAAACAACGTACCTATGTTGTAAAGCACAACTTACAACTCCATTTGCCAAGTCCATGCCATGTGATTTCCAACAAACTTTGCACGTGAAAAAACTTTCTGTACAGCAGTACAATATAAAGTAATTACACTGCCACGTGCTCAGTAATAAACCTCCGAAAAAACTCCTCGAAACTTTGAGTGTGTTGACATTTGAGACGAAACGTGCTAGGCGAAATTAGAATTTTATATTTACCAGCGAAAATTTCGTTGGTATGTTAATTTAACTTGAGCTAACAGTTGGGAAATTCACAAGAAAAACGGTATTCGCCAAAAGATGCTTTTTCATTTATGGATGGCTCGCCTTAAAATAATACATTTCTACCTGTACTACTGATAAATAGCTTAAGTTCAAAATAGGGTCATTTTAAATTTGGTCCCACAACGGGCATGCTTACAATCTATTCTACTAGTGAATTCGCTTCGAAGCGAATAATAAAAGTCAGAAATGTATGAGTGACAAAGGAGTGACATTACATATCATGACAAAAATAATGTCACTCCCATATATTTCGGATTTTTCTACGGACGTTATAGTCGTTAGAACGTGACTTTACGTAGGCCACCTAAGTGGTATCCCTACCGTTTGCAATAAAGAAAACCAAGTGGGTATACTACTGTGTACACGAAAGCAAATTTCGCTATTTTTGTGAGTAAACGTCGTACCACCCGAGTTTCCTATACAGTACTATGGCACCAACTATTCCGTTTTAAATACCAATGACTGAAATCCGTGTGGTACGAGTATGTACCACTATCCACAGTGGCAGCCAATACCACTCAGGGCCTGTAGACAAAGTGACATGGGAGTGACATTATTTGTCGTCATGTCACGTGGAACAAATAATGTCACTCCCTTACATTTCGGACATTTTTGTGTTCGCTTCGAAACGATTCCACTAGTAGAATATCAATTTGTCTACAGGACCAGGTTTGAATAGGCCTTGAAGTACGTACTGACTGGCGTTACATCTCGTAATATGAAATTGATATTTGAGCGAGCGTATAATCCGTCGTTCATGAATTCTCGGTATACGCAAAGTTAACTGAGCTATTCCAAATAATGGTTATTGTAATTTATTAACCGAAATCAAAAATAGGAGGTTGGTTCGTATGTTACTATTTTTTATTTGTAGTTTGTTACTCAGTGTATAAGGACCCCATCAAGATCTTCGAGGCTGAAGTCCCCAGCTGATTGACAGACGAGGGGCAGGTGCAGATTTTTCTTTCGGAGTTGGGCGATCAGGCGCCAGTCGCTCCTATGAAAACTAAAACAAACAAATGAATATAAACAAGAAGATATAGTTTATTTCTATTATGTATCAGAGGTATTTTTTTATATTCAATTTAATTAACTCTGTGCTACATGAAGCTTGTAACTTAATTAATAAAAAAAAATAAAGCAAAATTGTAAATATTTTATTAAACCGTAAAATGAAATTTAAATTGTATTTTAATTATTTCAGTTGTGAAAATTCTATACTTATTCATTTTTACAAATTCTAGATTGAAACTAAGAATTTTAAAAAAGGTAAAATAACGTCAAAGAGTAACTAAATTTTTTCTTGACCATGTATAGCCTATGCTTTTAATCGAAACTAGACTATCCATCGTGCTACTATCTATACTGTATAATATATAAGTTTTACAAGTACAATATACAAGTAAAAAAATATGTATAAGAGTCTTAGAGCGGCTGCCTTTGTGTTTTTATGCTCATGACAACACAAATTCGCTGGAAATTGTACTAGACGCTAAAAGCAAATTGGGAAATTGTTAGGAACGAGCGAGATAAGACTTAAATTTTTCCGCAATATAATCAAGATATTGTTTCACAACTGAATTTCGTGTTATCGAAGATCAAATTGCGCTAAGTAATTCTAAAAAATAGACTGGATATCCCGGTCCATAATTGTTTTTCTGGCCATGTTGCATTGCTTGCATTTGTGGGCCGTTTTATCTACCTCCTGGTGTGGGATATCCGGCGTTTACGGCATTCCTCGATGGGTTTACCTGTTTATCCACAAAATCTTTCACGATTCCTTTAGATTCAGAGTATATCTGACTCCATAAAAGTAACCAAATTTAGAATAACTTAAAATTAAAGCAATTATTACTTGGCATTTCCATAAGCGCAACTGTCAGGTACTATGCATTCCAGCAAAAACTATTTTGCACTATTTGCAAGAAGAATGATAGTTTCTGTTATTTGCTGCACAATTTTAGTTGGTAAAAGTTTAAATAGTTTCACAGAACGTTCACATTACACTGTCAACTTTTACTCCAATCTTAACAGCTAGCCTTTGTGCTTGTTTAAATGAGTTTCTAGAGTTTGTATATAGTTTGTAGAAATTACTTCAGCGAGTTATGTAAGAAGTCTTTTTGTAATGTTATTAGAAAAGAAATATAAAAAAACTGGGCATGACAAAATGCGCATCGAAGGTGTCGTATCACTATACATGGTGACATGTAGAGAGGATGAATGAAAAAAGATTGACAAAACAGATATATGAGGCGAAGGTGAATAGGCGACCCGGTAAAGCCCGACCTAGACGTACATATTCTAATCAAATCCAGGACGTTTTGGAGAGAGGCCAGGTCAAGAGTACCCGCAACCGGCGTGCGTGTATGAAAACAATTATAAAAGTTGAAGAAGCGAAAGGAGTATGCCAATATCGTAGCAAGTGGAAAGATGTTGTCTCTGCCTACCCCAATGGGCAAAAGGCGTGAGTTGTATGTTTATATGTACCACTATTCAAGATGTTGGACACAATTTTAATACTTTTGTAAAATAAACCACAATGTTATTACTTGTGGTTATGGCGGATAATAGTAATATACATTTATATCCAACTATTGCGGTTTGTGAGATACATCCCGCTGACAGAAGACACAGCGGAGTTTTAGAAATAAGGATTCCGCTTGTTATTCAAGTACGGAACCCTCAATATGGAAAATGGCAACTAAGAGATAATTATATTACCAGTGAGGCAAAGCAAATTTTACGGGGCTAAAATGGATGATTATTAACGGTAAGTCAGGCACCTTTATTCGGAAAACACGTTACATTATGGATTTCGGATAATAATGGACGAAAAAAACCAGCCTTCTTTATTACATTTGGTTTTCTATAATGGCAATTTCGGGCGGTGAGCGTCGGAGTGGCGATAGCCATACAATAAAACGAAATCGTCACTTTGTTGGATTTTTACAACCTTTATCCAGTTTTAGAATTTCACGATGTGGTTATTCGATAGTAGTATCGTTATCTGCCGGATTCAAAATGCTTTCGACAAATGTTTAGTTAAATTATAAAGTAAAGATAAATATATTTATACAGTATATTTGTACAGAGTAATAATATTAGCAGCAATAATAAACCCTGGGTTAAAACCAGCAGAGATAAAACATCTATTCAAAAAAATATCTTGAAATGTATGAGGTCACAATAAGACTCGGCTAAGTTAGCATTTGAATTGAAAAAAAATTGCCGCTAAGAGTTTGTATTTCTATGGGGTCCATGCAAAGCATCAGGTGTGACTGATGGGAGTGCCCTATATGTCGGTGGAACCTTATACCCTTTTCTATTCTATAATATTACATACAAAAAAGATTTGTATGAGTGTAATTAACTCAAAAATTAATAAGCCCGGTCCTTTAAGCGGGGCGTGAAAAAGCATTTGATGAGGCCGTCAAGCTGAGAGCCACCATTTTGGCACTATCGGTGTTTGCAATGGTGACTCCCATTCTAGAGACTTTGCCTCAGCTTACCATCAGGCGAGGTGAAGTCATATTGACGTGACCGACATAAAAAAAAAAAAAAAAAAGCTGATTACAATTTTTTTTCCACCATTACAATGTTCCATTATCCCTAAGTAACGTGGGCCTCGTTTTATTTTGTTATTCACATGGGATCAGGACTTATGTTAGAGAAACCACGGGGTTATTGCTAGTCTTCTAAAAGACATTAAAGTTGTACGTACTCGTAACAAGTAAAACTACATCTATAAATCGGTTTATGTTCTTTTTCAGACACTTTTTGGGTACAGTAAACCATTAGATAAATTGTTAGACCGCATCTTGTTTAAAAAAATATGAGGAAGGGTATAAAACTTTAGGATGAAATAGAAGTCTTATTTCGAGTAAACGGAAAGTGGTTATTAAAGAATGAATAATAGACGGGATTTTTTGGCAGTTCGGACAGTTTGGGTTAGGATACAAGATAGAATCTAAACTTTATCTTTAAAAATAGCCTCGATATTGAAGTGATTTAAAATCATAACGCTAGAAGCACTGCGAGTTATATCTATACTATTATAAAATTGTGAAATAGCTACGTCTGTACATTGAAGATATTAAAAAAAGATTCTTGGGTTGTTAGATGAACGATTTTGAATAGGTACAAAAATATTTTTATGGGCGCAAAAACTACTGAACAGACTTCGATGTAGTTTCTTATTAGAAAAGTTTGGGTCAGATTTAAAATCTGCCCTATGTTTGATCGTAATTACTTAGTAAAACTGGCGATACAACCAAAAGTCGCGGTAGACGACATTCACGAGGTCATTAGCTATCTAACTTTTGATAAATTTTAGCACTTTTTCCTTTTGTTGTAATTGGTTTCTGGGCCACATAATTACAGTGCCAGAGATGTTATTACTCGCGCATCGATGCCTTTTGTGGAATTACCGAAACCTTACTCGCTGGGATGAGATCTCCCTAAAAAGGTTAATTGGAAAAGGAACTTTGTGTTGGGATTCAGGTGCATGCAAATATAATTATTCGCCTAATATGAGTAAACAACAAAGATTTGTTGAGTAAACAAGAATAATTCACTGGTTCTTAAAGGTCGTTTACCTATCTCTAATTAGTGGAGTTTACACACAAGTTAAGTGGTGTTTTGACAGTTACTAGGATTTTTCTTTTTTTTATGTAGGACACGTCAAAATGACTTTACCTCGCCTGATGGTAAGCTAAAAGTAAAGTCTCAGGACTGGGGTCGCCACCATACACCGGTCGTGTTACAGTGGCGGCCTTCAGCTTGAAGACCTCATCAAATGCTTTTTCACGCCCCGCTTAAAGGCCCCGGGACTATAGGAGGAAGAAAACACATGCGCTGGTAAAGAATTCCAAATGTTTATGGTGCGGCAAATAAAAGAGGCACCGAACCGCTTGGTTCTTGATGAATTTGATTCCACCCACATTTTTTTCAAATCAAACTTTATTGTCGAACATGTAAAATGTCTGAGTATCCAATTAATGTGAAGAAAAACCGTGCGGTTAAGTAGTCCGACATACCTCCTTCATCATCAGTGAAGCCTGAGAGGGATTCCGCATGAAAATTATGGGAATTTTATGGGAATAACGTCCAATTATATTGAATGTCAATCGATATCCTATTGTTACCTGTAAGTAATAGTTCTTCTAGTTGTACTATAGCCGTAAGAAAGAGAGAGAGAGGGAGACAGTTCCAGAATGCATTAGAAGATCATGTAGTTATCGTGAAGGAGGATATGGAAGGGAGTTACTGAAAAGATAACCTCTGAAAACAATATATGGAGGAGAATAAGAAATTGTGCCGACTCCAAATAATTGGAACTGGGCCAAGTATGAGATTCACAATAGCCATGATTAGTGTTTTGAGTTTTTTATACAATTTAAACGGACTGTGGATAAAATATTCGTATTAGAAATAAAAAATCTAAAGAGTGTTTAAAAGTATCATTATTTAATACCACTTTAAAGCAAGATAACCATTTGAAAGCATTTCAAGGCCTCATAATCCAACTGATATTTGCCAGACTTAGTAAACTGTCGCATTAAAATGTACGTTAAATCCCTCCAATTGGTTATAGAGCACGTCTCTGTTTATAGTTTAGGGTAGAATATACGTGTCTACAAATTATATTCCATTTAAATTCTTGGGAAAATAAAAATTTATTCACGAGTAAGTATAAATTTGTACCTTTGGTAGATAGCTATTATTTCGATTGCGGACGTTATATATTTCCATGGCGTATTGCTAGACGGTCATATTATGGAAACTAGCTGTGCCTGCGACTTCACCTACGTGGGTTCAGTTTTTTAAAGGTTATGTTTTTTATTCTCGTTTTCGTTTTCACAGTAATAGACTCATTAATCGGAAGCATAAATCATTTTTGTAGGCGAGGACAGTAGCGCTTAAGTGCGGCGGCGGTGCGGTCAAGTGTAATGTACTAGGCGCTCAGAGGTAGGTTGGAACAATTACAATGCAGTCAAAGAGAATGCAGGCTGGAGGTCAGCCTATCTGGACACTACCGTCGATATAGTACAAAATTGCTACAATCCGGTTTAGTGAGAGCTTAGTTGTTAATTAGTGTGTGTAGCCGTATGGATTCATCTTACTTGCATATCGCTTGATTTACCCTTTAAGCCCAGAAACAGACAGTCTGTTTACATCGGTAGGATGTGAACGTCACTGAACACGTCTTGCGTTTTAATTAAACGAATAGCATTCAAATTAAGCTATTGAACGCAACTTGTTTTATCCATAAAACGTTTTATTATTAGGACCTGGATCAGCATCCAGACAGAGGCCTGATGCTGTTTTCAACCAAGGCTTTCCCGAATTTCACAACTTTTTTTAAGGCTCGAACCTTGATGATTGTTGTCTAGATAACATTCCCCAAAAACTGGGCTATGAAATGTATTCCTTTTTCAAATTGCACTAGATGTTAAAGAGATAAGTGCGTTCAAACTGGTTCAAACCAAATTCTTTACTTTTATTATAAATATAGATTTAGCAAAAATCCATTAAAAATCAATCTTCTTTTTATCATAATCATCCTCTTAGTGATTTTTCAGTTGCTTCCAAAGACTTATACTACGGAGCCCGAGGCCCGCTTATTTTTTTTTAATCATATAATATGATATGGTGGTATGATACGTCGACTTTGCCAAGCCAACTATCCAATGCAAATTGTATGTACTAACCTAGTACCTCACTTCCCACAATCTATTTTCATATAGCTATAATGAATTTGTCGGCAAATGCAGTCAGTTCTTTTAAAAGTTCTATCTGGATATTTTAAACTCCGTGTGAATAAATTCGTTCCCATTTAAAACAGTTATTCGCTCGGGTGTTATTTTGAAATGTATAAAAGTTATTTTTACCAACTCTAAATGAATTTTCAGTCATGCTATATTCAAAGTGATATATAGCACACGATATAGTGCAGGGCATCTAACGTGGCCAGATCTTGGAGTAGTGTGGGCCCCACTACCTCAAAACCTTGCCAAGTTAGATGACGTGCACTATACTTGTTTGTGGCAAAATGCATCGCCTAGAAACAAGTATAGTGCACGGCATCTAACTTGGCAAGGTTTTGGAGTAGTGGGGCCCTCACTACTCCAAAATCTGGTCACGTTAGATGCCGCGCACCAGAGCAGTCCGTCGGGGGTAATACCTCCGCCTTACAGAAGACCGCGTCCATAATAACCATAGTGTTGTGTTTAGGGTAGCTAGAGCACACAATCACCCCCCTCATCCCCCATCCTCATCTTCGGCCCTCCCCTTAAACCTCCCAACCCTACCTTCTCCTCGGCAGCATGAGTGTGACGCCCCTGGTGTTGCACACGTCTATAGGCCACGGTAACCACTTCCCACCTGGTAGGCCGTGTGCTTGTCTGCCACCTAAGTAGAATATAAAAAAATTAAAACCCAAAATTCAAGTTAACAACTTAAATCTTTCGAAGATAAGTGTACTAATTCTCATGTCTGTCTGATTTCTAATAGTTTATGCCTATTAGATCTAAAAGTTGTTTAAATTAATTCGTGTGCAAATTTTGTTGCCGTACCTACCTACCTTAAATACTTGATGCATCGATTATAGCCACAGATGCGTGGGATGAGATCCCAAAAATTCCGTTCGGATCCAAATGGCAATCATTTTAAGCATTCACGATTGCGGACAAATTGAATATGTGTTACATTTATTGTGAATATTGGTGAAAGTTCATAGTTTAACTTCAGTAAGTATTTGTTTCAATACGTACATTAAATTATGATGTTTATAATTAGAACGTAAATTACCCTCCTAAATAGTTCATTCTGAATTCATCAGATTCACAACTACAGAAATAATAATAGGTAAGTATACTCGTTAGCCTTTGTGTCTGAGCTGACGTGAATTTAGGTTAAATATAATTTAAACATGCATTAACAGGTTACTAGATCCGGTACCTACAGGTTACCGCACATTTCGAGATTAGCGTCCGAGAGCGATGTCTACGAGTTTAGTGCGCGGCATCTAACGAGGCCAGATTTTGGAGTAGTGTGAGCCCCGCTACTCCAAAACCTTGCCAAGTTAGATGCTGTACACTATACTTCACAGAACAAAGAAAAATCCTTATTTTAATGTTCTGTGCTATACTTGTTTGTGGCAAAATGCGTCGCATAGAAACAAGTATAGTGTACAGCATCTAACTTGGCAAGGTTTTGGAGTAGTCCCACTACTCCAAAATCTGGAGTTTGTGGCAAAATGCGTCGCATTGTAACAGGTATAGTGTACAGCAACTAACTTGGCAAGGTTTTGGAGTAGTGGGCCCACACTACTCCAAAATCTGGCCTCGTTAGATGCCGCGCACTATACCTATGTCGTTCAAACAGGCATTCAATGGAGTTTTGTTTTGATAATGAGTAATGTGGGATGTGCTTACAAAACGTACAATGTACAAACAATCAAGACTCGGCAGTTGTTACTAAACTAAGTCTGCCTTATTATTGCTTATTATACACTGGACCACAACGAAATAATCTTCGAAAATCTTACGATAAAATCCCTCTGCGCCTCCATAACGATGACGCGCCAGAACACTATTAATGCTGACTCAATCTTGCAGCATGAGGTCGCAACTTCACTATAGTTTTCCATTCAGCTACTCGACAATTTTTCCAGTTAGCTGGCCCAAGCAGCCGACGACTAATAACATTTTGTTGACAACCCGCCACCGTGCGACAAGGATGGCACTCTTAGATATATTCAGAGAGTGGATATAACCACTTGCATGTTAGTTGTGCAATATAATTGACAAGGAAATAGAGGAAAAAGAACTGCCCCCGTAGACAAGTGTCATAGCGTAAATCGCTATCGTTTCGAATAGATTAGGTCAACCAATCACATCCAAGCTCGTCGCCGGCGTACGATGCGCGCGCCGCGGCGAAATCACGAGACGTGCCCGTAGCCAAGTGGCAAAATTATTCTATTCGATCGAATCGTATCGAATAGAATAGTTTAGGTCGACCAATCACACTCCAGCTCGTGATTTCGCCGTGGCGCGCGCATCGTACGCCGGCGACGAGCTTGGATGTGATTGGTCGACCTAACCGTTTCTATTCGATTACGATTTACGCTACGGAATACACTGACATTTATCTACGGGCCCTGGAGTGTGATTGGTCGACCTAAACGTTTCTATTCGATACGATTCGATCGAATATAATAATTTTGCCACTTGGCTACGGGCACTGATGTCATTGATTCTTAACTTTTTATTTCTCTATCGAAATAAACGGCTTCAATTCAACTAATAACGTCTTACTTGGATTAAGTATGGTGTATTAGAATAATTAAATATAGCTTCATCACTTAAGCATAACTTTGGAAAAGTACAAATATAAACTGTCTACCAATCAAAAAATAATCTGGTCTAAATTAGAAATGCCACATAGTAAACATGATTTTATCCAGTTAATACTCGTAAGTGTACATAGCTTAATCTTGGTGATCTCTAGTCTTGTCAAACGTCGCTATTACATGAACTGATAAAAATGGTAATCTGAAAGGACATTTACAGCTCTATAATATGCCGCCCACTGCTATAGCATTAGGGGTTGAGTGCGCCGGTATAAGGGCTGACGCGGTGTCGCAGCGCTCAATCGCGCCCAGAACCGCGACCCGACCACTCGGGCGCCGTCCAACTCCCGTCAACAACGACCGCGCGCGTATGTATCCTCAAAGTTCTAAAATTAATTTTTTTATCTTCAAAGTTTAATTTGAAAAGTTTTTTATTTTAATTAGTCTGATTGGCTCAAGTTTTATTTAAGTCTACGTGGAGGTGCGTAAGTGTTGTGTGTGGCGATTTCGGTGAGTCAAAGTTTGAGTTTTGAATTGGTGTTCATCGGTTGGTGGGTTTAAATATGGATTATCTTTATTGGACGGTCTGTTCCCATTTCTGTTTTGGGTAATGTATGATCATTTTGGGTGAAATTTCCTTCTGTAATTTTAGATTGATTGCTTATATCCAGCGATTCATTTGTTTGAAGATAATTGGTAGCAGACTTGCTTTTGTTTTATTATCTTTTTAAATTACGTTCCGCAATGTATAATTTTAAAAGTCATTTTACTTCAATTGTCACGCGTCATAATGTAAATAGGAAGAATATTTAAATTCGGAATTCAGTTCTGAATTCGTGCATTTCGATGAGCGGTTTTTCACGCAGTTCGTAGTTCGGATAATATTGGTTTCCGAAAACGTTTTCGATTCCTTGTTTGCGTTAACCATTGTATTTAAGTACGGTTTGTCTAATTAAGGAAATGGATAATGGTAATTTTATTGTGAGGGCGTTTTACTCCTCTGCGTCCTTGGTGAAGCAATTGAATTAATTACTTTCACGCGTCTATTTGTTTATTATGATTACTGACTATTAAACCCATTGCTTGTACACATCTCTGCAATAGACGGCTAATAGAGATAGAATAGGAATTTATATTAAGGATTGCTGTCTTTTATTAGCGTTTATATTAGTTTTTTGCCTGTGGTCCGATTGAGGAGTACTAATGGCCGATCCAAAGGCATTTTTGACCGTGGTGTTATTAAACAGGCCATTGTTTTAAAATTATCAAATAAATTATTAGGTTCATATTATTGAGAATCCTGAAGACACCAATCCAACCCTCGAGCCCTTGCAATTGCGTGAGATATTGCTTTTTTGGCGGTATTTTACTATTATTCAAGATTAAATTCATTCATGGCTGCTTATCTCTATTTTATACTATCTTTTAAGTCGGTCACTCTTGCCAGAGAGGTATGCGTACATACTACAAAAAGTCCGAGCCTTATTTAAAAAATAATAATCTGCGTCATTGAACTGTGGTATCCGTATGAAAATCTCCGGATAATTTGCACCAAATAAAACCAGGTGACTTCACCAGAATTAATCCTATTAACAGCCCGCGATGCCGACCTTGTTCACCTTTCTATTGTCTCTTTTTGGGTGAGAGCTAATCCTATCGTATTCGAGAAATGAGCGCGTGACATACAAATGCCACTTCCCCTTTTCATTAATGGTAATCGCTCGATAGAGTACCTTGATAGCCACCATTAGTCAGCAAGGAAGTTTTCTTCCAAAAATACCTACCCAGTAAATTTCCAGTCCATCAATCAAAAACTTTTTTATGACATTTAACACAGCGCTCTTTAGACCCAAAGTAAGCATAGCTTAACTTAATCAATGCAAATAGACATATTCATGGATACAAATATTTACACCGAGCGGGAATTGAACCCGCACTACCTGTCGTAGCAGTCGCATGCACTACCGCTACGCCGCAGAGGCCATCAAAACCAATAAATTACAGGCATATAATATGGAGTAGGTAAAGAGTCACGGAGGATGGAAATGTGTTACGAATGAAGCCGCGGCGCATAGCTAGTCATTGATATTCACGAACATGAATAAAATTGGTAAATCAAAAGTATTAAATACAAGCACTTTGTGTAACTGAATTCTATATGATTTTGTCGGAAATTTCCGCGAAAATTGCACATTGAAATGAAACTATCTTTAATGGACGGTATCGCGATATATTTGGTATACTGAAACGTCGGGATTAGTGTCAATAATAAAATGAATCGCCATGAAATCCGTTAAAATTAATATTATTTTACTTTGTCTGAAAATAATTTCCGAGAGCAAATACTCTGTGAACGTTAGACTTTAGTCCTGAAAATTCTTTTGTGCATGTAGGTACGCTATAAACCAATGAGAACGATTTGCTTTTAGAAACTTTTAAGTAATGCTGTCTTTAAGAGGTAACAGGTATCGAAATGATTATTATATTGATGCTAAAAATTATTAAAACTACGTAGTGTATCATTCACAGCGAACATGAGACATTACGGGATTATTGTACAGATTATTATTATACAGTTGTGAATTTGACTTTAGAACTACCCAATTTTCCCCAATTGAATTTAATATTTTATTTTTAACAAGCTACTAACTTAAACTGAACTTCGTTAGTAACAGCAGTTTACATTTTAGTATGGCGGAAAAGCTACCTCCGCCGTCTTCGGTAATGATAAATTTCTTTAACAAATGAAAGATAGGAAGCTACCTGATCCCGGGCAATACGCTCCGAGAATAATAACAAGGGCAATCAATTTTCTCCAGTACACTCAAAACATACTGTCAGCTTGGAAACTGTTTATTTAACTACAAGATTTTCTTGCGACTACAATACTTTTTAAACACATTTCTAGCTTACCTACTAATCTACTTCCTACTAACCCTACTAATATTATAAATGTGAAGAATGTTTGATCTTTGGATGTTTAGATGTTTGTTACTTAATCACACTTAAATGAATATATGGATCTGCCTGTAATTCGGTACAAGAATAGATTATACTCTTCAATATAACATATAGGCTACTTTTTATATCCCTGAAGTAGGATCCAATGGGTAGAAAGAACAGAAGTAGAATCCCACGTGGACAGAGCCACGGGCAGTTAGCCTTACTATAATTTATAAATTCAAAAGTTTGAATGGATGGAAGATTGTTTTGATGCTCAATCATAATATTGGAGTTATTATAAATTACACAATTATAAATCTTACCAACATAAATGCACTCCTAACACAAGTAATTTGGCTTAACTAAAGGGGTAACCTCTCTAGTTAAGCTAAATATAGTAGTATTAGTTCTGTTTAAATAAAATATCAGGCAATTCAAAGGTTTGTAGCCTACATGCAGCCTATATTATGTTCATGTTAAGTCTCGTTAACATTATCGTATATCATGAAGCGTAGAAGTTTAATAATTTGTATCTGTAACAGTTAAAAAAGCCGTGAATCACAGCTCAAAGAATTTCAATAATACAAAACTTCAATATGTTCAGACAATGATGTTGGAGAAAGTTTAAAACTTTCATGAGATCGGCTAATTAACATGAAAATAAGCCATCTTTGTTTGTAACTCATTGAACTAAATGAAAACTTCGTTGAACAGACAACAACTTTTAATTTTTCTCGATATTTAGATTTTAAGCTCCTGATTTCTTAGTAATATCTATTAAGTATAATAATAAATAAATTCGTCGTCGATACATCTATATTCATAAATTTTCACATTTATAATATTAGTAAGATAAGTATCCCATGTGTGTACTATAAGTGTACGGTCTTGTCACTTAGTTACTAGTATAACCAGTCTTTTAGCATAAGTAACTATTTTTTATCTACTTTAATTAATTAAAGAAAAAAGATTTTTTTTATTAAATATCTGTTATACCATAAAAAAATCATTGCTGTCTCAATCGAACTGACAACTATTTCTCAATACATTCATTCCATTCCGTAATGTGAAATAGTTGTCAGTTCGAAATTAACATAACATAACATAACATAAACTCACGCCTATATCCCCGAAGGGGTAGGCAGAGGTGCTAGCACCCACATTTCGCCAGTTTATGTTTAGGTCCCAATGTAATGTAATGTAATGTAATGTAATGTAAAGTTCGAAATTAAGTTATAGTTAACTCTGTTTTGCACAACACAAATATTTGGAGGAAAATTTACTTAACCTAATTACTATATTATTTATTGCAAGCAATTTACTAAATTATAATATTTGCAGCCTTGTTATCGTCTTCTGTCTATTCATATGTTACATTGATGTTACAATGTATTTATTTTGCATTAGTGTGACGTAAAAACTCGTGTACAGAAAAGGTTAATTTTTTTTTCAAACTCCTTATTTAAGTCAAGTATAGTATGAAAAATAAAAATATCATTTGTGCACGAATATTTCTATCACGTATTTCGGGCTATGCACGTTCTATTTTAGATCCAAGTACTCACGACGTTAAACCCCTACTTCCTACTATAACAATAGGATTTGAAGTGTAAAGTTACCGTTTTAACGTCAGTTGGGTTGAGTTTTAGTATAATTGCTAAGGCATTATCCGACTTGCAATTGAGCAGTTACCTACTTGAACTAACTAGGTACTAATGTTTAACTAAATCCTTCTAATATTATAAATGTGAATTTTTTTAAAGATGTTTGTTACTCAATTACGCTCTAACGGTGCAACAGATCTGGCTGAAACCTGGTACAGAGATAATTATAGTCTGGAATAACACATGAGTAACTTTACATTTTATTCCTAGAATAAGTTTCCATAGGTATGGGGAACGAGAATGGAATTCCAAGCGAGCGGATCCGCGGGTGACATACATAAATAAAGTCACGCCTTTTTCCATTGGGGTAGGTAGATACAATATCTTTCCAATTGCTATAATCTTGGCATCCGCTTCGTTTTTTTAATGTTTTTTTAATTAAAATATACTCCGCAATCATTCGTACAAAAATATTTTTGTAAATATCGTTGCTGCAAAGGAAATGAGTCAGGACAGCCAAACGAGAGAAGTTTGTCTTACGCTGTACATCTGACGTAACACAAGAATAATGGTGTGAAACTGCACAAAGCTGTATTTCGTAGACCGTTGTGTTTATTATTACATTATGGAGTCCTTTATTACAATAGTGTTATAGTGTTTGTTATGGTATTATTCTTAGTAGTTTTAGCAGAACTATTGTGTGGTAATTGAAAAAATATTTTAAGGTAAAGTGTTTGATTAGGTTAAGTATCGAATGTAACTTTCTTACACCCATACAGTCATTTGCAAAAATCATCATCATCATCTTAGCGATGCTTCATCCGAGGCTTTCAACTCAAAGCCTTTTTTTATTGCGCAGAAATAAAAAATGGCTTTGAGTAGTAGTTATATCGGAATCGCACCGACTAAAACCGGGGATCCACTTCTTATCCTTTTGGTTTAACTTATGTAGGATCTGCTGCCATCTGACTTTCTACTTCTAGAAGGAAGCCTGCATCCAAGCCTCAACAGGTGAGGTTAGCTTATAGGCCCTGAAGACAATGGTAGTACCCATACATTCGTAAACCAGTATGGTTTAGTGAACCTAATTACGCACATACATACATACGCTCACGCCTTTTTCTCTCCGGGGTAGGCAGAGACAACATCCCGCCACTTGCTTCTCTCCTTACATACTTCATTCGCTTCCTCTACTGTCATTAAACCTTTCATGCAAGCCCGCCGGTTTCGAGTGTTTTTTTATGAATTACCTAATTAAGTTTCGAATAAACTCGAGTAACTTTATTCGATTAACTCAATTGTTCATCTTCAAGAGATATTTTATTCCAATGGCTACAATTCAAGCAGTCACCGTTGAATTTTAATTAAACGGATTGTAAAACAATGTTCAAGTAATTACTATTCAGAGTGATCTCCAAAAATATCTTGTGTCAGAACCCTTTGGCTCTCTCTAAGTTATCTATTCCATTCATTACATAAAGCTACTATAACATTTATTGAATTGTTTCATAAGTGCCTTTCGGGGCTTTGTTTTCAGTAGTACCAATTATTGATATTTGAATAGGTATTTATTACGGTTCCCATGTGATTTTAGATCATCTCTCAATTTTCGTATTCATTTCGTTTTACTTGTTACAGAATTTTTTTTGAAGCATTCAATATTACTGCGGGTCGTATATACCTAATGATTTTATCAATTTTACCAAATTCTTATAATAAATTCAAATAATAAATAAAATTCAGGTAATTCAAATTTACCTTTCTTCTTTTAAAGCTAAAGCACTTGTTCGCTACTCGTAATTTAACAGTAAAAGAATTACTCTTACCCGTTTTAGAAATTTTACTCGCCCAATATTGTAATCTTTATTGTCATTACAGTTATCTTGTCTTCTTTCTTTGCTGTATATAATATTCCTCTGCTTTGTTTCATACAACATAATTGGCGATATCAACATCTAGAAATGCCTTATCTTCAAAGGCATGATAATTACCAAATTTTCATTGTATTTGCGTTTGGTAACTTTGGTCTTGTAAAGATTTGTTTACGAGAAATTGCAGGTAGACATGCCACGCGTTTCACTTAGGTATTCAGTATCAAGTTCAGCAGCTAGAGTGGAATAGTTGGTGCCACAATAGTATTACTTCATATCCACTCGGTATTCCTTACCGTAGATGCTTAGCAAATACCGGTAGATAAGGTTTGAATAGACTTTTTATAACAAAATTGCCTTAGGCGTTACAAACGTGTTTAGCATCTGTTTACAGAAAAAAAAAACAAAATAACGAAGGTGCAAATTACCTCAGACCGGGGATGAAAATATAGCAAGTCTGACTACATAAAGTAAAACATTGATACAGCAGCCCTTTATTATAACGGAAGGGCACGTTTTGTAAAGAAAAAACACGTTAAATTTCACAAAAAAGAGAATATTTTTGCATAAAAGCGACTTTCAAAGGGACGTATTTAGCTGTCTCCTTTGTTGTCAAAATATGTAATAATAAATACGAGGGAATTTTGGTAGAACATAATGCAATTTGGGAGTTAGTGAAGTGGCGAAGCACCGTTTAGAAATCTTGAAAAGGAAATCATATTCAATGAAATTTTGAAGTAATTAGTATGCTAACTTTTCATAATGATTTAGTTCGGAAATAGAGAACATTAAGGGTGGCACTTGTACCGCGACCATGCTCTTAGAGCAAGAAAGAAAGAAAAGAAACCATTTATGAAAGAAAGAAAGGAACCATTTATTTTAGTACAACACAAAGACATTTCACAAAAATAGTTGTGTACTAAAATAGTTGTGTACTAGCACACGCAAACAAATTAATTATGCGCATTGTTCATTGCGTTGCACCAAAAAAGAGGTGGAATACTCTGACCAACTGAGTAACTTAGATACATCCTAGGTATTCGAAATTCTCCGACACTATTTACGGCTTAGGGCGCCGTTAGAACCATATACCGTTATTCCAGCCCTATAATAAATTTTCGCCAGATCCCTGTTTTGCATAAAAGTATCCATACTCACAAACTTTCGCGTTTATAATATTATATTCATTAACATTGATGTATACTTATATTATAACGCAATGGATGAGACAAGTTTGTGTTTAGTTATAACCGCAGTTGCCATGGTTTGAGCCTGTGATTGTTCGGAACTCGCAACACGTGTCATGAGCCCATCCCTTCTGCGGTTATGTCTCATCGCGTACTGCAACATTAATTATAATCTTAAGATTTATGGATTGCGGATGCTGATATTGAGTTTGAAACTGATTCACTACAACCCTGATTTAGTCCGATCAAGACCAAACAGACAAACAGATAAGAATTCTAAAAAAAAGTTTTGTTCAGTGTTCAGAATCGTTCATTTAACATAACATAACATAAACTTACGCCTATATCCCCGAAGGGGTAGGCAGAAGTGCTAGCACCCACATTTTGCCAGTTTATGTTTAGGTCCCAATGTAATAGGTAACGAGCCTAATTGCCATTAACCGGCCACTTATAAACCTGCGATAAATACACACATAACTTCGAAAAGCATCGAAAAGTCATTGGTGTGTGCCATGGTGAACCTGGGATCGAACCCGAGACCTCGTCTCATCAGTCCATTACCCAGACCACTAGGCTACCGCGGTATGACTATATAACGTAACCCAAGATTTTTTTTAAAATATCTCCAATGTGCAGACATAGCTGCATTACAAGTAGATGAATGAGATATTAAGTTTGTGTATAGTTATAACCGCAGTTGCCGTGGTATGAGCCCATGATGTTCAGAACTCGCAACATGTGTCATGAGCCCATCCTTTCTGCGAACATGTCACATCTCGTACTGCAACATTAATTATAATCTTAAGCTTTAATTATTGCGAATACTGATATTGCATATAAAACTGATTCACTACAATCCTGTTTCAAATTAAAAAGTTTTAGCCGAATCTTATATGCAAAAGAAAAAGAAAATGTGGTTTTGCATACGTCCATAGGCCATGGTGCTCACATCCTATCACGTAGGATGTATGCTTATATGCAACCTAAGTAGCATTAAAAAAATGATAAAACTTATAAAAAACATGATGGCGAAATAATGGTCAACACAACACAAATCAAATCAAATTTAAGTACTTACTCAATTCTAAATCTGATTAAGTCTATCATGGAATGCGAAAATTTCAAAGTTAGTATGTATTACAATTATGTTATTTTGGTTCAGTAATTCAATTTCCTTTAACAGCCTAACGATCGTAAAGTTTCTTGGTTTCCCAAAATAATATTAGTATTCTGTTATTTTTGTACGAATGTATTGCTTTTATTACAGCTACTTTCAGTAGCTGTAAAAAAGCAATAAAAACTGAACAGGGAAATTCTATTCCGGTTGAAGTCCTGCTTCAGCATGATTACTCAGTAGCCATGCTTACTTCTAAAGATGCGTCCAGACAACAGAATATCATTATTTCTGTGGTCTAGACTATATAACAAGAATGTTATATTTGATAATATGTTTTATTAGTGTGGACGATGCGTTACTAAATTACATTATATAACATTTATTTTTTATAGCAATGTTAAATAATAGGCACATGTTTTATAGCATATCGTAGAATAATAATTTATTTATTTATGTCAAAGTCTGCACCTGTTTACTGCATCTCGTAGTGTAGTTATATCATAATTCTCTGGTACTAGTTCAGCAATTGCTGCGACATATGATATGAAATAACTAGGTACTTTCTTACTGACTATAACTGCTAAATATAACATCAGTAATGTGATATAAATTTGCAAAAAAGAGAACGTCAGCCGACTTTGTTATATAGAAGTTCCTGGCACAAATAACATTGAAATCATTAGAACCCTCGCAGGTCAACAAAAGTTACAAGGAAGGCCAAGTTGTTAGCCACAAAATGCTCAAGGAAAAACACAAAAGATTTATTCAAACGTAAACGATAAAAGTTTGGCGCGCTTATTATTTGAACAATCAACAACAAAAGTTATTCCGAAGGAGGACGTTCTATTGAAACACGTACAGCTCTCAAATGAGATTATAATTAAAATAACTAGCAAAGACACAAAATGGTAGATATTAAGAAGATTTGCGATTAGTTTTTAGTGAACCCTCAAATCTTAGACCGAAATTCAGGATTTTTTTAGGGTTCTGTAAATCAAAAGGATAAAGTGTCTTATAGGAACATTTCGTTATTTGGCCATCTGTCTGTTAAAATTTTTTTCAGGAACGCGAGAGGTATATAGTTGAAATTAATATCTAATACACCATAGCACTCCATTCTCCGTCTTCGGCACCAGGCTTTGAAAATTGCTGTTAATATTTTAAACTGAATGAAAGGATCGTTTACGAACCATTAACGTCAAAATAGATTTCATGTTTGCAAATTCGATATTGCATTTTAGAAGCGTTTCGTCGTACACGTGAAAAACAATAATTCAATAAAATTTTAAATTTGCCACATATCATCCTTCTGTTTTCCGTTTTTAAACCGCTTTAGGCTAGATTTCACCACTGATAGGAACCAAGATCAAGTTGCATTATGACATAAAAATTCCTTAATTCCTTTCATATAGTAAATCTTGATCGACTTCAAGGATTCTGTAGTAAAAATATAAATAAGACTGAGTACTTATTTCATAACTTTGATAGATTCACGCATAAATACATAACATACTGTTTTATCTTGTTATTTTCATAACTCTGTAAATAAATATCTGTTATCTAAAGTAAGGATCGTGTTATTTGACTTTTGACTTCGAATATATATGTACTTAATACATTTCTAATATTTCCCAAGGGCACAGTTGCGTGAAGACATATCCAAATCACTAGCACGTTCGATTACATGCGTGAAACTACACTCGAGAGCAATGAATCCGGGTCACTTAAAGAATCCTAAAAATCTCGGAAACTAAAAATGCTAGGTTAATGCAATAAATTGTATTTAATAGACAATGTAATACTCCTTAAATGAAGGTATTAAAACTTCTTAGTTATTGTAAAGTTATATCATAAAAAAATCAAATTTGAAAAAGTGCCACTTTCGAAGATGGAACTACGAAATTACAGCATTTGGTTTTGCTTTTGTTTGTAATCTGTCATTTATGTGGGTACATAAACCATGTTGATAGTGCTCTATATTCATTATTCAAGCTGAAATTATGTCGCTTACGCCTGAAGAATGCACCAGAATACTTACAATGCTGGAAACCGGCCGGAGTCAGCGCGATACAGCCAGGACTGTCGGTGTGTCGCTGTCAACAGTACAAAGAGTTCTCCGACGTTACGAAGAAACTGGTTCTAACCTACGCAGACCAGGAACGGGCAGAACCAGGTGTACCATAGCACGAGAAGACCGATACTTGGTGAACACCATGCTTCGAAATCGCTTTCTCACAGGAACTGAACTCACCAATCAGTTTCGACGCCTCGGAGGAAGTAACCCAAGTGCATGGACAGTAAGACGTCGGCTTGCTGAATCTAACTTAAAACCCCTTAGACCTGCAAACGGCCCTAAACTGGAGCGTGGGCATCGTATTTCGAGACTAAGA
Organism: Lithosia quadra; assembly: GCA_963576445.1. Classification (NCBI taxonomy): domain Eukaryota; kingdom Metazoa; phylum Arthropoda; class Insecta; order Lepidoptera; family Erebidae; genus Lithosia; species Lithosia quadra. The sequence goes on from OY754892.1 coordinate 5,463,613, forward strand.
TATGCCCAGAGCCACGTAAATTGGAGTATTGAAGATTGGTCAAAAGTTATGTTCTCCGACGAATCAAAATTTATGCTCTACAAGCACGATGGAAGACACAGAGTGTATCGAAGACCAGGGGAAAGATTCAAGCAAGCATGCATCGAAGAAAAAGTAGCCTACGGTGGTGGGTCTGTACTTGTGTGGGCCGGAATTTCTTCTGAAAGTCGCACAGAGCTGGTGATCATAGAAAACGGCTCTTTAACTAGCGTAAGATATGTGGAAGAAATCCTCAATGATCACGTTGGTCCATTTATGGTCAATTTAGGTGAGGATGCTATATTTATGCATGACAATGCCCGACCTCATACAGGTAGGATTGTGAATGACTACCTTCAAGAGATGAACATTACTCGTATGGAGTGGCCAGCGCGCAGCCCGGATATCAACCCGATCGAGCATGCTTGGGACGAGCTAGGCAGATGCGTAAAACAACGAAACCCTCCCCCAATCACGCTTCGTGAGCTCAAAATTGCTCTCACAGAGGAATGGGAGAATATTCCCCAAAATCGTATAAGGAACTTGGTGTACAGCATGCCAAACCGCGTAAACGCAGTAATGGAAGCACGAGGAGGCAATACGAAGTATTAAAATTCAAGAAAATCGTAATAAAGTTCAAAAATTTCATGTTTCCTATTTTTGTTTTAAGGAGAGATCAGCAGTTTTTTTCTTTATGTAATTTTGTGTTAATAAAATGTATGGTGACTCATATTTTTTTTACTTTCATTTAAGGAGTATTACATTGTCTATTAAATACAATTTATTGCATTAACCTATCATTTTTAGTTTCCGAGATTTTTAACATTCTTTAAGTGACCCGGATTCATTGCTCTCGAGTGTAGAAAGGGTGAATTTATAAATGATAAAATACTATGGACGACGGACCATTATGCTTATATTCGCTTTTTTAATTAACCAAGAAAGTTTATACTTATATAAAATTGCTAGAATACAATATCTTTAATATTAAAAATTGTAAAGTAGGTAGTTGTGTTTGTACATTGTAGTACTAATTGTATAGGTACATAATATTTGGCTAAAGTAACATACAAAATTACCGTGAATTTTCCTCTCAAAGTAAAATACACGCTACCTACACCGTTTCTTCCCGTGGGTGTCGTACAATGCGACTAAGCGATAAGTTTGTTCACCATCTGACAATGAACAAAGAGCCTATGAAAAGCACCCAGTTAACGGCAATAGGCACGCTCCCTGTTACGTGCATTCGAAATATAATTAACAAAATGTGCGTGTTGTGTATACTTTTGGGAATATACCGCTGAAGTACCAAATAAGCAGCCGAAGTGATTAAATTATGGTTATAATCATAGTAATTATACTCTCTATAATATTGTCTAGTAGTTAGCACAAGAAGAAGAAAAAAATATATATTATAAATAAGGGTTAATTAGTGCCTAAAGGCCTCCAGTCGAATACACTAACGCTACGATACAAAGGTCTCAATATTTTGGACAGTACTCTTATGGCTAGCCGCTTTATGTATCGTCCTGTACAAAAACAATTTTCTTTTACTGAAAAAGATTACTTTAATATGAGATCAACGAATAATTACAACCAAAATTGGCTTACAACCTACTCGTTAGGCCACGAGTACGGGCCAATTTCGATGTCCAGATCCAATGTTCAGACATTCCACGTTCAATTTATTGAAGTTTGAAGAGGCTTGAAAAGGCTACCGGTTAAGTTCACTTCAAGACTTTGTGTAATAAAATAGGGACCCTTTCTGTTAGAAGTACCTATTATTGATGCAACTCTGCGTCGCTGCAATCTACTAGTAATACTATCACAAAAAGACTAGAGATTCTTCAATGGAATCCGCTATTCTCGTGATATTTAAGCTGATTCCGTTCTCGTGATCCACAGAAAACATCGCGTAGATATCGGTTATCACGGCTTTTGTTTATATCTCTGGTTCTATTCAACAAATTTCAATCAATCATGCCAGATTTTATTGATCAAAACCTTTCTAGTAAAAAAACAACATCAAAATCTGTTCAGAAGTCTTTTTCGATCACGAATTAACAAACAACAAAATAGACAAGAATTCCAAAATAATTATTTTTGGGTTCAGAATCATTAATTTAACATACCTACCCCAAGTTTTTTTAATATCTATAAAATATGCTATATTCTTAATCTGCATATACAGTATCGCCGTTGTGCCATATTTCAAAAACATGAAGTGGGTACATAAACATGTTTAAAATATACAGGAGACTGCTAAATTCAATGAATATTAATTATAAGAAAACTTTGACTAAAATTATTACAAAATGTACAACACACGGTAGTAAATTGTAACATAAGCAGAAAAGGGAAGAACCAGATGGATTACATGCCCTGGAGGCTCGTAACTTTGAGTCTTTGCAAGTAAACTTAGGTAACAAAATTATGTATAAAACTTTTCGATACGAATCCGTAGTGTATTTTCATGCAAACCTTTGTAACCTCTGGCTCGGAATTTGGTTAGCGATAATTTTATTTGCTGGTGGAAGAAAATATATTATGTGAGCATGTTTTATAAGGACAAGGCTAGTAGTTGGGGAAACTTGCTGGGTCTGGTAAAGGGGTTTAATGGTAGAACACTGTAACTATGTCCACCTAATTTATCTTCTAGTTGTCAGATGTGTACCATAGTAAATCTTGCACTTAATCATATTATTAAATGCAATCATAGATTGTCTGGTAGGGATTAATATTTTACTGACTAATATTGTAATTATTTGGAATCGTGCGTACGTATAATTCTGTGTACCTACATTTCGGCAACTTTCGACACTATTCAAGGGATGAAAAGAGAAGTTTCAGGCAATAATCTATTCCTTTAGCAAATTTCAGCCAGATCCGTTGAGCCATTACCTTCACACTTATAATTTAGATAGCAAGCAGGAATTTAATTGCCAAATTACTTATGAAGTACAGTAAAAATCTATAATACCATCTAATATTGAAAACAGACCGCTTTTAAATTTACGACTTGGAAGCTTTCTTTGGAGAAATATTGCTTTATTTATTATACAATTTAGGTTTTTATTGTAATAAGGTTTTATTACGCAATAGGCAGTCAAAATGGATTCAATCAGTTTTGGTAGACTTTAGCAGTTCTTTCTTTGATTCACTATGTAACTTGTACAAGGAAATTTCTAATGTTCTTGTCTTGAACTATTAAGAAGCTAATTTTTTACACCCTCACTGCTTCTCTACGTCTCACGAAAAAACGGTCAATTACTATCTAACTGCCACGTACTAACTTGTATTTTCTTTTTGTACGTACGTTTTTGTACAATTTTTGTGTAAAATCCGTCATTTCAATTAGAATTCCAACAATTTTAAACGTCAAAAAGGGGTAAAAATAGAATATCAGTCTGGCAGGGAGCTTACGGAATTTATTCAGTAGAATTTTTGTGAATAACTATGTAGATATACGTTGTAATTTACGGTAGTCTGATAAAATTCCAATCTACATTCTGTATGAACCATCTCATTTTTGCTTACGGAATTATTAGTAAGCCGTACCGCATTTCAATTGTCTGTATTATTGAAGATAGGGAAAAAACTGTACTGTGTGTTCTTAATCTACTGCTTTTAATCTAAACAATATGTTTTCAAAGTTGGCGTGTCTTCTAAGGCACGGTATGAGTAAGTGGGTTATTGGTGACCGATTGAGCTGAAATTTGCCTACATATTCAGTTTGGATGACTATTAAATAAAAGCTTGTATTTCAAAAGTTTTTTATCATTTATATTTATTGCTTTTTCACTAAAGTTAAAATTATTAGGTCTAGGTCAATTTATTACATTGACATAGTTTCTCAAGTTAGTATTTCTGGCGTTGTCATTTGTAATAGGGAATGGCATTGTTACTGGAAGACTGGGACGTTCTAGTTTCCCATGTGTTGTGTCATGAAGGCTCAACGCTGTTGTTTTCTGAACGATTAAACCTGGTTTACCGAGGATGTAGGTTGATCGTACAAGTGTTGTTTATACACTGTTGAGAAAAGTGGCCTAGTTTTGTATGCCTGTCTTTTTGTTTTACCACTTAGGTGGCAGACAAGCACTTTCTTTATTTTTGAAGTAAATTTAACAGTGTATTAGGGTCGTTTTATTTTAAACTAACTGTTGAAACATTTATTCATCATTCTCTGAACCTTTTCCTAACTCAGTTGGGGTCGGCTTTCCAGTCTAACTGTGATGCGGCTGAACTTCGATATTTTCCGTGGAGCGACTGCCATCTGACCTCCACAACCAATGGCGATAATCGAAGTTGAAACATTTATTGTACCACTAAAATTGATTACTATCTCTAGCCAGAAAATCTTTCTATTTGCGAAAGTAACCAGCACATTTAATGTCTACTTGAATGACTTTTTTTATCGTTCCAAAACACTGTTTTGATGCATCTAATGGAACTTGAAATTGTTTCTGCTCAAGTACCTAGAAAATAAATGGAGGATAAATAATTGTTCTTTGTCCTTAGAAAATTGAGTGTTTTTCCTCGTTTCCAAATAGAATAAGCACCGAGGGAATCTGATAAGAAACTGTAGCAAAGATAATGAATTAGTGTAAAATATACAGTTTCATTTCATCCTCGGCCTATTCATACTTTATAAATTAATTAGCTTTGCGTCTCGATTTTAATTAACTAATGGCAGGAATATATTACAAATGGGTACCTATCTTATGTACCTATGCATTTCATTTGTAAGTTAGTGATCAAAAGCTGGGATCACTTCTGTTGATCACATAAAGGGTACCTATAAATATACCTACTCATATTTTGCTATCTATTTTCAGACGACGACCAAGGTACTGAAAATATTCCAAAAATACATAAAAATGTTCGGTCACATACATTTTTCGGAAGGAAAAAAATTAAGTTTAATATTTCATGGTGATTTTTTCTTAAATATTATTTCCAAATGTCAATTTCGTTTATAAACCACTGTATTCTTGTGTGTTAGTGTTCAATATCAGTTTAGTGATTGCATCCCAGGCCGACCTTTGAGTCCGGAGTTCACTGATTCTTCCTGTTTTTGGTTTGACTTAAATGGCTTTTGTGGGAGCAACTGCCGCCTGACCTGCCAACCCCGAGAGGAATACCTGCGTCAGAGCTTAGTCTGTCAATCAACAGGTGAACCGGTTTGCAGTTTAAGTAACCTTGGCCCGTTGGTCTTAGTGGAGCCCTATAGACCCAGTATGTATATTAGTGAAGGAATTTATTATTTAAACGTACCTACATAAATTAAGATTGTGTAACAACTTATGCTTTTATTCGTTTAATTTCACAAGTAATTTGTAAGTATATGAGTAGTTATATTTAGGTTTAGCTAAATAAATTCTAGAAACTTGTTCCATTTACCAAAATGAATGTATACTTTATCTAAGAACTCAAATCCCCTTCAGTCAAATTTGTAACAAAGGACAATAACTTTGTATCCTCTTCATTTGCTGAAGTCTCGTTAAGTTTAGTTGGAATGAAAATATTTCAAAATTTCAGTCACATGCTGAATTACAAGACTTTAAAAAAATACATGCCCGTAATTTCTTAGTCTTGCAAATTTGACTTTGACTTTGAGTTTGGCCTGTAGTTTTCCTTGATACATGAGCTATTCAACTCAAAAAGAAGTTTTCAATTCGGACCAGTTGTTCCTGAGAATAACGCGTTCAACCAAACAAAAAAAAAACTTTTTCTATGTACTGAAGTCGTGTAGTGCTGTAGGATATAATAATATAGTAATTATATTTTATTGCAAATCGAGTGGGAATAATACTATGTAACTAGGCAAGTCAAACAAGAGTTCAACTTATCCACATTATTAGAAAATAGTCATAATGTGCTACTTCAAACAAAGGCTTAATGAGACATATCCGATATACATATATTGCCTACTACTCGTATGATCTTGTAAATATTACATCTAGATGAGATTAGTTAGTAGTCAGTAAAAGACCAGATGAATAAATGAAGAGCACGTAAAATTAGGAAAATGTAACGTTACAAGTTGTATTCTTGAGTGAAATAAGTATAAAATGTTTTATAGGGAAATTAATACATACGCACTAATCTTACGATACCCTTTGTTCTGAACAAAGTTTGGTGCTCGACCATTAACCGCTTCTAGTTTTATCTTGCCTTGCAAAGTTTGGATAACACATAAAGGTCACATTAATGCGCTATTAATGTCACATATCACTTATGTTTAGCGTATATTCCCCGGACTAATGCTTCACAATTTCAATTCAGTGAGCAGTCCCTCGGGTTTCTCTGTAAGACTAACTTACAAGGTTCTTCTGTGATGTCTGTCTTTTAACTTCGCGGACCTTGTCAATGTGAGAACTCATTTTCATATTCATTCAGAATTATGATAATATTCTTATTCTTCGTAATGGTACCGTGTCTTTTGAGGGATTGTTGTGAAGTCTACTTGGAAAATTCGAGAATGATAAAAGTTAGGAGGGACATAAAAGCGCTTGATGTATCAAGCACTCCTAATGGGAAAGTGTAGAAATATGGGATAAGAGAAATCAACTTGTATTACAGAGCTAATTTCACATCAACACAATTCTTTCACGTAAGTCAGTTATATTGATGGTAAGACGCAGGATGAGGAAAACGAAGAATCATATGTTTTGGCGTACATTAGGTGAGGCTTATGTCCAGCAGTGGACTGCTCGTACCTAATTGTTAATTTTAGTAGAAATATTCCCACCAGAATTCTGTATATCAGAATTAATAGCAGTAACCCATAAAAACAATGAACCACATCAAAAATGAACAGAAGAATTATTTTTTTTATAAAATTCGCTTGATTATGTAACGTATACTTTGTCGCGGTAGTATGGCCTGTAAGCGTAATTTAAAAATCCTATATGACGATATAATCTATACTTAAAACTAGTCTCAAGTCGAGATTTATAACCAAGTATCATTCTAGAGTACGGGTCTTACTGCCATGTCCTGCAAAGGCTTGGATTCTTTTCAAAAGTAATATTTTTGACTTTAAATCTTACGTACACATAAAAATATTAACTTCTATTGACACAGTTAAATAGAGTACAGTTCGTCACAACGCAAATCCGGACTTGATTAAACTCCACCAAAGACCCAGTTTTTTCATTTACATTTTTGCTTCCCTTTGACATTCAGTATAATGTGTACGCATAAAAATTGACTTTGCGTATAATAATTTGCAAAAATGTGACTTTATTTACAAAAAATAATGACTTGTCAGCAATTTCTTCCTTATACCTGAAAAATTCGGTGGGATTAGTAACATTAATACATAAATGGGGGTGAGGTATGGTTTGCAGTCGCGTTATTTGTTGTTTGTAAGTACTTGCGAAGTATTTACTAACAACAAATTCGCCAGCGTTTGACCACTACCTCGCCCGTTGGAGAGTAAAAATGTGGTCGATGATGTATTAAGTAATTCCACATTTCCTACGTAAATCAGGCTTACAGTGAGTGGATATACGTAGTCTGTGTCTACCCCACTGGGGATATGACTCTATGTATGTATTTGTGAACGCTTGCTTGTTTGTCAACTTAATAACGCTGTTCGCATTAAGTGGAAGCATGTAATCTCTGTCTACCCCACTGGTGTAATGACACTATATTATGTTTTTATCAACGCTTGCTTGTTTGTCAACTAAATAGCGCTATGAAACCCAAAAGGTGGTAATCAAATGAATTCATTTAGCATTCACGTCCTTTATATTTCGTTTTTATCTTGTCTAAAAATATATTTTCTTTTCGCTGAACACGAAAAACCTGTGTTACATTCCCGTTGGTTTTAGACTTCAAGAATATATGGAGTAAGCTTGAAATCATTCGCAACACATTTTTAGCATGTTTTCATAAAAATGTTGACAATTTTTGTTCACAATCTTTGTACTTAAATTTTTTTATTTTTATTTTTCTAAAACTGTATCTATAGATCTATACAAACAAATAAAACTGAAATATCTATTGAAACGTTGAAACGAAAAGTAAAACGGTACTTACAACAACCTTTTTTTACTTAGACCAATTGTTAGAAATATCCTGGTTTAACCATTTTTATTAGTCAGAAAGGAGGCACAAAGTTGTTATAAAGTATTATAATACAGTAAGTCGTATATTACTTGACCAATTCTGAACGCCAGAACTATTTCAGAGTAGAAAATATTACACAAAAAATACTATTACCACGTAAACTATTCCTTCTCAGCTTACCGCAGAATGTATGTTCAAGGTCAAGGACAATTAAACTTCTAATATAGCTTAATGGAACTGTCACCGACAGTCAATATAATCGATCTTTAGGTTACATAGTCCTACAAGTTCTGACACCATTAACGCTCCAGTACCTATTATCCTAGGGTGTTTAGTTACGCCCTATTAAATTACAAAGTTTGGTTATCAGCTTGTACCATTTATAGCTAACCGTTTAACGGTGTGGTGAAATGCGGTGAACGTTGAAATGTAGGGAAATGAATGGGGTGAAAAAAAAATAGTACGATTTTACTTTGGACTTTTAAAAGTACTTTAACTAATCAAAATGAGTAGCTTTTGAGTCTCCTATTTGCTAAGGAGGGAAGTGAATTTATATTATATTTGTAACTCCTTCAATTTGACGGCCTCTGTGGCGTAGCGGTAGTGCATGCAACTGCTACGCAGGAGGCGCGGGTTCGATTCCCGCTCAGTGCAAATATTTGTATGCATGAATATGTCTATTTGCATTGGTCTGGGTGTTTCTATGTATAATAAGTATGTATTTACAAAAAAAAAAGTATATAAGTATGTTTATCAGCATTCTAGAACCCATAACACAAGCTAGTTAAACTAAGCTTACTTTGGGTCTACGGAGCGATGTGTAGAATGTTGTAGAATATTTATTATTATTTAATTTACTTCTGATTAATTTCTATACGGTTTCCAAGACAGTTTAACGTTCCCCAGGATCCAAATAATGGAAAAGTGGAGTTAAGTCATTTTTGTGTATCTGGTGTTTTGTAACATTACACGTGTATAAGAATTATTGAGAATTATTGTACATGTAGATCATTACTAGCGATCCTAATGTACTAGCGATCCTAATGTACTGTCACGAGTTTATAGTATTAGTATGGATAAAATTCTATTGCAACTTAGTAACTAATTGCAAGTTTGTAATAATGACATCCGATTAATTTCTCCGCTAGAAATGTTTTCACGCTACACAAATTTATCGTTTCATGCTAAGCTAAATCGCATTAATTGCGAGCATATAGCTCGGTACTAGCCTTATGACGTCACAGTTAAAGTTTTCAGTAGTCTGGGCACACATATATGGGCAGGTTAACAAGGATATACGTTGTTATAATATTAGATTAGAGAGTTAGATCATAGGACAGCAAGCAATTGCTAGTTTAAATATGAGTACATACTCGGGTATTTTTTAAATATAGGTACTACTAAAATCATTTAGTCTAAAATTAGAATTGCCATTAACCTGTAAGAATTAATTAAGAATAAGAATTTTTATTTGCAAGAAACATAGTTACAGGTTACTGCAGTATTTATTGTGCACAGTTCAGCATGTCTCACCTATAATGGTAAGCAAATTATATAGATACTAGTCTAAGTTAAATTGTTAGTATTAAAGTTCGAAACCACGTAACCTGCTAATTGCAAGTCCAATGCCTTAATCATTATTCCACCCCTACTTGTGATAGATATATTGCTTGTGATATAGACATTATATGTTCATATAAGCCAGTAAACAATGTGCTTAGAATTCGAGCAATTCAATTAACAATAGCAGACAGAGTAAATTTACATTATTAATTGATAATGTGAGTGTTCGTGACGAGCTGCTAATAAATACTAAGTGAAATTATACACAACAGTGAGTTAAACGAGAAACAATATTTTGATATCCTTGCTCTACAGTCTTTGTGGCGGAGCGGTAGTGCATACACCTGCTACGATGAGAGCGCGGGTTCGATTCTCGCTTTATGCAAATTGTTTGTATGCGTGAATGTCTATTAGCATTGGTTGAGATGTTCCTATGTATAATATATGATATGATATTTAGAAAAAAAGAACGTATACAAGTATCCGCATTCTAGAGCCCATAACACAAGCTAGTTAGACTACGCTTACTTGAGTCTAGAGAGCGTTATTTAGAGTGTTACAGAATATGTAGAATATTTGCTTACTTAGGAAAATTTTATTTACGTTGAGGGAATTCAGTTCATTTGGTATTTGTCCAAGCAGTTTATCTGCGTAGGACTGTATTAAAGCATTTTGTCCACACGAGTTTTTAGGGACTTAAAAGCTACGGTTAGTCCATTCGGACTTAACCTTTTCCTGTGTTGTTTGGACCTTTATGCCAACTTGTTAACAGAACGTGTCCTAGCCAGGTAAATGGCAGTTAAGGAAAACTTGTTCACAACACTGGACGTTGCAGGAATTTTTTTGACGCTTGCCTTCGCTTTTTATTGTATAATTTGGGATTTTGATAGTTACTCATTATGTTTGTGAAATCCCCAAGAGAATAATTTCATTTAAAAAAATACACATAAATTCAAAACTACTTTAGATGGATCACACATATAGTTTACTAAAATGTTAACGGGAATTAATGCGATCATTGCATAGGTAAATACATACATACGGTCGGTGTAACCTGGTCGAAACGTCACGAAGAAAAAAAACTTAAGTAGTTTTAAATTTTCTTAGAAATTAACAAGTATTCGACTCGAAGGCATACTTATCATCTGTGTATCTATACAATTATAAAATTGTAAAAGATACTATAAAGTGGTTCCAGGCGTTCCAGTTGGAAATAATAACAATGGCCATGAGAGTCAATTATTATTCAGTGAATATTACGCCAATACCATTCTTCAGTCAAAACTATTTTTGATAACGAAATATTCAACATGACTATTGATGCATATGCATATGGTATTTATCAATAAAAAATACTTTGTATCTGAAAATATTTATCGCATTACTGCAAAAATAAGTTTAGCTGCACTATAGCCAAAAATACCTTAAAGCCGGCTTTTGACTATGTAATATATATTACATCTTGAGATATAATATTTTCTCGCTCGTCATACATTTTGTACACTGTGCTATAATATATATTATGTTATACTAAATGTACCTATGACGAGCGATAAAATATTATAGATGTTCAATTTCACGAAGGCGATTTAGCTGTCATTGTAGTAAAACATTATATACAGATTGCTTTTAAAAATGAATTACTTGCAATGCAATTATTGTTCTACTAATTGCTACATGAATTTCTTTTGACGTGACATGAACTTTCGCACACACATATACCTACGCGTATTTACAAGACACAGGTACTACTATTTAATTGTTCACTCGCCTTCGTGAGATAGAATATCTATAGTATAGTATATCCCATCGTCAAAAGCCGGCTTAATTCTAAAATTACTAAACGCTTGCGAATCAGGTAGTATAGAAAATCGATTTCAATTAGGTTTTACGAGGTATAATCCAATTAACTTGGGCGGTTCATTAAACGTATCAGAATTAGAACGCAGTCGTATAGAAAGTGATGACTCATTAAATATTTTGGGTCATGTACAAACGATGATACAGGATTTTGGGCCATGACTATAGAAGGTACATACTAGCCTCTGTATTAGGTGCCTACCAGCCTTCTGAAGTATCGGCAGCTTAGTGGTTATGAAGTCAGCCTAGGTCCCGAGTTCGAACGTGAACGCACTCCTAATACAATCTATCATCGCACCGCTCGCTACAGGCAGGGAATTCATCCCCACACGTTGCATCCGCCTGTAGTGCGTACTGTAAGGTGTGAAAGAAATTTCATTCCGCGCACGCTTAGGCTGTGGAACGATCTCCCTGCAGTGGTTTTCCGTGGCGGCTACAATATGGGGTTCTTCAAGAAGGGATTAGAAGGTTTTTGCAGGGTCGGCAGCGCGAGTGCGACGCCCCTGGTGTTGCGCACGTCCGTAGATCACGGTGACCGCTTCCCATCAGGTGGGCCGTGTGCTTGTCTGCCACCTAAGTGGTATAAAAAATACAAGCAGTTTAACTTAGTTGGAGGGGTTAACAGAAATACTAGTTAATTCAGTTACTTTGGAACCACCAGATTTCGAGGCTGTTTTATAATATTCAACGGAATATCTTTACCCTTATTGGGCTTTTTTATAATAATTACATCATATGATACAATCTGAGAATGACATTCTTTTAGAATTCCAAAAGAAATATCACCTTAATCCACTTGTTTAATGTACTGATCATTTAAAAACATAGTATAGAATATCATCTTTACACACACAGGCATGGGTACATAAAATAAATAAATTAATCTTTACATACATTATAATAAGAGCTTGATGCTTTAAATCATGATCGTTATCTTGCTCACACGGACCGTAAATTCGGTGCAAAATTTCGTGTAAATATTTATCACTTGTAAGGTTTCTACATTTAATTATAATTTGTTGGATCCCGGCTTTACCGGAATTCCACCCTGAGTGGGTGAGGGCAACTGTTTTATTAATCTGTTTAACAGAGCAGAATGCTTGTTTATCTTGTTTATGGTATAAGTATGTAATAAACACATTATATAATTATGCTGCTTTATTATCGGCTATTAGTTTCTCTCCTATTCGTATAATTAATTAATAAAAAAGTGTTTTCACCTCCGATACCAAATTTCTGTATTTTTTATATTCAGTTCATCAATTGACTGCCCTCTACCTAACTAGGTGTTTTTTTTTATACCACTTAGGTGGCAGACAAGTACACGGCCTACCTGATGGAAAGCGGTTACCGTAGCCTATGGACGTTTGTAACACCAGGGGCGTCACACTCGCGCTGCCGTTCCTAAAAATAGTGGTAATAATAATAGGTAGTAATTTCTGAAGGTACAAGCCACCATTTCAGATGCTCTCGATACATAAATGGTAAAACTTGAAGCCCTTTTTACAATACATAAACTTACGCCTATATCCCCGAAGGGGTAGGCAGAGGTGCTAGCACCCATATTTCGCCAGTTTATGTTTAGGTTCCAATGTAATAGGTGGCGAGCCTATTGCCATTAACCGGGCACTTATAAACCTGCGATAAATACACACATAACTTCGAAAAGCATCGAAAAGTCATTGGTGTGTGCAATGGTGAACCTGGGATCGAACCCGAGACCTCGTCTCAGCAGTCCATCACCCAGACCACTAGGCTACAATAATGCACTTCAAACTTTTCATCTGTTTTGCCTTGCCTGGATTACCAAAATATCATTAACATGGTTGGATAGAGAGTATACTTTAAGCCGCTTACACGCTCTATGCAACAGAGCTCTCAATGAGCACGCTATACAGTCCAATGTGACATTTTGTATACTAAAATATTAATTTATAAGACTATTTTAATGTTGTACAATGAATGAAATCATTTGTATTTTTTCCACAATATTAACTGGGTCTTTCAACCAGGGTGTAGTTTTTTGTAAAAAGTGTTATTAACCCAAATTACTAGCAAAACTGCTAACCATTACAGTTTTCACCTCTAAGCTATCGACTTGATGACCTGTGATATTGTTCAACCAATAATAGGTATACGGCCTTAGTTTACAATTTTATTATTATGTATCCATCATGAGGTGAACTCACGGTATTCTCAAAGAGTTTATATTAAATTTACTAAGCTATGTTGATCTTAAAAATGTTAAATAGCAATGACAATAACTTGTACGAAGAATAATTATAACTACGTTTAAAATACCGACTTAAGAAACTAATATTTTTCATTTTAAGTGTTCAGAAATAAAAAAGTACTGGTTTATTGTATACAAAGGCATCAAAAACAGAATTTTTGCCGTAAATTTGATGATTTCCCCTCGATTTTCTGAAGATTCCAGCATCTGATCTTGGCCAAGGACTACCTCAGAAGTAGCCTCTTTCAAACACAAAAAAATTCCAAAATCCATCCATAATTGGCGCCGCTATCACGTAACATACACACAAAAAAAATAGCGTACGAATTGAGAACCTCCTCCTTTTTTGAAGTCGATTAAAAAATCTAGTCTTTATCTTGAGAATTGTTGATTAGTCGTATTGCAATCTTCCTACATATATTGTGAGCACACTGACCCCTTGAACCTAGCGTGTCTACTCCAAACGGCTGAGGTACATAATCACTAATAAGATTAAAGCACTTGCGCAGTTTGAGAGTCTTGACCTTTTCAGAACGTAGATTTTTAATACCTAAAATACGCTTATGTTCCTGTCCTAATTCGTCTTGTTATGTCCCTGAATGCTTTATAATGGCTTTCGAGGTATAAGCAGAAGTGGTTTGGGTATATAACAAATCAATTTCACATTTTCATTACTACATTACTTTAATTTACTTCATTTTATTATTTCAACAGATGGCTAACGCTTAGTCTTAAGAAATGCCGGTCATTTAGCTAAAATATTGTCTTTCTTGACTATGCAGCAGCATAATTATTCTGGTTACCCTCTTATATTACTAAAGTCAACTATTTTTTATTTTCTGCATTTTGTAGGTACCCTAATGTAAGAAACAGTAATTTTTTACAACACAAGAGCCATTGTTCGCATCTTGTCATTTATCTACGTCAGAGTCTACAGAGAACTGAGATTTACAAACGTTAGATGTCTTGATAGTGTGATGATTTAGTTAGATGGTCACGCCTCTTTCTCATTTTAGTAGGCAGATATAAAATTCCCTTTGCCTTTCGCTTTTTCTACTATCATAGCTTTTTTCATACAACATGCTCACCGATTGTGGGTATTCTTGACTTGACCTTTCCTTAATTTGGCCTTGATTTTGTTCACAAACGTAGTTACGCTTCCTCATTCGCTTTTGTTAATCTTCTTTCGTCCATCCTCTCCACGTGTCTAGACCATCAAAGTATTATTTTCTCTACCTTGGTCACTACATCTTCTACCATACCACAACGTTCCCTTTAGAAATTATTCCTCATTTGATCCATGAAGTGTTTTATTATAATTAAAAAGAGGTTTACAGCGCTTTCAAATCTACCTAGTTTCTAAGCAACAATAATGAAATTCAGGACAATGGATACCTCATTAATTATATTATTTACCCACACCTTTCAGCTGTGTTTAGGTAAGACTTGAGATAAAGTGAAACTACTCGAAAAACATTTTTGGGTGAACGTTTTCTGAGCGAAGGAAGGTTAAACTAATAAACTTTGAGAGAGTAAAAAAAGTCTGAAACTAAATCAATTGACCTACCACTTCATCATGACTCAAGCTTGAGAAAATAATTTCCTTTTAACTACTGTTTTCAATTGCGTTGTGCCAACACAATTATTTTAATTCATGGATGAGTTGTCAAAAGGCGTTGTGTCTGAAAAATTGCTTCACCATTTTGTTTTTAGGGACAGTTGAAGTATTACGTTACTACCTATACAAAAATAGCTTACATTTTTGATGTCGTTGCGTTTACATGGCTTTTACTATTTATATTGATCCAACTACTTTAGCTAAATTAATTATTTTAGGATTGGTTTCACGACATAAATGGATGTTGTTCAAGCTTGCAATTTTTTAATTGAAATCGTTCTTTAATTACTAGGCCACTGTGACTACAATAAGCGATAACACAAAATATTGTATTTTTTTCAATTGTTTTTTAATTACACGCTGTTAGTGTATTGAAAGATATAATTATTTTAGCGAACTTGCTTCCTCACTTTTTTTATAAGTTAAAAAATATAAAATATAACAATAAAAAAAATTAAAATGAAAGCTTTGTACTAAGTCTATTTGAACTCGCTTGAAACCACTAGTTTACAATCATTATCTTCCATTTCAAAACAAATGTCATGAAAACAATAGAGTCCGAATAATTAAAGAGCGTTTCAACAAAGAATTTAAAAAAGGAAGAAAGATATTTCCGTAGTAATTTGGGGTCTCATTACAATATTAGCATTGAATTTCCCCTCTGTATTATTCCCGTTTCTTCCTGGTTCCCTTTCTTACTGAAAGATAATTAGCATTGTTGATGATCCACTAGCCTTGAATTGTAGAAACACGATCAATACGGTTGTCGGCATTGTGTAATATTTGTTGGTCGCAGTCGCTCACAGAACTTTGCGAAAAATTTACAAAACTGGTCGGACCTGCCGTCTTTTATGGATCGCCATGTTTGGTATTAAAAGCGACGGAAGGAACACAACTACGTGTTTCGGAGATGCGAATGTTAATGATGGATGTGTAGTGTGTTGAGAACAGACAGTAGGTATAAGGAATGAGAATATTAGAGGAACTTTGAAAGCTGCACGATGAAGGAAAAATTGAGAAGCGTGCGACTGTCGTGGTATGGACACGTTATAAGAAGAAATGGAAATAAGGTTATTAAAAAAATCATATAAAGTTATTTTTAAACATCCTAATTATAGAACACTAAGGTGATTGGATTGTACCACCAGTTTTGGATCCAGCCTTTCACTTCAATAATCCTAAAAAAAGCAAGATACACCAAGACCTCAAGACAATATGAGCCCATTTTACGTAACACTTCAAATTATGAGACAATCACCACTTAAGTCTCCTTTTGCCCTGCTAAGTAACAGAAACCCGTCAGTGCATATATTATAATGAAATACTAACAAATAAATTACGGTAGAATCCGTTAAAAATACTTTCACTTCAATAGTTTACTCAGTTCTCATATCCACGAGTTCCGAGGTCATCTACCATCATTTATTATTCTTCGTTCCGTTCTATTTCAGTGATAGACCGATTTAAGTCTCGGCTGCCCTTGCACATCATATATGTTTCATAGCTGACCCTTTTATAAACAGCTTACAGTTACCGTATTTGGAATGTGTGTTGTGTATTCAATTTCTCTCAATTTCTGTTTAACGAAAGGTTTATTCCTTTTTTACATGATATGAGTATAATGACATCGGTGCATCTGCAGGTCTCTTTATTTAAATTAATTTCATATCATTTCCGATATTAAATTTATTTTTATTTCTTGTTTTTGTTTGTGCATAACCTGTTGCACTTGTGCTTGCGTTGAGGTGAGCTAGTTAGCCTAGTTTTGACTATCTATCTCTATTTACTATAAAATCATTGGATTATTAACCTTTTATAACTTTACCTACTTATTGAAAAATATAAAACATAAAGAACAATAGTTCAGTAGCATCTAATGCGTACTAAAACATTTTGAGTATTTTTGCAACTGAACACGTAAGATTTCATTCAGCAACTTAAATATGATGTAGATTCAACCCGCATATGACTGTTATTTGTCTTTGCGACTACTCATCGCAAATCCCAAACGTAAAGGAAATTGCAAACTTTTCAATTGAATTGGCGCGTTGTTAGGTAGCATTAAAACGGAACTTTCCGCTTCATATCATCGTTTCAATTTGTCTGCTGTCAATTTAAACAATTAATTTCATGCCACCGAAACCTCGCATCTCGGTGCTTAGCTTAAATACGTTTAAATGTTATCTGATAACGTGGTTAGGTACATGGCCTTTGAATCGAATAACCACACAGCTTTTATCTTCGATATATTTGCGGTTGACGACTAACATCTCACCTACTCAGAACATCACTAATAGAGGTGAGTAGTTCCGGACCGATATAGTTCCAGGAACTATGTCCTTTCCCGGAACTATATCGGTCCTGTACCTGTATATAAATTTTGAATAACCTATAAAAATATTTAGAGGATATTCTTATTTTTATAGCCTATCAGAATTGTGTAAATAGGATACGATAAGCATTTAAGTACGTGTAGTATTGTACAGCTCCATCAAAAGCTGTAAATGGCGTATTTTTGCTTGGTTTTTATATACTGCGAAAACACGCATTACGGTCCGTACATAAAATAATCTTTTATTCAACACGAACATACATTTACTTAACCCATTGTACGTTGGTACAAAATATTCTACACATCACACTCCGTCGCGTACCTACTCCAAATTCAGTAAATTCAACAAGCTTTCGCAGTGGTAGCAAACATTTTATTATTTTGTGACACCTTAAATATACAGCTACATAATATAACTGCAGGCAAAAAAAGCAAATAAATTCTTGGATGATGGTATGAAGTACATTTCAGTAAGCATTTTGACTTTAATTGATAATTTTGAACGAAGCTTAAATTTTTGAAATAAGACTAAAATATGAATTTTCCTTTTAAATTTTTTGGATTTTTTTTACCAAATGGTCCGATGTTTTCAAAATTTTATCAAGAAAATTTTGAAAACATCGGACACTAATGAAGGTCGGAGGTCATTTGTACCCTCGAGGACTTTTTACGACAGGAGGCACCTAAGTGTCTGCCACCTAAGTAGTATATAAAAAAGGCACACTTTGGTGGTTTCTTGTCGCTTGTTGTTGCAAAATTATTGTCTGCAATCATCAAAGCAAAAGTTTAACTAAAATTTGCAACTGGAGATAAGAAATTTTGATAAAACTACAAGCATTGAGATAATAATGAACCTAACATTGTTCATAAAAAGTAATAAGTACTAATTTTTTGTAGTAATCACTAATCTCGTATTTTAAAATGATTATCTAAGACTGTTCAATTCACGTCACATCTTGTGAGTCGAAGGAGTTAAAATTATATTTGTGATTCCTTAAAACACCTGCGCACTCTAGCGAGAATATCGTCCAAAAACAACAACACAATCTCCTCACCCCAAGCTATCGGCGAACCTCTTTCGGATGTGAGTAGCGATTTACTTACCTGATTGCAAAGGAACTCGTTAGTAAACCCCTCTTTATCACTTACCCTGAAAGCCTGCTGATGTTCAAAGCCTTCAATCAAAAGGGCGCGATACAAACGTGTTCCAATCAACCCATACCTACATACCATACCATACTTACGTACCCGTACCATACCTTACCTTGTACCGATCCCAGGATCCTCTTCAATCGTTAAATCTTTGTCTTAACGAATCACCTTTTTTGCGAGTTCAGGGCCGTAATGGCTCTTAACATTTCACCCTTTATTTACAAAACACCGTAACTTCATCGGGACGCTTTTGAAGTACTTTGGAATGTTAAATGGTTTTTGTATTTATTTGTTTGGTGAAATTGTTGTATTTGTATTTAATTTAAATTGTGGACTGAAGAATTTATGTTACAAAACATAAATTGCTGAGTATTTTTTTACAAAATGTAAATTATTCAGTACATAGTTTGAGCACCATATTACCTTTATACCACCGCATTATCCCAGGAATAGCTCTGTATGTCGCGGAAACGAGTTCAGTATTCTACATGATGGGGCCCCAGGAAATATTCAATTTCTCTCGCGATTAATGTACCAACCAACTATTAGTTAAAACGAAGCACGAATTGGTATTAAGTAACATATTCATAAAATTTAAAATAAGCGATATAATTTGTTCCATATAAGTTTGAAACACAACCGACTTGCTTGTGTGTAGTTTATACGTGTCTCCGGTAACTCATTGCAAACAACTTGAAACTACTTGCTAAGTAGTTGCCTGTACAAAGTAGCGTATAAGAAAATACAAGGAAAAATCGAAAAACTTCGTGACACAATTTAAGTGTTGTTGATCAAGTACTGTTTGCAAGAAAAGGGTAATTTTTATGAATAGTTCAGGATAAGACATATATTTTTTATATCACTTAGGTGACATAACAGCACACGGCCCTATATTATACCAGGGGCGTCACACTCACACTGATGATCCTGTGTATAAATGCCCTTTTTGAAGAACCCTATATTGTAGTCACTTGGGATAATAAAAATATATGTATTAAGTAATACAATTCATAAACATAATATAAATAAAAAAGAAATAAAAATTCAAATTCAAAATTTGCAACATCAAATACAAATTTCAATTCACAACACCATGTCTAAAATACAAGCTCAAAATTCAAAACTTTTGATTTTGAGTGTTGACTGTAGTAATATTTTGCTTATGAACAAAACAAGTTTAAAAATTACTTGAGTTCCGTACCAACGTGAAAGTCCCAAACTTAATACATCAGGAGTCCTATACAAACAATACGAGTCCTAAAAGTAAATAACGTAATTGTAGTCAGGGACCTTAGGCGGCTAGGAGTGGAATATTATTTTAGTACTTTTCAAAATACCAGTTCATTTTGTAGGCAATTACGAGTTGTAGTCATGGAAGCATTACGCATGATGTGTCATAAAGAGATTTAATTTGTTAAGCATACTTTGGTTGCACTGATTCGTAAAATATGAAAATGCGCAGCATAATGTCAGTTAAGTCGGATAAAATGGGAACCTCACGTCACGTCAATAATGTGATTTTACGAGACCTTCTATATAAATGATTAAACAATACAAAGAGGCTGTGCAGAATTATTAATATTGATATTAAAGTAGTAGTAGTACTAAAGATTTCAATTTTGAAGTGCATCCGTATTTGGTGTGAGTATACTTTTGGTTCTTTTTATGGGTCTTTCTTTTTCAAAGAGATGAAGTAGAAATAGTATCAAACTTGTCATGTGTCAATTTGATTTTATGATAGAAACAATTTTCGTCACTAAAATACAAAGGGAGTGTTGGACCTAATAAAAATAGCATTAAGCTCCTTTATAGTCTTCTTGCTAATATGGCCAGAATAAATTCAGAAGTCCATAAAGTTCTTTAACTCGGTACATTTCGTTGGCATGGTGTAACGGCTCAATCTTGAAATTTAGCATATTCAGTTGATGCCCCTGGCGCCCACTACATTGTAGATTTAAAAAAATAAGAATAACGTGTTAAATTTAAGACATAAACCACACTTTCCTTTTTTGTTGAAAATCTTCAAAGTAATGGGCTCCACGGTAATCAACTGTATACGCCAAATTTTGAGATACGCCCTTAGTCGTAGTACGAACCGTTATAATCGTAGGTATTCTGCAGAATGTCGATGTTCAGCCACTAAAGTGTATTATGTAATAGCTGCACTACGCCCTAGTGCTTATATGGACCATATCTTGCATTGGCTGGTTGCTTCGAGTCTTAAAAATATAGCTCTACTTAAAGAGTAATGTCACGTACATCATATTTGAGACAGGCAAAGTAATATGAACTTTATAAAGCGTGAATTAAGTTCAAATTTACGAGCACGTAGTACTCGTGTGCTACAGTTCTTCAATTAAAATGACGTGCTTTTACTAAATTGGATCATCATCATCATCTATGATTGAAATCGAAACATCATTGAAACATAAAATACTACTGAAACAGGCTTAATTAGGGACTATTCATAGTTAGTGGACACTCAGAGTAACCTGAATGTGCAGTAATTGAATTAAAACGGAATATGATACGCAATTAAATAGTGGTAAATTAGTGGTTTTGACATTATAATACAATTGCGTTGTATATATAAATATTTAAATAAATATTCTATGACATTCTACATAGCGCTATCTAGACTTAAATTAATCATAGTTTAACTAGCTTTTGTTATTGGTTCTAGAACGCGGATAAAAATAGTAATATACTTCTACTTACTCACAATCGGTTCAAAAGAACCGGAGATACCTATATAGCTAAAAAACGCGAAAACAGACGTCCGCGCGGGCGGATCCACGGTCATAGTCTAGTTCAGATATAGACAGGCTTTTGACGAATTTGGTGACCTTTTAGGCCTCCTTACTAAATAATCTGTCTGTCTGTTCTTAAATAAGACTCTTGAAAGGGCAGAATACAAATAACTCCTTTACGCAATGTTCACAAGCAAAATTTAATTTGTCTAATTGGCTGTATTGATCCCTAAGCAGCAACAATAGCTGTAAAGAAGCCAGACCACTGCCATTAAAGCGAAATGAAACGATCCTACACAATTATTGGTTCGACCTTTAACCGTTTTATGAGGTCAGGTACAAAACAAACTGTTCAGTATAATAGATTGTGGCTCTTCTATTTATATCATGTAATAACTAGCTGTACTCGCGACTTTCTGTAACAACCGCGGCAGCCTAGTGGTTTTGGTAATGGACCGCGAGACGAGGTCTCGGGTTCGATCCCAGGTTCACTATGGCACACACCAATGACTTTTCGATGCTTTTCGAAGTTATGTGTGTATTTATCGCAGGTTTATTAGTGCCTCGGAGAGCACGTTAAGCCGTCGGTCCCGGTTGCCATACAAACATCTATGGCAGTCGTTACGGGTAGTTGGAGCCCTCAAAAGTCCAACCAGTCTAACTTGGAACTTCGATATCGCCATTGGTTGTGGAGGTCAAATGACAGTTGCTCCACGTAAAATATCGAAGTTCAGCCGCATCACAGTTAGACTGGAAAGCCAACCCCAACTGAGTTGGGAAAAGGTTCAGAGAATGATGATGACTCGCGACTTTCTCCTCGTGGATTTATATTTTTCAGGTTTTTGTTTTGTACGGTACCCTAATTCTTTTTCAAAAATTGTGAAATTGCCTAGAGGTACATACCTAAGCATCAGCGAATGTTCTGTCAAAGTCAACCCAGCCGTTCTAGAGATGTCATTCAAATAATCAGAATGACAGATAAATAGACGGACAAACAAACAATTTTTTTTGAAATAGCTTTTTCATTATAATGTACCCATATTCTGACAAATTAATGATCTACCTATCTATCTGCCTATCTATCTACGCCTCCGTGAAACTCAGATCCAATTCCCGTAATTCATGCGAGCCTATGACAGCAAAAAAACTTAGCCTGTGTTATTGTTGACTGATTCTCTTTATTATTTAATTAAGAAAAGCTATAATTTAACATTGTAACATTTTCAATTGTAGTATTGAGGCCCAGGTGGACCGTGTGCTTGTTTGCCAACTAAGTGGTATAAAAAACCAAATATAGCTTGTACCTTCTTACATTGTAATAACCCTGTTTATAAACATTAATACGCTTATAATATTGTAAATGGTGTGCAAATAAATTATCCATCTATCTAAGAAAAAGAAATGATCAAACTGGAACATTCAAACAAACTATTACCAAGACAGCACCTAAAATGAACTTTATTTATAGGCAATAAGAATGTAGTTATTGGCCTAATGTAAGCACATTCATCACATAGACATTTATTACATCGTTACAGTACTTTTGAGGGCACCAAACGCCTTTTTAGCTTTTTTAGGGTTTCGTATTCGAAGGTCCCAATGGAGTTTTATGATGTCAATGATGACGTTAACTTGGGTACTGTCATCATTATTATGTAAGTACTAACTGTAGCCCAAGGCTCCGCCCGCGTTGAAATCTAATCCAGTTCTGATGCCAGGGGTGAAAAGTATCCTAAGGCGATAAGCAGACGGAGGCGCGGAGTGGTCAAAATGACCGCGACGCACTCTTATTATTACTATCATTAGATCGCATTTAGCCCGCTTATGTCTGACAAGTGAGATGAGCTATTGCACAGACAAATGCAATCTTATAATCGTACAAATAAGAGTGTATCGCGATCATTTTGACCGCCCCGCCCCGTCGTCGGCTTATCGCCAGTGTTATTGTAGACTATAATTTTATACCTATACCAATTTTCGGCCAAATACGTTCGTTCAGTCGTTGCAGCGTGATTGAAATATCAAAATATCCCACACAAACATCATAACATCTACTCAAAATCTCACACTTATAATATTATTAGGAAATAGAATAGTAGGACTAGCTATTGCCTGTGGATGTCAGAATTCTATACGGGCGAAACCACGGGCATTGCCTAGTAGAGAATAAAAATATTAGATCTATCCTCTTTTGCAAACAACGGTGAGCTATAGGATTTGTTAACGTCACATTAATACATTTATTTTCCGTTACCACGTATATTCCAATAAAACGTCGGAAAAGCTTCATGGAAAATCCGATCCCAGGAAAACTGCCGCATATTGTACATCATAGTGATGTTTGAACAAGAATTTTTTTCGTCGAAATTTTTTGCAAATATTACTCACTCGCTCTTGCCTGTGGCTCTACTCATGTGAATTACTGGTATAAAAATGCTATTCCAGACTTTAAACTATTCCAGTGCAACTTCATGACGTCATTTTGTAGCTTGAACGATACAGATTTCATATCAGTTAAAAGTTTTGCAATACCTAGTAAGTATAGCTTATTAATAGAAGCAGATGGCGGGCTGATATGCGAGTAAAAAAATATGATAATTTATTTTAAAAAAAGCATTTATAATATCTGTTGGCTCAGCTGCTGGTTCTAATAAAATCTGCTGTTAATAACAGTGGGTGTATAGCCTTAATTACAAAGACCTTTTTAGTAAATGAGCGGCGCGGCCGCCACGCAGTTATTTAGTTGGACGCCGCAAAGTGGGTCAAATATTTTTTTTAATTTACTGGTTTAGTGTGGCCCTGTATATTTTTTCTTCATTTTCTTCTGGATGTGGTAGTTTATTAACATTTAATTTAATAAGCTTGGGTTACACCAAGCTTGTTAAAAGATGTTATGAATATTAATGTTAAAAAAATATAATGTTATTTGATTTTTTTTATTCAGTGCCGTGTTCTGTGGGTTCTGTGGTATCATGTTTTTAAAAATTTGCTTTTGCTTTCACTTATCCGTTGTCTGTAATCAAACTTTGCAAGTTAAATTTAAAACACTTCCTGGTTTTCCGATTGAGATGAAATTTTGCATGCATTATATGTATCGCGTGACAGGGCAATATTTAAAAAATCCATCAATAAAAACTATTAAATTTTTGTTTTAATTATTAGGTACTTGTTTTACAACATAATACTTATAAATTATTAGAATTCTTGTTAATTAACCCTCCAACTTAGTTATACTGTGCAAATTCCACATTATGCAAATACTTAAACGCAAACCTGTTTGTTTTGAGATGCAAAACCAACTAAACACAAACCCAAGGGACAATAACGCGGTGTTTCCTCACTCGGGTAAATTTTAGTTTGTCTATTTGCTACTTCAATACCGGTTGCGTTTCCTGTCCTCAATAATTGCTAAGTTTCCAAGGTTGCCAACAACAAACAATCTAAAACATTTTGAGCTTGAACAGTTGCGCGAGTTGGCATCTAGATGAAATTGGGATACCACTAAATAAATAATCATTTAGCATAATTAATCATTTCTATATTAATTTATTTCTCTTTAGGATGTATAGTTATTAGTATAGTCGTAAAGAGAAAATAATTTATTAATAAATTAAATAAATATTTATTTATTTATTTATTTATTTATTTATTCAATTCATTAATCATTAATAAATATTGTGTTATTAACAAATACCGTTAATTATTACGCTTTTTATAACTTTATGTAACATAATTTATATTCAATCAACTCGTCAAACAGACTCGTAAACCAGCAGCTTGCGAAGTAATAAGGTTTAGATAATTTTCGTACCAGCAAGTTCCTCGACTGAGGTGACGGTTTATTGCTTGCTAATGTATTAAGGCTTGATTTTGAAACTAAATTATTATATTAGTCGTTATTATAACCTCATAGTATTAAAATTATGACACGATTTAGTAGTAAGTTTGAAACAATTTGCTTTCTCTATTTAGGATTTATTAAGACTATTCATACAAACGCGTAACTTATTCAGTTAAACTTATATCATAATATAACATAACATAAACTCACGCCTATATCCCCGAAGGGGTAGGCAGAGATTCTAGCACCCACATTTCGCCAGTTTATGTTTAGGTTCCAATGTAATAGGTGGCGAGCCTATTGCATTGAAACTTATATCAGAACTAAATTTTTAGCAGACATTTGTACCTTGATGTTTTAAACATTTCAAGTGTATTACAAATTAATTAGAAATTAAAATGAAGTCGCCTTTCAGTAAAATTCTCCATCTACATTATTTAAAATACTTCCCCTTCATGTGGCATCGCCCTGGGACACACGGTATAAAAATTTCAAGAGGCACTTAAAAATTGAGGTACACTTCTCTAAATATTTGAATCTCCCTAAATTGTTAGTAATAAAAGTAAAAGTACCTATACAAAGATAATGTGTGAGTGGAACGGATGGCAGTACTAACACATTACAGTATAACAACAAGTAGTTGGAATGGAAAGGGAAATGGAGATAAGTTGGAATCTCGAGGTAGCCAACCACGCCGATAAGTCTCTTGTAACGACTTTAGGGTTACTTTTTGCCAT
Organism: Lithosia quadra; assembly: GCA_963576445.1. NCBI lineage: Eukaryota > Metazoa > Arthropoda > Insecta > Lepidoptera > Erebidae > Lithosia > Lithosia quadra. The sequence goes on from OY754892.1 coordinate 5,489,793, forward strand.
TAGTTTTTGTAATTAATACTAACTAGCTGTACTGCTCACACGCGTGGAATTCGGCTCCCACTTCCCGTGGGAATCTATTCCCAAAATAAAGAGGAACCGATGTGTATTCCGGACTATAATTTATTCCTATACGGAATTGCAACAACATCCATTTAGTCGTAGCGTGATTGAGTAATAAACATCCAAAGATCTTCACAAACTTTTACAGTTCTTTATAATATTAGTAGGATAGTAAGTATGAAGTAGAATAGTAGGATAGACTAATTGAAACGGAATTTATAAGACATTTTTAAAATTAAAATTTAGCAAAAATGGACCTTCGGTTCGCTTCGCAACGTGGCCCCGACCTTAAAAGACTCCGGTAAGACTAAGCTAGTTTATTTTATTTACTCCTTACATACAAACTTTAGCTCTTAAAAATATTAGAACAGGCGTATTATTTGTATATTATAAGCATTAATTTACTGTCAACACAGGCCTAATGGCGTGAATACAAATAAAAGTAACCTCCTGTATACAAAACATTATTATGTTTGCCGGCGTTAACAAAATGTACACAATAAGATTTTATCGTGTTCCTTTGTTTACACTAATATTATTACAGACGGTAATTCGTGAATTACATAATTTCCACGTACAGCGTGTTCATTTCTCAAACTGTGTGGAAGTAATTATAAATCAAATAACTTGTACAGAATACCCATTTGATAATTTTAACTAGTACACTTATTTGACGTTATTAGACAATTTACTATACTAGCTGTTACCCGCGGCTCCGGTTACATAGAATACCTATGAGCACGTGTAGAAAGTCTAAATATAATTGTGATTCTGTTTTTTTTTTACATATATGGGCACCGCTGGCTTGGGCCCAAAGGTCTTGTGTTTGGACCCAAGCCAAACTGACCTGCTAGCCAGTTCACCATTAGCTTTGCCTAGGAGTTAATACCTTCCATCTTTAATATTCAAATATCATCAAACCATCTAACACATTTATTTTTTTTATTTAAAAAATGCGACAAAGTATCAACCAAGATGAAAAAACAAACTGTTTCCTTCGTATTCGCGAACAGCTTATTAATAACTATAAAAAGATATCGGTTGAAAACTATAGGCGAAAAAGGTCCTCCAAGTTTAATACACTTACATATAAATTTCGGTTCCTGTTCTTTTAGTAGGAGGCGTATTGTCCACAATTGACTTTTTATTTCGTGGGATCGTACTTCTGCCTATACCTTAGGGTATATACACGCGTAAGTATAATGAGTACACGTAGTCGAGTGAGGTTCCCGCATAAGTATGTTGTTCTTCCAAACTGTGGGGTTTTCGATGAGGATGAATTTTGTCATGTTTAAAATTTTGTTCGGAGGTGGTTTTTGCTTCGGAAGTTTTCAGTATTCACCTAAGGCTTAACAATGTGCTACTTAGGTAAACTTTATCTATCTATAGGTACTATTATAAACTTGTAAACGAGCTGTATCTGTACATTGGAGATGTTCTAAAAAATAATTGGCCCACCTGATGAAAAGCTGATGGATGAACGGTTGTGAACATAACCATATTTTTTGGAATTCTTGTCTATTTATCGGTTTGTCTGCTTGTCTATCTGTTTGTTCGCGATGGACGCATGGATTTTGAGACGATTTTTTAACAGAAAGATCTCGGTTATACTTAAAATCTGCAAAAAAATAGAGATATGACCAAAACTTGCAAGAATATTTGTGACCTCATCAACGGCGTACAACATAAAGCAGATTTTATACACATGATTGTTAAGTACATATATTTTTTAGTCGTTCAAGATAAATTCTAGTAGCCTCTTGACTAAAAAAGGTTGCGTCAGGGTATAGCTAAGTCCATAATATTATTATACTAAAACCCAATGGACATTTTTATCCACTTAAAATGAAGAGGGTTTTACTTAACAGTGAGCGGGTCTAAGATCTTCCTAAAATAAATGTTAGAACGATGGCAAACTGAAAGACTTGTGCATTGAAATCATTTTTGGGAGACTACGTAGAAAATCTACTCAGATTTTTATACTTAAAGTATATACATATATACTTATACATGAACATAAACTCACGACTATATCCACGAACGGGTGAAGGCAGAGGTGCTAGCACCCACATTTCGCCAGTTTATGTTTAGGTCCCAATGTAATAGGTGGCGAGCCTATTGCCATTAACCGGGCACTTATAAACCTGCGATAAATACACATATAACTTCGAAAAGCATCGAAAAGTCATTGGTGTGTGCCATGGTGAACCTGGGATCGAACCTCGTCTCAGCAGTCCATTACCCAGACCACTAGACTACCGCGGTTTTTATAATTAAAGTGTATTAAATATATCTAAGTGCGTATAATGTAATAGCTGTATATATATTATATGTAAACTAACCAATATAGCATTAGTTACCCAATTTAAAGGTAGCAGATATTATATTGTGGTGGACTGTTCACGAAAGTGCTTAATTAAGAGGCAACATTGCTCCTTGTTCACTTTATGAAAGCTTTTGTCCGGAGCTGTATATAAGAGCAAGCGCTCAAACCTGATAGTACTTAATGAATTTTGACAATCATAAACTGCATAATAAACCACACACTTAAAAGTAAATGACGAAAACTGTAAAATAATAAATATTGTTAGGTAGGTATGTAAATAATGAATTACCGACTCGTAGTCACAAAATATATTTGTAACTGAAAAATTACATACAATATTATCTTAAGTAATAAAAGAAGGAGTATGTATTTATTTATGTGTTAAATTTAACATTCTTATTTGATAAAAATGTTGAAAGTTGTGGGTGCAAAGGTTAGCTAGTATGTAATATAAAACACCGATAACATAACGTTGTGTGAACTGTCCTCTTTAAAGCTTATAAGAAAGACTTCATATAGTATTAGAACATTCTCCATATACTTCTATCTTGCGTGCATTGTGCTCCTGACGTGTCCTCATTTTCTTTTAAAAATTCCGCTTATGCTGAAGTGTCCCACTTTCGTTGTTCTTTGATTATTCTAATTGTCCAAGTACCATTTCAAACTTTTGTATTACTTTTGAAGTCGTTGCTTGAAGCAGACGGCTAAAAGACTTTTACTCTTTTGAGTTTCGATCATTAGCATTTAGGGGAATCTTAGGTTAAGTTGGACAGAAACTTTCGCGATGAGGACTCTGCAGACCACTTGAGACAATATCAATCTAATTTAATTTATTGAATTGTAGCATGTCTATAAATTATAAGTAAATTTAGTGCTACTCGTACTAATATTTCTATATTTTAAAACCTAATAGGTAGACAGATATAGATACTTTAACATTTATAATATCACAAATATTAGTATAAGTAACATAAAATGAATAGTAATATTAAGTTTGGAAAAAAACGTATGCAGAGATTGAATTTTTTACTTGCTACAATCCTGGCATACATTTCGCTACTTCTACGTTCATAATTGTTTTCATACTTGCTCGCCGGTTGCGCATACTCTTGCCTTGGTCAGGTAATTATATCGCGATACATTCCGTTAAAATCATTTTCGTTTTTCATTTTAAGCTATATCAACTTTGATATATCCAGTTAGAATTTTTACAAATCTGTATTTTTACTTTACCGTCACCTTATTCGCTCTCTTATTAGCCGGACACATTTATGTTGGTTATTTTCATGCCAGTTTTTACTTTTGCCAGTTGAAATCCACCGACTTCTCGCGTCATATACAACAATAAATAATAAGATAGAATATTTGTTCCAACATCTCCTTGTTGGAGTCTATTCTGATGCTCTCTAGTAGTCCTGATAACTTCTGAAGACTTAAATTTTATGTTGATGGTATAAGTATTAATCGGAGTGGGGCATCACTAGTGGTCGACTTCGACGATCGAGGACGTCGTCGTTCCTTATGTTGTTGGACTATGCTTAGCCTTCAATAAATAGACTTCCACAGTACTTACAAACAAGTTAAAGTAAGTTATGTACCACATTACACTAGTTCAAAGTTAGGATGTTTAAAGTACCCGTTAATTTAAAGTTACTTTGGGCCCTTGGGTCTTTTACTAAAATAGTTTCCATGTTAGTAAATGTATTTTAAATTAACCATAACCTAATTAGTATAGATAGAAAAATAAAAAGTTTAATAATAAGTTATTAAAAATAAGATTAATATGGCATAGCTAAGGCAAAAATATTAAATGAAGAAGACGCTTTTAACAGAAATAAAGTCGGTAGCTTAGTAGTTAAGTAATGGGCTTTACGATCGAGAAGTCCATTTTTGGGATCTAGATAATTAAACCACAGTACTGATGTCAATCTACTTCTTATATAAATAAATTTAACTTAGCTGGAGGGGTTAGGGAGAATACTAATATTATTAATATCAATCATCTATCCATTTTTTATGGTTCACAAACTTTCACATAATATAACATCAGTAAGTCTTTGTCTCTGCGATGTTATTATACTTATTACTTTCAGTTACAGCCATAATATGACACAGTACATAAAAACAAAAACTATATTAGCTGAAAATCACGCCATAATAGTGGTAATATTTTTATACGATACAATATCTTTTGTTTTATGGTAACGGACAAACTATTATGAGCTTAAAAGATCCGTACGTAAAGTGCAAGTTTGTATAATGAACTTACGTCATACCAACGTCCTCAGATTAACGCTGGAGACAAAAGAAAATTGTTTAAAGCCAGTACCGCGTAAGGCCTTTGAAAGTTAAAAGAATAGTGGCATTCTCCCTCTGCCCATTGACTCATGAGTAATGAACCCTCAGGGCTACTATTTTTAAGTTTTCAAGATGCCAAGACATAAAATTTTCAGTTAACATTTACAGCTCGATTGAGTCTTAGATAATAAAGTTTCGTAATCATAACTTCAATCGTTCGAACAAAATGTAGTATATAGGTAATAGTGTCGTAAGATAATTTCATGAGCATCCGGACGTTTCTTACAAAGAAGCTCAAACGGCTTAATGGATCTGGCTGAAATTTGATACAGAGATAGATTATAGTTTGGAATAACATATAGACTACTTTTTGTACCTGTAGATAGGACCTAAACCTACCTATATTTTGTTGAAATCCACGTCGGTGGAGACACGAGATATGCTTTGCAAGCCTAAACGTAGCTTGTAATATGGGTTTTAGAATGCAGATAAACATTACATTTTCATAAATAAATCTATACATATAATAAAATGGTAGGAAAGTCAAAACTGTACATTGAAAATTTTTTGAAAAGAATACTTGGGGTGTGATCTACAATCGATACCGAAGCAAAAATATAGTTTTTAGAATTTTTGTCTGTTTGTCTGTTTGTCTGTATGTATGTCCGGGATAAACTCAAAAAGTACTGCATGGATTTACTTCAAATTTGGCATGAATATTATTTATAAGTCGGGTCAACACATAGGCTACATATTATCACGCTAGCACCTACGGGGAACGAGCAGTGAACGTTTATTTCTTCAACGCATTCTGTAACAACGTGTAATCTAACGACGCATATTAGAATGTTGTTATTATGTTGAACATGCTATAAGCTAGCTTCACACTATAAGTAACTTAACCGATAATATATACAATAAAAAAACAAACTTAATTTTGCGGTTCGATCCCTAGACCCGATTACTGTACCAACCGCAAATAATAAGTTTGTCGTAGGTTACGTCAATAAAACTGTAGAGAGGTCAATTCTGTACATTGAATATATTTACAAAATAACTATTGAACGGGGATATATATATGAAACGGGGATGATTGGTGATCGATACCAATGCTAAAAATGCAATCAGTAAATTTTTTGTCTTTCTGTCTGTCTATCTGTATGTGCTACAGATATGGATCAAAAACTACTGGAGGGATTTTGATCAAACTCGGTACGATTTATAGTTCATACTTCTCTACAATATAATAATAGCAACCCCTTAGTGTCTCACTGCTGGGCATAGGTCTCATCTCCTCTAACAAGAGAGCTGAGAGGGTGTAGACCTTAATCCACACACGATGGCCTAATTTCTTCTAGGACATGTAGGTTTCCTCACGAGGTTTTTCCTTCATCGTCTCAGCAGATGGTAAATGATGTGATTAGCCCATATAAATTCCACAAAGTGAAATTCACATTGGTACTGTCCGGCCGGATTCGAACTCAATACCTCTGCGTAGAGGCCGCGTCTTTATCCATTCAGCTACAATCGCTTACAGGAAAACATCATAATACCTAATATAGGCTACTTTTTATTCAAAGTCGGGGTGCGAGGGCAATTCTCTATAGGCCACCTTACACCCTAGCGTCAGAAGACTCTAGACAGCGTGCGGTTTTAGTCGGTAAGAGTCCGACGTAACCTGCCCCGCTGACCGCGGGGTGGGTGTCCATGAGGGTTCGGGCCGGAACCTCCACGTGGTGCACCTGGGCAACGGAGGCGAGCAGCGCCTCTCACTTGCCACGGGAAACGCTGCTGCCTGCGGCCAATCCGGCCAAGGTGGGAGTGGCCCTCTAGAGGGCTGCTCCGAGGCTCTCCACGTGTCCCTCTGACTAGCAGATGGCACAGTGGTGAGTGAGCGGGGGGCAAGCTGATTGTCTGCGCGCCGACGGTTGGGTGACAGGACCGCCGCCTGTCACCCTACAACCCACCGTCGGCAAGTGGCGCGATGCTCGCCCCACCCCCCCTCTCGGGGGGTCGAGGGGGCTATCTTAAAACCGTAGATGGCCCGGGGTCAAATGGGGTGCGAGGGATATGCCCATTGGGTAACCTTACACCCCGGTAATTAAGGCCCAAGACGGCGTGCGGTTTTAGTCGGTTCGATCCTGACATAACCATCCCCGATGGCCGACGGGGATGGTATCCATGGGGATTTCCGCACGATAAAAAAAAGAAAAAAAGTGTGGGTGTCCATGAGGATTTCTGCACGGAAAAATGGCTACTTTTTATACAAGCTGATACCCGCGGCTCCACCCGCGCGTCGTTTCAGGTAGGTCTTCAATTTTTGGTTATATATCTCCAGTTCTACTTAGCCAACCAAACATAGGGTAAATTTTAAGTCTAAGCAAATCAAATTCGTCAAGTAGTTTTTTACGTCCATCGCGATTTATGGACTTTTGATGGGGGTTTTTTTTATTAGAAAGGTATTGCAAGTTAGATGAGTGGAGTGGAGAGTAGAATGAAGAGTGGAATGTAGAGTGGAGTAGAGAGCGGAGTGGAGAGTAGAGTGGAGAGTGGAGAGTGGAGGAGTGAGTGGAGTGGAGAGTTGTTTTATTAAAATAGACTTGGTGGCGATACCGACCTCCACGTGGGCGAAGCCGCGGGCGGAAGCTAGTACTTAATAAGCATAAATATTTGCACTGAGTGAGAATCGAACTCAAGACTTTTAGATGATTAAAAGAAAAGATTTTAGATTAGATTTAGATTTTAGATGATTAAAAAAACTAAGAAATTTAGATGATTAATCACAGATTGTTTGATCGTGATTATAAGCTCCGATATATCCAATCACGGGGCGAAGATATAATCAAAGTTGAGTAACTATCTCCTTTAAGGCTCTAAGGTTTACAAGTTTAATTGGCGGCAGTAACAAACTTCTATATATCTTCGTGTTCTTGTTCCTCATTGTGTTCGTGTGGTTGACTGGATTTGAAGTGTTAAGTCATGCTAAATGATGTTCTAAACTATGGCTTACATCCTCATCATGTTTTGCAAATAGACGTCTTTGTCTATTGGGTTAAATATTATAGGTTAGTTTCCATAGTCATGAGATTCTATTACCAAAAGTGTTCAATGTCTTTTTAGATATACTTCGTATTAAAGTTTATACCTTAAACATTTTAACATTGTATATTTGTAATTTTTCAACATTAAAAAAACTTAAATAACGTAATAAATAACACTAACTAATAAAATAACAAATGAATATTTACATACATAATGCCTTAGTCAAAAAAAGTATGTTTTGTAAAATAAGATATTACGTAACTAAAATGAAGCCTTTCATTATTTTTAGTTCACAGAATAAGTGACAATATAAAAAAAACTTTTTAGATTCATAATAATTACATTATAAATTGATTTAATTTTTTCGGGCGATTCGAGAAATTGTATCCTAGAAATGATAAAAATCTACGTTACTGCCCTGACTCAAAAATCCAGTCGGTATACCTATACAATACTTCTGAAACCGGGAGAATAACATAAAATACGTTAATAAATCCCCAAACTCATAGAATATCTAAAAAAACCAGCCCTCCAAGCGTCAACTATCAAACATTCCAGTACGAAATTCACAATGTCATATAACACGAGGATCACGAACTCATTGCACCGTAACAAATCGTTTTGTTCAAACCCTTATTGATCCCACTATCGCTCCTATTTGTGGCGGTGCTTTTGATGTCAATGTTAAGCTCTGTTATACTGGGGATTTTGCCATTTTCGGACACTTGTGATAAGTGGGCAGCGATTAGATGGCCATACATCAACATTGCGTAAAGGAATGGCTTGTGGTTTTTATACCATTTAGGTGGCAGATAAGCACACGACCTACCTGATGGGAAGCGGTCACCTCGGCCTATGGATGTGTGCAACACCAGGGGCGTTACACTCGCACTGCCGACCCTACAAAAACCTTCTAATACCCTTCTTGAGTGGTAATCGTGAAGATTAATATATTGCAAGATTCAGCTATACTAGCCAGTCAGTGTTAGGATGGGTGACCGTTCTTAACATATCAAGACCACGTGCTACGGAGAGCATATTAAGCTGTTGATCCTGGTTGGCATATGAACATTATTATTATTATAATGGCAGTCGTTACGGGTAGTTGGAGTCCTAAAAAGTCCGACAGCTATCTAACTTCAGCATTGAAATATCTGCTAATAGCTGCTTCGTATGTAGACTGAATCCGACCCCAACTGAGTGGGGAAAAGGCTCGGAGGTAGATGATATCTTGGTTGTAAATGCTTGTTAATAATCACATTATAAACAGAAACATTTAGAGGGATGCGATTGCTGTGAACAATAAAATTATTTACGTAAAAAAGGAGTCGAACCCGTGACCTTTGAGTCATCAGTCGAACACTGCGGCAACATCACTCAGATTATATCAAAGGGTGGACTGTGATAACAAACCTCTTCAAAAATAAATAAAACATGCCATATAGTACATTGCTCATATAGACGTACCCTTAGTGCATAGTATAAATTTATGACAAGTTATGATATTTATGATAGTAATATATATTTGAATCTCGATCTGACATAAAATCACAGTGACATGAATGTATTTCAAAATCAAAGATATTTTTTGAAGAAAGATAGATGGGAAAGATAGAAAAAAGACAGAAAGAGACACGTATGTGCCTGATCCATGTGTTATTTCAAATTCTAATGTATCACTGTCCCAAATTTCAGCCAGATCTATACAGCCAATACATCATGTTTGTGATACATACAAACATCTTCACTAACTTTCACATTTATAATTTCAGCAGGAAGTAGGATTTCTCGCCTGATGGAAAGTTAAAGGCTAAGTCTGACGATCGGGGGTCACCATTACACACATCGATACTACATTACATGTTTTAAAATCATTTTAAATTTTGGAAAATTTAATAATTTTGACTACACGTAATATTGGTACGGTTTGTGGTTGTGGTCGCAATCACGGCCTGACCGCTACTTTAACAGTAGCCATGATGGTGGATCCATTTTATATGTATTTACATAATTAGAGTTATATGAACGACTCAGGTTATTACTTTGATCTATATTGATCTTTTCTGACCAAAGCCTGTACAAATTGTAGGGATACGACTTTAAAGTCATCAAAACTATTTTAATTTTTTCAATCTTTTAATCTCACAGTGTTTTGTTGACTCTACTGCGTTCACTTACAAAAAGCCATTCTAACGGACTTTCACATTTATAATATTAAGGAGAATTATGATACAAAACCGTTCCTTTGAAGATTTGAATCGTTCAATTTGTCAATAGGCACGATCCATTCAACTGTCTCGATTCTTCGTTGCGATGCTATCAAGCGTCCCTTGTCAATAATGTCAAAGGCCGTTTGTCTTTCCTCACAATGGAGTAGACTTAACAGCTGGGTAAGCAGTACGGATATCCTGTGAGTAATAATAATGCGATACAGTTATCGGCTTGTAGCTTATTCGTAGCAATTGGTCGGGCGTAGTAGCGGATGCTACGTAATATTGTCGTAGATCGTCTACGAGTTAGTTCAAAATATTTTTTTTCGAAATTCAGTTTTAAATGGGAAATTGATATATGCGGTTTCCATAATGATAAGTCATCATTATTTTTTCATTTCTGTTCCCAATTGCATCCGAGGTCTCCACATCGGAGCCTAGAGTCTATTGATTCCCTTTACTCCATTTAGTAAGCTTCATGCAGCTTTTATGGGCATGACTGCTATCTGATCTCCCAATTCCTAATTATTCAACGCCATATTGCACTAAATCATGTCTATTACAGTTTGCGGGAATGCTTCGTCGCTGACTGACATTTCGGTTAAGTTGAGCTAGAATTGATCAATTAGTCGACGTAATTGACCGGGACTATCTTTAATTGCTCTATATCTAGGTACATACCTGTAGGTGCTTATTTGCATGTATTAGGACATTATATTATAGGTAGGTATTATAAAAGACTGGTTATCTCACTTTTTTTGCCGAGTTCACCTAGTATGAATAATGATTAAAAACAAAGTATATTGAGGGTTCAAATAAAGAGTTGATTGAGGTTGAGGTCCCTGTGTACGGAACAAGGCATGTTTGGAATATCGGAATCAAGTGTTTACCAGTAACAATTTTATTCTAAACTAGCTGACCCGACAGGCGTTGTCCTGTCTTAATGTGCTAACAACGAATAGCGAGCTCAAATTGATCCATTGAAACTCCCATTGACTACCAACAACCCAAACTACCAAAACTCCATATTAAACTGAACTTTTGACAGCTAAATATTGAAACAACTGACATGACAATTAAGTACACAATGAGGTTACATTAGAAAAGTGTTATTGTCAAAAGCACTAAGAAGGTTGAATTAGAAAAGTTCATTATTATGGTCGTTAAGTTTTCTTAAATTTTCTAATGTCCCGCGCAACTTTCTTAACTTTTTCTTTCATAAGAACCTTCTCCTGACAATAACAAACACAATAAAAAAAGAATTAGTGAAATCGGTCCAGCCGTATACGCGTGATGCCTTGACCAAAGGAAATAGGGATTCATTTTTATATATGTATATAGATTAAATATTCCATCCTCTATAGAAAGGCGCAAACAGAAACACGACCCCTCTAGTGCATGCCTAGCCATAAAATTTTATACTTTGTACTAAATAAACATGTTTATGATACAAAAGTGAATAAGTATCATATGCCATCTTAGTTTTTAGCACTGCGGGCCTGATTCAATAAAATTACGTTTTTAATCGTGTGATTTCATACCTACTCGTAACAACAATTTCTAGATGCTAATCTTTCAAAATTTATTAAAAAATGAATCAAACTATAAGTGATTTTGAAGGTTGAAAACTTTACAAAAGACTGGGTAGATTTTATTTCGACAAATCGTACTAAATAATAAAGTTTTTTCCATTTTTTCTTCTAATCGAATTGAAATCACGCGTTTTACAAACATGGCGTTACTGAATGAGCGCTTGGCATTGGCGTCAGTTTTTTGCTTATAGCACTAACCTTTTATAAAATTGAATATTGATTTCACATACTCCATAGATATAATGGCACCTTCGAGTATGAGCGTAGTTTAAGGCTCTTTTGAAGCTCCGAAAATGTGTGTACGTGTTTAGCGCTATAAAAAATACAAAGGGAGCAAATTTTTGTTTACCTCTTCTAAGAGAAATATGTCTTAAGTATCAGTAAATGGATATTCAATCTATCTAGTAAGTGCTGTCTTCGCACTTTCGTCTTAATAATGTTATTGATGGAATATGTGAATTAGGTCACGTTTATATGATGTTTTTTCTTTACTTTTAGTACAAGCATGTATAAAGCCTCTTCTTTATCTTATTGAGGTACGTAGAGACAACATCTTTCGAACATGGCATACATATTTCACTGCTATCTACTATCATACTTTGTTTCCATACATGCACGCTGGTTGCGGGTACTCTTGATCTGGTCTTTCTTCAAAATTTTCTCGATCAAAGTATTGATGACATTAATTTGTGTGTATAATTTGAGTACGTTCCTGGAAGGTAAAGATTCATAAGTGAACTCGGCAAGAGGCATCGAATTCTAGTATTTTTTTAAAGATATTTTTTATACTATTTAGGTGGCAGGTTATCGAAATTGTTTAATTTAAGAAGTCAACGCGTTTGATTAGTCTGAATTCATATCGACAAGTTTTATGTGTACTCATATGTGGACAAATGCTCATATTACGGGTTTTTCAGATATAGCACTGCAAATCGCCACACTAGGATATCATGTTTGTTTGTGTTTATATTTTTTTTACGTGCGGAAGTTCCCACAGATACCACTTCACTCCACTGAACCTGCGGGGGCGTTTATATAAACCTTGAACATAAAAAAGCATTATAAAATTGAGCTATTGTATCATGGAATTCACCTGTAACCCAGGCTCTGCCGTAGACTTTCTACTATGGGTTGGGGAATTAGACGGCAGTCATTCCCGTACATCTCCCGTCCCGGAATATATCCCGTACAATCACAAACGTACGCTAGTATGTTCACGTTAATGTAATGAATAAACCTTTTGTGATGTGATGCAGGCAAGCAGCGGTTGGTGTGCGGGCAGCATGCCGCGCGCCGGCGCAATAATGCTGGCGCTTGCGGCGGTCCTACTTGCCGCCGAGTGGGCACATGCCTCCTATATTGATCCAGGTACGCTATAAATACAATCTATATTTGTATACTTATATTAAAAAGCTGACGAGTTTATTTGTTGTCTTGGTTGTTTGAACGCGTTAATTTCAGGAACGTTGGTTTGAATTGAAAATATAAGTTTTTTTATAGAATAGATAATTTATCGAAGAAGGTTATAGACTTATTTATACTAGGCAAGCGTGCTCCACCGTCGACCACATCATCGTTTACCAACAGGTGAGATCGTGGTCAAACGCGAGCCTATTACCAATAAAAAAAAAAATTGAATAGTAATCACAATTAATATGTAAACGGGAATTAACGCGATCATGGTATAGGTAGGTATATACATTCCTTTGGAATGCCTGACCATGATCGCGTTAATTCCCGTTTACATATTAATTGTGATTACTATTCGATTATTTTTTTAATGTAATCATGGAACGCGAAAGTTTAAAAGTTAGTAATCACTTATATCGAAAATCTGGCTCATTTTCATACATTATTGTAAAACTAACACAATACGGGCTAAATGACAGCTACGGGCATCGAAGTATGCTACGGGTGAAGCAGCTGGGCACAGCTAGTACGTAAGACAAAAGCAAAGCGTTGTGATGGTTATTTTTTATACACTTACGCTTGTATTACCTCTAAGCAGATGTCTATTATACTTCAGATTTTAACCTGTAATAAAATTTAACTAATTATTATTTTTGACAGTCAATTAAACAGTCGAATAGTACTGGATACCAACAATAAATTGTATAGTTAAGCTCATTAAGTCAAGAATAGTAAAAGGTCAAAAACACATGACGTCCGTTCTTGATTTATAGCTTTTATACATTTTTAATCAACCACCCAACCACTAATGGTAAATTGACAATAGCCCGGTATGACGTCATATCTATTTATTCCAAACTCGTTTTCATAGAATTTATCGATCTGATATTTAATATAGGAAACTGATTTTACTTCATAGTGAACCATTCTATTATACTGCTGTCTTTAATATAATAGGTTTTGTACACAATAGACCAAAAAATTGTATTCGTCAATCACTTACCCCTCCCATACCATATTTTTTTTTATGTATTTTCACGCATTTACGATAAAATTGAAATGAATATGGTTTTGCAAGAGTACAGTAGACTTTTTTTTATTAGTCACCTGGCCTGATGATATACTCAAGGTTAAATCATGGTTAGACCATGTCGTAACACAGAATGCTTCTATATAAAGTGTTTACAAAATATGTCCAACCCGAGCGAGTGGCAGGGTTGCAATCGTTAAACTTAGACAAAGTAAACTAAATTTCAGAGAAAATTATCTTTGCGTTAAACGGATTGGAACCTGAGATACTTGAAGCTGTAGCAATAATTGCTGGCGAGTAGATTTACTGGAATGAATAATAACAAATTGACAACAAATGACAATGTAGCATCATTTGTGAAAATGGTATTTAAAGAATGATTATGTAACTATCTAATTATATCAGCATTTCTCAAACTAGCTCATGCAACTAGTTATATTTTATTAGCTACGTTCATCGTGCGTACAGCTAAGGAGTGGAATTCCTTGCCTGAGTCTGTGTTTCCGGAAAGCTATAACCTGGGAGTTTTCAAGTCACGAGTGAATAGGTTCCTTCTAGGCAAGCGTGATTCATCGTAGACCACATCGTCACTTACCATCAGGTGAGATTGAGGTCAAACGTAAGCCTATCATGAATAAAAAAAAGCTACTTTTCTATTGTGACTGACCACAAATTTCTAACCCTCCTAGTGTGTAAGGGAAATAATAAAAAACATTTTCAACATCTCTTGATTATGTACGAATACGCTTGTTTGAGTACATTATTATACAACAGGGGTAATTAATTCCGTATATGTTTAGTTGAATCTGAGAAATAATTCAAATAAATTAATATTTATTCAGAACAAGAAAGTTTTAGTATGATAGATTAGATTTCTGATCATAATAATAAATGAAAAATTAACGTATCTTTATCAGGAGAGGAGGACGTAGAGGTGAACCTGCAAGATTACGGCGACGACCCAGCCGATCTCCAGCTACTGCAGGATGTTGGAAAGTGAGTTCTTTTTTCATAAACATTGAGTTGAAATTTCCATAGTAGATGCATATTTGAATAAAGTTAAATGGGTAGTTAAGTTACCCTTTATGTACTACTAACTAGGTAAGAATATTTGTTTAAATTAGCTTAGAAAATATGAATATTTAAATTAGGTTAGAGAATATGAATTAAAGTACCGTTATAAATTAGGGAACTGAGGGAATTAAGTCGGAAGTGGTGTGTAATTCATTGGAGTTGATTGCAAGTCATGATCAATACTTGTGACTAACTAGTGGATTAATTAATGAGCCTTGACCGCTATAGCTTACTTGTTATGTTGGCAGTCGATGATTTTATGTTGTAAACTTGCATGGAAATTTCTCTTTTTAGGAGTAAAATAACGTGATAAGTTTGTATGGGACTGCCTTTTTTTTTTTGTCCGTGCGGAAATCCTCATGGATACCTCCCCCGCAGCCAGTGGGGGAGGTTATGTCGGACTCTTACCGACTAAAACCGCACGCCGTCTAGGGTCTTCTGACGCCAGGGTGTAAGGTGGCCCATAGAGCATTTCCCTCGCACCCTGGCTTGACCCGGGCCAGCTCTAGATTTGAGATGGCCCCCTCGGGTTTGGGACTGCCTCATTTTCAAAGTAAAAAGCACGAAACCTGATTTTGTTTGGAAGTAAAATAGTAAAGTAGAACTATCTAGTTTCATAAATTGTATCTATAAGAGGGTGAACTATGTATGGAACGTATATACAGGAAGTTTATGTGTATATTCGAGTAGTGTGTAGAGCAGTTCTATGGATAGTTAAGATTCATAATTCCAGGAAAACTCAACTGCGCTTCAATATATAAAAAAAAACATTTGTCTGCAATTGAGCTAAATAATGATTTTCTGATCGGAAAAAGTAGGTCATTGGAAATAGTTAGCATTCAATTGTTTTAAAATTTCATTGCGCTCAAAGCAAAAATAATTTAAGTGAACGCAAGACCTTGCGTTTACTTTGACACGTACACTTAGGCTAGCATCCAATAATGTGGTTTCAGACGTTCGTCGCTGATCTACGTTTTCAGGCGCGCCTGTGTGCGACGGGGAGGCAACTGTGACCACCGCCCCGGAGACTGCTGCCACTCCTCATCCTGCAGGTGCAATCTCTGGGGCTCCAACTGCCGCTGCCAGCGCATGGGCCTCTTCCAAAAATGGGGGTAGTCTTCACTGTCGGCACATCGGCTCCTTTGAAGCGACGACCAACTCCCTCCAGCCGACTTGACCGCCGCTCCATCGGACGCGACAACTCACGCGTTTAAACATGGACCTCTTAAGTTTAATTTCCAATTTTGTTTGTTATCCTCTCTTCTAGCCATTATATCTTCAAACTAATCGTGTAGAGATTCGAATTGAAAACAGGGACCTAGATTTTAGTTCGGAAATATTTTTGGACCTTTTATGATATACAAAAAATGTAGTAATGGTTTGGTTTTGATTAGAGTTTCATCTGTTGTTTTCTTTTTTTTGTAGTATTTTATTTATCTGATTTGCCGAGTGTCCGCTTACGTGGTTGGGCAATCACCCAGCCTTATTGCCCAATCAGTACGCCTCGACGCCAAGCTCGGTGAATCAGACACCGGCAACTGCCCCCGGCGACGTGTCCTCACACATTTAGTTTCAATCTTAGTTCCAACGAAGCGGCTCGTCGCCTCGAGGGCAGTTCAAACTATTCTGTAATCATGTATGTATGTAGAGTAAGTAAGATAATCGTAGATAAAGCAGTAGCTGCTAACTTGGTGGTAAATTTATGTCAATAGGAAGTAGAAATCACTACAAAATAGAAAAAAATATATAAATGTAACTTTTAAAGTAAATGTTCTAGTCATATAAGAGAGTAACGGTAATGAAAAACTTGGTGAAAGACGCTATAATAAGCCTTGATATATAAAACAAAGCCACTTGTATTTGCGATTGGCAACTTAGATTTTTAAAATATCTATTAATGTGTCAATACATTCATATAATATTAATAAACGAATCTTTGATATACTCTATGCGGGTCTTGGATAAGAAGGTAAATATGTATGTCATCACTACCTATATCGTAGATTCTTCTATACGTAGATTCATATATTGTATGTTTCTGATCGGAATATGGTAATTGTATTAATACTAATATTGGAATATGGAAAATGATAAATTATATTAATAAATGTTTATGGACGATACTGTTGTATTTTTTAAAAATCCAAACATTACTATTATTAGACTAATAGCCTTAGAAAGGCAGCTGGAGTAGACTGGATATGAGAGGTGAAAGCAAAACCAGTAGTGTATTGAAATAGGCTAATTGATTGATACTTATGAGGCAAAAGAATATAAACAGTAATATAACTCAGTTTATGCAAATGGCATAATATAGAGTGATATATTAGAGTGATATATTTCAGGAAAATCTTTTATTTACATACATATTTTTACAACAAAATAAAGTCGAATATAGCTATAAATAGAGTCGGATACAAATCACAGATGTCATAATACAGAGAAGGCACGCGTCCCACGGTTAAGGTATATTTTATCCCTTCTATATTACGATCAAATTGCTCTGATTTTGTTCAGGGTAGACTGATAACAACCTCCTTAAAATTTAATGGAGCTCAATATTTCGAAATGGTTATTACGAGTACCTAATAAAATTTATATCATGTAACCCCAACTATGAGTTTTAAATATAAAGGTCTAAGTTTTATTTTTTCTTTCTTAAAAAACTGAATGGATTTTATTAACCTATATAGTTGTAGATCTCATCATATTCTTAATAACAAGGTGGCAAATAAGTACTTAAAGTACTTGCAACATGAGCCGCCAATAAAAAAAGACTACAGTAGGAACATTATAGGTACAAAATACTGTTCAAAAGTACTTATATTATGCTCTACCTCACAAAAGTTATATCTGACTAACAGAATTTAAAATTATTGGTTCTGAAAACAAAGGTTTGAAATGGTGCCAAAATGTTTGCCAAATAACGCGAAATCAATGACAGTTTGGTATTTTTTTTTATTTAACGTATATACCGCTAATAGTATTTCACGGCTGCGTGCTTAGTACTTAATATATCATTAATACGTAGAAACTTTTCATTTCTTCTCTTCCAAAAAAGGAACCACCAAATACACGAACTGTTATTACCCACTACTCAAAAAGGACCGCGGCCTGACCCAATTGATGTTACGACCAAGTCACGTACAACGTTCAGGCAGAAGTGGGTCACAACTAAGAACAAGTAAAACAGGAAATTTTGAAGAAGACTGTAAATTATCAAATACCCACTAAATCGTGGTAATCTCAGGAAAACAAAAGTTGGTAACTAAGAAAGGTTATAGACTATTATGTCATTACGCTATTGCCCAGGAGAGTAGAGGAGTAAGTATCGGGTAAATTGCGATACATTATTGTAGAACTAATAAATAACGGTTATGTACGTGGTAAACGGAGGTAAATGGAGGCGAATGACCCGGGTGAAGCAGCGGGGCACAGCTAATAAGTAATACAAGTCATCCAGTAATTTATCCATGTCAGAATAGCAAAGTTGCCAAAACATGGTAAAAATCAATAAAACTAAAAGTGCACTTAATGCTGTCCCTATTTTTACCAACACAAAGGGCAGAATTACAAATATAGGGACATTTCCCACAAAAGAAATTCTTCCGGTCTTTGTGTGGCCTAATGTAGAACCTTCATACGAAAATATACGAGAATGTATTCTTATTGTCACGTCCTTCATAGCGTCACTATATTAATTTGATTCTCTCGGGACGCCTGACGTTGGAGATAAGTGTAAGTAAACATGTTTTTATAGATCTAATCCGGTGAGTGATGACTGTATTAAGACAGTTCTTGTTGTACAGTAAATATGTTTTTACGTACGTCCTGCCGTACGTATAGTAGCTAGTAAGCTCTGTTGAATATTTCAGAGATCGATCGAGACAGAGAACAGACAGACAAAAAATGTAAAAATTGCTTCTTGTTTTTTTTATACCACGTAGGTGGCAGACAAGCACACGGCCCACCTGATGCGAAGCGGTCACCGTGGCCTATGGACGTGTGCAACACCAAGGGTGGGGAGACTAGAAAGGGGTGGGGGAAGGAGGGGTACTAACAGTGAGCTCTGGCTACCCTACTTTCCGGCGGGAACACAACTCGATGGTTATTATGGCTGCGGTATTCTGTAGGGCGGAGTTACTTACCCAGTCGGACAGCTCATTTAGGACGGGAGATACCGTCGTGTCCTACCTCCATTCATTAACTAAATAGGAGATTGGAAGGAGAGAGGAGAGATAAGAAAAACTGTATGAGTAAGGTTTTTATTTTATACTACTTAGGTGGCAGACAAGCACACGGCCTACCTGATGGGAAGCGGTCACCGTGGCCTATGAACTTGGTTATCTCGTGACTCATATATTTTTTCTTAGGCCCAAAGCAATTCACGAATACAACTTGTTGCCGCGTAACGCCGAGTAAGTTACAAAAATCGTTTTTAACGTCTGCCGTTTATGACGTCATACGAAGTTTATCGCGTCATTGTCTGAAGCCTTTTATATTGAGCCTGTCTGCTGTGAAATAAGGTAATTGGATTTGAAAGGTATAAAATAAACCATTTTAGTAGCTGTAGAAGAAACGAGTGCATATTTAAGTAATCTAATCACAATTACTAAAGCCGTTTCAAATAACTTTCAACAAGGTGTGATACACGCCTTCGAAAAGTCTTACGTCATAAGTTTACTAATAAATAATACGTAAAAATGGACATACACACATGCATACATACATACATACAATCATAGTCTCGAAAAACATTACCCTTTTTTCTTCGGCAGTCGGGTAAAAACGAATGTAGGTACGCCACTACGAAAAACTTAACGCCAAATTCATTTTTGAATATCCAGGACACGTCTAAGTAGCTTTTTTTCTTTTTTTATATATCGGTCACGTCAATATCATTTCACCTCGCCTGATGGTAAGCTAAAGGTAAAGTCTCAGGAAGGGGTCACCAATACATACACCGATAGTAGCTCAGTTAGTATGAGTATTCTGTCTAAAAAGGGACTGTTGAAATTTCACTCTTGATACTAGATTTAATTATGAATGGCCGTAATTTATGAATGGCCCGCAACATACTGTCTGTTGTGAAATATGCAAATTTAGGTAAAAGGGAGAAAAAAAAACGCTGAGTTTTCAGATTTATGATAATTTTTTGTCAATGCTGATCATATATTTAGATAGGATATTATATAAAATCTTACGATATTTTATCCTCAAGAAAACCTACCTATGAAAAACAAGCTAGAGATAGCGGTAGGAGTGGGTCAGCTCACACCCCAGGGCATGCGACCCGAGATGGTACGGTTTTAGTCTGTTCGAGTGGTATTCGTGGATATTTCTGCTAGAAAAAAGGGTAATAACGGTAAAAAGTTGACACGCTCTGAGAATATATACTTTCACACGAGTTGAAAAGTCTGTATCAGAACCTTATTCGTTAATCAGTAATTGAACCGACTCACAGTTTAGGTTTGGCTTAGACCCGGAAGGTCTGGATAGAGTTACGAACATATATATCGTGTACCATGAAAAATATGTATAAATAGAAGAGAAAAAAAAACTCAACCCCGTTATAGATCCCACTCTAAAAACCGTTTTGATAACCCTGACGATAATAAAATCACGATTAAAGAAATCCGTTCGTTTATGTTCGTCATTTCGCACAAAATAAGCAACAAGATAAGCAGTTTAGTAGCCACAAAGCTGTAAAGGCGCTATAAATAGTTACTTTGGCTACGATTATCAGCCTATAATGCTGTTATCCTTATATCCTATCTGCGAAATCTGGTACCATTGGTGGCTATTATCTCTTCTGTACGGAATTGTTATGGGTCAACATAGATTTGTTAGAAAATAATTAATAAGTCTTTGCGGCACCATAAAGACTTGGAATTCGTTATATACCAGCACCGCATTCAAGGAGGTAGGACACGACGGTATCTCCCGTCCGAAATGCGCTCTCCGACTAGGGTAGTACCTCCGCCCTACAGAACACCGTGGCCATAATAACCATCGTGTTGTGTACCCGCTGGTTTAAATTGCTTAATTTCCGATCAGGTTGATTTGACCGTGGTCATAGTTTAGTTAAAGCGTCAGATGGGGCAAAAGTACCTAATATTACCCCATACACAAAAAATCCATACAATATAAAAAATAATTATGACCAATAAGGATAAAAAATTTCAAACGCAGTGCCTTATTTGCATAAGCTTATTAAAGACTGATGAAAAGGGCGACGAACTGTTTATATTTTCGTAGAAATTTCTAAACTCAATTAGGTTAGCTAAGCAAAGAAAATCTTAAAAAATACCGATCAAAAATTGTGATTCTTTTTTATTTTTTGTGCTTTATTTTAAAGCGTTACTATGCATAAACAAGTTCTATGCTATTAGTTCAGCAGGACGCGGGGCCACCAAAACGGGGGAGGTATCCATGAAGATTTATCGCACGAAAAAAAAGTTTATCGTCCACAAATCCTTCTGTCAGTTTAATAATAAACCGAATAAAATATTCTTATGTCACAAGATGGTTTCTTATTATTCTAATCAACAGTACACACAAGATGGAATGTCTAATTGCATGGAATTCTGAGCATTTCGAAGTTTGTTAATTAGTTAAACGTAGGTTGAGTCTCACAGGAACGTAATACCTACTCATATAGTATGAGGAAAATTCCGTTAACTTTACTCAACATCGAGCATAAAGCAATCTCGTTTGTGTATGATTTTAACTCCGAAAATGTGAAAAAATTAAAATGTATTATAGTTTAAGGTGGTTTTCATTTAAATACAAAATTAAATTTGTGTCCACAAAGAGCACCTGCCAAAAAATTTGATAGATGCTCTTCGTGGACTAGGCTAGGTGCCATTTTTGCAAGTGCTATTCGGCCAGGTGCTCTTCGTGGACTACTCTGTGCCTCTGACTTAGTCCTGAATAATTAAGCTCATCCACAAATACAAAGGGCATGATACACTGTATTAACTTTAACTACTTTTATTTTATTTTTTATTTTAAAAACTTGCTACCTCGCTTTTCTGCGCGGTCGGATAGACACCGAGGCGTTTGCACAGATAATAGGGACCCTGTGAGTGTGGTATGTGACGGTACCTGGAGACAAGATAATATAAAAAATGTTGAAAATGTGCGGGTAGAAGAAGAACCGGCTACCTCACGGACTCGACGACGGAGGGCGTGCGCGGCTGAAACAGTCAGCCTGTGACCACGGCCGGTGTAACCTGGTCGAAACGTCAGGCATCAAAAGGTATGTATATACCTTTAACGTGATCGCGTTAATTCCCGTTTACGTATAATGATACACTGTAGTCGGTGGAGACTTTTAAAACTAATTTTATGAAGGAAAGAATAAAAAGATGAAAGATAAGGAAAAAATATAACCTTACTCAATTTTATTATCATTACTGTGATGAACGATATAAGAATATAAAGGAGTTATTTGTCTTCGTTAGCTTCATACTATATTAGATAAGAATAATAAATGATGGATATGTTTTTTGCATGTAGAGGTAAATGCTGATCCCTAACGAGCCTAGTACGAGAGGAAAATATGAAATCAGAAGACAAAATAAGAATATTTGCATACTAGTAGCCTTTATATTCCCGACGTAAGACGTCTTATCAAAAGGCCATCAGTGAAACCGCTACCAAGTCTAGATGCAAAGATGATATTAAATACAAATTACAAACTTTATCACAAAGTTAATTACAAAGTGTAGTAACTTTATTATACGGGATTTTGCCCATCACTAGCAGTGCCTACGACTTGGCCTGCGTGGATGTGGATTTTAAGGTTTTCATTGATTTTTTTTTGTGCAGATTCCTAATACTTTTACTAATATAAAAGAAGATTATGTTACGCCTTATAATATTAACTATCTGCCAGTGAAAGTCCCATCAAAATTAGCCCAGCCGTTCCAGAGATTACCTCATTCAAACAGACTGACATAAAATCTGCTTTTTGTTATATGCATCGTACATACACACATATTTATGCATTTATTTAAAAAATATTATTTTAAGTCGACGCACCCATAATATCTAAAACAAATAAACAGACACTTCAATTTTTAATTTTATTTAGGGACCTGAATCCTGGTTTCATTTCGTGTTCGATAATATAAATTCTTATTATATAAATGTTTTAGTTCATTCTATAAATACCGTACATTTCTATAAGTGCTTCTGAATACGTCAGCACTTATATAATTGTCGATATAAGAATATCTATAAATAGAGAATTGAGAGGGCCTAGACCGAACATCAATTATTTACTGAAGTGGCCATTGTAGGGATTTAAACTCGATTGCTCTGCGCGTCTTTTCAATATCCCCAGATATTACAAGTGTATGCTGATGAAATCTAATAAAACGGACAATAGATCCTCTTGAATGGTGAGCCCTATCATCTGGATAATATTATTAAAGGACGGCTCTGAAATTTATTGTCAGCTGATAGGTCATAGGCTAAGTAATTTGATGGTGGTTCTAAATTCTCGTATAAAGCTACTATGTGGTACGTATTTTTTCCTAATGGTGAAGTCAAAATGACTTTACTTCGCCTTTTTTTCGTGCAGAAATCCCCACTGATACTGTCGGCCGTTCGGGGGTGGTTATGTCGGCGAACCGACTAAAACCGCACGCAGTCTCGAGTCTCAATTACCCCCGTCTGTGCTCAGAGGTCCAGCCCAACCCTCGCCTATTCCCCACTGAATTATCTGCTAGTCAGAGAGAACTGACTAAAACCGCAACTTCACTTTACATCAGCCTGTGTGACCGGTTAATCGGATGTCTGCTAGATAGGATATCCTCGAGACCCGATCGGCGTCGAGAGTCTCCGTCACCTCGATATAAACCTCCTTGTTTCTCTTATTTTTTTGCTCTTAAACGATTCAATTTATAATTACATAACTAACAAATACAGAATAAGCACAGTGATCAAAGTGTACTTTGCAGTCAATACCTAAATGTCTTTCACGTGATGAAGAAATGACTCTTGTCTAGAACAATAGGCTTCAAATACGTGGTATTATTACCTTTCAAAATAACATATAGATGAGTGGATTATCTTGACAAGATTTTCACTTCGATGAAGGTAGAATGACTTCTGACACCTGAAGGGCAGACAGAATATCGATCTTATGATTTCTGATGCCTTATTACGTAATATGGTTTTTTATTAGAAGATCAAATTAGATCCATCTTTTGAAAATTACGTGCCCAAGTATTGGTGATTCTAATATATTCACAATAACATCTGTGTGTCTGACTGGAAAGCAAACGGTAAATACAGTAATATTTTAAAACTGTATATTTTAGTTTGACGAACCTCAGTCGAGTGGAGTTTAGTTGTGGAACGATACCTGAGTTCGCTCTAAAAAAGATATTGTAAATGTACAAAAAGGGGAACAAAATATACCATTTATTTACTCTAGCAATTTTAAAAAATGAAGCTCGAATGATACCTCTTGTCAAAGGACGACAAAGGCCGACTTGCCCACAAAAACTCCAAAAGCCTATTAATTGGGTTGACCTGAATGTCTATGTTGTTGGTTTACCCTCACAAATTTGCCCGACACATAGGAGCTACCGCCGCAAAATTTTAAATACTGAGTTATTTTACTCTACTTGGTTTAGTGCTTCTATTATTAAAAATACACAAAAAGAATCATAATCTATACTTATTATAGTTATAAAATCATTACACTACTACTGAGAAGAGCGAAGCAATAGTCATATTACGCGTATGTCAACTAATACGGAAAATTTTCATACGTTATAACAAAATTAGATATTAAATTACGGACATGTATGAGATAACTGGGGGCTAAGTATGTCATGGGTGACGCCGTGGGTTACAGCTAGTTTTTTTATAAGATTGATTATCAGATTTTTATAATTACATGGGATAAATAAAATTAATATGGCATCTTTGGCTTAGGTTTTCAATTGCCCATTGTCTGTGAGTGATCAAATTTTGCGAATGATTTTTGACACAGTTCCCGATATCTCTATGTGATACTTCAAGATTTAATTGGATTGAATAAAGACACAATGTTTCAACAAATTACATACAATGATTTTCTGATCGGAAAAAATGATCATCCAGGAAGGGACTTTAACCCGTAACCAGTCCCTTATCAGAAAATCATTGGAAATAGTTAGCATGCAATTGCTTAAAAATTTCATTAAATTACATACATATATGTAGTTTATGTGTATAAAGTATAATCACGCCTAGTTCCGCAGAAGTGTATGCAGACCCATATTTCACTTATCTCTATATTCGATTACCTGTAACATGAGGTGCAAACATATTGCCGTTATTGAGCACTTTACCTTCACCCACGCTACTAAGGTTATTTGGACTCTAAATATATAATACTGTCGGATGTAGAAAAGCCCTTAGCCCTTAAACAAATTAATATTATTTAAATTTCGGAGTAGATAAAATATTCTGTCCAAATACCTTTTGCCTTATAAAATTAGACTAGCTGTAACCCATTTAGGCAAATTAAGCTAAAAGGTAGTTAAGTAACTTTATTACTTTCCAATAATGTCTATTTTGTTAAGATAAAGGTAGAATAAAATAAAGTTAGAATGGCGATGTTGTAGTTATTCGGTTTTATCTTTTACTCAGATTAAAGACGCTAATGGGAAATTTATTTTTTGGCTTTTGGTGTAGATTGGTCTTCGTCAACCGAACGCCAATCACGGTTACATCCAAAGCAATTCGACTCCAGGGTCCGTTCGTTTATTCCTTCTTTCAATAGCTGGCAGGTTTAGCGTGACTTTTATACGAGCTCCAGTTGTCTGATAGATTGAACCCCGAAGATCTTGATGGGATCTCATACATTCAAATGTTGGTGTGGTAAATAAAACTAATTGTAGCAGCAGTATCACTAAGTTTGAATCTCCAACAGTCTCCAATTCAGTTCGAGATATAAGATTTAAAAAACTTTTTGAAAAGAAGCGTTTATGAAATAAAATTTCATGTTCATGCGATATTATACATATGCGTGTAAAATTTCTCTCTCGGATCTCCTTCGGATACCGGAAAACGTGTCAAATTAAATTAACAAGATTTTCATCAAAGGCAACGAACAAGTAAAAATAATCTTGTAAAAATATATCTTTTCGCTGAATCTACTATGTAGAACTTGAATTGTAGGTAAGTATTATTCTCGGACTTTTTAAATTTATATTATTAAATGTAAATTCTCCACCTCCATTATGCTATACCCACGTCATTAAAATAATTGCATTTCATTCCAAAAATATAGTCGCAATAATTTAGTAAAGTTCTAAATGCAGTAAGTTTCGTTTAAAAAGAATTTGTAAATTACGGAATGCGACGCGGACTTGTTTACATGTATATCCAAGCGTATGTAATGTAAAGTGTAGGAAGGCTTGAGCATTTTCTCTAACTACTGCATTCCGGTAACTTACTTTTACACGCGAACATCAATGGTAAGGAGAACTCGACCGCTTTCAAAAATTAATTGCGCCCGAGAAAAAAGATTTCTGGTTCGCCTATTTCGATCCCCCGTGGTCAATTTAACAAGGTAGTCCACTTAGACCACCTATCCAAATAGCACTTGCAAGAATAGCCCTATTCTTGTCCAGGAAGGCAGTCACTTCAATAAAAGCTAAGATAAGCGAAATCAAAAGGAGAAAAGGTAAGCGGACTCCGGGATCCAAGGTTAAGATTTACAACGGTTACATTAAGATGATGATTATTATCAGAAGGCAATAATACGAGTATGAGCCGTTTTAGTTGACAAATATGGCTATTCACCTGTTCTGTTGAGTTACCGTTAAGTTAGAACATCTCAATATTTTATGAAACGTAGGTAGGTATACCCGAGAGTCTCTAATCTAAAGGAAAAGACGCTTACGACGCGACAGATTTATTGTTATCTATTTATCTATTACAACCTCACTACGGGATTCGTATTGTGAGTCGGGCGGACGTGACCGCCGAGAATGGAATACGTACTCATTTATTATTTTTACCTATAAACGCTACTGTAGTGAATCGGATTGGCCTTATGTACAAATGAGGTTACCATTCTAGGGGCATCCCTTGGGAATGGTGACCACTATAACTTTTAGGACTACACCTCAGCTTACCATCAGGTGGATTAAATACTTAAAAAAGTAAACTACAAATGATATAGAATAGTTTCATGACTCTTAAAGTGTACCTATATACTCGTATGTAAAGAAAACTCTATACTTATACGGTCAATTTGTTGTAGGCTTGTAGCGGCTTGTAGGTATCTGTGGATGCCACGGATGTGTGCATGATAAACTGAGATATATTATTTTTTATCTATGGCGTTGTGTAATGTTTGGAACATCGGCTGTGAATAAAAAATTACATTAGAATGTTAATGAACCTAATGAGTGGTTTTAAATATTGTTTTGTATATATTGAAGTATAAGCTTTTGTGTGTGTATGTTCAAGGGGGAGGGGGTTGAGGAGTTTGGGCGGGGTTGGAGGGGAGAATTTGGGAGAGGGGGGGGGGGTGTGAGCTCTGGCTACCCTACTTAGAGAGCGGTAGAGCGTTCTTCTTTTGATTTGGCCCACACGTTTTTCCTGATAGCGAATACCATGTGAACTATCAACCCTAAAAGAGAAGCATGCGCTAGAGCCTAGTCCATTGTTCAGGAGGTTGGCCTGAGCCTAACGGATATTAGTAAAACTCTGTACACCCAAGTTATCTATTTGAGGAAAAAATGTATTGTTCGCATTGATTATTTATCCTTAGACCAATAACAAACTTCCACTATCCCTCAACTTATTTAACAAAAAAAATAGTCCGTGCCTTTTTATAGCGGTAGTTAGAATCTGAAACCATTTCGCAGATTCTTGTGACTTAGCCACAAGAGATAAGCGATTTACCATTATGTTACAGCGATTTTAGTAAGATATTTCATTCATGAAAACCAACAGTGTTTCGTTATTAAATGCGATATTTTTTTAGTACCAATAAGAGTCATAGCTAATTTGACTTTCTATTTTAAGTCGGCTAAGTTTAAAAAATACTTTTCTGAAAACTACAGCAAAATAGCTTCAACCAAACTCAAGATAATAGCGGACAAACATACAAGTCAAACAGTGAAACTCCCTTTGAAGTTAATAAATAAAGTAGGTACTTACAATACTGAAAAGGTTAGACATAACAATTGTTATTAAGATAATATGCGAAAAAGAGTAAAAAAACTAACGAGTTTTTTATACAATACAAACTATTGGAGCTGCACTTCAATATTGATGTTTGTTAATCCGACATGCGGTGAGCTACTCGTAGCTCTAAAAGTTTAGCTTAATCTAGTACGCTCTAGTTTATATCTCATGACTTGTACCACAATAATGCTTATAAACAGCGGTGAAACCCAATGGGCCATAAATCAGATTGCAGATGGAACTGGAGTCTATCCATTTAATTTATCGCTAGGACTTGATCATAAAACTCAATGTTATATAAAAAATGAGTAGGTATCATTTACAAATCATGATTAATTTTACTGTTCTTGAACAAGAAATAAAAAGATCCTTTTTTATTTGAGAAATCAAAATGAAATAATTTTATTTTTCCGCACAAATAAAATATTAAATAGCGGTAGAGCGTTTGACTGTTACATCAGGGATCACGGGTTTAATTCCTAGTCGGTGCAACTATTTCTATGCATTGTTTTGGGTGTTCCTGGCACCTGGCAACCTGGCAAATATTTACGAAAAAATATCAAAATATGTTTTTCCGCATTCTAGAACCCATAACAAAAGCTAGTTAAGATATACTTACTTTCGATCTAGTAGCGCTGTGTAAATGTCGTAGAATATTTGTTAAACACACACACACACACACACACACACACACATAATTCAATGAAACTGTAAGTGATTGATAGCCAGAAATAAAAATAACACAGTGGATATTTTTAAAGTAAGAAAACCCGTCGGCACCGAAACTGTAAAAGGAGAGAGCTTAAAGCTGCCCACGGGAATCGACTTTGAGTTAGACGAGGATAAAGAAATATCTAAGGCTCACGAGAATATCCGTTCCATATGATGAATATGGTTCTTTAGGTTTAATATACCTAATAGTACTAAGTCGGTACACTAGTATAAGCAAATGGCCCGCCTGAATCAATATAAGGGTCCGTTCACACAGACCGGCTCGGAGAGCATCGGCGTGCATTTTTCTTTTCACGCTGACAAATGATTTTCATAATGATAAAAGCAGTGCAGATGCAAAAATAGACCTTACTACAAATACTAAAAACTCTGTTTTCAACGTGATAAGAATCTGCTCTCCTCTCCGAGCCGATCTGTGTGAACGGACCCTAAGTAGTTTTCGATACTTTAAGCGCTCACAACGCTAAATGCATGAGTCACATGCTTCGAAAAACTATGGTGACTCTTTCCACCATCGGAATACTAGCATTAATATCGTTTTTTATAGCGGTGGTAGTCCCTTACCAAGAGTTCCAAATTCCACACAATTCCTCCACGTGATGAAGCCATACAAAGTGCATAATCTCAAAATTAAAGCAATAAACTAAACTAATGACGGCCTCTGTGGCGTAGTGGTAGTACATTCGACTACTACGACAGAGGCGCGGGTTCTATGCCCGCTCAGTGCAAATATTTGTATGCATGAATATTATGTCTATTTGTATTGGTCTGGGTGTTTCTATGTATATATTCTATAAGTATATATAAAAAAAAACAGTATATAAGTATTTCCTAGATTATTTATTTATTATTTATTTATTTATTTCGCGAAATTATAACACCAGATGCAGTAGTGGTAGCTATATTAATTTCAGTTTATGGCATAGCGCCACGCGGTGAACACTGGATTTACTGTTATGAGTCTGAAATAAAACGGCAGTCGGGGTAATGAATCATGGCTTTCGACAACTTGCCTATAAATTATAAAAATTAACGGTATACTGCAAAAAAATACCTATTTTTTTCAGCTGGCAGGTCGGATCACCAGAGTACAAAAACACTGGGAAATAAATAAATCATCGCTTTGGGTTGGTATGTCGACAGCTTCTTGCCTATAATTTTAGATGAAAATAAAGGACAACGCTTATGTTACAGAATGATTCTATACCAAAGACTTATACAGATTGAGATCCGTTGAGTCGAGTTTCAAACATTCCAACTTACAAACACCTTCACATTTATAATTTTATCATAGTTAGCAGAAATTTTTTAAAATTTTGAATCTTTGCTATTTGCATAATACCTACCTATTAGTTTCACTGTCATTCGATTGGAACTCGAAAACAAAAAGGAAATCGTAGTAAACTCACAAAACCAAGCCAATATTGACATTCTACATCACTAGAATTCAATAGGATCTTCCTAGGGAATACAGCTTGAGTAAACTAAAAACGAGACCACTCGAAACCTCCATCATGTCCAGAAGTACGTTTGAAATTGGAATAAAGATGTTCTAAAATTGAATTCCGAATGTTCACTCAAGCGATTTCTCCGTGTGAATATTGCGCCGGGATAGGGTACTCAACTCTTTATTGGTTTTTTAATAATATAATGCGTTCTTTTTTTTTAAATATTTGTTACGCTGCATGATTCTGCAAATTTTATCATGAGCAGCGGACGACCACGGTTAAACACGTACTGTGTATTAAAAAAAATGTGGCATTTTTTATTATTTTATAAGTTTTTATTTTATTTCACCTGTCCATTATCTTGCAAGTTAAATTTGATACACTTGTCGGTACCCATTTTTCCACGCATTTACGTATATCGCGTGAAATTGTAATATCATCTAGTTGTGTGTATCTGTGGGTACGTATATTTCGGGCAAATAACTAGTATAAAAGAGCAATATATTTCTTCCACGTATTATATTGATACTTCCAATAGATTTACCTATCCTTGCATGCGTCACATATACTATATTATATTGAATAAGCTACTGTCGGCAGACTAACGCCCAAGAGATTGTGTTTATATGAACAGCGGAGCATAAAATTACATATCAGGCGACAGTCTGCTATTTTTCTTTGAAAAATTGTGTGTAGATTGATGACCTTTGTACTATTTTAAAGAGTTTTTTCATCCATAGTCAGGTACAGTCAGCGGTATTGCTTGATTTAAATGGTTCATTATATATTGTAATCAAAGGAGGTAGGACATGACGGTATCTCCCGTCCGAAATGAGCTGTACGACTGGGATAGTCCCTCGGTCCCTCCGCCCTACAGAACACCGCGGCCATAATAACCATCGTGTTGTGTTCCCGCCGTAGGGTAGCCAGAGCTCACTGTACTCCTGCTCCCCCCACCCCTTCCTAGACTCCCCACCCCATCCTAGCCCTCCCCCCATCCCTTCAGGGTAGGCAGCGCGTGTGTGACACCTTTGGTGTTGCACACATCCATAGGCCACGGTGACCGCTTCCCATCAGGTGGGCCGTGTACTTGTCTGCCACCTACGTAGCATAAAAAAAATCAAAGTTTAAAGGTGGTTCAATTAGAGCCGACTGAGTAGTTAAACAACATTGTCATTAAGAAACATTAATTATTTTGCTCAAATGCTAATGTTCAAAATCTAAAAATGATCATCTACTTTTGACGCTGACTGTACAAATATTCATTATAGAACAATAAACATTATAAACCAATAAATATCTTGTTAATTTATTTATTTTCTTTGTTTTCAAAATAGTGCAACATAATTACATCTTTTTGACGTCAAAAACTACTTAATACTAAGTTTACCACCGTTTCCGAGGCGCTAGTGGAGAAGAAACGGCGCAACAAACTCCACTGCTGCATTTTCAAACGTCAGTTTATGCATAGATATATTTTAAAATATGGACGAATGTACATTTTTGTCCCGTGTCAATATAAATAAAGGTAAATTTAATTTTAATCCAATCAAATGACATAAATTGATTCTAATTAAGGCTTCCAAGATTTATCCCAAATTTACAAACTCACAAACAACAGAGCAAGTTAAATTAAAGCATGTAATGAGTAGGTAATACACCACACTTATAAGAAAGGGTGTCCTTTGTAATGTCATATAATATTGTAATGGTATAAATAAATCCGGGATATCAGATGTTATAAAGGCCTTCGAATAATGTGAGATGCTTGTGCCCTTTGAGAAGGGAACCTTTACTTTTTGTGGCTTTCGTTTTGTAGGGTAAACAGAACAGTTATAGATATTCCAGTAAATCGTCTTATCTATTAAGGTGTATATAAAGTGAATGTGTAAAGATAGAACATGCAAAAGACTTCGAATAAGGATTTGGTAATCAGTTCTCTGTGGCGATTTTATAACATTTAGATTAGACATATTTTCACCAATTTATTATCTTACTAGACTTTTCCCGCGTAGACTTTATGCTGGCTTTTTTACCACGCTACTCGTAGTTACTTTTTTTCCTGCGTAGTAAAACTAAAAGCCAACTATATTCGGGGCGTCGCGTAAAAAGTAAATAAAATAAACCACTCAGCCCATAATAGTGAAATGTGTCATAAAAAGTATAAGGAAATAGGGCAAAGGATCATAACTATACGAAAGTTTGTGTCTACCATGTTAATTTATTAACTCTCGGCGACATTTCATCATAAATAGAAGAATGAATCGCTATATTTTAATTACATGAATCACTAATTACTCATTTACAAAATAGTTAGTTATTTTCACCTCTAGCACGAAAAGAACACCTTTGCTGAGTAAATTTCGTAGCAAGATGCGCATTGTTTGAGAACTCCATTATAAATATTAGAGACCTATAAACATTTTTCTACTGCTCGAGGTGAAAAGTTGCATGTTCCACACGTGAACATCTCATGCATTTATATCACTTACTGTGTTCAGTGGTCTGTGCTAAAATCACTCGCGTCCATTCGTGATTCAATTCTAGACTATTTCTTTAGTTCGTGATTTAAAGTCGGCACTCGCAGCAAAAAATAACTTCGCTCACTTGTTGAACAAATAACATTTTTATTGTTCAACAAACTAGCACACCACGCTCATCCCTACGCCACACAAAGATTCTCTATATTTATACATGAAATTGAAGTCATTGAAACTGAAAAGGTTTTAAGTCAATGGATATGAGTACGGTACCTACATCTAACAAAAATGCTATTTTTTAAATATTAATTAAGCTATTTTGTCTAACTGCTTGCCTGTCAGTCTGTCTGTTTGTCTTTCTGTTTGATCAAAAGAGTTAATCTTTGGAACGGTTGGACTTCCACTTATAAGACGTAAAATACGCTACTTTAATTTTGGAAAAAGAATGTTATTTTTAATGTTTTGATTTGTTTCACGGAGTCCTACTCCGTGAAACAAATCAAAACATTAAAAATATAAATCCACATGTGCCAAGTTGCGGGAAAAGCTAGTGTCATATAGGAATATCAATGCGGTTTACGTCATGAATGATCCACCCAGTGCTAGCAATCGTGGTGATTTGTGGACTAAGCTAATTAAGTAGCTTAACCCACAAACCACCAAGCGGGCGATATCACCAAGCGGGAGGCTTTACTGGCTTATGTGTCAACTCGCCAATACTGCGGGCAGAGGGCAAACCTATCATATATGAAGGTATAACAATTTCGTGAATATATAACCTACCATTTGACATTGAAGACCCTCTGATTAAATAAAAATAGCTACATTGTAATAATTTGTGTGGGATTGATTGATTTCTGATGGTTTTTAGTTACGAAAGCTGTGACTTTTATAAAATGTCATCCTTCTTAGAATTTATTCGCCTTTTAGCTTTGACATGACAACCTCTTTATTAGATCGATCTTCAGCCGTCACTTTGCTACACTCGTGGGCGTTATAACAAAATTTTAAATACTAGTTGTGCCATGCGGTTTCACTCGCCGCCATTTCAAGATGGTGACTTGCCACTATAGAGACTACGGCGCGATGCTTGCCCACTTGCCACTTCGATGGGGTTATTTTAAAACCGTATAAGGCCCAAGTTTTCCTTTTTATTGGTTAACCTTATTCCCGGTATTTGAGGCCCAAGATATTGTGCGGTTTTAGTCGGTCCGAGTCCGACAAAACCACAACCAAATGGCTGATGGGGGTGGGTATCCGTGGCAATTACAACACGAAAAAAAGGATAAGTAGATGTAGATGTTATTAAATAAAATAGGTCTGATATTTAAGTAACAAACCACCTATAGAAAATACACTCAAGTTAGAAATGTTCCGACTCAATAAATACTTGTAACTTATATATTTTTAAATAAATACAGTAAAACTACTCATATTTTTATGTTACTATCAAAGGATATGATAGTGACTAACTATACACATACATTTTAAGAACACACATACAGTGGGTAAATAATGCAGTACGATATACATCTAGACTCCAGTCCCTAAATAAGTTGAAGGGAAGCGGCACGCCCCTAATTCAGTGCACTCTTCTAAGAGTTTTAAATGGACAACTAGTCTAACCTTTCTA
The DNA here is from genome assembly GCA_963576445.1 of Lithosia quadra. NCBI lineage: Eukaryota > Metazoa > Arthropoda > Insecta > Lepidoptera > Erebidae > Lithosia > Lithosia quadra. The sequence goes on from OY754892.1 coordinate 5,524,334, forward strand.
CTTAGCAACTCAAACATCTTCACGTTACTCTCCACTTTCGTAACTTAAGATGGCTCCTTTGAAAATAGTTTCAGCGCGCAGAAATTACTTAATGGATGTACTTTTCGAAGCCTGACGTAAGATAAGTGCAAGATACTTACTGTTACTTATTGAAAGTAGGGAATTTACGATTTACGCAATGGTTGAGATTATAATAATAATAATAATCATTTCATATAAGGGTCCTCTGTTAATCGCTCTAACGCTTCGGCTAATTAATCATATATCATGCCACCTCTCCTGTACTCTTAGTTAAAAACTAATCATAGTTTAACTAGCTTCTCTTATGGGTTCTAGAATGCGGATAAACTACTATATAACTTTTTTTGTAAATACATACATATTATACATAGAAACACCCGGACCAATGCTAATAGACACATTCATGCATACACAATATATTTGCACTAAGCTGGAATCGAACCCACGCCCCCCCCCACCCCCTGTCGTAGCAGTCGAATGTACTACCGCTACGGAGCAGTCGCTTCACGGAGAATACCAAAGATTGACCATTTCAATAACTTCTTACCTCATCATTTTTTTTCCAATCATATAACATTAGCAAAAATCACGTCACTTATAATGATTTTTCTGAAGAATTAAGTATGTTTAAAAATACCGTGTGGTTTATTCTCGTTTAATTGATTTAAATTAAATCATCGCCCCAAGTAAACAAAAAGCTTTTATTTACTCGAAGCGCACTGAGTTGAAAAATGTAGACCGTTGTTTGGTTAAATTGGGGTGTTAATTGTTTCTTTGTATTTTTAAGCTTTAAGAGTATTTTTAAATTACTTTTTCTTTTTTCTACGGCCGTGTTGTTTCATACAGGACACCAGGTATATCTAAGTATGGAAATATATTATATCAGAAAATATCCTAGCCTACCTATTTAATATTACAAAATATGGAAGTTTGTGAAGATCTTTGTATGTTTGTTACTTAATCACGCTCTAACCGCTGAACGGATTTGACTGAATTTGTTACAGAGATAGATTATAGTCTGAAATATATAATACTTATTCCTGGAATAGATTTCCATGGATAGCGGTTACGGGAATAATAGAACTCCCACCGTCAAGAAGAAATTATTTAAACACAAAATGTCGACACAGCAATGGGTTATAAATAAATTTCGGTATTTCGCATAAATTAAGAGGAAATTGAATAGCAACCAAGAAAGTAAATATAAATGAAGATACTCATTACTTCAGTTTCTTATTTCGAAGTAAAAGCCAGACTTGTAATTATTTCAGCCTTTGTTTAGATATTTATTTCTATTCCGTTACACAATTTCGTAAAATTGCTTTAAAATTAGAAAGTTGCTCCTAACTCATGATTTTTTACTTTGGTAAAATATGGCAAAAAGAAATAGATAAGAACGTCGAATTGGTGATAGAAAGGACACTCAATACAAACATGGGTATAGTATATAGTAAAGACGATATGATAACTAGTTATCATATATCGTCTTTGTATATAGGTACGCTCCAGGTATTAATACCAGGTCGTCGACCTTTACAGGGCTTTTACTACCCGTAACTAATGCCCCGGACGGACGACTGTTTAGATATATTAAGGTCTCCTACTCTCTGTGAAAGAAAAAAATCTCATTTATATAAAGGTAATAAAACTGAGTCATATACTGCGACGGTAAACAGCATATTTATGTAACTATAGTTAATTACCTTGATGTTCCACAGCACCGTCGCGATCATCATTATTGTTATTGATTTATTTGTGTTGACATTTGATAGATCTACTACGAGTATTCTCCGTAGAGAATTTGATATGATTTTAGCCATGTGATAGAAGTATACATTTCTTTCTAACCAGAAACAGATATATTATGCAATTTCTGTCAGATTACCATATAACGGTTCCTCTCTTATTCTACCACCTTAGGGTTTTAAAATAGGCATCAATTGCTAATATTTCAATTTTGTAATCCAAGCGGTTTATGCTATGCGATGATGAATCAATCAGTCAGTCAGGACAAATAATTGTATAGACGTAAAACGTACATAACATAACGTATCTACAATATGTAATCATGAATATCTGCTTTCTTAGAGAACTAATAACTGTCGTGTCATCAACTTACAGTTGTTATCATAATGAGTTGAGTACAGTCGTAGGCAACTTAGTTCATTACAAAATAAAGCCATAACAGAAGCTAAAGCCGAAAACATAAAGCCTAACCAATCGGCCTTTTATCTAATTTACCTTCATCAGCTTGTTCATAGAAAAGAGCTTTACCCAGAATCATCCAATAATAACTTCGTAGTAAAGCAATTAAAATATCTTTTATCAGATTCCTTCTAAGCTTAATTTGATATCTGAACAAATAAAATTCGGTTATCTAGAAACCGAAAATTATAATTGATGTTCGTTCGCCGAATAACTACTAATTGTTAATAACTAGTAGTTGAATGGAATAATAACCGACTAAAATTCTCAATGTTTATTCAATTTCAATTAATCATGTTTAAGATCTATTTTTCAGACTCAAAGCAGTACAGTTACATTGGAAATTTTGAAAACAAAACCAAAGGGTCCAATAAACTGGAAGTCACGTTAGCTATTTCCCGCGGCTTCACTCGAGGCATACTTCGCCCCCGTGACACTCATTTATCCCATGCCCGTAATTTATTAGCTCTACAATCATGTATGAAAATTATTATTGTCGACATAATAATTTTTTTTTATATGGGACACGTCAAAATGACTTTACGTCGCCTGATGGTAAGCTAAAGGCAAAGTCTCAGGACTGGGGTCACCACCACATACACCAGTAGTGCTACGGTAGCGGCCCTCAGCTTGACATCCTCATCAAATGCTTTTTCACGTCCCGCTTATGTCATAAGTGTATTATGTCATATTATGACTACTGGGGCAATAGTCATATTTATGTCAACAAATCGGGCAAATTTGCTCCCCTGAGTATGATGATAGCCTATAACCGGCCTCGATAAATGGGCAAAACAAAAAGATTTTATAATTCGGAGTAATCGTTCCTGAGATTAGCGCGTTCAACCAACCAAACAAATAAACTCTCCAGCTTTACAATATTAGTATCGATATAGATAAGTGCTTGGCATTAAAAGGTAAAAGGCATCTTTGAAGACGGTAAGAGGTGTATCGTGCAAATGAGTTTTCTTAGCGATAAATGCATAAACTTGTGTCTTAATGGAGTTAATTTGTACTAAACTTAGTCTTCCACTGTTGGATATTCTTGTACGAGCAGTCTTGACTTCAGACTCAAGTTATCAGCCACTTTACTTTTAGTTTCTTAATAGTTTGAGATAAGTACCTACTCGGGAATCAGAGAAAATATAAATCATGCAGGCTTTATTCAGAAGCTTACTTAGTCAACATTTTCATACGAAATCTATTAATAAAATGTCCGGGGCCTGCTTTTCGATCTTTACTTTTTCACTTTGCACGGGCTTGATCATTCATGGTAGTGAGACTATTGGCACACATTCTCTACGACACCAAGTCTAAACTTATCTTGGGTACCCCTCCTGCCGGGATCCGGGGACGCGGCCAGATATGTTTGCCACGTATCCTAGCGTCACCAGGACTGAGCGACAGGGCCAGGCAACGAGTGTACTTCATAGTTCACAAAAATTGTGAACAAGTTTGAGCTTAATACTTAGTTAATATTATTTTTTATTACAATTACCTTAGTTTAAGATTTTTTTATTCTCGTTTGTACCTGTTGCTTGGTATTTTGATTTACGGATTATTTTTGCTTAACCTGTCAATGTGTAGAATGTGTAGAAGGTTATACTCGGTCACCACTTAGTCACGAGCTTCTCACTTAACTCCTTAGAGAGAGGCTTTACTCCTATCTGCTCTAATACATTTAATCTGCTGGTAGTTGTACACTTGCGTACACCGTGTACACTACAGTGTACACCAATATGGCTCTCTAAATGGTATGTCAACTCAATCACGTTCTATGAATATAATATATAGTTTCAGTAACTATGTATTCGGGCATCGCGCATGCCGCAATTCAAATCGACTAGACAAATGACATCATGTTGTGTGTATAGCGACCACCTGTCTCAGCAACCGGTATTGCGTTGAGTGTTATAGGTTTAAATCCGTTTAAAGTGAATAGGCTGCACTAAGCAATCGGGTTTTGCATAGTGGACAACTTCATCACTTGATAACAGATGAGATAGTGGCCAAACGCGAGTCTATTAATTAATCTATATAAATAAAAATGTGTCGCTGATTTTCGTGTTTGTTTGTAAGTGCAAATCTTGAGAATAACTTGACCGATTTTTAATGGCAAAATAACAATTTAAAAACAATGTAAAAGGCAAAAAAAACACATAAGGAGACTAAAGCGTAAGAGAGAGGACTCCAAGCCAAAAATGCAAGCTTACATAACATATCATAACATAAACTCACGCCTATATCCCCGAAGGGGTAGGCAGAGGTGCTAGCACCCACATTTCGCCAGTTTATGTTTAGGTCCCAATGTAATAGGTGGCGAGCCTATTGCCATTAACCGGGCACTTAAAACCTGCGATAAATACACACATAACTTCGAAAAGCATCGAAAAGTCATTGGTGTGTGCCATGGTAGCAGTCCATTACCCATACCACTAGGCTACCACGGTACCCTAGTGCTTACAATGTAATCAGACTAAACACTGACATGCTGATTAATAAAAAAACATTCTTATTATTTGCCATATAAAACAAGTCCCTCATCAACAATATAATAGGTATTTTATAATCCAGTATGGTAAACAAACACTAAAAACCAAATATCTTTCATTATTAAAAGTATAAATAGCAAAGTGCTTCACTAACTTTACCTTGCCCGTCCCCACTTTTTATGGTATGGCAAAATTTCAATAGCGATGGCGATCTTTTACAAGAACAGGGGATTATAATAAGTATAATATTACAAGGGGGATGCTACCCCTTAGGTCGGAAGTCAGTTGAGAGTAATGGTCTGCAGTTAAGCTTACATCCCCTAAATTGCAGCACCGTCAAATATTTGTCGCTGTAAATTTTGATGGTTTCTGAATATTTTCGGTGATGCTGTTTGGTAAAAGTTTTACATTTTATCCTTTTATATTTTATAATATATGAGATATGTTACTAAGGTATAATGGGACAGGAAAGCAACTTTAGTAAGAGGGTTAGTTAAAGAAGTAGGACACGACGGTATCTCCCGCCCGAAATGAGCTGTCCGACTGGGGTAGTACCTCCGCCCTACAGAACACCGCGGTCATAATAACCATCGTGTTGTATTCCCGCCGGTAAGTAGGGTAGCCAGAGCTCACTGTATTCCTTCCCCCCCCCCCATCCCTTCCTAGCCTCCCCGCCCCTTCCCAGGCCTCCCCCCTTCCCTTCAGGTTAGGCAGCGCGTGTGTGACACCCTTAGTGTTGCACACGTTCATAGGCCACGGTGACTGCTTCCCGTGGGCGTTCATCAGGTGGGCCGTGTGCTTGTCTGCCACCTACGTAGTATAAAAAAATGAAACGTATATAGCGGCGGATAACGAAAATCCCGCTCTGATGGCTATAACGAGGATCGGCGCCGCTACATCCAATCTAGGCAGTCTGCCAGTGTGTGAAGCGACGTGTCCGTGAAACTCAATTATACGAGTATATAGCCCATGAGAATATTCAACAACAAACTAAGTTGCATTTGGTCTTCTTAAGACTATGTGGCAGCCCAATGCCACTTCAGCTTGCTTATTCTGCGAGCTACGTCAGTGACTTTAGTTCTTTGGCGGATGACCTCATTACGAATTTGTATACGAAACTAAATTACATCTGCTGAAGGACCGATGGCCGGTGAAGCAAACGAGTCCTAGAGTGGAGACCGCGAACCGGCAAACTTAAAGTAGGACGCCCCCCAGCACGATGGACGGACGACCTGAAAAGGGTAGCTGGGATAGACTGGATGCGCAAGGCCTATGTCCAGCAGTGGACTGCAATAAGCTAATTGATTGATTGAAGATTATGTGCATCATCATCCCAGCGCTTCCCGATTGCATCCGAGGTTATCACCTCGAAGTCCGGGGTCCGCTTTCCGACTTTTACTTCTCCGATTCGCACAGTCTTAAGTATCCACTGCAGTGAGGCCATTGGCATGCATATCATCTACTATGACGTGAAGCCAGCACTTCTTAGTTGTAATCCACCTACCGGGCATGGTCAGAAAATTCTCCACAAAAGTGCATGTACACGGCGTATCATGGCGGTCGTCGCATATTCGTAATATGACCAGCAAAGGCGATCCTCATGCATTTTGTTCGCAACGTGAGTTGAGTTTATTCTCAGATATTTTTAATTGTTTTTATATTTACATGTCGTGAAGAAGTCAAAAATATCCGACCCCTATAGAAATAAGTATAAGTAATCTGAAGTAAACACAACCCAAAGTCCCAAACAGAAACGTGACCGTGTTGAACATAAATCAGTCGTAATAAGTAAGCTCATATGTGTACACCATATTGTATGCTGTCATGCGATCAAATTGGATTTGGGATTTGTGCTTGCTGAACCTCTATATTCAAGTACCTACTTCACTGGAGGAGAGGTAGATTGAATGTGAAGATGGCACTATCTACTATGCATATAGAATTGCAAGTCGTAAGGATATCCGTAGGATATAAGGGAGGAGAATGCAGCAGCCTCCTAATTAATAAAGACAAAAATAAGAGAAATTGGAGGGGATTTCAAAAATAATAAAATAAATGTATGTTCATTCACATTCTAGAACCCATAATATAAGCTAGTTAAGCTACTTAGGATCTAGATAGCGATGTACAGAATGTCTCAGAAATTTATTCATATTTATTATTACACAAACCTGAAAATCAAAAAATGTATCATTCCATTTCAGAATTCTAGTGGTATTTTTAAATAAGTACCTACCTATTTATTACTATTAATGTAAATTGGATTCTATTGACTTGTAATCGTAATTTTATCTGCATAACCTTCAAAAACGAAATTCAAAAAAATTGTCTCTTTTCACAAGAATATAGTTATAGGAACTAGAATTTATGATTATGAACTAGCTGCGTAATCGAATATCCTTAAAACTACCATTAAATGCCTATATCACTGCCTAAACCTAAGTAATTCGCCACTAAAAATGTAAGTCGGGTGAGTGGCGAGAGTGACCACCGCTCACATATGTCACGGCTTTGCTTCAACCCAACAAGCAATTTTCACATCAATAAACGCGCCCAACGATATCGAAAGATAAATCATAAATCCATGGCTGACCAGGGAAACGTTTTCTGATTTATATATTTGTGTGTCGTGTTATTGGAAAAATAAATTATACGAATGTGTTTTTATTTTAAGTCAACAATCATTTCTAAGTATGGTAATGGTTGAATTGCTTCTTAGCCCACCATACTGGCGAAAATGGAGGTAGGACACGACGGTATCTCTCGTCCGAAATGAACTGTCTGACTGGGGTAGTACCACCACCCTACAGAAGACCGCGGCCATAATACCCATCGTGTTGTGTTCCCGACGGTAAGTAGGGTAGCTAGAGCTCACTGTACCCCTCCTCCCCCCACCCTTTCCTAGACTCCCCACCCCATCCTAGCCCTCCCTCCTTCCCTTCAGCGCGTGTGTAACACCTTTAGTGTTGCACACGTCCATAGGCCACGGTGACCGTTTCCCATCATGTGGGCCGTGTGCTTGTCTGCCACCTACGTGGTACAAAAAAATATTCTCTCATTTGTACCAGTCTAATATTTACACGGCTTATTATTATCGTTGAGTAGCCATTCACGAAAATCACCATGCCATACTTTTCCGACGGTTCATACCGCCGCAAAGAATTTTTTTATGATTAGGCCGCCGTCGGTATCAGCGCTATGACCATCTTTTTCCTTACCTTCATTAGGGAATTAGGTTCTTCAAGAGTCGCCATACTGCTCAAATGACCTGAAAAATTGTGCCTTTATCTGCCAGTCTATTATTACTATGTTATTATAATAACCATTTTTGTATTGTTTTGTATTGTTTTCTTACACTTCGTGCGTTTTAAATATACCCTCTTAATGTGTTCAGTGAACAGTAAAAGTGTACTAAATCACAAGATGTAGGGAACGACGGTATCCGTGTGAGTGAGCATGACAAACTATTTGCCACGCTCAGAAAATCATGGCTTACTTAACTATATTTCTCACTTTCTTTGCCTTGAATAGGGTCTTCACTCTTGACGTATACATCTTCCTTGCCTTCTATTTTCTCAAAATCTAGAAAATTCTTCGTTGAGTATCACTTGCAATGAGCATTCTTGCTAATATTACATTACGGAATAATAAAGCGAGCATTCTTTTGCGCATTCTGCTGAGAACTGTGCTGTGAATTTGCGTGAAGACCAACCTCTTTGTGAAGAATATTTCTTTGACGAGCATTGACTAGATCATTCGCTAGAATTATCGTGTAAATGTTCGTGCAATATTTAGCTCTGTGCTATTCGTTGTTCAGTTCAACAATAAATTTAAAAACGATGAATGTTCGATATTCTGTTAAAAGTGGATGCTCAAGTCTATCAGCTCCATAATGCTTACCTCTACCCTCTGAAGTTATGCTTTGAACCAGTGGGCTTGAAGGACGACCAATTATATGGTACGAAATTACACCTCGTTTTTAGGTGACGTGTGTATCTTTCATGATCATAGGACAGCTCTTGTTGCTATAGCATTAATTCAGTTCACAATGTACATTCGAGTCGAGCGACGAAGCGCTGTAGTGTTTCTCGCAGATAACAAGGAAATAGGTGACAAACTAGTCATTTGCAAGTAAACGTGGCGTTTATGTGGTGGAATTGGGTGAGGACTAGCATTTTGAAAGCTAATAATATGATACGATTACCGTATCCATATTAACAAACTAGTATTTTTTTACTAATCCTATTATCTTATTCAACTGCCCACTAATATCTATTACCTATTTACTGTGAAAGTTTGTGAATGGTTTCTGAATATGTTTCAACACAATCACGCAAAATTTGATATAGTGATAGATCACAGCCTGGAATAACACATAGATTTTTATCCCTGGAATAGGTTACGAGTGGTTACGAATAGTTAACGCATGGGTTAAGAGCACTAATAAAAGAAGGGGCAGCAGAGCGAAAATCTCGGTTCCAAATTGCGAGCTTTGTATGTGACTGGGATTAGCATTCGGATGATGACGAGATTATTGCTATTCATTGACTTAGCATCTTTTTATACTAATTATAATAGCTTTTGCCAGCAGCTTCGCCTGTGTGGTATTATGTTCACGTTCCTGCTTCCCATGGGAACATATTCCAGGGATAAAAAGTAGCTTTGTCTTATTCCAGACTATAATCTATACCTGTACCAAATTTCAGTCAGATCCTTTGAGCCGTTTTTGCATAAAAGAAACAAACATTCACACCCACAAACTTTCGTATTTATAATATTAGTAGGATTTTTATAATGACTGATTGTAGTTCACTTGTCGAAACCCTCGTTAGTTGCACGAATATGTCTACATGTCGTGAAAATTTAGTGTTCAATAAAGCAAATATTGACAAGTTTCTCGTACCAAATTGTCACCTGTCAAGGCGTATTTCCACAATGAACATACATATGAAAATGTGTCGCAGTGACTCTACATAATTGTAAATTGTCAATTAGGTATGACGACATATTAATAATCTAAGGGTATGACTAACAGTTGCCTTTGACTTCGCCCCACAATGAAGATCTTGCAATAAATTTATCTAACACTATCAACATTAACACCAGTCTTGCAAACCCGAATAAAATTCTTAATTCTCCTTCTTTCTGTGTCCCTTTGTTTGCCTGAAGATTTATTGCTAAAGGGATTAAATGATAGGTCAACGCTCCCGGTTCTTCGTAAGAAACTACTGCGGACCCTAATTTAGTGGTTTCGGTAAGTAGGTAACTAAAATCCAAGATAACTTCAATAGATAGATATGCTTTCTTGCGTTTAGTTGGTGGTACTATTTTTAGTTTCTTCGCCTGTATTATAATTATTTTTATAGCATTTGAGAACTCTCCTTTCGGTGACTGAAAGTTAAGCAGTAGACGTGATTAAAATATATGCAGGTCTAAAGCAGGCTGTTTCCACTAAAGATATGCGAGAATACGTAGCGAGGGAAGTGTTTGTTAAGAACCGATACAATCATTTTCATTTATCTAGCTTCGCTCAGAGCCGCTTCAATAAAAACGACTCAGCGGAGCGAGGTTTTTTTCACGCTGAACAAGGAAAGAATATGACATGCTATGGATGTGATTTAAATGAAATTGGAAGGAGAAATATTTCATTCTAAGAAATGGCAATAAAGTGCAACCAGGATGATGCAGTATAGAATAGTTGTTACTAGGAACTCCGTCCGCTAGGAATTCGGTGCCTGTTCCCATTGCGGATATAGTCTGAAGTGAAACTTGACGTTGGATATTTTATTTTTAAACAAACTTTCGGGAGAAACCGCGTGCAACAGCTAGTTATATTATAAAAATGCCACTCCGTCCCTCCACGAATACAAGCTCACTTAAAAATAACATTAAGGGAGAGGCTATTACTTCTGGCCGTATTTTATTTACTTAAAAAATTCTTTTACTTTCCGCCCCGTCGTCCGAGGAATATTTCGAACATATTTTTTGTTGAACCAGCTACCAGCTTAAATGTTTTACGCAAAAATATTTCGAATAAATAATTTATTTTCCAATAATATTACGCGAAAAGAGCTCAGTTCGTTTTTAAAGCAATTTTAGAAAGAATTTCAAGGTTGTTCGTAATAATTGAAATAACTTCGAGTCGAGCTCTTCACTGGAAAAATACCTCCATGTACAGTACACTACTACTTAAAATTGTGTTATTTTACTGGGATGTATTTGCCACATTGCTCACTAAGATCTTCAGGGCCCAAGCAACCTAACCTGCAAGTTGGTACGCCTGCTGATCGACGGACAAGGCTTTGACGCCGACTTTCCTCTCGGCGCTGGAAGGACAGACGGCAGTCGCTCTCATAAAGGCCATGTAAGTCAAACCAGGAGATAGAGCGAGCAAATTTTGGATTCGGGTGATATTTACTTGAATTGACAAATTTGAATTGAATTCCATGTCGTTAGACGACGGTCGGTGAACCGCGGGCATCTGCTTATTTATTTACGCGTACACTATACAACTATAATAACATTTCGCCTTTATTATCCTTATTTAGGACGACACCGAAACCCAAAAAAATAACCAAATCTAAATAAAGAAAGAAGGTTGCCCTTATCTCTATTGTAAGTATACGTTATCACGTATCCTCCGCAACACATGTACAAATATACATCATGAACGAAATTGCGGACAGTTTTGGTCCCAGCGCGTCCGTCTCGTACATATTGTTGGCTTTCCGCACGCGATAAGAATTACTGTATATATACGTATCTTAGGAATTACTGTATATTACGTAAGACGAAGACGCGCCAAAGTCGCGACTCGGTTGCGGCGTCCTTTTTGAGGCTTCTTCTTCTTCAACCTAGCGTTAATCCCAGTCGTACCTATCCAAAACTTTCACTTCGGAGTCTGGGTCCGCTTTACCAGTCTTAACTGCGGATTTGGCTGGACCTCGATATTTTCCGTGAAGCGACTGCCATCTGACCTTCACAACCCAACGATGATATTAGGCGATATCGAAGCATTGCAGCTAGACCGTTGTTGTTGGACTTTTTAGGGCTCCAACTACCCGTCCTTTTTGAGTATCATACAAAATTTATAGAAGCGTCGTGAAATGAAAGTGAAGAAAGATACAAAAGATTGAAGAAACTAGCGGTCACGACACTTTTGATGATTGTGCTCTATGTTAAAATAGCTAGAAAAGACGCAAGAGACGAGTTGCTGATGAGACGGTGCCGAAAAGGGTACTCGGAGGAGTTATTTTAAACACGTGAGACACGCGCGCCCGCTCATCAAAACTAAATGTGAGAAACATCTTCGCGCCCTGTCTGCGTCCGGTCCGCGCCCCGTCGCTTCGATTTACATTAACCGTGGACGCGCCTGCGACGCAACTATGACGCGTCTTCATCTTAAATCTAATCTGTTTGTCCCAACCCTTAGAACTAACACAGACGTCATGAAATACACATGTGATAATACGTCCTTTGATCCTCACTATCGGACATCTTCGGGCTTTTGGAATAGATGGGTAATGCGGAATGTCGTCATTTGATAGAAAATATGTATATTCACGGCTTTACTTTATGAGTGTAAAGGTAGTATCTAGCTATCGGCGATGAAAGAAAATATTCAACAAATAGAGACGTACGCCTCAGTCTATGGACTTGTGACGACCTGTATGGCGTAGCGGTATTGCATTCGACTGCTATGTAAGCCCGAGGTCGCAGGTTCCATTCCCGCTCAGTGCAAATAATGTTTATTCGCATTGGCGAAGCCGTGCGCAATAATAGACCAGACTGGTTTAAATGTCATATCCAATTTTGGGTCTGACCCGGCATCGACTGATTTTAATTATGTAGGTACCCGTTTCTATTAGAGATCGGCTGAAACCTTCAATGCAAATATAGAAAATTTAAATTTATAACACTCAGCGGGTCGAAAATAATTTTATTACTAACATCAGTCTTAGCATTTGTTCGGTGATTGGACACTAGCTATGTATAGTGATGTCCTTTATTTAACTGACTTCAAAAAAGGAAGAGGTTCACAATTCATTTTTTTTCTTTGTTGCCTCAGAACTTTCGACAGGTTGAGCCGATTTTAATGATTATTTTTTATTTGATAGCTAGCTAGCAATAAAATTGAAGTAGATTTTTTGTAAGACTTATTATTTTTACACCTCACTAGAGCTAACAGTCGGACTCAAAGGGTTTTAGACGGCTCAAGTCCGAGTTGAGATATCCGACTCTACTAAACCAATTTTGATCAAAATTACGATAGATTTTAAGTCTGACGATCATCCTTCTAACAGAAAAAACCTCATCAAAAGCCGTGCGGCTAGTTTTTGCATTCATCGCGAACAAACATACAAAAATCGAAACGTACAACATTATTTCACCTATCTCATAGACAATACAGATATAACTATTTTATTACCTACCGTTGCGATACTGAAATAAGATAAAGTAATATTGGTAAATATCAATTTGAGTGAACCCTTATCAAATAATAAATAAAATATTCAAGCTATTTATTTATATACGGAACTAATACTCCGTTGTTTATACTGGCAATGGAAGGCTTAGAAGCTAGAGGGTTACATTATTTATTTAACGTGGACATCTTTGATATGCTTGTTATGAAGACCTTTCAGAATCCCGAAATTATTGTATACAGTTTAATAAGAATTGTTCTTGTGCAAAACTACCTCTAAATGGTAAGTGAAAAGAAAAAAAACACAATACACTACCATACTACACTACGCTACGCTACGCACAACACTGCACTGCACTGCACTGCACTACACTGTACTGCACTGCACTGCACTGCACGGCACTGCAGTATACTACACCGCAATAAGAAAAATAATCCTTAAATCCAGTGTCACTTTTGATGATTTGAAGATTCTAATAACGTACCCACACATTAAAATGTATTCAGGCATTTAAAGGTTATGATGGCAAAAATAAACCTATACAATAAATACTGCGATAACATCAGACTCTATATCTGTCCTGTGGAAACAATTAGACCCAGAAAAAAACGGCATAATAGTCTTTAATTAGCAAGCAAGAGGATAGAATCTCAATTTTAAGGTACTAGTTAATAAACAGACAAACATTAAGAATTCCGAAAAAATATTTTTCTGTTTAGAATCGTTCATTTAACATGACACACGTATTTTTTTAAATATCTCCAATGTACAGATAGGTACAACTAATTTAAAATTTTATGATAGTATCGATGTCACCGGTATTATACAGGCAAGCATCGATTTCATAAAAACTAATCGCATTGTTATTGAAAAATGAGTATAAAACTACGATTCGCGATCTGCAACCTTTACAAGAACAAACAGTTTTAATTAACTTCCGTTTCAACAACTGAGAAAATAGAACTATATGGGTCAGCGAACTTTGCTTTTGAATACATAATATTTGGTGGAAAACGGCTTTAGAGGTAAAATATTTTTGACGTGTTAAAATGTAAATGTGTTCTGTACCGCATAATTTTGCAGTACTTTGAAAAGACCGCATTTAATTTGAAGTACGAATTTACACGTTTAAATAAGTTCAGTCTGGTAAAGGTTTATTTGATTTTGGATGTTTGTTGAACAGAAAGTACATTAGAGATAATGAGAAGTTTAAATGAGAATAAATTAACTTTTGTATTTAAGGAGTTTCAGTTGAAAGATTATATTATTAATATCATAAACATAAAAGTTTGTGAGTATGGATGTTTGGATATTTGTTACTTTTTCACGTAAAAACGGTTAAACGTATTTGGTTGAAATTTGGTATGTACAGGAAGAGAATACTTCACTCCACATCAAAATGGGTTCCATAAAACCGCGAACAAACAAACATACCTACAGGTCAAATAAATAAAATGTTTCAAGTCAGATAACAAAGGTCTTTTCACACAAGAGGTGCGAACATTTTAATGCGAATCGGCTACTAAGCTCTATTTATATTCAAGAAAAGAAATACGACAATATATTTCCGATGAAATATTGGACATGACTATGGATACGTACAAAGGGCAACCGAAAAAATAGCATCATGAACAATGAGTAAAGGTCGTTAAGTGACTTTTGGAAGCGAACAACAAAAGGGTGAATGTTAGATAAGGCTCACATTCAATAAGCTATAACTCAGTTTACAAGGATAAAGGACTCAAAAAAATCTCCGGAGATATAATACGAAAATATTTTTAACTGACTTCCAAAAAGGAGGAAGATTACTCGAAAACGCCTGAACCGATTTAGATTTCTTATATTATTTCACAGGTTGCATTTGAATTCCATAAAAATATGATGATAAGTTTCGGAGACAGACAACGGAACTCTTCAGTAAATAAACAGTGATTGCTGCTATCGCATATTGTTACATCAAGCTTATATATTCTCTAAATGAATTCCTAGTTCAATGTATATCTGTTTGGTGTTCGGTGTATATGGCTGTCGTTTATAAACCGATTTTAAAAATCCGTTTGACATCGGTTTTGATTTAGCTCTCGGGTGCAGATGGTTCCATATGAATTAATTACATTTACTGAAAAGGGTGGTTCAAATAAAATATAAACCAAAAAAATAAAAACGATTTCAAAAACCAAAAACCCACTTAAAACAAACACAAAAAAAAACTGATTTATGGATTTTATTCCTAAAGGTAAAAATACGTTTTAGACTTTTTTGTTTGATGTCAGTGCCAATAGATACACAACATAAAAGTTCAATGTTCGATTTCAACCGAAAAGTCTCATGCGTAATTTTGTCTTTTAAATTAAATCGGTAAATCCTGTCATTTTCTTTTTCGGAGTCTGTTTTTGGTAACTTTTTGGTTTCAGAAGTTATTTTTTTTATCAATATATTAATCAACGGTGATTATTAAATAACAGCAACATAATAAATACCTTCGTTAATTACGTAGGTAGTTAAGTGGGCGTCTAGTTTAAGCAACCACAAACTTTTGTTGTATTGTGAATACCAGTCGCGTAGGTGTACTGTCGCGAGTATGTAGGCGTAGGTACTGGTTATGCAACCGTGTGGGCGTTTTGATTAGTCGTTATGGATTGAACAGTTGCAGTCACAGTATATAATCCTAAGAATATTATAAACGCAAAATTTTGTAAGTATGGACGTTTCGACACGATGAAAAAGCCGGTAAATATCGTCATGACTGTTGACTATCTTGGAACCTCTTTTTTGCGTAGCTTTACAATATATTTTTCCTATAACGTGAAAATGTTTAAAGGTAGTATCTAATATACTCACTCTAGTGTATAAAGACGCAAAAGATATCGTAAAAAGTAATACATTTTGTTAATACATTTAATACATATTACTTTTTGTTGGTGTGGTATATAGAAATGTATATGCCTCTAGTTCTGGCTCCCTTTTATGACAAATTATTTCCGTTGTTACGCTCCTGTAAGTTTATAAGAAAAGGTACGTTTTTCGATGTTTTGTACCAAAATGTTATGTAGTTCGATATAGAAAACTATAAAATATTCGAGAGAAAATACGAAACTATCTAGATTAAGTGAACAAGAAGAGAAAAAGGTAACATAGAAAATATTTAACGATACAAATTCAGTTGAAAAACAGACAAAAACATGTGCTAGAATTCGAATAAATACAATTTGTAAATGTGACTGAAACGGAGTAGTACATTGAAATTATCAGGTACAATTAACACTGATCGAATTTCAAAAATAGGAAAGTTGTATTATATCCACCTTGAAGTTGAGTCTCATCGATGCGACGTCTACTTATATACGTAGGTATATTTTGATTTTAAATCTGTTTATTCATTCAAGCAAAGCCACTCTCTGCATTATATCAGGAATCAGTACGTAGGTAAACAATAAATACACTTTTATCTTATACAGCAATATATATTTAACATTTCCACCCAGTACACAACGAATTTATGACCAGAAACTTCCTATCCAATTGGAAGTTAATATCATATTAAACTGACAATCGTTGCACCTTTTTACTTTATGCCCGTCATCCATAGCGTTCACCGAATCCTTGAGTAAGTAATACCGTTAACCGATATAAATACATTATAACCTTCAGCTAAAAGGTTTTACTCCAGAAATTGATTGATGAAATTTCTCATCCTCAGCAAATTACCACGTTATAATCGACTGCTCTTTGATTTTTTATGAAAGGAAAGTAATGGAGGTTCCTGTTTGAAACATATTTATTAGCGTGATTTATAGCTTGTTTAAAAATAACGTTTATTAATATACCTTCAACCTACGTATTATGAAGTAAACGTTTTGTACTGACTTAGTATTGTGGGGTAAGCACGGAATTACCTTCGAATAAGAAGCGTATAATAGTCGTAATGAGAGATTGAAGACAGTCAATGTATCGCGATCCGGTCAATAATATTGATGATATCGATATGCAAACGCGATATTATTGATGTACAAACAAAATGTCAAATACCGAATACTACATAGGATTGTAATATAATATATTGACTGTCTCCAGTCCCTCGTTACGAATACTATACAGTCTATACACCTGCTATTCGAATGCAATATCATGGTCACCCTACGGCACTTTTTTGACAGCTGGGGCTGCAGTCTCGACATTGATCGCTACGACTTTGCTACCGGAATCGCAAGTTAAGATAGCGACAAGCGACGGTTGCAGTAACGATTCTTGCGTCAAACGATAGTCTGTACATTTTAGGATGGTCAGCAATCTGGAGATACCGATAAATCGTTAAGTTTGCGATGATATTCGTTAAGATACCGACATAAATCGTTAGTTTGGAAAGTAGAGACTACCAAATATCGTTATAATATATTTGCGTCGCTAGGAGTTTAGCGACCGAATTCGATAGCTAAGGCGTTGCGATAAATATCGAGACTGCCTTCCCTGGAGGCTATAGATATTGCAAGAACATCACTGACCTATAAGAGTCGGGCCATAATAAAATAATGATTGCGGTTTAAGGAATTTGTCAATGATCGTCTTTCCAATTTAAAAAGATTTATGAACAGAAGATTAATGGGAAATGAATATTGATATCAAAGTAAAAAATATAATAGCTTCCATCGAACCATATTAAATAAAAGCTCAGTCAATATGAAGAAATTGAACGAATGAGCGCCTCCATAGAGTTCCATACACCGTATTTTTTTTCATAGAGCGATTAGGGTGCTGAGCCTCGGAACGAAGATAAGATTAGAACTCACAATATTTATTTACTTTATGGTCACTAAATAAAAGATTAATTTCTTATTTTACTGTTTACGTTTCTTTCTTTTATTATTTAATACAAAATAGCAAATGGAGTCGCGGGCAGCAATTAGTAAAATCTAATCCGACCCTCATTCACTCTAGTGTAACGCTAGTACACCAAAATCAACAGAGTGCCTATATTGAGTTTTTGCGTTTGCCATTTCACACTCGCTAGTGAGCGCGTAAACGCAAATTTGTATGGAATTGGATTAGCGCCGCCTGGTGGCAAACGTGGGAATCATTTTTCGGTGAGCAAGTTAGCTCCTAACGTGATACTCCGATTCACTTTATAACTCAGTGACAACTTCTGTCAAAATTTTTTGTACAACTCAGTAAGTATAGGCACTCTGTAATGACCCACGAACACACCGAGTTATGATATTTGGGAAGCCTCAATAAAAATTAAGCTAGAATGGCAATTAATCAGAAGTAAATTGGAGGCGATAGAAATATTATAAATCCACTTCCATCCTTAGCAAACGGGAGACAATGGTTACAAAAAATGTTACAGCATCTATATAAAACCTTTGCAATACGAGTAATATGTATTTAAATGTAAGCGTGACTGTTATTTTTGTATGTAAATGAAGGGATGGGGGACCCTCAAGAGTTTATGGACTACATCATACAGCTACATCTCGACGAGTTTAAAACGAGACCAGAATATATAATATATTTCTTCATTTACAAGGTAAAGTAAAAAATAATTTCATAGAGATTATTTTTTATTGGTAAATATTATAATGAAGGATTAGTGTATTTTATTTTAAAGATCTTTATGATTTAACAAAGTTTATCTTCTTATTATAACGAAATGTATATTTCTAAGCTGCTTATTAAGTGTAGGTTATCAAGATTCTCACAAATATGAATAGAACCATTCACAGTCATCAAGTAGTGAATTATTTCTTAATGAATAAGTTTAACTGAAATTATCACGTCATCCTTCAGTTTTCTCGTACACCCACTGAATGGGTCTGGCTTTGTGTTGTTCTTCAAGCGGGGCGTGAAAATAGATCTATCAAGGCCGTCTGGGTAGAGATCACCATTCTAGGCGACATTTCCTGGAAATTATGGCCACTACTTTTTGGACTCAACCTTAGCTTACCATCAATCCGGCGGACTAAATTTGAAAAAGAAAGTAGTATAAAAATCAATATATTGTAACATTAAATATACTTACTCTCGTATATTTAACTAAAATATTTGTTGGAATTTTAACTATAGTCCCAAAGATAAGGTTCGACTTTCAAAATTAACTAGTTCACATATCTTCTACAGTTCTATGTCTAAGCTGCACCAAAAAGATATTTGTGGAAAACTGCGTTCAAGTTTACAGACAGGCTCTCGGCGCGGCGGTAGAAAGCCATTTCCTGTCTATTTATCAGATTTACTAGACATTTATTGACTGCGACTCCGCGGCTGAAACCCTTATCAATTGACTATTTCCATTCAGTTGGTTTCTTTTATTGCCACTGCTAAGCGTCATGGTCGACGGGTGTTCCAGTCCATTGTATAAGCGGCGACATAGGTATAGAGAGGCTAATTTATATTTTCTGAATACTTAGAAGAAAGTTGAGTTTTTAAACGGTTTTATTGAAGTGGACCTGTTTGTTTTGAAATTTGACCCCTTTTCTGTTGACGAATTGATCTGATATTTGGCAGAAAAATAGAATCGTTGGACGTAGCGTAACTTAAGTAAAATATATATTGAATAGTAAATAATATATTTACTATTTACTTTAGTTTTTGTCTGATCAATGTCATAGATTGATGAATAGAGTGGTGTAGTGACTGGTACTTAGGACCTACTGAATTATTTTTTGGTTATTAGTACATAAAGCCGTTTAGTTTAAAAAAATTACTTAGGTACTTTATTTTATAGCTCAAGTCCCCATAATTTGTACATAATATAATGTCCATCGGGGATAATGTTCCTTTCAACCTTTCAACGTTTCAAATAGTGAAACATTTTTTTGAATAAGTGCTGGGATTCCAAAGATTAAGATAGTACTACACGTTCGCTATAAGTTGAGACCTGACCGCTAGACGTCACCGGCACGTGTTTGTACAGCGCACAAAAAAATATCGTAAACAAGTTTCTGCCCGAGTCGTTACCTACCTGTCTACCTATTTTTTTGCAAACAATACATCACGGGCGACTGAGGGGCAGTGCAGGAGGAAGTAGGCGGAGAGCCTAGGTCTCAACTTATAGCGCACGCGTTATAGAAGACTATAAAATACTCACAAATACAGCCTCTCCTTATAAGTATAGATTTTCTACTTATCGCAAGTTTATGCACACGTTTTACTAATACTAAACTACAACTTATACTGAAGCTTACCCAACTGAGCATTCAAGCTCCTACCGGCTTACTTACCTTTTAAGGACTTACCGACACATACAAAAAGCCAATAAAAGGGAACGTTTAACTATTGGGGGCCGTCGAAAAGGGACGCGATGAGAAAAATCTTATTCTTAGCACAAATCGCTGGGGTGTGATTTGTGATAATCTTCAAAGGAATTGCTTTTTTACAGCATTTAGATATACAGATATCGAAAGGAAAATATTTGAAAGATACCAAAAAGTTGTAGTAACTATCACATAGTTACTTTTTATTATGGGAACGATGCATATTAATGTAAAGGTTTTGTTATAATTTTTAGACGGTGGAGATTTTTCACAATTTAATTAGTAGGTACTATTAAATATTCTGTGATTTCATTAAAATGGCCGTTCATGTAAAACTTCAACTCCGTTGGAATTAATGAAAGGGTAGACGTATAGTTCTGTCAAATTATTCCGAAGCATGCTTCGAAATAATTAGACAGAACTATTCATTGAGATATCCTATATAATAAATGTGAAAGTTTGTGAAAATATTTGGATGTTTGCTACTCAATCACACTGTTACGACTGGAAGTTAGTTAAGGGATAATAGTGCGAAATAACACAAAAAAATAATAATCAATATAAATGTTTCAATTCTGTCGCAACAATTTTTTATAGAGGTTTCTTTCATCCATTCGCAAGTAGCATCCGTTTTTTCCTTCTAGCGATAAGGAATATGGGTTCGCTGTATTATCCAAATTAATTCAGAAATACAAGGAGCAGCGCCCTCACGTTGTCAAAAATAGAATTGCAAATTGCAACCATGGTAGGTATTCTGTAGAGAAATTCTTTGCGGGTTCGGCCATTACTTTCTCATTCCGGTACACACCCGGCCGGAATGCACCACAATGAGAAACTTGTTATTCCGCTACTCACCCGGGCCGTAACATCCCTGTTGTTTCTTTTTCTGTCATGATACTTACAACTGACTGTACTTATATCGGTCACTTCAATATGACTTCACCTCCCCTGATGGTAATGGAAACCATTACATACACTGATAATGGTACAATGGTGGCCAGCAGCTTGACTACCTCACTAGATATTTTTAGACACCGCGCTTAAAAGACCCAGGACTATAGGAAGAAGGCAAAAAATGTGTTGGCAAAATTTCCAAGTTTTTATGGTGCGACAAAGAAAAATGTAAGTACTTACTATTTTCAAAAAACTTACCCAAGAATATCCAATTACCAAGAGATTAACCCATGGGGACGAAGTACATCACGGGTGGAGCCGCAGGATACAGCGAATAGTTTAAAAGGTATTCAGAGTATTGGGTTTTATTTTTTTTAAAGAAAAGAACTGATGTCACAATCCATTTTAAAAACATTAACCTATTTATGTAATTTTCGAATGGGCACACATAGAAACCATAACATTGTGAGTAAGCTTAACATACATCATATTTAGTAGGTGCGTAAATCTTCCCTTTGTACAAAGCTTTACTAATTTTTAGGGTTCCGTACTGATGTACAAAACGAAAAAGAATATTGTCTATCTATCAGTCTGTCAAGAACTTTTTTAAGAACGATCGGTCTCTCCCAGCCACCTTTTATGCCTGTAGTACACCTCTGCTCGGCTGTTAAACTGAAACGACGATGCCGCCATAGTTTTGTCGTAAGTTATCAATACTTTGGTCCCGTTCTAACTCACAAAACTGACTATAATATTGTTTCCTTCTAACATGATTTCGCCCGCTCAGGCGTAGCACATCTCCGCTTCTCTGCATCTGGGCCCATAGACAAGTGACAAAAGTCTAAATCGCTAAGGAAACTAATAGATTAGGTCGACCATTCACACTCCAGCTCGTGATTCCGCCGCGGTGCGCGCATCGTACGCCGGCGACGAGCTTCGATGTGATTGGTCGACCTAATCTATTCGTTTCCTTAGCGATTGTTAGCGCTTTAGACTTTTGACACTTGTCTACGGGGGCTGTTTCGCTATATAGTACAGCGAAATATATGCAACACTACGTTGCATAGTGAAACTATGGTATCGTTTTTTCTGTTTTCGTTTCTCAGTGGAGGTGTACTACTGGTGTTACAAGTCGTCGTTCCCACCTTTTGTTTAGCGATTGCCGGTCTTCATTGTAGAACTCACTTACGGCCTTTCAGTCAGTACAGTTTGCTTAGTCTGTGTTCTACGTTGGTAACTTTAGTTCTTTGTTGGATGGCCTGATTTCGAACTTTATCCTTCAAAGAAACTAGCAGTGGAAGTCACGCACTCGGTCCGTGACTTTAGTTTAGCCCTACAATCAGTGTTCACGTCTTGGTACCGAAGTTCATAACAAACAGAGCACACCGCTAGTTTCAATTCCAGTTGGTAGTCTGACAGCGACTTGTATCAATCTATACTTAAAGCTAAAGTTTGTTTGCTCGTTTGGTTGAACGCGCCAATGGTGACTCCCATTCCAGAGACTTTATCTTTAGCTTACTATCAGGCGAGGTGAAGTCATATTTCCGACATAAAAAAAATCTCAGACACTAGTTCAAATTTTTTGTGATGAATAATAGCCCATTTTATCGAGGTAGGTTATAGGTTATATCATCACGCTGCTATCCAGGAGAAATGAGTAGTAGTCATAATGCTAACAAATTTGGTGAACATTGGGTTAAATGGGTGCCACGGAGGATCTAAGTATGTCAACCTTTGAGACACTAGATATAAAACTCATTCACTCGTCTAACTCGCATAAGCTTACCTTACCAACGTGGCTTAGGCCCTCAAGAAGGTATAGGGATCCTAATTAAATAGTATTATTTAGGACAATATAATACAGATGAAGGTAATCCCCCTGTAGGATGATTACATTACATACATACATACATTTGAACCAGAAATTCAATTAATATATTTCTACCTTTAATAAGAAATTGATTTCCAGTTATTGACATTGAACATCAATGGTTGGTACATTTATATCTTAAATCTAATAAGTAGCATCAAAAAAAAATCTTGGTTACAACATTACTTAATTACATAATGTTTCCTTTTTCCTACACTCCCGGGTCTTTTAAGTGGACTGTGGAAAAGCATCTGATGAGGCCGTCAATTAGAGGATCACCATTGAATAATCTATATCTATATTGATGGCTCTCACTCCAAAGTTTACCTTTGCCTTACTATCAGACGAGGTGAAGACATATTGACGTGACCTTTATAAAAAAAAATCTTTTGAGCAAATGCTCCATTTATCTTGCTTAGAGATATCCACGCAATTTCTAATAAATATTCGGTAGGTACACATTATGGAACATGATTTATACTATATTTTACATGAAATATACGCAATATTTTTTGCAATCAGATTAATGTAACAAACAGCTGTGAAATTGCGGCCCTTTGCACAATCATCGACCTAACAGTGTTTTATAGTTGAAGATTTATGCCGGTTCTAAATAGCCCGGAGGGATTTACGTCGGCTCAGTGACCCCGTTCTTGTTTCACAGGTTAAGGGCTAAATTAGAGGAATCAAATGTACTACTCGTACATCACTCCTACGTATTCCTACTCCTACTCCTACAGAATAACACCGCGGCCATGTAGTATTGTGTTCCTGGCGGTAAGTAGGGTAGCCAGAGCCCACATCCCTCTCATCCTCCAATCCCCAGCCTCAACGCACGTCCCCTAAACTTCCCAACCCTCCCCATCCTGGGTCGACAGCGCGAGTTTGACGCTCCTGATGATGCACACCATGTCTGCCACCTAAGTAGTATATAAAAAACATACCTACTTACTTAGCTTAGTAAGTAAGCGTTCCAATAATCTTTACGTGCTCTCCTGGATACGGGGGAGTCTCAATTTGTTAAGAAGGGTTACCTATCCTGTGACTAACCTGGCTAGTACTGCGTCACTTTGCATTATGTTAACCTTCTACAGCGCTATCTAGCCATAAAGTAACCATAGCTCAACTAAGTTAGTTGACAAATATACTTAATAGATTGTATCACCGCAATGTTGTAACCTACCTGTGCTGATACATAAAGTAGGTATACCTATAATATCAAGGGAAATAATATATATCATCGGTACAAAGTTACACGTTGATCAATCTGAAATAAATTATTATAATATTTTAACATGAAAACCAATTACATTACTGCCAGTGTTTGCATTGAATTTTTAACCATAACTCAAATTTCCGTTACCCGGAATAGCCTTAAATCGATTGTTCAAAATTAGCAATCGTTTATGCAGGATCATGGACCTCCATTGTTTTATGAGTAAACTTGGAATAAAATCTATTAGCTTTAGTCAATAAATCTTATTAAAGCTCATAAGCTTAGGGTAAACACCATAAATTCTACAGCATGTCCCAACTAAAGCTGTGTTATCTTGGGAATAGTGAGTGATTTCCATAGCAGATAAACAACATGATACCATAATTTGTGCTTAACATTAATCGTTAAGCATAGATTATGTTAGATTAGAGCAGTGGTAGAGCCTTCGACTGTTGAGTTACATGTTGCGGATTCGAATCGAATCTTATTTAACATGTAAAGCGCCACGTGTGAGCTACCCTAGTGGAAAGCTCACAGGCACAACTCGAGTATCGAGTACTCAACTTCAGAGGCCAGTGTGTTGGTGGATATACACCGCACTGAACATTTTCTTTGACAATCTTGTAAGCCTGCCCCTGATAAATCGTGTAGTATATCTGGCGTATAGAAATATTGTATAGTATTGCATTGGGCCAGTTTATAGGTGAGAAGGCATTTATGCAAGAAAAAAAATAGTCATTTCCACAACATTAGCCTCAGAGGTGCCTTGGCGCTTAACGTGTTCGAGCTGGCGACAATTACTCTTACTACGCAGTACAGAAACTATCAATGGGAGTTGTGTCAGTGAAGTGGATTATAGTACCTCTTTAGGTCGATTTATAAACAGGATCACTCATTCCACGACATCCATCATGAGTGCACTCTTAGAGGTGGCTGGTGGAGCTGCCTGTCACTTTAGCCGACGCAGGCCATGATGATGGTGCGAGCCCCTTTCATCCAGGGTCAAGACGGTGACACCGTTGTTTCCAAACGCGAGGAAACCACCTCGTAATCCTTCACCTGCGAGGGCGTGTGGTTTTAGACGGTTCAAGTCCGACTGGCCGGCGCGTTCCCGAGGAGATTGCTGCCTGAAGAAAAGAACCACTCATTCCAAGTAATTTATTGTAAGTACATCGTAGTTACTTTCACCACACATACATACACTAGTCGGTTCACTCTTAATCTAGTTGATGTTCACGACTACCAAGGCTATAAAAAGTTCATATAGTAAGAGAACCCATAACAGTACGGTTCGGCGTAAATTTCAAATGACGCATAAATGAGTCATTAATATATATATAGCTGCTCGTGCTGATTCACTCACTCATTGGTCACCTCTCCTGAACAATTTTGTATGAAATTTTTTTTTTTCACCGATGGTTACGTATAGAGGATGGAAATTCATTCGGAGGAAAAATATGGAGAGAGCTGATGATGGAGGATTTCGGAGACGGGTGAAGAGCACGCTTAAGGTATTGAAGATAGGTTGGTGGTGCTTGAGCAAATGTCACTCGAAACGTCATTCAATTGCCAGTGACCTGAAAAAAAATTCAAAATGGCGAAAAAAAATGGCCGCCATAGAAATTTCCTCGGTGTCCATCTCGGAGAGTATAAAAGATGGAAGAGTAGTTTCTTCGCAAAAGATGATCAGGATCCAAAGGTCTACTCGATGAATAGAAAAAAAATTCAAGATGGTGGAATTTATTTTTCTATAGAAAATGTATGGCGAACATTGAATAGACTACAAGTTTTGAACTATGCAAGACTTTGATTTATACATAGTTTCTTTTTAAAATGTTTTTGTGGAAGAACTCTTAGTCAGAAATATGTAGATAGATGATGATCGAGGGTTTGGAAGATGGGTGAGAAGCACGGCCAAGGTATTAGACATAGGTGAGGGCTGCTCAAACAAAAAATACTTGGAACCTCATCCAATTGGCAGGGAGATGGAAATAAATCCAAAATGGCGGATTCAAGATGGCGTCAACACAAATGTCATGGGTGTCTCTCTCAGAAAGTATTAAAGATGGATGAATTGTGTTTCAGTTCACCTCTGCTGTATTTTTTTTCCCTGATGCTTTCATATAAAGGACGAAAATTCACTCGGAGGAAAAATATGGGGATTTTGGAGACGGGTGAAGAGCACGGCCAAGGTATTGAAGATAGGTATGGAGTGCTCAAATAAAAACCACTCGGAATCTCATCCAATTGTCAGTGAGCTAAAAATATAACCAAAATGGCAGATTCAAGATGGCGCCCATACAATTTTCGACAGCGTATATCTCACAAAGTATAATAGAAGATAGAAGAGAGGTTTTTTGGCAAAAGATGATAAGGACCTAGCCTAGAGGTCTACTCGATGAATAGAGAAAAAATTCAAAATGGCGAAATTTATTTTTCCATACAAAATATAAGGCGAATATTGAAGAGACAAATGTGCAAGACTTTGATATGCTTTTAACCGACTTCCAAAAAAGAGGTAGTTCTCAAAACGGCCCGTTTATTTTCATTTTTTTGCAAAGATTTTTTTAAATAACAGTAGAAGTTTTCGTCTTGGTCCCATAAAAAAATCTGGATCCAACTCCTTAATCCTGATGCTGAAAGATTACTGCCCGCCTAGGCCCTAGGTTATCAAGATTCAGAAAGTGTTCATTGTGAATTAATATTATAGGTACCAAGCAACGACTTTATGGTTAGATTTCAAGTCCCAACCCCTCAACCCTGATAATGCAGGGTACAGCTGCGCTCACAAACTAAGTATAGTGATTCAGAAACTGCGGATGGTGCAATGCAATAATATTTTAAGTACCAAGCATAGACTACATAATTGAACTTCGGATCCCGACTACGCAATCTTGATGCTGCAAGGTGCTGAACTCTTAAACCATGGGGATTCGAGAATTTCTTATATTTTTATTTATTTATAAAAACTTCATGCACATATGCAACAGGCATTCTCTACCAGTCAACCTTATAGGTGGTGTAGAGAATAACATAGCATAGCATAGCATAGAGAATAACATAACAGCATTTTAGGCATCAAGCAACAGCTTCATGATTACACTTCAAGTCTGAATTCCACAAACCTGATGATGCAGGGTACAACACTCCTAAACCATAGAGAATAAGGAACTGTTCCTGGTGAAATAATAGGTACCTATTGTAAATGCCGAGCATAGACTTTTGTTAGGTATTGAATTCCAAGTCCCAACTTTTCAATCTAACCACAAATTCACGGTTTTCAGATTTTTCCCCCTGTCTGCTATAAGGCATACCGATAGGTAGATATGTCAAAGTGGAAAGAAGAAAGAATTTGTGGCTACATTACACAAAAAGAATTAAATTGTGGTCATGAACTAATAATTAGTATTTTAAGTAAGATAACTATATCAAGTGGAGTATCATATGAAAGGGCTTCACCTGTGCATTCTGAAACAGCTTTTTGTTTATTTTTATACGTCATAGTTTTTGAATTATCGTGCAAAATGTCGAAAAGGTGTGTGTGTGTTTAAAGGTGAACCATGAACCGTAAGTTGACCCATAGAGTTAAAATAGCGGGTGAGAAGTTATGTTTTACGCATTAAAAACACCTTTCTTAAGTTACCCGTGACTACTGTAGTAGGTACCGCTAGCGGTACTTTAGTGTTTCTTGAAAAGAATCAGTGCTGGCAAAATAATGGGTAATTGTTATCCTACCGGTTGCGGCAATTTAATAATTAGCACTAAAGGACCGCTGTTTAGCCCAGTAAAATCTTCAGAAAATCAGAATTCTTTTTTCGGCGTTAATATATTGAAAAAAAAAAAAGATTTAATTAAAAAAAATTGAATAAGCACTATAAAACGACAAAGTGTTAGAGTGAACAAAAATTGTCAGGATTGAATGAAATTTTAAGCAATTGCATGCTAACTATTTCCAAATGATTTTCTGATTGCAAAAAATGATCATCCCGTCCTGGATGATCATTTTTTCCGATCAGAAAATCAATTGTCAGGATGATTTCGAAAATCGAATATTTAAATGTCTAAGTAGGTATTTATTATTTTGTTGATAATAATAAAAACGGTTTTAAATTCTAACATTTAAAATAATAGGTTTATAATATTATGCTTAGAATTATACATAGTACATAACACTTAAGTAGAATGTTTGTTAATTTTTAGACGAATACGGACGATGTTCTTTTTTTAAATCCGGAGTGAAAAAAATATAAAATATTTTACCTTTCAGATTTCGTTCTACGTTGTATTTCTTCTGCGTGGAGTGTTCTAATTGTTCTAAACATATTTTTAGAGATTTATCAATCTCAAGAAGTTATTTATTATTGTTTAATTAATTACATAAAATTATTATTATCTAATTACATATTTCAATTTGGTAGTATTTCGTATTAAACTTTTAAGTGTTGGAGGCTTAGTAATGGGGCCCGGTTGGAACCTTTCTGGTACAGAACCAAGAAAAACTGTTACATAATTACTTACACACCAAAACTTTAAATCCAAACGGACCCCTGTTCCAGGTTCCTGTTGTCCACTCATCTACGTGGTCCGCTTTAGCGGGCCGCGCACCCACGCGCCCTACTAGTTCCGTATATTTATGGACGTCACTTCTATTACGATAAGGGTTCGGTTCCACCAAATCAGAAAACATCGAGGTTAAGAACATCATGAATCGAATGAGGAATTTGTTAAAAAACCTACTTATAACCTTGTGTCCTTTCAAACATGCTATTCTCAATTTAATTTTTTTTTTATGTTGGACACGTCAACATGACTTTACCTCGCCTGATGGTAAGCTAAAATTAAGACTTTTAACAAAATGCGTTAAAAGACAAGCAAAAACAAATGTCTTTCTCAAAACATCACCGTATACATTGTCTTTTTTTATGTCGACTAATGAAATCGCAGAAAAAAGTAAAGGGGGGGTTTAGGTAACGTTTTAGTCACGGGACACGAGAAAAAAAAGATATACGTCTAAAGACGCCATGCTAAGGGGGTAGAGCCTTCTGGGAACCAACTTTCACACAGGCGAGTCTGTAAGCTTTAAGTAAGCATTACGTTGCGAATTTGGCAGTAAATATTTCAGTCGCGTGTTTCTATCTCTATCTAATGTTATAATATATAGAAACACTCAAGACCAGAGCAAACAGACGTATTCATACACACAAATATTTACTCTAAGCTAGAAAAGCGCTTGAAATAGCAGAGGACCGCTCGATCACAACATCAAACAAATCGTCTTATATGTTTTTGCTGTCGGCTTGCTACTGACGCGCATTAACTATAGATGATACATGTATTTGTAAAATTTTCAGTCTCAGAGCTAGCGCAGATTTGAGACAAGACAGACGTATCGCGTAACAGATCTTGAAGGTATTTGACAGCATTGTTTATGAAACTGTTTTGTTTGAATTGGGGAAGTGTGCACTTTCATTATACTTCTGTAGAGTAGACGGACTATTGTCTGTTTTAAGACAGTCTTATCTCTAATGAGCACTAAGCCTTATATGAAAGAAATCAGCACTTTTATGTCAATATTTCACTAAACATATTATTCGTTATTAACTATTCGGCCCAACATGATACCACCACAAACCGCTTTCAAATTTCGGAATCAAAATCAAAAACTGTTTTGAAGATTTCTCTTTTCAACCAACTTCAAAAACGAAGAGGTCCTAATTGTATTTTTTAATAATTTATCTCAGAACTTTCGACTTAAGTCCGAGTCGGTCTTAGTACACTTGATGAGCGTGTTTACACGATACGAGTAGCATCCGAGTCCACTAGGTCCGTGCCTACACGTAACGTGTAAACGCGGCTTAAAGAACACAGGAGTATCTATTACTGTGCAGTCTTTGTGGCAGCCCCACAAACTCTAAGTCTAAAATAAAACACTCATCCAACATGCTTTGTGCTCGTCACCTTTAGCTTTTTATGCAGGCAGTGGAAAGTTGTTTCATCACATAAGTCTGTATACCTACAATAGTGTATTTATTCATTTTGATACTTTCAAAATTGTTATATGCATGTTAATATTGTTACTAACTATAAGTTTATAAAATGCAGCGTGTTGTAAGAAATAAATGAGGTATGAATAAGCAATTACTTGAATGCATTAATTTTTATGTATTCTATCAGAAAACTAAGAAAAATAACAAAATATTTTTATATAACTAACTGTTGACCGCGTGAAAATCTGATCCCGTTCACCTAAGGGTATGAATAGCCTACAACCTATTTCAGACCTACCAAATTTTGTACACAAAAAATTTCATAAGAATGGGTTAAGCCGTTGCGGGGAACTATGAATGACAAACACTGTGATAAAGAGTCCAATCTCACGTTAGGGAGTCGTTTTAATTGGGCTTTAGAAGCTCATACACATCTGACACAAACTAACAAATAGACAATAGATCAAGTTAAATAGAAGCTTTTTTATACTACTTAGTTGGCAGACAAGCGCACGGCCCACCTGATGGAAAGCGGTCACCGTAGCTTAATGACGTGTGCAACATCAAAAGTATCACCCTCGCGCTGCCGACCTTGGAGGGGATTTAAACCTTGTTAAATTTATCCTACCAAATTACTAAAAACTTACAAAAAATTAATGAGAATTATACTTTATGGCAAAGTAAATTAATGTTACAGTTATTTGAATCAAATATTCCACCTTTATCAAATATATTTCGTATTCATATTCCGAAGTTACGTTAAATCCGTACCTGGATCCGTACGGAGTATACACAGAGGAGCAATTAGGGAAGTTCATATCTCTGTAATAACTCTGTTACAGGATATGTTCAACCAGTGTGGATTTTCGTCAAATCAAACAATATCAACATTGTTTATCTTTTTCTTTTTTTTCAATTTATTTATTATTAAAAGCAAAACATTACATTATTAGTGCTAGCACATAAAAAACCACGAAGGTTTATACCTGTGCTATGCCTGACAATAACAGAACCTAGCTCAGATAATATTACACTCAGACAACAATCAACAGAATAAATAAATCTCTACCTACCCACAAAGAACTCAAAAAAGAAAAAGAACATTCATGTTTTTTGAAATATATAAAATTTGAATGAATTGATAAAACACTATTAACAAAAAATAATTATAAATTACATCTACAAAGAATTTAAATAATATTCTTTAAGTTTGCGTGTAACACCCGACATAGTGTTACATGACTTTATATTTGGGAGCCTATAAATTCTTTGTATTTGGGGGTAGTTCATTAATGAGCCGAGGGACAATATAGGCGGTAGTGTAATCTATATTATTAGCTGTGCCTGCGACTTCGCCCGCGTTGATTTTAATTTTTAACTTTTTATTGTTTTGAGCGGAACCCGAATCCTTTTTTTGTAAAATAAAATTAATATACCCCTTATAATATCTGTCAGTGAAATTCTAGTCATAATCGACGCAGCCGTTCCAGAGATTACCTTATTCAAACAGACAGAAAGTCAGACAGCCAAAAAAGTAAAATTGCTATTTGCTTTTTTTGTATGTATCGTACATATTATCTACTCATATGCATTCATTTAAAACCTATTACTTTGATATTACAAACAGACACTTCAATTTGATTTATATGCATGTAGAAGTAATATTTATGTATAATATGTGGCTGACACCATGAAATACCAATTTCATGGTATTTTACAACTCAGGTAAATGTAAAAGCGTATATTTCATTGTCCGGATGAAAATTTACCACAACTTTATGGCGTCGCATTTTCATGTAAGTAACACAATTTTGCGGTAAAAGCCCCTGTAAAATGTTTCACAACTTCTTTCGCTCTCGGAAGGTAACTTGAACATTATTCTTGCAGAGAATGCGTTGCCTTTACGACAGTAACAGACCATTTTCTTTCATCAACTGGTATGTTAAGTCTTAAGGTGCTTACATACTCGGCGGTGCGTGGCAGAACACAACTTCCCCCTCCACTTTTCTGGAAACATCAGCCAATCATGCCCTCGGAAACTAGGTCTTAAGGTGCTTACATACTCGGCGGCACGTGGCAGCGCACCTCTCCCCCTCCCCCTCCCCCCCCTTTTTCGGGGGCATGATGGAAAACGCACCGTGGTTCCAAAAACCCGAGGGTGCCATCACAAACCCGGAGATGGCCTGGGTCAGCTGGGACCCAAGGACCACCTTACCTTAAATAGGTTCCTGGAATAGGTTTCCAGAGGTAGCGGGAACTGGAACAAAATTCCACGCGGGCCGCGGGTGACAGCTTGTAAATTAATCAAAAGTAAAGTAGGATTCTAAGCTCCTTATAGAAAAAGTATTAGCTACTAGTATCAAAGAAACTCGTGTTATCAAAGCAAATTATATTGGTGTTGTAACATTGCCGAAGCGCACACAAGGACCGGGTGGTATTTTCAATAATATTCCTCTAGGCATTATGATTCGATTTGCGGCGGGGAAGATTTCCTCTTATCCTTTTTGTTATTCTAGGGATTTGGTTCCATTATTTGACAGTGACAGTCATGGGACCATTAAGGACAGATGTTTGAGAGATAAAACATAGGTAGGTACTGTTAGATAAGTTATCATCGACGATTGTTTCTCTAATATAGTTTTTTCGTTATTCATGATTATTGGATTCATGATTGTCTGATTTAGGTATTAAAAAGGTGAAATTTTGGAAAATAAAAAATTATATTTCATTAATCGGTTATATCTACTAACAAGTCTGAACATCATGTGCAAAAAACCTTAGGCATCCTTGGAAAAAAACTCCCTGTATATATTCTTGGATGCATCAACTAGACTGGGTTCTCAGGTGAAAATGTTATATAACACGGTATACTTTTAACTGATCTCAGTGCCTATAATAACTGCCAAACTGCGCACACAATGTTCTATATTTGAAGTTACTTTACCCTTCGAGGACAAAAACGACTTTTGCATTCAGATATTGAAGAGCAAAAGTACTCTTTCCGAGGGGGTGAGATTAAAAATATTATCAAGGTACCATAGTTTATAACCTCCGGCACATAATTTTCCCTGTATTGTGAGCACTAAGTTTAGTGCGGTGCGGTGGACACAAAAGATAAGTTAGTACAACAATTTTGTTTTAACTGAAACACAAGCGCCAATCTTCACCGGTTCCTCTACCATAATAATAAATTGTTTAATTACATCTGTCATAGCATTGGTTTATGAACATCCGTCCCGGATACAAATGGTTCCGGGAAGTGGTTCGTACATACATGCCGGAGGTTCATGCTGCTTTAGAACACCGCCGGATGAGATAATGTCAATGTACACACATCATTTCCATTCTATTTGCATTCTCTTCGGTTTTACTAAAATTACGCAAGTCTTGATTAATTTATTGATAGTAATTCCACTTCCTAATTATATTTTAAACTAGCTGTGCCCCGCGGCTTCGTCCGTGACACACTTCGTCCCTGTGGTAAACAGAACCGCATAGGGTATAACTCGAATATAAATATAACTTGAATTGCACTTTGGAAGAATCTTCGATTTTGTAACGGAAACGTAACCACATTTCCCTAAAATTATCTTTCCAAGATTCAAAGATTGTGAATTTGATACAAGGCTGCTTTGATTAAAATTAATATCAGCAACGGTACTGTGTAGCGTAAGTAACGTCTAAGTGTATAACTTTATTAATTTATACTCAAAATTAATGAATTTATATACTGACGAATCAAAATAATCAAATACTTGAGTAGAAATTTGTATTTAAATATTGCTTCCTTATATACAAGGGTGAAATTAGTTACCAAATTTGGGCCATTAGTTTACCAAATAATAGAATTATTAAATTAATAAATTAAGGCAAGATTTAATATAGTAACCTATTCTCTTTCTCCAAGTTGTTTTGTAATGAATCCTAATTTGTTATTTTGAATACCAGTATAACATTGGATTTTTTATAGGTATATTCCATACTTTCGATACGATTCTTCACCATAAAAACTTTTTATTTGGTTCACAAAACGACATTAGACAATAATTTCATACCCAGCGTACAAAAAACAAGGACAGAGTGGATTCAATTATGTGAATTGAATAAATTGAATGTCATTCACGGTGTGCTCAAACATTTATTAAGCGAAGAAACAAAATCCCTCTCAATTTAAAACGATGTTATTATTTCAAAGCTTTAAGTTAAAGTCACTTAGCCCATACTTCTCAGTGATGGGTTGAAGTCTAACTATGTCACCAGCATTGGCAGCACTTCCCTCCTATTCCTTCATCTCCCTCCCTCTCCAGTGTCAAAACAAAAAACATTATAAATTTTAGGCAAAATCACCAATAAAACTGTGGCAACAACTAATAACTTAGTATTACAAACACAATTTTTGTACATTCTGGACTACTGGTTCAATTTAACAAATATTGACAGATTGTAACAAATTTACAGTCATTGAACCGCATCTAAGTTGATTTACGATATGTCGTGAACACAAATCATATTGACATTCGACCATTCCCGATTTGTTTTCAGTGATACCAGCATCAGGGCTTTTCCTTAAATTTGTTAGGAAATACATATTTTTGGGGGATATTTCAAAATTAAAAAAGGTACGGTAAAGGGTAACCTCCACTCAAATTAATTATTCCAATTTCACTTCCGTGCTTAAGTTCAATAATAAAGAATACTATTTAATCAGATAGCCTATCGTGGTCCACTGCTGAACATAGGCTTCTTCCAATAAAATAATATTACACAACAAAAATTGGTTTTAGGAGGTACCTATATCAGGTTATTGTGGCGATTTTAAGAGCTTTTGAGGAGTTTAGTTTTAAAGGAAAATATTTTAAGATATTGGCAACTTGTTCTCTGAAACGGTACAAATTCACGAGTCGCCAAGCTTTCCTTATGCTTGACTTTCTAAGTGATAGGCGACTTTCAGTTGAATCTGATAAGGGGACCTTTTATTTGTTCACTTTTTAGAGAAGCTTTTTAACAAAATCACCGCTTGTCTGCACATTACTTCAAAACTGCTGCACCTATTTGGTTAATTATGTTATGGAAAGATAGTTGCGGAATACACAAGAAAAAAGTTGAAGGTACAAACAACTAGAGAATTAATTCAAACTGAAACTTGGCTTAAACTAAGTGCTATTGGGACTTGATGAACATAAAATGCACTGCGGTATTGGTCTCCGAGCGTTCATAAAATAAATTTAACTGTACATTGAGAACTCAGAACAGTCCTCGAACGAATGTATCTTGGGCTCAGATTTATTTTTCAAAGTAGACTTAAGAAAAAAAAGAGTGTTTATTTGAATCTTTTAATTAATTATTTAAACGGTTTTATTTAGTATTGATTCGTATCATCATCTCAGTGGTAAGTGTAAGTCGCATCCGAGGCTTGCACCATAAATCCTGGGTCATAGTCTTTAGCACCTCTTGCAGTAAGACCATTGCAGCATTGGTATTTGGCACGCATATCATCTCTAATTGTTGTATAATATATAGTAATACCATGGATTTGTCATGTCCCAAACTTGTATATTAACTATACATCTTTCGAGTTTTAAAATAATTTATTTGAGGTACCTAATATGCTTTGACATACATGTAATAGCCATAATATTAGATAAATAAGAAGACAAGCCAAATAGGTATCTTTACTGGTTATTTCTGGGGCCCATCAAGAGCTATAGAGCCCATACCAGCCTCGCCTGTAACCCGGTACAGCTGCTGATAGATGGACGGTGCTCTAGCCCCAGAATAGTAGTTCTGTACTCACTACTAGATGGCTCTTACCTAAAAATCAAAATCAAAATTGATTTGCATACGCGATGATTTTGGTTTCACTTTTAAGGAAACTTCTTCTGGTTTAGTCATATTCCGTATCCAAAGAGCAAAACGGGATACAGCTACGTTAATGCCTGGGTAACAAGGTCTACCGCATCCTAGACCCATGGAGGATACACCGACGACCACGTTCCGGTGGTACACAGGACTGCCAGAGTCTTGCGAACATTGGTCCCGTCCACCGATACCAAGCCACCCGGAGCACAGCATATTATCAGTTATTCTGACTTCATGTTGATAATAGCTTCTACATATGTCACGGTTAATACTGAATACTTGGACATGACGAAGTTGCTCGGACGCGTGTCCATTTTCCTGCAAAGTACAAATAGACAAATATATTTCATTTTCATAATAAAATACTTTCATCTAAATCGTGCCCGAGACTCCTTTGAGCGTTCTATGCTATTCATCATAGTTTGAAATTTGGCTATTCACGCTTAGTTGAAAAATTCACCCTGTATGAAGAAATAGCTTATCGAATTATCGACACTTCGCGTGACCAAAACGCTGGCTTTTTTGGGCAAAAAATTGGCATTGCCATTACAGCTTAGTAATACCGCCAGTCTTTTGGGCACACGAAGCGTTCATGCGTGTAACATTCGCTTAAACTGCCGACGATCTAGTTTCTTTTCTAATCTAAAAATATACAAGTACCTACATAATTCATAATATTTCCTATCTTGTTGGGCTAAGGCTGACTCCTGTGACCACGGCCTGTGTAACCTGGTCGAAACCTCAAGCAATCCAAAGGTTATCTGATAATGTATACTTATAACATGATTGAGTTAATTCTCGTTAACATTTTAGTTTACCATGGAACGCGAAAGTTTAAAAGTTAAAATTTCCTAAGATTGTAAACTATTTTTTTTATGTCAGTCACGTCAACATGAATTAACCTCGTCTGATGGTAAGCTGAGGCAAAGTCCCTGGAATGGGAGTCACCATTGCAAATACCGATAGTGCCACAATGGTGGCTCTCAGCTTGACGGCCTCATCAAATGCTTTTTCACGCCCCGCTTAAAGGACCCGGGACTGTATGAGGAAGGAAATACGTGAGCTGTATTAGGAGGAGGAGGAAACTAGAAATAATTCAGCACTTACAGCAGTGAAACCCCATCCCACTGCCCATAAGGTCTCGTTGTCAGGCAGCTGGTACTTATCATCAGCTAGGAATGCTGGCTGAACAGTTCTACCGTAAGCAATATAACTTGCAGTGCGCATGATTGCAACATCACTATCAATTTTCATTGGATTCCAAGCAGGGTGAATGAAGACCCGTCGAACATTATGCGTAGTACCACCGCTGTGAGCCAACGTAGATCCCACGCGAATTTGATATAGTCTGGGTATGATACCTAATATTGTAGCAGTCAACCTGGTAATAAAATCCTGGTTATAAAAACAAACAAAAGGTTGTATTCAAAAGTGTAACTTTACCAGTAGAGCAAGCACGAAATTATATTCGAAAAGTAAGCGTATAGTATTCGTAACTAGAGACTTGAGACTTTTGATGGTATATTATATTGATGTGCAAACAAACGCACGCGATTAGCCAAACCCCGAATCACAATGTAGGAATGTAATTTTCTCCAGTTTCCAGTCTCTCGTTACGAATACTATACGCTTGCTATTCGAGTGTAATTTCATGCTCGCCCTACAGTAGTATGGATGGAGCTTGTATCTTCCCCCCCCCCTCCCACCTTCAGGGTCAGCAGGGCGAGGGTGACACCTCTGTTGTGCCGTGTGCTCGTCTGCCACCTAAGCGGTATAAAAAAAACCTTGGAGCACATACAAAATATTTCCTATAAAAAACCTTTTATACTAAGTACTTACGTAAAACAGTGTGCGGCGGTGAGAATATGGTTCACATTGATTATGGTGCCACCACAAATATGTTTAGGATGTAGTGGGTTCCCAAAAAGAATTGCAGCAGTATTAGGATAATTGTCAATGGTGGTTAGACTTCCACCCACAACTCTCAAGCAGACAGCACCAACTGAAATAATAAAAGTTTTATTTTTTATACCACTTGGTGGCAGACAAGCACACGGCCCACCTGATGGGAAGCAATCACCATGGCCTATGGACGTGTGCAATACCAGGGGCGTCACACTAGTGCTGCCGAACCAGGAGGTTGAAGGGTGGTTAGGAGAGTTTCTTTGTTAACAAATGGAGGAGACTTTGGTCTCTCCGCTGAAAGCACAGAAACCCTCCAGTGAGCTCTTGCTACCCTTTTTACCGCCGGGAACTCAACACGATGGTTATTACGGCCGCGGTCTTCTGTAGAGCGGAGGTACTACCCCAGTCGGACTGCTCAATTCAGACGGGAGATACCGTCATGTCCTACCTCCATTAAATATATGTCACTCTTAAATTCGTAATGTTTGTTTTCCTTTCCTCTGAGGCTGACACCGCTATATCCATTTGATAGATAAGATGGATAGATACAGATAGGTTTGTTAGATAGGTTCCCTTTTTTCCTTACTTACGGCGGACATAAAGGAGAAACTGCAACTATATAAACAGACTCGCTGTAGCAATGTATTTATCTATCTATACTAATATTATAAAGCTAGAGAGTTTGTTCGTTTGTTTGTTTGAACTTTCTAATCTTAGGTTTATTTAGTCAGCTTCGAGCACAAGAGCACCGTACTAATTAGGAGTGAAAGTAATAGAGGTGTAAGAGATTAGAGATATCATTTTCACATACCTGACGAGATAATATTTGCAATAAGCAGCTAACAAACTAAAAATATGTATGGTCTTCATCAAATATGCGGCTTCCACAATTCTGAAAATTAAATGATAATTTTCTTTTCACAATCGCTCAAGTAGTTAAAATATTCATAAATTACACTGAAACAAGTATTACACCATATGAATTATTATATTAAAAAGATAACTATTAAGTGAATCAACAACGAGCTAGCAGAATACATTTGTAGGTATATCCGCCATAGCATTTTTTGTCTGACAGGCTAATAAGCAGGTATATGTGTTTAATCATTTGATACGTGTATAAGTTATAAAATTCGTATCATTTTTCACTTATTACCAAGTTAAAACTTATACTTACCTCTTCAATAAGTTCATTTTTAAAATCTTCAATGTCTTAGATATCACTAAATCATGACAGTGTACCGTTTCGATATAAGCAGCTCAGCCAAGAATGATTGAATTTCGAATTCGTTTTGCAATTACCCACTGATTCGTAACAGTGATCATATAATGACATTATACCTAATGATCGATCCACACTTTGCTATTCGCTATTTGCCTTTATTCGCCCGTATCCAACGAAAAGAGGAAGGCGTATTCGTGTATTATTTGCTTTAATCGCAAGAATATTTACCATACCTATTCCCATTTTATGACGAAGTGGGGAGGGCTTTATTCGTCTATATTAACGGCGAATAGCGACTAGAAAAGTGTGAATCCACCTTAATGTTACTTGTGATACGCAACCCGCAACCATAGTGTTAAATAAAATAAAATCGTTAAATCAATTTTAAATCATAGTGTTAAATGAAATTGATTGTCCTTTTCCATAATATTTGTTTATTGAACCTGATAGGTTCTATCTCAAGGGATCGTCAAAGGGACAGTTTTGGAGGACAGGAAAAATGACAGTCTTTCGGGTTCAGCTACTTCTAAAGGCCACTTTGGGTACTTTTTTAACACAATTATCGTATTTCTGTCAGAGATCCCTCGCAAACAAGACGATCAAGGTTGCTGTTTATTGATTCCTAAAGATCCATAACGGAAAAAGTAACGATGGAAGTGTAAAGATGAAGAATGCTCCATTATATTTTAATGAAAAAAAATTTATGTTCGGGTTACAAGCACCCCGCCCCCTGGTGCATCTCTCGCGATTATGATTAGTGCTGTGCTAGCTTCAGTAGAACATAATATATGAAAAAGTAATGTAATGAAATTAAATAAGTGTAAGTAATCTAATAATAAATAAAAAAAACTAAACTTAATAATCAAAAAAGTTATATTACATTAAATTGAACTTATTTACGGATGGCCTCTGTGGCGTAGCGGTAGTGCATTCGACTGCTACAATATAGATACAACCCATTCGATTCCCACTCAGTGCAAATTTGACGTTTGCTCATTGAAGTACCTGCGTCAATTGTATGCATGATTGTCTATTTCCATTGGTCTGTGAACACATAACACAAGCTAGCTATGTTAGCTAGCTAGCTATAAACTATGCTTAGTTTGCGTCTAGAAAGCGATTTGCAGAATTTCCTAGAATATTTATTACTACTAGTTCGCTATAAGTTTGCCGCTATCAAATGTAACGCGTTTAGCGTTGTCTCACTCACTCAGTTCTAGTTCCAGTGAGAAAACGCTATACTGGCTTCATTTGACAGCGGCAAAATTAGCGCGAACGGGCATGAAGCTATAGATTAACATATATTATGTTTATCTATTATAGCTTCATGCGAACGGGTTGTATTATTATTTATTATTACCCTCTTACGTACAATCGTTTAAAAATGAAAGTTTTTATCGAGCCGTTTATTTGATAAAGAAGCCATTTAGTAGTTAAAACAAATTCTTCAGTAATTTTTAATTGTTGTTGGATAGAAGAAGTTTAATGAAATCTTTCAACTAGATTATAGTGGGGCTTTTCGGACAACAATTTACGTAGGTAATCGACGAGTAATGAAGTCAACGTTCATTAGTTCTATTGACTCATTAGTTTTGTTGCCATCAGTTGACGTAATTTCACATTACGTAGTGTTAAGGTATAAATTATGTATGTATTTACAAAAAAAAGTAAAGTATGTTATCCGCAATCTAGCACCCATAACACAAGCTGTGGAATGTCGTAGAATATTTATTTAGTTATTTATTATTTTCTCCTTTTGTTGTGGCGGGTATCAATCCATATGTTTAGCTTGTCAAACTTTGGGGGTACTTGTAGCAACCGGTATGCGGGTATATCGATAATCACAAAAATAACGGCTGTGAGTTTGCGAGCGGCGCGCGTCAGCTGATACGCGCGGCACAGCCAGTCACGCTTCGAGCTTCATACGCGATAGAAGGGTCCTAGCTGCTCACCGCTATCGGAACACAATTGTAGTGTTTTCGCCCCGGGTCTACTACTGATCCCGGACACCAGCAGCAGCAGAACCAAGGAAGTAGCCGAACAGCAGCGCTGGGTGAGTGATATACTCGTTTTACTTGGTTGTGGCATAGCCCCTTTCGTTCTCGGTAAAGACATTTTGGATTGACCGCCCTCCACGGTATCAATCGTAATTTTGTTCTCAGCCCGCTGGAGAGCACGGCTATTTACACGCCTGCTCCTCCACCTTTAGTAACTGCCGAAGTGTATGGCTCTCAACTTTATTCAGGCATAAATATAATATGTAAATAATTTTAATATAAAAATAGGCCTAACTTACCTCCTAAGTAGATATATTAAAACCTTCTCCAGAATGAAAAAAATATATATTCCTGAAAGGCGCATTAAAATTGGTTCAACAAACGCAAAAAATCGCGGAAAAATTTTTTTTTCTTCTAAACTGGACACTCTTCTTCTATACAATTGTTTTCTTATATATAATCTGTTTAATTACCAGAACTCTACAAACTACCAGAATATGATAGTTTAATGAAAAAAAATCTAACTTCACTTATATTGGGATGCAAAATAATTTTATTTTAGTCGTTCGTAATTACAACATTCTAAACATATTTGTCTCGAAGCAAGTCTTCATTAAAAGTGAAATTTCATGATCTTCAAGATAAGGACATATATGAAGATTATTCGTATTGTTTACTTTTCACTGCTTCTGACAGATTTTCGTTTAATATCATACGAAATACGAATATATGATCAAACATTAGAGGATGATGAGACTTTTAAAATTAAACTGGTTTTACATAATATTTATGAACCATCTCATAACACGCCATAACTCCGCTTCAGTTTCTATGTTTATTTTGGTCTCAAGCCATCGTAACCTTTACATTGCCATGTCCATCGGGAATAACGTAAATACCTTAAATAAATGGTGAAAGAATTTTTTATCATTTGAAATGTGTGCACTGGTTTAGAAGATTACTCAAACATACAAACTCACAAAATTCGGCCTCTCTCGTTATAATAATATTAAGTACCTACTAGATTTCACCCACGGCTTCACCAGCGTGGGTTATGTTCACGATCTCACTACTCATGAAATTACATGAGTGTCCTATATGTTATTCCAGATTATAATCAATCCCAATACCAAATTTCAGCTAGATCTGTTTAGCCGTTAGAGAGTGATTGGGTAATAAGTAACAAACATTCAAATATGTATCTTCACAACTTTTACATTTATAATGTTAGTAGGATTGGTAGGCAATAAAATCAATGTTTTAACGAGGAAGGGAAATATCACGAAAGCCACGTATATCTAGATCCTAATCAAGGAAATGTTGGTATGCTCATTAAATAAGCTATTTGCTATGAGCACTTCAATTATCTAGAACAAAGTTATATCTGAAATAATTTAGATTAATTTTGTTTGTGAGCATATTGTTCTTACTTATACTACAACTTTGCTTACTCGGTAATACCTAAGTGCTATAAAATAGTCAAGGAAAGTCGGTATGCCAATTAAATTTCAGTACTATCAAGTTCAGAAGCTATTTGCAAAGAGCACTTCAATTATCTAGAACAAAGTGCTCACTGGAATAGTTTAGATTAATTTTGTTATCAAGCATGATTGTTCTTACGTAAGCTAACTTTGTAGTTAGGGAAGTAGGATAAATTTAGAGATAGATTCAGTAATTAATTCACTCAATTTACAGCCTGACGTATAAGTATGTAAATTTACATAAGCACAATTCGACAATACATAAGTTCCAAGTATTAACAAAGGCTTCATTATATTTTTAATTTCATACAGTACGCATCCTGTTCACGGCCAACAAAGGGCCACGAAGGGCATTGAATTTCGTTTCAACAATGGCTGTACATAATATTATGTCAATCACGTAAAATTCGATTTCGTTCGCACAAAAGAACAGATAATAAACATATTTTTTTAATGATCTGAAAAGAATGTATACCATGACGGTCATTAACGTTATATGTATGTACCTACTCCAACTTAACTAAGTTGCAGCCTTTATTTTATCGTTCGGAAATCTCCACGGATACCACCCCCGTCAGCCATCGGGGGTGGTTATGTCGGAATCAGACCGACCAAAACCGCACTCCGTTTCGGGTCTTAATTACCGGGGTGTAAGGTTACCAAGTAGGCATATCCCTCGCATCCAGTTGACCCCGGACCATCTACGGTTTTACGATGAGCCCCTTTAGAGGTCGCGGATATACGATGCCCGCTCAGTGCAAAATTTTTGTGCATGAATATGAACATTTGCATTGGTTTGGGTGTTTCTATGTTATCTAACTATGTTTATCTGCATTCTGGAACCCATAATACCAGCTAGTCAAGCTATGCTTACTTTGTCTAGATAGCGCTGTGTAAATGTCGTAATTTTTTTTAAAATTATTTACTTTGTGTATTCTAAGGAGGTAATTTGGTATGGTATCGCATTGCCATACTATCTGAAATTACTTTAATAGTAACTACTAAACGTAAACTATCACCTATACATACAACTTTGAGCTGGCAGCCGCATTATTTTCTATCAGTAGTGAACACGACGTATGAGGTTAGTTTGGTCTTGGCCCAAACGATAAGTTAGTGCCAACAAGTTTGCTTAAACTTAGACGGTGTCAGTACTGTCTGTTCCGTATACGCTACTGTAATCGAATACGTTGGAGTTTGTATGGTTTGCTTGACACGTCCGGTGAGTATTTGCTAAATCTTCCTCATGTCTCTACGATAAACGTATTTAGCTATAAAAGCACTGATAAACTTGAGTATTAATGAAGTAGGTACTTTTCTGAAAATCGTTTCATAAGTGGTTATAATCGCTGTTAAACATACTAGGTACATACAAACATACAAGTCAAACAGTGTGAACCTACTGTTGAAGTCGGTTAAAAACCAATAAGTTCGATATCACTATGTCAATAATTGCTGCCTGATTTCTGCTGGAATCGTTCTCATCAGAAAAATCAAAACACTTTAGTTTTTATGATAATCTGAAAACAATACACAAATTATTTATTTTATGATATTTTTGCATTTGTTATTATTATTATTATTTAATCAGGCAGACAGTTGCTAGAACTGATAGTTGCCCGTATCCAGTTTCTAAAACTTGTTTTCTTAACTTTTGTTTTTAAATTGTTCTCCTTCCAGCCTGTTCTTAAATTGGTTGATGGTTTGTGCTGAAATGACGTCATCGGGTAGCTTATTCCACACTCTAACCACTCTCTTACTGAAAAAGTGCTTGTGGGGGTTATTTTTGGATAGTCTGGTGCAGAGTTTCAGGTGGTGACCCTTCATTTACATTAGAATTTGAAAACCTCATATTATTCACTATTAAGCTACATTTGAAATTATATTCCCATTTAGGAATATAATTTCACACACATTTTTCTGATAAATTCTTAGAAAACATAAACTTGCAAGGTGTTTCGATTTTTCTGATGAAAAGTGTATTAAAAAAAATAAGATCTTTACCAACATAGGATAATTTTTTTTATAACTAACAAA
Source organism: Lithosia quadra (assembly GCA_963576445.1). Classification (NCBI taxonomy): domain Eukaryota; kingdom Metazoa; phylum Arthropoda; class Insecta; order Lepidoptera; family Erebidae; genus Lithosia; species Lithosia quadra. The sequence goes on from OY754892.1 coordinate 5,569,196, forward strand.
ATGAGTCGTTGTTACTTAAATCAATTACAATTAGGTATAAATTTATTATTATTATAAATAACCTTGGGCTCATTTGTGACACGTCACACTTTATCTTTGCGACGTAAGTAAATGATATTATAAGCTATCGCTTCCTGAGTATGGAACAAAACACTTGTGTATAAATGTAGAGGCGTGCATTTGATTTATTCTGACACACACACACCACATGATACATTAGAGCTAAGACAAGATGTATGGCTTCCATTTGTGTTTAATATAATTTTACCACGTAGTCTTCAACGTCTTCTCGACATAATATTCAAAATTCAACTAATATTATAAAGGTGAAAGTTTGTGTTTGGATGCTTGTTACTCTTTCACATAAAACGACTGAACGGATCTGGATGAAATTACAGTCTGGAATAACATATAGCCTACTTTTCATATGCGGAATAGGCTCCTGTGGTTCGCAGGAACTGGCTTACTTATTCGCTTGTAATATTTATTTCACCAGCAAATTTTATTTCATTCTAAGACAGACCGAAGACATCTTCAAATTTTTATACAAAATTTATGAATCTCTGCTACCAGCGTTTTCTAGAATACTAATTTGGAAGGATATTAAAATTTCACAAAACCTCTTTACGTATTGATAAAAATTTAAGTATTCATTGAGTCCTTTTTTAGCCGGTACCATAATATGTAGCTACCTACTATTAATGTTCAAAAAAGGTCTAGCTTCCAAAGTTGATTGATGAAGTTTTCCACTCTCAGCAAATTACCACGTCACGATCGATTGACCATTTTTTTTTACTTTATTTTACTTTTAAAGTAAGGAAATGGGCTAGTACAGTGATTTATAGTCTGTAAAAATTGGAAACTCATTGTTTACTCGATATTGTTGAAAGTTTACGTGAATATATTATTTTTACTAATATTATGAAGTCGAAAGTTTGTGAATATGTATGTATGGGTCTTTCACGCAAAAATGGCTGAAAGGATCTGGCTGAAATTTGGTAGACCGGGATAGATTAATCTTTTAAAAGTCATCGATAACTTCTTTATTGAGGTCGCGCCATCGAAGATCTTGATAACATAATAGTAACATAACCTACACCGAAAATAGACAGATACAGGTCATTAATACGTGACACTATTAAGCCAATAACTAATTGTATCTATATACTCGTAATCCGATCTTGGGAAGAGGGTTATTAATACGATAAAGCGGCAATTTGCGACGAAGCAAAATAATCACCGATGGACTAGTTTTTCTTTGACGGCTAAGTACTAGGTACCACTAAAAAGAAATAGCTAATAACATATTACAAACAAAACCTTTTTTTTAAACTGTTAAAAAACTATTTCTACGAGTATTATCTGTCTTACCCTCCACATGAATGTCGGTATTCTCATGCGCCAGGTCTAGATATTTCGTCTTTTAAATGATTAATATTATTTTTATCAAAAATAAAGCATTCCAATAAAAATTCATTTTTTTTGCCTCCATGAAAAAGATCTATAGAAAGGCAAACATATCGAAACAAACAAACAAATTTTGTTTGTGTGAAAAAAAAAACAAATTGCATAGCACGCGATCGTTTTGATTTTTTAGTGTGAGATAAAAGCTCATGCCGATGGCAAGCGATACGATTTTAGAAAATAACCCGGGGCTCCCAATCAGAGCTTTTGAACAACAAACCTTTTGCGATCGATAGAACGCGCATAGGGTGACAAAATCCCTGCTAAGGCTATGAGGTTAAATGCAAGTTGCGGGCACAGTTCATTTCTCTGTCGGAATATTTACAGTATCCTGCCAATTTGCTTTTTTTTTCTATCTCCGTTTTTTCATATAAATGCTTATTGTATGTCATTTTGCATTTACCTATATATTCATCTTCCACGAAAAACTTCGATTTAAATATAATTTAAAAAGTAAATTTATAACCTTATCGTGATAATGTTAGATGTTGAAAACTTTCTTACAAGAATACTTTTTTGACATTTGCGTACTGCTAAAAAGTACAACACAGACTCAGGCAGGGCATTCCCTGCCTGAGTCTGTGTTTCCGAAAAGCTATAACCTGGGAGTATTTAAGTTAAGAGTGACTAGGTTGCTTCTAGGCAAGCTTGCTCCATCGTCGACCACATCATCACTTACCATCAGGCGATAGTGGTCATACGCGGACCTATCGACTAAAAAAATAGAGATCGTAATGAGATCGGAACTGAGTTTTGAATAGATTTTATTACGACCACCCTCAGTTTCATGTCTTTGAGGAAAACTATTTTCATCTATTGAATATGAAATTTAGTTCGTGACGAACGTTCTTAGCGCTTTGACAATAAAGTCTGAACAACTTTCCTCGCGAAGTTCGCTCTCTGATAATTTTGTAATGAATTCTATTAGTTTGCAGCTGCTTTAAGATTCCGTTAGAAGAGTCTTAGAGTTTCAGGACTCAGTGGAGCGACAGTTGAACTTCTCAAAGCCATTCAGCATAGACAGTTTTGTGTTCAAGACTTAGAAGTAGGTGGCTATCAGAAATACTGAAAATATAATTTGTGTTATAATAGCAGTAATGTAATGCCACGCTAAAATTGATGAAGGGTTAATACAGGCTATTACTTAATTTTGGAAAAAAAAATTAGGGGTGGGGCACAAAAAATGTAAACCTTAAATACTCATTTAAGCGAAGCTATGGTATGAAAATCTTTTACTTTTATGAACGCTCACCTTTATGAACGTAGTTTACCTATGCAGTGCTAAACACTTTTGAAATGAACATAATAAACTGACCGTTCAATTACAATTGCTACAATTGCTTCAAGGTTAGAAGTGAAAAGTTTCACTCGGAATGTAATTTAAGCTTTTAATTTTAATGCTATTAATATCGAAGGGATGGTTGCGTACTTTTGTAATGTTCAGAGGATAATTCGATTAGGAATTTTGACTAATTGTATTAGAATCACCGAAACACTCAGTGCTAGCAAAAGGTTGAATATTTTCAGATTTAAAACCTAGCAAAATTATGTACATACGGTATTCTACTCGTAAATTTTTTTATGTATTAATCCAATCCTACTACTTACTATCCTATTACCCAATATCCCACTAAATACTGGCCTACTTCCTACTAATATTTTAATGTGAAAGTTTGAAAAGATATTTGTATGTTAATTTGGCTATGATTTGTGATTGTGGGTAAAGTTGTATTTTAAAACATTTATGTATTAATATGTAGGTATCGAAATTGTTTGAAGAAAAATGAGACTTCTATACATCTATTTTTATTCTATAACTTTTAATTGAATTATAAAAAAGATCCTTTCATTAATTTACACATACACTTGTGGGGCCCACACAAGTGTTCAAGTGTATGTGTACCTTCTAGGTATTAAATCACAAAACTCATAAATAAATAGATCACTCAACAGCTGAAACAATCAATTTCAATATTTCTTTAGCATAGGTCTATCATACATACAAATTGAGTCTCGATTTCCCTAGTCAATTATGGATTTATGATTTATCTTTCGTCCTCGTTGGACGTGTGTATTGATTTCTAAAATTGCTCGTGTGTCAACGCGACACATGTTGGCTGAGGTCAGATTTAAATAAAAATTTAGTAGTACTATATTCAGTTGTTACTACTAAATTTTTATTTAAATCTGACCAGCGTTCAGAGAGTGAGAGAGTGAGAGTGACAGCGTTTATGAAACTACTGTTTCATAAACGCTGATTACTAGATCAGAGTTTACGAAACTCAGAAGAAATAAAACGCATTTTGTATATAATACTTGTTGTCATTGATTGTTAAAATATAAACTTATTTCTTTCACATAACTGAGTTGTGAAATAATAACATTATTACCCAAAATCTTGTACAATGGAAAGTAATTTCATATTCTGACGAAAGAATTCGTGCCTTTATGAATTTTAGATTACATTTTCTTTTTAAACGATCACGATCCTGTAAGTTGGGATTTGTAATGAAATGGAAGCAAATAAAATGTTTTTCTAAACTCGTTGATAAATAAATATGATAACATGTTATTTAGTACTAAGTTTTAAATTTTCGCGTTCCAATATAGATATTATAATGTTATTTCATTATTATTGTGTTATTTAAGTTAAGTAGGTACCTATAACATGTTATTTGAGTTAAGTAGGTACCTATAACATGTTATTTGAGTTGATGTTGTTAAGTTTGGCTGACACGTGAACGTAACTTAGGGTTGTGATGTTAAGATGTAAAGTTGAACATAATAAAACAACGACTCGTTACCTGAAATAGTGTAATCTATTGTTCAATATAGGTCATTGACCTTTTACAGGAGAGTCGAAAACGTTTTTATTATATTTGACAGCGTGCCGTATTAAAAATACTAATCGTACCTACATTATTTGAAGATGGCTAGTGTTATCATATAGTCATAGTTTTTCACCTCCTTATTAGGCCCTTATATATTTATTTATAAATTTGTCGTCGAATTTCCCCTTGATACTGTTCTCCAAAACTTTGTATTTAATTTTATATTCTTGTAGAAGTTTACCCCAATAGGATGTCTCATGTTTGCCCAAAATAAAGTATATAGTGTTATTTACTTTCCAAATTTCATCAGTCATGTGTGCTGTAAATAAAAATTAGATAATGGAATTATTTTCAATTCGTCTTTTAAGGATTTGGAACCCCATTAAGGTCTTTGGGACCCATGCCGACTTACAACTCTAGTTGGTGTACTGATTTGCAGGTGAGGTTGACTAGGACCTCAAGGATGTTGATACTTACTCCCTTCTAGATATGTTGTATTAATAGAACAAAAATTAGCTAGAAAAAGCAGCACCATGGTTGCGGTCTTTCACGATTCCAAAGTTTTTGTTTCGGTCAACCCATGCGGACGGAACGGTTTTGCAAAACAAAAGCTTTGCGTGCAATGAATAATAATAATACTTTAAAAAAATCTGCCATATTATAACATTTTACACAACACGATTACAGTTAAGAAGGAGACTGGTTTCCAAGCTGTAGATGTCATGTTAAAAACATATGTATTACCTACCTCTGTCATTGAATTCAGATAGCATGTTCTCAGAGGTCACGTTTTCTGCGCGCCAAAGTTCAGATACACCGTAAATTTCTGCAGGATCTATAGAAATTGAAAGACTTGCATAATAATGAGTATATTACGTAAAATAATTGATCATAAGTCAGCCAACAAGGCAGGCAGGTCTTTTTGACCGCGAAGTAATAACGACCGCGTCTGCCCGTCGTCGATGCCCGCGACTGTTCTCACCACGAAAACAAAGCGCCGCCAGTGCCTGCCGGGCACCCGCGGCGCGGTCTTTTTGCCCCTCGTGTGCGTTGGTAGTATAGGATTCCTTACTGGCCCTACCCGCGTCTCCGTCTACTCGATGCCTTAAGGACATTACGTCCAGGTCAATACATCTTCCGCCCTAGAACTGGTTTTTTTAATGCGGATTGGAATTCGAATTTGTATCGTATTCGTATATTCGAATACGATTAATTCGTAAGGATACTTTTACTTTTGTACATACATATCTATACAAATTGATATTACCTCGAAGATCAAACTCGTCACGGGATTCATCAGAATGGTCACTTTCCATCGGTGTGGTTGTCTCGATGATTTTAGATTCATTGTATATTGCTGAAAGTGTAATGATTTTTTTACTATACAGGGTGTTATAGGTCTCAATTATGTTTCCATATTACTAAAATGATGATAAACACAAGGATCAGATTTTTGTTTTTGTTTTTTACTCTCAATAGAGTATTGTAAATTGTTGTGCCTTTCAAGGTACCTCAATAGCTGCACAGATATGTAGATATTTAAGGTTTTAAATTTTAAGATTACACTAATCTTAACACTATGCAACCACTATGGCACCTATATTTTTTTACGATTGATAAGTTTCGAGAAATAGGGTGTTCTTTAGTAATTTTTAATTTTTTTCAAATTGTAGCTGATACTCACCTGTTACAATTTTTCGACTTTTTCGTGAATCTTCACCACCACCTATAAATAACAAAAAATCAATAATTTATGTCAAAAATAAGATTCGATGCTTTTCGAAGTTATGTGTGTATTTATCGCAGGTTTATAAGTGCCCGGTTAATGGCAATAGGCTCGCCACCTATTACATTGGGACCTAAACATAAACTGGCGAAATGTGGGTGCTAGCACCTCTGCCTACCCCTTCGGGGATATAGGCGTGAGTCTATGTTATGTAAAAATAAGATTATTCGACAAAAGTACAAAATGAGCAAGCATAATTTTTATTACCACGTCTAGTCTCTATATATTTTTCTATGAATTTATCGTTGATTTTCCCTTTTACTTCTTTATTTAGAACCTTGTATTTAACGCCATGATCACGCAAAAGCTGACGCCAATAGGCAGTTTCATGTTTTCCCAAAATAAAATCAATAGTTTTGCCTCTTTTCCATATGTCTTCCGTCATATGAGCTATAAGAAAAAAAACGAATATTTATTTGTATAAAATTGTGTACAAATGACGTGTGTTAATATCACAATGATGATCTTATGACCCACAAACCAAAACTCCTATGAGAGTTTAATTTGCCAATTTGCAGATCGCGTTTGTAGCAAAATTACATGTATGTTGCAATTATACATTAGTTAGGTATACAAAAAGATATAGTGCCGATTTTCGCTAACCGAATGCATATAGGTAAATACCTTCTTTTGTTTCTAGTCCTATTTATATAATACTACAAATATAATACATTTTGTACTCAATGCATACAAAATGTGTTGTAGGCATTGAGTAAATGCCTACAAATATGTGTTACTTATAGGCTTTTATCTTTTCTTTTGTGATATTTTGTTTAATATTTTGAACTTATACGGACGATCCTCCCGATGTTTAGCAGTTGCACCAACTTGTAGGTGAGGTTGACTTTACCTCTAGGGTTCTGTACGCCCATAGTAATGTATTATCTAGCAAACTAAAATACACGTAATGTTAGCGAAATATTCACGAGAACAACAGACCTCTGTCTTTAAATTCGTTCAAGATCTCCTCAGATGTTACATTCTCCGCCCGCCAAAGTTCAGATGGTACATTGGATTCTGTTACATCCTCAGTACTCCAGAGATCTGAAATTAACTCTTATTCTGTGTAAAAATTGATGATCAAAGGGTTTTAAAAGAGGTTATTAACCACCCAAAATAATAAGTAAAACGATCACATCGTATGAACATAGGTTTGCCAAAAATATATCAAGTAATGCATTTATACAAGAAACATCGACGAAAAAATATTTCCTTTTTCCTCTAATTTTTTTTTTTGAAAACAGTAAATTACAATTTGAATAAATAGAAATTAAAAAGATTTTAAATTATTCAAGAAATATCAGTCTGTTGAATGGATAATCTAGAACTAAATTCGCTTTAAACAATAAAAAGGATCACAAAAATCTCACGCAATATTGTCTTTTCTTTTTTAAATGAATTCTCTTCAGATTGACCCGGTTTTCCTGTACTCAAAAGCTTCAGGGATCCTGCTTTGGTAATTGGTGCATCTACAAAAGGTTTTTTCGTTTAATTTAAGTGACGTATTGCCATAAAGTAAGAACATGTTTGCCTTTTTATTAGACAAATACTCTACCCGAAACCGGATGAATATATTGGCTTATGAACGCATCATCAAAATTCCCTGTTAGATTCTTTGCAAGAACAGTCCATTCGACATCTTGATCCTTCAGCAGGTTTTCCCACAATTCAATTTCATAATCAGCCAAAATAATATGAATAGTGTCGTTATTTTGCCAAATCTCATCAGTTCCATGGGCTACAAAAATAATATCGGTTATCTTATTGTAAGTAGTAAAATTATAAATGTGCAAGTTTGTGATGAGTTTGTATGTTAGGATGTTTGAATGTTTGCTACTCAATTACGCTCTAACAGTTGAACGGATCTGGCTGAAATTTGGTATAGGGATAGAATATATATTTATTCCTGGAATAGGTTTTGATGGGTAGCGGGGAATGGAAACAGAATTCTACATGGGTGAAGCCGCCGGCAACAGCTACTAGAGTATAGCACGAGAGTTAACATAACGCTATTTAAATGAGAGGTTATTCTTATGGGATTGTTACGCCAGCACACCGTGATCAACAGTAGGTACTAACCCACGAACGCACTGGGTAATGACACTCGGTAAATACCAGAGAAAGTTAAATTGTCTTAGAATCCGCCTAGCTGGTGTGATATTGATGGACCCCTTTCTATATTAATATTATAATTTAATAATAATTTAACTTAGGTTTTTATACTACAACAGATTCTGATCTAATATGAAATGTAAAAACTTAGGTTAAAAACAGATATCCTACGTAAAAATCATAAGCCTGTATCCCAAGAGGCAAGAAATGATTAATCATTTGCATCGTTGTCCGACTGATTAATAGATAAAGTTGTTAATATGTTTTTTAAGTTTGTAAACTTTTTAAATACCTCTAATTTCTACTTCATACAAAATGTCTTCATTTGTTAAATTAACGATCTTCCAAAGTTCATATGTTATATTATTATCATCTTTTGTTACTTCCCCAGTACTCAAAAATGCTGCAAAAATAAATAATAATGATCATTCGAGCCTCTTACACTAATCGTAAAAGAAGAATCAACAAGAGACCTTGTAAACCGATAAATACAATACTTATGACCAAAGTCATATTTCCTGTAAAAATAATTAAGTTTACTAGCAAAAGTGATAAGAATTTTAATTAATATTTCAAAACAGTAGCACTAAAAAACATAATTACTTCATTTTATTATTCGACTAAGGAGACATAGGCATGGCATCTAACTATTATAAACCTCGTCAAAAGTCTTTTTTTTTCGTCAGTCTTCATATCGGTGCACACAAACTGCAGCAGTGTCACCATCGCTATTGTGTCTACATTTCCTGACGACCAGGAAGCTACATTGGGGACTAATACCTTGCCATACCGCTTTTCCTGTCAAGTAGGAGAAGAAGACCTTTTTTGACGTGCGGTAACTTCCTCAGGCTTCACTCCACCGGAGCTAACACTGTGTCATGTTAGACTTGAACCGACTAAAATCGCACGGTATCTCTCGCGTCAGTTATGTGATATGGGGAATTTGGTGTGCCCTAGAAAGGCAATGGCAGAGACCTCCGGCCAAAACTGGCAACCTGACGCATACCTAGTTGGGAATCTAATTCCCCCTCCACTAAAGAAAACGTGCGCGAATACACAACGTGCCGACATCCTGGGCCTGTTTCAAGGAGAAATAGGCCTTGTCTAACAAAATAAATTAGCTACCTACATGAACAACAAATTAACATATGTATACGGAGGCCTTGACGTTATCAAATTTACCGAAACGTGATAACAAATTCACGTTTAGTAATTTCACGGATCAAGCGGTTTCTCATCACAAAATGTTAATTTACTTCGTGATTAACATTCAAACAATTATGATTAATTTTAAACGTAAGCAGAAGTTAATGATATCCGTGGCATATTGACATTGATCCATATTCGTCAAAGCAAAACCGATTAACTTCATATTAACTGTCAAAATTGGCGTTTACCAATTGTAGAGTTGATATACCTACTTGGTGGGATCACTTTTTGCCTATATTGTATTCGAGGAAACTCTTACAGACGACTAAACCCTCCACAATTCGTCATAGAAGAGTGACTAAGGCGAATATTCGTGCGAATAAGGCAAATATACACGAAGAAGCACACATGAATAAAGGCAAATAGCGAATAGCGAAGTGTGGTTCCACCATAATTATAACAATGTAAAGCACCTATCTAGGTAATTCTAATGAGCTGTTGTCCACAGTTTCACCTACGTGCTATTAATATCTTCTTCCTCCAGCAATCCCAGTTTATTTAAGCGAGGCGTGAAAAAGCATTTAATGAGGCCATTAAACCGAGAGCCACCGTTGTAGCATTATCATTATATTATGTAACGGTGACCACCATTCCTGCACCTTTAGCCTACCATCATAGAAGATGTTGACGTGTCCAATATAAAAATAAACCTCTTTGTACCAAATTTCATCCCCTGCCATACCGCTTTTGCTGAGTTCAAGTAGGAGAAGAAAACTCCCTCGGGAAACTGAGGGCCACCATTATCGCATTATCATTGTTTATAATGGTGACTCCCATTCCTGAGACTTTTCGTTTAGCTTACCATCAGGCGAGGTGAAGTCATATTGACGTGACCGATATAAAAAAATATCCGACCAGACGTGATTGAGTAACAAACATCTATTCCAACTTTTCCTTTGTTTGTAACGTTGTAAGATAACGGATGCTAGCAGTTTTTCATTCTGCAGTGATCGAATCAAACTCATCTCACGAAAAGGGTAATGTCACTCTCTTTGAGAGAGCTGTAACTGCTTTCAATGAATGCCAAAGCGGGTAGGGTCGCCTGTAGATTGAAACTCAATTACCTTCCGCGTATCTCTGAATAGTTTAGTTGAGGAGCTGCAGGAAGGCGAATAGTTGTACTGTTTCTTGATTCATTGAAGTAGTTGTCATAAGTAGTTGTATTCGTATATTTAAGTTTTAGGCAAAGTTGGTATTACTTTGATGTTATTGAGTCACAAACATCCAAACGTACTGACATCTTCACAACCTACACATTTATAATATTAAATTTGAATTTGAATTTGAATTATTCTATAGAACACATAGAATAATTTTTATCCTTGAAATCTGATCCTATTTTACCACCCCAAGGTGAATTCGACGCGGGTGTAAGCGTGGGTATCAAAATCGGTTCAACAAAACACGAGATGATAGTGGAAATACAAACATACAGATCAAACAGTAAACCTCCTTTTGATGTTGATTAAAACAAGGAGAGTAAATTCAATTAGCCAGTTAATTGTACATCGTACATACCCGTATCATTATACTCGTATATATACGAGTATTTTCTTTAACTCCCTCGTGTACAATAAAACAATATACTACCGCACTGTAGTCTCTTCTATTGAATATCCCAAGAGAGCTTCCTAAACTATATTACTACGGGCTTCAAAAAAAGAGGCACAAATGTTATACGTAAATAGGAAACTAGCGTAAATAGAATACAGATGTCTCTAGAACGTGAAGCGAATAATTTTATTTAATTAATTGGAGACCAGCCTATACAAAAAGTTTAACAAGATTCTACTTAAAGTGTAATAAAACTTAAGTCATTTAGACATGCTAATCTTTGAACCCACTGCTGTTAAAAAAAAGGAAAGTTATGTGTTTCCGTCTACGTGTTATTTTGTTGAACCTGTTTTGATGCATGATACGACGTTACATACGTTTTCATTGTCCCATTGCTAATCTATATATATAAGAATCCCTATTTCCCTTGGTCACGGCATCACGCGTGAACGGCTGCACCGATTAAGCTGAAAATTGATGGGGAGGTAGCTTAGAACTAGGAGACGGACATATAATACTTTTTATCCTGCCACGGGGACGAAGTATGCCACGGGTGAAGCCACGGGACACAGCTAGTTTATTATAAAATGTGGTTCTTCCAAGAACTGGCACATGATCGTAACATTTATACTACAAAGAAATTTTCGATAGGAAACCGTATGCCTAATGACATATAAAGAAAATGTAATAATTAAGAAATAATAATGAGACGAACTTGAAACTGAAATTCTGAAACGCTCGATTGCTTTCTAAAAATAACATACAAAGACCTAAATACGCCATATGTTCCAAATAAACGTACTCAATGACAAACATAAGACGACCTCCCACCAGTAATACAATTGCCCCTTTACTGAAGAATACTGATTGGAAGCGGGGGCGGAGGGAGGTTTTGTTACGATGGTTCTTCACAATGTAGACTCCATCCACAGGTAAACTATTATTCACAGTAGATCACAATAGAATAATACGTCTATTCTTAGTCTTAGCTCTTGGAAACTAAGATATATTATGCTGTAAGTTACTTTATAATCAAGTCTGTAGTATCTGTATTCATGAATAAACACGTACAACACGCAACGTAGCAACTTTTGTTCAGTGGTGTGGATACCAGATATTCACAGCTCAACTAGACGAAACCTATCTTTCTGTCGAAAACAACCAAAAATATAAAACGGTCACAAAAATGTCAGTCACGTATTGCCTGCAATGGGTACACGAGGTCGAGTCCTAGAATAGTATTCTAGGTACACAGCATTATTATAGTAGATTCAAAACATGACATGCATCGATCCTCAAGTAGTTTTTTTGTTTGTAAAATACCCGTTTTGTGTGCACAAAAAACTAAAAAGTATTTTTTAATTTTTGTGCAAACAAAACGGGTATTTTACTAAACAATGCAGGTTGCAATTGTTAATGGCCAGTAGCAGGTAACCCGCTTATGACGCATGACGTCACGTGCATTCTGCGCACATTTGTATTTCGAACAAAAGTGTTTCTATAAAATATTATCTAGCTGAACGCAACTGGCCACTCTCCCACGTAAATAACAGGCAGATTTATATTTCTCTGTACAAGTTTGTTTATGTTGTACGTGTTCTTCCTTGATTCTGTTAAAAACAACTATGATTCTAAAGAGTTTATTAAAAATAGAACCGACTTACCTTCTTTTTAAGTAACCGACTTGAAACGGAAGGAAAGTTGGTTCCTTCGGAATCGAACTTTCTAAATAAATAATTTCAATACAAAAATAAAACCATTTTACCTCCTTTTAAGGTCGGTTAATTATGAGTTCTATAACCCTCTCCAGAATGTAAAAAATAATTCTGAAAACTGCATCAAAATCGGTTCAACCAAGCGCAAGAAAATCGCGAACAAATATACATACAAAATCACAGTTCAAACATTGCACCCCTTTTGAAGGTGGTTCAAAATACAGCTTAACCACATCATCATAACAGCGTCGGTCCCGATTGTGTCCAAAATTTCAATGTAGATATTTATTAATGAACCCGCTACAAAAATAATACGAACAAAACAAGGATTTTCTATAACACAATTTACTTTCGGCTGCGAAGTTAATTAAAACCTTTTTTCACAGGAAATTAACACGAAGCGAACGCTTTGAAATTCAAATAAAATATTTTCGTACTTGCCTTTCAAATTTAAATTCAGAATACGAAGCAACGGCCACAATAAAATTTTACTCTCAAACTACCGTACTCTCAAGTTATTTAGACGTAACGTTACTAATTTAAACGATTTCAAGCATTGTACAAACCGATTTTCCGCGCGTCTGTAATCTAAGTTAGGTACATCTGGGGGGTCAAGCCGGGGTGCGAGGGAAATGCTCTTTGGGCCACCTTACACCCTGGCGTCAGAAGACCCTAGATGGCGTGCGGTTTTAGTCGGTAAGAGTCCGACATAACCTGCCCCGCTGGCCGCGGGGTGGGTATCCATGAGGATTTCCGCACGGAAAAAAAAAGGTAGGTACATCTGGGTACACTATACATATACAAATACATAAAATTGGAGTGTCTGCTCGTAATAAACCGCTTATACTACTAGAGCAAGAGCCCATGAACCCCAGACCTTCGTTATTTTATAAAAGCTGGAAGTTTGTCAGCGCATGCTCCAAATACAGATAAGAACGATGGCCCATTATGAAGTTCGGGTCATGGTGGCTTTGGCAGATACACGGTATTAAAGGGTAGCTGTAGGAGCGAGCGCAGGGCAGTGGGTGTGAGTGACATGGCGAGTCAGGTCTATTGCGATCCTTCACAGCCCATATATTGGAATTACACAATTGTAATTATAATTCCATTTATATAATGCCAATACATGCGCAGTGAGGGATCGCAATAAACCTAAAATTGGAATTAGAATTCCAAATTTATAATTCCATAATATGCGCAGTGAGGGGTCGCAATAGACCTGACTTGCCGTCTCACTCGCACCCACTGCCTTGTGCTTGCTACACTTTAGTACCGTTTATCTGCCAAAGCCACTATGACCCGAACTTCATAATGGGCCATCGTTCTTACCTGTATTGGGAGCATGCGCTGACAAACTTTCAGCTTTTATAAAATAACGAAAGTCTGGGGTTCACGGGCTCTTAGTCCATACCGTATTAATTACTTAATTACTTTTACAGTTTTACTCTTTTTACAAATTATTTACAAACTAAGGGGAGAAAATTTTAGTGTAATATTATGGAATCTATTGTGAGGTAAAAATACAATTTTAAAGTATATTTCAGCCATTTATAATACTATCGGCAATCTAACAGCGGAGAGTTGGGTTGGGACTATAATTTACTATTATTAAAAGTTTTACTCTGTATTTTTAACCTAACCATATTCTGGTTACATTTTTTAAGCTTTATACTTGTAAAATATATTCAATCTATAAATTCTTAAGGGAGATTGAAATTTTTTAATTCTTTGCAGAAGATTCCTCCGGGAAAAATGTAACACAATTGCGAAAAAAATATAAAAAATTCTTTGGTCAGCCATTACTAATTACTTTGTTAACCCAAACCAAACCAAGATGCTTGTCTGGGAGCAATCATGTAGATTTGCTCTCAGTGGAGTGAGTAATGAATACTACATACTAACATGCCTTAGGGGCTATTGTCAACGAAACAATGCAAACCCTAATCTTGGCGAACATTCTCCGATTACATGTATAGTTCACTGTGTATCCTCCTTGTCATAGTGAACGATTGTCCGTCATCAGATGGGTATTCTGTTCGATTTGAACCATATTGCTAATTGGTATTCAGTTTGATAAACTATTTTTTTATTGGTAATAGGCTCGCGTCTGACCACAATCTCACCTAGGTCAAAGTTATACAAAGTCAATATTAAAATTCATGTATTCTGTAGGTATAGAGAATTAAAACAGACCTTACATAACGTTAAACCAGTCAAACTTATGTTTGGTTTATAGATCGAAAGTAAGCATAGCTGAAATAGCTTGTATTATGGATTCTAGAATGCGGATAAACATACTTATTTTGGGCTGGTTCTCAGAGCACTGACGGAGGGTGACATAACAGGACGGCCGCCTGTCACCCTACATCTCATCGTCGGGCGAGGCGGTGCGATTCTCATCCTTTCCCCCTCCTTTTGGGAGGCGTCGAGGGGGCCATCTTGAAACTGTAGATATTTCGGAGGCAGCTACAAAGCGAGGAATATGCCTATTGGGTTACACCCCGGTAATTGAGACCCGAGACCGCATGCGGTTTTAGTCGGTTCGATTCCGAAATAACCACCCCCGAGGGCCGACGTGGGTGGGACGAAATCCGTAGGGATTGTCGCAATATAATAAAAAAGGGTGCTAAGAAATGTGCCCGATATATCGCCGTGAGACGTAGGTACACTATTTTGGTCTCATGAAGGTGACGTCTAAAGTGAAAATAAGCTTTTGTTGAGTGCAGCGTTAAAATGTTCTATTTTACTAAGTAGCACACGTAGAAAAGTGCTAGTTCACTGGGTCTAGTTGCGCTAGTGAACCGAGAAAGGGATGAGTGAAGAAGCCCAGTGACAGTATAATGCTTATTATGTTTAGCCGTAGTTTGCCATTTGTGTTTACTCACTTTTCTCGTATTTCCTGTGTCAAAAGCGCTCAGTAGCTTTGGTTTCCGTGGTGAAACGAATTTTGGGATTCTGTCATTGTGTCTAAATTTGGTAAGTTATTACAAGCTTTTATTTAACTTACACAAATCGTATGTGAGTTAGCTGTTCATGAATATTTGAAAAATATTTTCGACCATTTTTTGGCATACAGATGGAAACGGAAATTCAAAATTTCAGCTCAATTTTCAGTTCGAACGGATACACTAATTCGCTTCGCCATTCACTAATAACGTTTTAAAAAGGCTTTCAAAGGCAAACACACAATGGTAATAATATTAAAATATTAGTTTTTTACGTGGAACAAACTTCAAGCTCACATTTTAATTTATTATTGAATTTTTTCTTTGATTATTTCTTACTACATATTCAATTTATTCTTCTAGAGAAGATTATCAATTTGTCACCTTCATGTTTACTTTAGAATCGCTTATTAGTACTTAATTGCGTAATAGGTACAACTTTTTAATCTTCGAAATTTCATCCACACATTCGCAATATTGCAATAGTGTATTTGAAACTGCTCAACTTCTAACAAATTCCTTACCAAGTGAGTTTGGTTTTGTACGTGCTACAAGTTACCGATTTCTAAATTAACTTGTGTATTCTACGTAGACGGTTTGCTTTTGTTCAAAGTATAACCTCTGGTAAACAATGCTACTTGAATTATTTATATCAAGTGTTTTAACATTTTTTACTTGAAAATTATTAGTTTTGTGAACAGCTCAAACAGCTTTTGAATTGAAGTAAACAGCTGAATGTCAAAAGTAATTGTCTTTCCCAGAAAGTTATACAAGAAATAAAAATAAATAAAAAAAAGAGTGGAATGCCCTGCCTGAGTCTGTATTTCTGGAAAGGTACAACCTGGGAGTCTTCAAGTCTAGAGTGAATAGGTTACTTCTAGGCAAGCGTGCTCCACCGTCGACCACATCATCACTTACCAACAGGTGAGATTGTGGTCAAACGCGAGCTTATTACCAACAAAAAAAATGAAAAATATTTATACATGAATATTATAAAATGTATCTGGTATGTAGATCAGTGCATTATGACATGCAGACCAAACCACCCGTAAAGAAAACAACATTGAGTTTATAAAGACTTGTTAAAGTCAACCCTTATTAAAGGTATTGGATGATACTTTTATAAACTCCAAAGTACAAATACAAAGATGTGGCTCGCCTTTGTAAGTTTACACGAATCAGAAATTGTTGCGTATCTTTTGAATTACAACTTTCAACGGCATAACCTCAAAAGTTCAATATTCTATCAAGTATCTTTTGTTAAGATTCAGATTTGAAAGATTGAAATATTTTTATTAACACCAAGCGTTTTAGAAAATAAGTTTTCGTATAAAGGAAACGTTCAATACATCTGAGAATAGAAAAGAATCTGTTCAGTATTTCATGCCATGAGCACCAGCTAGTAATGTCACAATATTTTAGTGTTGTTGTAACCCTGTTTGTTATTTAGTGATGATACAATCTTCACAAAACAGTAAACCTAGTTATAATAAACGGAGATTAACTAGTAATAACCATTTATCTTGTTTACGCTCGCTTGTAAAATAGTTGACTAGCATAATTAATCTAGATTATATTGTCAATAAAACTTTCTTGGAATATTGAAGGGGGTTTAGTATATGCTATTGTTGATATTATTTTTACCCGACTGCCAAAGTAGGGTTATGTTTTTCGTACGTATCTTGCAAGTTCCCATTGATTGTGTTTCAGTTTATGATTTCATGGATGCTACCTTTTTTGGTTCGTGGGGAAATCCCCACGGATCCAACCCTGTCGATCATTGGGGTTGTCAGATAATCAGGCGGGCGCTTAAGTGGTATTAATATTTATTAATCACACCCAAACTCCCGCACGGATAAAAACCGCAAAAGCAAAAAAAAAATATTTATTCTTTAAATGTAAGAATGGTACCAGTAGTAGTAACATACATAACATAACATAAACTCACGCCATATAGGCGTGAGTTTATGTTATGGTTACCCGAAGTGTTATGGTTTACCCGAAGGGGTAGGCAGAGGTGCTAGCAACCACATTTCGCCAGTTTATGTTTAGGTCCCAATGTTAAGGTGGCGAGCCTATTGCCATTAACCGGGCACTTATAAACCTGATAAATACACACATAACTTCGAAAAGCATCGAAAAGTCATTGGTGTGTGCCCTGGTGAACCTGGGATCGAACCCGAGACCTCGTCTCAGCAGTCCATTACCCAGACCACTAGGCTACCGCGGTACCAGTAGTAGTAAGGATCCTGAAATTTAACGTCAGCACAAAGTAAGCAAGAAGTTGATAAAATTTTATCACAATCGAATGAGCAGTACCGTACGGGAGCGCATAAAATACGAACAAACTAACACTGATTTTTACAATCGTATACTGTTTCTTACAGTTTCAAATTGCAACACACGTCTCAAAGTGAATAACTAGACTAAAAACTCACAGTCACAGTCAAACACTGACTGGAATTCTTATCGAGTTCGCAACTGAGTGTTGAATTTTATAATGTAAACTTATACCAAAAGTTAACAAGGCATATAATAAAACTTAAAACTCAATTTGAGTTTTAAGTTTTATTATATGCCTTCAATTTGGTTTTAGTTGGAGAGGACACTGACAGAGTCTTCAACAATTCTTGTAAAAATTAGTGAACAAATGACAGCAAAATAAAGAGAAAGAAAAATAAATAATTAAGTATCCTTAGTTGTTTTCTTTCCTTACAAAGAATCCATACTGTTGTTAAAAAGGTTCAAATCACGAAATTGGAGAGCTTTAGGTGTCTAAGAAAAGATGGATGGAAGGAAGGGAGTGACTGAGGAGATGACATCTGACAGGAATGTATGGAGGAGAATGACATGTTGCGCCGACACTAAATAAATTGGGACAAGGCCAGGTGATGATGATGAGAAAAAATCCCTACTAATACTATAAATGTGAAAGTAACTTTGTCTGTCTGTCTGTTATGTTATTTGGCATTTTTACCACATCAATTAATTACGAATACAGTCTAGCTAACCGCAATGCAAATAACACACACTGCAAAGTGAAGTTCTGCCATCAAAAGGTAACTCTGACAAATGAATAAAGACAAAAAGTTATATTCTCTTAAGTATTCAAGGAGCGTAGAGCTATAAATTTAGAAATGTTGCTACTTAAGCTAATTTAGAAACGTGTACGACATCTTTTAAAGTAATAAAAAAACTTTTAATAACACAAAAGTTAGACAGACTCACCCTTAGGATTTTATTATTTAACTACATTACCTACAAGTATTATATGTAGGTACATTGTTCTGTTAATGGATTCGAAATGGTAATTCAAAACATTTTATACTTATAAGAACATACTGATGTGACGTTCATGTAATTTTTTTGTGGAATCTGTTCAGCTGTTTTGGCGTGGTTCATAAATATCGATACCATTGTTTTTTTTCTGTTTCTGCTAGTCAAAGAACTGATAGATAAAAAACCTCTTATATCTATTTTCTTCTGGATCCTGGCTAGTGTCAATCGTCAAATTATAGATAAGGCCTTTAGCTGTCTCTCTATCTGCCAGTTCACGCTGTACCTACCTACTCCCCTAGTGTGGGTCGCATAGTAGATAAGGAGCAAACCTAGTGAGGTCCCGGATTCGAATCCGCCATCACAATAATCTGCGCTCACTCTAACGGGGTATTTACAAAAAAAAACGTCATAACTTGTATTGTTACCAAAACTAATATTATTAGGTACTAGCTGTTGCCCGCAGCTCCGCCCGCGTGGACGTCGATTTTCGCGGTTTTTTACTATATCACCGGTTCTAATAGCCGCTTGCGATCAAATATGCATGTTTTTGAGTCAAAGATTTTGAGTCTAAGCAAGACCTTTCTAATAAAAAAAACAGCATCAAAATCCGTTCGGTATTTTTACGTCCATCGCGGACGGACGGACGTAAAAATACCGAATTTACTGAAATTGACCGTATGTTTGGTTGTAATTGGTTAAGTAGAACCAGAGATATGACCAAAAACGACCTAAAAACGAAGCACGGGCGAAGCCACGGGTATCAGCTTGTATAAAAAGTAGCCTATATGTTACCCAGAACTATGAACTATAATCGTACCAAGTTTGATCAAAAACCCCTCCAGTAGTTTCAGTTTTTTTTCATGACGGGAACACTGTGGATGCCAAGCCCGAGGGGGCCATCTCGAATCCGGAGATGGCCCGGGTCAAGTCGGGGTGCGAGGGAAATGCTCCATAGGCCATCTTAGACCCTGGCGTCAGAAGACCCTAGATGGCGTGCGGTTTTAGTCGGTAAAAGTCCGACTTAACCTGCCCCGCTGGCCGCGAGTTGGGTATCCATGAGGATTTCCGCACGGTAAAAAAGGGGGCCTATTAGAGCATATCCCTCGCACCCCGGCTTTGTATAAATAGCCTATATATGTTGTCCTGTAAGTGATGGTAACTGAATGGATAAGGACGCGGCCTCTGCTCAGAGGTATCGAGTTCGAATCCGGCCGGATAGTACCAATGTGAGTTTCACTTTGTGGAATTTATATGTGCTAATCACATGATTTACCATCTGCTGACGGTGAAGGAAAAACACCGTGAGGAAACCCACATGTCCTAGAAGAAATTCTAAGGACATGTTCGATCCACCAAACTCCATTAGGCCAGCGTGTATGGATTAAGGTCTAAACCCTCTCAGCTCTGTCGTTATAGGAGAGGAAACCCGTGCTCAGCAGTGGGACATAAATGGGTTGATATTATTATGTTGTTCAGAAGTATGAACTATAATAAATCGTACCAAGTTTGATCAAAATCCCTCCAGTAGTTTTTTATCCATGTGGGCACAGATAGACAGACAGACAGAAAGACAAAAAAATTACTGATTGCATTTTTACCATTAGTATTGATCACTAATCATCCCCGAATAGTTATTATGTAAATATTTCGATGTACAGAATTTACCTCTCTACAGCTGTTTTATTGACGTAACCTACGACAAACTTATTATTTGCGGTTGGTGCAGTAATCGGGTCTACGGATTGAACCGCAAAATTAAGTTTGTTTTTTATTGTGTAATTTATCGGTCAAGTTACTTATAGTGTGAAGCTAGCTTATAGCATGTTTAACATAATAACAACATTCAAATATGCATGTTTAGATTACACGTTGTTACAGAATGCGTTGAAGATATAAACGTTCACTGCTCGTTCCCCGTAGGTGAGAGCGTGATAATAAGTAGCCTATGTGTTGACCCGACTTCCTAATAATATTCTTGCCAAATTTGAAGTAAATCCATGCAGTACTTTTTGAGTTTATCCCGGACATACATACAGACAAACAGACAAACAGACAAAAATTCTAAAAACTATATTTTTGGCTTCGGTATCGATTGTAGATCACACCCCAAGTGTTCTTTTAAAAAAATATTCAATGTACAGTTTTGACTTTTCTACCATTTTATTATATGTATAGATATAAAGGGCGTCTTCAACATTCTGAATCGAATTTTAATAATTTTAATAAAAATATCTGCTTTTTTAAGTCGGTTAAGTATACTAAAACCCTCTCCAAAATTTATGAAATACTTTTCCGAAGAACGTATCAAAATAGGTTCAACCAGGCACAATTATCATACTTACAAACATACAACAGTGAATCTCCTTTTTAATTCGGTTCAATAGTGGTTCTAATACAGCTTGAAAAAATTAATCTAACTAGCAAATTGAACGAACTTGTAATAACTACTCTAGTTCCTTTTTTATGCTTTAATTTCGCCCTTAATACCCGTGTAACTAAGTACACAAAGGATATAACGTAATAAATTGTCCTTTAAGCTTATGGTAGTTGATCCTAACATTTTTATGATACACATTTAACAACTTTAGGCCTGGTCATACATTTTATTTACTTTTGCAAGCAGCCCCCCAAAGGCTTTTAGTTTTATAGCAAGACAAAAAGTGCTTTAGAAGTCGCTTTATGATGAATAAAATACCATTTAGAGAAGCAAATTAAGGTCTTTAGTTCTCTGAATTTTAACTCTTTTAACTCAAAACTTTTCTAGATATTTAACCAGATTGATTCTACCAGTGAAAATTCGTTTAACTCAAGTGAATTTGTAAAGTTTGCTAATGAAATTAATTGAATTAAACATGTTTATATTCATCTTTTAAATTGAAATCAAAGTTGTATGTTTTCATACCACATATCGTATTAATGGACTATTGAAATTTATGGGCTATTAAAAAACCGGCAGGGCAAAAGCACTTGAAACCTTGGCCTGCATAATAACAGTAGAGGAAGTAAGGACAGAAGCAGATAGCGGGCTGTTGTCTCTACCCAGCAAGTAAGCATTATGTATATAGGTATATATGTAGATAAATTCAATAAATTTAATACAACGCATTGAACCCCAGTTTTTTTCTTTATATCTCTAATGTTAACGACCTAGCTTATTTTTAAAGCGGCTACTCAAATAGCTGCAATACCTAGAATACCTAAATCTTTTTGGTTTTAACTAGAGAACTTTACCCAGCTGTTTGTGGCATAAACAAACAACGACAAAAGCCATTAAAAGATTTCCATCCATCTTTTCATCCGACACTGTGTCCTGTTTACCCCATCAACAGAAAACTACAAAATAAAAGCTACGAAAACACATCCCAAATAGAACAAACAATCTGCACTTCGATCCACGGTTTTGAAAGGAAAGATGTTAGACAAAAATGACCTTTAGTAGCTTGGAACAAAGTTCCATTATTGTAATCAATCGCAGTCTGTATTTTTTTTTTGTTTATCTACATTCAGTCACACGCATTTGAATGAAACTAACTTAGCTGTTTCTCTCTCTAGAACAAGAAGTTGACTGGATTGTTTTTATTATTCTATTGAAGGTCTTCAACAGAAATTAGTCTACTCATATTTCATATTCAATTTTATAATGTTTGACACATCTGCGAAAAAATGCATTTTTGTTATACAATTTAGGTAGCAAACAAGCACATGGCCCACCTGATGGGAAGCGGTCACCGTATCGTATGGACGTGTGGAACACTAGGGGCGTCCCGGAAGGGGAGAGAGGGGAATTGGGGTAGTGGTTAGTGGGGATGGGTTGAGAGTTCCTGTACTGACAACGCAGAAAACAGCTCTGGCTACCCTACTTACAGCCAGGAACACAACACGATAGTTATTATGGCAATAAAGTAATATTATTTTATTTAATTGATTAATTAGAGATAAACCACAAAAAACTAAGAATCCGTTTAACAGCATACATTCAAAGTATTGATTTTTTTTCCGTCAAGTGCTCTAGGCTCTTTACGGAAGCAGTAATGTTATTCTAATTTAGTCCGTATTTACCTAACTTTTGCCTTTTATTCATGAAAGTTTTAAAGTGTACTTTAGCTAAAGCATGTTTAGTCCGCTTTGTCTCATTTAAGATGTATCAAGAGTGGACTTCGCCGCAAAAACTTTATGTTCTCAAAGTACTTACGAATTAATTATTTTATGAATAAGGAGATTTATACTTAGAGAGAGCTGCTTCGTGATAACGATTGCGGTAGTCTTTAGATCATCCGAGTTCATTCATTCCCACTTCTCATAGACACTTATTCCAGGGAGCCTATGTGCTATTGTAGACTATAATCTATCTAAAATTTCAGCCGGATCCCATGTGATGGAGTAACAAACAGCTTCACAAACTTACAACTTTATAATATCATCCCGTCCTAGATGTTCACTTTTTCCGCTCAAAAATCATTTATAACATTAGTCAACGGACGACCTCTGTGTTTTTTCATTTATTAGTAAGAAGACGGATTTCAATGTATTTGCGGTTTGTAATTTTTAAACGGTTTCATTTAACTTGACCTGTTTGTTTCTGTCAAATCAAATCTAGTAATTAAAATTTGACCTCCTTTCAGTGTTGTCTGATTGATCTGATATTTGGCAGAATTCTTTATGATTCCAATACAATGTAAAACCGTTTAACTTAAAAAAGAATTTTTCTCAATTTACATTATTGTTAAGCCACTTCTGAGAGCGACTGTACACTTCGTAAGACGACATTACAACTAACTCATTTCCAGCTAAAAGTTATTGCAGTACGTGACATAAACAATGGCTGACGCATCTCTTTCTTCGATGCTACACTTCATTGAGTTTCTCTATCCATCGAGAAACTACTGAAAGTGTATATAACCTGTCTATATGTATGTACGTTTGTCCGCGACTATCTTGCGTTTGGATTTACCGATTTTCAGTAAAGTATTTTTACATTCTGGAGATATGAAATCTACATAGCTTAACCCATAAAGACACAATAAAGGTAAAAGGTAGGTATGTTTGTTTATTGTACGCGCTAATACAATATTTATCGAACAGAAATATACAAGAAAGTAAGCAGCTAGATGGGCGACAGTATTTCTTAAAACGACTTCTTTTAAAAAAACTTACATACATACATATGCTCACGCCTTTTCCCTCCGGAGTAGGCAGAGACAACGGACTGCCATCTGCTTCTGTCCTTATATACTTCACGCGCTTCCTCTACTGTTATTAAACCTTTCAACTTTCGGTTTCGAGTGCTTTTGACCTACCCTTTAAAAAAATACCGTATTGACAATTTTGAATACTTATTAAAAAGAAAATCCAAGCGTAACGCTGTCTCACACACATAGTAGTATATTCCACGAGCCGATATACGAGTACATATAACATATTATATTATATTCAAATTCAGGCGATGGCAAAAGTCTTGATCAATTAAAACGTCAATAGACAGAAGCCTTTTGAGCTCATGATTAGTTTTAAATTCTATAATAGGTTATTAGTACGAGATAAATTTGTCCAGATTTTTGTCCCAACCTATACTTACACTCATTAAGTCCACGCGTTCCAGCAAGAATATCCTCTTAAATTCAAAGTCGTACTAACCGGCAAAAAGCTTTAAGTTAAAACGTTCGGAAATCGCATTAAGCATAGGTATACCCTTGGGTCCCTAATCTCAAGGAAAGGACGTTCAAAGATTTATTTGTCGCCACCTCTCTGCGGGCTTTTTATTGACAGTTGAGAGAACATAGCCGCTGAGAAGGAACTAACGTTCTTGTTACATTACATTGCTTTTTTTGGATAACCCAGATTTTTGAAGAAATTTGTAAGTTATTTAAAATTACACTACAACTCTAAAGCCGGATTTAGATCACGAAATTAGTGGCATGAAATTACTTTTATTTCTATTTTCACTAGTAATTTCACGTCTAAACGTTAATTAATTCGTTAGTTAAACCACAGGGCAGAGCTAGTATGTTACAATAATAAAGTCGTAATTGATTTAATATGCTATTAAATTTTTATTGCTAGTTAAACTAAGTAATATGGCAATGAACATTACCATAATCATAAAATATATTTGAGATGCGCATAAATTTTTATGTAACAATTCCATGTTCTATAGTCAACGTGACCATACGGCTGGCTTTAAGTAGATAGTCCCACTATCCACAAAATATATAAAAATGTCCTGCATTGATCTAACAAAAGCAAAGCTACTAGCCACGTGGTAGGAGCACGTTAAGCCACCGGTCCCGGGTGACATACGTGCATCCATGGCAGTCGTTATGGGCAGTTGGAACCCTAAATAGTCGACAACTAGCCTTACTACAGAACTTCTATAGCGCCAATGGGTTGTGGAGTTAAGATGGCTGCCGCTTCGCGGAAAATATTGAAGTACACCGCTTCGTAGTTGGACTGAAAAGCCGACCTCAATTGATTTGAGAAAAGGCTTCAGGGATGAGTAACATATCTCAGGAAACTTATATAATAGATATAACTAAAAAATACCTACCAATGACCTACCGTTCATCCTTTTGAGCGTGATTGAATAATAAACTTTGATTTTCACAAACTTTCAAATCATTAGTAAGTAAAAGTAAAATAAAAATGCATAATAATATATTTCATTTTCCACAAGATTCAATAATTCACGGCTTCTCAGTCAGTCGTTGTGGCACTTCATAAAGTGGTTTCAAGTTTTCGCTATTGAAGTGTGCATTCTCGCGTACAAGTGAAAAGTAGTTGAAAAGGTTTAGGATTACCGATAACCTCACACGCGTGGTTGTGCATGAAATTGAATTCGCCGTAGTGCTCCACAGTTAAAAGCCAGATATATATATACAGGGTGAATTTTTCAAAAGGGATTGGATGGCCAAATCCGAAACTATAAGGAATAGCGAAAAATGCTCAAAGGAGTCACGAGCCCGATTTTGATGAAACTTAAAACCTCATCATTAGATTTTTGAAAAACCAATAATCCTAGCCAGGAATCGAACCTGTTGATTTTGAAAAAAAAAACACACCCTATATTATTACACCATGCGATAGTGTTGTTATTAAGGATCTTATTCTGGGAAGTAATGACATACCGCAAACTAAAGGAAAGAGCTCATCTTTAACAAAATACATTTTATTTTTCTTACATTAACTGATTAATTGTTCAAAATGTAGACCATTGTTTTCAATACATAATCGTACTGCATTCAATATTAATAGAATGTTGTTGATTCCGTTTAGAATATTCTCCAAAGAACGTTAAGTTTCAAGTCATCGACTGTATCTCTGTATCATACGTGTCTTTGTAAATTTCGTTTTTGACAAACCCCCAGAGAAAGTAATCTAAGGGAGTAAGATCCAGGGATCTCGCTGGCCAAGGCACAGGACCATGCCTTACAATAAAATTGTCGTCAAACTGCTGAATCAAAATCTCTTTTACGGCTATTATGGGCTGAAGCTCCATCTTGTTTAAAAAAAAACAACAATCATTATAATCATTATGAGTATAATTTAAAACACGGAATAGTTACGATCTTTTTTGGGATTTTGAACGAAACAAATAGGTACGTGAAACATGAATTTTATTAAATTCTAAATTTTCCTTAAATTTGCCGTATATCATTACTTCGCAGAATTTGTTCCTTAACAGCGACACTATCGCATGGTGTAATAATAAAGGGTGTGTTTTTTTTTCAAAATCAACAAGTTCGATTCCTGGCTAGGATTATTGGTTTTTCAAAAATCTAATGATGAGGTTTTAAGTTTCATCAAAATCGGGCTCGTGACTCCTTTGACCATTTTTCGCTATTCCTTATAGTTTCGGATTTGGCCATCCAATCCCTTTTGAAAAATTCACCCTGTATATATATCAGACGTCACAAACCGTGTAGGATCTTTGGTGAATTTAGTAACTGAATGGATAATATATACTTATGTGCTATGCACAAAATCCTAAATGCACAAAATGTAAAAAAAGATAAAGAGAGTTTTTCTATTGTCGCTTCTATTTGCATGCAGTTTGAATATTATTTGAAACTTGTCTGTGACCGCGGTTTCGCTTGCGTAGATGTCAGCTTTCGCGTTTTTTGCTATATCTCTGGTTCTACTAAACTGATTGTGATCAAACTTGCATAAGATTTTAAGTATTAAGACAGATTAATAAATATGGTCTAACCAAGATCTTTCAAACGAAAAAACTGCATCAAAATCTGATCAATAGTTTTTGCCTCCGTACATATTTCAACACAAACTTTTTACTTTACAAATACTCCTTCCCCCTTTTTAGGACGTAAATATTTTGGTTTGTATAGTAATTGTGCCCTCAATTAAATAATAACAATAATAAACCTTAGAAAAAACAATATTATCAACATAAATGTTATTCTACATGGCACAAGTTCCAGATTATCAAGCCCGATCCGAGCCGTACATTGTCTACTGAAAACCTCTATACACTTCAAAATATTCCTCAGGGTATTACGGAAGGAACTTGAGAAAGGATTTTATGAAAACAATCTCTAAAGAGATGAAATATATATAATGGTTTTCCCGAAGTTTCTGATAAGAGGTATTTAACCTTTATCTCGGTATTCTGAGCATTAAGTATTTGCATTTTGAACTAAAACATACATTTACGAGTTTGTATTACACATATTCGCGCTCAACACATTCGGAATTAAATTTAATATGTTTTTATACCTATACTAACCTATCCCCGTGGCGCCGACCGCGTGGATGTTGATTTTCGCATCTTTTATATCTCAGATTCTACTCAACCGATTGTGATCAAACATGCGTAAGATTTTAAGTTTTACCAAGAGTTTAAAAAAAACCACATCAAAATCCGTTCAGTATTTTTTACGTCCATCGCGAACAAACAGACAGGTTTCCAAAAAAAAATATTTTTGTGTCCATAATCGTTCACGGTTCACGTCCGACATAACGACTCCCAAGACTCTGTCCATTTTCATATTTCTGTGTAATTCATAACTTTTATTGTAGTTCTTTTTATTTAATTAATCTCAAAAGCCACAGACAAAGTGGTCGTTTCAATTTCCTACACTCTGATGATTCTTCAATAGGTACATATTTCCTATTTTAAACTAAAAAAGACGTGAGTACGGCTTCTACACATGCAGTGTATATTGAGTGCATTTGCATTCGTACTTCACATTAGTATTCTGTCCTCGTTTTTGTACAATACACAGCAGCCACAAGATCAAGCTACGACTAGGAATATGGCATAAGAAACATGCCCGTCTGGTTCCCTAATGGTATTTATGTAGATATGGTAGTCACTAAGGATACATCTTATCCCAGTTGTGGCACTGGTAATATTCTTGTTCGTCGTGTAAAGCATATTTAGTAGTTGCAGTACAGTTGGAGATAATACAACTTGTGTTTACAGGAATAGAATTTCTGTTGACAGTAGAATACATTCTCTGAACCTTTTTCTCAACTCAGTTGGGGTCGGCTTTCCAGTCTAACTGTGATGCGGCTGAACTTCGATATTTTCCGTGGAGCGACTGGCATCTGACCTCCACAACCAATGGTCATTATAACCAATGGCGATATCGTAGTTCCAAGTTATACTGGTTGGACTTTTGTGGACTCCAACTACCCGTAACGACTGTCATAGATGTTTGTATGGCAACCGGGACCGACGGCTTAACGTGCTCTCCAAGGCGACTAATAAACCTGCGATAAATACAATCAGTTGACAGTAGAATAAGATAACGATTATTTATTGGTGACATAGGATGTACTGTACCGTCGTACTTATCAGTCTCTGAAAACTAGTAACGATCTTCACTTTCAGCAAAGTCATAGTCAATAAATAAATGAATGTTCAGGTGTAGGTAATGTTCAGAAGACAAATTTAACATTTTTCAATTTTTGTTTGTAATTTTATGTAAATTTCGGAGCCAAGATGGTCGGTAACTTAAGAAGTTTAAATTATAATATTAATAACAAATTTTAAGAAGTTTAAATTATAAAAGAATAAGGACCATTTCGATAACTCAATATTAAATTATCGATAGCAGCCTCAGTATTAATAACAATTTCGAGCTTAGCCAAAGTTCTTAGACACCCTTGAGCTGACATTAACATTTGAAAACTTTGACTGAAATTCCTTTTGATTCTACCGAATGAAATTCCTGCCGAGATACTTGTATATATATTAGTTCGAAACTCTATAATATGATGCCAATGATATTGTTCATGAAACATTTTTTTTGAAGCTGCGATATGTTTAAACGTATAATATTTTAGATGAATTTCCTTCTATTGAATACATAATTATGTGTTTGATATTTTAGTATGGTGTTCCAAATCTTTTAACCAATAACTGTGTTATATTTAAGATGCTAACCGCCTACTTTAATAAAAGTTCTTGTTTTAAAGTAACTCTCATTTAACTTCTATGTACTCTAGTTCCCCAAGAATCCTTTAAATATATACATACAGCGCTATCTATCGAAATCAAGCCAAACTCACCGATCAAAGCAACCTCTCTATCAGACTCGGACACTCCTTGACACAACCAATTTTTCACTTAACTATATAACAAACCGTCAACATGGGTAAGCACACCACTTCACACACTATCGACAGAGCGTTATATAACATTCGTGTCAAGCATTTTTATCACAATTCTGTCCCATGGGTGATATAAATCAGATTATAGATCGAACGGACCGAATGGTCCCAAACAAAAACCTGTTCTCGTAACATATGTTGCGATTTTGTAACCAGAATCCGTGATATGAATATATAAAGCCTTATTTGATAGCTTTAACGTATCCTCCTGATGTTATTAATGTGAAAATTTTATAAGAGGTTTGTATGTTTGTTACTCAATCACGCCTGAAATGATCTGCATGAAATTATAGATTATAGTCTGAAACTTTTTATTCCTTTCCTCCCTTTGACATAATATACCTATCAAAATGTGTGAATATATAAATTTATGAAATACAGGCGAAGCTTCAGGCAACAGCTAGTATCAAATTTTTCGTGTTTATGTTCACCCTATTTCTTAACTGAGTCGTGAGCAGAATTATTATCGTAGTACCAGTTTCTTTGAGACTTATGATAGTCTCCTCATAGCAAAGAAGTCCAACACATTTATCAAGTGCACAAGAATAAATACCTCATCTCGAGATATTAATCTAGGCTATGATATTTCTGTGTGTCAAACTATATCCAAAGCCGTTTTTGTGTGCAAGAGTTAAAAAAAAAAACATGCATTCTCAAAAACTTTCACATTCATAATATTAGTAGTATAGAAGTGTATGTAAGTTTATGTAATATGTTACAAACCCCGACTAAAAGATTTTCAGAACACGCTACAAAAGTGATGCAACGTACCAATTTATTTGAATACTGGTATTGCGTAGAGGGTCTACGACAGATATCACGTAGCACATAGCTACACCGCTACGCTTTTAGCTGACGTGCTACGAGCCGATTTCAGCTGTCTCGCACTATTTCTCGCTGGATATCAGCTTTCTCACATATCTCTTCTCCCTTTATAACTCAACGTCATAGTAACGTAAGATGAACGCCGTTCGACTTTATTGCGTAGAAATGCTTGATAACATTCTTTGTAATGAAAAGATATTTGAGTATGGAAGAAAGTTCAGTTTTGTTAACTGTAGAACATGTGATTACTTTGATCTTGGTCAGTGACGCCCCTGGTGTTACACACGTCGACAGGCAACGGTAACCGCTTCCCATCAGGTGGGCCGTACGTATGCTTATCTATTCCCTAAGTGGTATAAAATTAAAAAAATTGAAAAAGCTACAATATTGGCTGACATTAGAAATAAACTGTAGATTGTATCTAATTTACAAGAAACAAAGGAACTTGGTAAAATACAAACAACACATAAATTATTCACGGAAACACAAGGACCGATGGCCGGTGGAGCAAACGAGTCCTAGAGTGGAGACCGCGAACCGGCAAACGTAAAGTAGGACGCCCCCCAGCGCGATGGACGGACGACCTGAAAAGGGTAGCTGGGATAGACTGGATGCGCAAGGCGGAGGATCGGGTGCTATGGCGTACATTGGGAGAGGCCTATGTCCAATGGTGGACTGTAATAGGCTAATTGATTGTACGTTTTTCTGCAGTACAATGGTCAT
Source organism: Lithosia quadra (assembly GCA_963576445.1). NCBI lineage: Eukaryota > Metazoa > Arthropoda > Insecta > Lepidoptera > Erebidae > Lithosia > Lithosia quadra. The sequence continues at coordinate 5,600,268 of OY754892.1, forward strand.
GTGAATGCAATCTACAATGTATGCAAATTTTAAATACTGCAAAAAAACGTTCAAGACAATGCCGTGTGAACAGGGCCTAACTTTATTGAAAATCTACGGTATGATCTTAACATTACCATCAAAACATCTGTACAAATAGTCGCGATATGCATCAGTAAGGGTTCGAACAAAACGATTTGTTCGGTTTCAAAGAGCCAGCGATCCTGAATGTAATATGAGATTAATTGTGTTACAACAATATCGGGAGTCTGATGTTCCTTTGTATTGATACGTTAATGAAGTAGATTTTATTGATTTCTTTTCTCATTATCTTCATATTTTTACATAAGAACTCAATAAAAACAATATAGAAAAAAAAATCTCTAAGGGTTCTCTATGGTTTGCTGGAAGAAAAATTAACACTGAGTCAAGCTCCAGGGTCGGCAGCATGAGTATGACTTCGTAGACACACATCCATAGGCCACGGTGACCGCTTACCATCAGTTGGGCTGTGTGCTTGTCTGCCACCTAAGTTGTATAAAAAAAGCTCGCCTTACCTAAATATCTTTTTGTTTACAAAGAAACATCCGAATTGAGAACTTTTTCGAAGTTGATTAATTAAAGGGTTTGGCGTTCTGTTTTATATCCCTGGCCTAGGTCTCCTAAATAGCGAGAAACTAGAACAGAATTCCACGAGAATGAGTCACGGGCCAAAGATAGGAAAAAAGTAGGTACAGCAAAATTTACAAAAGCGCAAAAAGTACGTTTTACTTTTGTAATATTCGTGATATTCATCTTTTTTTCGTACAAGAGCTTTTGACCTAGATCGTGGATAATGAATTCGTCGTTAATTATTATCCACTCATACATTACTTCTGCCCTCATAATTACCAGTTTCATAATGTATTGTTATTACGTATATTGTTGTAATTAATTACATTTGAACAAAACGAAAATATATCAAATGATTTTTTTTTTATTCATGATAGGCTTACGTTTGACCTCAATCTCACCTGATGGTAAGTGACGATGTGGTCTACGATGAATCATGATTCTGAACATGATAATAATACAGTATGATTAATTATTATCATTTCACCTTTTAATGTTTATGTGTTAATAATTAAATGTAGATAATTATTTGTTCAAAACTAACGCCCGCAAGTCAACCCATGTGAAAACGTCATTATACAAATACTAGCTGTTACTCGCGGTTTCGCCGGCGTGAATTTTTTTACAGGCTGCTTCTGCTTCCCAAGGCTACGTATTTCAGGGATAAAAAGTAGCATATCTGTTATTCTAGACTAGAATCCATATATATTAACCAAATTTCCGACAAATCAGTTCAGTCGTTATTGCGTGATAGAGTAACAAACATCTTCATAAACTTTCACATTTATAATATTAAGTAGAAAGTAAGATAGTATTTGTGATAATAGGAAAACGAACCTGCTACCCCTAACTACTCCTGACGGCGCAGTCGAGCAGTATATCGCCACGGCATTCCTTTTTCCTTCCGTCCCTAGACAGTATGTCCGTTTATGAAATAATATCTACGATATAAGATATTAATAACGTAATAATGCCAGAGGTAGCCGGGGCAACCCCGTGGGAATACTTTGTCCACTTCGCAAAAGAATACTGCTTAAATAACCTCACTTTGTATTTTTTTGTAATGAACAGGATACACAAGACGGAAAACTAATTTATTTTCCTTTTGACTGTATTCTTAGTACGGATACTTAACTATAATGTATTCTTTTTGAGATGAACCATAAATATTGATGCTGATTTTGTTACGCATCTCACTAAACTAACCAATCGAACGGTGCGATCGAACTATGTTGCCAGAAGGAAGCAATCTATTAAATGTTTTTCGTTTGAATTTCCAAAGTTCATTTTCAGGCTTTTTGCTTTCAATTTAGAAGTTAAGGAGATAGAATTAAATGTGATTATTGATTTAATTATAAATATATTTTACTTGTATATAATACTAGTCTATACCTGCGGCTCCACCCACTTTTTTCATTTTCCCACTCCACACTTTGGGGAATTTTGTTGTGTTGTAAGATTCCCCAGTTTATATTTCGTAATTTAAATACATATATGATATAAATAATACAGATAAGATACTATCTACTATTACTTTATTTGACAAATATATTTCTAGTACAAGATGTGTTAGGTACCTATACTTTAGTATAAACGTATGTAGAACGATCTTAAGTAAAACATCAACTGCTTAGCATTTAAATTAGTTGTTTGAAACTTTGACAATGGATTCCACTCGAGTAATGTTCAAGGAAACTTTGTTTGAAAGTACTGTGATAATACTTAAACACGTAAGGAACAATAGTGAGAAACTCAATTATTCTGAATATTCATCGATGATCAACAATATTGATAAGTTATCGTATTCTGATCATTCTCCAATGGTTAACAATATTGATAAGTTATCGTGCCGTTTGTGCCCCATCTCCTGCACTAAACATGACCTCAATGAAGTGACTGATAGTGCGATCGCGATGGCGAATTTATGCTAGATAGAAGCCTATTTAATATAAAGACATTAAACATTTGAAGTGAATAACTGACGACGAAGAAGTACTTAGAAGATTGATAAGTTATAACTTTCATAGTCATAAATAATTCCTGTTTACATTATTGCAAGCCCGGCCCTATTATTTTGATCAAAATAATTAAGGAAAGTTAGCATACATTTCATGAAATTAATCAAGAGGATGTAAGATAAGGTAATTTTCCCGATTTGATACTACGAGTATATGGACTACCTACCTCTCACTTCCTACCATACAGCTAGTATAAAGTTTAGTATAATATGATTATAATGATTGATGGATGCATACAATGATTTGCATAAAAAGGTAACATTTCTTTAAGTTAATAAAATATTAAATTCATTCAATCAATCACTGAAGTTATACAGAGAAAAGTTCTCGTAGTATGCGAAGAGTGATCCGTTTGTCCGTGGTATCAGACGGATAAAGGATACTATAGACAATTCATTCCATGCAAGTTGTTTGAACACACTGGCCAACGATATTTGTTTTGGTGTTTCAAACCGGATGGAATTCGTAGGAAGCGGATGCCCGGTGATACTGACACTTTGAAAGGAAAGTTATGTCACTCCGGATGAGAGCCGCGGCACAAATTCAGGAAAATATAAATCTTTCATTGCCTACTAGCTGTTGCCCGTGGCTTCATCTTTGTTGAATTCTGTTTCAGTGCCTGCTTCATATGGAAACCAATTCCAGGATTTATTCTAGGCTATCCCTACAAACAGCTAGGCAGTCGTTACGGGTAGTTGGAGCCCTAAAATGCCCAATAACAACGGTCTACGCACTTAAGACTGGTAAAGCGGACCCCAGACTCCGAGATGAAAGCTTTGGATGCGACTGGGATTACCGCTAGGTTGAAGAAGATTCTAGGCTATCCCTTGAGAATTTATCCCTGTACCAAATGAAAAAAAATAATCTGTTAGAGGTTGTTAAAGTAACTGTTGTACAGCATGTTTTGTAACGATATATTTAATGTTGTTTCTCCAAAATCTATCGTGCATCCGATGCCAAATTTATCTAATGAAGTTTTGAAACTTTATTTACAGCTGTTAGAGTGTGATTGAGTAACAAACTTTCATATATATAATAATCTTCACAAACTTTCACATTTATAAGATTCGTAGGATTTAGCAAGAGAGTTTCTTTCACTATTGATAAATATTAACATTTCAATAACTGATTAATATCCTTTAGGAGAAATATTTATAGCAATCTTATGTTACATTTTTAGCTATTTATAAAACTGCAATCAATTCCCGTCACGTTGAATAGATGACCAAATTGCTTTTTGAGATCTATTGCATTGCTTTTGTGCACTAAAAGCTGTGTTTGGACATATCCGGGCCCAAATTGTTTTTAGAAATGTGTAAAACTAGATAAAATTTGGCACATAGATACTCGTAGAAACATTTTGAATTTATTTTATCGATTTTTTTTTTCTGCTGGTGCCTTTTGAACTACTCGTAGTAAAATAAAATAATTTTAACATGTTGCAAAGTGTTTCGCATCTCTACTTTATGTAGAATAATATGTGAGACCCCTAAATCAAACGATGTTTCATGCTCTAAGCCATTAAGATTTGATTATCAACTCGGCACTTAAAAATAGTCTTTTGGACTTTTCTTTGCGGTTTTTTTTCTTTTGGGGTTCCACTAGTAGAAAGATTTCACGCGGGTAGAGCCACGGGCAACAGCTAATCGATAATATATATCTCTGTAGATACTGTTTTACGCTGCCTCCAGTTGAATCACCTTCCCCTTGAGGCGAATTTACTCCACAAACGATTAAATTAAGGTTTCTGAATGTGCGTGGCATTAGAACCGAGTAAATTAATTTTACTCAGCACGCGTGTATTTATAGATACGGCTTGTACTCCCAGCTCATCAAGGAAATGAATTAAATTATTAGGGTGTGTTAACACTCGGCCCACCGTCCAAATGCGTACCTGTATATATAAAATGGTAGTGGTAGGGTATAATATTTCTGTTTCGAATTAGGCGCGGACTGATTGGGGAGATGAAGTAAATCAAACTTTCAACAACAATTTTCTGTTCGGGAAAAGTGATAGTCTAGATCAGGGTAGGCGAACCTATGGCACGCGTGCCATTGGTGGCACGCGGCACAATATTTTGGGCACGTCGCCGATCATAAAACTTGTGTAAAAAATTTGGTTAGGTATTTTATGACGATCTAACGAGAATGATCCTATGCTAAGGAGTGTTCAAATATGTTATAAAATGTCGTATGACACTCGTGAGGTCTGAAAATTACTTATCCTCGGCTTCTTATAACCCTCGCCTATGGCTCGGGCTAGCAATATCGCCTTTGCCATAATTTTCAACTTACCTCCCTATATGTATCTACTATTATGCGTGTAATAAAAACATTTCGAAAATATACCTCTTTTGTTTACATTATTTCATAAAGAGTTTGAGGTTTGAAAAGAATTTTATTCCGCGCACGCTTAGGCTGTGGAATGATCTCCCTGCCGTGGTTTTCCCTAGCGGCTACAATATGGGGTTCTCCAAGAAGGGCATTAGAAGGTTTTTGCAGGGTCGGCAGCGCGAGTGTGATGCCCCTGGTGTTGCACGCGTCCGTAGGCCACGGTTACCGCTTCCCATCAGGTGGGCCGTGTGCTTGTCTGCTAAGTGGTATTAAAAAAAGTTTCGATGGCACGCCAGTGACCCCATAAAACATGTTTTAGAAAAAAATGGCACGTTAATGCATAAAGGTTCGCCTACCCTGGTCTAGATGCTCGAAATTTTTCTACGGCTTAGGGCGCCGGTGGAGCCATCTACCGTAATTCGTTCGAACTACGGAAACAATGAACAATACTGCAATTGTTGATTGTCCGCCCGATTAAGTCAATGAAATTTTAAAGCAATTGCATGCAAACTATTCCCAATGACTATAATGAATAGTTAGCATGCAATTACATACTCCGTCCCCACATTGACGCATAATAACCCTATTTTGCTTTCACGCCGTTTGTAACAAGTAACAGTTTGACCCAAAAGCATTTGTTCTAGCGGAGTTAATGAAGAATGACGGGAGACATATCGCGGAGCCTTATACGAAAATGGATAGGGCTTGATTAATGACATCGCCAATGTGTTTCGTTTCTATTAATATGTTGTTCTCATAAGGATTGAAATCACCCTTAACCTTGACCTTGACTTCACCATAAATTAGTCTTTTTCAGTATTACAGGTCGCGTCAAGCAACTTGAGCGAAAGTTGGCGTGAATGGGGAACTGATAAACCAGTTTCATATAAGTATTTGTTTTGACGGCCTCTGTGGCGTAGCGGTAGTGCGTGCGACTGCTACGTCAAGGGGCGCGGGTTCGAGTCCCACTCATCGCAAATATTTTTATCCATGAATATGTCTATTTACATTGGTCTCGGTGTTTATATGTAAGTATAATAAGTATGTATTTACAAAAAAATGCGTAAAGTATGTTAATCAGCATTCTAGAAACCCATAACTCAAGCTAGTTAAACTAAGCTTATTTTGGGAGCTGAGGAGCGCTGTGTAGAATATCGTAAAATATTTATTTGAGTCAAGTCAGTGTATGACAAACCTGTCACATTTTATTCATTAAACATAATTATGTAAGTATTCGGTGCTTGCAAAAGGTTATGGGATCTTAGGCAGGTCTATTACGTTCAAACCAGTGAGTCCAGGTCAACGCAATGTAGCGAGAATAGGCACCTACCGTTTTAAATTTCTTAAAAGACATAAGCTTGCTTTCAAATTCATACGTAAACGGAGAATTACAGGCATTTTTTGTGTCATACGGAAATCCTATAGAAATCATTTCATTCGGCCACCTTTGCTATGTCGTACTTCGTCTCGGGACCCCATGCCTGCTCTTTCCCCTCTGCTAGTCAGAGTGATACGTGGAGAGCCTCCGTACAGCCCTCCACGCGGTCAGCCCCGCCTCAGCTAACTTTGACTGGACTGTTAACTATATTATTATCAGTTTTGAATAAATTGTGACATGCTTAGACACAGTAACTTTATAATATATTTGATATCAAATGTGAAATAATATTACAAGGGACAATGAAGTCATTTAAAGTTGTCAACTGAATCACTCTACGTCACTACTTATTCATTTACTCTTGGAGAACATTAATTCAGTAACGACGGGGACATCCCCTTTCACAGACGTTCAATTAAACAGAGTGACAACCCTGTCTCGTAGTCTCGACAATTTAACAGTTCCTGTGAATCCCTATAATTTATTATTGCTAGCGAGAGTAGTGACGCCAATGTGCATAGCTCAAAAATTAAGTTTGTAATTTTATATAAGTAAATTCTACTTCCCACTCCTACAATTTTACCAACTAACTTTCAATATTATTGTAAATAGGAAAGTTCATGAGGACATGAGGACATGTTGCTCAATCATGTTAACAGGAATAAATTGTAGTCTGGAATAAAATATCGGCTACTGTTGATACCTGTTACAGATCCAATGAGGAGCAGAATCGGGAACAAAATTCTACGCGGGCAAAACCGCGGTCAACAGCTGATATATTTAGATATTTGTTACTCAATCACACCCTAAGGGCTGAAAGAATATGGCTAAAATTTGGCACAGATTTAGAGAATGGAATAACAAGTTAATATTATAATAATCTAGTGATTTATTCATTGTGAACAGAATTAACTAATGGCCGACACCTAAGAGATAGCACAATCGACAACCGACAACTTAGACCCGGCAATTCATCTCTCTTAGTCAAGCTAGGCACTCGAGTAAGTCGGGTTCCTATCTAAACTAGATAAAATCTGCAACCGTAACTCAAACCACGTTGTGTTATAGTAAAAAGTATAGAAACCTACGCCAGAGCCACGTCTGTAATTTACCAGGCATATCGGCATGCAAATAGGGTTGTCATGACCCCTGAAGATTGTGGCGATCCTTTACATTCAAGGCTTGTAGAATTATTTAGCTGATAAAATTTGTCATGAATTAATCTCTTTCGCTAGAATTCGCTGGTTGATATAATTTACATCTTGACGACCCGTGTGGCGTAGCGGTAGGGCTACGTCTGCTGCGTCTGTGTTCGCGGGTTTGATAATAAACTATCTACAGAAAAAAATCTCGTCAAAATCGACCCAACTATTTCGGAACAAATATTTGTTTGTTCCGTATATTCAAAATTGTATTTTTGTTATAAGTTGTTATCTAGTTAAATTTTAATTGTACGTAAATATAAACAATGTAGTCCTAAAACCTGTTATTAACCGCCTAAATATTAATATTATAAACAGACCCTTCTATTTCATTTATAATGTGTGTAAATTATTAGTTGCAATACACAATAGTAAAGATTTAGTAAAGCAGAAAATAGCTAAATGCTTTTTAAAACATACAAACGTCAGTTAGTCCAGTATAACTGCAGACTGCTTTTTTAATTACTCGGCTTCACATGCGGACACAAGAGCAAAAACGAAACGATGGATTAATGAGAGCCGACCAGCGGTACGGAGGAAATATTGTTTCACATTTACATGTTTTTATTCGAGCAGAAATCCCTGTATTACAAACGATATCACACCTACTTGCACTCTTTAAGTCGAGTAACAGGACAACCACAGTCAACGTAATGAAAGGCTGAGCGCTCAATAGAGACAAGACAGTCTTAAGACAGACTAATACTCTACAGAAACATATATGAAAGTGCGCGCACTCTGAACAAAACTGTTTTATAAACAAAGGTTGACCTTCACCGGATTGCCCTTTAGCCTTCACCTCATAAATCTGTTTCTTCAATCTCATTTGGTTCATACCATAAAGCATAAATACCTACTCCGTAAACATTTATATAACATGGAACGAGTGAATTTAATATTTAGTATAATTTATATTAATATTACATCCTAAGTTTCTGTGAAATGTGTACAAGTTATAATTAACCCTCTGCTATTATTGTACAATAAATACATCAAGGCGAATCGACGTCTGACTGGCGCTCGATATGCCGCGCTGTTTCCAACGTTAATTCCGTATAATTTCTACTCACGGAAAACTTGAAACTCATTTAAACTCGAGTTAGTAGCTACAAAGTTGGAAGTAATCAAATCTCATATTTAGGTTCAGAGCATATTAATCGTACAAAGTGGTTGAGATTTCTCGAAATGGTTCTTATTTAGGTTTAATGACAGTAGAGGAAGCGCGTGAAGTATGTAAGGACAGAAGCAGATGGCGGGCTGGTTGTCTCTACCCACCCCGAAGGGAAAAAGGCGTGAGCATATGTGTGTAAACTAACACTATTTTCTATAATATTAACGGGAATTAACGTGATGGTATGAGTATGATTAATTCCCGTTGACACTATCGTATATCATGAAACGCGAAAGTTCAAAAGTTAGTATAGCAGTATTTGTTTTTGATAAATGTATGTACTAATACTAACATAGTTTTAATGGAGTCATGTTTATTTCTGATATACACAAATAGACTGAAGTTGATGCTATAAATCCTTGGCGGTTAGAGCTTTGAACAACTTTGAATGCACTCAGTATGTAAATTTTGTAGCACACAGAGGGTAGGTACTCTCACTAACCACCTCTCCCTATAGCTCTAGCAATTGAATGAAATTTTAAGCAATTGCATGCTAACTATTTCCGATTTTTTCCGATCAGAAAATCAAAGCTCTAGCAATGTATCTAAATAAGCACTTTTTTATCAGTGTAGTTTCCATTTAGTCACTCATTGAAAAGACTATTAATGGAGACTTAATTAAACAACAAACGAGTCTTTTGTAACGGTTCTTAGGTTTAGTAAAGGGTTCTTAGAACATGTAATATTGTAGTAATAGGTATTAGTAGTAGATTATTATTGTTTTATTTGTTATTATGAAATATTAATTAACAGTATTATATAAATTTTATCAGATTCAACAGACAGATAGAGTCACTTTTTGCAGTTATAATATTACATTTGTTAGATTTATATAGGATATCGCACGGTGATGCCATGTAGCATTTTTGTTAGACAAATTTAATCCTTGTTGTTTTCTCTATCGATTGATGCCAAAAAAGCACACGATGTCATTTTTTTCAGATTTTAGTCGGTTTGATTGCCGAGTGTGGCAAGAGAATTTTTAGAAAATCTTTGAATGCAAAATTGTATATCTACATTATTTAAGATACTTCCCCTCTATGTGGAATCGCTCTGTATAGATATCAATGATTCCGTTCTTTCTTCCTTTTCCGTACTAACTTTATGGAAGCCAAAAACTACGAGAGATACTGGCACGCCGTATTTTCCTATTTGTTTACCTCTTTCCGGACAATCTTTAGCAGCCCATAAAAGCGACCCTCGTCAATGCTTATCGGAACTCTGAAGCAAATGCGATTTACGGCCAAATTATGCATTCCACTATTACTGGAATTTTTTATCAAACTTTTATGGCTACTAGAAAACAAACACCCTAAGTGCAATTTTTTTTTAGCGTACTAGTCTTCTATACCATTGATATAGGGTTCATATTTGAACGTACGTAACTTTTGCACTTAGCACCTTTGTCTTCCAGACTATCAATATGTATTGACGCATTTTTAAATCAAAAATCTTAATTTGGTCCAAAAGCAATGAGAAACAGCGAGTTATTTATTTTTAACTAGCTGTTGCCTGCGTCTCCACCCGCGTAGGATTTGGATCCCGTCCCACAACCCATGGAAACCCTATTCCGGGATTAAAAAGTAACCTATATGTTAGTAGCCTATATCCCTGTACCAAATTTAACCAGATCCATTCAGCCGTCCACGTGATTAACAAACATTTCACAACACATTCACAAACTTGCACATTTACAAAAAAAATAGGTATTAGTAAGATCGTCATTTTAATACACTGTGACAAGATAAAACCGATATCATTCGCCTGTTTCTACATCACCGTTACGAATTAGATATTAATTGCAAAACGAATTAGAAAATGAATCATTCTTGATAGTCTTTGAGTGGCTTGGATCTGTAACCATCTGAGTGTGTACAAATTAAAAGTGAATGGAACAGAACGAACGAAGTTAGTACCTATATTGAAATAATTACATAAGTGCAAAGACAAAGAAAGAAAAATAAAGAAAATACTACGAATCGTTAGATAATATTATCAGAAACAGGCATCACAAAAGAAATAATTGTGTTTTGATTTCAGGTTTCAAAGCTTTCGCGATTACGCTGATTGATTAGCTAAGTTGAAAACATGACAAGTAATTTCATTATGTTAGCTTTATGCATCGGTTATACGTCGACATGTATGTCTATCTTTAATAATAGATACTTAAACATTTTTTCTGCGCAGAAATATTTTTTATTTTCGTGCGAGTCCGACATATATATTTAACTCACCATTGGCTACAGTGAGGTAAAACCTGCGGGAGTCTCCGCACGTAGAAAAAAAAATGAAAGTAATGCCTTTTTATAATTATATTTTACAAATATGTGCGTGTGTGTTTGAAAGAGGCATGATGTGTGTGTGCATGTATCATCATGTATGGACTATAAAATTAACACCTTGAGAAAGTCCTCGGTATCCAAATAAGATTTGTCCATAATCCAAATGACAGTAACTCGTATGGATATTGTTACACAAACCAAGTAGTTGCTACAGTACAGTATCTAACCAGGCCATATGGTACGATTATTTACTTATAACATAGATAAAAGTTGTTGTTATATAGACGCAAAGATAGCAAGTACGTACCGACAGTCCCTCACTCCCCGACTCAAAAAGTATTTCCCTCGCACCCCGGCCATTTCCGCCTTCTAGATGAACCTCTTATGATCCGTTTTCTTTTACTTTTCAGATGATGACACTATCCGCATGAGAGTGATAGGTGGAAGCGAAACTTCCATTGAAAGATACCCCTCTACCTCGTCAGTTCATGTGCGTGATAGAACTGGTGGAACTTCGAATATTTGTGGCGGTGCCGTGGTTAGTCAAAGGCATATTCTCACTGCCGCGCATTGTTTTAAGTAAGTATACATTGCTAGCTTTTTTTTATACAACGTAGGTGGCAGATAAGCACGGCCCACCTGATGGAAAGCGGTCACCGTGGCCTATGGACGTGTGCAACACTAAGGGTGTCACACACGCGCTGCCTACCTTGAAGGGAGCTGTTGTTTACGACTCTGTTCGCGTGGAAATCTGATCCCATTACTGAAACCCATGGATGGAAAAAGTAGCCTTTGTGTTATTCCATTTATTTTTATTTTATTTTATTAGGACAAGAAATACTTTTAAAAACTACATAGGTAACATTACAATTCAAATTATGAGAGACCATTTATAAGTTTTCACATCTATATGTGAAAACTTATAAATGGTCCACAAAAAACCACTAAGTACCTACTTCTTTCCTATGAAAGAAGTAGGTACCTACTTAGTGGTTTTATATAGGCAATGGTAAGATCAAAAAGAATATGAAAATCTGAAAGGAACAAATAAAAAAAGGAATAATCATTATCACAAACTCTGATACTTTACATGCTGAAGAAGATTTTAGTACACTTAATTTATTGAAAAAAAAATGTATGCCGGTTCTAAGTTTAAAATGAAATTTTCAAATACTTTTTTATATAGAGCTACAACAAGTTTCTCCGTCGACCCGAAGCGGTATACAATCCGCGTAGGATCAGCATTGGCTACCCACGGCGGTAGTCTACACAGGATCAATCTGGTCATGTTTCATCCCAGATGGAATAGAAGAACATTGGATAACGACCTTGCAATCATGCGCACCGAATCGACTATCACGTACAGCAATACAGTTAGACCGGCGTTATTAGCCGATTCTACTCACCAACTTCGTGATAACGAGTCCTTGTGGGCAGTAGGATGGGGTATCACTGAAGTAAGTATTTGTTAAGAGTTAATACTTACTTACTCTCAGGTAGTCTAAATCCTCTCAGCTCTCTCATTAGAGGAGAGAAAACCCGTGCCCAGCAGTGAGACATAAATGGGTTGCTATCATCGTCACTTATTACTTACATGATACATATTCCACTCATACGCACGTTTTGACAATGAATTCATCATGCGTACTGCTAAGGAGTAAAATACCCTGCCCGAGTCAGTGTTTAGAAAGCTATAACCTGGAGGTCTTCAAGTGAAAAGGTCACTTCTAGGCAATCGTGCTCCACCATCGACCAACCAGTGAGACAGGTCAAAAGCGACCAATAAAAACATAATAGAATGTATATAATATATGTTGAGAACCACAAAATGTCATTATAACGAATAAAAAAGTGGTCAAAGAAAGTTTGAAGATTGACGAGTACTTCAGAAATTACATGTGTAAATAAGTATCATAAGTATTGAGTGTGTCAGACAGTGCGGTCAGCTATCGATATTTCACAACAATGTAAATATTATTTTGTGGTTGTTGTTCACGTTTTTCGTGGCTACAGCTACCAAAGTTGCTGTTAATTGAACAATTAGGTATATTATAAGTATATACTATTTTTAATATTGGCACTCATTATTTGCAGTTTGGTCATGAATCTGAGCAACTTCGTCACGTCGAAGTTCTAGTTGTCAATCAAAACGTGTGCAAGGGACTTTATAAACATTTTCGACCTATTACTGACTCCCTGCTGTGCTCCGGCTGGCTGAAGGGTGGCGGCCATGACCACTGCACACGTGACTCCGGCAGTCCTATATACCACAATGGGGTGATCGTTGGTATAGCTTCGCAAGGTCATGGATGTGGTGAAGCAAACTTCCCTGGTATTAACATAAGAGTCTCTCGTTTCGTCTCTTGGATTCGAGATATGACAAAAAATCATAAATACTGATATTATAAAGAAGAGTTGTTTTTTATACTACTTAGGTGGCAGACAAGTACACGGCACACCTTATGGGAAGTGGTCACCATGGCCTATGGACGTGTGCAAGATCAGGGACATCACACTCGCGCTGGTGACCCTGGAGGAGTGGGTTTGGGGGGGTTGAAATGGGGTCCTAAATCCTAATAGAGATGAGAAAAGTGTCCTAAAGAGTTTGTTTGGTTGATTGAATGTGATAATCTTAGGAACTACTGGTTGGAATAAAAAGATATTTTGTGTTGGATAGCCCAGTTCTGTCTATACTAATTATAAAGCTGCAGATATTTTTTGTTTTGGTTGAACACGCTATTCTCAGAATCTACAGGTTCAGATAAAAAAAAATTAGATAGCCCATTTATTGACGACCGTTATAGGTTATATTATCACGCTACACATGGAAGTAATGTGTTACATACGTATGGTAATGAGGTAGGTATATACAAAAGGGCCAACCTTATTATCCCAGTATTTCAACAAAGGAAGTTTCAAACAACTAAAAAGTATCCACACCTGAACGCAGGAAAACTCTCGCATTATTCAACCTGGCAACATTGTAGTCGAACGCATTTTGTTCACGTAACTTGTAAAGCGGCTGTATAGCTACTATGAGTTTACCTTAATAAACTGCTGTAGTTACAATTTTTTTTAAATATTCAGCAAAAGGAGATGTTTCATTTTGGGCCCCTAATTGTACACAATACAGAAAAAAAGAGAAATAATACCGGTTATGGGCAAAAATACAATTATATTTATATTCGCCATCGAAATTCAAGGGCATAAATTAATAAAATATGAGTACATTTCTATAGTTTTAGTCCGCCATGTTTGTTGTGTTGCAAGAAAGTGTTTATTTAGTTAGATTCTGCCCATAATACGAGGCAATATTATAAGAATTGAATAGTGAAAAGTGAAAACCATATTGCCTAGCTATTTTTCTAAGTAGTGTACAATTATCGGGCCCAAGGTCCATAGATTTGTGGAACATCTCCTTTAGCGTACTCAAAAATACTAATTAGAAATAATTTACAATAGGAAGGTAAAAATAAAATGCATAATTAAAAACGACAGCGAATGTATCGTTCCCGATGACCCCGCGAGCCATGGGAACCTACTCCAACGATAAATAAATCTATCTACCTATACCTGTACCTACCAAATAGCAGCAAAACCGTTCAGCCTTTTGAGCGGGATTGAGTAACAAAATTTCACACGTCATAATCTTCACAAAAATTTCAAATCTTATACCATAATAGTCTTCTAATATTATAAATGTAAGTTTGTCCCTGGAATAGATTTCCACGAGTTGCAGGGACGTTTTAGAGAAAATCCAAGTCAAGCTTCTTCTTCTTTTCGTGCCTCTTCATTGCTGAAAGTTGGCCGCTAGCTTCCTGTATAGCTGTCTGTCTACAGCCAACCGGAACAGCTGTTATGAAAACAATATGAAAAGTAGAAGAAGCAAAGGACGTAGGTATGCCAAGATTGTAGTAAGTGGAAAGATGTAGTCTCTGCCTATCACAATGGGAATAAGGCGAAATATTATTTATGTGTGAAATAAAAACGGATAGTTAGCACTACAGTCGTTAACCGTCATAAATATTAGAGATTCATGGTAGCCGCGAGTTTTCATGCCTGCCAAACTGGCCTGTCACTCGGGCTAATTGAAAGTCTGTGAAAAGGGCCGCTCTGACGTCATTACTAAATGAAAGTTCACAAAGTGTAAATGGCTGCCGAGTGACGAAGGGCGACTTCGTTGACAACTTTGGATAAATTCATTATTTACTTTACTTTCACATACTGATTTTAATTCACACGTATTAAAAAGTTATTATTATGTTTGGAGATGATGTTGAGCAGAATTTTAACGCCAAGTGAAATGTATGTAGCCAATCGCATACCTTATAGGTAGGTACTTAATATGTATGTACAACTGGTACAACTTATATAACGTACCTACCTACATTCTTTCTTATTCTATGTGAGCAATCTACGATGATGTGTACACATGATCGTAGGTATATTGCTATCTTTAGTAGGGACACAAACATAAATAAAATAAACACAAGATATTAAAAAAATAATTACATCAAATAAAACGAAGGGTGGAAAAAAAATATTACCATTGAGAGGAGATTGTTAAGAACAAGAGAAAAGAATTAAATATAAAAGTGTGTGTAATAGTCTTGATTTTTCACATACTCACACTTACTTTATAAGTGTAAATCTCAGACTAAAAGAACAGTTACATTACCACCTAAACATAAATTCATTTAATAATTTTTTAAAAACATTTTCAACACGTAGCCTTTGCTTCTTGTTTAATTGAAGACCCGCCCGTGACCTAAAAACTAGATGCATCCTTGGCCTCTATTTCGACCGGAATCCCAAAAACTTGGCGACAGTAGGGTCAAGGACTTGGTTCAAAACAAATAATACCCTGTAACTTCTAAAGGCTCTTTAAAACGGTTTCTGTATTTGGAACCCAATGTTGGAGCTACTTTCCATGAGAAATACCTAGGTACCCTATGAAACATGTAAGTAGGTACCTTTTTCATCGCGCGGCAATCCCCACGGATACTATGTCGGCCATCGGCCGCGGTTATGTTGAACTGGAACCGACTAAAACCGCACGGCATCTCGGTTCTCAATTACCCGGGTTGAAGGCTACCAATAAGGTATTTCCCTTACACCCGGCTGACCTTGGACCATCCAAGGAAGTAGATATTACCTATCACAGACACAAATTGTTGGGCCATCTAACTCTTGATCTATAAGTAAGTAGGTAGGTATGGCATGCAATCCAATGAAGGAATGTTTAAGGTAAAGTAATAATAATTCAATATGTAAGTATCTGTTAATTAATGAGTCCATCCACACGGTATTAATTTCATAACCCCAATTAGATTGAACAGTTTCCATCCATACGTACAAAGATCAATAAATTTTTAACCACACGACACACTTTGATTATCAATCTTATCAAATTGGTCATAAAATTGTACCGTGCTGATGCCCTTTAAGAAATATTCGCAACATAGGCTTTCTATAAAATCTGTGTCCAAGTCATTTTTTGCTTTCCATTTTCGCTAGTTATCATGATGTTAGCTATTTTTCTTCTCGGCGCGGCGGTAAGTAAATGTGACAGGAAACTTATAAAATGGTATATCCAAGGCACTAATGGCCAATTTATGTAAATGCCACTCCAAAGTCTGTCAACTGAAAATAAAGGGATGCCTCAAAGATAAATTGAATGAAACTCGGAAATCGAGGGTTAAAAGTTAAAATGTTTTTGAATTTCACAAATTGTGCGGATGAACGCTTTTTTAAAGAGATGTATTGTGTCCAAAGAATAAGAAGAACAGTGAATGTGAAACGAGTTTTTTTTTTCGATGCAATGCTGTCTCGTAGATGTTCAGCACGTGTTTGGTACATAAGTAGGTAGGCAGGCTTAGGGTCCGTTCACACAGACCGGCTCGGACACTGACAAATGATTTTCATAAAGCAGTGCAGATGCAAAAATAAACCTTACTACAAATACTAAAAACTCTGTTTTCAACGTGATAAGAATCTGCTCTCCTCTCCGAGCCGGTCTGTGTGAACGGACCCTTATGGAGCTTTCAGTCCATTGACTGAAACGCGTTACTTTGTAACTGACTTAATCAATCAGATCTTTGGTGGTTTCCTTTTGAGTGCAGGAATCCAGTATCTGCGTGCATTAAGTTAGAAGAAATAAAGAAAAAAAAAATTTAAATAGGTATCTGTAACAAAATTACAAATAAAAAAATAAACATCCGAGTCAAGTCAACTTCATCTGCTGATTGACTAGGATGAGGTTCTGGTGCAGGTTTTCTTCTCGGAGTAGACAGCGGTCGCTCCCATAAAAGCCGTTTAAGCCAAACCAAAGGGAGAAGAAGGAGAGGTACCAAGTCTGTTGCCCCTACTCTACCTACAAATATTTTTTTACATTGTGATAGAATTTGTTTCTTATTCTTATTAAATTCCATTTTTAAACTTAAACTATGCATTGACATCACTTCACAAGTCAGTTCACTTGAAATGGAGCAAAATATTGTAAGAATGTCGCAAATATGAAATGTCCCTCAAATAACCGAACGCGACCACACCGCAAAAAATATCAACATCGAAGGACGAATCAGAAAGCTGCGACTGCATTCGAACATTGGAATTTCTATTTCGCCATGAGATTTCCAATTTCCGCTTGTTCGTCCGTGTGCATTGGAGTTCCAATCAACTGTTCGAGTACTTAACTATCTGTCACAGAATATATAATAGTGCTAACCATCTGTAACAAACGGTATGTAATGTAGGTACATTTAACAACATAATAATTTTAATAGATCTATCCTCTGACACAAATTTATCTATGGTTTTTGGGGTTTAATTTATAATAGTCATATTATTTAGACTTGCACGATGACTTGGACGAATACGTCCGGCGATACGTAACCTACGACCTCTAACATCTACGATGATTGCTGATTTGAAGGTGACTTGACATGACATACTGCGCTTAATCACAGGCTTAACTTTGATAGCTTCATGGGTTCCAAGCGTAGGTACCTACTACTGTATGACAGATTGACCACCTCTTGGCAGTAGTGCGTCCAACCCCCGTCAGCCGTCATGGGTGATCTGATCATGTCGGACTCGCACCGACTAAAACCGCATACCGTCTCGGGTCTTAATTACCGAGGTGTAAGATTATTCCATTTACTTCGCACCCCGACTGAACTTGGGCCATCTACGCTTTTAAGATGGTCTCATGCCTCGGGGCACCGCTTCGGCGGCGGTGTCTCTAAAGTCTAGGACACCCCATCCTAAGTACCTTCTTAAAGTACTTACCTACCTATAACATAACATAACATAACATAAACTCACGCCTATATCCCCGAAGGGTTAGGCAGAGGTGCTAGCACCCACATTTCGCCAGTTTATGTTTAGGTCCCAATGTAGGTAATAGGTGGCGAGCCTATTGCCATTAACCGGGCACTTATAAACCTGCGATAAATACACACATAACTTCGAAAAGCATCGAAAAATCATTTGTGTGTGCCATGGTGAACCTTTTTTTTTTTTTTTTTTTTTTTTTCCGTGCGGAAATCCTCATGGATACCCACCCCGCGGCCAGCGGGGCAGGTTATGTCGGACTCTTACCGACTAAAACCGCACGCCGTCTAGGGTCTTCTGACGCCAGGGTGTAAGGTGGCCCAAAGAGCATTTCCCTCGCATGTGCCATGGTGAACCTGGGATCGAACCCGAGACCTCGTCTTAGTAGTCCATTACCCAGACCACTAGGCTACCGCGGTTGGAAAAGTACTTATAACCTAATTATACCTACTTGTGTTAATAACTTTGGTTCTTGGTACTATATCATGTCTTAGTATTCCTGCTAATAGATATTAGCAGGTACTGAGATCAGTACCTAGCGATATTTCCTCTTTTCTAGTAGATAAGCATTTTTGTTTACAGTTAACAATTTCTATACAAAATAGAACTACAGGAATTGTTATTAGAATCACGTCCTTAAATCTCACAGGATTATTCACGTCACGCCTTTGGATAGCTTTATCGCTGCGTTATCTTGTTGACGCAGCCTCCCTTGGTTTGCCTTTATATTTGTCCCAGCCACTCAAAGAGAAATTAAGTTAAATAGAAATAAGGCTTTGTACTTTACATTCTGTGTATGTAAGTAGGTAATTTGGTTTTGAAGGCTACCTACTTTATATAATGGCAGTTCAATATGTGTACCTACCATTTCTGATATGATAGAAGATCAGTTGTGTAGGCCCTATCAATACCTTCGCGACTTTCGTCAAACTTACCTGCTGGTCTGTGCGCCTGCTAAATAAACTAAACAACGGAGGAGCCTCGGGTTCGGAAAAATAATGAGTAATTTCCAAAGTTTAACCAACAAAGCAAATTATAATTCGCTTGAAGGAAGATGACTGTAGCAGCAGGGAAACTCATGTTAGGTAAAGAATACCAAGTTGTTTTAGTGTGGTAAAGAAAAATGATGCTGATTTTTTTAGGCAGGTATATATTCGTCAATATGACTTCACCACTCATAGGCAGACAGATAGGAGAACCACCTGGAAGGTAAGGTTGACTTGGACCCCTATACTTACATACTAGCCATAGCATTTTATACAGTCACAGGTGGTCGGTTAGTAGATGTTTTGTTACTAACTGACCCAGCACATGCACAAGGTGGGTGGTTAGGAACATTTCGACTCATGCGTAGAATAAAGTCCGATCTGTCAGATTGATAGTTTTCAGTAGAGCTTAGAGAAGTTGTTACCTTGTATAACTTTTAAACGGTAAGACTTGACATGTTGATTTTTTAGTATGTTATTATAATGTCCTAGCCTAGTTCAACGCTTTATAGTATATGTTTTTTGTACTTTTATTTCGCGAGATAGTGAGTTCCATATCAACATAGGACGTTTAATGGCAGAACATCTTGGGTCCGTAGTGAACATTAGACTTTTTTTTACGAAGACATCTGGATTAAGAGACGGTCCCATATCAACTTGGATCTCTTTTTTAGGAATAACCCATTCCACTCGAGGTCCTATATAAATAAATAAGATGTGAAATCATTATTTAAAATCGTTTAATAACTGAAAAAATCTCTAAAATTGTTAACAAAACTTTGAATAGAAATCACAGCACAGTTAGGACTTAAAATAAGCACAGTCTATGGCTTACAGATCATGTTTATTATTTATTAAGGCGATGAAGAGGAAGCTCATAAAAAAGTTTTACTTAGTTATGAAATCAACAGTAATATAATTAATATAATTTTCAGTAAAACGAAGTTCTAAACTAGTTTAGGTATACGTACAGTTGTAGTAGGTACTTAATGAAATATGGCATATCCTATCACAGCATGGTAATTGGTAACTAGGTAACCTACTCGACTACGGCTCGAACTTAAATCAGCAGGCTTTATAAAAAATTAGTCTTAACAAATCAGCCTTACATCGTTTCATAGACGCGGATGCACTTAATAGCTATAAAATAGTACGTTTAGTAGTAGATAATGTACTTATAACATCAATCAAATCAACAATAATAACAACATAATAATAAATAACAACAAATAAAATATTTCTTATTCTGATAGGTCAGGGTCCGATTCATCAGAAACATCAACAGTGATGTGATGTGGCAAAGAGATAAAGGCTAAGTGAATACCTTCTGAGCGGCACATATCCATTAAATCTTTATATTTAGCAGCAGGAATAATTACCTAATAGATTTAGAATATGCAGGTTTTAGTTCAGTTTATACTCAAGTTGAGTTAGGTCATACTTATTTAATAAACAATTTGTTGGGATCACTGCCGTCGGCGTGAACTTCTCGAATATTATTCCAGTTAATCTTCTTGCCCTTAATATCTTTCATCCAAACCTTATTATTAACAAGACAAATAAAATCAAACACTTTGTCACGAAATGCATAGGATTCTCCTTCATTCTTAGCCCATCTTACTAATAAACGCCGTTCATCAGACGTATAGATAGTTTTAGTTTGAGACGCTCTCTCGATGACAGAGTGAACACTATCCCCCTCATTTTGAGTACCTATGCTCTTTGTAAAAATCGGTGTGTTATGCCTATGTTGAATTTTTTGCAGCATAAACATACATAAAAAATACAAAGCGATTACGATTTTGGCCAGCACAATTGTCTGACCAAAAGGGAAATTCTTTTCTTCTTCATTTTAACTGAATATTTAATGATGAAATCCCACTGCTTGGCTCGTTCTCCTAGTTGGCAAATTTTTGTGAAGCAATCCAGCCGCTG
Source organism: Lithosia quadra (assembly GCA_963576445.1). Taxonomy (NCBI): domain Eukaryota; kingdom Metazoa; phylum Arthropoda; class Insecta; order Lepidoptera; family Erebidae; genus Lithosia; species Lithosia quadra. The sequence continues at coordinate 5,621,500 of OY754892.1, forward strand.
TTGGTACGTTATTTTGTCTGTACACTTGTAACGACATTTGCAGGTTAACCCCATTGTTTTTTTTATCTACAGCTTTTTTTTTTTTTTTTTTTTTTTTTTTATATAGGACACGTCAAAATGACTCCACCTCGCCTGATGATAAGCGAAAGGCAAAGTCTCAGGACTGGGGCCACCATCACATACACCGGTAGTGCTACAGTGGCGGCCCTCAGCTTTCTTTCCTTCGTAACATACTTCTATCTAAGTTCTTAAAGCATTTGCGTTTAACATCTGTCCATTCTTTAGGATTCCTCTTTCGTTTTCTAGTCGTTTTAGGGACTACGGTGAGATCGTTTGAGTGTGAAGGTGCAGGTGAATTTGTGGTTGAAGACGAAGAAATCACAGCGAAACTATCTACATGATTAGGGCAGAATATGTTACTGCAGATCGAATGAGCATTAGTTGGAGATGACATAGGAGTTGGCTAATAGTTCCAAATCAACTGGGGTAGATCTGTAGGGAGAAACTTCTAACTCTTCAAGTTGTATTAATGGTGAATTCTCGAAACTAGAAGGCACGTCTAACGAAAATGTGCTAAGTTGATTACTGTAAACAGTCTTGGCTGGTGGATCAGATACAACCTCCGGTATTGTTGAACTGTCGCAGGTAATTTCCATGGTCCACCATCTTGATGCAGAATTTCATACCATACATCAGCTAGTTCCCGACAGATTTCTTCGGCACCAGGAGGCGCAGGTGATGGTTGGTCATAACGTTGTCAAGAACATTCACAACTGAAATAAAAATAAAATCTGTAAAATACTTTGTAAAATATTATATACAATGTGAAATTTTGTTCCTAGCAATTGATTTAAAAATTCCAAATAAAAAAATCTTTATATTTAACGATATTTTTAAATGAACAACGTCCTAACTAACTTCATTATCCCAGTAACAACGTCCCATCTTAATATCGAACCCCCAAATCGTATCACAGATTCCATTGAAAAACGTCTTATATTTACATAAGACGCTTAGGAGTTCAATAATGTTGGTATTAAATCGTTTCAATGTATCATAAGATGCTTAATTTTTGTTGTTCATTATTACATAAAAAATGATTATGCTATGAATACGAAATACAATAAGAGTATTTTTGCACTAAAAACGCGATTTACTACGTCTTCGTCAAAAAACGTCCTATGGAAATATCAATCGCTAATTACTATTCTCTAAGATAAAAAAGCTATAAAGACAGAAATTTAAATAATTTAAGAACTTAATAATGTGTATCGCGTAATAATATAACTCAGAAATCGTGAACTTACCAGCATTTTCATTTTTATTCATGTTTACAGCGGGAACTTCTGAAATTAATGAACTAAGTCCAGTATCTTTTTCGCTTTCTTTAAGCATATTCAACATTTTTCGGGATCGTGACATAGCTAAAATATGTTTTTTCATGCAAACACTCTTAATAATTTATATTTTTTCATGCAAACATTCTGATAATTTATATTATTTATAAAACCGACAAAACGCACACAAATACGCCCTTCTTCCAGCGAATAGCGTCCGAACTGACGAACAGACGGGACGCCCGCGCCTCTTCCACTCGCCGCACGCCGCCGCTAGATCACTTCGCGCGTTATTATGCGGAACTCATGTCAGATGGAACGTTATTCGATTCTATATTTTCGAAACTAACTAAGATACGAAAATTCTAAAAACACAGGTCGGTAAAGCTCGTAATCCTTGTTTTTTATAGCTATTTAACTCATTTTCGTTCCATGATCATATCTGACTCTGTTCTACGGATAAGTCGATTTATTCCTAACTGACCAACCAGGTGGACAACTCAGGTGGTCGGTTGGGAACGGGGGGAAGGTCTTGGTGGGATAGGGACCTCAGATACACAATACTGTAATAAAATGAAAATTGTGACATCTATTTGAAGTGTGGAGGAACTACGCAAGGTGGCCGCGGCCCTATATTCTGTTGAAACGTGAACTTTATTTTCGGGATTTGTAACGTAATGGTTGCAGCGATGTAGTGACAGTAGTAGTAGTTAAGCTAAGTGTCGCTAGATGGCGCTGAGTACTAAAGGTATCGAAGTAGATCAAGTTGTTCAAAATGTAGGTAGATAAAAAATATACGCACAATATATTTCATAATATAATCCTTTATTGGGATCTCACAATTTGGGATTTCACAATATTTTCCAAAATATTATCAAGCTTACCAGTAGGTACCGGGTAGATACATATTGTATTCTTATAAAAATAGGCAGACTATAGAATAGCACATATTTCACTACATATAAGACAATCAGCCTATACTATTTGTATAATCGTTGAGTAGTACCAAGGGTTTAGAAAGACCATTAAAACAGAAAAAAATATTTTAAATATCATTGAGTTAACTGAAGTTGGCTGTCTGAAACACGGAATATTAATTATAATCTGAATCAAAAGTTGAAATTTACATCCTATCACGTGACGTCACTATCTTGTGTGACGTTACTATCTTGTGTGACGTCACTATCTTGCTTAGAGTGTGTGTTTGTGTGTGCTTGTGAGTTTGGTAAAACTAGTTTTCTTAACTAACAAGGTTTACTACTAATAAGGTTTAGAATGAGCACTTCTTTTGATTTTAGAATCGAATTACTGGGCTATGTCCGTTAACCCCTTCAGCTAAGCTAAATTGCTTGTAGTGGGTTCACGTCGTCGGTAGCGTAATGACTCGAACCTGGAACATTTCGATCATAAGGCCGATTCATTAACCACTGCGCTACGTACGCTTCACCATACATTTATTTTGTTATTTTTCCCATTTATTCCATTGCCAACCTTCATAGAATAAAGCCACAACTGATTCGATATAAAACTTTCCAAAAAATCAGTTCGGTATTAAACCAACCTTCATATTACTATATATTAGGCATAGCAATATATGTTATATAATATTACTATTATATAGGTATAAAATATATAAAATATATAATTATATAGGATTCAAATTTTAAAATATGAATTGAAATTATGAAAATGCTAGAATTCAAGTTTATTAACATTTTGATAGAGTCCACTACGTGATTGAATATCATTTTCAATAAGAAATATAAATTACTTCGCACAAAAACAATAGTTTTAAAATCTGAAATTGATCATCTACTTTTGACACTGACTGTACGACAAACATCATTCTCTGAACCTTTTCCCAACTCAGTTGGGGTCGGCTTTCCAGTCTAACTGTGATGCGGCTGAACTTCGATATTTTACGTGGAGCGACTGCCATCTGACCTCCACAACCAATGGCGATATCGAAGTTCCAAGTTAGACTGGTTGGACTTTTGAGGGCTCCAACTACCCGTAACGACTGCCATAGATGTTTGTATGGCAACCGGGACCGACGGCTTAACGTGCTCTCCGAGGCACTAATAAACCTGCGATAAATACACACATAACTTCGAAAAGCATCGAAAAGTCATTGGTGTGTGCCATACTGACTGTACGACAAACATTTATAAAAAAGAAGTAGGTAGATATACATCTTTCCATTTCACCTTTACTATATTCTTTTACTTTTATCCATTTCATAGACTCGAGATTACATTTTATTCCTTTTAAAAAAGTAACACTTAACAATAAATTTTTTAAATACTTATTCTAAAGAAAATGTAATAAATTATGACATTGAAGTAAAAAATAATATTCGATTGACTTACATTATTATTGTTTAAATATAAAGTGCCTGTCAAAAAGTTCACCATTAAAATCACAGTAAGATAATACATTTAATAGATAGGGAATACACGCCTTAGTCTACCTACATAATTTAGAATATGATTTAGAACCATAACTTACATACATCGCACCCCGGCAACAAAAACGTCATTACACATTATAAGCAGGTATCGCCGTATCTGTAAATCAGGGTGAAAAGGGATAAAATGGTCTTTAGAATTGTTTAATTATTTCTTTTACAACTATTCAAGAATTTAACCAGATATTTAAGGATTCTGTTGATTGTGACTTACTTATAGTTTTACTTCAAAGAAAATAACTGCAAAAATTATCTAACCATTTTATTCCTATTCACCCATATTCACCCCTTTTTACGGCACGTTTTGACAGTATTGTACCATTGCATTGCAAATATTTCACGAATGTAAAATCAGCATTATTATAATCGACTTAGTTGCCGAAAGATAGTACATAGGCAATACAAAAAATAATAAAAATTCATAAAATTCATGTTTTCTGAAAACATATTATGTTTTTACACTTTTATTGGCGGGGTGCGACATTAATAAAGGCATATACACCAATACAATATCACTCTCCATTTATTTCCCTGAACACTGCCTATACACCACCCAGTTAATAACATGAACGAGTACTAGACATCGATTAGAAAATAGTTTCATAAAACTAAGCAGAAGCAATAAGTAGGAACATAATACAATTAGTAATTCAGAGGCCTGAATTATAAAATTACGTTTCGAAATCGTGTGTTTTCAAGGTTTGCGAAAGCTTATAAAATTACAATTTCTAAATTTAGTTGCAAACGAATCAAACTAACTCACGAAAGTGTACTAATGTAGACTTTATTTAGGCAAATCATTAGTTCAGCCATAAAACTGAGAGAAGCAAACGTATATTCGCTTTATACCTAATATTGTTTAAGATTATAAAAATTTCCATTAGAAATTTTAATATAATTATTAATATTATGTATATAAGTTAGGTACGTATAATTAACAGTAAGCTGAAGTCGACAGTATTTGTGGATTCACATTATCCACTCCTACTAGGCATAGCTGTATCAGTGTGGTTAAAAGGGTGGGGTGTAAAGGGTGGTGGATATTACAAGAGTTTAGTTACAATCTTAAGCTAATTTATAATTGGTATAAATGTTACATAGATCTTTAGCAACAAGCATACATACCGAATCTTTCGGCTTTAAAGTGTTAAAACTAGCTTATGCCTGCAGCTTCGCTTGCATATATTTCACATGTAGGTAAAATAATTAAGGTTTCTGTGACCTGAGTGAGATAACATATACCTAGGACAGTTTTGTTTTAATTCTAATTTTATTTGGGTAGGTACTTTCGAACATAACCTATACCTATGTATTTATGTAAGTATGTCTAGCAATATCTAAATACAAATTCAAAAAAAAATCTGCATAGACAATATCAACGCGAATTTCGAATAGGTACTAACTGTACTAAGGCTGAGCACTCATTAGAGATAAGATAGTCTTAAGACAGACTATTGCTCTGCATCAACGCATGAAAGTGCGCGCACTTTGAACAAAACGGTTTTATAAACCAAGCTATCAAAGACCAACAAGATCTGCTATATGATAAGTCCCTCTTCTCTTAAGACTGTGTGTAATCTGCGCTCATCCTAAGAAAATTATATTACCTTTATGTCAATAATAGACCTTGGGACATGGACCAAGAAATTTCTAGGACCGTATATGGAAAATTCAAGTTTTGAAGGACACTGGGTAATACTACTAAGGCACTAGCTTTTTGTATGTAAAACTTATTGCTGTTTTACTGTACTGTAGCATCTGTTACCTACAATCATATAGTATGGGAATATAGCATGAGGTTTTAATACAAGTGTTCTATTGGAAGGGATTGGTTGAATATGATTTGATTAAGTTAAAAATATATTCAAATGGGTAGGTACTGAAAATTGAAAATGATGGACAAGGAATATTAAAGGATGTTATTTGACAGATCAAATATAGAATCTGTTCTAAAGCAGACATTACATTAACACAGTTATGTCATTATATTTCTAAAATCATAACACGAATTTTTTGAGACACTTCAAAAATTATCATTTTCATACTATATCTAGTGATATAGTATGAAAATGATAATTTTTATGAGCATTTTTATAATAAACTACTTGTAATATGCACAAGTACATATAACATGTAGAATTGCATTATGTCTATTCAATCAATAAACGAAATCTCACTATCATACTCACACATTCTTAGAGCGTTTGTCCACTGCCACCGTTACAAGGACGGCACCGAGAACGAGATTATTTCGGTTCGGTTTTGAGTTGGCGGCACATCGGCCCGTCATCGGTGACAGGCGCGCGGTAGACACAATACATGGCCAGCCATAGTGTAAATGTATGTATCGCTAAATCGGCGCCGTCATCTGAGTGCCTATACTTACTGAGTTTTTGCGTTTGTCATTTCAGACTCGCCAGTGAGCGCGTAAACCAGTGGCGGATTTACCAGTAGGCTGAGTAGGCTGGAGCCTAGGGCGGCAGATTTCAGGGGGCGGCAATTTTTACCCAATTTTTTTTTTACATAAATAAAAAAATAACTTTATTATATACACAAACGAGTTTTGGGGAGTGTTTTTGGAGAGGCATCTTAACCCACCTTCTAATTAGTACGCGCTGCTGTTTTTAGCTCAATAGTAGGTATATTTTTCACTAGGGCACGTCATAATTACGCGTGGCTGGCCGCCACCTCCTTCTGAGACGCGTGGTTGGCCGCCGCGCCGTCTCCTTCTGCGAGCAAGTGATGCTAGAGAAGGAGGCGGCGGAAAGGGTACGGGAGAGGCTGCACAGAGCTCTCCCGAAAGGCGACGGGCGCAGATGACGCAGGCGTCGGAGGTCTTCAGACCTCCGTCCTCCATGTGCGCAGGCCTGGGGATGACAGTTGGAGCCGCTTGTCACCCTAGCAGAGGCAGGCCGAGGCGGCGGCGCGCTAAAGCGCGCCCCTCCCTATTCCGGGGGCATGACGGGAACACCGTGGTTCCCAAACCCGAGAGGGCCATCTCGAATCCGGAGATGGCCCGGGTCAAACCGGGGTGCAAGGGAAATGCTCTATGGGCCACCTTACACCTTGGCGTAAGAAGAGCCTAGGCGGCATGCGGTTTTAGTCGGTAAGAGTCCGACATAATCTGCCCCGCTGGCCGCGGGGAGGCTATCCATGAGGATTTTCGCACGGAAAACAAGGGCCCCGTTACAATTGACAAGGTAAAACCCTGTGACTCCACAAGTGTGGAGCGCGGTGTCCTTGTGACAGCTCGCTCCACACGCTCCCACAGTGATGGCACGCGGGCGTTGGCTCCCAGCTTATGCGACACAGGTACGTCTCGAAGCAGCAGTGCCCGGTGAGTACCTACGTCAGCCGGTAACAGAGGCTGCCATGTCGCCTCTTCAGCCAGTCTTCCATGACGGGTCTTAGCGCCTCAATTGTGATGTGCCCTAGTAATGAGTATACCTACTATTGAGCTGGGCATGAGCCCGCATGGACTCGGCAACGCTACGACCTCGACCTCGTAACAGCTATTGGTGTGGGAAGCCTCTCACTTGAAACCATGGTTCTGTCTATGGTACAAAGCGAGGCTGCATAGGATTCCGCTTCGTTTTGTGAGGAGGCGATGCACGCATAAAGAGGTAGCGGAAAGGGTACGGGAGAGGACTACCAGTCTCCCATCACGTAGTGGGCGTACTGGGCGTCGGAGAGCGTTGGACGACCTCCATCCTCCATGAGCGCGGGTCTGGAGGCCAAAGGGAAGGGCTTAGCCCTAGCAGAAGCAGACCCTAGACGGTGGCGCGATGGATGGTCAATGTCTGGTGGGGATCCTGTGGAATTTCCTTAGGGTACACCAGAGTTTTCCCGTTGTAGGTACCCTAGACGGAACACCGTGTGATTTAAATCGGTCCGATTCCGACAAACAATCTCACCGTATAGTCTGGATGAGGGGTAACCGTGGGTGGGTGCGAGCCGGCTCCTCCACGCCGTACACCCGGGTAAAGACGGAGGTGAGCAGCGCCTCTTACTCGTCATGGCAGACGCTGCTGCATGCGGTCAATCCGGCCAGGGTGGGAGTGGCCCTCTAGATGGCAACTCCGAGGCTCTCCACGTGTCCCTCTGACTAGCAGAGGACATAGTGGGGAGCGAGCGGTGGTCGAGCTGATTGTCCGCGAGCCGACGCGGCGACGTTTGGTTGAAAGGACGGCCACCTGTCACCCCTACACCCCACCATCGGTGAAGTAGCGCCATGCTCGCCCCACCCCCCTTCCGGGGGGTCGAGGGGGCCATCTTAAAACCGTAGATGGCCCGGGGTCAGCTGGGGTGCGAGGGATATGCCTACTAGGTAACCTTACACCCCGGTAATTAAGACCTGAGACAGCGTGCGGTTTTAGTCGGTTCGATCCCGACATAATCACCCCCGATGGCCGACGGGGGTGGTATTCGTGGGGATTTCCGCATGATAAAAAAAATTAAAAAATAAAGGTATCCGTGGTTCAGCAGGGGCGGCAAAAATTGTATAGCCTACTAGCGGCAAATTTGTAAATCCGCCACTGGCGTAAACGCAATTTTTTATGGAATTGGATTAGCGCCGCCTGGTGGCAAACGTGGGTATCATTTTTCGGTGAGCAAGTTAGCTCCTAACGTGACACTCCGATTCACTTAACTCAGTGAAAACTTCTGTCAAAAATTTTTGTGCAACTCGGTATAGGCATTCTGTTTCTCGGTTACGTCCCGGTAACGGTGGCGGTGGACAAACAACCTTAACCCCGTATTCTATAACGCTAGTCATGAATCTTGATTTGAAAGTAGTGAATGAGATTGTATGTAATGTAATGTACGTGACATTACACTATATACAATCTGTACATAAAACTAGTCTCCATTCGAGATTCATGACTGAGTATCGTTCTAGAATACGGGCCTTAGGTATATCTGAATCTATTAAACATAACTTAACTGCTTCAAAGAATTTAAAATTAATACATGCAGTCACACCTTTTACACACTTAGGTAGGCAGAAACCACTTGCAACGATCTTGGCATACAATTTTTTATTATTATTCTAATCTCTCATATCGTGGTTAATTATATTGAATAGGTAGGTAATATTTTCCTAAACATTTTGTTTATATTTATTATACCTATCATATATTTTAACCCAGGCTTTATTTGGAACTTTGTTCAATGGCAAATTAAATCTAATTCAACTCTTTGGAATTGTAAAGTACCTAATCACATTTAAATACTTACTAAATTAAAATTAACAGACTCACTCAGTACCATTATTTATACTCAGTGTTCCCATATTCCAATGACGTCGTCATTAGAGCTTAACAAATTACTACGTTTCACTCCCATGGTAGCAAACGCGTCCTAGAGACCGTGAGTCGGCAAACGAAAGACTCCTTGCGAGGGCAATGCCCTTTGGGTCACCTTTCACCTCGGCGCTCGAATTAAATACCCGAATTTATAAGGAGGTAGGACACGACGGTATCTCCCGTCCGAAATGAGCTGTCCGACTGGGGTAGTACCTCCGCCCTACAGAACACCGCAGCCATAATAGGGTAGCCAAAGCTTACTGTACCTCTCCTCCCCCACCCCATCCTAGCCTCCTGTCCCATTCCTAGCCCTCCCCCCTTCCCTTCAGGGTAGGCAGCACGTGTGTGAGACCCTTAGTATTGCACACGTCCATAGGCCACGGTGACCGCTTCGCATCAAGTGGGCTGTTTGCTTGTCTGCCACCTACGTAGTATAAAAAATAAAACCTGAGACTGTGTGCGCTTTTAATCGACGACAAGTCCTAGAACGTCCGACGAGCGAGGCACTATGTTTTATGAGAGCCATTTTTCGGACATCCCACTTTTATTCAATAATATGATAGATATAATCATTTTAATGTTATATTTTGAATCCCTGTTTAGATACCATGTCTGGTTTTTTTTTTTTAAATATCCAAAGTTCTCAGTATTTTTAACTCAAAATTTATAAAAAAATTAATTGAAGTCAAAGTATATACAATTGATGAAAATGATGTTAGAAGCGTTAATAGGGAATCTAGCACCGCATATTTTAAAGTTATTTTGAACAACGTATCGCTGCCAGATCCGGATTTATACGTGATTTTAGGTTTTTCGTTATTCCTATTTTTCTCGATAGTTACGTCTCGTAAGTGCCCATTATCTTTACCAATATAAAGCTTTGTACTTCTACTACACACCATATGAATTTCAGAATCCAATGTCATGGAACTTTGAAGCTAAAGTGTTTTAAAAATTTACCCGGATTTTCACCATTAGGGTCGACACACACTCGAATAATATTTTTTCACCTGATTTGATTTCGATTAAAAATAATAATGGTTTTATGGAAAATATACTTGAAACTAGCTGGTTTCGTATTATATCACATAAAAAAAATTCTCGACCGAAACGGTGATTTTAAAAGAATTTTATCTATGTGGCTATCAAAATCCATTTAGTAGATGTTGCATCCATCGCGGATGAATATTTTTGTGTTCAGTATGGTTGACATAACTCAACTCAAGTTTTCATTTATAAATATCTCCAATGTACAGACACGCCACTTTACAATGTATAATAGATGAAATATTTGGGTACGTAAAACTGCAATACTACTTAATGACATAAGCTGGGAGTACCTCCACGTGGTGAAGGCGGAAACAGTTACTGCAACTGGCTAAAGCTCCCATTTACTACAAAAACTTAGTGTATCATATACGCTTAAATGCCTTCGGGTTTATGTTGTTTTTGCTGAATATTACGTACAACTGTTCGGTGGCACGGTAGCCTACCCGGTAACGCAGGGGAGCAGCCACCAAACATTCTGAACTCTTATAAACCAAGAAGAATAATCTGTTCATATTCATGGAATTCACGGAGTGTCATGAGGCTTTGCCTCTACACGATCCGAACCGCCATCGACGGCAAGATATTGAACACGATTTTGAACACATCGTCTCAAATGCGTTGTCCATATTGTGGCTTAACTGCAACGCAGTTCAATAATATTGACCTGTGTTTACAGCAACCGGTTGACAGTGCAGGTTTCAAACATGGGATAAGTCCACTTCACGCGTGGATCCGTGTACTAGAATTTCTTTTACATCTTGCATATAAAAAAACCAGTGAAAAAATGGAGAATACCCCAGAAATCAGCAGAAAAAGGGCTGGTGGAAGAAAGGAAAAAAGCCATTCAGCAACAGGTGAGGGCGAAGTTAGGCTTACTGGTAGATGTGGTCCGGCCGAATTCCGGCACCACAAATGATGGGAATACTGCAAGAATGGCTATGTCAAACCAAAATAGAAAAATCTTTTCTGAAATTCTGGACCTGGATCAATGGTTGCTGGATGATTTGCATGTCATCTTGACAGTAATATCAAGTGGTTTACCAATAGACAGTGATAAATTTGGCGCATTTTGCAAACAAATCGCATATAAATATATAAAAACCTACGACTGGCATCCAATGACTGTGACGTTACACAAGATATTAGTGCATGGTGCTGAAATAATTAACTCGTCGTCACTTCCAATTGGAATGCTTTCCGAACAGGCGGCGGAATCGAGAAATAAATACTGGAGAAGTGATCGTGAGCATCATTGCCGAAAAATGGATAGGGTGAAAACGATGACAGATTTATTTCATAGGGCCTTAGAGTCATCTGATCCAATAATTTCACATGCACACCTGCTCCAACGCCAAAAAAAGCTATGTAAGATTCCATTGTCTGTTGAAGCGATTTCATTGTTAAAAGCAACACCGGACCCAAACTCAGTAGAAGATCTTACTAATGAAAACGAAACTTTTGAAACAGGTGAACGTATTGTACTTATTAACGAGGACATTTTGTGAAGAAAAAGTAAACTAAAACATAATGCAGTCCTGAATCCAAATCTGACCATTAACTTCGCCCTCACCTGTTCTTTGAAACCTCAGTGAATGTATCGCGAGGTTGACCCGGACTGGTCTACCTATGCACCTGTGTTTCACATACTTGGTGTGTCATTCGCCCCATACACCTTTCTCGAATCTCTGTATTTCTATCTACCAGCCTGATCCAAGACATATTCCACAATGTTTAGATTACGGTTTTTATTTATTTATATCCGGACCCAAAATTGGTCATTTTCAAGATATTTTTCCTAAAAAATAGATGTGCTGGTGAAATGGGGATAATAGATTTCGCATTATAATGAATATATCTATCATATTATTGAATAAAAGTGGGATGTCCGAAAAATGGCTCTCATAAAACATAGTGCGCCTTCACCACGTGGAGGTATTCCCAGCTTATGTCATTAAGTAGTATTGCAGTTTTACGTACCCAAATATTTCATCTATTATACATTGTAAAGTGGCGTGTCTGTACATTGGAGATATTTATGAATGAAAACTTGAGTTGAGTTATGTCAACCATATTGAACACAAAAATATTCATCCGCAATGGATGCAACATCTACTAAATGGATTTTGATAGCCACATAGATAAAATTCTTTTAAAATCACCGTTTTGGTCGAGAATTTTGTTTTTATGTGATATAATACAAAACCAGCTAGTTTCAAGTATATTTTCCATAAAACCATTATTATTTTTAATCGAAATCAAATCAGGTGAAAAAATATTATTCGAGTGTGTGTCGACCCTAATGGTGAAAATCCGGGTAAATTTTTAAAACACTTTAGCTTCAAAGTTCCATGACATTGGATTCTGAAATTCATATGGTATGTAGTAGAAGTACAAAGCTTTATATTGGTAAAGATAATGGGCACTTACGAGACGTAACTATCGAGAAAAATAGGAATAACGAAAAACCTAAAATCACGTATAAATCCGGATCTGGCAGCGATACGTTGTTCAAAATAACTTTAAAATATGCGGTGCTAGATTCCCTATTAACGCTTCTAACATCATTTTCACGAATTGTATATACTTTGACTTCAATTAATTATTTTATAAATTTTGAGTTAAAATACTGAGAACTTTGGATATTTAAAAAAAAAAACCAGACATGGTATCTAAACAGGGATTCAAAATATAACATTAAAATGATTATATCTATCATATTATTGAATAAAAGTGGGATGTCCGAAAAATAGCTCTCATAAAACATAGTGCGAGGGTAGTATCCGTGGGGATTTCTGCACGAAAAAAAAAGCTAAAAGGTGAAGTGAGCTCGAGCATCACATAGTAGTTTACCAAGCTATAGTGCCGAAGACCTATCAGTGGCTTATTGCTAGATCAGTAGTTTGCTATCAGTATATAGATCACTAAATTTAATGTAACTGCTTGTGCGTATTAGCAATACTCATTCCGCTTAATGTTGTACATAATTTATAAGAAAATAATTGCATACTTAATGGGCTACACATGCCTAAACCAGTCATAAAAATTAAAGGATATAAAAATATTTTTTAGTTTCAGAATTAATTTCCACTCGCTGTAATTCAGAGTAAATTGGGTTTTCAGCAAAAGAAGAGGTTGACGGTAATCTTAAGTATCTAGTTATGAGATCTGGTTTTTTATTTCTAGATTAATTTAAGGAAAACCATAGACAAACATTTTTAAAATATTTGCTCATCTTAAAAATAGTCTATGGGCTTCAATACCTTTTTTAAAGTCTCTGTAATTAAACTTCATTAAAAAGACAACACCTGGAGCTGCTGTCAACTTTTTTTTTCAACTGAAGATCCTAATTTTCTCTAAATTACAGCCAGTCAAAAATTACCCAAAACGTGACTAGCATAGTTATAATAACAATTTTCAAAATATAACTTGTAAATAAATAAATATATAGACATTACTCTTTAGATCATTACCTAGTTCATTTTCTTTGGCACATATATATTTTTGGCTTGCCGGATCACCTGCAGCCCCCATATTACCTTTACCTCATATCGCAAAAGCGACGTCAGGTACATATATCATGCAAGTTTCGTTCTTTACTGGAACTCGATGTGAACCATGGGGCACATTAGTTTCAACACATTCACATGTAACATTCTCTCTTCTCGCCCACAAAGTGTCACTGGAATTTAAATAGTAAATAATGTGAATAAAGGATACAAAATTAAAATATTTGAAAAGAAAGTTGTTGAGCTTGCTAAGACTCAGGACTTCAGTTTAGTAGTTTTTGCGCCCATCGCGAACAAACAAACAAACAAACAAGAATTCCAAAGATATATTTATTTTTGTATTTATAATTGTTCATATAACATAACTCAAGTATCCTTGTACCAAATTTCAGCCAAATCCATTCATATTATGAAAGTGATTGAATAACAAAGATCCAAACATTCACATTTGTATAGTATACAAATAAGATCTGATAATACTAACCTAAGTCGAATGTAGAGACAACAAAATATGACTCCCAATGTCATAGCCAACAGCAGTGATGAAGTAGTGAAGATGAATTCCGTTAAAGGTGTTCCAATCATGATTATGTGTGCATTTTTTCCTTTATACTGCAAGACCAAAGAATAAAATGGTAACATTGGATGAGTCTTCAATACCAACTTCTCATTAATTTTATACTATAGGGTTGTATACTTAATGAGACAAATCGGAATTGAAATTAAAAAAATATTCGTCTGGTGTACAGCTGTCCATAGCATTGTTTTGGATGGGCCATCATAGGCCCACCGAAAACTCAGTAAAATTGACCTCAATCTAACACCACACAGAAAGAAATTGTCATCCACACAAAGACGCCTTGTTGATAAGTAATCTCACTATTGATGGTGGATTTCATCAGAGTATGAGAGAGAGAGAGGCTAGTTCTCGGACTAGATAGGTACATCGTTGATCAGAAATACATTTTCAGACCAACAATCCAGTTGTTGTTCTAGATCTTTGGTCTGAAATACATTTGACCAACGATATATCTAGTCCGATGTATTTCTTGTAACGAATTTTATAATGAAATGGTTCTTAAGAGTACAAAACTTCCTCCGGCATCTAAAATCGGTAAAGGGCGAGGTTAACATACGTAGTTAGTAATTCATAACTTACGCAGCGCAAATTCCATCGATGTCTAAATGTTTCACATATTAGAGAATATTACTACTACATCTTTTAATTCCAAATTATTTAAATTTACAATATTATTACAAATGGAAAATAAATAAACAAATAAACGGACATGACATTAAGCCAAACGTCAAAATCTATATTCAATATTCACCACAGAGTAAATAATAAAATATATCCGTTCTGAAACAGGTCTATAACTATAACACTCGCACTCTTACACCAAGCACTGTGTTATGAACTTATGAATACGTTCGTGTCTTTAGGAGAGCACACCTTTAGTAGAGTTGTGTTGTGTTGTACATGTTGTATTTATTATGAAAATTGCTGACTGAGAGCCTGAACCTATTCTTAGTCTTAATAAATACCTAATATATCGAAATACCTGTTCCACCTAAGTAGTCAAGTCTGAGTCTCAGTTCTCATGAATGGAATACATACCAACAAGGATATCATCATCTTAGCATGGTTCCCGGTTGCATCCAAGGTTTCACATCGGAGCCTGAGATTCACTGACTCCTTCTATAATTCCTCTTTGGCATACCTATACGGTTTATATGGCAGCGACTGCGGTCTGATATCCAACCCCCGAAAGGTAGCGGCTTGCAGGCTGTATTGTGTATGGCTTGGCCTTATAAGTCTTGGCACAGTCGTACCTACTCATAATACTAACTGTGGTCTTGGTGCAGCCCCATACCTACACCCTTCGTATGATATAGGTACGTAATTCGAAATTTTACTTATACTCAAATCTTTAACCGAGTTTCCATGCTGTTTTCACCTGTTGACCAGTGCAGTTAAAGTAAAGTATCAAGATGACCCAGAAGGTGACTTTCGTCGTCACAATCTCACACGATACTGAGTAGATACCTACTTAGTTTGCTTCAGGTGAATGAAATAGCTAGCATAGATAGAGATGTGTTGAGATGATTAATTATGTTTTACATGTAGGTAAACGCATGTAAAACATAAATAATTAAGTGAATGCTCACGTATGTAGGTACCTACATATGAGTACCTATGAGTAGGTAGTCTCATAAAATACCTAGTATTTGGATCGGTGACATAACTGTTGTATACGACGCATCACTAGCTTTTATGGCTACTACGTTCTATTGCCGTTCGGGGAACTCTGTCCTACTCCCCAAACACTAATAGCCAGACGTGGTACTAAAAGCATACTCCCTGCACATACTCGGATTTAAGTAACAATTAGTGTAGGTACTTTGTACTTATGTGATGGTGTACTTACCTACTTTAAGTACCTAGGTACTAGATTTAGGGATGTCGTCAATGCCATAAAATATCGATATACCTTACTATAGACCTATAAGATTATCAATATAATATTAAAATCTTGAGTACACCTACAGTACCTACTTATAGTGTTTGCTATCGAAGTCATCTTGGTCTGTCGTAGCTCCCGACAGTCTACGGGATCCCAAGTACCATCAGCTGTTCCGTAAGTGGTTCACCGATAAGATGGGTCATGGTGTGACAATAGCACATTAAAAACTTCGATTAAAACCTATTCGCGGGCTGAAAAGCTATAACACATAAATTATGCTAGCTAGCATAATTTATGTGTATTTAAGCTATAACACATAAATTAGGCTAGCTAGCATAATTTATGTGTTATTCTAGACCACAATCCAACTATGTATTCAGATTCGTTCAGCCGTTTTTGTGCGAAAGAGTAACAAACATCTACACAGCCTTGCTCATAACTTTCACGTTTATAATAAACTAGCTTCCGCCCGCGGCTTCGCCCGCATGGATGTCGGTTATCGCGACCAAACATAGCCTATGTTCATTCTCGAGGTCTAATCTACTCCTATACCAAATTTCATCAAAATCGGTTCAGCGGTTCAGGTGTGAAAGCGTAACAGACAGACAGACGGAGTTACTTTCGCCGTTTTACTTTTTCTTATTAGTATTACATAGTAGGATTTAAAAGCAGGTAAAAATTTATCGATATCGGTACTTTATAATACTTTCACCTCATTACTTGAGTGATTACCGTCTGGTGGCCAATACTTAGACTTAAAACTCTTCAAAGTCACGTTTAGTCTTAGCTAAACTAAATACTTACAATAATGATAGTTAGTGCTAATGTACCACTTTGCATAGGTCACGTACAACCTTTTTTTTATCGTGCGGAAATCCCCATGGATACTACCCCCGTCGGCCATCGGGGGTGGTTATGTCGGGATCGAACCGACTAAAACCGCACGCCGTCTCGGGTCTTAATTACCGGGGTGTAAGGTTACCCAATGGGCATATCCCCCTCCCTCTCTAGTCCCCCGCACGCTCCCCACTGTGCCCTCTGCTAGTCAGAGGGACACGTGGAGAGCCTCGGAGCAGCCCTCTAGAGGGCCACTCCCACCCCGGCCGGATTGACCGCAGGCAGCAGCGTCTCCCGTGGCGAGTGGGAGGCGCTGCTCGCCTCCGTTTCCCGGGTGCACCACGTGGAGGTTCCGGCCCGCACCTACGTCACGCACATCCTGCGGTCCAATTTGCTGACATTGGGGAAAAAGGTGTATTAAATAATACAAGTACCTAGGTACATATATATAATATTCGTAAATATAATATTAATAGGTACCTAATAAATACCTACCAAGCATATAAATATGCAGTACCTAATGGAATAAACGAATTACACATGTGATTTAAAGACTAAAATAAGCGTACCTAAGACTTTTGTTGAAGTCGGTGTCATTATAATTGCTCTTAAGAAATAATTATCAAACTAACGCACCCGCACGTTACGTTGGCCTACCCTACGATGGCATTACACTTGCGTCAAAGGCTCCTCCGTTTTAGGCGGTACTGAAGATTCAAGTTTTGGTATCCGGGCACTAAAACAGATAGATAGGGTATAAAACAGAAACTTCACTTATCTATAGATAGGTATTATAGTACACGGCATCTAACTTGGCAAGATTTTGGAGTAGTGTGGGCCCCACTACTCCAAAATCTTGCACTATAATACTTCTATACTAATATTACAGAGAGGCAGAGTTTTCTGCGTTGGTTTACAAGCCGGTTACCTGCGAGGATCGGTTCTTATAAGCGCTTATGCTTTTTATATTACTTAGGTGGCAGACGAGCACACCTGCACACGGCCCTCCTGATGGGAAGCGATCATCATTATGCAACACCAGACTATGGTCTCCCCGCTGACTGCACAGAATCCTTCCAGTGAGCTCTGAGCTGCTCACCTGCGGCTGCAGCTGCCAACTTTCTTTGTGCGCATACGGCTTAACCTTACACCCCGACATCTGAAGATCCGAGACGGTGGCGTGCGGTTTTAATCGGTCCGAGTCCGACATAACCACCCCCGATGGCCAACAGGGGCGGTATCCGTGGGGGTTTCAGCAAGAAAAAAGGTACCTCCTTCGGCAGTTAGTATTGGCTAGGTATACTCACGAGTTTTTCTTTTTGTAACAGTATAAGCCAGTAAACACAATAACAAGGGTAGCACATATGACGGCTGCTATAATTAATTTTTGACCTTCATCATAGATAGCCTCTGGAACAAAAAGTTATGTTTGTATTCACCATTCTGCATGACCCAGAAGAATTTAAATCTAAAATTACGGCGATAAGCCGACGGCGGCAGCGGGGCGGGGCACCTATATGACCGCGACGCACTCTTATTTTTACGATTACCTATAAGGTTACATTTGTCCACGCAATAGCTCATGTCGCTTCTCAGATATACGCGGGCTAAATGTGATCTAATGATAGTAATAATAAGAGTGCGTCGCGGTCATTTTCACTACAGGTACCTACATAGTTCAGCACCTATTGCCATAGGCCAATAATATACATGCATACATCGACAAACTACAGACAAAATTCGTAAGCAACAAAAAGCTTGAATTTCGGACTATTTACAGGGGGCGCTGCCAGAGAGCCCGAAGATTATTGCCTTTTTTATACTACGTGGGTGGCAGACAAGTACACCTGATGCGGAGCGGTCACCGTGGCCTATGGCTGTGTGCAACACCAAGGGTGTCACACACGCGCTGCCTACCCTGAAGGTAGGGGGGAGGCTAGGAAGGTGTGGGGGGAGAAGGGGTAAAATGAGCTCTGGCTACCCTACTTACCAGCGGGAACACAAGACGATCGCGATGCTTATTATGGCTAATTTCGGACGGGAGATACCGTCGTGTCGTGTCCTACCTTCTTTTATTATTGTTATACTCGTATATTGGTCTATGGTATTATTGCTTATATTTGAAGTGAATCATGTCAGTAGTAGGTATGGGTAGGTAATGGCCAGGATTCGAAACCGGGACCTCTCGATCGTACACGCCGAGCCCTTAACCACAAAGCTGCTAATTTTTATTTTTTAAATTAAATAAGTATTCTAACAAATTCATGCCGTTCAATAACAGTAACCTAATACTCACAATCATGGTCGAAGGAATACCTACAATTGATACATGGTCTACTTACTCCACAATCTGTCTGTAGCCATTTTCATTCCTGTGAACAAAATAATTTGTAGGTATGTATTTATATTTTTAAAGACTGGCAACAAGTAAAGGAAAGTAAAGGTAGGTACCTATTTGGGACAGATTCGATGCGGAAAATGTTTGAGTAAGATTGGATGCGGAAAAGGCGCAACTTTACATTTTCTTACCGATCCAATTTTATTTTTCTATCAAGTTTAGGATCACTCACTGAGTATAAAAATATAAAATGTGGACAGATTCCGTTGGAGCGCTTCAGGCAATGAAAAATTTAATTAACTACTACACACCTTGTTTGTACACCTTTGTACCTATAGTTGTTCTTTAGTATAGTAAGGTAATTTTTGAAACTTACTTTCCTCACGACTTTGTTCAAAATCTTCATTATCGTTTATTAAATGTAGCACATCTAATGTACAATATCCTTTGGCTTTATCGAAAGTTTGATAACTGAAAAGAAGATTACCTATTACAATTTTGAGGAAAAAGGGTTGGTTTCATTAGTAGATACCTAGTACCTACATACTTAAAATAAATTCGACTCAACTTACCGACCACAAGCCGGTGTACCCTGGGAAGAGATATTTAGGTATTATTGTAATTATTTATCTGACTGGTAAGGTGGAGTACTTGAATACCAGTCCTAATCCTAATTTCAATCTTTATACCAGACAAAATATATGTAAATTGATTCACTGTAAATCCGTCAAAAAGATTCCAAATCGGACAAAATTGGTGTAAAGACTGAAATTAGGTTTAAGGCTGGTATTCAGGTCTTCCACCTAGTTTTTTTATTAATCTGATAAACCCTTTTATTGGTTGAAACATTTTGTCAAGATTTTTCATTTTTCTTTTTTAGGTAGGTATCTATAATTTGGTTACGTATATAGGCATATGACTGATTCTGTTAAAGTTGGATAAGTAGGCACTTACATTGTCTCCCGCCTCACTTGGTTCTGAAAAGATAGTAAACATAAGAAAAAAGTTTTATTAACAGAAATTCAAAATAAAGTTATTAATTCTAAAATACTTTTTTTTAGAACAAGCCTACTAGTAAGTGTATACCAGACAAATTAAATGAGGCAAACATAACAGGTGTAGGTATCTATTTTACTTCCGAAGTTCCTGTGACTATTGTCTATTACTGACCGTCGCTGCATCACTATCTTCAGACTATGGATATCACGTAGCATCAGAGTATTTGCTAAGGCAAAACGAATGAGTCTAAACTCGATTGCCTTATCATATTTAGTTCAAAAGTTGACGGAACTTGAACCCATGTCCAATCATTTCTAGAGGGAATACCAACTGAAACGTCATGGGTATTATATGGAGGGTAGTAAGGTAGCGATACCACATGTACCTACCCAACGCCATCTAGAGATAGTAAGTTGAATTACTTCGATAATAATTATACGTCACTACCAATTCTGCATCGCGTAAGTAAAGTTCTCGACTCATCCAAACGACAACTGTTTGGCCACGGCCCACCAGCTATGAATCGAAGATCTTCACTTTGTTTTGGAGAAACATCGCTGTCCCCGTTACTCCACAATCCAATGAGGTAGGTAAGTAATTTCTGAAACTTACTCTGTTCAAAATCCTGGGCTTCATCACTCTCCAATAACTTTAGGAAATCTATTGTACAACGTCCTTTGACTCTATCATAAGTGTAATACCTGAAATGGACATTAAAACAATCTTGTAGGTAAAGGAAAAGGGCCTAACTTTATAGTGCTTAAAAAAATCGGTAAGCTCAACATACCGATCGCAACACACAGGATCGCAGGCTGGTGCATCCTGGAGAGAAATAGGGAAATACTGATATTATAATAAACAAATTATGAAGATGGTAACTACCTAAGAGCTGTTATCGCGACTTCGTGCGTGTTAACTTCGGTAGGTATAGATTAAAGTAGGTATTCAGTGAAGTTTTAAAGCAATTAGTAGGTATTGCTAACTTGATGCATGTTGATGGCTTGATACTCTCGATCCTAAGCCCCAACACGTTTTCTTGTTTTCAATTACCTTTCTATGTATTTCTATACAAATAAGTAAAATTGAAGTGTCTTTTTGTGTTGTGTTATTAATATTAGATACAGCTTTGCTTTGAATGATGAGTTTGATTTCGCTAAGCTCTAGAATGTCTGGGTCGATTTTGACGGAACTTTAATTGGTAGATAACTTTCTACGACTATTTTTTAACCTGATTACGCCTTATAAGGTAATTACTTACTTTTATTTCAGAAAAAAAATAGCTACGTCTACGCGAAGTTGCGGGCATGGTTATTTTATTATAAAGAAGTTTAGGTATAGTTATATTTAATATATAGTTAGGTACGAAAACTAAGTAGACACATAACCAATTTACCTATTAAGTAGATAGATAAGTAACTTACAGTGGCGACAGCATGTGGTGGTGCTGCAACTGTGGTAAACAAAAGAAAATGTTTCATTTACAGAATTAAAAACACAGATCGTAGAGTAGCCAATGATTAAGGCACTACGGACTCGTTAATTTTCATTCTTAAATTTGAAATCTGTGTACCTAATCATCATCAACTTTTGCCGCTGACCTGACTGTACGTTTACTTAAACATTGGTATAGGTACTATAGGTACCTATATAGTCTCTTTTCCGTCGGAGAAGGAAGAGAAAACATATGCATTCCAACCAGCTACATCCTAATCGGTACCTAACGCTACACTTGCTTCTTCTACCTACTTTAGTAGGTACCTAATTGTTTCAATTCATGTCTGCCTTTTCTTAAAACGTGCTCGATCTGAGTCACATAGGTTATTGCCCTTTTCACTCTTGTCTTCATAAAACTGTTTCGTAAATCTTTTTTCGTTTATACTCTCTGCGTCCGAACCATCTTCATAGTCTTAAATATGTTCTAATCTAAACTCAATTGGGCTCGCACAACAAGCATCAATATTATTGTGCGAGACCTATTAACCCATTAACTCATCTCAGCGTAAATACCACTGGGTTTGCCATAAAATATTTGCAATGCTTGTTTTCAGACCTTTCAGGCGGCCGCCACGGCGGCGCCCCAATAATGACGTCACGCACACGCGTATTGCGTACAGTGATTATTATTGAAAAAACAAAAGAAAAGCGTCTGATCAGGCACAAGAAAATGAACAGGTTAAACTTACTGGTAAAAGAAAATCCAATAAGAAATATAAAGAGCATCCCGTAGAACATATTTTGCTTCATGTTATTCGATTATGCGATCCACAATATCACTAAGTTCACAAAATTTTGATTTGGAGGAAGTTATTACCAAATTTGGATTAACCATATAAGGTTTTTTTTTAATCTTTATTTACCAAAAGGTAAGGGCTTGATCACGCAGTGATCATGTCGCCCATTATTAAGGCATTAACTTATCAATTTGGTGAATCCAAATTGACATAAGCCTATGTAACTTATTTCCATTCACTAAAATTACTATAAAGCGTAATTCAATTGTAGAATTGATTAAAACTCTCGTAAACATTAAACATACACAGTTGTGACCACGACTGACTGTCGAATTCAGGCGAACAACGCGAACTGATTATATTTTTTAGGCTCGATGCGAAAATAGCTATGATGACCTCGCTACGCTACGCAACTATCTTATGTGAGTGGTGAATCGATCTAAGGTTTACGCCCAATGGGCAAAAATGAGCATAGTCAAAATGAAAGTAAAAGGGCAAAAACTAATTGATGACCCAAACCCGAATAAACGCCGAAAAACCCGAATACAAGCCTTTATCTAACTTTACATATTGTAGATACGTTTGTATGTTAAGTGAAAACTTTTTGAAATCTAATTTGACCTACACATAGTTATGGTACACCTACATAACATGTATGACAATGCAATAATAATGGTACTTTACTTACTATGGAGCTGGTCTGATCATGGAGTCGGAAGGTGGCCACTGGAACTCGTACCTAAACTAAACACAATATACCGATTGCGTTTGGGCACCGATTACCTGTTTGGGCTAATTAGTTTTATACTTTTGTCTTGGTAAACGCTCATGATTTCTAATATTAAAGATGGAGACGGTAGACGGATAGATCGGACCGTACCAGGGGCATTACTCTGAAAATCGAACATGAACGTTTCGGATCGAAACGAACGGTCGCCGAACACGGACCTTAAAGCTACTCCAAAAACCTTTCGGTGAGGTCTGACGGATTCCGCCGTTTTCGGAATCACAGACAAACAATCGAATCTAGATAAATAATGTGGACCAATATCAACGGATACGAATATTTTCGTTTTTCGGAGTAAGGCCCCAGAGTCTTCACAAGTGTTACAATATAGGCTTTGATTTCGACGCCTGAGGTCTGCTTTCCTACTTCTCAATTTCGCAAAGTTTTCAGCGTGTCTGGTAGTGAGACAATCAGATAAAATGAAACTTCATGAATTTTAAAAATCTTTAGTAATTTTAAATTGTTTTAATGTAGGTACATATATTATGTTACAGTTGGTTTATAAATAGGCGAAGGTAAAGACAGCGGCTTAAAGTAGATGATCTAAATGAAATTTTAATCATAGAATCATGTTAATGTCAAAAAAATTCAATAGAACCCACTAAGAAGTTAAACAGTAAGTATATTATCTTGTGGAAATATAGATTAATTTGCTCAAAAACTAATTTTTAAAATCTGAAAATGATCATTTACTTTTGACACTGACTTTAAACATTATCTAACTACTAACTTTTTTAACAATTAAGATTTTATAGCAATAGGGATTTATAACAGTAATTTCATAATTTCTCGATTTTGTGTATTTTTATTTTAAATTTTCTTATTCTAACATGATTCTAACTACGTGAATTCACAATTTCTCTTTAATTAAGTATGAAATAATTATCAATTTCAAATAACAAAAACGCCAGCCTGTCCCACGATGACATTACAATTTTGCGCTTTTGGTTCCTCCGCTTGGGGCTTTGCTGGTTGTCTTTTGAAAATGGATGTGTGGTGCATTTTCTTTGCCAAAGCTTCAACTTCATGTTTTAATTTTCGGTCACTGAAAAAAAGTAAGTAAGTACCTGACTACATAATTTTTAAATGAGAATAGGAAATGAACTTACGTAGTGGCCTGTGCTATC
Source organism: Lithosia quadra (assembly GCA_963576445.1). NCBI lineage: Eukaryota > Metazoa > Arthropoda > Insecta > Lepidoptera > Erebidae > Lithosia > Lithosia quadra. Next base: position 5,645,947 of record OY754892.1, read on the forward strand.
CACATTGAAAAAGTAGGGGAGTATGTTGTTTTGTGTTTTATGCCACCTACATAATATTTATGGGTTTCATGGTCAAAGAAAAGGTCATAAAAACCTTTTCTTTTTAGCTTTATGCAACGATGCAATCGTGACATAAACACTCAGTTGTAGCCTAGGGGCTACAACTGAGTGTTTTATGTATTTGTATGGGTTTATATGTTACGAAGGTTATATTATAATGTAGGTAGGTACCTATAGAAAGTATAGAAGATTCGTAGTATGAACCGTGACTTCATATTGTAGCGATTGCCAAATATAACGATTCGTGAATTTGTGATCGAGTTATTTCATAGTACCTATAGAGTTATTCTTGATAATAAGATAGTATAATATATCACTATTGTCACTTCCAGTGATGGGTTTATGCCCTGACACTTCGGGTGGATTGAATAAATGCTAAACCCACCACTGGTCACTGCCGTCCTTCCTTGCATAAATCATTGTTTGTTTAAAAAGTAAATACTCGAGAACGTATGCTAATAAGCTGGTAGTAAAAATAAATTAGGTAGTATGTAGGTATTGAATAGGTACTCACGAATAATTTATTTTGCAACAATATATGCAAGCAGATAGAACACAAAGACTTGCACAAGTCAAGAACAATATAACAGATATTATGATTCCTCGAAACAATTTTTGACCTTCAATATAGATGGATTCTGTAACAAAAAATAATATTTATTCATAACCATAAGTAACTAAGTAAATTGCTTAAAAATGGACGCAAAGAAAATATTTTGCAATAACTAAGTAGGCCTAAATAAATGGGAACTAAATTAAAACTAAAAGTAAAAATATGCATTGTATTGTTTTTTTTAAACATGCAGAAGCCCTTCGACTGTGTTTCTCGCGCGGTTATTTGGTGAGATCTGAGGTCTAAGAGGTTAAACACCAAATCTTATGTTACAGTGATTTAGATATATACCACAATGCCGATTCCGGGGTTAAGACCACTGTTGTCAACATGTAACCTTTGCCAGCACTGTCAGAGTACACCAAGGATCCATCCTTGGTCCGCTTGTGTGCGTGGTGACAGATAGATAAGTGCGACGTGTGAAGACATGGAAGGAAGCGCTTGAGGACGGTGGCCTGAAGGTAAATGTGGTGAAGACTGAGTAGTTACCTACATGGTGTTAAACTCTAGATCCCATACCTTTCGGCATAGGTAACTGACATGCCCGAGCGCATGGACCTGGTTTAGTACATAGGATCTTTTCCACGGGGCTAATTACATCAACTCTGATGGCAAGGCACAAGGCACACATTGTTACTGCATGGGTCAAGTGGCGTGAGGTGAATAGTGTTATATTATTATGTGACCTCAAAATGCTGGTTAGGTTGAAAGGGCAGGTCTATTGGTAAAACCATTATAGCCATGTCGCCTCCACACCGTGGTTTGGTAAGAGAGGTACACCCAAACACACAAGAACTAAGTACACTCCCTGAACAATATATTTCACGTTACGTTACTACTTACCCACCCATGGTGTGTAATCAATATTTAATTTTGTTATTAACAGCATGAACTGATCTACCGAAATTAAATTGTATAATGAGTTCAAGCGGTTCGATAACAGTACCTACCTACCTAATACCTATAGTGCACGGCATCTAACTTGGCAAGATTTTGAAGTAGTAGACTATATAGGTTATTTTGTGGCAAAATGTGTCGCATAGAAACAAGTATAGTGAATGGCATCTAACTTGGCAAGATTTTGGAGTAGTGGGGTGGGGCCCACACTACTCCAAAATCTTGCCAAGTTAGATGCCGTGCACTATAATAACAATCTTGATCGAATGAATACAATACAATTGATCGTACTTACTCGCCATATCTCTATCATCTCTAGCTAATATATCAGCTTCGTTATCTGTAAACAAAAAATATATATTTGTGCATTCTATAGGTTTTTAGAATGTGAGACGAAAACTCGGGACGAATCAAGATAAACCTTTTTTTACAGGCTATTAAGCAAAAACGAAGATAACTATAGGACGAGCATGACTTTAGATTCGACGTAGGTAAGCATGAAAAGAGACTGTAGACAGTCTGTATATAACGATCCGGTGAATAATATTGATGATATTGATGTGCAAACGCGATATTATTGATGTGACTTTGCCTTTAGCTTACCATCCTGTCCTATATAAAAAAGTGCAAACCAACAAACGAGATTGGTCAAACACGGTGTAGGATTATAATACCTATAGGTACCTAGGTACGGGGTAAATTTTTCAAGTGGGTGTGGATGGTCAAATTTGAAGCTGTGAGGAATAGCAAAATATGCTCATGGGGTTTCGGGGCCGATTTTAATGAAAACTAAAACGGTACCGTTGGATTTAAAAAGAACAATAGTTCTTGCCAGAAATCGAACCGAAACAGAACAGAACAGAAAACTTACTTTGCTTGCCATAGTATACTACGGACCGCTTCATTAACTTAGTCAGATCTAAGACACACTCTCCTTTGACACTGTCGTATACGTAGTACCTGAAATGAAGATCAAAACAAATAAGTAGGTACCTAAGGAAATAAGTTATCAATTTTAAACATAATTAAAAAAAATATCTCTAGTAATTGCATAACCAGACAAATCAAATGAGCCCAAACATGACGGGTTTATCTTTACTTCAAAAGTTCCTTTGGCCACTTACCGTCGCTATCTTTTGACCTTGGATATCCTGTATCATCAGACAGTTTGTAAATACGAAACAAATGAGTCTGAATTGGATTAGGTTATCTCGTTAAGTCCAGAAGTTACTAAGGACACCTTTCGACTCCATCATTAGATCAGCTTCATTGTACCATAATCGTATTATCACCAAGTAGCCTAAGTTGACGTCAAGAAGTGGTTCCAATTATTTGACTCATACTAACAAACCAACATACAAACAAACTAACAAACACTAGAGCAAGTTAAAATAATAGAAAAACTTGTAAAAATGATAAACCAGCTCAACATACCCGTCGCAACCGCATACAGGATCACAGGCCGGAGTTTCCTGAAGATAGAGATTTAGGTAATATTACATTATTGATTTAATTTGGCTAGAATTTTTTACATATTCATATACGTAAACGTAGCTAAAGTTAGTACAGGGAGTAGGAGATTGATGCATATATAATGTTACCCATTATGATAATAAAGCTATTTTTAACGGATTTCACCGCAATTTATAGCACCGATCCCGAGTACTCCGACGTTTCGGTTGCTTTTCAGCGATCATGTCTGCCGAAAAGTAACCGAAACGTCTCGGGATCATTTCTGAGCAGTGTAAATAACCTGGTAGATATCTCTACATGACTGATTTTGTTAGTTTACGGTTAAATACGCAAAGTTACTTACATTGGCGACTGTCTGACTTGGCTCTGCATCTGTCGTAATAAAAGTAACGGAACTTAAAAATATGAATAAAAAACATTACCCTCCTTTCTTCGGCAGTTGGGTAAATAGGAAATTGTTTTAAACCCTAGGGTGAGATTAGCATCTGTTTTTGAAAGGATCATTGTCAGCGCATCAACATCAGGCTGAGTAAGTTGGAGCCTTTTCTCCGTACGAAAGTCCCCGCGGATTCCACCACTGTTGGCCATCGGGGGTGGTTATGTCGGATTCAAACCGATTAAAACCGATTGATACCTCCATACTACTTCACTCCTGGCACTACCTACCTACACTACTCAAACAAAGATGATAAATATTCATAGAACTCTACAACATAACACAAAGTCTTTTAGTGTTCCATCCAATTCCATCGTTTCAGAACAACGCGACACCGCGGCATAGTGACGGTGGTGGACAGTGGAATTATGTAAAACATTACATTTTATGTCTGCAGTTATGCTTATTAAGTACCTAGGTAGGTAGGTACTGGTAGATGTTCATGTTAACATGATCACGCAAAAATCAACGACCTCGACCAATGTTATTCACTGTCAACGAGTCGACAACCATTTGGTTTGGTTTCTATTTAGGTACCTACACACCTACTCACATACAAATAAAAGCATATATATAACTTACATGTAAGAGATAATCCAATTAGAAATATAAAGAGCATCTTGTACAATACTTTTCGCTTCATATTAATCGGTAATTCGATCCTGAACATCACTATAGTTCACAAAAATTTAAATGCACCCAAACTGATAATTTTATACCACACACTAGACGCAGACATTAATTCACTAAATTGCAATATGTAAAGCGTTATACTCCAATTGACTTCAATTGCAGAATTGATAAACTCATATTAAATATACACAGATATGAATTTAGAAACTGATGGGCAATTTCAGTGGAACAACACGAACTGATTTAATTTTTAAAGCTTGCTACCAAAATAGCCACGAATGCCGCGATGACCTCGCTCTGGGCAACTAAGTATTCCGACTAATAGAGTTCCATATTTATTCAATTAGGTTCGCCTGTTTACACATTAGGGAATTTTATTTAGTACCTAAGTATCTACGTGCCATTCCATTAGGTATAATTACTTTCTTGTTCGGCACCATTTCATCACCCACCTCGAACATTAGTTAACCACTAGCTGATAATTCACTCCGCGTTATATGACTTTTTAAGTATAATTTACATAAAATAAATACCTACTTAATACACATACCTACCTACCACATACCCATCATGCAATTTAAAGTCCAAATGAACTTGCCTACCTTCAACCCTGCTGCTAATCTCGTTAGAATAACCTACGGCGGTTAAGATCACACTTCACCTGTTCTCATTCGGAAGGCTCTGAGATAGAAACGCGGAGACCAAACTGACCAGGAAGATCCAACCGGTTAGACAGCTTTACGGTGGCCACTAATCCATGATGTCGAAATCTAGCTGGAGAGAGTACCGAAGTAGCCCGCCCCAATCGCTGTACAGAGCCACATCCTGATTGATAGTCACAACATGTTATGTACTTTTCATATTTGTGTACCACAAAGATATGTATATATACCTACAATAATGACTAGGCACTTTAATACCTACATAAATTATGCTTTTAGCCTGCAGTACCCCTTATGCAGAGTTAGGTTCTTCTTTAGGAAACTTAAGCACTCATGCGGAGTATCTCGCTGAATTTACGAGGAAGTCTACACACATATTTGCCATTATTTGAGGCATGAAGGGTTCTTTTGGTTCCATGAAAGTATACTGTTGGATTTTTTGCAGTCTACATGCTGCTGATTTGATTACTGCAGCACCAGAACAAAGCTCATGGTACTAGTATAACCGGCTCTGCCGAGAGGCTACCCTGCATCACAACAAGGATCCGATCCGAATATCCCTAAAGTTCGGCGTCATGTTTGGGCTAGGGCACATTGGTGTATTAACTTAGGGCCGTTTGTCTATACGAAATTAAATTGGAAATTGCATTTAAGTAGGTATAATATAATTCACCTGATAGGTACATCTCATCTGATCCTGCCTAACTGTATGGCAGGTAAATGGGGAAAAAATTTGAATAAAAAATTGCACCGACTTCCAAAATCAAGAAGGGGCTAAAAGTAAAAAAAAAGACTAAATTACAGACTGAATTCAAAAAACAAAAATGCATAATTAACGCACATAATAAGACTTTTTATTGAAGTCGGTGCCATGCCAATCCAAAGAGGTAAAACTATTAAAAAGAAATGCAGGGTAGGTTCGAATGTTCGATCCACACGCGTACCCAGTACAAACCTACTATCTGCCTGCCACAACGGCCTGTAATTCAGTGCCCACAACACATCAGTCTCCCCGGCTCCCCGCGCCATCTAATGAAATGTGCAATCATAGTAAGGTGATCATGTGGACGAGGTCATTAACAGACGTCTCGATTGATAATGAACTTTTTTTGTTGTTTGACACCGACTACGACTTCAACAGGAGAGTTTTATGCAGTTTTTTGTCCTTTCAATTCAATCTGTAATTCAGATATCTCACATAGGTATAAGTTAGTAGATATTTAGTTGTATTTTTCACCAGTCCCGGTCAAACTGAGAACCTCCTATTTTTAAAGTGGGTTAAAGAGAAAATCATAGGTAGGTACCTACCTAAAAAAACAATAATTTTTACATGTATGAGTATGTAGTAAATTAAGTAATTTTATAACCATGCTACCATGCTTGAAATTATTCAGAATCATCCAGAAGAAAAATAAAGTGCTTTTAAGAAGCACAAAATACCTTGTTGAGGTGCGGTACGGGTATAACGGCGACTGGTACAGCGCGTAGGTACGGCGTAATGGAACGTACCTATTTCGTTCGGAAATGTTACATATTTATTTTAACATTTTCATCAAGATTCTTCAATATGTCCCTTTGATAAATGTGGAAGTGTGGAAGTTTAATAATTATAATGGAACAGACATCTCGTTGTAAATTGAGATTAACATAACATATAAATAAAAAATCAGAAAATTAATACGTAAACAACACCAAACAAGTACGAAAATGCATGTTAAATCATGGAGTTTACAATCTATTTCTGTTTCTTTCTAAACAATGGTTATCTGCATTATGTATGTGAATGCGCGAAAGAGCAAGTAGTCATGTAGTCATCGTCAAAAGTTTCTTGAAACCTGTCGTTGTCGTTGCAACGTAGTTCGCCTACGCTCTACGTCGACTTGAGTAAATCAAAAAACCAGTTTATTTACCGATCACAAGCACGGTGCGCGCGGTTTAGGTGTTTTGCCTAAAATTATTGTCCGTATTTTCTCACGAAGATAAAAATCATTTAAATGTTTTTGTGAATCCGTTTATTTTTTTGTGTTCATCAAAACAATTTTGTAATAAACTCGTAGGTATTGTTTAACAATTTCGAAAGTCCTCTATTGGGAGTGCTAAAAGGTGTGTCGTGGTTCGAATTTTGAATCGTGAATTCGTAAATAAACTTGAGTGCATTACATGAAAACAGGTGTTATGTTTTAATGAGTTTATGTGTTTAAAAAAGATGTTCATTGAATGTAAAGCTTTCTATCTAAATTGATTGTCCATTGCATAGTTGAGTGATCTTCGTGTGATTGCTTCAACAAGACGAGTTCGCAAGGTAAACGTGAGTAAAAGTTACGCTAAAATAACTGTTTCCAGCCTTAGATACCAACTATTCAGTGTGTAGTTCAATAAACGTGATGAAAAGATTTAAATTAAGCTATTTCTAGTAAGATTGCAATTGGTAATTGATTATAAACTATGTATTTTCCAATAAGAAATAAAGAATGACATTTTAGTATGAAACTTTCAATTGTTTTGATTAACATTCCTTTGTGCGGAAAGGCTTACTATCAATTAGACCGGTTTGCATACCTGTACAAAACATTGTCATTGAATTCAGTTTATTGCAGACTGATGTGAGTAAACAAGTATTAAAGTTGTACAATTACTACTTCTGTATTTGACAATTTCTTTTACTTAAACTCGACATTTCTTTTAAAATTCATTCCAGACTTTAAAGGCTTATGAACCATTTTTTTTTCACGAGTTATATTAAAAATATTTTTAATTAGTTGACTTGTAATTAGTTTAAAATTAAATAACAGAGTTCAATTTGCAGTAACAATTTTACTTCATTAACATACATTTAAGACTTGGCATACTTAAGTTTATTATATTTCATGTAAATGAAAATAATACTAGCTACTGTAGTTAGTGTGACATACAATATTTATTTTTTTCTTTCTTTTCTTTCCAAACATTTGAACACATTCCAAATTTAAAAACAGATGGACCGAGCGACACCTCAGAGTCATCGAACAAGCGCACACTAAGCCTGATGTCTGGGATATTCCATGAGGTTGGCTGAGTCATGCAGCCATGGCCAGCGGAAAGGCGCTGTATTCTATAGCGGTGGTCGCATTGGGCTTCATTTGCTTTGTGGTTGGTGCCATTGCAGTAGGACTACCTACTTGGGGAGAATTCCATAGCTGTAAGTATCAAATTCAATGTAAATATCAGTCTAATAATAACAAAAGTGAATGCTTTTAGAATACTTTCATCTAAATTAAATGTTATTTTTGTGTAAGTTGACCCGGTCAGATAGTGTCATAATTATTTTTATCATTAGCAAGTTTTCTTTGAGTAAAATAGACTTATTGAGACTAGACTTTAGCAGGAAAATCCATGCAACAAACGACCCTCACATTGTACACAATGAAGTTTATTGAGTCCAATATAACGACACATAGAGTATTAATATTTGGACCCTTTTTAAATTCAAAGATGACAACAAACAGGTAATAGGAACAAATTTAGTTTTGATCCCATAGCTAATATGTTCCTGTAGTTATTAGCCACTAGCTCTACATACTTAGACTAAATATCATCATAATGACAGCAAAAAATAGCATAGTTATGCACTACTGATTTGATCATACATTCCATACGTTCAATTGATTAATGAGCAGTAATTTCATACTCTAGTTACAACTATTAATGCTACATCACACAAAAAGGTCTTTTTAAATAGATTTTTGCTCATAAACATTCCCTGTTTCAAACTAGGCAGTAGAAAAAGACTACAAGCAATGATATTATATATGTAAAAAGAATCATTGACTACAAGTGTCATACGTATATAATATACTAGCTGTTGCCCGCGGCTCCGCCCGCGTGAATGTCGAAATCCGTTTCAAAAACTATCTTATCTCTCAAGTTGGATCGAACTGCACATGGTGTGCGAATTTTATTATAATCGGTTAAGTGGTTTAGGAGTCCATTGAGGACAAACATTGTGACACGAGATTTATATAATATTAAGATATGTTAAATCTTCCTCAAAGTATAGAGATTACATTAAGGAAAGGATATAAAAAAAGGTTTGTTAGATTTTGAGAGAATCTCAGTCAGATATCCGTATATTATAGATTAAAAAAAAATATACAACATTCTACACATCAATATTTTTTGATACCACTTAGGTGGCAGACAAGCACAATTTGCGATGTTGCTTAGTGGTACGCTATATTTTGCATACATGGAATGAAAAATACACTGATTGTATTAGGTACTTCCTTTTAAACTTTATCTAAAAATAGGTGTTTCATCAAGCTTTAATAATTCTACAGTTGAATTTTGCTATGGTAATCAAGACTTGGTATGGTAATCAAGGTAGACATAGGATTTAATCAAAAACCTGACTTTATTGACCTACTAAAGTTGGTTTAGAGTTTTAGAGAATAATACACTAGATTTTGTATTGCAAAAATTATTTGAAAGAAAATTTAAGCACATTTTTCCAAAATCACCTTTAGTGACTTACTGCTATTCTACTTACCATGGATTCATTATATGCCAAAATTTTATAGAGCAGGCCATGGACATTTTAAAAACCTTCCATGTCCATGAACCAGACAGCATAATGTCTATTATACTGCTTGTGCATCTCTAATGACCCAGGTGTAATTAATAGGTTGGTAGAATTAGTTGCATGATATGATAATAGACGTGGAAAATTATAATTTAGTAATGACTATAATTACATCATTACAATCGGATGTTTCTTTTGAATTTACAGGTTGCTTAATGATAGATGTTAATGTGTTTTAAGTTGCAAGTAGATATTACTTTGTGAATTTAAAACATTTAGTTCTATGATAGCTTACCTAGAATACAGGCTTCAAATATATTTATAAAGTATATTAAATATTTTAAAGTTTAAGTGTATGCCCTCTACTTAACATTTGTACCTAAATGTACGGGATGTTTAAGAGGTAATTACTTAAACATAATAGCGGTGAAATGAGTATTGAATCAAAATTCAAATAAGCAGGAAAACCTGTTTAAACATACTGCTTCTTAAGCAATTTCAAAACAACTTTTTGTCACTCAACTTAAATGTGCAATTAAATGTAGTAGTTCGTTATACCTGATATTTATATAATGTAGGTTAATCCACAGTTAGGTATGTAGGTAGATGTTCTAGGAATGGGAATAAATGATTTCCTCGAATACATTTTCACGGCTTCATCAGAAAAGCAATGTTTCCCCGTAAAATTGAATACAAACGAGGAAAGATTGGCTGGTCACATTTGCCGTAGGACTGATTGCCCACCGCAAATGAGCCTTAGAATGGAGACCGTGAATCGGCAAACGGAAGGCAGAATCAGCCCGCCCCCCGCCTGCTCCTCACTGTGCCCTCTGTTAATCAGAGGGACACATGGCCAGCCTAGGAGTAGCCCTCTTACAGGCCACTCCCACCTCGGCCGGATTTGTCGCAGGCAGCAGCGTCTCCCGTGGCGAGTCGCCGCTCGCGTCCGTTGCCCGGGTGCACCGGTGCACCGGTGGTCGGGCGACCAGAAAAGGTTGTTGGGATAGCCCATAGGCTGGATGCGCAAGGCGGAGGCTCGGGTGCGTTCATTGGGAGAGGCCTATGTCCAGTAGTAGACTGCAATAGGCTAAATTGATTGATTGCCGGTGGCCGATGGCGGTTTCTGATTTCCGAACGAAAATAAATAAAGGTACCTATAATAGGTAACTAATTTTATCAAAAGGTGAACGTCTGGCCCTCGAATGGCCTATAAATAATAGAGAGATACATTAATGTTTTGGAACGGTCACGCACTTTTTGGGTCACAGAAAACACAATTGTGGAATACGAAACAAAAATAAAATGTAGTTCTTGATAGACTAATTTTAATATTGAATGCCAGCTGATTGGTAATATGAACTTCACATTACTTCAATAATAATTAGGTATGTTATCATTTCATTAATTATCCATTCCGAGAACCAAGAGGTAATCTCTGGGCCGATTGGGTCGGAACTTTCGCTGGCAGATAGGTAATATTACAAGGCATAACATAGGCTACTATAATTTTGGAAAAAGATTTAGGGTTCCACGTAAAAAAATTGAATCTTTAAAATTCTAAAACTACACGGGCTAATTGGCGGGCACAGCAAGTCCTGAATATAAATACCTATAGCTCAAAATATTTGTTAGGTAGGTAACAGTAGGTACGGGTTAACCACAATTATATTCCTCATATCCTTGTCATTAGCTATAATAAAAGGGACAAAATAACAATGATATCAATAAATCCCTATTTGCTGTAACCGTTTTAATAATAATGTAATTATTATGTATAAAATTAATTGCTAATTGTTATCAAAATGTTAAGTTGCAATACATCTTGCGAGTCCTTTAAAGAGAATGAATCATGAAAATGTACAGTCCACCTATTTAATTAGGTTGATTTGTATTATATGTATTGTAATACGTAGGTAGGTATATTAAAATTACTATTTCAATCCATCTTCTACTTAAATATAGTTAGAATTTAATCACATAAATTCTTGATCACTATAGTAGGTCTGTGTGCACTGCAATTCACTATATCCCTACCAGGACTGGTGTTAAAGATAAAAGTTAATCAGTCGAATTCGATACTATGATAGACACTATTTTCTAGTCAGTAGCTACATACCTACTTACTTTTTTGAAAGTTCGAACTATACTTGAGAGTAGAAGAATTAACTGTATACATTTCAACATAAAGTGCTTTCTTTTAGTAGTCGATATTTTTGCTCTCAAGTATTTATTATGCTCTGCAGTGTATCTTATTCTATGTGCAAGCAATTAGCGCTTATGAAATGTCTATCCATAATATTGATTTCGATATTGTACCTACCGTAGTTTAAGCATAGTCTTAATCGTAGTCACAGTGTTTTAGGCTTCTAACGTAATATAATTTTAACTGCGGTGGTTACAAACCATAAGAGAACTGAACTGATACCACTGCGGTTAAATAACAGCGTTTCAGAGGCCTAAGGTTGCTTTTGCACTTAGATAAATGAACCAATTCTTTCAGATGACTCTGACATGCAACTCGCCCCCGTGTACTATGATTGTAAGTAATTGTTAATACACTTTCAGCCAGTTGGTGATGGTTTGATTATTAAAATAACCCAAATATTTCTGTGTTACTAATAAAAAATAATTAAGCACTAACTTTTAGATAGTACTAATTTGGTGATTTGGGTCCATTCAAAATACTTTTCCACAGTTATCGTGTTGTTAAATAATATGGTAATAATACGTTTGTTTACTAATAGCAATGTTTGCACGCAATATCTCGTTCACGTTACCCAAACTTGAAATATTTCTTGAAATCTTATTCCGGCTTCGTTTATGGAAATCACAATCCTAAATTGCTAGTTTACTGAGCGCGTCGTACTTTGAGATTACATTATCTTAAGCAATAATGACATTAAGCGAATGAAAAATTCATTTAATCTTTAAATAGTTAAAAATAACCATAATTTAATAGATAAGTACAACAACAGGTTCATAGTATTAATGTTTTGGCTTTAGGAAGAGAGATAAAACCAAGAAAAGATAGATTGATTGAAGGTCACAGTGAGGTAAACTGTGACTCGAGATGATGTTTGTTAGAAAATACCGTGTTGGGTCGCCCCAAACATGTGGAACGAAGACTGGCAGATAGCAAACAAATTAATGAATTATTCAAGTGAAACATAATGACAATAATAAATGACTCATAAACTATCTTATTAAATACTTATACCTACATGAAATTGAGACTATTCAAATCACATATATTTGTCACATACGGCATACTAGTGACTAATGTCGTCATTGCAATAGGCTCAGCTTTCCTGCTGCAGTGAGTCATATAGGTTGCTATATGAGTTACTAGCTGCTGCCGGCGGTTTCGCCCACGTGGCACCCTGTTAGGTACAAAAGCCCTGTTATTCCAGGCTCAAGTCTATTCCTCTACCAAATTTTGGCTTGATCCGTTCAACTCTTAGGGCATGATTGAGTAAAAAACATCCAAATATCTTCACAAACTTTCACATTTATAATATGATGTTAGGAAGTAGGATAATATCACTTCAGCCTGCTCACTATTGTGCTCAGAATAGTGTTGATGCTGGCCCGCACCCTACGAACTAATGATGCGAAGCGCTTCCGCATGAACGCATAAAAACCGTCAACACGAGCTTTAGAGACAATGCAATTCCATCAACACCCCTCAGGCGTTAGACTGGACGTCGAAAGTCACTTTGCGAATAGCTTGTAGACTGTGGGATAAAAACTGTGCCGTATACTTGAAATTAGTTGAAATAAAGTAACTCATATTTTTAACGGCACGCCTTAACCTGCCCTCACAGACTGCTATCCTACTATGTCCATTTTCTTTGCGGGTAATATTCGATACGTGGTCTGAATGGTTTAGGTGGAAAAGGCCTAACTCACAAAATGACAACAGTATCGCGAAAGGACCCCTTTTGTCGTGCGAATCATATTTTTTAGACTGATACTAGTAAGACAGCGATATGCCAGAATCCAATCAACTAGTTACGCCGAATACCGATCCATCACCAGTATCACCACCGATCGTCCCTTAGAACGTGATTGAGTAAAAATACCTAATTGAGATGTCACATTTATAATGTAGAAAGCAGGATACAAACCGTATATAATGTCGCAAATAAGGGTAGGTATATAGGGAGAGTATAAAAGTTAATAACACCACTTGAAAAGTTTGATGATTAGTACGATAGTATCTCATATTGTTTGGCGGTTATTTTGAGGAAAGAGGCAATAAAACAACACAAACAAGTGTGCTTATAAACCTGTTCTATAAGCAAGATAACGCAGAACACACACACACCAATATTATAAATCTGCATTTTAGTATTAAGATACATGTTGTGGCATCTAGGGTTAAAACCCAAGGTGAATTTTTATAATAAATATTCTGATGTGTACATGATGTCTGTGGCTGAACGGATGAACCGATTTTGATTTTGGTTGAAAGGTGAATTTGTCGGGAGTGTTTTTAGCTGTCGGGTTTTTAGTTAACTTATACTTTCTAGTAGGTCCATACGGAAAAAAAATCCCAGTTTGATAATTATCTCAAAGCGTGCCGATTTGGACGTAATAGGCAAGTTGACTCTAGTGTCATTAGTTGCATTCCTCAACGCGTTCCGTTCATAGGTGTTATACTCGTATCGTACGTCCATGATTCCGATCAGTATGCTCGACACTATCTTAATTATTCTCGTCAAACTGCAAATTCTAAATCCTTATTCTCGTTCTATCATTGATTCTGAATTCTTATTACATTTCGACACGCATTGATTTGAAATTAATAGGCTATCATCTATTTCTATTTTAGAAGACGCCGTTATTTCTCGCGCGTGAATTATGTCTGGGGAACGATATAATGGCGTTATTATACGGAAGGTGCTGTGCTTTAAATTTTAATCTTACGCCTATAGCGCAATGATAAAAAGACTAAAATTTTACATTGTTACCAGAATACAGAGAGAGTTGAATCTGGTTGAATCCGAGACTTGAATACCTACATGAAATCACAAAGAAAGGATGTTGTGGTTGTAAAATAAAACTAAGTAAATACTATCTATTGCGAAATTTCTCTCAGTATTTGTACTTTCGAAGCCTTTCAATCTAGCAAAATAAAAGTATTTTTGTTATGCTTCATTTATACCCGTGGTATCTACCTACCTAAGTTTTAATCTAATTTTATAAATAACTTTACTGTTTATGATCAGAATAAGGCTTAACATTTCAACAATCGTCACAAATATAGCTAATTCAGTGTTTTTAAATACTTGAATATGCAACAATGAATGTCATAATATACCTACGATGTATGTATAAATTAATAAAAAAAAGAAACAACTCCATAAGCACGACCGCTGGCACATCTCCCACAAGTTTTGTCACAAAGGTCTCGCGGGTCAACAACCCGTTTGGCGGGCGTGCCACATTTTTTAAATGCACAGAATAATACCTATACCGGCTCAAGTAAACATGGTGAACAACCTTCAAGTTGATAGAACTACAATGGTTTATCGTGTAGTGTGAAATGCATAATAAATGTGCTACTTAGGCCCCAGCTGGCCCCAGCCTACATACTGAGGGTTAACTTTACATAAACCTTACATTTCTTTTATTGTGAACATTATTATGTAATATGTACAAACATTTTTTATTGTTTTACTCAACTCTGTTGAATATTCATTTTATAGAAAAATACACTGTAAAATAATTACAAATACTGTAAATTACGTAATATGAGATCAATCGCTAGGTACCTAAAAGAGATCAATGGCCAATGTCAATAGCTATTGTGAATGGTCATAACAAATAATGGACATTTCTGGTACAAAATTTCCCGCGATTGAAGTCGAGTTTCTATAGAGATTTGAGAAGTAATCATTGATCTTATCTGATAAATAACTAAGGTAAGTTAGAAAGGCAAAGGTATCAAAGGTAACAGTAGATGAAGGTAGGAGCGCGATTTGGCCTACTTTGTGCACGCATAGGCTTGGGACTGCTACTTCCGTTGCAGTAGTTTGCGATAAAGAAATATACAATACAAGTCAACGTTAAGGCGACTACGTGACCCTAATTTGTTCATACACTGTGACCACACAAAATATCATGAAGAAAATCAGTAATGTTAAAACCGTGGATATTTGTGAGGTCGATTAAAATTTTTAGGGCGCAAGCCAACCACACCTGCAAGCCGGTACACCTGCTGATTGACGGTCGAGGTTATGGTGCAGGTTTCCTTCTCGGTGTTGAGGGGTTAGATAGCAATTTCTTCCGCAAGGCTGAAGGCTCGTTCTAGACAAGATAGTATTTAGACGACCATGAAATTGCACACCCCTGGAGCAAAACAAAGCTATCTAATTACTTACAGGTCACATCAAGACACAACTGTCTGTAGACTGTCTTGCCTCTAATTTGGGTAGCCCTAAAAGTCAAGTTGAATCAATCTATAAGAAAAGGATGAATAGCAGAGCAGCTCCAAAGTGTAAGCTTTGCAAGCTTTGGATGCAACCGGAGTTGGTATTCGGATAATGATGTCTTAAAAAATGTCGACTTATTTCACTCTCTTGATTTTGGTCACGTTTTTTGGTACGAGAACTAATAGTTCTCGTGCCTACTGCCACGAAACCGCGAACGAAATTTCATTATACATACTTGTGTATAATGGCCAAACACAATTACGGTATACCTTTCCTTCGGGCTCTGCATATCCTTTAAAATCCTTTGATGAATGAAACCGCAGGCTTATGAATGAGCCGGTCCAAGATCACGGACAAAGGAACAAAATTCCGGATCCGATTTCTCTGACTCCAAACCGAAACACATCGTGAAAGGGATATTCGTGTCAAAAAACACGAGACCCAAATCAAAATGGTCATCCTAGCTTGACATCACTCGACAAACAACTTCCGATCCTAGAAACCCACAAAAAAAAAACAGGTATCCCAATGTGCGTGATAATCCTTCGCCAGTTGACAGATTCAAAATATTTAGGGTTTCAGCGACGTTGCTTAATTCTGAAGACCGTATAAAACTTAAAACTGATACTTAACTGCCTCTATTAGTTGCAAAAAATAAAGTAGTTGATACGTCGGATCCCTGCCGATCATGGTTGTCCCAGCATTGAGCAGCTACAAACCCAGGATTCACGGTTTAGGTACAGAGTGGATCAGTAGTGACAATATTGCCCACTATTACGACTTATCACCGATCACTATTTTGACTAGGTAGGTAGATTATCCGCCCTCATCCACCACTGAGCTCTGCGGTTTTATTTACATTTTTTTGCTTTCAACAGTAAATCAAACCGTGCGCAGGATGCTTATCCTGTTGACATAAAATACTAGTAACTTCGCCATCCAGGCGTCGTCGCCATGCTATATCCCTTATTATCTGTATGCTAATAACGTGTTCTAGTAAGTGGTACGAACTGAAAGTCGAACTATAAATAACAGATTTCTTTTATTAGTGTTGATAAAAGGAACGCTGCGTGTAAGCTACAATAATGTAACTGTTCTTGAGGTTTGCCCGCTCGCATCGAGCCATCAATGCCCAGCATGACAGCGCCATTTTTTTTTTGACTGACAGGCAACGACCTCGGCTCTAACGCCGGCACGATACGCGAAGGTCCTAACTTTTTTTACAGATGTTTCTGTTTAGCGATTAGTCTTACTATCTTCACTGCCCATGACATTGATGCTAAATGAAGTGTCAAGTCTGGCATTTATACAGTTAATTTGTAACAGACTAACGCATTTTCTTTTCCAGGAAACAGGTACCTATTTATAGTTCATTCATTAGATAAATGATTGACTCGTTAGGTGCGTCCAAGAAGCGATTAGACTTGCAATCAAGGTAGAAACAATACAGTACACAAATATAGTTAATCTCTCCAACACAATAGACGTCTAAAAATCTCAAACTTGTAATGTGCGACCTGGCAGTAACGAATGCTGACTATTTTCAAAGGGGAAGTCTCCAAGCTTAAGATAGTTTATCAGCTCTAAACAACAATAAATCAACTTCATTATTGCTTGAATACAGTTTCAAAAAGGAGGTTGGCGGTAATCAGGATATAATTATGATACTGGCCACCACTGGGAATTAGAATAATATTAGTACCCAGTCCCTAAAAACTGCTAGAACCTTGAAATACCGCAACCCCCCACCTGCAGTTATCAAGTAACTATTAATATTAATAGTCTTTTTATACCATCAGTCATCATAATAACTATTTCATGTAGATGTTAAACTTCGTGGTTTCGTAATAGCCGAAATTCATATTTGGTACCACAATAAATATTTCCCTGAAACCTATTTTAACATTATCTACGAACGAATTTGGTTAATAGCTCTACTTTTAGGCGCCTTACACACGCCACCAACCGCGGCGGACTCCAACTTTTGAATAGTTAAACCGTCTGACAGGCTTAGATATTATAGGATGCCATGTGCTTGTCTGTGCAAAAACCTACCAGTTTCATTATTGCTTTATTATTTTAGTTCTTAACTTGCGTAGAAATGTACTATACTCAATAATGTAGGCTATCGGTTTACTGGGACTGGCCTGAATCGTAAAATTTATTGTTGCAGTTTATGGCTGATTGTTCAGTGCAGTTCTTTAACGTTCACAGTTAGATGCTGGCCACGACGGTGCCGCTTTAAATTGTATCCCCAGTCACGAATACCTTTACTTTTAAGTATTAGTTCATCTACAACATATAGATACTGTAAATAGTAACTGTATTTTGGTGAATTCTCTTATTCTTAACAAAATTATCGACTTTCACACTATCGTTTAGCATATCCTTATATTAATTCGTTCCAAACCTTTCTTCAACGAGAACCGTTGTTTATTGATTAGCTTCTGTCAATTTATAAATATTAAGTTGAAGTTGCCATAGAACATTGTGTCTTTCGAGACGCAATTTGAATTTCTTCGACCCACCTGAACGACCCGTAACAAATCTGAAATGGCTGAAACTTTACCTGCGTGCACACTCGACTTAAGCAATAACTTGATTACGAAATTGCTATTCTATATGGCCGTGTCACTATTACAACGCAACAACATACCAAAGTAGTGAGAAAAGCAAGTAATATAAAAAGCTGTACGTTGAATAACTTACGTAAAAACTTATCTAAAATAAAAGAATTGTACTAGAGTAACTATGCTACTTTGCTACCTTACAAGTAAATCTTCATCGTTTTTAGAACAGTATAAACATTTGCATCAAATACCGCTGCATTGCCTACTTTTTAAGTGCATCAGTGACCCCAACAACAGGTGATTGTCGGCCATTGTAAACTCAATTGACATGGTGACTTGTGACTCATGACATCGTTAATGAGGTATATAATGTCCGTGCTGATGATCTACTTTCGTCACGTCATATCTTGATACTTACAATTTACACTGCTTGTTTGAGTACACTAAATTACGGATACATACTGAAAAAGCTGATGTCGCAATTACCTACCAGCTTAACTAATTTCCAGAACCTAATAAAGTTGCAAATAATAGTCTTTAACAAGCTAATTGAAATTCAAGAATTAATTACCTTAGTCATTAATGAAACTGTTTGAGTGAATAGACGGTAATCATTAAACGTTACTAGCTACTAAAATCAATATAACGCTACCTGGAACGTTATGTCATTGAAGTTGACTTTCGTTTTTACTCACAATCCGTTTTAAAGAAAGACGGAAAAGACAGCTAAGCCTCGTTTGACAATTAGCAAGTTGCGGCGCCCAATTCGCAACACAGTACGAATTCAATTAGTATTCACCTAGGAAGTCGTGATGAGGCCCTGTATGCTCCTCTTAGCGAGAAGTCGACCTTAGGCTGTGAGGACCTTCGTTAGATTGTTTAGAAACGTTAAAACGTACCTACATTGTCAAATCCATTTCTAATATTTGGCTAAGTATCTACGTCCGGGCTAGCGTTGTTTTGTTGCAAAATCCGCTGACGTGTCAGTCAAACTACTAATCATGTAAAAAATGCTGCGTAACATCCTAAGGTCACATGAAGGAATTCCGATCCGAGTAGTTATCTATTAAGTACATACCTATATTATTGTCAAGACTTCACTAGGCTGAACTCGTTCAGTAGTTTGTCTTTTGAACAAAACTTGTTTGCTTTATTAACGCATTGTTGTGTTGAAGCAGCTTCGTTTTAGTTTTATATTTGTGTAGGTGGCTTTAAGGTCGACATTAATATGTAATACATTTGGATATCACACAAATATTTTTTACCTTACATCATCAGACATCAGTGTGTATAAGACGTTTCCAGTAGACTATTCAAATTCTCCTTGACCTGCTTCATGTCACGTGTAATCAATATCAGTTTAAGTTTCGATATTTTTCAATATTGGAACTTTAAAAGTGTAAATGTTGATATTGATATTTTTAAATACTTACCGGAAGGTAACTAGATAATTATAATTACTTATAGGAAATCCAAAACATTATGATCGTAAATTCTTATTGCTCAAAACTAAAATTTTGCCACTTTCCATTGCGACTTTGTCAGACCACTGGAAGTTACTTTCTTGCCAACATTAATCAACAAGTCCAACAACTTTTACGCTAGAACTGTAATTAAGTCAGAAATTGCAATACCTACAGTAATTTTGTGAATAGAAGTGATTGATTTTAATGGGGTTGGCAACTGTCAAAGTAGCGCTGGTGTAGTTGGTTCCTAAAACATTGATCATTTGTATGGAGTTATTTACAAAATAATTTTTAAACCCAAGATGACTAAATGTATAGTAGCGAAATGCTCAGAATTTGGAGTAAACCATATCCCAAAAGATTACAAAATTCGTCGGCTTTGATTGAAAGACATTTGCCTACAAAATTTTATTTCTAAAAATAGTTAGAGGTTATGTCGAAAACAATTCGTGGAAAATGATTATAAAAAAATTGTGAATACACAGGTGAGTGTTGCTTATTCAACATTATTAGTAGTCTTAATACATATGTACTTGATATACCTACATAAAATAACATACAAATTGATTTACTCCTATGATCTTAATAATAACAGTCATTTCTATATTCTAGGAGTTGAACACCAACATAAATATATGAAGAAAAGTGCTGTACCATCTATATCTCCTTGAAACACTTAACCACTATCAGAAACAGCAAGAACAAGAAAAGATATATTGGGAGTCCGGAACATGAGGAAATAGCTATTTGAAATGCCATCAACTTACCAATCCTGTGAAGGCATAGTGCCATTAAATATAGTGATAGTATATTATGATGATTTTGCAATGTATCTCAAGAGCATGAGATTGATAATGACACCAACAACTTGCTACACTCATCGAAGTACTCAAGCATCTAATATATAGTTCACAGCATCTAACTTAATAGTGTGGACGGTGGGCCCCACTACTCTAAAATCTTGCCAAGTTAGATGCTGTACACTATACTTATTTGTGGCAAGGCAAAATGCGTTGCATACAAACAAGTATTGTGTACGGCATCTAACTTAGCAAGGTTTTCGAGTAGTAGGGCCCACAGTACTCCAAAATCTTGCCAAGTTAGATGCTGTACACTATACTTAAGATTATTTTCCACAGAGCTACTACTTGCAGATGATGCAGGTATTGTAAATAAAAAAACTAAGATGACATAAAGTGTTTTATTTTTAAAAGCTTCATGTCTCCTATTCACGTCCAAGTATTATGTATGTCCACTTCATATTGAACATTTTTCATTGATTTTCTGCAATATCCCTTTATATAGGTATTATTACCAACAACAGAAGATCTTACCATCAATAAATGACGGGTTTCATACAGGTGCATAGCAATATTGTTCTTTTTGTGTACTGAAAAGAAAAAATATAGTTGTGAATAAGTAATGGTGAAAATGGGCTAGGGTCTCAGTTAAAATTTCACTTTGGTTTATATCCTACCTCAATGCAGTTTCCTATTAGGTATAAATCTATACTTACAATAGTTTAAACTACTTACTAGCATAGATAATGCCTTATGATTGTCTTATCAAGAGGTAGTAGAGCCGTGTTACTGTTAATATCACGATAGGTTTCTGGCAATGGTAACTATATTTCAGGATCTTCGTTATCAGCCCTTTATAGGTGTTCAAAATTGAAGTTTTGGTCATAAATCTCCAACCTGAAAGTAAAAGAATGTATATTATTATTATCCCCGTAGTTTAACTATATGCATAAGTATTACAAGTCTGTTACATTTTAGGTAATAGTATCTTCAAAACAAAAATGTTTCTGAATACGAAATTTGTGAATATAGTGCTAATTTATTTAAAACAATATACCTTTCCACAAGATCTGCTTTTTTTCCTCGTAAAGAAGCACCACGTTTTTTAAGTTCATCTTTGAGCTCTTTCACTCGCCAGTGAGAATACATAATTTTATAGTTCTTAGACTACAAGTTCGCACAATTTTAAGTCCGTTTTTAAGATAATAAATTATATTTCAAGCAGTTTTCTTTTGTAAACAATAACGACACTGAATATGGCCGTCGTACACAAGAGAACCAAACTCGCTAGCGCCATCTGCGATTAGCTTTCACCGGCCAACCCCATTGAGACAACTTCTACGAAAAATTATTTAGGTGTGTTATGTTCTGTCGACTTTGACGTTTATTTAAATATAATATTGTGTATGTTAATTGGCTGTGCATGTAACAGATCAATAGAATCCACACACCGCATCTCATACCGCTTTACGTAACTAACATGGGTAGGTACGTCGAGTTATAGAATGACGTCATACAATGATTCCTATTACATTCTGTAGACAATGGTTGAACATAAACATTTGATTATTTACAGTTGTGAATCGGGACTTCGACAACGGATATTTCGGACCATGGCGTGTTTGCAAGCGGCTACTCTACAACAGGGAGAAATGCGGCTCGGACGTCTCCAAGTTTCATCCGTCGAGTAAGTTTCTACTTTTACTACCTATTGATTACTAGCCTCCGTATTCACTGAAGATAAAAATAATTATGATCTATTTATAGTCTTAATTTCACGGTCATCTTTTTTTAATAAGTTCTGTACTATAGATACAACCAACACAACTTTCGGAGACTCTAGCAAAGCAATCGAATTTAAAGTTCATCTAGGACTGTGGTATTATTAAAGTTCAAAAACTGCGCTATCGTTTATAGAGAAAGGAGTATATAGTAGTATCTGTGGGTTTTTTTTTGTGTTTTGGTAGATTAACATTTACTTTGATATACATAGGTCAGTACATTACAGTAGTACAGTACATTTAATCGCATTTCACATGCGTACAATATAGGTAATTGCGATTAAATCTACTGAATAAATAAAAAAATCCATTTTACCACGAATCTATACATATTACATAGTCAGACTCATATACGGGATATCGTTGAGTGTAGTTTGGGCAAACAGGATCTCGATCCATTTGTAAAGATGTCCATAAATAAAAATGTTGAAATTTGTAAGTAAGATATATACGTTGTCCCGGATTCGAATCTCTGTCTCCGTCTGTAAGTTATTACGATAAACTATTCCGAAATTGCCCTTGATCTATTCAAGATATAAACTTCTGTTTCATATCATACTTTATAGATATACGTTCGCATTCTAAAAGCAATATGTTGTGCCATGTTCTAGAGATATTAACCTACCGTTCGATAAATGTGCCAGCTGACCTATTTCAGACTCGACTCCCTTATTTTCTTTGTTAGCGTTCTGTTCCACTTTGTAATGTCTGTTAATTGCCTAAAACGAACCCCATAGAGAATAACGATATAACTTTTTAATTATATGCGCAGTAAGTTCATTTGAATAATTGCACCTGCTTACAATTTCTGACATTTTAGTTGTGACAAACTATGAGGATGTCTCAGATTTTTTTTTATAAATACTCTACAAAATTCTACATGGCGCTCTCTAGACTCAAAGTTAGCATTGTTTAACTAGCTTGCGTTATAGGTTCCAGGATTGTTGATAAAAACTATAATTCTTGGATCGTAGTATTTTTTTTTTCAATTCGGTTTCCATTTTATTAATCGAAAAGTTTTTATTTTTATACTTATCATATTTCTTTTGATATATTTTCTTAAAGAACTTTAATGGCCTTGCAATGCGTTGATCTTACATGACCCGTTTAGGTAATTTGTTAATTTTTTTCTCTATTTAAAAAAATATTTAAGCAGTAAATATAAGAAGATCAAAAACATTAAAAATTTCCTTCATGTTCATATTTACATCCTAATGAAAATGGAGTCAAATGTAATAACGTAGTTTAAATTCATGTAAATGTTTTTATATTCATCGATGAAATCCAGCCTAAAACAGATATTGCGTGAATATAGCTTCAATCGATAATGTTTTTCACAAGTTACGCTATAACTTTTGGTAATATACTGCTAACCCCTTAAATAATGAAAGTGTAACATAATAGTTTGCGTTAGGGATATCCCCTCCTTCTTTGACCTAATAAAAGGAACTTTGCATCGTGAAAAAGGGGAGTCTTGGTTAGTTTATTAGCATAATACTCATTCATTGTATTGATTTTCTTCAAGGTGTACCTACCTACCTATGAAATTTAGATGTTGTAGTCATTTGAAAACGCTTATATTGTACTTGCTATATTATATTTCTTTTAAAATGTTGTGTCTTCAACATTTTTTTTTTGTTTAATTATGTAACCAATGTTTTGAACAATCGATTCTATGGAACACATTTATCCCGAAATCGAGTCCACAGAAGACAGTACGTACCGTGATGTAATGGAAAAAAAAACTTTTCAACCAATGATATGAGCTTTTTAAGCCCGTGATTGTGAAAACTGTACATTGACAAGATTTTTGCCCCATCTATACAAGGCTTCGAATGTTTTATGGTGGTACCCTAGTCATTAGATCTTCTTTGAAGTCTTTCAGCTCTCGTTTATTCTACCTGGTATCCCTTTTGTATCAGTTTATATACGTCAAACTTCTAATGTATGAAATATGTTATGCTATTCTTATATTCTATTCTATCTATCATAGTTGTAGTGGATCATTCTTCTAAAACAATATGTAATACTTATTTTCTGCGTGTTTCCTATGTTGTGTGAGGAACAGCTGTACAGATAAAAAAGCCGAGTTTGGTATCTGACAGGTTTTTTAATATAGAAGAGCACTCATAAGGCTTCCCCGCTTCGTACTGTATACACTTGAGGCACTACTATCTGAAACACGCTCAGTGTGTCGATTACGAAAGTTTGTAAAAAACTCCTACTTTAATAACTTGATCGTACTTAGATAGTAATCAACGCTAATTATTAGGATCTCAATGAAGTTTGACACAGAGGTGATAATAGGCTACTTTAACTATTGGGAATCTTATCCTAATCTCCTATCTAATAAAAGCTAATGATTTGGGTCACGAGAACGAAATAAGTATTATTAGATAGTTTCTAGTACGTGTCCATAACCGGTGACAATTAATATAATTATATCTATGATGTTTTTGTACCAATACATCCGACTTGTAATAGTAGATACTACCGAAAAATAGGAAGGACATCAATGAAATTAATCGACTTTCTTTTTGTGAAGTCGTAACTACCTTCCGCATACAGGGAGGTACCTCCCCGCTTTGTAGCACACCACACGCAATAATAATAAATGTCTGCAATTATTATAAAACCGTCAATAAATTTTTATGATTTCATTCAATAGCATTCAATAGATGTAGCATTTTTTACTTTATATTTCTCATTCATATATTTTGTGGTAAGTAGGTACTCTGTTCTCAGATATCTGAATCTATTCTTATTGTATAATTGACTCTCTGTCATTTATATGTAAGTATTTGATTGTGACCAGTGATGTGTTTATGCCCTGACACTTATAGCACTTATTATTAATACCCAAAATACCAAGGCTATTAAAGATGGGCTTATGCCCGGCATTAATCGGGTGGATTGAATAAATGCCCGATTATTGGTCAAAGTGACAGGGCATCAACTCATCACTGGTTGTGACTTGGCTCTTGGTTTTCCCAAATATAAACTGAGTAGATGATCAGTCTACTGTTTAATAAACAAAAGTAGTAGTAGATATAAATACTATGGGTGATATAATTAATGTATGAAATCATAATAATTAAGGAATATTTAAAATGAAAACATTGCATGATTTAAAATCAGCAAGTAGGTAATTAATATTCTGAATGATACACATAAAAAATAAAATAAACTACGAATTAACGCAAAGCTTCCTGCGTTAACTGGTTGAAAAATAGATGTAGTCCTAAACAAACAGATAAGGGAGGAAACCGCGTGATATAATATCACAAGAATGCGACCAACACATGTGAAATGAGTGATATTTTTTTTACGAATCAGTGGATTAAAAGGCATTTATTGACATTTATTTTTGATACTACTCGTATTATAAAATTGTAAATGAGCTGTTTCTGTACCTACATTGCAGATATTTAAAAAAATACTTTGCTTATGTCATAAACGGTTCTGATTTTTTTTAAATTGTTGTCTGTTTATCTGTTTGTTTGCGATGGACACAAAACTACTGAATGGAATTTCATGCGGTTTTTTTTAAATTATGCCTTGATCAGACTTGAAATCTGTGTGATTACAATTGTTTGAGTAGAACCGGAGATATAACCAAAAATTACGATAACTGACATTCAACAGGCGGAGCCAAAGGCATAGGCTAGTTTATTAAATTATAGTTTTATACCGGAATTGAACTAGTTTAATCTCTAGTGGCCTTCCTGCCTTAGCCTGCGGGTATTTGGAGTGCTTATGCCAAATAATAGATAATACTATGTACTGACATGTTAGCTATCTATTGTTTCCGGGATGTGCTTATAGATTAAAGTTTAGTGTCGTAATAGGTAACTATCATACATCCATACATTATGCTCACGCCTTTTTCCCTCCGGGCAGAGTCCTCTCCTCTTCCTCATAGGAAGAGGCAGTCCCGCATATCTGGGTATCCGCTAATCTGTATGGAGAGGTTGCGACGGTACTCGCCATGCCTTGTGTCGTGAAATGGTGTAAAACTCGTAATAACAGCAAAAAACCCGACTTCAACGCAACAGACAAAATTGAAATGTGACCAAGGGGAATCAAATGAAAAAAGAATCATCAAAATCGAAAATCCCAGTCGAAAGCTCTAAGGTAACAAAACATAAAAAATACAGCTGAATTGAGAACTTCTTTTTGAAGTCGGCTAAAAAGAGGTAGAGATCTAGAGATAATTATGATGAAAAGTAACTAGGTAGGTACTAACTACATTCAGGCGGGTGGAACCGCGGGCATCGGCTAGTAATCTTCCATGTGTAGAGAATCATCAAAATCGAAAATCCCAGTCGAAAGTTCTAAGGTAACAAAACATAAAAAATACAGCTGAATTGAGCCTCCTTTTTTGAAGTCGGCTAAAAAGAGGTAGATATCTAGAGATATGATAAAAAGTAACTAGGTACAAACAACATTCAGGCGGGTGGAACCGCGGGCATCGGCTAGTAATCATCCATGTGTAGATAATAGACGTCAAAAATATGTATATAGGTCAAGTGATTCACCTTGAGACGCTATTATGTCTGTTTATGAAACGTTTTCTGTTTGGACTGAATTACACTTCGAGCTGAGTTTTGTGGTCCTTTTTTTTTCTTTTTTTATGTCGGTCACGTCAACATGACTTCACCTCGCCTGATGGTAAGCTGAGGCAAAGTCTCTAGAATGAAAGTCACCATTGCAAACACCGATAGTGGCTCTCAGCTTGACGGCCTCATCAAATGCTTTTTCACGCCCCGCTTAAAGGACCCGGGACTGTATGAGGAAGGAAACACGTGAGCTGGTAAAGAATTCGTCCACACGTTAATACGAGTCTTTACTCGTTTTAGAGTAAAACTATCGAGTAAAACCGCATGTGAGTACCCACCATTAAAAGTTCCTTCCTACAATCCCGGGTGCTTTCATAGGTTGTGAAAAATCATCTGATGACTATTTATACTGTTGATTGATGGCACTTGATGGAAATTGCTACACATATCGATTGAAATGATGATGAGGCCGTCAAGGTGAAGGCCTATTGTAGCATTGTTTATCAATATATCTACGAGTATCTATACTTACTTTTATAGTAGATGTGTCTGTACTTTGGACATATTTAAAAGAAACTTTGGTTATTATAATATGAACAATTATTATGATCATTTATGTCGTAAATAAATTTTCCTAGATCCAACTCATGTTTAAAGATAACACTTTACTAAGAGCTGCATAACAGTCGTTAAAGTAATCCAATAATCTAGAGTGGTTATAGGTCATCGGTTCAAGATCTTTTTGGCCTGATAAACTATCTGACGGTAAATGATCCTATGCGGTCAGTATCAGGTTGAAACGGTACCTACATACCGTACATATCTATACATCTATCAAATAAATAAAATTGAGTGTATGTTATAATAAAACAGGCTACTTTAATTTCAGAAAAAGAATTAAGAGTTCCGCACAAAAATTTTAAAAACCTTAAAAATCTAAATCCACGCGGGCAGAGTCGCGGGCGCATCTAGTTATACATATACACGGACTTATTTTAGAATACAATAAGAAAACTGTTGGCAAATAAAATAGAGAAATTGAGAAACCGAACACATCTACATGTCAGTTACGTAACAGATTCTTAACCCGATAATGCAGTCAACGTGTTAACTTGTTTCGTAAACACAAAACATTGGTCAATCCAAAAACCTAACTTCGACTGATTGCAAATAGGTACAGTGGGATAACAGAAGGCCAACGGGCTGTAATCCCACTGTACTTAAATGGGTATGGTTACCAGAAGCGTGAAATTGTTTTCTTAGTACAATTAGTGTTTATCCTAGTGATTAGGCAGAGAGCAAATTGTATTTTTCAAGATTGTTAGTAACCGAAATTACTAGTATTCCGCCTAACCCCCCCAAATTGCTTGTGTTACGATCGGATTCCTGACTGAAATCGCGGGTATAATAGCTAGGAATCGGACCTGAGACCTCGCCATTATAAATCGCGTCGATCGGGTCGCTGCGGTTGCAAATAATTTTTCATGATAAAAGTATAGGAAAAATTGATCCATGAAGACAGACGTATTTCACCAATAATAGGAGCGTAAATCAGTCTGACTTGGAGCGTGCCGACGCGGGTAGACTAGATTAGATTAGAAGGCAGACGGTATAACAGACTTGGAGAGAGATTAACCCCTGACTTGGACTTTTCCTTTAAGTAATTAGTCTGTCAGCAAGACGCGTCAGTTTTGTCAGTTCAACGTACAGAGGCGATAGGAAAACGTGCCAAGTAATTAACTGAACTGATAATTCAACTATTTTAAGTATGCAATATATTAGCCACATTACCAGACACAAGATTAGATAAACAATGTATGATTAGGTATACAAGGTGTAACAAATTAAACTTTCGGAACTTTGAGAGGTTGGTCAGTATTCATAAACATATTTTCTGAAACCAAATAATCTCAAAGCGTTCAGAGGGTCAATTTTTTTTATTGACGAATTGGTGTTTGTAACTCAATCACACTAGACGCTAGCACAGATCTAGATGAAATTTGGTTACATGATGATTAAGTTCAGGTTCAGTAACAAATATCCATCCATTCCAGATGTAATATTTTTATCGAATTAGGGACGTTTCGTATGGGATATACAGACGATACGATGAAAATCGCGTTTAGGCGAACGCTAAATTTTATCATTTGCATGTCTAGAACAGTTATTCCGTGTTATGCAAATAATTTCTATTCAGAACTTGAGGTACATGTAAAAGTTGCAAACCTCGCTGTAGTGTGTTGGCTCCCCAGCATTCATATGCAGACACTTGCCTTCAATTGATTTATAGAGTATTGTGATGTTCAACGTGTGACTTTGAGACCGTCACAATATATGCGAGAGTTCTTCAACACACAAATGTCACACGCGCCACTTAGAACCACAATAATTGAAACTATTCGTATATATTAACTGTAGTCAAGAAAATCTGCTCCATTTTCTTGAGTTCACTTTCGCTGGTCACGATTTTAACACCGACCGTGGTGGATTCGATAATATAAGGTGATTTTTTCTTAAAAGTTTAATAAAATCGTTTATAATTCAATATATTGTATTCCTGTGTACAGTTAACGATATAAATTACTTACCTGAATTATAAAACTTAAAAATCTCGAAATATGCATGAATCAAAATTTGATGTCGCCTGATAAACCAGTGAAAAGCAGCTTAAAAATACAACATGGTATGCATCACGATCGAAATCACTACCCCTTATAAATCGAAAAGTGAACATCTAGGACGGGATTTTTTACCCAGCCATGGTCAGTCCTTTACAGGTTAAATACTCTGATTAACTGACCCACCGACACGTCCATGGTATGCGAAATTTTCCGATATATTATAATTTCTAATTGCTTCAAATATCATTAAAATAAATTGTGTATGATAGTGATGGATATGTTGTGTTGTGAGGCGTTACCACACTGGGTAGGGTTCGAGTGGATAGCGATCTCCATAATCAGCATATTTCGGTCCCACGCATCATGCGCAGGTATACGAAGGTTAACTAAATAATAAACATAACTTGAAATATAATAACCTTGTCTTGTGAGTTTTATAAAATTACTTACATCAATTCATTTATTGATGTACTTCAATCCATTTTTTTTTAAATTTAAGTGTTCGGCAACTATCGTCGCTTTGCTCATGTTCTCGCTTCAATCATCATTCTCCTCTGAACCTTTTTCCAACTCAACTGAGGTCGGCCTTTCTGTTTAACTACGAAGCCGAACATCGATATGTTCCTGGCCTCTCCAACCCATTAGCGATATCGAAGTTTTGTGATCTTTTTAGGGCTTCAACTACCCGTACCTAACGACTGCCACAGATGTTCGTATGGCAACCGAGACCGACGGCTTAACGTGCTCTCCGAGGCACGGCTGTTTATGCTTTAATAATTTCTCTGAAATGTCAAAGCAAAAAGCGCCGCACATTATAGCCAAGACATTCTACCTACAGACTATTGCTCTACAGAAACATATGAAAGTGCGCACACTTAGAACAACCAAAGCTGTCTAATTACCCACAAGTCACATCGAAACAACTGTCTTGATTCTAATGTGCTCTAATTAGGGCTAAGCCCGCATTACGAAGTGGTGACGGTTCTTCGCGGTGCCTAGACCAGGCAAACCGTGCCCAGTTGTCAGTCTTATAACATACATACACTATACTATACCATTGTTAGTACCGGTTCACTGCGCTACACCGTGAAACCATCTCATGGAAATGCGACCTTACTATTTCACCATGAGCATTTGACACCTATAACTATAATGACCCTGTTAATATCATCCTATAAAGTAAAAAGAGCGGAAAGATACTGTATGTGATTTATTCCATACCGTTCGTCCCATGTCTGGCCACGTAATGTTAAAACAATGTCATTGTGCCTCTGATGTGTGCGTAGAGTAACGCTTTCATTGTTTCCAAACCATCCTTCACTAAACGCGTTCCACGTTACGAAAAATGATTTTATGACAATCAACAGTCCTTTCTTTTTTCTACCTTGACTTAAGTATATTTTTAACTCAAAACATTTACTATTGAGCTCAATTTACTTTGAAGGTCATATGGTATCTCTATTTAGACTAACAGGGAATCTCACACAATTATCTGTCAAACACACCTATAAAATTCATATCCGTGAACTTATACAAGTTATACACATACAGTCTGTTATATTCAAGCTTATCCATACGGAAAATCGGATTCAATGAACTGTAAACATATTTAGGGCTTATCGCACCCTCGCTCGTTTGCCTACTTACTTACCACACAATCTTATAATCTAGGAGCAACAAGTGTAATGTAGAAAAATACTCAGCGAGGTTAACTTAAGTTGCTATAATAACATTAAGATGTTACAGAAACTTCATTGTTAAAACACAAATACAAAAGTACAAAAAACTGACCTTCTAAAACGCACAAGTCTCAAAATCTGCTACTTACTACTGCAGTCCGTCGGAGGTCCTAGCTTTTTGATATATTCCGAATGTCGTGCAATAAAAACAATAATGACACATCACTCATCAAAATCGGTTCAGACGTTCAATAGTAGCGAGGAAACATAATGACAATGATCATAATTATTATAGTGACAGTGAACATATGCCAAACACATGACTCTCCTTTTGTGGTTTCACTGCAGTCGGCAGTGCAGACTAACATAATACTTAGTTGAAATTCTTTAAAGGTATTCCTTTAATTCGTGGACTAACTGACATAATATTATAGATAAGGAACGGACGATACATGAATACCAATAGCGAAGTACAGGTGTTCAATGCATTGCGTTTAGATTCCCAGCGGCTACAGTTGCCCATATTGGGGAAATGAGATCTTGGTCGCGGATATACGCTTACCAAATTCTAAAATAAATATCCAGGCAGGACGGGTAAATATCTGTCACTAGCTATTCCCCACGGTTTTGCTCGTGGTATAATTTGATCCCTCGTAGCACCACCGATTTAACCCATAGATACTAGATATCAGTAATTTATTAGGTTTTTAATAATGTAAGGAAATTAGCCCGGTTTTTTACAGTAGTGTCTCTCACGCTACTGCCCATATGATGATGCATAGCCTATAACCATCCTTAATTAACAGGCTATCCAACACAAAATGAATCTTTTAATTCGAACCAGTAGTTCCTGAGATTAGCGCGTTCAACCAAACAAACTAACTCTTCAATGACTTCATTGAAGGAGAGCTATAGTGCTATATATAGGGTCTGCTTTAGTCATCCAAAATAGTCAAAGATGCATATTTTACGAAGTGTGGTGTGGAACTTCGATAATATTAAAGCGATAAAACGCTTCGGCAGATAATTGCCTGCAGCTATTAGCGATACATCACGTTTTTCTGCCGTATGATTTTATTAAATTGTATTATGTCACATACCTCAATATCCCCGCACTAGATGTTGCCTGCGACTCGCTCGCTTTGAATTTGAATACTGATCCCGTTCTTGCACTGTTGAATTGAACTGAATAAAATTGCTATAAGAGCGTCGTGGTAAGGTTCTTAGTGCCGCCTATGAAGTGTTTCCTCATGAAAGAAAAGAAACTGAATTACCTATAGCTACAATTTATAATTGTAAATTAGTTGTGCCTTTACATTGGAAACATAAAAATACTTGAGTTAATTTAAATGAACGATTCTGAACTGAACCCATTGTAAAATATATTTTTTTGGATTTTTTATCTGCTTGTTTGCGACGATCGATGCACGCAATAACTACTAACTGAACAGATTTAACGCGTTCTTAAAATGTGCCGTTTGTTTGATTGTAATTGGTTAAGTAGAACCGAAGATATGACCAAATAACGTTAATCGACCTCCGCAAGGGAGAAGCCGCGGTCATCAGCTAGTGTGGAAATAAGCTAAATACTAAAGTTGCGATCCAGCCAAAACAGGAAAGACTAACTTATAGGTATACTAGCTGTTGCCCGCGGCTCCGCCCGCGTGGATGTTGAAATCCGTTTCAAAAACTATCCTATCTCTCAAGTTGGATCGAACTGCACATGGTGTGCGAATTTTATTATAATCGGTTAAGTGGTTTAGGAGTCCATTGAGGACAAACATTGTGACACGAGATTTATATATATTAAGATATCAATCACTGTAGTGTTGCTATAATAGCATATCGTGATTCGTGAGTCATTGTGGTAATACGATGCAATGCACGATTACTTGAACGCTGGCCTCGACTCTTTTATCATTTGATAAAAAGTGCATTTATGATGAATCTTCAGAATTGTCACAAGTAGAAGCATTGTCTGGGTTCATATTGTTAGACACACTATGTAGTTTATCTTTGAATTTCATGCGGATTTTCTATTCTAAGGGTGACAAGCATACGGCGTGAAGGAAGTCTAAGTTAAGTTAAAATACTTTAATTCTGTTGGTTGGAATAATCAATACTTAAAAAAATAATTAACTTATCACAGTTAAGCTAAGCTAATGCTGGATATTCACCCAATGTCCCACGGTTTTTTTATTGCAACTTTGCAAATGATTCTTTTATGTATGATATACAGTACCTACTTATGTAATTACCTGCTAATTGATTTACCAACAACATGCAACGCTGCGTGTCCGGTGTCTCATAAATAAATTGTTCTCAATGTCCTTGCTCACACAGATAAAGTATAGTCGTACTTGGTACTAACTGTTTACTTTAATCTTTTATTTAAATAGGTAGAATAGCTATAAAATTTTAAAAGGAAGACTACGAGTAACCAATATGCAGTTAGTACCAATTAATTGTCAAAAATTAAATGTGAATATCAGCTGTAATGTAGTTTCTGTTTTCGGTGATGCCACAGATTTATTTAATTGACATTCAAATTTGATTTCACCAGCTAAAATCTGCCATTCGTGAAATTTTCTCTAAGTGTTCGCAACGCATAAAAATTAGGTATTTATTGTCACTAAGTTTATATTTTCATTTTAGAAATCTATAATGCTAATAAAAAATAATACAAAATGCATA
This sequence comes from Lithosia quadra, assembly GCA_963576445.1. NCBI lineage: Eukaryota > Metazoa > Arthropoda > Insecta > Lepidoptera > Erebidae > Lithosia > Lithosia quadra. The sequence goes on from OY754892.1 coordinate 5,679,886, forward strand.
ATTATGCTGACGTCAAAAACGTTTGTTCGAGTGTGACTCATGGCTCCGCAAAACAGACGTGCAAAAATGTTGTCTGCACAATGCCTGTCGCACTAAGTTGCATTTTAGATTCTTAAAAGACTAAAGATGACAATATAGCGACACTTTCACTTTACTGAAAAGTAACCGTAATATAGGGAAAAGTGAATACAATCCAACTAAACATGCGAAAGTTTGGATGAATACGAAAGTTTGTTACCTCAGCCAGCATGCCATGAACTCTTATAGCAGGTCAATATAAGTGGAGTACTGAACGGTCGTCTTATTTGGTACCATGAAAAACAGGCGAGTCAGTACAGCTATGCTAGTATAAGTAATATGGTTGCAATGTGTTGTAGGTAATGTTCTCTAGATTCTAGACTATACTCTATTCCTATACCTAACCTAATAAACATGCATTCATACCCACTCAATTTCGCGTTTATAATTTTAGTCGGAAGGATTTCTAATCATGAGCAATGGTTCCGTAGCCGTGCACCTGATCCGTGTAATGTTTGAGTCAGTGAAAATAAACGTTCGCTCCATAATCCCAAATTCTAAACAATTTCACTTTCCAAGTTTGACAATAGATGTGAAACATTTTTTATTTAAATGAGAATTTTGTAATGAAAGTATAGAACTGTCACAAGGAAGATTCACCTACATGAATGTTACTAGTTTATTATGTAAATTTTCATTATTCTGCATCACTAGCTGTTGCTCACAGCTCCGCCCATGTGCAATCCTGATTCCGTTCTCACCACCCACAGAAACCTATTAGGATAAAAATTAGTCTATGTTGTATTCCAGATCCGTTCATCCGTTTTTGCGTAATAGACGAACAACCACAAATACATCCATGCATCATCACAAAATGTACAAAATTTCACATTTTATAGAACTGATTAGGAGAATTAAGTCGCTAGTATTCTTCTAAAAAAACAAGTTCTATGACATCACAGGTTAATTATGTTAAACTAACACCACCAGATGCGAATGACCGGCTTTGATATTAGGTTTATACTAACACAACCGGTCTTGTCACAAATGCTCACAACCTGTTTATGACGTTAGGTACGAAGAAAACTTAGCAGAATGCGTTTCTTGCCATATTTTTTCACCTGTTACATTTTTTAAGTAACACAAATAAAATTAAAATTCTGAGAAAAGTCAAAGTAGGTATGTACACAAACTCAATTAGATTTATAAAAGGGCTTCCATACGATAAATTTTATGACCAATGTGATATTGTGTGAATAGAAATATTGATCTTCAATGTACATGTGGACAAAAAAGAAATTGACCGAAGTTGGTCAATCCAATTGGGCAATCATATTGGACTGTGTAGATGCCCTTCAAGCAGAGACAATAGCGCGCCATCTGTTTCTGTCTTTACACATTTCATTAGCTTTCATGCAACTTTTCGAGCATGGCCATCGGTTTCGTATTACATTATGTTCAATTTTTGGTCAGTCCTGCTACACAACGCCGTCTCCGTTTTACCTGACCTGCACACTTGCACAATTTTACGTGCCTTAAATATTTGGTGTGTCATTCGCTCAGCACTCTTTCTACGTACCCAAGCCAATTTCTAACATGATGTCATCCTCAAAATCTCCACCTTTCTATACTGGACACTTCCAGATACTTTTAACAAACTGCTTCTTGCAAGTACTCGATGTCGCTGCTCAATTTCGGTAATTACGCCAGAAATTATAGTAATGAAAATAGCTTTCTAAGTTTAACCTGTTAAAACTGCGGCTTTCTTCAAGATCCAACAGTGCAACTTCTGAACGTAGTACTATTAATTTTCTGTACTAAATCAGGGGGAAAGGTTTAATAACAGTGGAGCAAGCTTGTCTACCAGTTCTGTAGGAAGAAAAGTCTGGGTTGTGTGTAAATTAGCGATTCATGTATCTTCATGGCAAAACAGGTAATAAGAGAGACAAAATGGCATAAAGCCTATAAAAAATCAAAGTCCGCGCCAGCAATTTCGGAGCACAACTAGGTTTAAATAGGAGAAGTGTGAACGTAGTTTTAACAAGCAATAAAAATGCAACGTGCCTTGTGACAAACTCATGTACCTGCAATTTTCCGCCATTGCACCTTGCAGTTTCCAGAAGCAATCATACTTTGCATTTTCAATGCCACGCTATTGTCTTGTGATGACGGTCCTCTTTATATAACCACAATTATGTAGGTACTGGCTTTGAAGGGACAATTTTCCTCTAAAGCAACAACCGCCTGGTCAATTGGTTTCACGGCAATGCAGCTACTTACGGGGAGGGCCTGAGCATAGGTATAGTCTCTTCGAGAAGATTATTACATCCGCCGGATATTAGGAATGTTAGGATATTACAGTTAGAGAACTGCGTTGTGAGACTAGCTCGAAGGCAAATTAGCTACGCCACTCGAGATTACCGGGAAATAGGAAACTTCTTTCTTTTCTTTTTAAGAATATTCAGCATCTGATCACGTATCTCTCGTTAAACATAAGTAGACGGGTATCTCCACATTTATCCATTATCCTGTCTAAAAGGACACCAGCGCCGGTGATTTGCCAGGCACCTCATTTATGATATGTGTATCCTAGAACCCTAACGAAGTTGCGTTTATAAATCGTACTGTTAAGAAAATACTATTGCGTTTCAGTATTAGGGCAACGCCATCTAGCGAGAAGTTTTATAATTAACTATATCTCTAAGCAATGTCCTAGTAGTTAGTCATGTGGAGACAGTGAGTAGGATATTATATGCATATGAAAGTCGAACAACCACGGCGCTGTATTGTTTTGATCATAATACGGTATGGTCTGACGTTGACACTTATTGTATGCCCACAATAGACAATTTGTTGACAAATTTGGACGTCGGGATGTCAGTCTCACTGTTTGCAAATACAAATTGGAAGTTATGAAACTTTACGTTCAATGTTACGAGTACTGTTAGACCATTCATCATCTTCTGAGCCTTTTCCCAACTTAGTTGGGGTCGGTTTTTCAGTCTAACTACGAAGCGCTGAACTTCGATATTTTTCGTGAAGCGGCTCCCATCTGACCTACACAATCCATTGGCTATATCAAAGTTTTGTAGTTAAACCAGTTTTCAGCCTTTTTCGGGCTCTAACTAACCATAATAACCGCCATAGATGCTCGTATGGCAACAGGGCGTCAACAGCTTACGTGGACTCTGAGGCACGAATAGGTTGTTTTATACCACTTAGGTGGTAGATAAGACCGTGGTGTTGGGAAGCGATCACCGTGGCCTATGGACGCGTGCAACATCATACACTGCTTTCATACCAAATGGAAAATGGACGTAAGCAACACCATACACTTTTTTCACATCAAGTGGAAAATCAGGGAATAAACAATTCTTTTATTCCTATTAGCGCAAATTAAATGGTGTAAATAATATAACATCCATGCTAACCTGTGAATTATAAAACACGGCTAAAGAGCTCATTAGCTTAAAAACTGACCCGAAACATGTCACGATGAAACAACCTTGAAACCCGACCCAAATATGCAAAACATATAGGTAACATATTATCTTACTAATTACTTACACAAACGCTAAAACTACGAACTTGGTGGTTTCACAAAAAGTTCGTCCCATATCCTAATATCTTAGTTACATTCGGGGAAAATCGAACTTATTTTTTCAATTTAGTTGCATTTAGAAACAACTAGATAATGATTTTTGAAGTCACGCTTGTCTTGCTTCAATAATAAAATAATATTCATAACTGTACTGTAAGATAACTAGCATCTTCATTTATCGCGAATGATTGTTTATTTGAAGAACACACACAATTACTTGGTAGGATTTTGAAATCGCTAGATAGTTTTTTGTTTGTCGAACTCTTTCAACTTAAGCTTCATGAGAAATTTTCATTGTGTTGTACGAGTATAAACGCTTTTTAATTTAGTATTTATGACAGACTACTATATTCAAAGTGATCAAAATCGGAAGCAGAATCGACTAATGTCGCTAAAGCAGCGAGCGAATGTCACCTCGAACAAAAGTGATAGGTACGAAAGCTGTAGATCTAATAGTAATTGACGCCTATATAATGGCCCCTTGCAATAAACAATACAAAATACAACACAAGTTCGGATTAATACATTTTGTCGTTATGTTCAAAGTTTATAGGGTGAGTAAATTTGTGAAATAAAGAGGAAAGCAGTGTTTGCGTGACAGTGAGACACGGCCTTTATGTCGGTTAGTTGTCTAGTTCACAACTAACTATCCTTTGCTTGATACGTGAGTGATAAGTTTTGTTAAAATCTGGACTATTGGGATTTGTTCCAGGTATGTTAGTAACAAAATTAGCTTAACAGACTTAGTTTCAAAATCCCTGTGTGTTCATAGCGACTGCTCGATGCGGCTTTTGTGGTACGGGAGAGTATTAGAAGTCTCCAGTTTCTTTTCCGCAGCCTATTTGACGCACATTGCCGTATCTCAAAATAGGGACCACATTTCACGCATTCGCGCTATTGGCAACCATAAAGGTCTGCAGCGTGAGCCTTATTTCTAATTACGTGTTTTAGCACGGTAGGTATACGGAGAATTTTAAATTCTCCCTACACCCACCAACAGTTGAACTCAATGAATGCACGTATCTTGGACAGTGATGGCATTATGGGCAAATACCCATCACTTGTACTACTTTATACATACTTCAGGCTAGTGCTAATTGTGTGTTGTATTATTTCAGCGGCGGTGTACATAGCAGGGGTAGTGGCGGCCATAGGCGTGACGGTCCTGGGCGTGTTCTGCGTGCTGTCTGTTCTGCAGCTAGCCATGATCTCGTCCAAGGAGCGCGTCGGATTCAAGTACACGCACCTCATTATGATGAAGTTGGCGCTCGCTTTGCTAGCCAGTGAGTATCAGACCACAATTTTTTTTTTCTTTGAGTTGCATATACAGGGTGAATTTTTTAACTGGGCGTGGATTGTCATATCAGAAATGAATAAATATCGAAATATGCATTCTTGGACCCGATTAAGATGAAAAATAAAAATATTTAGAAAAAATATAAATACATAGTAAACATATAATATTCATTCCTTAAGTTTGCCCTATGTCATTAATTCCCAGAACTCGTTCCTTTCTAGCGGCACTATCGAATGGTGCAATAATACAGGGCCTCGATTCTGCTAAAGACACACCACTGATATACCGCTGACACTCTTAAAAATGCCATTTAATTGTAGACTTCATTGTTATCAGGTTAAAGTCTAAAGTCAAATGATATTTAGTAGAACGAATGAAAAAGTAAAATGAATTTTTTTCATTTGATTTTAGACTTTAACTGTATAACAGTAAAGTCTACCATTAAATGGCATTTTTTAGAGTGTCAGCGGTATATCAGTGGTTTGTCTTTAGCAGAATCGAGGCCCAGGTGTATTTATTTTTGTTGTATTGGTTTTTTAAAAATCCGATAATTCACTTCTAGTTATCGTTAAAATCGGGCCGGAAACTCCTTTGACGATCGCTGTTCTTCATATTTTATGATGAAAATTCACTCTGTCTACGCGGGTTCACGATCACAACACCTTGTTTTTATCTACTTATATGAAGAAATAAAACTGAACTGCCTGTAATATTAAATTAACAGGTTACAGGTATTGACATGAACTTTCGCACACACATGTACGCGTATTTACAAGACATAAGGACTACTATTTTTAATTGTTCACCCGCCTTCATGAGATACTACGCGATTCAAGTAAGAAGATAATCGCGTTCGCGGCAACTTCATTCCGTACTCATCAAAATTGTACAGCTAGCAACAAAATTTTCACGGCGCGTCGGATAGGTTCATAACTTTAATGGTAACAACGACTTAATTTTTATTTTCTTTTCTTAAATACGTAACATATTTTCTTAGTAATCGTTTATAATAATAGTTCATAATTGATTGATGTCATAGTGTGCCGCTAGCTACGCTTCCAAAGCTATTGATATATATTTCCGATTTTTCTCCATTTTGTTGTTACATTGTGTTTGTTATAGATAGACTTTTGATATTGTTTTGATAAGTTTATTTCGTTAGGTACAGTTAAATTTGCTTAAAATGAGTAGGGAAGGCATAGTGGTACATTTAGGAGCACGTGAAATTGTTCGTGCGGCTCCGATAACAGTGCAAACGATGAAATAAGCAGCATCGAAGTGTTACCGCCCGATTAAAAATAAATAAATGTAGAGCGGTTCCCCGCGTATAAATGAAACACCCCCGTTGTTGGCTTGATGACATAATTATAATGTGAACTGTTACACGACAGTTTATTGATACGCATTACATTATTATCAATTCTTGTGTCCGTTGGCGGCGACGCAGTCGCCGGGCACGTTGTTACATCGGGGATGCGCGGGAGCCGACTCCTGAGAGCGAGCCGCACAGTGCTCGGGAGCGCGGAGGGGACGCCGCTCGGTGAGGTGAGGGGTGCGGGTTGACTACGCCATAGTGCACAGATTACTAAGTAGTGCGCAGACTACTAAAAGTTTGTGACGGCGTTATTTCCCGCGTTACACACTCCCCCTCTAGCTCGAACATAGCGCCCTCGCGTTCGGGCTAGCCTTACGAAGTCTACCGCGTCTGCGTTTCTCTTTAACCGGGGTCTTGGCAGCACCCATGAAAGGAGTAATGTGAGATACATGGCACCGTCCAAGTTGCTCACCTCTGACGACTCCTTTCAACACATAAGTGGTAGGGCTCGTCACCTTACGTGTACGGTATGGACCATCTCTACGGGGTACAAACTTGCCTGACTCACCGGGTCGTACGTCATTCGAACGCCGGGACTTCAAAGGAACCAAGACACCTACCTTGTAATCTGGAGGCTTACGTCTGCTTTCATCAGAATACTTCTGGGGGGTCTGGTCTCGGTCATGGACTCGAGCATCAACAAGAGCTGGACAGAAGTAACGGGCTCTAACACGCTGTAAAGTCCGTTCGACACCAACATTACCTGCAGTAGGAGCGTCGTGGAAAACTGTAAGCACGGTCTCTCTCTCATGCTTCGGGACGACGAGGCAGGCGGTGTCAAAATGTGCGCTTTCTGTCCGACCCCTCCCCCTAAAGGGAACGTCGGTGGTTTCCATGTCAGTATCTCTCACCTGATTCTCACGAACGTCGACAGGCGTTCGGTGTGGTACATCTACCGCCACTAAGCGTACTTCACAGCCACCTGTGTTCCCTTCGCAACAGGCGGGGTGGCTTAGGGTGTCAGCTATCATGTTCACCTTTCTAGGGGTATATCGCGCCCTAGGTTCAGCTATCATGTTCACCTTTCTAGGGGTATATCGCGCCCTAGGTGACGCACATCTCTCAATCACATCAGCGCGCTGCAGCTTCACTAGTTCGCCGTGTAGTAACTCCCTCTTACCTCGCGACATCCGATACCGTACGGAAGCGGTCGACTCCTGCCTCTCGTCGACTCGGATGCGGTGGGTAGCCGTCGGGGGTCCCGAAGGACCCCCGACGGCTACCCACCGCATCCGTAGCGAAGCGCTCAGCCCTTGACACTATGAGCTGGTTTAGCTGCGCTCTTTGATCGGGTGACAGCTTGGAGCCCTCCTCCTACCTCAACTCGACGCTAACGGTATTAATCTGCATTAGCTCGGTGTTGGCGGTGACTTCAAGGCTGTACGAGTGCACAAAGGAATATTTCACCTTTGGTAAATTATTAAAAGACCAACGACCATGTTGAAGGTCGAGTAGTATACCTGCTTTTGCTATAAAGTCCTGTCCGAGTAGCATCCTGTTGTCAGCTTTCGGTAACACCAAAAAACTGACAGGAATACTGCGACCTTGTAATGTCACGGTGGTATCGCCTATTAAGACGTCACGTGACTGGCGTGTCCCATCAGCAAGACCTATAGAGCGACGTACCTTGGTAAAACTTACCCCACTGTCGATTAAAATCTTGTAAAGTCCGGGACTAGCAAGGCTCTCGGTGGCGCCGGTATCAAGCACAGCGACACCAATCAGAGATGCTACTCGAATCTTTATGGTAGGCCGTATCACATCTGAATCATGCGTGACGACGCTTTCAAAACTCACCTTACTGGGTGTAGAAGCGTCCTTACACGTCGGACATTTTGACCGTACTACTCCTTCTCGGCCGCAACCGTAGCAAGACAGTTGAACTTTGCCATCAGTCGTACTATCACTACTCTTTAATTTAATCTTACATTCGTCTATCGTATGACCAATCCGTTTACAGAAAACGCATCGCGGTCTCTCGCGTTTAGAAACATTCGAGCTAGAGTCGGAAGTAGTGTTGGGAGGGTTGTTTGAACTCACCACGACACGTGAAGGGTTAACGCTTACATTTTCCGATTGTGTTATATCCGTGGTCGTAGGGTTACTGTTATATCGCCTCACCTCGCCAAGCGACTCCTCTACATACCTCGCACGCTCGAGTAGACCGTCGACACTGTGAACACTATCTCTAGGTACTCGTTTTCTAACTCTACGATCTAAAAGTCCATAAATAATGTCCAGTTGCATTGTTTCTGTAAGGTCATATGGCAAACGCGATAAATTTGCGCGCACTCGCGATATAAAGGTATCGGCACTTTGATCACTCTGCTCTTGAGCGAAGATATCACGGAATATATGATGCGCGGGGCGGGGTGCGCCGTACATGAAACGCAGTTGCCGTATTGCGTCGTCCCAGGTCTTCATGGAATTCTTCACGCCGTGCCACCACACAGCGGCTTCTCCAGTCAGCAGCATGGGTAGACCTCGCAATGCGTGTTCGTCGGTCACGTTCGCACACTCTTTGTAAACCATTACATTTTCGACGAACGATTCTAAAATCTCGGCGTTCCGGGTGGCACCGTCGAATCGGGCTGTACACCCGGTGAAATTGCCCTGCGCTGTCGGCAATCCATGGTTCAGTCCCGGAACACGTTCACCGTATGTTGGAGATGGCGTCGGCGTCGCGACGCCTCGCATCACGTTCGTGAGAAGACGTGTTAGTTGATCCTCCGACATGGTGATCACGTCGCTTCGGCTGCTCGTCGTCGGTGTCGCTGCGGTTCTCCTTCCTGCAGTTGCGTCGTGTGTCACCACGTGGTGTTCTGCGTCGCTATTGGACCCATCGCGGTCGTTGTCAGCGGTTTGTTGGCGTGTCCTCGGCATTCTCTCGTCGACGACGCCCGTTCTCAGTCTGACGAACACTTCAACGCGGAAACTGTCCGGTTAGTCGTCGTCGGCGTAGCTGCGGTATTCCTTCCTGCAGTGGCGCCGTGTGTCACCACGTGGTGTTCTGCGTCGTTACACGTGGTATTGTTGCGCACGTGGTGTTTCGCGTCGCTACACGTGGTGTTTCGCGTCGCTACTGGATCCCTCGCGGTCGTTGTCAGCGGTTTGTCGGCGTGTCTTCGGTATTCGCTCGTCGACGACGCTCGTTCTCAGTCTGACGAACACTGCTTAGCGCGAGTTATTGATATGATGGTACCCTAACGCTAGGTGTGATCAAGGTCCGGCGGGGGCTCGACTGTCGAGCGAGCGGCGGTAGAGAGGCAAGGCGGGCGCGGCCACTATGAGTGGTACGCCGTCACGTATGACGCGGGGAACAGCCCGCGGCGATGCGCTATCTCGCCCTGCCACCAGTGTTGATCGGTGCGGTCGGTGACAGTGATTACGTCACCACGTCGGAATTCAAGTTCCCCAGCTTCCTGTGGTGTGAAGTCGTAAAGCGCCTGCACAAGCATTTCTTCGGGCACAACATCTCTTAGCTTGACATCTTGAAGGCGGCTTACTGACGCAGTACGATGATAGTCGACCAGCTCGTTCAGAGAATTGAACTTCACCACCCACAAGAAGAATTTGCTGGAAGCGTCCCGGAGCACCTTGAAATGTTGTACGCCATCAGGACATTTGACAGATAAGGAGAAGTCTCCTGGGCTTGATTCACTGATTCTTATCAAGAAACCCCCTTCTGGTTTATTAGCTAGAAGTTTTTCTGCATCTGCTCTTGTGATTTTTCCATAATACCAACTGTGACTTTTCATTTGAATATAATTACTAGGAATAAGTCCTTCTTTGCCGTCTAATTCAGCCCTGTACCAATTCATATCTTCCTCCATGTTTAGTATCTTGAGGACTTGATTCTTCCTAAAGCTGAGCTCATCATCAGCAGTTGCAGTGAAATCGTGTTTGGCTATAGCCTCCATGATCAAATTAGGCACTTCACTAAAATGTCACCGTCGCTGCGGTATTCCTTCCTGCAGTGGCGCCGTGTGTCACCACGTGGTGTTCTGCGTCGTTACACGTGGTATTGTAGCGCACGTGGTGTTTCGCGTCGCTACACGTGGTGTTTCGCGTCGCTACTGGATCCTTCGCAGTCGTTGTCAGCGGTTTGTTGGCGTGTCTTCGGTATTCGCTCGTTGACGACGCCCGTTCGCGCAGTCTGACAAACTCTTCAACGCGTAGGCCTCTCCAGCAGGCGACGAAGGTTGTGTAGATTTACGTAGTCGTCATCGGCGTCGCTGCGGTATTCCTTCCTGCAGTTGCGCCGTGTGTCACCACGTGGTGTTCTGCGTCGTTACACGTGGTATTGTTGCGCACGTGGTGTTTCGCGTCGCTACACGTGGTGTTTCACGTCGCTACTGGATCTCTCGCGGTTTTCGTCAGCGGTTTGTTGGCGTGTCTTCGGTATTCGCTCGTTGACGACGCTCGTTCGCGCAGTCTGACAAACTCTTCAACGCGTAGGCCTCTCCAGTAGGCGACGAAGGTTGTGTGGATTTACGTAGTCGCGCGTCGGCAGGTACCTACCATCCGAGCACGTGCCACGAGTTGGGCGCCATTTGTAGAGCGGTTCCCCGCGTATAAATGAAACACCCCCGTTGTTGGCTTGATGACATAATTATAATGTGAACTGTTACACGACAGTTTATTGATACGCATTACATTATTATCAATTCTTGTGTCCGTTGGCGGCGACGCAGTCGCCGGGCACGTTGTTACATCGGGGATGCGCGGGAGCCGACTCCTGAGAGCGAGCCGCACAGTGCTCGGGAGCGCGGAGGGGACGCCGCTCGGTGAGGTGAGGGGTGCGGGTTGACTACGCCATAGTGCACAGATTACTAAGTAGTGCGCAGACTACTAAAAGTTTGTGACGGCGTTATTTCCCGCGTTACATAAATATAAAAAAGAACAGATAGTTTATTTCGTAATTATCATTGTATGTACTTATCTCAGATGGAATAGTGATGTAAAAAAATGTAATTGCTGACCTTACTTTATGCAATGAAGTAAGCAACGGGAATCAAAATGTCATTCTGACAGTTATCAACTTACGTGAATCGCATAGTAGAATATCTACTTACCTATGTACATATAAAAATCCGTTTTAATTTATTTTTTTGACATGCATTCTGAGGAATGTAGGGTATCACTGTGTTAAGAATGGTGTTCTAACCTAAGACTGGTCTAGCTACGAGTAGTTTGATCAAACCTTTCAATGTGCTAATCTACTCGGTGCCCCTTGAAGACGAATGAAAATCTTAGGATTATTAATGTCAATTTTTATGGTTACAGCTTTACTGTCAATAGTTGGCGCCAGCTTGTTCGCTGTACAAGGCGATGACAGAGGTTTCATGGTGACGAGAGGAGCTGCCTTTTATGTTCAGGTATGAGCACCCAATCTTTGTAATAATGATACGATATGAAGTATAAGTTTAAACTAATCTTAGCTTGCTATAATTAAATAGGAATGTCTTAATTGTAAATATTATGAAAGATGTCCGTGTGTTAACAAGCATCCGTGTGTTAAAAAAAAACAAACATGTCTTTTTAACAACAAGGATAATTGAATTGAAATAACATCATGCTATTGTTAATATGTAGTAATGGTAAACAAACATGGCACTGTAGATTGTGTCTCGTTTCTTTGACAAACATATCTTAATTTAAGATGATGATTTAAGTTATCGACAATAAAATTGGTTTTGAACTTACATAACATAAACTCACGCCTATATCCCCGAAGGGGTAGGCAGAGGTGCTAGCACTCACATTTCGCCAGTTTATGTTTAGGTCCCAATGTAATAGGTGGCGAGCCTATTGCCATTAACCGGGCACTTATAAACCTACGATAAATACACACATAACTTCGAAAAGCATCGAAAAGTCATTGGTCTGTGCCATAGTGAACCTGGGATCGAACCCGAGACCTCGTCTCAGCAGTCCATTACCCAGACCACTAGGCTACCGAGGTTTTGAACTACCTAAATAATAGGATTTGTGTTCTAAATAACTTTGCCGACACAAAATTTAATCTGCTTTAATTTGTAGTTGTACACCTACAATTTAACAACCTTTATTTAAATTGCTCTGTTGTGAGTTTGTTATTATGGGACAAATCTTGGAAGCCTAATTAGAACCAGTTCCTGATGAGCTCAAATTTGGCATACTTGCGTATCTTTGGTGATAAATTGATAATACGATAACATGGTACTATGAATATGGGGGACGAGGAAGGGGTTATCTCGAACCGGGGTGTGAGGGAAATGCCTCTTGGTTCACCTTACACCCCGGTTGTCTGTAGGAAAACCTGAGACGGTGTACGGTTTTAGTCGGTTCCAGTCCGAATTAACGACTCCCAATGGCCGACGGGGTTGGGGGACGAAAGGAGGACCACTGTAGCACTATCGGTGTATGTAGTAGTGACCCCGGTCCTGAGACTTTACCTTCAACTTACCATCAGGCGAGGTGAAAGACGGGCAGGTAGATAATGATTTATACTGGTGTAATTTGCAATTACAGATAGTAAGCATAGTGATAAACTGCATACTGTTTGTCATGTCAGTTTATGACGCGCTTTTCTCGCGGCGAGCCGGCGGCGACCCCACCAATCCGCTCGAGGAGCCAGAAGGCACCACCATCAATAATCCTGGATTTAAAGATGGGAGAGGTAAGCTACATTTCAAGTTTTTCGAAATATTATATATTATAATATCTAAATCTCTTAAGGACGAAGGCTGATATTTGAATTATGAGATTAACAATATACATTCTCTGAACCTTTTCCCCAACTCAGTTGGGGTCGGCTTTCCAGTCTAATTGCGATGCGGCTGAACTTCGATATTTTCCGTGGAGCGACTGCCATCTGACCTCCACAACCTCCATAATGAGATTAACAATATCGATACTAATATTATAAAGCTGAAAAAGAAATCGAGAAAATTTTCATACATTATAAATGAGTGTTACGAGGGACCCAAGTATGACACAGGTGAAGCCGCGGGGAACAGCTAGTTATACATATAAAACGTTAAAAGTATTGTTTTCACTACTTATAATAAATAGTACACCAAAACATAGTTGCATCAAATGTGATATGTAATGGTAACCCCCGATTTTACCTTTAGCTTACCATCAGGCGAGGTGAAGTCATGTTGACGTGTGCAATATAAAAAAGTTTATTCCGCGCACGCTTAGGCTGTGGAATGACCTCCCTGCTGTGGTTTTCCCTAGCGTTTACAATATGGGGTTCTTCAAGAAATGCATCAGAAGGTTTTTACATGGTCGGCAGCGCGAGTGTGACGCCCCTGGTGTTGCACACGTCCATAGGCCACGGTGACCGCTCTCCATTAGGTGGGCCGTGCGCTTGTCTGCCAACTAAGTGGTATAAAAAAAGGCAAATTAAGTTTTAAATTTATCACAAGTAGATACTTACTAAAAAAATACCTATTTACTAATTTCATGTGCTATAATTACAGGTATATCAATGACGGATGCCTCGGGGAAACCGTATAGCACAAACGGACACGGCAGCGTGGCCTCTATGAACACCACAGCGACAACCTTGACCGGCGTGTCTGACGCCAGCACCATCACCAGATCACCCCTCAGGTCTTCATTAAAGAAGCCAAGACCCAGAGAAGGTGAGCCCGGTGGTCTAGGCATACAGAACCCCGGTTATTCAGGTCACTCACCACCCCTAAATAGGAACGGGAGTCAGAAAAAAGTACGCATACAAACGCATAGTACTGAAGTTTGAATCAGTGTATGCTAAGGTCAAACATCATAGGCGGTTATGCATACTGTCTCGTATCAAAAAGCATAGCGTGGGAGTTTTTCATCCTACAAGCTCTCCCAATTCACTCAAGAAGGTCAGGTTGTTACATGGTCGGCAGCGTGAGCGTAACCCCTCCATCCATATTCGTAACTGAAATCTCGTAACCAGTTACAAGAAAATAATTATTTTTCGCGGTTTGGCAACTAGTTATGAGAGAAGAATTATTATTCTGCTTTGGTAACTAAACTTACGTAATTTACTAATTTCTACGTTCGTAACTAACAAAAATTTATAATAATAATTCTTTTCTCGCAACTAGTTACTAAACAGCGATAGAAAAATCTGCTCTTGTAACACTGCTTAGGTGAGTTTAGTTACCAAAGTAGAATACTAATTCTCCTCTCATAACTAGTTACCAAACCATGAAAAATAATTCTTTTCTTGTAGCTGGCTACGAGATTTCAGTTACGAATATGGATGAAGGGGAGTGTGACGCCCCTGCACACATTCAAATGCCATGGTGACCCCTTCCTCTCAGGGTCGTGTGCTTGCCTGTCACCTAAGTGGTATAAAAAAAAGTTGCAGGCGGCTTTTCAGTCTAACTATGAAGCGGCTGAAAACAACACATTTGCGACATCGAAACTCTGTAGTTAGACAAGAGGAAGGTTAATTCTCGTAATAAAAATATGTTCATAATTCAGTCTTAGTTTAGTCTTGATCTCAAGTCGATCTCACAAGTGTTAAAAAAGGTACCTTTTGGTTACAAGAGTACCCTTTTTTTCTATCTAGACTATGTTGAGATTGAATTTTTATCGAGAATCATTGGCCCTCAGTTGTCCGACTTTTTAGGACTCGGATACCCAAAGTCCTTACCCGAGTCCGATGGCTTAGCGTGCTATTCGAGGCACGAAGCTGTCTTAATGTGTTGAGAAGGTCACCCATCCTAATACTGCCTAGACTAGTGTTGGTTAACTTTGCAATGTGTAACCCTACTTGATTACCTCGTGATTCGTGAGCCTCTCTATTCTCACTACTTAATACACTTAGTACATTGCGCCTGAATTTGTTTTCTGTGTGTTTTCAATGCAAAAATAGATAATTATTTACACCTATGCTATGCTACGTGATGCAGGGAAAGCTGCCATATATATGGTATTTAGAAATTCCGCCGCTCGGAAGAATATTTTGTATAGTATAAGCCTGAGAGTATGTCTGAACTGGAAACAGTTTTTTAAGCAAACAATGTTTATAGATTTATTTACTGTTTAAGAGTCAGAAAGATAAAGATTATACATATTTAAAGTCTTCATCGACTTGAAATGTAACTTATATATTAAGTTGGTTCCAATATTTGGGGCAAATAATAATATAGAAATAATTGGAGCTAATAATGAAACTCAAAATATGGTAAATTATTCTAATTACCAGTATCTGATATTAATATTTTCAATAGTAAACCAACAATTTTGTCAGTAAATTTTTCTGTTCAATTTTGTTTCTACGAATTAATAAGTTTCAATCAAAGACTGAAGTATATTACTAGACCTAGCAGTTTCGAACCATATTCATGTAGTACAGTATTACAGATGTGACGGTTAAATAAACTTAACTTTTTCGTTTCGTCTCCTAGAAGCTATTTATTAAAATCGTGGATCAATTACCTACTAGACTAGATACATAAACTTAAGAGAGAAATATTCAAATAGACATGTCCACTATAAGCGAGCTCCTATTGCAATACATAGAATGCCTGTGACAGTCAACCAGCAATTATTGTTTCCGATAGTTCGTAAGAAATTCGGTATATGGCTCAAGTGTTACCATAAGGTGGTATGTATAGGAGAATTTCGAATATCTGCGACGTATACCTCAGTTGGACGGAGTATTTCTCCTAGAAAGAAACTATGCGGGTTCAAGTCTCGTATTGAATGTTGATTTTTACGATTTAAGTTTAATCATTTCTTTTTCTTGCTTATCATTTTTCTCCTACTGAAATACATCACATGTTTTCTGCATTCCTAGCATAATTTTTATTACAGGTGTCCAAACTAAGCTGGTTTTGTGTACGAAACTTAAAAGCCGGTATAGGAGTATACACAGTCTTTGTATTCGATACAAGCAAAAATAATTCCATAACTCATGGAATATAAATATAATAAAAAGGTCAATTTTCTTAAGTAAGCTGTGTGTTTGTAATTGTGACTGACAGCAAATGCTTAAATTATTAATATGGAGTGGAATCTGATATATTGCAGGTTTTTTAATATTAAGAAACGACACTGATAGATATGAATTTAGTTTAAATAACTTTTATATCTACATATAGATGTTTTTACTTTTTTATATAAGGGTGTGTACATTTTCACTAAGTATGTATTACAATACTACTTAAATATTAGTAAGTAACATTAAAAGTCTAAGCACTCAACATATCTCACAAGTAGATATATTATATTAATTATTACTTTTAGTAATTTACTTTAAAAAATTTTACCTTACAAATTATAAGACAAAAGCAATCGTTTGTATATTTCGTTAGAACAAAGTTCTCAATATTTTACTGTGTGTAAAGCGCATATGTGTACATATCAGCACAAAGTGTTGTAGAAAAGAAAAACCATTTTATTTGTTATATATATATAGCTATGTTGTATATCATGCTGTTTTACATGTTAACATTTACAATTTAGAATTTAATTCCATTATAGTCTTAAGATTACTTTTAAATAATGATATGGATAGTTTGTAAATACACAAAACCAACCCACCAGGCTTTTTTATGGATCATCACATTGTAGGACCTATTGAATTATGTATTTAACAAACTGCTTTAATACATTCGAATGTGAAAACCGTGCCTTACCTTTTAGATGAATCCCGTGTTGTGCCTTACACCATATTTGTTTTTGTAATAACAATTTCTAAATTGACATTTACATTGAAACTGTGGAGTTGACATAGTTGCAGTACTAAGAATAGCTACTTGACGATAGGAGAGCAACTATCCAACGGCTGATACTAGAGGGTATTATGTGCCTTTTTATGAAATTAAGTTACCTTATTATTTGAGTATTTTTGAAATTATTTGCTTCGGAGGATGGTGCAGCAAACACTGTCTGATACTGTCGTTGAACCAGGGATCTAACACTATCTGTACCTACGTCGTCTTATATAAGTTTAATTACTAACGTATATTAGTGTTATTTTTATTCTATCCGTCCAAACTCTGGTCCTAACTTTAGTTTTGAAGCCACTTAATTTAAGTAGGTAACAGTCTATAGGTAAATGGAGGGTAAAATTTATTATTGTTACTTTTATATTGTTGACATAATGTAATATTTTATCTGTATGTACATACATGTAGCATGTGTCCCGAAAATTATTTTCCGTAATCATTTAAAGTATATTAAATCTAAAAAATAAACAAAATTTATTGAGAATTATTTATGAAATTATATTTTGTATTTGTTATATAAGTACAAGTACTATTATTATACAATCCGTCCAAGATATCCCGTTATTTTTATGATCTGAAAATAAGTTACATTATATATTTTCTTTAGTAATATTTTGCCGAATAAAACAATTCAACTGTTTACATATCATTTTGTTTTATTTAATAATCTATGGTTTCGAAATCCAATACAAAAAAAAAACATTATGTGATCGATAGATTTTTTACCCGACTGCAGCGCGGCGCCAACCCCGCCAGCGAGGGAAATGTTTTTCGCGCGTATACCTTACCTTATAATACTTATGCTATGCATTCTTTGTTACCCTAGCTGTCCTAGCTGCTGAATTGATCTCAATGAATGAAATCTCAAATGAAAGGGATTCATCGCCGAGTGTCATCGTAAGGTAAGTACCTACATGAGTGTATTAAGTTGAAGGAAATTACAAAGGGATTACAAAAATATAGGTTTATGGATGCAGTGATGGGTTTTGACCTGTCACTTTGGACTTGAATCGGGCATAAATTAATTAATGTCCGAAGTTTCAGGGCATAATCTCATCACTGGGCTATATCGTAACTCATAACTAAAAAGTATAAAATAAAATAAATTATTAAAATTAATGTCCGAAGTTTCAGGGCATAAACTCATCACTGGGCTATATCGTAACTCATAACTAAAAAGTATAAAATAAAATTTATTATTAAAAAATCAAAAACAACTAATGTAAGTACTATGATGCAAAGTCCGAAACCAGTTTGATAGCAGGCGATACCTACCCAACCCAGTTTTGTGTCGCCTGGTCATCAAGAACATCCTTATGTCACCATAATGGCGGTGGGCGGCAGCTTCATTGTGTGACTGTGAGTGAATTTAGGGTTGCGACGCGTCTAACCTAAATTTCCCCATTTTTTACCAACTTCAAAAAGAGGTTCACAGTTTGGCCTGTATCACTGTTCGCCATTATCTCGCGTTTGATTGAACTGATTTTGATGCGGTTTTCAGGATAGTCATCCAAGTTCACCACCTAAGTAGGACCCTGATATTATTGATATGGACATATCCAATTTGAACGCAATATTTGCTTTGAAAAACTAACACTAAACTTATTGAGAAACATGTCAGGCGTATAAAAACGTTACTATAAAACATCATTCTCTGAACCTTTTCCCAACTCAGTTGGGGTCGGCTTTCCAGTCTCACTGTGATGCGGCTGAACCTCGATATTTTCCGTGGAGCGACTGCCATCTGACCTCCACAACCAATGGTCCAATGACCAATGGCGATATCGAAGTTCCAAGTTAGACTGGTTGGACTTTTGTGGGCTCCAACTACCCGTAACGACTGCCATAGATGTTTGTATGGCAACCGGGACCGACGGCTTAACGTGCTCTCCGAGGCACTAATAAACCTGCGATAAATACACACATAACTTCGAAAAGCATCGAAAAGTCATTGGTGTGTGCCATGGTGAACCTGGGATCGAACCCGAGACCTCGTCTCAGCAGTCCATTACCCAAACCACTAGGCTACCGCGGCTAGTAAAGTAAAAACGTTACTATAAAACATTACTATAATATTTATTAAAGAAATTATTTTTAACTTAAAATTAATATCATTATGAGTACCTACCTACTGTTTAAGATGATTGCTGAGTAATTTTTATAGATATCCTTCAAATTCCTTCTAAAGTTGAGATGTGGATAACGGAAGTGTTTAACGATTTGGTTTCAACCAAATCGTTAAACACATAAAAATTAATGATCATCCTGAAGGGATTTCAAAATATTTTTCAGAGATATATTTCTAGTTTGAAGACGTTTGACTTTTTGTTTTAAAGTTTTTATTTCTCGTCTTTGTTTTTGAATAATGCGCTGTTCCCGAGTGAGGCTTTGTTTTAATCGCAAATCCCTCGGTGTGTCAAGTATTGACAGTGCTGTTTCTTCAGTTGCTTCTACTTCAGAAGAGTTCTAATGAGAAAAATATGAAATTAATGCCTATCATGGCTATCATACTAATCATACTTCCTACTTTAAGTATAATATTATAAATGTGAAAATTTGTGAAAATGTTTGTATTTTTTTGAACAGTTGTTACTCTTTCAATTGTCATAGATAAGAATCTGACATTTATATATTTATAAGGCAACTATTTATATTTATTTATGTTGCGGCAAACTAGCAGCTAGTAAAAATTTATTCAAAAAATCCGATGAACATACAGTTCACAAAGTGACAAATAACTAATAAAAAGTTAAAACGTATTTTTGTTTGTACGAATATAAAATAGAAGTTCAAGAACAAACCTTTTGTAAATCACTAGATATATTTGATTCAGTTACTTGCTCCTCATTGTTGACGAACACCATAATTGAAGGGTGGAAACAAGGTTGTTCAAGTGATGGTACAATAACAGATGTGCTCTAAAATAAAAACAAACAACATTATTATCATGTAATATCAAACTGTCCTTCTGTCTTTTGGGCTAAGTGGCGTGAAATTATTGGTGTCATTTGTGATCCCAAAATACCGGTAAGGTTAAAAGGGCAGATCTATAGAATCATCATAACGCTTTGCTGTGAAGCGTGACCGTTGTCGTTGCGGCCGTGCTGCGTGTCACTGAGATAAATATATGCTGCGACCGACGTGTGACTCCACAATCACTTGAGGACCCGTGGTACTCTCCCGGTACCTCGCGGATAATATTTAGAAGTGACGCCTCCGCTGATGCAACAACCTGGCCGTGTGATTAACAAACGTCTGGCCATGATACGTTCGTCTGGTCTTGAGAAGCACTCCTTTGCCGTCGTAAGACAGATCCAGGGAGCCAAGGTAAAGGCCTGGGATGTATGATGACGATATATTGATGTCTCTTTGCAGGCTACGTGAATATTTATATAAACATTTTTTTTAAACCAACCTTTTGTGAATCACTAGAAACAATAATTGATTCAGTTTCTGCCATCTCACGCTTTATAACCATAGTTGAAGAATAAAGTTGTTCAAGTGGTGGTACAGTAACATACATGCTCTAAAATAAAAACAAATAAGATTTTATCATGTAACATCATATTATCTATCAATTTATTCACCTCCCTCTCCTCAGCATAGATTGATAATGTATCTTTCAGGATACGTTTACGTTTCTATAAATGTAAAAATATTAATTTTGAAACAAACCTTTTGTAAATCACTACAAACAATTAATTCAGGTTCTTCTATCTCACGCTTTATAACCGCAGTTGAAAGACAAGGTTGTTCAAGTGATGGTACAGTAACAGATACGCACTAAAATAAAAAAGATAATTTATCATGTAATCATAATTATTACCTACAGACTGTTTATCAAATTGCTCACTTTTGTCGTCATCTTTAAAATATAAACTGCAAACGACTATATTTGTTTCAGACCGGGGGCGCCGAGGTAAAGTCCACAGCTTTGACATGATGATGATGATGATTATATTAATGTCTCTTTGTGCACCAGCGCACTACCTGAATTTGTCGACATTTCGAGTCATGTCGATAATGACTTTGAAACCTAACTAATTTCATATTTTAATGATAGAAAAAGTTATTTTGAAACAAACCTTTTGTAAATCATTTGAAACAATTGATTCATTGCCTTTTTTCTCACACATTGAAACCGTAGTTGAAGAACAAGGTTGTTCAAGTGATGGTACAGTAACGGATAAGAACTAAAATAAAAACAAATATGATTTTATCACGTAATATCATACTGTCTATTCATTTACTTACCTTATCCCCTCAGCATAGATTGTTAATTTACCTTTTGGGGTACTGCGTATGTAACAATACGTCGAAGCCCACCTTTAGTTCTATAAATATCATGATCTTCAAAATGTGAACTGCAAACAACACTATATTTATTCGGTTTCCAGAAGCTTTCACCCTTAATGTCTCTTATTATTTTTATCCAATCATTTCTCCATACTTCATTTTCTTTAGGAAACCTAGCAGGAAGTATACAAAAAAAATTAAAACACAACTGACAATCGCGGTCTAAAAAGCATGCAACAAGAAGAAGGATAGGTCACCTGGCAACCTGATTTAAGCAACATTTTACCAATAATTTGTTATGCTAACGGGCACGGCTATCTTTTAGGATTTGCTGCTTTTAATTTAACTTCATTTTTAGGATTTATTACCCTATATTTATGTATACCTACGCAAATATCGTATCAAACAGATATGAATTCCAAAAAAACTATTTTGTGTTCAGAATCGTTCATATAATATAACCCAAGTATTTTACTATCTCCAATGTACATACACAACTAGTACTTTATAATAAGATATAATATATAAATAGATAAATAACTTAAGTGTATATTATGTAACGTAAGTCAATTAATATAATTAAAAACTGTAGATTTCCCAAAGTTATGGGGTAATTTGCAGACTTTGATAATGGCAACACTGGTTTTGTAAGTTTTTTGTTCTTCAATGAAATATTGAATGAAGGTAGATTTAAATCGCAAAGTCCAGCGTAAAGTAATTAAATACTGATTTACCTATGAAATGTAATTCCCGGATTCTTTTTCTTTCTGTCGCTACGGTTTGTACACCCTTGCACTACACAAGACATGTTATAATGTTTATTTCTTTCCAGGTAAATTGACCGAACTGAATGACGTTACGCGCGTAATGGCTGACTAGTGTGTTAGTGTGTGCAGTGCGTGCGTAGTGCAAATTAAGCGGAGTGTAGGCTATACTACTAGGGTTGATACTAATATAACAGTAATAGGTACTCCTAATATAATACAACAATATTAAAACATGATTTTTTCAAAGTTTAAAAGTTAGTATTATTGATATTATTTTAATATTTTACCCAGGTAGGTAATAGTCAAGTAATAATAACGAGCACTATTATCAACTGTGATTGTAATTGTCAGACTAATGGCAGCAAGCATAATATCTTTTATCTAACTGTTACTGAGTAATAGGTAGTAACTGTTAACTGAGATATTAATAGCTGGGTATTCTAAATTGACCCTAATATAACTAACATTGAGGTTTTATTTAATAGTTATTGCCCATCGAAAGACTTTTTTCTCCATACGGGCAGGCGGGATAGCGTCAAGTTAATAACCTTCTCCTACTTCCTCTAATACTTACTATAAATGTAAAAGTTTCTGAAGATGTTTCAGTGTTTGTTACTCAATCACGCTCTTACGACTGAATGGATCTGTTTGAAATTTGGTATAGGGATAGATTTTAGTATGATAGGAATAACACATAGGTTACTTTTTATCTGTAATACTTTGTACCGGCAGTGGGATCAAAATTCCACGCAGGCAAAACCGCGGGCAACAGCTGTGAAATTAATTTCAGCCCCTTTCACATCACTAGCTAATTCCATACTAGCTGTTGTCCGCGTATACACCAGGACCAGCATTGGTTTCTGAGCCCGCTTCTTTTGAAAACATATTGCAGGGAAAAGTAGACTATTTGTTATTCCATATACCACAGCCAGATCTGCCATTCAGCGCCAGAATATGGCCAGAATGTTCTGCCATTTTGGTGAAAAAGAAACATCCATACACAAACTTTAACATTTCAAAATTTTACCCCTAAGACTCCTAAGAGGGTGAAATAGGGGCTGAAAGTTTACATGGGAAGTTTGTCAGTTTCCAAGATAGGAGCCTGAAAATTCACATAACTACTTCTAGTTAGAAATAAATAAATACGTTTATCAGCGTTTTCCAATTTCTTTTTTATTTCCATTTTTTTATTACCGGAGATCAATCAGCTAATTACCGATTATTTCAATCGAGTACTTTTACCCGTAAATCACCGGTGATTCTCCGGTACTCACTGCTCCGGTGCAAACCTCTACCGGTAACACTATGATTGACTATGATGATGTGTTTGACAGTTTGATGTTTTTGGTTTGATTTGATTGAGGTGAGGTTCATGATGGACTTCTTGGATTAGATCAAAAAGTTTGATTATATAGAACTATTTATTATGTATTATGAAATTGAAGAGCAGGAAGTGTTTTAGAATGTGAGGTTAGAAGAGTATAAAAACAAAGCAAAGATGCCCGAAAAGTGAAATACAACGCATAATTGAATAACCTAACCATGCCAGGACCTACGATTCAACATAAAAATGATAGGTACTCTGCCGCTTTTTAAGTCGTAATGTTGTGTAAATAAACTGCAATCATGCAATGCGCACTCGTTCCGTGCCTACTCTTAATCTGTAAACGCGGTTTTAACGGGTACTTGGCAGCGTTCCTTCCACTTGTTCTTGTTCGATAGACATCCGGAGTAACAACAACAGAGTGCTATTTAATTATATAACTAGATATTGGAGCCACTGCTACGTCCGCTTTTGAACATGTCATCGTTCTGTGTTCCGTACCTTTGACACCGCAATCAGCTTTCGAGACTACTACCCCTGCATTGTGGGCTCCTACTTTCGGTATGTTGTATTTCCCCAGTGAAAAGTCATTGAACTTTTACTCAATGAAATTGTCTAAGTAAAACTTGAAAATTCAGTTCAGATGAAATCTGCTCAATCTTAATATTCATTAGGCAGTGCAAATATGTTTATCTAACAGAATAATTTACTTAATGCAAGTCATTGAGTATAATGTGTAAATTGAGTGGTGCCAGGTTAATTATTTGAGTAAAATAAACTAACAAAAAATTCAATTCAATTACATTTGACAAATTGGACTCTACTAGACAATAGTATATCAAATAAGCATGAAAGTGGTGCATTTTAAAATGAGTAGGTACTATCTATGAAGAAAGTGTTTTTATATTTTATAAACCATTTATGATTCTTAACCGTTACACTAGGTAGTGTAACGGTTGTTATGTTATGTCTTTGTTGATGTACCCACTATCTAGGTTAAATGCAAATATTGACCCTGGCGGTGGGCTATCCCGCAATTCATCTTTAGCTCTCTTTCTCTTAAAAATTATCAATGGAGGAACAAATGAGCCACCTGCACTGGCACAGCAAACAGCTGCTGTGGTTTTTCCACGTTCGCCACTGGTTATAGCGCCTACTTGATGTTTCCCTTTATGGGCTAATACCTTCCTTGTTTTTCTCTGAACGGTTGAAAGTCCGGTTTCGTCAACGTTGTAAATTTGTCTGGGGTCGTGAATGTTATGTTAGTCCATAGTCTGTTTGAGCTTGTCAAAAAAATCTTTTACTTTTAGTTTATTAAAAACTGTGGCCCTATTAAATGATGTAGCTCGTGGCTGCCGTAAACTTAATTGTGGGTGCCTTTTCAGAAAGGCATAGTACCATTTTTTCCCAGCTTCCTTTTTTTCTTTATCCCTTTCAGACCTGACGCTAAATGGAAAGGTATTTCAAAATAAAAGTTACTGATTCTAGCTAATTTGGGGTAGCTGAAAAATAATATGCTAATGAAAAAAATCTAGGAAAACTGAAAAGTAGTTTTTCACGATACTCACTAAAGTGAGGGTTCGGGCCAAATTCAAGTACACTCACAATTGTGAGGGTTGAGAAATAAGACCATTTATTATAGAAAATATAACTGTAATTAACAAGAGAATCGTATAAATTTTCAAAAAATGAACTGCAAAAATTATTTAACATAAAATAATAGTGTTTTTTCTTACACACAATCAACAAGAGTAACATTTATTGCTAATTAGGAACTTTTTTCAGTCTTAATCATAATTTTCTTTTTGGACGTAACTTTAATCACATTGTTTTTTGTTTCAATCATAAACCTACTTCTTATTTGTCACTATGAAATTTATAAAAACAGTGGTTATCTTTAGATAAACAAAGATAAACGTTACATTTTGTGCATCTAACTTTTGACCGACTGCTGCATCCTTTCAGTCTACAGCATCTTGGCGCTTTTATTGTGTCAACTATTGGCCAGTGATTGTATCCATCAAGTCTTTTATCCATTGTTGGCATCGTAGCTGCTACATAATGAGATGGTCCAGGCATCTCAGCAAAATCTTCTGTAGGATCACGTTGTCTCTTTCTAGTATTTCCACCGAGTAAATAATCTGATACAGTCAGCTTAAAATCTAAAAAGTCCATAGGTTTCTGTCTGTTTGATTGTGATGCTATACAATATTCATACCATGAGTTAACGAGGGTTAAATCGAAGAGATGCATGAATACTTTAAAGGCCACTTCCGCGTTTTATGCCAAGACCTATACGCCTCCAACATTTGATCGCTCACATCGACTCCGCCCATGTTCTCATTATATTTTCTTATTATGTTAGGGCATTGGACAGTGACATAAGTTCTGCTTGATTTAACCCATCTTTGGACTGATTCTACAGGCTGAGCACCGAGGCAAGTGGAAGTCATCAGGACTGATTTGTTGTCCTTCCATTTTACAACACAGATGCTTTTTTCTCTGTTGACCACTTCTTCGTAATCTCCTCGTCTCATTTGTGTATCTTTTGTGAAGGAATATCCTTTGAATCGGTTGTTCATAATTGTTCCCGTACCTTCCATTTCCTCCCTAATTAATCTCTCCATTAATGGAATGGTGGTGAAATACCGGTCGAAAAATATGAAACTACCTTTAGGTAATGTTTGTATCAACCTGATAACCACCGATGGACCTAAACCTAATGTGGTGTCTGAGATTGATTTGATTGATTTTTCAAGTTCTTTATTATGTCATAAAATGTATACAATGGTTTAAGCAAATGATCTTATTCTATTTGTAAACACAACTTATTCACTATTGTAATGCAGGCTAAAATCGCCTTTAAAAAAACATTTAGAAATCTTTTATAAAATAATGTTATAGAGTATAGAAATAGGATTATAAAAAGGACATAAAATAGTAGTAATGTATGTCTTAGTGATGACTTACATTTATTACACTGGTTAGATTCTTTGTGGTAAACAAAACTTTTATATTACAAAAAAGAAACACACTTATTACAAGATACTAGAAAAATAATAATTGTTATGCGGGTATTTACACATAGTGTGGCACACAACCGGCCTAGCGGTGTCGGCTAGTAAGCGAGCTATCGCTATGATTCACGTAGGAAATAGTGATGCGGGAGTCGATATCGATTATAAGTCCAAGAAAGTGAGCGTAGACGCGTTTTGCCTATATTTGCAATTAAAGGGTTTTGATGATTAGGATTTTTATTTATATAGAATTTTCGTGAGATTTTTAATATGAATTCTTTTATAGTGGGATAATTAATATATTTATGAAGATTTTTGAGATTAGTGTGACGGAAAGACTTGCGGTAACGTTAAGATTTTTGGCAACTGGTAGCAGTTATAAAAGTCTTGGAGATGTGTTCAAGTTATCAGACCAAGTGATATCTATAATCATACCAGAAGTGTGCGAGGCTCTCAATGAGGTTTTACAAGAATACATACAGGTAAGTCAAACAACATTTTAGACAAATCAAACTTTACTAATATTCACCTTACTGATAAAATTTTTAATAATCAACAAATCAAACATGTACCTATTTTTTAATTTTGGATTGATCCCAACAAATCGTTTAATGATTGGGTCGAATCTAGGCTTGATTCCGATAGATTAGACGGACTGGGTGTTCTTGCGCTGGTACGAGTATGTGCAGTATGTACCCTGGAGCCATCCAAAGAACTGGTTTCAAATGAAGCTGAGGGACTCGGTGCGGTGTAGTATCCTGGTTCAGAGTTGCATCCCCAGGAACTACTAGCAGTTGGGTTTGTGGGAAAATCATAGTGTCCTATTGATGCATTGTACAAATTATTGTTAATGTGATGTTGAGCTGTATTCCTAGCATAACTGTTTTTTATTTGTTTCAGTTTCATAGAGACATACTCTCCAAATGCGTCACTTTCGTCCTTGTTCTTTCTAGTTTCGTACATGCTTTGTAAAATCTTTACAGCTTCTTGTTGTGTTGTATCTTTTTCTACTGGCAGTTTTTTTTTGCGAAAGGGTTTTGGGGTGGCGAAAGGCGTGCCCGTAGTTTCGTTTACAGTGACAGTATTTTCTGTTTCTGTGTTTTCTGAATCACTTCTGTTTTTCGTTACCTCGTTTTCTTCATTATTCTGAAAGAATAGAAGTAAACTATAACTTCAAGTTACTTAATCTTCTATTTTTGTTCTAGATACCAACAACACCTCAAGAGTGGCTACACGTGGCAAATACATTTAACAAAAAATGGAATTTCCCAAATTGTTTAGGAAGTATCGATGGAAAGCACGTAGCCATACAAAAGCCAATTGATAGCGGCAGTGAATATTACAATTATAAAGGATTTTACAGCGTTGTACTTTTAGCGGTAGTGGACGCAGAATATAACTTTTTATTATAGTTTTCGCAAATACAAAATTTCGAAATAAAATTAACGACAAAACTTTAAAAATACCCAATGACAGCTCACTACCAGGCAGAACCAAACCTGTTCCTTATGTGTTTGTAACAGATGATGCGTTCCCGTTAGAAAAACACTTGTTAAAACCTTTTCCAGGATCACAGGATAGCAATTCTAAGGAAAGAATCTTCAGTTATAGACTGAGTCGTGCGAGGAGAACAGTAGAGAACGCATTCGGTATTTTGTCGGCCAGATTTAGAGTTTTACGAACTACAATATTATTAGATCCAGAAAAAACTGCTACTATAATTATTACAAGCGTGCTACTGCATAATTTTCTAAGAAAAACTGGATCGAGCATGATTTACGCTCCATCGCAATACTATGATAGCGAAGACGAAATAACTGGTGCACGTATCGATGGACAATGGAGGTTAGAACATCAGCAACTAACACCACTTGAAGCATGTGAATCCCAGGCAGATGATGGGAAAGAAATAAGAAAAGAATTCTCTGAATATTTTTCAAATGAAGGGTTATTGGACTGGGCATCTAAATACTATTAAAAGATGAATACTATTAAAATAAAACTCACCTGCAACCCTCCATCGACAGTTGAACTTGGGATATTTTTGCCCTTAAGGAACATGAGTTTTTTAAATGCAAACCATTTACTTGATTCATCAGCTCCTGCACCAGATTTAGGTTTACATTCTCGGTTAAATTGACCTACGAGTGATCGAATCTTCTTTTCAATTACTTTTTTATCCAAATTAAATTCACTGGCAATTTCCATCCAAGCATCGTGTTTCTTATTCCGGTTTTTGTAGTCCTCTGATATTGTGTTCCACAGTACTTCTCTTGCTTGAAACGTTTCAATCAATTTGTAAATATCCTCGTTTTTCCAATTATAACCTGACATATTTTGTTGCTTGGCGCACGCGCTACCACTAATCTATGTACGCACAGCGACGCATAAACAAAGGAACTGACAAGACACGGTAAGACACCAGACACAGCGCGCAGCGACCGGCTCACTCTAACCTCCTCTCCCGCATCCCCGACTCACCGCATACCCCGCCGTCACCTATAAAAAAGGTTTACAAACAAAAGGTAACACATGTTTTATTTTGTTATAATTTGTTTTGTAATAGGTAATTTGTTAACTTACGTTACTAAACATTTTCTAATATGAAAACATTTTTTAACATTTGTGATTAAATGTTTGTTATCAAATGTTTACTAACGTTACTAAACGTTTTCTAACGGCAATGCGGGAGCACCATAAGGTCTTCTATGTTGTGGAGCATTTTAAAACTCGATGACTCTTGGTATTATGAGATGAGACGGTCCCTGTGTCCTCGTGATAATTTCTTCAAATTTTGTATTCAGTAAAGCAAGTGCCTTGAGTGTGTTATTTTGATTTTCAAAAAGAACTTTTTGATTTACTGAAACCGTTGACACCATTTCGATTAGAAGTTCAATTTTTTTAACAACATTTGTAGATTCCTTTGTTTGGGGATCAGCAATTTCCAAAATATTTCTATGTTCCTGAAACGAAATTTCATATGAGATTAAGAAACATATTCTACTAATATTATTAACTAGCCTTCGCCCGCGACTTTTTTGGTGGCGTTGATGGCGTTTTACTCGTTTTTTGGTCATATATCTCCGGATCTACTCGACCGATTGAGATCAAACTTACGTAAGATTTTAAGTCTGACCAAGACCATTCAAACAAAAAAACGGCATCAAAATTAATCATTTACATCGAGTACAAACAAGCAGATAAACAGACAAACAAACAGACAAACAAACAGACAAACTGACAAACAGACAAATATAATTTGCAAAATTGATCCAGGCGTTGTTGAGCGCCTACCAACACAGTTTACGATTTATTTTTGTATTTTTTTATAACTTCCTGTTATTCCAGGAAGGACATTATTATAGATAGATACCAAACAAAATGAACCAACCTGCGAGAGGTCTTGTAGTATGATAGTGTTTGCATCTAGTGCACACACTGAGGCTGCGTCATCAGCTGGCGATGTTTGATTAATGGCATTGATCGGCTAAAAATACAATTTCAATATTAAGTTACGTAACGACTGCCATAGATGTTCGTATGACAACCGGGATCGACAGCTTAACGTGCTCTCCTAGGTACGGTAATACCCACACCAATGCAAACAGACATTCATGAATACAAATATTTACCCTGAGCGGGAATCGAACCCGCGCTGCCTGTGTAGCAGTTGCTTGCTCTACCAACACATCACTGAGGCTGCTTAACTATACGAGTAAATGTAAATTATTAATAAAATCTAATCAACTTACTTGTATAATTTCCATTAGTTTATTAAAATCTACTTCGATTGAATTAGTTTTATGAGGGTTCATGTTTTCTTTTTCTGAGTCTGTAGCGTCTGTCTGACGCTACAGACTCAGAAAAGCAATTTCTTGCTCTGCCGCTTCGTAGCTTACTATAATATCACGTAATGGTAAGCAGGACAACTGTTTCCAATCCTGCTTCGGCTTTTCTTCCTCATGTCTTTTTAAGGATAGTAAATTTTTTTTTGGCTAATACAATATCCCAGCACTCTCCCATGATGATGGAACAGTTTCTATTAATCTTCTTCCGCGCTCTATTGTTTCTATTATTTTAAAAGGCATTTTCTTGAATATCTAGAATAGAAATAGGTAATTATTACCATTAATTTATCTTTAAACAACAACGATATTTATTACGCTATTTAACGTTAAGAAATAGGTACTTACACTCGTTATAATGCGGCGCGCGTGACGTGATACACACTCACTCACATCAAAGACCCGAAGCAAACTGAGCTTAGGCTTAGTGGGGTGCGGGAGGGAGGAGCGAAACAATGTGCTGTAAAATGCTATAGGTACCTACATAATTATTATAATAACAAAAGATTGAACAACATAGATTAAGTTTTTTTTATATAATCA
Organism: Lithosia quadra; assembly: GCA_963576445.1. NCBI lineage: Eukaryota > Metazoa > Arthropoda > Insecta > Lepidoptera > Erebidae > Lithosia > Lithosia quadra. The sequence goes on from OY754892.1 coordinate 5,710,693, forward strand.
TAATCATAATAGTTTGTCAAGTTTGAATAACAAGTTACACATAATTATGACTTTTTGTATTAAATTCAATAATTTTTGTAATTTTGCTTCATGTTGATTATGTTATTTTTATTTAAAATAATGAAATAAATATTTGTCATTAATTATGTACAATATTCACATTCATCTTCGGGGTAATGATCATATATGGCAAAATATGCGCAGCGTGGGCACCAGAAAAAATCAAAGTGTATCATATATTTAACATTATCGTTTGTCACTTTAAAATGTGTAGGTTTGGTTGGGTCACTATTTATCACAAATCCGCAACCAAAACAGCGATCCGCTCGTATAAAGCGTGTGGATATCCATGGCCATCTCAAATGCATAATATTATGTATCAAATTCGAAAAATCTGTCTTGGTTAAAAACTTATCGACGTCCATTAAATCACAAATCATTTTTACTACCAATAGGTAAATTTAAAATTTACTCGTTGAACCCTAATTTTGTTAATATGGCTGCTATAATTGCACAAAAAAAAACTGCACAAACTGAAATCGTTTTGTAGTCGTATTAAGGTTGTGTTCGCGTCTTAAAGTCGTATTGAAGTAACTTTTAGCACGTGCGTTAAAAATATTGTGATAAATATTGTTTAATTTTAAGTATTTGTAAGGCGCGTTCATTAAATTAAGAAAACTAGCGCATATTACTCGATAACATTAAATCCCCAATAGATTAATGTGCTTCAACACGCGTTTCGAAGATAACACATTGACAATAAATGAATAATTATGGCAAACTTATAACTGGTATTTTTGACAACTCAATTTATATTGTCTTCACTGTTATGAGTACAACAAAATTCTGTAAAAATGTTGTCATTTGCACTGTCATTCGACAAAGTGTCGTAAAATAGTTGTACTGTACACCATAATACCGCAAAAAATGAATTTCACGACATCTATGCGACCAGTACACGACTAAATATGTCAATGAAATGACTTCTATGCGACTCTATTACGACACTAACGGCCGGTTTCTGAAAGGGCTGTCAAATCATTGATCAACTAACACTGCTGTTAATTAAACATAGATGTCAAATCAATTTGAGTTTCTAGAACGTTGATCAGACCAAAATTAACTAATCTATGATTATTTTGATTTGACATGCGGTTTGTTTTATATTGTGGCCACACTGCTCATTGTTGTTCATTAGTTCATTCTTATCAGTCGAAAATGACAATATGCCTGGTTCCAAAGCGGAAAAAAAAATTACGGACTGTCATTGCTGACAAAGTACTCGGAGTGCGAATTTCAAATACCAACTCTCAAGTTCAAGTTTACCTAAGTTTACCTATATTCTCAAGTATATATTTTCTAACAACTCTGAAGTTCAAGTTTTAAATTTACCTACCTATATTCTCAAGTTTATATTTTCCGTATCCCGTATCCCGTATTTAAAATAAAAGAAGAAACAATAATAAGCTTTAGCAAGATGTCCGAAATATACAATTTTTACAACTAAAATCGTGTAGGTAATTATTGCAAATAAACAAACATGTTAATGACATACCTTAATAATGTAGATTTGAAGAGAAAATGTAGATTCACGTAGAAAAACAATTTGTATTCATAAGTTAATTCACCGATAAGCACCGATTAGTTGACAAAACTTTTGACACGAGTATAATCTATGATCACGCCTTGACAAGCTTTTCAGAAACCCAAAATGACGGTTGACATACGATTCTCGAGTCAAATTAGACAGCTATGTTAACTGACACGATGATCAAATTAAACTATTTAACCATGCTTCTAGCAACCCAATTACTATTTGACAAGAGATTTAACAGCCGATTAGTTAATTTTAGCGTTGATCAGCCTTTCGGAAACTGGGTGTAAGTCGTATAAAATGGGCCCTTTCTCGGTCGTAACGACGTGACTACGACGGTTTAGCGACCAGCTTATAGAACCAAAAGTTAGATTTGGCACGTTGTGGCGACTTCAAAAATGTTTGTTGGGCACCGATGGACCTAAACCTAATGTGGTGTCTGAGAAAGGCGTAGTATTTCCTTGATAAATCTCAAAATCTAAGATCAAACCTTTTGACGTAGTAATTACGAAATTTTTCAGACCCACTGGTCTAGGCTTTCCCGGAACAAATTGTTTGACTGGGCATTTTCCGAGAAAGGGTACCATTTGCTCGTCAATCGAATATGTAGGTTGACACAAAAATTGCATTTTTGATCATAACTCTGCTTTAGTGATACCTATTAGCTAGTGAGTTCTCTCATTAGAAAGTAAATTTAAACGTGTATCTAATTGCAAAAAACAGGCAGTTAATAAACTTTAAGTTGGAGAAATATTGAATTTAAGTGAACAATTCCGACTGTTTCAACTCTCCTATGGACGAGGTAAGTTGAAACAGGGGTAAAGGTGAGTTAACACATATTTAAATGGTCGGTTTTAAGTCAATAAAATAAAAAATAAATCAGCAATCATATTTATTGTGTAACATAAAAGTAACGTAAATATTTTCTTATACCTAACATGAGATCAACAAGAGATCAACAATCACAAAAAGGCACATTTGGTAAACTAAAACAACTTTCAACAAAATCAAATTACAATGTTAACTTAAGTACTAACAAGTCTTTTAATAATCATCTTTATTGTGTAACATAACAGTAATGTAAATATTTTCTTATACATAGCTTGAGATCAATAATCACAAAAAGGCACATTTGGTAAACTTAATCAACTTTCAACAAAATCAAATTACAATGTTAACTTAATATACTTACAAGTCTTTATAAATCTGTCATAAAATAGGTATGTAATTGCAATAACAAAAAGGAATTTGGCACTCTTTATGGCACATTCAAAATAATCTAGTAATTAGTCTTTAGTTAGTTAATCATTCAGATAAACAGTTTTGACAAATGTACTGTGCCTCACCACCAGTACATTCTTCATGGGACCGACCTTTGCAGTCCATACACTGCACCCATTTTTCATTGGGTCGACTATTTTTATATGGCTCTAAGCAACACAGGCACCAACAGTCTTCCCCTTCAGGGTCACTATCATCAGAACTAGCTTTATTTTTTTCCTTTGTGTTCACCTCCTTCGCTTTAACTTTCTTTTTAATTAGATTTACGGCTTTCTTCTTTTTCAAATCCTTTTTTTGTTTGGAATTAGTGAAGATTTTTCTTTTAGTGTTCTTTAATTTCCTATTGGCTTCTATTTCTTCAAGTGCTTCTTTTTCAGGCGTGTCTGTCAATATGGCTGATTTAACTTTCCTTCTGTTCTGGGTACCTTTTCTAGGTAAAGCTTTTGGTAAAGACCTGATAAAATATGGTGAAAATGTTTTCACTGGGGATTGGTGTGAAGGACCTGCAACAGACGACGTGGAGGCGATTGGTTCATCTATGGGAATAATGTCTTCTCCCGTTGGTAAAAAATCCGAAGAAGTGAACGCAATAGAATTCTCCCTACACGTTGACCGTGTATCTTCCCCAGACTCAATTTGGTTGATCAATGAAGAGATCACTTCAGCGACAGCATTCTCTTGGCTTTCTTTATTTAATGTGACTTCTTCATCTCCTCGGATATGTATAAATTCAGTCGGTGGAATAATTTCAGGAGTTTTTTCTCTCACTCTCTGAAACTCATTGTTTATAATTGGTTGCTCTATGAGAGGACGGTCAGTGACTTGACTGGGTAAAAAGTCGTTAAAGGTGAAAATATTTGGATTCAAAGGCCAAATGCCTGTCGCAGAAAAACCTGATGTTATATTTCTTCCTATAATGGCAACGTCAAAGGCCGTTTTGACAAGCCCTGGTATATCATATATTGTCATAGGCTTGCCTGGGTGAGAGCGCATCCAACTGTCGGCAGCGGTATTAATCGCTTTCTTTAATGGTCCAAAAACGGCTCGATCTAATGGCTGGAGCTTATGTGTGCAATGGGGCGGGTATGTCAACAGTATTATCCCATTGTCTTTGCAGAATTGTATATTTTTAACAGCTACATGGGAACTGTGGTTATCAAGTAAAAGCAATACTTTTTGGTCAGTTGATGGACGAACATAGTTTTTAAAATGTTGCAAAAATTTAAAAAAATCATCTTCTTGCATCCAGCCAGATGCATTACCAGACACAGCACTACCAGTTGGTCCATCTCGCACAAAGTGATCCTGATAACGTTTTCTCGGGAAAACAAACATTGGCGGAATATTATTTCCTATAGCATTAACGGCAACAGCCAATGTCACTAATGTTCCTCTCTCGGCAGATGTCATAGCGCTTACTTGTTTTTCGCCTTTTCGGGCAATAACCCTATTGGGCTTTTGTACAGTTGTGACACCGGTCTCATCCATGTTCCAGATGTCACTTGCCGCAAACTTATGTCTGTCTAAAAGTTCTGTATAATTATTAAAAAACAATTTTACATTCTCTTCATTAAAACTGGTTGCACGACCCAAACTCGTGGCTTGTGGAGTTCTTAAGGAGAGATTAGGATGCCTCTCCATGAATAATTTTAACCAAACTTCCCCCGCCATTTTATTAGTGTTCCATGATGCGGGACATTTTTTGTTATATTTTTGGGCAAGTTCATATGCCAGTCGTCTAGCCTCTTTGGTGCTCAACCCATAATTGGCAGCTGCACATGTTGATAGAGATTCACCTAGGGTTTCTTCCTCATTTTGATTAAAGACGAAGTTATGTACATACCCCATAGAAACCGGGCTTTCATTTTCTTTAGACTTCTTGATGAATCGGTGAAGTGACGAATAATTTAAATTGTACGAGTTGGCAGCCTCACGATAAGTTTTACCTCTTAACCTGACGTCCTCTGCTGCAAGCTTATATATTTCGACACTGGCATCTCCTCTATTCGTTTTCCTTTTATACTTATTTGGCATACTTACTGAAAATAAAATTAAATAACGTCACAAGAATATTAAAAAAAACCTTTTTTTTTTTTTTTTTTTTTTTTTCCGTGGTGGAATGCATTTACGCACTTCGCTCACCCCCCACGGGGGCAGAGGGTGGGCTTCGTGTGGGACTCCTAGCCTCTGAGGGAGGCCAGACTACCCACTAAACCACCACGGTGTCCGTCGTCACCACATATCGACGATGGCGGGAACAACATCTTCCGCCATCGTCGTGTGGGTCGCCCGCCGCTGATCGACGGCAGGCCCGTCTCTGGTGCGGCAGAAGAGGAGTCCTTCTGCCACCCGCCTAGGCAAGGCACACGCGACACGACGTGCGCCTTCAACCTCGAGGCCTATGTAAGGGCAGCAGACGCCCCCGCGTCTACTGCCCGGCCCGGTTAGGGGGGGAGGAGTTGGTGGTACCGCCTCCTCCGAGCCCCGGTTCTCTTGCGGCGCTGTGGGAGGGAAAGGGGGTCACATTCCCTCTCCCTCTCCGCCGCCTCCTTCTGCGAGATAACCGTCTCGCAGAAGGTCTGAACCGCTGCCCACGCCTCATCGCCGCCGTCGACCATAGACAGAACTACGGCCGGCAGCGAGAGGTCCGTCCCCACTTCGGCGATGAGAGCACGGCGCTCCCCAGCCCACGCGGGGCACTCCTCTAGGGTGTGCTGCGCCGTGTCATCAACGCCGCCACAGTGGTGGCACCCACTGGTCGGCTCTCGTCCCACCCGGCACAGGTAACTTCCGAAGCATCCATGCCCCGAAAGGACCTGCGCCATGCGGAACGTTACCGACCCCCGCGATCTGTCCATCCAGTCTCTGAGGACCGGACGGATCGCCTCGACGGTCCTGCTGCCAGCCGTGGGATTGGCCAGCCGCCGCTCCCACTCCCGGAGCATGAACCGTCTCACATGGAGCCTCCGCTCTCCCACCTCCGAAGGTGCCGGGAATTCACCCCGGCTCCGGGCCTCCTCGCGCCAATGATACACTGACGTGAGGACACCGGCCTCCAGTTCCCACGGAGGGGAGCCCGCCATAACGCAAGCCGCCTCGAATGAGATGGTGCGGTATCCTCTTATCGCCCCGGCGGCCATCACCCTCTGCGGACGTCGCAAGAGGGCGATGTTGTGTGCCTTCAGGGCGTCGACCCACACGGGGGCCCCGTATAGGGCCATCGACCGCACCACTCCCATGTACAGGAGGCGGCTGCTCGTCTGGGGTCCCCCTAGGTTCGGCATCAGCCGCCGAAGGGCGACGGCCGTGCCGAGCAGACGGGGGACCAGGCGGTTGAAATGAGCGCGGAAGCTCCATCGTGGATCGAGGACAAGCCCAAGGTACCTCATTTCAGACTTGACCTCGATCCGGGTGCCACTCACTACGATGTGGGAGTCCGCCGGTGGCGCTCGCCGAGGGCCATGGAAACAAATGGCCTCCGACTTGTTGAGCGCCACCTCGAGTCCCAGCATCGTTATTCGCCGCACGACCATGGCCACCGACGCAGTGGCGAGGCGCGCGGCGTCCTCATAGGTCGCCCCCCGGGCAGTAACCAACGTGTCGTCTGCGTAGCAGGTCACGTTGGCGCCCGGGAGGCGAGCTCCTCGGAGTACCCAGTCGTACCCGATGTTCCACAAGAGGGGCCCCAACACTGACCCCTGCGGAACACCGCGGCACATGGCCCACCTGTGAAGGCTGCCACCCTCTCCTGGGTACTCCACGTACCGCTCCGATAGGTAGGCGCCGACAATCCTGCGGAGGTAGGGAGGCACATCATGGTATTTGAGCGCCTCCCGTATGCACTCCCAGGGCAGGGTATTGAACGCATTGGCGATGTCCAGTAACACCGCCAATAGCACCCCGCCCTTGCGGACCTCCTCTTGCGCCAGCGCCTTCACCCGAAGGATGGCGTCGACGGTCGAGCGACGTGGCCGAAAACCATATTGGTAGTCGGACAGGCCGCGACCTCCATCCTCGAGGTGCCGGACGATGCGAGCGAACAACACTCTCTCAAAGAGCTTACCCGCCTCGTCCAGCAGCACTATCGGTCGGTACGCCGAGGGCGATTCCGCGGGCCGTCCCTCCTTGATGAGTACGAGCCTGCCCGTCTTCCACCGGACCGGGTATTGCCCAGTTTGCAGGCACGCACTCATCAGCCCGCAGAACCGCTCCTCGAGCTCCCGGAGCGCGACCACCAAAACGCGTCCGGGAACTCCATCGGGTCCAGGAGCCTTCACACCTTTCTCCTGGACCCGCCTGACGGCCACGGCCAACTCCGCCGTTGTGACCTGCGGCACCTCCGTCACGACCTCCTCTCTGCGCGCCGGAGCCATCACCGGGGGAACGAACCCCTCCTCCCCCTGTGGAAACAGGCAGGAGATAACCTCCCCCAGCACTCTCGGCTCCAGGCACTCCGTGGTCGGAGGCGCCCATGGACGGAGCTTAGCCCTGACCGCCTTGTAGGGCCGCCCCCAGGGGTCCCGGTCAAGGGTGGCTAATAGAGACGCCCTCGAAGCTTCCTTCGCGTCCCCTATTGCCACCCCGAGGGACTGAGCGCACGACCGGTAGTCGGCGTACAGCTGCGCCTCCTCCTCCGGCACCCGCTGCGCCCTGCGGCGGTACCGGGTGTACCGGCGACGCTTCGCGACACACAGAGATCGCAGTTCAGCGATCTCCGGCGTCCACCAGTACACCTTCCGGTTGGGGAGTCGAGGCTTGGCCCGAGGCATGCACGCATCGCAGATTTGCGACGCGGCGCTCCCGAACCATTCGGCTTCCTCCTCGACTCCTACTTCCGCCGGAGGAGTCGCCCATGACTGGACGATCGACGCCAGCTTCAACGCCTCCCGGTCTATGCACCCCAGGACCCACCTCTTGGCGGACGGCCCCTCGCGTCTGGGACTCAGCACGTGCTGGCCCGTGGAGACATCGTAACGGATGTACCGATGATCCGTTAGATTCTCCACGTCGTCCAGGACTCGCAAGTCCCGGACTGCCAGTGCGACGGCAGGGGTCGTGAACGTGATGTCCACGATGGACCTCCCCTGCTGTGTCACGAACGTGTCGACCGACCCACGGTTACTGATCGTGAGGCCGGTCGTCGTGGCCCACTCTTCCAGCAACCGGCCGCGTTCGTCGGCTGCGGCCGCGGGGCAACCCCAAGCCGTGGAATGGGCATTGAAGTCCCCGGCGACCACCGCCAGACGGGGTGAGATTTGCCCCAGCAGGGCACCCACCACGTCCAGCGCCGTCTCGAACTCGGCCAGTCTCATGCTGGGAGGGAAGTACACCGCAATGATGATGTACCTCCCCCACCCACAGGCCACGAAGCCCCTCCCCCTGGAAATGAGGGAGGGAGGCGCCACTCGCTGTGTCCCAGACGCGATAACACACACCGACCCGTCCGTGTCCCCCAGCCACAGACCGTGAGGAGGGACGAAGTACGGGTCGGAAACAATCGCCATATCAATGGCCCACTCCGCCATGGACTGCAGGAGGAGGTCCTGCGCCCGGGCGCAGTTGTTTAAGTTCGCCTGGAGGAAGCGAAGGGGGATACCGTCCATTACGGTTCCATCGCTTCCTCTCGCCCTTGCGGGGGCGTCGCTGCCACGGGAACTGGGGCAGCCGGGGTCCTTCCGGCCGCCCTTTTGCCCTTTCTGGGCTTTGTCCCGCGGCATGCTTTGCCGCCTACTATATGGTTGCTCGGTCCACCACCCATTGCTGCGCAGATGACGCAGTGGGGGTCGGCCGAGCATGCCGCGGCTTTGTGGCCAGGACGGCCGCAGCGGTAGCAGATTTCACCGCGGTCGTCCTGTGAGGTGCACTGTGACCTGACGTGTCCTGACATCAGGCACCGGAAGCACCTCATGGGTCTTCGTTCAAGCAGAGTTACTTGAGCAGAGACCCAGCCCACTTTTAGACGCCCAGAGGCCACTTTCATGGCCGCTTCCACGGGGCAGCTCACCACCACCGTGCCACTCCCCCTCAACGTCCGGCGAATCTCGCTGACCTTGACGTTCAGGGGAGGGCAGCCTCCGCGGCGCGCGACTGCGTCAGCCACCTCCTCCCTCGTCACAGAGTCATCCAGACCAGCAATGCGCAAGTCTGCGCACTTGACTGGCCTGGATACGTTCGCCGTCTCAGAACCGAGCACCTCCCGGAGACGCGCCGCCAGCCTATCGGCCTTCTCACCGCTGGAGTCACCGGCCACCTCCAATATGGTAGCACCGGTCTGCGCCTTCTTAAAGTTCATCTGGGGGATGTCGAAGTCCTGCAGGTCAACCTGCGACTTCAACCCCCGGATGACGTCCGCGTACGTAGCGCCCTTTTCTGAGGCCTCCGGCAGCAGTGTTATCACTACTGCCGAAGAGCGGGGTGCACGCGGTCCCTTCCTCTTGCGTGTACGCCTCTTCTTAGAAGAAGAGGGTGCAGAGGAAGCTGCAGTACGGGCCGACGTGCTGGCCTTTTGGACAGCAGCCGGCGCTCCAGCCTTCTTCTTTTTCGGCCGCTTGGCTACCGTCACCCACCCCTCGTCCATTGACGACGGGGCAGGCGGCAGCGGCCTCGGCTCGCTCTCCTTGGGAGTGCTCCTCTTCCCCTTTCCCTTTCCCTTCGACGAACCCGCTTTCGGGGGAAGGGGCGGCGGCGACGACTTAGAAGGAGGCGGTGGTGACGGCTGCGGGAGAGCCGATGGACCGGGTTTTGGGTCGGCCTTGCGCCTGGCATCAGAGGCTAGGGGCGGGCGGAGGCGTGGCTCCGGCAGGAGTCTGGGCTCCAAGCCGGCCCACCTCGCATCCACCGCGGAGAGCACGCGGTCCATGATGGCCCGCGACATCTCCTCCAGTGGAGCCACAGCGGCTGGTTTCGCCGCAGTCTTCTCCTCCCGGAGGAAACGGACCTCCATTCGAAGCCTCTCCACCTCCGCTCGAAGAGTGGCCACCTCGTCATTGACATTACGGCCCTCAAGCACGGCTACGACATCAATGACATCGAATGCCGCATCCTTGAGGGCCTTTATGAAGCCACCCTTTAAATTTTTGGACTTGCTGGCGACCTCCAGCACAAGGTCCATATTTCTACGGACCTTGGCCGCCAACTCATCAGTGGGCAGTTTCTCCCATGCAGGGTCCGCTGCTAACCTTCTAGAGGATCGCGACGCCACTGAAGACGATCGCGATCCTGCCACCGAACCCGGAAATTGGAACACCTCCGACTGGGGGTCCAACTCCTCGACGGCCAGACGTTTCGCACGGGGTGACCGCGGGGACGCGGTCGACACCGCCGCACCCTGGAGGACCGGGGACGCGGTCTCCTCCTCGCTGCGCTGTCTTTTGTTAGTAGCGCTGCTTTCGCGCGACGATGTCGCACTGAGATCCATGTCGGATCCCGCCATGGAAGGCGCAGGTGTCGGAGGCCTCGACAACCTCGACAGCCTCACTGAACACCGACGGATCTGTCCTTCGGGAACTTGGTCCCGGCACGACACTGCCATCTTCTCCTTGCGCTCACGCGCCTGTCGCTCGGGAGCTTGGTCCCGGCACGACTCATCCTCTCTGCCAGTGCTCGACATCGTCCTGAAAAGGACAGTGCCGATATGGACAGAGGACACCAAAGAACAGTATTACTGCTTGCCGCAAGATTAGCTTTTTCAGATTCAGTCACCCAACGTGCCACTCCGTTACGGTGGTCACGTTGGGGTCCAGGGCACACGACGGGGACGTACTGAAAAGCTCTTGGGGCGTGCCCCTATTAAAAAAAAAAAAAAAAAAAAAACCTAAGGTAAGTTGAAACAACCGAGTTGAGTTGAAACAACTTGTTTCAACTTACCTCGTCATTGGAAAAGCTGACTATGGCTACCGTATTAACTATTACCCGAGATTTACTTAAATATTTCTACAAAATAACGGTACATAATAATACTACATTAAACACACTACGCTATAGTTAAACAATCAAAAACCTATTTGTTAATATCAAATAAATAAAACTCGTCAAAAAATGACAAGAATACTTACTTTTCGTAAAATTTTGCGCGTAGACACAATAACTCCACAACCGCTCGTCACAACGCCGCGACGTGTACTGACACGTCGGCGTGTGTTTTGAAGTGAATCGAATGGCAACGTTGCCGTTCTTCTAGTGCCTATTGTATCCGAAATATTGAACTTGTGTCAACCTATATCTGTTTCAACTCACCTCGGTCTCCCTACCATGAATCCTAGGCAACTCCAGGCATCTGTTACGAACCGTGTCAATCATGGGTTGAACGAGCCATAGCCGATTTTGAGTTTTCTCTTGAGCTGGAACAGCTGCCTTGTCAACAATATGTAAATTGGTCCTAATGAGAAAGAACCTGTCTCTCGTCATTGCATCTGTAATGTACGGCAACCTAAATCTCTGCAGCCACGCCAGGGTAGGATGATCTAGGGTATTTCACACAGCCAAGAATACGATGTTTCCTCACCTGGTTATTAGTTGTTTGGTAGTATACATTTGTGTACAGTGCGAATTTTTCGAACACTTCATCTGTGAATGTGAAGTACTTTTCAAAGTATTCAGCAGGCGATAATACCTAAGAAAAAGTAAATATAGGTTGAAATAAATGGGAAAATAGGTACCCACATAGAATTACATAAAACCCGATTATGTACTTAATAAAAAGCATACCTCTTCTACAGTTATAGTAACTGAAGGCATAGGTTTCCCACGAAACATTCGCCTAGTCCAAGTATTTTGAGTAGCTGGTGCAGCTACAACAGGAGCTCTATCACCTTCCTCCTGGTCTTCATCCGATGAACTTTCGGGTGTTTCCCCTTGGGGCATCCAACTTTCATCTTCATCGGAGTCCCCACCGAAGTCTGAATCATATAAGGCCGCCATAACACCTTCGTCATCGTGAATTAAGTTTCTTTCGCTCATAATGATTGTTTACCACGTAAATAATACCTAAAACAAAGCACAAAACAGTTTTTAATTTGTATGAAAATAACTACAAATATTTGAGTTCAGACCGAGCCCTCACAATCGTGAGGGTGGTTTTGGTGGCACCGAAATCTGTTGAAAATAATCAATACTTAATCCACTATTTTTAATCTTACGGGATATTTTTAACTCATTCTAAACACAATAAAACAAAAACAAACATGAAAAATACTTACCAGAACAAAATGTTTGATCAACCCGGTGACATGTCACGACACGTACGCCTCGCTCGACCTCGGTCGCACACTGATCCGCGAAGACGCTACCCCCCGCCGCGAAAAAAAATCGTAGGCATAAAGGACTACTCTCACTTTCGTGCGAGTTCGTCCCCGTGCGTTTACCGATCCCGAGTAAACGTATGAAAAATCGTAAAATCACCCGCACAAAAGTGAGTGCTATGCCCGAAAGGGCTAGTTTCTCGTTTAGTTCGAGCCATTCTAAAATATAATAAATTAGAACATGTAGGAAAAAAAATAAGTAGGTATTCATATTTCGAAAGAGGTAAAGTTTAGTATGTTTAGTTCCATTAAATTATCTTATTGTTCGTTCTTATTTGTTTTATGTAAATTTTATTTTTAGTGTATTACATTACAATACTATTTTTTTTTATTTTCACAGTACTAAAATATATTGGTACACAATGAACCTGTACGGAACGTATTAGGAGACGAATGGAAACAACAAAGTTATAAGAAAGACTGATCAATTTATTATAATAAACATTGATTAAATAGAATAATAATGAGGTTACACGTGGAATGATGCAATTACTTATATACTAGTTACATACCCCACATCACCCCTCTTGCAGAAAAAAAAATGGAAATATAAGAATTCCTTTTTTTTTTTTTTTTTTTCATATGACATCTTATAGCTAATATTAAAATATGAAATAGAAAAACAATAATAATTATATAAGACAGTATACATTAAGGTTATAAATATTAGGAATGGTATAACTTAGTCCTGTTTTTATGGATTATATCTACTTTATTACCTTTTAATATTTCTACATTAGGTGGTACATCTCTAATAACTTTATAAGGACCTGAATACAAATCATTCAATTTATTGCCTACTTCATTTTTTACTAATATTAAGTCATCTACCTTATATTGTACAGGATTAATATACTTATCATAATTTGTCTTTCTCTTTGTCTTACTACTAAGCAAATTGTCTCTCGCTTCTTTCTGTGAAAGCTGAATACGGTATTTCAGTTCACATGGATAGCTTTCGTAATTGTAAATTGGTTCTACGATGTCTCTATTCAAGTTACTTGGAAGACTACACTTTTTCCCAAATACTAATTCAAAAGGCATAAATCTCGTTTCCGAGTGTACTGAAGTATTATACGCAAAACACCAAAACGGAAGCCATTTGCTCCAAGTCTCTGGATGTTTGTCAGTATGTATTCTAAGGAAAGAATTTAAATGTTTGTGTGTTACTTCTAGTGCACCGATACTCTGATGGTGATATGCCGTGGAATGCAATTGTTTAATCTTTAATAATTTACACATTTCTTGAAATGTTGATGACATAAATTCCTTACCTCTGTCTGTTGCTATCTCCTTGGGAACCCCATATCTAAGGATAAAATTATTGACTAAAGACTTTGCAACCTCGTCCGTCTTTTTGGAAACTAAGGGATAAGCTTCAACGTATTTACTAAGTTCACATTGTAAAGTAAGTATATATGAGAAATTATCATTGTCAGTCTCTAAGGGACCAACAAGGTCTAAAAATATTTTTTCAAAAGCCGAATTGGCTGTAGTAGTAATAGTCATAGGTTCTTTAACTGGTGTTGAATATTTCTGTCGCTGGCAAAGGTCACAACGTCTAACAAAATCATTGATGTCCTTATCAATACCAGGCCAGAAATAATATTTTTTAATATTTTTCGACATTCTTCTCATACCAGCATGGCCACTACTAGGTAAGAGATGAAAATCGTTTAAAATTACACGTCTATCATCTTTCTCGTTAACTATCTCTACATTTTGTACAATACATATACGTGGTCCGGACCTATCTTTTTCTTTATTCACTTCTTCTAATAACTGTTTAATAAAAACTTCATTATCTTTCTTGTTAACTATACAAATTTCTTTAACATTAATATTTTTACACAAATGATCTAGTTCTCTCACGAATTCACTTCGTGTACTTCGCGATTGAGACTCTAAATATTTAATGTAAATAGTTCTCTTACTCTCAACGTAACAAAATATTTCACTATTAAAATAAACTTCATAAAATCAGATCATGAAGGTCAGTTAGCTAGATTTGAGCACCAACATGCTCCATTATCCAAAAATATTGTATGTAGACCAATCACAAATTATCGATTAGAAAAATTTAAAGAAAATATTGACAATAAAGTGCCTCTTTTGGAGCCGCGTAATGATGTGAACCCGAATGATCTTTACAAAGATCTGTTCGGAGTGATCCAATACGAATTTGATAATATTTTCACTAAAAAAACAATAAATATTAACCCATTCAAAATTAAATTTAGTGATTGGGCTACGCCTGGAATCCATAAAAGTAGAAAGAAATTGTATGAGTTATACGAAACAAAGGCATGTACAAGCAATCCACAAGTTATTGAACATACTAAAAAGTACTCAAAAATGTTCAAAAAAGTCTGTTCAATAGCCAAATCTAACTATATTCGAGCCAAAATACAAAAATCTGATAATAAAATTAAGGCAACCTGGAATGTTATTAACAAAGAAACCTGTAAAGCAAGGTCACGTGATCGATCCTTCGAATTAAAAATAGATGATAAACACATTAATACTGATGCCGCAGTGGCCAATGCCTTTGAATCCTTTTTCACAAATATTCCTATTACCACTACAAGTAAATTGAATTCTTCAAAAAATGTAGCCGCGTCTCTTCTTGAAACTAGTGTTGAAAAATGTAATGTTAATTTTGATTTTCAGTACATTGACCCTGTAACCATTCTTAAAACTTTTAAAGAACTAAATATTAAAAAAACTGAAGATCTTTGGGGCATTTCAACCAATATAATAAAACCAGTAATGCCCACTATTGCGCCTTATCTTGCATTTATATTTAATCAATGTATAGATGATAAACAGTTTCCTACTCTCATGAAGTACAGTAAAATCATTCCGTTATTCAAAGCAGGGGAAAAAAGTGATCCATCAAATTTTCGGCCTATCTCCATACTCCCAGTCCTCAGTAAAATTTTTGAAAAAATAATATTTAACCAACTGCTTTCACATTTTACGTGCAATAAGTTACTTCATGATAAACAATTTGGTTTCACTAAAGGTAGAAACACAACGGATGCAGGCGTTGCACTCATTAAACATATATTTGATGCTTGGGAGGAGAAGCAGGATGCCATCGGTATCTTCTGTGATCTTTCGAAAGCTTTTGATTGTGTTGATCACGAGACTTTGTTATTAAAATTAGGTCACTATGGTGTTTCGAACGGTTCACTTAGCTTGCTTGAGTCTTACCTCACTGGCAGAGTACAAAAAGTCAACATTAATGGCACCAATTCATCTGGTGCCCCATTAGTCATGGGAGTACCCCAGGGCTCGATACTAGGACCCCTTTTATTCTTGATATATGTAAATGATCTTCCTTACTTCACTGAAAATCTTTGTGAAATAGTATTATTTGCTGATGACACATCATTAATTTTTAAAACTAACAGGCAAAAGCTAGTATTTGACGATGTAAATAATATTCTCTCTGAAATATTGTATTGGTTCACAAGTAATAACCTGCTACTCAATGCTAAGAAAACAAAATGTGTAAAGTTTACGATGCCTAATGTAAAACAGGTAGATACTCATATTGTAATGAACGATGAAACTGTTCAAATAGTCGATACCACAGTTTTTCTTGGAATCACTCTAGATAGTAAACTGCAATGGGGTTCTCATATCACAGCCTTAGCAGGAAGACTCAGCTCAGCAGCCTATGCGGTTAGAAAAATAAGATCACTAACTGATGAGGAAACGGCACGATTAGTTTATTTTAGCTACTTTCATAGCGTAATGTCGTATGGTCTGATGCTGTGGGGCTCAGCTGCAGATATTGAGACCATTTTCATATTACAAAAACGAGCGATACGAGCTATCTATGGCCTCAGACCCCTTGACTCGCTGAGAGAACTATTTAAAGAAATTAATATTTTAACAGTTGCTTCTCAATACATTTACGATAATATCTTATATGTACGCAAAAATCTAGATCTCTTCCAAAAAAAATCGGACGTTCACAATTATAATACGAGAAATAAGAATAAACTTGTAGTGCCAATGCTAAGGCTTCATAAGGTTGGTAATTCGTTTGTAGGTAACTGGATAAAAATGTTCAATAAAATTCCTCAGGATCTGGTTGACATGCCACTTAATAAGTTTAAAATTGAAGTAAAAAATTGTTTAATGAAAAAAGGTTATTATAAATTAAATGAATATTTTGATGATAAAAATGCATGGTCATCCTAATCTCTTGCTCGCTCGCACTTTAAAAATTGTATTAAATAAAAACAAAAAAAAAAATATAAAAATAAATAATGGATAATCGTGTTCACTGAGTTTCTTGCTGGTATCTTCTCAGTAGAACCAACATACTGAACCAGCGAAAGAATCATTTTCTAATGATTATTATTTATTGTATTTATATTTCTTGACATATTTTTTTCTTACTGTAAATTTTTGACGTTCATATGTGCTCCTTGTGTGCCTAAATTGAATAAATGAAATTGATTCTTTGATTCTTTGATTCTTTGACTTTCTTTACTTATAATTCCTTCGTCTTTCATTTTATTATACCTATTTTGGTCTATAAATAATAATTCTACAGATTCTTTCGGCTTAATATGTGTACCTACGATTTTTGGTTGATCAGGCCAATCATCTGTGGATAACATATCATCCGAAGAACTCTTAAGTTGTCTAGATTGAGCACGCGTTAAAACGTTAATTACTTTCTCACTCATTTCTTTCAATTCACTTAACGATATTCGTGACAAGGCATCTGCCGCGTTATTATTACAACCTTTGACGTATTCTACATCAAAATCATATTCTTCCAAGGTGAGTCTGAATTTAATCAATCTACTTGACGGATCTTTCATATTAAAAAGGTAAATTAGAGGTTTATGATCAGTTCGAATTTTGAAATATCTACCGTATAAATAAGGTCGAAAATATTTAATTGCCCACACTATTGCCAATAATTCTTTTTCCATCACCGGATAATTTTTTTCAGCCTTATTTAACCCTCGACTCTCGAACGCTATTGGACGCCCGTCTTTATTTGTTAAAATTGCTCCTAGGGCATAATTAGAAGCATCTGTTTCGATTATAAAAGTGTTCTCTTTTGAAAAATCTGGATATTGTAAAATTGGAGGTGATATAATTTTTTCTCTGAGCGTTTCAAAAGCTTGTTGACATTTTAAATCCCATTTAAAAGAAACATTCTTTCTACAAATTGCATTTAAAGGATGTGCAATTTCTGCAAAATTTCGTATAAACTTCCTATAATAATTGACAAAAGCTACAAATCTCTTAACTTCATCACAATTTTTCGGACAAGGATAATTTTTCACTACTTTTATTTTCTCAGGATCAGGTTGTATACCATTATTAGATATTACATGACCTAAATACAAAATTTCCTTTTTTAAAAAATTGCACTTGGAAGGGTTAAGTTTTAAATTAACTTTTCGTAATCTTTCAAAAACATCTTGTAAGTTTTTATTATGAATTTTCAAATTCCTCCCAAAACAGATCAAATCGTCTAAATATACTAAGCATTTATCATGAGTCAGACCGGCAAGAGCTATATTCATCATACGGGAAAATGAACTTGGACTGGTTTTTAACCCCATTGGCATTCTGGTCATTTGGAACCGACCAGAATCGAATGCTGTTAGTTTACGGCTATTTTCGTCTAATTTTACATTATAGTACCCTTGATGTAGATCTAAATGACTGAAGTAAACACTGCCGTTTAGGGATTCTAACATTTCAGTTATATCTGGTAAAGGATATTTGTCATCTACTATAGAATTATTCAACTTTCGGTAATCAATAACCAATCGCCACTTTTTAGCGCCTGTTGTATCTATTTTCTTCGGTACTAGTAATACGGGACTCGACCAGTCGCTCTTACTTGGTTCTGCTATCCCTTCTCTAACCATTTTATCTATTTGTTGCTTAACTTCGGATTTTTGAACATGAGGTAATCTATATTGCTTTGAAAATATAGGTGCAATACCAGGTTTTAAAGATATGGTGTGAGTATAAATATCAGTTGTACTTAATTTGTCTCCTGGTAAATAAAAAATGTCTGCATATTTTACACATAAATTACTAATAGTAGTCTGCTCTTCATCATTCATATGAGAGAAATTTACACAAGAAAATAATTGCTTAACTCTATCTGCTTTGTTCTCTGTTTTATTAAATGAACAAATATTGTAATCACTTAATTTGTGAATATCAAAATTTAATGTTGATAAAGATATATCATTTTCTGTTGTATTTAAAATTCTTATTGGTATAACACCATTAAT
Source organism: Lithosia quadra (assembly GCA_963576445.1). Lineage (NCBI taxonomy): Eukaryota > Metazoa > Arthropoda > Insecta > Lepidoptera > Erebidae > Lithosia > Lithosia quadra. Next base: position 5,729,157 of record OY754892.1, read on the forward strand.
AGGCGAGGCAATAGAACTTGCTAAGAAAATACCGTCCTGTAACTCTTCTGAACATATAACACAATCTTCTTCAAACTGTGTTTCAACATAGTGAATAGACTCACATCTAGCGCCTATTTCTAAAGAATTATTTATTTTATTTGTAATAGGTAAATTAATAGATTTATTTAAATTATTACGCAATGTTAAAATATTACTTTCAAAATTTAAAACTGACCTAAATCTTCTTAAAAAATCTCGACCGATTATTCCGTTTGATATAATAGGCAATGTCCTAAAAACATAAAACTTATGACTAATAATTAAATCATCACTACTCAATTTTATGTAAACATATCCAACTGCACGGACTTTGCCCCCTAGCCCATGTATAATGATATCCTCTTTATGCAACGTAAGCCCTTGTGTACGGTTCACCGTACGCATGCAAATATATTAAAACGATGACATGAACTATGTATGTTCGTAATACATAATTTAGTGCAATAAACGCATTCATACCGTGCGGTCGCTGTATATTATTTACACCGTCCCCGTGCTAATTATCATCCTTATCAACTTATCATAAATAAATGTAGCCAAGCAAATCGTTACATTTAATGGTCCTTCGAGCCGGATGAACCAGCGACCTATGGATGGTCTTCGAGTTTTTCGAGTTCTCACAGCTCAGGACCTCGGTTTCGCGTTTTCTACGAGCCGCGGTTTTGGGAGTTAGTGGTTACAATTTGTACCTACTGAAGTTATCATCGCATAAGCTATATTCTACTTGTGAGTATAGATCTTTGTGGTAGCGCATCGGCTCAATCGGCCTCCCACCAGCGGGTCTCACCGATTGAATTGAGACTAGCGTAATACCACAGGGGTTGCAAATTCACTGAAGTAGACAGTGGCATCGCAGCGTGCCATCAATTATCAGCGACATTCTAAGGCTATTATATCATCGTGTTTGAACATTCTTCCTGTCATCAGTACGTGAATCTTACAATCATCATGGAAGAAATCTTCAAGCGCCAAAGTCAAATTATCAAGACTATCGAACGAATCTGCATAAACTTTTCTAAAGACGGGCCTAGCCGCAAGACTAAGGAGTATATTGAAAAAAGATTATCAGCGCTAGACTCTCTTTGGGGTGAGTTCGACTCTAATAACGAATTATTGAATGCAGAAGAGGAACGGAAGCATGACTACTTTACGAACAACATTTATACAAGGATGAAAGAGTATTATGAAGCTGAGAGAAAGGCAATCGCATCTTACCCTGTTGTATCGACATCATCGGCTGTTGAGGTGCCTGACAACGACGACGACACGTTTGACGTCCCTGTCAGCAACAACTTGGACGTGCACTTCGACGACCGAAGGACCGCGGATGAGTTGCTCGCCCAACAAAGGACGAATTTCAGAGCCTTTTCACGTATCATGGAGCGAATCAAAATCAACGAAATGGAGGAAAAGTGGGAGTTTGAAGATCAGCTAAAGGAGTTGCAACGACGTTGGCGTATCATCGATGAACAGCATCTTCGTCTCGATAACGTTTTACAAGGCCAGGACAGACAGTACGAATCTGAGTTTTTACGTTTCGAGGACAAGTACAATGACATTAAAAGGCAACTCAACCGCAAATTAAACTCAACATGCCATCTACAGCAATCAACGCCTAAGGTAGAGATTCCCGTATTCACCGGACGATATTCCCAATGGCCCACGTTTTTCGATCTTTTTAAGGAGACTATACATAATAATACCGGACTGAGTAAGGCTCAAAAAATGCAGCACTTGAAGGGAAAGCTAAAGGGCGAGGCAGAGCGCCTTATACAGCATCTTAACATCGCATCTGAAAATTACGATACGGCATGGGACATCCTCACTCATCGGTATAACAATACACATGCTCTATTTACCCATCAAATTGAAATATTTTTAAGCCAGCCTAATATCAATAAGCAGACATCATTTGAGCTCAAGCGCCTACACGACACGACAATGGAAACTATACACGCGATCCACAACCTAGGCGTAGACACGTCCACGTGGGATCCTCTATTAGTACATCTCATTGCCAAAAAATTAGACCCCGACACTTACACAGACTACAAGGAAGCCCGCCAATCTCCGCGAGACCTCCCGAGCTTCGAAGAGCTCATGAACTTTATTGAAAGCAAGTTCGTCGCACTCGAACCTATCAACAAAAGGGAGAAAGTTGCATCCGACAGCAAGCCAGCTACATCTCCTCAAACATCAAAGGGTTCATCTTACAAGCCCAGTTATCAACAATATAGAAATCGCAACAATTATCAAGCCGCCCCTACATATACACCTAAGTGCCCTTTGTGCCACGCAGAACATGATCTATACAAGTGTAAACGGTTCCTTAATTTATCACCAGAAGCAAAAATGAAGGCACTTACGAAACAACAAATATGTTATAATTGCCTATTCAAGCACTTCGACAAGCCTTGTATTTCGACACGTCGTTGCAAAATTTGTAACAATGAACATCATTCTATAATTCACCACGATATTATGAAATTGCAGTCGTCAGCTCCAAATAATTCTACACCTTCGACAAGTTCGTTGCCCTCTACGCCGGAAAACATCACCTACGTACCTCCGCCGTCCAACAAACAACTCAACGTGAATCACGTGGCCACCGAGGGCGAAGAAATATTACTTACAACTATAGCAATTAAAATCAAGTCGAACGACAACACCTATATCGTACTAAGAGCCCTACTGGATCAAGGCTCGCAAATATCACTCATATCGGAAAGCGCCGCTCAGATGTTAGGGCTACAAAGACAGCGATTTAACGCTTGTGTGTCAGGCGTAGGCGCTACATCAAAACAGAGCAAGGGCATGGTCAATTTAGAATGTGAATCTATTTATGGTGACTACACGTTCAACACACAAGCGTTAGTCATATCACGTGTAATTGGAAATTTACCCAACTCCACGTTTAGCAAGAAGTCGTGGCCACACTTACAAAATATCAACCTCGCAGATCCTGAGTATAACATATCGAAGCCTGTTGACTTATTATTGGATGCGAGCGTTTACTCAGATATAATAATGAGTGGACTAATCAAGGGCTCGCCTCAGGCGCCCATAGCCCAGCAAACTAAGCTCGGCTGGATATTGTCAGGCAGCGTTAAAACATTTAGCTGCAATGTTATTATAAATCAAGTTGGCGATATATCAAAATTTTGGGAGGTGGAAGACATTCACCAGCCCTCTCCGACCATGACAGAGCAGGAGCAGTACTGCGAAGACTTTTATTCAGCAACTACGCGTCGCCTGGATAGCGGCCGGTACGAGGTCGCTCTCCCCATGAAACAAGGCTTCGAAAACAATCTCGGCGCATCTAAATCAAAGGCTGTTATGCAATTCAAACAAATAGAGAAAAGGATGACTAATAATCACTCGCTATACGACGCCTATGCAAAGTTTATGTTTGAATACGAGACATTACGTCACATGCGCCCGGCCGACGCTAGCGCGACCCAGCCCACGTGTTATCTACCGCATCATGGCGTATTGAAAATGGACTCTACGACTACTAAGTTACGAGTTGTTTTTAATGCGTCTGCGAAAACAAGTAGCGGCTACAGTCTTAATGACTTAATGGAGTGTGGTCCCAACTTACAGCAGGACCTCCAAGCCCTCATCCTAAAATGGAGAACGCATAAATACGTCGTGACTGCAGACATAGAGAAGATGTTTCGCCAGTTTCTTGTACGGGAATGTGATCAACCCCTACAATCGATCATCTGGAGAGAATCGCCTCAGGATCATCTACGTGAATATCACTTGACGACCGTAACCTACGGCACCAAAGCAGCGCCATTTTTAGCAATGCGGACACTAAGGCAGATAGCTAGAGATAACCTCGCCCGCTACCCACTAGCGGCCGACGCGATCGAAAACTGCTTCTACACCGACGACCTAATGACTGGACACGATACCATAGCGGAAGTCAAGCTATTACAAAGCCAATTGATAGATGTCCTAAAATCAGCTGGTTTGAACCTCCGCAAGTGGTCCAGCAATAACCTTGAACTCGTGAAAAACTTACCGTCAGACAACGCTAACTTACCCTTCGAGTTCAAGGACTCCGAGACTAGGAAGACTTTGGGCCTCCGATGGAACTCATCATCCGACGCCTTTACATTTCAAAATAAAATCACATATCAAGAAGGCCAAGGCAGTCGTACAAAGAGACAATTTTTATCGGATATTTCAAAGATTTATGACCCCTTAGGCTGGCTCTCACCTATCACCATTAAGGCAAAAATATTATTCCAAAAAACGTGGCTTTTGGACTTACAATGGGACGACGAGTTGCCCGCTGAAATACTTACTGAATGGCAGCACCTCCGCGAGGACATGAAAAACATCGAAAAAATTAGTATATCACGATATATGGGAAATAAAAACACATATCAACTTCATGGCTTCTGCGATGCCTCAGAAAAGGCATACGCGTGCGCTATCTATGTCGTAACAAACAACGATAAGGGCGAGTACACATCGCGACTCATAGCTGCAAAAACTAAAGTGGCCCCCCAGAGCAAACCCTTATCACTACCGAGGCTGGAGCTACTAGGTGCCTTACTTTTATCTCAGCTCATGAAAAAGGTTATCGACTCCATCACTGCTGAAAAAATTGTTATCAATGCATGGTCGGACTCCATGGTAGTACTTGGATGGCTTCAGGGTGACGTATCCCGGTGGAAGCAATTTATCGCCAATCGTGTACGACAAATTACAGATATTATTCCAGCATCCCACTGGCGCCATGTTAAATCTGAGGACAATGCCGCAGACTGCGCCACCCGAGGACTAACATCCGTCAACCTGCAACAAAAACTGTGGTGGGAAGGACCGCAGTGGCTAACGTCATTCGATCCTCGTGAAATGACCCCAGTCAAAATCGAAGCTCCAACTATTGAAATAAAGAAGACATATGTAAACACGGCCTTACAACAAGAAACCTTTATCATTCAATTATTGAATAAATGCAGTTCATTTACCCGAGCAGTGCGCATCGCCGGATGGGTGTCACGTTTCGTGACCCAGTTGCGCAAGCGTCACAACACTTCGGACAAAACGAAACACGCTGCAAATAAAAATATACTGTCGACATCCGAAATACAGGATGCACAAAACATTATTATCAGATCGGTTCAAGCAACTGAGTTTCAAGATGAAATATATCAACTAAAGAAAAAGGGCCACGTGCGAAGTAGCAGCAAGTTATCAAGTCTCAACCCATTCCTCGACGAGCATGGCATATTGCGAGTTGGCGGACGGTTGCATAATGCAAAAATAAGTTATGCTGCGAAACACCCTGTAGTATTACCGACGAAATATCATCGATTGACCGAGCTTATTATTTTACAATCGCACATTTCCACGCTACATGGTGGACCTAAGCTCACTCTATCGCATATTAGAGAAAAATTTTGGATTCTCAGTGGTATACGCACTGTGAAAAAGCAAATTAGACTGTGTATCAAGTGCAGGCGACATAGTCAAGAGACAAATCAACAGATCATGGCCGACCTACCGACCGCGAGAGTAACCCCTACGCGCCCGTTTACCAACATGGGTGTTGACTTCACGGGCCACGTGGACATCAAGGTCAATAAAGGGAGAGGCATTAAGACCGTCAAAGGCTACGTCGCCGTCTTCGTGTGTTTGGTGACCAAGGCCGTGCACTTGGAGCTGGTATCGGATCTCAGCACAGCAGCGTTCCTCGCCGCCTTTCGACGTTTGTGCGCGCGACGGGGTACACCAAGACACGTGTACTCCGACAATGGAACTAACTTCGTTGGCGCCGACCGAATGCTACAGAAGGAATACAAGGCAATTATAGAGAGTTTGGACTCAAATTTTATCAAGGACATCAATGGCATGGACATCACATGGCATTTCAACGCCCCGGCGTGGCCTAGCGCAGGAGGATTGTGGGAAGCCGCAGTCAAAAGTATGAAGTTCCACCTCAAGCGTGTGCTGGGCGAACAGAAGCTCACCTACGAGGAATTCATTACTTTACTACAGCAAATCGAGGCGTGTATGAACTCCCGCCCCCTGTGCCCGCTAAGCGAAAACTTGGAAGAGGCTTTTCTCACACCGGGTCATTTTTTGATTGGTGACTCACTATTATCAAGGCCACAGACCGACCCGGAAGATATCAATTTACCTGCGAGATGGCAGTTAGTACAGAGCATGAACAAGGCCCTTTGGAAGAAGTGGTCCAGTGAATATCTACAGCAGCTTCAATCGAGGTCGAAATGGAGAACTCCCAAAAGAAATTTAAAAGTTGATGATATTGTGGTTATTAAAGAAGAGAACATGCCCCCCGGCAAGTGGGCGATGGGACGTGTACAAGAGCTGCACCCCGGAAAGGATGGCTACGTTAGAGTCGTCTCCTTAAAAACTCAAAACAACGTCATCAAGCGGCCAATAAATAAGCTCGTATTATTGCCAGTACACGAGACGGCACAGTACAAAACAAGCATATCACGCCCGGATGAGCCGCACAGTTCGCCAACAAGCCGAGACGGCATGGCACGCGAACGTCGCCGTTCACCTAACAGACTATCATCATACGCTCATTTTATTTCCATGGCGTTACTGTTTTTCATGACACTCATATCACCAAGCACGCAACAAAACACCTTACTATACAACACGACCGCTCTGAATAGTCAACAAAGTTTATACTTTGATAGAGTTTCTGATCTACAACATATACGAGATGAATGGAAATTGATTATTTATTATAATATGTCTTCATACTGGAATGGATTAGCGAACATACATAAATACTTATATCACCTAAAGGAACTGTGTCACAATCAAAACGCTCAGTATGAGAGTATCATATTGCAACTGGATCACGAAACATATGAAATTGAACATTATAACAGCCTGCTTATGTATCACCACAATAACAACAAAAGACTAAAGAGAGGATTGGTTGACGGTATAGGCTACATAGCAAACTCGCTTTTTGGCGTGCTGGACGAGCGGTTTGCCGAGCAATATAGAAATGACATTGAGAAGATCACCCTCAATGAAGGCCATCTACAAAATCTCATGAAAAATCAGACACTTATCATTGAATCAGAATATAACATCCTCCGTCGAACTGAGAAAATTATGAACACACAGTTGTCCATAATCAATCAACATCTACGAGATATAACTGTAACCGTTAACAAAGTGCGCTTGGATAGTGAGAACAGCGCCTATATCACTTCATCGGCGTTAGCCCTGAATATGATCATTTCCAACTTACGACGCATACAACAAACTCTGATTAACACGATAACAGACATAAGTCATGGCCGCATCGACGCCCATCTCTTGCCGCCGGAGCAACTAGAAGAACAAATCAACATCATACAGGGACAATTGCCCGGCGACCTAACACTACCTACCGATAAATATAATTTACAGCAGTTATATAAATTATTAAAAGTGTTTGCGAGGGTCGTAAAAGATTACCTTATAATAGAAGTCAGAATACCACTCGTAAGTAACGAGATATATGAGTTGGATCAAATTATCACCGTGCCACTACCCCGCGGTGACGATTTTCAGTATACTGTACCGACTTTTCCATACATTGCCTTCAACATCAAGAGAGATTCAACATTCTTACTATCTAATAGCGACGTGCAATCATGTATGCATGCCCTGACGGATAAACTTATATGTTCCCTGAATAAACCGATTTACGACTTAAAGCAGTCTATATGCGACATCAAGTTACTACATACAGATGGTGTAATATCGTCGCCGTGCGCGGTACAGCTCGCCGCGTGCGCCGCCGACAAGTGGATCAGGTTACACCGACGAAACAGCTGGCTCTACTCGTGTTGTAAACAATGCAATATACGTATTCATTGTATAACTGGGATGGAGATACTGACACTATCGGGGAATGGTATACTCAGCCTAGGTCAGGGCTGTTCCATAAAAGGAGATATGTTTACAATTTTCTCCCATCAAAACTATTTTAATAGTATCCAAAGGCATCCAGAAGAGATCACAGTTCCGGAAATATCAATGTTGAATACTATCATTAACACCAGCTTACCATACGACGATCTGCTGCTTCAGGAGACTCACCCAAAGACCTGGAACGAGCTGAAGGCGCAGATAGAGCAAATGAAAGTAGATTCATCACAACAATTGAACAATCACGACGTGCATCATTACACCCTTCAATATATGTTGGCCGGAGGCTTGATCGCTGTAGTAGCCGTGGTCACCCTGCTGTGGCGAAGGAACCGCGCGCCCCCGCCCCCGGCGCCCGCCCCCTCGCATTTGTCCCTCTCCTACACCGGATATAAGACCATTCACAGGTATTTTTTTAAGACCTAAAGATTGGACGGTAGCTTCCGTAACAAAGGAAGCTTCTGACCCTTGGTCAATTAAAGCACGCAAAACTTTTGACAATCCATTTAGTGTTACAGCCTTAACTCTAGCGGTAGCTAACAACACTTCACTATGTATTCCTTGGGCAAAATGTGCTGTCACTCTTGCATCCGTTTGGTTGCTGCTTGCTGCTTGTGGGTTCCCCTGCACAGGTTTCTCTGCACTCGTGCCAGGGGCTTGCTCTTGGGTTTGTTCTCGCTCGAAGTGCAACAGTGTGTGATGTCTACGTCCACACCGACGGCAAGTTGTAGACTTTTTACAACTCTTCACAGAATGATTTGACGAAAAGCAATTAAAGCACAATTTGTTTGACTGAATGAACTCAGATCTCTCACGAGGAGATTGACTCAAGAATTGCGGGCACTCATAAAGTAAGTGGTGTTCAGGACATTTCACGCATTGGACTTTCTTTTTCTCATCCTGGACAGATGCATGGAAGGATTTTTTATTGGGTGCTACTTTGTTTGTGGAACTATTAGTGACAGGCCTTTGTTGCTTACTACCATCGATCATTTCTAAGGTTCATTTATATTTCTATCTGGACATCTTAAATTTTCCAGTTCATTGCTTAACAGCATAGAAGCCTTTCCAGCTGATTTATTGTCCAATGGACCTCCAACCATCTTAGGAGCGTGTTTCTGTAGTCGGGATAAATATGGCAGGATCAGCATTATGTCTGTCCTCAATCCATCTTCAAAATTATGATCGGCAGGCATTATCTCATCTGCGTTCATTAAGAGATTATCATTCCAAATCGCACCTGGTATGGCGCAGCTATCTCTATAACGTCTACGGACGTTAACTGGTGTAGCAGGATTAGCTAATGCTACAACTGTGGCTCTAAGATTTGAGTAGACTGTAGACTCAGGTCTAGGCCGAAGATTTCCTTCAACTGCGGGGGTAGCAGCAACAACTGGGATATAAATCTTCTCTTCATATTTCAAAATGCCGATGGCATCGATTAATCTTTTAATTGGAGTAGGCACAAAAGTGAATGTTTTAATAATCTTCAAGAACTCAGCATTAAGACCAAAGTGCTGGTTTGTCTCTTCCATAAATCTAGGTAGTATAGGATAATGAGGAACCAAATCCATTACCTTAGCTTCAAAAAGAGCTAGGTAGGCTCGAAACTGTGAATATATATTTGGGATGCGGATATTGTCAGCATACTGTGTAGCAACATAAGTTAAGTGGGTAGTGCCAAAGCCAATTCCGCGGCTAGTAACTGATAACATATTTGCCTGCAGCGTCTGCTGTTCGGCAAGACGATTAAACTCGTCCTCAACGCCCACGAAAAGCTCATCTCTTATTGATTCTCTTGTGATATCGTGGCGGGAAGTACTCTGTTTGTCTCTAAAATTCTCCATTCTTATATTAGAACGCTTATTTGAAGCGCGTCCTGAGCGGCCTCTTCCTTTAGGTTGACCACTATTACTATTGTTGTAACTATTGAAGTTACCTCCTTTAGCCTTGTTGTTACTTTGACTTGTCATAACTATATGTTTTATTGTTTGAATTTATCACTTTTACATCTTTGTTCTTGTTTCCTTTAAGTGGGCAAGATGTACGGTTCACCGTACGCATGCAAATATATTAAAACGATGACATGAACTATGTATGTTCGTAATACATAATTTAGTGCAATAAACGCATTCATACCGTGCGGTCGCTGTATATTATTTACACCGTCCCCGTGCTAATTATCATCCTTATCAACTTATCATAAATAAATGTAGCCAAGCAAATCGTTACACCTTGCTCTATCACATGTTTATATTTAATTGCACATAAGGATGCACCCGAATCTACAAGAAAAGAAAATTGTTTTCCATTTACTGAAAAGTAAGTAAAACAGTCGCTATCGCATGATAATATAGTATGTTTTTTACTATTGGTCACGAAAAAATGTTTTAGTCATATTCAATTGTGAACTACCTGGTTCGGAATCAGGTTGTGAATCAACAGAATTAAAAGCATTTACATGAGGTCGTTGGCGTATCCCTTGATTTCCCTTAGACATACCTCTATACTGCTGACCTCTGAACTGCTGACCTCTGAACTGATGACCTCTGAATTGTTGACCTCTCGTCGAAGTACCACGGGTAGGATACTGATAATTCCACCCTCGCTGGTTTCCCCTAAAAACACGTCCGTTTTCCCCATACGAAGGCCGTTGGTTGTAATCGCGTCGATGACCTTGATGGTTATATCTTGTATGACTATAATTATGATTAAAAGTTTTATTCATACCCATAATTTCGCCTGAACCAGATGTAGTGGTGACCTCCTCATCCAAAGCTGCCTGTATAGCATCCTTCAAGTTACTGAAATTCCTGGCTGCAATAATTGTACTGAGCCTACGATTTCGCAAGCCGTCGGCAAATTTTTTGATAGCTGTACTTTCATTCAATGGTTTCAAAATATCATAACGTTCCGAATTTCCGTTTGCTTGTGATATCGTAAGGTCAACGAATAATTCAGATAACTGTTTGCCAAAATCTGAAATAGATAAATTATTTTGTTTAATTTGTTCTATTTTACTCGAAATCGCAGTTGCCGCCTTTTTAGGTAAAAGTTCCTTTCTCATATCCGAAATTAAATCATTTATAGTTAAATAACTCGAATTCAGTCTTAGTTTAGCTGCTTGAGACAATCTACTTTTTAGTACAAAATTAATTAAATGTGTTTTACATGCATCTTTTTCCAACAAGGAGCCATAATAAGCAATATTATCAATTAACTGTTTAGTATTGACCTCAGTATCGGTCATACAGGGTAGTAAGTTCAAAGCGGTTTTCAAGTCAAAAGTATTCATTGTAACAATTTCGTCAGAATACGACTTGTCGGTTTGACACAATTCTACAATTTCGTTATATAATGTCAAAAATTGTTTACAAAAATTCAGCACGACTGGATCATCGCCGTCGTTTTTCCGTAATTTTAAATTATACTCATCTAACCAGCACAAATATTTCCCATATACTTTATTTGCTTCACTTAATTTAGTAATTAAAATTTTACCAACTCTTCTCTTTGGGCCTATTTTTATTAAATATGTTCTAATTTCCGTTATTTCATTATATAACGATTGTAAAACCACTGCCATAACATACCACTTAAACACGATCAATATAATAATTGTTAAATATTTACCACATAATATTGATATAAGTAGTATACTTTTTATAAACACTATAGTCCACTAAATACGTCCAATAAATTCATTTTATATATTCCGTATTACCGTAAGAACCGTTTCACTTTTCAATGACGCACACGTTACACACGTTTACACACTTTTTCAGAACCCTTACGCGAGTTTACCGTAAACCGTGCACTTTTTATTTTTTCTACACTGTTATATACCGCTTGGGTAGAGTTTATTCGGGGCGCGAACCTGTGCCTCTATGTCACTACGCCCAGTAATCGCAGGTGCTCGCCGGAAAAAGGAATCTCGCAACGCAGCTCTATTTATTTGACGCGTTATCCACTGCATGTGGCATTTTTTGTAAAACTTATAGGCGATGCACAATATCCCAAGGCATATACATACGAAAATACATAGTAGCACTATTTTCGTGTCTGACATATGCTTCTGTATCTCTTCTGCGTGAGCCTGGTTACTACCTCCCGAAGCATTTTGCGCGATAACTACCTCTTGAGATTTTTGGTTACCCATCGCGATTTTTAGCACTTTCGTACGACACAAGAATAACGATGTGTAACTCGTCAGGCCAATTCCTTTGTTCTAATTGTGCCATAGTTAAAACTTTTCATTATTATTGTAACATCGCAACGAGAATCCCATATATGGCCGCACTGATTCAAATTACCGAATTGCGTCAGGCTGTCACGGTCGCCATGTACGGAACGTATTAGGTGACGAATGGAAACAACAAAGTTATAAGAAAGACTGATCAATTTATTATAATAAACATTGATTAAATAGAATAATAATGAGGTTACACGTGGAATGATGCAATTACTTATATACTAGTTACATACCCCACAAACCAATGGTTTATCGTATACCTTATGTTCTTGGTTCCACTGTGTACTAGGGATACCATTTTATATTTGAAGTCACGTAACTTTTAAATAAAACAATATGAAAGGAAAACAAAACATCGTACTTATTAAGGAATAGTCACTTTTCACGTGTAATTGGTGAAACATATTGGAAATAATTATACAACGATTCTAGAAACAAATTAATGGACTTACTTTTTTTTTCGTTTTTATGACCCCAACAGAAAAATAACACGGTAAAAGTGCGTTCTTGGCGGGAGCGCGCCGTGGACTAGGGAGAGTGGCAGGGCACGTAAAATGCTTCGAATTCAGTTCGTTGCACGGTTCGGTAACTTCGCGTTCGCACCGAATGATTGGTGGTTAATTGTGTACCACTGGTTCACTGTTCGCCACCTGACCCTACGCTGCGCTGCGTGCACAACGCGAGTCTACTTACTTTATTACGACGAAACACACAGAAAAAAGGCGAGAGACCGTAACTCGTCCGCGCTTCGTCAACCACTCAGGCGCAATTGTCATAGAAACTTTAAGTAGTTCAAAGGTGATGGTGAGGACGAATTATCAAAATATCAATTTTATTATATTAACATCATCATAACTTTAAATTTTACTGTACTAAACAATATATATGTAGTACAAAATATGTGAAATCTAATGTAAGTATTAATTGTTGTATTATTTTATAGTGGGACATCATAGCTATACAATAATTTATATTTACCTAATAGCCAAACAATTTCACCATCTTTATGTAAAGACTGCATGTATTGATTTATTTGGCTATTTGCCCAGATGAAGGCATCGTGGGTCGCTCCTCTACATTTGGCATTCACTGCTAAAATTTGGCAGTCACTGTCACACACCTGGAAGAAAATAAACAATGGTACATCTTCAGATTTAAAGGTCTGCCAACAGAAAATTGTATTTCTAGGTAAGTTCTATTTTGTACATAAGACTCCAAATTAAGAGAGTGGTCGAGAGCTGCAGTGCTATTCTCTAAGGACAGCGACGAACTGCTTATGTGATATAGATTAGTGGTAAAATCAAACGGAGCTGTGGCTTCTGGCCTTAATAATCGGGCAACGCGTCGTGATTGGCTGCTTTTTCACGACACGTTGTCCGATTATTAAGGCCTGGGACCTTATTATCTAAGCAGTTCGTCGCTGTCGCAGCGACGAATGCAACGCTGTGTCCTTAGAGAATAGCACGGCTGTAGTTTATCTTGGTTTAAAACGTTGTAAATGTTCACAAATGTATGTTAACCAGTTTTTGTTATTTAGGTATATTTGTGCTTTGATTAATATCAATATCAAACTTGGACATGTATTGAGTTTAAACTAGCTTTTAGTTCAAGTCCAAGTAGTAGTAGTAGACCAGTGCCGATAGCTATGAAAATGGTAAAAAGTAAAAGAAATTTATAGTAGGATGAAACCTGTTGTAAAAGGAAGAGAATATAATAAAAATGATAGGAAAAATAAATTACGGGCGATCTAAGCTCGGGAAGGGGGGAGGGGGGTGAGTTTTAAGGGTAAAAACGGTTTATCTCGATTTCCGGCAAAACTACAAGTCCTATGGAAAAAAGTTAAATGACAAAGTTGTAGGTAATAAAGAGACCTACAACTTTTGTATTTACACTTTTTTCACATAACCTCAAAAAGTATGTGAAAAATTCAAATAATCAAGTTTTTGGTTTTTTATTTTTATCTTAAGCAAAACAAATTTGTTTTCCACGAAATTTGGTGAAAACTTAGCTTTTTATGTCCCAAAGACACTGTAATTTTTTTGATTTGAAATACTCTTTTATTCAGCTTATTTTGACTAAATATCGAAAAACCACCCCAATTTTCAATCGAAAAATCTCACGTCAAAATATCAGCTTTTTAAAAAAAGTCAAAGAGTTTTTTGTTCTTTGAAATCTCTTCTTTCTGATAATGTAAAAATATATATACATTGCTATGGTAAATGTTCTCAGAAAATGCAAAGAAGAAAAACTCGAATTCGAAATTAACATTTTTGTATTTAGTCATTTCCTCGTTGAGGTGGGATGAAAAGTTACATGTTGCACTATAACTTCATGATTGCACTCGAGTGCAAAGATTTTTCACCTTGTGCACTTTTGATTCCCTCGCTAAAGCTCAGGGTTCTATTTTGTGATTATTGTATTTAGTCATTTCCTCGTTGAGGTGGGATGAAAAGTTACGTGTTGCACTATAGCTTCATAGTTACACTCGAGTGCAAAGATTTTTCACCTTGCGCACTTTTGATTCCCTCGTTAAAGATCTGGGTTAAATTTTTAGAACCCTTCGCGTGCTCAGTTTTGATGACCGAGCAAGCGAAGGGTTCATAATTTGAATCACGAGCGCAGCGAGCGATTCACAAAATAGAACCCTGAGCTTTAGCGAGGGAATCAAAAGAGCACAAGGTGAAAAATCTTTGCACTCGAGCGCAACCATGAAGTTATAGTGCAACATGTAACTTTTCATCCCACCTCAACAAGGAAATGACTAAATACAAAAATGTTAATTTCGAATTCGAGTTTTTCTTCTTTGCATTTTCTGAGAACATTTACCATAGCAATGTATATATATTTTTACATTATCAGAAAGAAGAGATTTCAAAGAACAAAAAACTCTTTGACTTTTTTTAAAAAGCTGATATTTTGACGTGAGATTTTTCGATTGAAAATTGGGGTGGTTTTTCGATATTTAGTCAAAATAAGCTGAAAAAAAGAGTATTTCAAATCAAAAAAATTACAGTGTCTTTGGGACATAAAAAGCTAAGTTTTCACCAAATTTCGTGGAAAACAAATTTGTTTTGCTTAAGATAAAAATAAAAAACCAAAAACTTGATTATTTGAATTTTTCACATACTTTTTGAGGTTATGTGAAAAAAGTGTAAATACAAAAGTTGTAGGTCTCTTTATTACCTACAACTTTGTCATTTAACTTTTTTCCATAGGACTTGTAGTTTTGCCGGAAATCGAGATAAACCGTTTTTACCCTTAAAACTCACCCCCCTCCCCCCTTCCCGAGCTCAGATCGCCCGTAATTTATTTTTCCTATCATTTTTATTATATTCTCTTCCTTTTACAACAGGTTTCATCCTACTATAAATTTATTTTGTCTCAAAGTCTATCGGCACTGGTCTATAGAGGTACTACTCACCATTTGTACGTTGAGGGAATAGTAGTGCTTCCTGCAATAATAAAGGTGCTCTACATCTCGAGGTAGAGTAAAGATTTTAAAATGACATCCATCTATGGCACCAATGACTCCTGGTATTGAATATTTTGAATAGAATCTGAAATTTTTTACACAATGAACATCACTGTTGCAGAATAAAACAAATTATGTTTGTAATCTAAAACAAAATTAATTTTACTTTTCTTTCACACCAGCTCTTGTAACAGGAGTGGCTGGAAATTGAATATATTTATTGATGATGTTTGGGTGGTTTATTCTTATTGCATCCGTGACTTAATTAATGTATACGCTGGGATAAATTTTGTGTCATGCCTACAGGTCGTTGGTAGCATCCAGTGGCATAAAATTTTGACGCTACCAGAACCTAAAATAAAGTTTTAAACATGTAGTATAATATGATACTTACTGAGCGAAGGCTCATTAAAACATTTATCACAGATATAATAATCTCAAAACATATGTTAGTCATACAGGTACCTAGTACCTATAAGACTTGGTAATTATACAAGCTTTGAGTTTATTAATTCTATTGCATACCTATTTAGCGTTTGAAAAACCAAAGGGTGCAGTGTATATAACCTTACCTTATGCTCCAACGACACTTGTAGAGATGATTCCAATTGAGTGGAATTCCGTAATTCATCGCACAAGTGCACGAAGGCTTCATTATGAAGACGGTATCTTCGTCGGAACTCGGCCCTCGACACATCCATTATTGGATCAACACAAAGCCTTTGTGCACGTCGCCTCTTTCGCATGATATTTCTTTCATCGAGTCGATTTGCCTCGTATTTCATTCTCCAGGCAAAATAAAAGTAGGGTGCCATTTTATTAAGTAGGTACCTATTCGTTTGCCGTTATATATTTGCTTTCACTTACGTTATCATGCTTTTACGTACTTTTCTCTTCAACCTATTCATGCGAGGGCCTGGCTTTAAAGGTGGCGTGAACATTTTTGGAGAAATGAAATAACCTGGAGTGCCTGAGTCTGATATGACGATTCGAGTGACGTTATCCCGATGCACGTTAATTCGAAAATATTTCCAAGTAGTACGCTAGCTCGAAAGTACTTTAAATCGACTACCGCTTTATCGAATGACGTTGTCGCGACGCACGTAAATTCGAAAATATTTAGAAGTGGTACGCCTGTTCAAAAGTACTTTAAATCGAAAACCACTCCTGCGAATAGCATACTCCAATCTGAATTTGTCGGGGATCTAACTCGCGACCTTGATAAAGCCTAATATTTGTATTGGGTTTGGGAAACAAGATCAATAATATAAGAAGTATTATTTTAAGTTAACTTTTTAATTTCCAGTTAGTATAGTAATCAACAAAGAAGTCAATAAATCACAATTATAGGTGGTATACTCATTACCAAAGTAACAACACTGTCATATTGATGACAAAATGATTCAATCAACTCAATATAGACTAGTATTAAAAGCTACAGCTCTTATAAATTCAATAGTGGACATTGTGTTTTTCTTTTGTAAAATTGCTGCGATAGCATTTTCATTCATTTTCATTTTTTTTGCTGGCGGTGTCTGTGGGATATTAGCCAAAATTCTCTCAATTTTGTGGGTGGTTGTATTCTGTTCGTCAATGAGCTTTTGAATACAGCTGTACAATCCAAGATTTCGATTGCCCATTAAACAATTCCATCGCCGCCGGTGCCATGCTTCGACGCTGTTTTGAGTTCGCGGAAGACGTAAATTATTATTTCTTTCCACAGACCAGAAACTAGGTGGAAACAAGGGTTGCAGTCGGGATATCACAATTTTTTCATCTGATATGCGAGATTTTAATTGGCCCAGAACGTAATATTCTTCGAAATATTTAGTGACAGCTTCTGCTTCTTCTGGAAAAACGTTTTCCCTTAACTGTTTATAGGCATCGGGTATATTTTCCGGAGACAAGTAGGCCAAAGCTACATAATAACGCATTTTCAAGGCGAACTCACTGTCTGTGCCATATCTCTCACTGAGCCCACTCCTTTGTATCTTTCTCCAAATGTTTTGCCCAAGGTGGAATAAGCAACCAGATTAGATTGTGGTGGGAAATTCTATTCTCACTGCATTTATTATCGCCAATTCGAAATCAGACATTATTTGTTCTGGTTTCAAATCGATGTGGAATTCAGAAGAATATTCTTTCAATTGTCGAAAAAACTGAATATAACATTCTTCCGTCTTTTTGTGAAGAAATCCATATACCAAGGGTAATATTCGTTTACAATCTCTAGTACCAACAATGCCATGAACTGAAAAGATTTGTGTAAATATTATAGGGCAGGTTTGAAATGTCCCATCCACAAACCAAACTGGCGATTCACTTAACTTTCGCAGGTTCATTTCAGTTGCAAATAATAACAAACGACCATTATCCTCGCCAAAAGTAACATTTTTACCTAGAAATCGGGTACCATTGATTTCTTTATATTGATTTGGTATATTAACCACTTCGCTTAAGTTTGTAGGTTCTTTAGGCTTATTTTTATTTCTTGCTCTCTTGATGATTTGGCGTAGGGCGTTTTTATTTGGTATTGCAGTTGTACTACTAGAAGGAATATCACACAATTTTTCTCTGATAATGAGACCCGGTGCATCATTACTTTGAATTGCTGAAGTTTTCAATGCATTTCTTAATTTGATTTCATCAACTCGATCTGGGAAATACAAAAGGAAGAATAAAATAAACGTTTCAAACACCACGTTTGTGGTTTAGTGGTTCGAGTATCGGGCTATTGATCACAAGGTATCGTGGGTTTGATACACATAAAATACAAGTATTAATGTGAATGTACAAAAAAGAATTAGAAGAAGTGTGAATGAATTTATTAGAAGTATGAATGTACAAAAAAGAAGATTTACAAAGAAGAAGTTTAAACAAATGTAGTAAATAATTTAGAAATTAAAAAACCCGACTGCGTAAAAAACTTAAAAGAAAAAAACAAGCACTTTAATAATTCATTTTTAAGCATGGTTTCATTGGCCTCTATACCTTTTTCCTGAAGCCATGCAATTATATCCAACTTTTTGTTTGCCGAAGTTGGTGGTTCGTGCTTGTGGTTCGAGTGATAAGGGGCGTTATCCATTATAATATAATGTGGCTTCTTTAAATTTAATTGTTTAACAATTTTAAAAACCACTCCTCAAAATTTTCAAAATTCATTTCTTCGTGGTTGTCTGTAGTTTTATGTGATTTGAATGCCAATAAGCAATTAGGCACAAAACCAGATGACGTCCCAGCATGATTAGTCTTTGACCTTTACCTTCGGGTACTTTAGTGGTTGATTGTGCAGTGTCATCGGTCCAAGTTTTGAATACAGTGTGATTGGCGTTTAGCCATGTCTCATCTAGAAATACTACTTTGTCCCAATTTGTGATTTTTTTAACTTTACGGAGAAAACTCACTCGAGCAAGAGCAATGTCAGTTCTTTCCATGATTATTTTTCTTTTATCACTTTTTTATAGTTAAAACCAATATTTTTTAATACTTTCGATAATGATGGCATGCTACCTTTAAATAAGTCTGCGTCTTCGAGCGACATGGCAAGTTTTCTTAATGTAGGCAATTCACCCCGTGTATAGTAACCATATGTATGGTTGCGAATCGCAGCGGCATCAAAGTCATCAATGTTTGTGATAGGAGCAGCCTTTTCCTTTTTTTATTTAGCGTTAAAAGTTTTTTCCCTCGTCTTCAGTTAATGCTGCGGCTGCGGTTGAAGATTCGCCATACTTTTCTTCACTGATGCGAATTACTGTTGCACGTCCAATATCGAGAGCATCTGCAACTCTATCGCATACTTTTTCGATGGATAATAGCGGCCCGCCATTTTGGTTCTCTCGTTCAAAATATTCACGTAAGCGAATCACAAATTCGCGACTTTGACTGTTCAAAACAATTTTCTTCGTTCTCTTTGGCATTATATCTACAAGAATCTAACAATAATAACAAAACTTAACAAAGATAACAAAACTTAACAAAAGATAACTAAACTCAACAAATTAACAGCAATAGTAACAAAAACAAAGTAATGTGAACGGAAAATACGTAGCGTATACAAGGCGTCGGCACTCGTACAGAGGAGAATGAATGAAGTCTAGGGTAGTATTGTATTCTCTTTGGAATGGAGGTACTTATCAAACAAGATGACGACGTGTCTTTTGAGTTTATGATCTGGTTACAGGCCCTTGAGCCAAACGCGGCGTGTTGTTGGTGGATGTTGATGGATGGAGGATGGAGTGTTGGATTTTGTTAACATATTATTACTATTACTATTTTGAACGAAGTGTATGCGCATATAATAATATTGTTATGATAATACAATACCTATATAATAATAAGTTTATGTGATAAATTAATTTTAAATTAATTTTATTCAAAAAATGGATAGCAAGGATGGATTGTATGTGGTCACGTCACGATACTCACGATGATTCATTGCCCATCACTAATTACATCGACATGCCCATAAAGTATGACATTGACAGCTACTGTGCGCACTGTTGAAAAATTGAAAACTTCATAGGCGTGATTTCACTGACAGCTGTCACAGAGATCATGCTATATTTAACGGAGTATAGGGTACTGTGGGTGATTAACGCCCACCTATAACATTAATTTCAAATAATTTTGTTATTCAAATGAAAAATAAAACAAACAACTTATTAAACAAATGATTTTTTATTTTGGCTACAAAAAATGACACATTACAATGAATTTTACTCAAAATACTCATTGATATCTAGCTTTTAAAAAAAGTGTAGTTTGGGCGTTATTAAAATGTATGCGTCTATTGACGCCCGTCTTATAAACTAGGCTTTAATTATAGAACTAGATTCAAAATAAAAAAAAATAATCTCACAATCGAAATCTCAATTTGTAATAACGAGATTACACTAAAAATAAACAAATAAAATCAACATTTAAGATAGCTTTTGTTCAATTTAACAAAACAACTGATATCACATGGTATATTTATATTTGGTCATATATAAGGAACTTTTAGAGAGTTTTCAAATAACATATCATGATCACTTTGCGTACTAATCGTAATTATGTTCATTGGGCGCAATTACACCGTCAGTGGGTAATACCGCCCGGAGGTAATAAGTATTAAAAAAAAACTAGTGAAAGGAGTTCGACTATTCCTTCAAACAAGTACTCTTTCTAACAATTATAATAAAATATGTCTTACAATATTCAGTCTGAACTTAACTTATTTAAGATAATTAACAATATGAACAAATAAACTCTATATCACATTCGGAGAGGCCTAAGCATTCCTCATGGTACCATCTTTTACATATTTTGCATTGGGCCATGTCTAACTCTTCTATCTGGCCACAAGCATGACAGTACCAGACTTCATCGTCGTTTCTGTTTATTTTCTTTTTATTCTTAGTCTTATTTTTGGCGCCTTTCCGCTTCTTTCTTCTTATTTATTATTTTTTCTTTATTGTCATTCGTCTTTTGTGTTTTATTAATCTGTAACTTTTTCTGCTCTTTGTTAGTTTTCATTATGGTACTGTCATTTTGTTTTTTTGTTCTTTTTATTTCAGTTTTAACATTGAATAAATCCTTAGTGATTCTTTGCCCTTTATAGTTAATGAACTATAAAGGGCAAAGAACTTCAAAACTTTTGAAGATTTATTTTTTGCATAGTTAGGCGTGGGTAGGAACTGTTGAAATTGTGTTTTATTATTTTGTTGTAGACCGACTAATGGAACGTTGTCTTCATCTAGGTTGCAAGTTTCATTTTGATTAGGACAGATCATTTGTTTTCTCGATGTTGTTGTTCCTTTGTTGAGATAACATTGATTTCCATCTCTTGATGATTCGTCTGATGTGTAGTTATAGATATTTTCAGCAACATATTTGGATTGTTTGTAAAGCGGCCTAGTTACGAACGAATCCAAATCAGAAATCGTTGAATCAGAACTGGGATTATAAAATAGCGTGGCCATCGGCGACTGTTCCGAGTCGCATCATATTGCCTGCACATCTTATCAAATACGCCATATTTTGTGTGATTATAAAATGTGATGATCTCAGGTTTTCTAGCATCCCCAGTTGTAGTATCAATGTTATTATCATTGTGGAGGGTAGACAACAATAAAACCACCTTATTGGGTTTTGGTATATAGCTAACTAATGTACAATCATACTGAAAGCCGAAAGTAGATTCATGTATCTCACGATTTCGTGAAATTTTGAATAGTTCAGGAATCTCAGGTTTATTTTTCTTTACAGTACCCACGGTTGTAATTTTGTGACTCAAAAGTTCTTTGCAGGTGGGTATACTAGTGAACCAATTGTCCATTGTTATCCATCCAAGACCATATAATGGACTCAAAATACGATGTACGATGTCAGGAACTTTGTTCATACTCGGAAGGGTCCTTCTGGTTGCAAGCCGACGTAGATTTCAAAATTAAATGCATATGGAAATTTTACATCCACCACCATTAGGGTTGCCACCTTTTTTTTTGCAAATAAAGTACATTGGTTATTATAGGCAAGAAAAAAAAGTACGTAGTATCAAAATAAAGTACAATTTATTTTTCTTTATTATTATATTTATAAGCATATTTTTTATTGTTTTTTGCGGTTTGTATCACATTAACATCTTTACTAAAGAATTGCACAGCATTTTTACATTCTATACCTATTTAAATTAAAATAAGTAGGTTATTCGTTTTTTGACAAATTCAGAGACGCTTTTGTATCTATCGTTTTGCTATTTACTTCATCACAGAAAAAACTCTTTCAGTGAATGCTGATGTGGCCGAAATAGACAATAAAAATGAAATTACTTTATACAAATTTAAAAAATTATCATTACTCCTATTAAATACCTGCTGCCGTTTTTGTGCAGTTGATAGTTCTGAAAGACCCTCAGAAATACATAAATAATATCTATGAAATGATTGACACACTGACATCATTGACATTATTTGGCTGGTTTATTTGGCATGTACATTACAAACCCACAACGTCCCTTGAATGCTACCAATTGTTCATCAATACTAAGATTTTCACTCGGGGTATAATATTTTTTACAATTGTCTAACATAATATTTGTGAGTTGACGTATATTAGCTAGTCTGTCATATTGTTGGCGATCCTGTCTATCTCTTACATCATTGAACGAAGAGCTCGCAATAAGAATCTGAACCGACTCTCTGACATGGTTGTATATACTAATTCAATGCCAGTACCTTTCGTGTTGTCCCAGAAATCTTTTAGATTCCTTCGGCCCCCTCGACATGTGCCAATCACCAACAAACGCCTTCATCTCTATTTCGTCGGTATGGGATGCATCTCTGTCTCTTTGATACTTGAGTTTTATAATATAGATGTTGGTACAATTTATTAGCAGGTTCCAAATATCGCTGTCAAAATACCCAGAAGAGCCGTATTAGCATCTTTTGCGGGACCTATTGGGCCTGGTGGACGAGCTAAAATATTATGGCACCTTGTCCTTGAAGTAGGCGGTGGGTACTTACTCCACTTGGTTCCGTTTCGAGATTGGTAGGAAGCCAAAAAGCTACCGTTTGTGCGTAAATGTCTCTTAAAGGAAAAGCTTCGAACCAACCTGTCGTTCTATCTATGATCGTAAGGCAATAGAGATAACGGTCTTATTAGATCGGCGTTTATATGTTCGAATCTGCCACACGGCTCATATTTTCCCAGTTCCGACACTGTGTATCGTATGACCTTAGATTTTTGGCATGCTATACACGTTTTTGCCCATTTTTTTCTGTGTCCAACCCAGGCCAGAAGTACAGTCAGCACCAAAAGTCGATGAACAGAATCAACTTAACAAAACACCTGTTCACAATAAAATGCCATAATTTATTATCGCAACTAGGAAACAAAATAGCCTGTACACCAGAAATTTACAAAAGTCGTTAAACACGCGTATTTCAAAAGTACCTGTGCACTAGTATTCCTAAGTCGCTGTACACCATCAATCCAAATGTCGCTGAACATCAAGATTTCAAAATTAGGTTAACAAAGTATCTTTAATGTTGCCGTGTGTTAATATACTTTTGTCGCTTATGTTGTTCAGCTACTTTTGGGACAATGCTTGCTTAACCGTAATAATGTTTTTATTATGTATATATATAAATTATGTATATGGGTGGAAATCTGAAATTTGGTTAAATTCTGACGTGATTTTGAAGTTGGTGTTTTTAGTTAAAAATCAGAACAGTTTATATTCTACGCTGTGGGTATAACAACCACTTTGCTGTATATAAAAGGGTGCGTTACTTTACTTGATATTTTCAGAGATATTCATGTTTTTTTAAAATTAGTGTTCTAGGGACTGACGAGACGTGATAGGGACTGATGCTAAACACGTTTATTGTTTCAAATCACATTTTTAATGCAAAATCAATTAAGACAACAAATTATCTATGTTCTAGGAACAAATTATCAACTAAGAAAACAAATTTATCTCTGTTCTAGGAACAAATTCTAGGAACTATAAATCACAGGACTTATTTTATTAATTATACACATGAAAATAATGTATCAATATTTCTTAACAATCAAATTGTACTTTGAGTTTAATACTTACATACTAATAGTCAAGTAATTAACAATTATTTTAAATAATCAGCCTTCTAAAGATCTATAGTAAGTAATAAAATTATAATTTGAACACAATATTCAGACTTCCATTAATTATTATAACATCACAAATATTTTCAACTTACTACCTATTACCTGGTATTTATAATATTTATTACTGTTGGCTTCACTTCTCGTAAACATTGACAGGTTTTTTAAATCTGTAATAGACTGTATTTCTCTTGACGATGAGATTAGGAACTGGCAGTTTTTCTATAACGTCTTCGTAAGACACGTCGGCAATATCATTATCTTTTACTGCAAATTCTGTGCCATCTTCATTGCAAACTTTAAGGAATGTAACTGTCAGCTCTCCATCTTCATCATCATATTTTGAGCAAATTGCGGCGTATCGGTATTCTTTTCCCCTCATTATTAACTTAACTAGAACATAATCTCCACTGCCATAGCTCGTTTTAGCCTTTTCTTGCGCAATGTGGCTCATACTTGCTAACGGCATATCATCTTCAGAATCTGTGTAAATGTCTGAAACTTGAAGCCGTTGTGTAATGGTTTGGTATGTTATAGTCCCCAAGTTATAATGATTACAACCAACATTATCACAGAAGCAACTTAGTGACTTCAAGACCAGTTTATTAGGGTTACAAATATGGCCCGAGACTTGATGCACTAAAAGAGTTCCTTTAAACGATTTCTGCTCTTTCTCATGTTCCTTGATCATTTTATTGACTTTTTCTATGTCAACATCTTCGATAACAGAGATCTGTATACTTGGACACCCTTCTCGAAGCACAGCTACGAAGTCGTATAAGTTTGTAATGTCACCGCTCTGAGCTATGAGTCGATCTGCAGTACGTTTGCACGTTGCTCCAATTCCATCTGGTGCCCCTTTCCCGTGTCCCGCTTCATGGAAATTCCACGTATAGTTAATAGCCCGTGGATAGAAATCCGCGATTCTGCAACCCAAAATATAAAACATTGTTTTATTTCGATATTGGGTTACAGGACCGTCGCTCAAAAAATGCAGGTTTTCTACAGTGGATGGCAATCCTACGAGGACAGGCTGTAAATGTGCCCAAATGGCTCCAGCGTTGTGCGATATATTTAACGACACAGTACAATGAGATGTTACTTTATCCCTTGTATAAACCACCACTGTATGCAAAGAAATTTGAGTCCTGGAGCCGCCAAAATGATATGACTGGATTTCTTGGTTGCATTTAGTAGTGTAGTTTTCCGAGAAGTCCATGTGAATTACTGCATCTTTTTCTGTAAGAGACTCTTTCAAAGATTTAATAGTTTTATATTGATGGACGATGTTCCGTTCATGTTGGAATAATTTTGGCAGATCACTTTCTTCTAATTGCATAACTAACTCGCGAGGTTTTAAGTTGTACATCTCTTTCTTGTACTTTGTGACATATCGATCTTGTTTAGTTTTAATGTCCTTAATCAATTCCTTGCTATGCTTCCATTCTTTGACTGCAATATCCATACTATTATCAAACTCCTTGTATGGTAAAATTTTCATCGAGCAGTCCTGGCAAGTTCTCGCTAAGCAATTTTCCGAGTAACGATCACAGCAAATTTTTTCCAGTGCAGTTTGATAAGTCGCAAAGTCAAGAACATTTGCATTTTTTAACGTAGCTAATTTCAAATTGATGTTTTCATGAGTAACACAAGCACAGGTGTCACGGTCTGTAAGCTGAGGCGCAACAACCCAAAATGGACGCAATTTTCTGAACGAATTATACCCAATTTTCATCAAATTGTTATTGAGAAATTTTTGATGCAAGTTTTTCAAGGCCCTTCGGCCGTCTATAGAACCGGGGTTTCGGAACTGGTTCCGTACGAGGCTTTTAATTTACTTGTATGGAACTGGTTCCGTACGAGGCTTTTATTTTACTTGTATGGAACTGGTTCCGATCAAGTAATGATCGTATTCCATCAGCCGTGAACGGAACTGAAATAGAGACAAAGATAGGTATAAAATAGACTTAAGTCCGTTTTTGCAACGGATTTTGACGCTGCCGCGTGTCTCGATTACAACCAATACCTACTTAACCCCATTGTATTGTATATTAGAAATAAATTAAACAACTATAAAGTAAACATAAATCTTTAATTCTGTTTTAACTTTTGGTCCTACCGAGTAAAATTTACCCCGGCAATACCGTTTGTAATTAACTAAAATATCCTCTTTACCTAAGAAACGATCTTAAAATTTAAAAGCGTAAGGGGAAATTAACTCAACGCAGTGACCAACAGTTATTAAGCCGCTTTTTAAATCGCTAACTGCACTATCAATTTCATGGTCAATTTCAAGATGGATTTTCGCCTTCTTAGAGTTGGTTTTGAAAATATTAGTGATTTTCGTTTCTTTGATCAATATGTCTAGTAAATTTGCAATTGTGGTGTTTTTTTTTCCAATATAAAGATTGATCCGGCTGTGCCATCCTTCCAAATTATTTGTCGTTCGTAGTTGCTCCTTGTTGCAACAACAAGTTTTGTTGAAATTAGTTTTTTCAAGCCATTGGGTTTTGAAATATGCGTTAAATTTTTCAATCTCTGTACCAGGCGGGCTTTTACGCATTACATATTCGATTCCACTCGCTGTGAGTTCTGCTGGCAAACGTCCAATTCCAGCACATCGTGACACGTGTCGTTGCTTAACCGGCGTTGAAATTTTGAACTGCTTGGCTTTACGAAACAGGCATCTATTGTAATGAAAATAGCATCCTTTGATTTCAATGCCATTATATACTTTGGCTACTGCATTCATTGCGGCCTTCTCGTAGTCCATTGTTACTTTCAATGGTTTCCAGACAGGAAAGACTGATTTAATGAGACGAAAGAGGATCGCATATGTTTCCTGGCTTTTATCAGGTAGTAAACAAAAAATTATCGGAGTCACGGATTTACTTTTCTCGTTATGAGCATGGATTGAATATAACTGCCTGAAACCGTTTGGGCAGGATTTAAAAGTGCCATCACACAATATATGGCTGAAGCTTTTAATCATGGATCTGACATCTTTACGACAGAATATAAGAATTCTTTTTCCATCACTTTCACCATTGTAGTCAGCTAGCAAGAAATCCTGAAACTTTTTTGGAACTGTTACGTCACTAGATGATGAAAAACGCATCTTTGGCACACCTAATATTTTGTTTCGGTTATTGAATAAACCTGTTTTTTTATTTGGAAATCCTGGTATTTCCGCCATCAAATGCACGCCTTCAGTTTCTAGATTGTATACCATCTCATCATATTGTTTTTGTATTGAATCAAAATTGTAGCCAGTCTTGTCTTTGAGCTTGTCAAGTGCCTTAAATACTTTATTTTGGGCTTCGTTTGGTATACAGTCCACATTATGTGTTTTGTTTTTATCATGGTCCACTTCGTTCTTTTGGTTTAAATTAATACTCCCATTACAACCATTATTGTAATTGGAACAGAGCCATATTGTATTACCATTTGTGTAATTTTTTTTGCGATGATATTTGCGACCTTCAAATAAAAGGGCAATACCTCCTCTTCGCGTTGAAATATCTCTTAACACTGACATTTCAAAGAAGAGTGTAGGCAGAATGCACTCCTATTATGTATAAGCAACGGAAATAAACACTTTTCTAAGAATAAACATTCATTGACCTATTGCACTTTATATTAATATTATAGTTGTCATAAGATCATTTGACGGATGATGTTTTGATTTATTCATTTAACAGGCCAGTTATCATAAAAGAGTTTTCTTTCACGGAGAAAGAAAATACACCGTGGACAGTCACGGCCGCAATGTTAAGCGTTTTTCGGTAAACGAGGTCCAGCAGTTCCATACAAGTAAATTAAAAGCCTCGTACGGAACCAGTTCCATACAAGTAAAATAAAAGCCTCGTACGGAACCAGTTCCATACAAGTAAATTAAAAGCCTCGTACGGAACCAGTTCCGAAACCCCGGTTCTATAGACGGCCGAAGGGTTTCAAGGAATCCAGCAAATATCTTTTTTGTTTTTTAATTTTTTTGCGAGTGATACATTCCTTTTTTCCTGCCGCGCAACGACTATTACTGTCGTCTTCATAAAACTTGTGTATGATTCCTTCAATTCTCTTTCTCTGTCGCTTAGCTTCATATTTTGTACGATTAAATCCCAACTTTTTATATGAAATGGCTTTGTTTCCATGTCTCCATATCTTATATTTATGTGTCTGTGGACTGGACAAAATCATTTTCATGCAGGTTTTTTTTTTCTGTGTTTCTATCTTTTCATCTAAAATTTGCCTCTGCATAATATCACCAAATAAAGCTTTTTTTATCAATTCTACTTTTTGATTAGGATCGTTGGCCATTTCTACAATTTTACTTTTTGGTGACAGTCCTTCCTTCGGTTTCACCATTCTAAGTTTCAGCCTTCTGTTTCTTTGTTGTTCGCAGACTAGTTTTTTCTTCAAATTTGCAATGAGTAAATTCTTCCTCTTCAGTATAATATTTCTTTTTTTCCGTTGAACTAAACTTTTCCTTCTAACTTCAGCTTCTCTTTCATTATTTATTAAAGGAACCTCGGGAATAATTTCATCTCCTGATGATGGCGGCGTATTTTGGTCCACGTATTTATCTGTATTTTCACGAATCTTCTTTTTTGTTCTATAACCAGATGAATAAGCTACCCAGTTTTTTCTTGCCTTTCTGTGCTCACGAGGAGTCATATCCTTTACCCATTTTCGTTGACCTTTTTCCTTTTTCTTAAGATATTTCAATCGCTCTTTTTCTTTGTACTCTGCCAGCAAAACAGGGTCATTTTTAATTTTTTCCAAACGCCTTTTTGCCTGTTCCGACTTTTTTTTTGCAATTTCCTCTTTAGACAACGTTTGTTTCTTTCTAGGCGCCATATTCTATAACAATATACATTGGGATTATGTTTAAAACCATAATCGGACAGTATGACCATCAGTCCCTAGATGTTGCGTCAGGCCCTAGTCACTATTACGACTAGGGCCTGACGGTCTAGGGACTGACGAAACTAAACAAAATCAAATGCAACCTATTATTTAAAATCGACATCGAAACTAACCGGCGGTCAAAATAACGAGGCAGATCAAACTTATATTACAGTAAGTAATGAGATCAATTAGTAATGAAATAGCTTTAAAACGACTTACCTAGGGCCTGAGACCTTGACGTGCACAGTACGTGTTTCCGCGGCAAACTCGGCGACCGCACTAAAAACAAAATGGCTGCGGTGGCTTGGCTAGTGTTTGCAACTAACTTAACACGAATGCTATCGTATTGAGTGAGTTATGAGAAAGCCATATGCTTGGATGCCGCGTATTTTTGAATTTTATAAATGACTAGGGCCTGATATTTTTTATCGCTTACACTTTTTGACTATAAATATTGTGATTAAACAAATTGTTATTATGAATTAAATCGTGATGACAATGTTAGTACTGTAATAGTAAACAAATTTAAATAGCCTTTGATCAGATTATTCACATAGAATTATAGTAACAGTGAAATGAATACGAAATTCGGGAAATGCTTCATGGCTAGGGCCTGATATTTGGGGTAAGAAATGTTTATTTTTGGAAATAAAGAATATTATGACATACATCAAAATAAGTGACCAAACTTAATGGAGTTTATAGCATTGTTTAGTAGTTTCAAATATTGGATAATAATATAATAGTATTGTGAAAATCGATACTACACCGATTTAACCAAATTTCAGATTTCCACCCATATATGTAAATATATAAAAAAAATGTCTATATGTAAAGTAATAATGTATATATAAATACCGTAATTAGGTATTATAGAACAATGTGTTTGGCTGAATAAAAGTATAAATAAAAATGTTATCATTTACTTATAACTCATTATTAGCACAATCAAAAATTCAAATGAAAATATTTTAGATATTATAATATGAATCTTAACTTAAATCAAAAATTAAATTTAAAATTAATAATTAATAGCGGGTATGGCCTCCATTTGCATCTATTACTGCCTGAAGACGTTCGCGCATATTAGCTACCATATTTTGACAAATATTTTGACCCCTAAATGTCTCCCAAGTTTCTGTTGCATGAGCTACTATATTTTGTCGGGTGCGTGGTGTATCGTGATCCCATGCTTGCACCATAAGAGCCCACAAATTCTCTATAGGGTTGAGATCCGGGCTCTTCGGCGGGAATGGAATCTCCAAAATTTGCTCTGTCTTTTCATTAAACCAGACTCGGCATACACGTGCTTTATGAATTGGACAGTTATCGTGAACGAAGTTTATTGGCCTCTCTTCTGGCAACATGACTTGTGTCGTCGGCAACAAAACATCGTTCAATATGTCTATATAGCCTGCGCTATTTAATCGACCTCCTATCTCGATCAGTTCTCCAGGACCACCAGAGCACATCCAACCCCAAAACCCAACAGATATTCTGCCACTTGCACGGTTATCGATTATATTACGTCCCACATATCGGGTATTATTTATGCGCCAGAGCGACATACGACCATTTTCGGTGGAATGAAAAGTTTTTTCATCCGAAAATATGACATTTGTAAAATCATAATTTAAAAATCTTTGCGCAAATTCGAGTCTTTGCAATTTGTGTCTTGCTGTCAACATGAGTTTCTAGGCTGGTATTCGGTGATGAATACCTGCTTCGTGCAGTCGGCGCCTTACAGTATTAAGGGACAAGTTATTATTGATGGCTATTTCATCAGTACGAGTGAAACCGTTGTTTCTAAAAGCATTGATTATTGTTTGGTCTTGTTGGCGAGATGTTTTTCTAGGTCTTCCTGTTTTTTTCATTTGTCTTATGTGACCATCATTATCCCAACGCCTAAGCCAAAGATATACGGTGGTGCGCTGAAACAATGTTTAGCTATGATTAGACATAAACATAATATATTTTCTTTCTTACAATGATGCGAATGATACCTATCGGGTAAGTAATAGATGCACCAATACTTATCAATATTTGCTTGAATATTGACAAACATACATACTCACAATCACGCCTGTATCCCCGAAGGGATAGACAGAGGTGTATTAAACAACCAAATATACTGTCAATGTTTGATTTAATAATACAAATATAACATAAGTGTTATTTATTATTGATTTAAAATTAAAAATATTTTTGTTGCCACTAATTACACCATCTTAAATACCTACTTACAATTATTGTTAAATATGGATGCAAATATGATATAATATTATACGTTTCATTACTTACCGAAACTCCTAATTCTGCAGCAATTTCTGATACACTGTATCCTTGTTCTTTGAAGAGAACAATTTTGTGCCGTTCATGCTCCGTAATATGCACATTATACGGCATTATTGTGATATTTATCGATTGATGTATCTCAATAATATAAATAAACAATTATGCAGAATATTTATATAATATTATGTATATAATATTATACAGAACGTTTCATTTACTACAGACTACGACAATAATACGTTATACCAACTTTGTCTTTGTTAATGTTGACAGGTGTCACTTCTTTATTGCTACGCAATAAGATTGCGTTTCTTTCCTTATATTTGGTTTGACATTGCAATAGCAACTTTATTGCCTCTGCATAGGTGTCAACTGTCAAAATTATCATCCTAATGATAAGTATCTTAGAAAATATTAAGTATGTACAAATTTTTTTTAAAAAAGTTTAGGTGTCGAAGAATTCCTCCCCATCGATGTCGACTGGTAACGTACCCAAAAGGCTGGCGGCATTGCCACGTTGGATGGCAATGCCAATTCTCTGAGCAAGAAAGAAGCCAGCCCTTTGATCACGTGAAGCGTCGACCAGTCGCTTTGCGATTTCTTTATAAAGCGACCGTGCGCTCGGACCCCACGAACCTAATGTTTCGACCCCAAACGGCTCAAAGATATAATTGTCAATTAAATTGCTATATTTGCGCCGTTTGAGGGTCTCCGCTGATGCCGCAGCAGCGCAGGCGCAGCCCGCCGTACTTGGAAGATGAGAAGGCGCGAGGGTGTCGACGCAAGTTGCATCCCACACCAAAGGTCTACCCATCTTCCAAGGCACCAAAGACATACCGTCAGGCCTCTTGCCATCGTCGCGCACCAAACCAGCAGGTTCAAGCGCAGCTGGAACGCCGGCGGTGACAAGAGCCCGACGGATATATCATTTAGAGCGAGGCCCCATTAGTGCGTTGCGCTGCGTTGCGTCGCGTCATCGCAACGGAACAACGCATTGTATGCCACACCTGTGTTGCGTTGACGCTGCGCCAACGCAACGCAAGAGGGTATGCACGCCGACGCAGCTGCGTCTCAGTTCAGCCTTTGCAATGGATAGATACAAACGTGTTCTTTTGTTGCTTTTATTACGGCACCGCCGAAATAAACGTAGAAATCATAGAAGATTCTGGATATCTCCTTTGATAGCATTAAGAAATAGTGATGGTCAGTTTTTTATGCAGGAATATAGGGAGTTGTTATTAGATGAAAATACATTTTTTAATTTCTTTAGAATGAGTGTGGCCAGCTTTAATAATTTGGTTGAAACCTTAAAACCACATATAAAAAAGCAATATACCAAATTCAGGATCCCTTTAGAACCAATTGAAATGATTGGTATTACATTGAGGTAAGTAATTCAAATATCATAATACTCGTAATGTTAATCAGTTATTAATTTATTATCTTTAAAAACAGTTTAATTTAAGTATTACTATTAGGCAACAAAGCAAAGTTATAATCTTCTTCTTGACTATCATCAGTAAAATTATTAATCGTAGTGTTGGTTGAGTAGGTAGCTTCGAATTCATCTGTTCGATACGATGATGGCGATGGTGACTGGGCATGTTGTCCAGTTTGATATCCGCGTGACTGCAATGGTGTTGCTTGATACTGTTGTCCAGTTTGATATCCGCGTGACTGCCATGTTGTTGATTGAGTCTGTTCCCCGAACCGAATTTCGGTAATGATATTTATAACTTTGCTTTGGAATGTCAAAGTTTGTAATTCCGTAAAGCTGTCCAAAGAAGGCAAAATTCCTTTGAAAAATGATAAGTGGCGGTTTTCTTTCTCTTGCAACGCTTTTAATGCTTGCGCCTCGAAATCATCAATTGCTTGGTTTGATCTCTTACGGCTTGCAGGCACGTAGTGAGAAGGACCTGGGGGTAACGAGGACATTTCTTTTGTAGGAAATGGAGAAGATGATGCTGAGTTTTCATTTCGTTCCGTTTCTTCAGACACCATTTCAAGGCTACTATCAGTTTTATTTTGGGCAACTTTCATCAAAAACAGCAACTGATTGTAATAATGATATTTTTTCAATTGTTTTGCCCCTGATCCAGACGAACTGTTTTCTTTTATTTTTTTTACGTATCGAAAAAAGTTGTCCTTCACGCTTCTCCATTTTTTCACAACCTCGTTACCTGCAAAGAAAGAAAAAAATGTGTAAGTACCTAACTTGTCTACACTGACCAATCTAAATGGGCCACCCTGTTTATTTTTTTGTGTTTCTATTTCAGGTACTTAGGCAGCGGAAATTCGATAAACGACTTGCATTTCAAATTTAAACGTGGAAGAGCAACAATTTCTAGAACTATTTCGTCAGTTTGTCAAGCTATATGGAAATATGTTCGACCACAGTACATAGAAGAGATCACAGTAGAAAAACTACAAAATATTGCATTAGATTTTGATCTCAAAGCTAACTTTCCTCATTGCTTCGGGGCAATTGATGGGAAACATATACGTTTAATAGAACCAGACAAAAGTGGCTCTCTGTTTTATAATTATAAAAATTATTTTTCAATTGTTTTGCTGGCGGTTGTTGACTCAAATTATAAGTTTGTTTTTGTCGACGTGGGTGCATATGGTAAGGAAAGTGATTCTACTATTTTTAGAAATTCGACACTGTACAAGATTTTAATGAGAAATGAATTACCATTGCCTGATCCTCAACCACTTGGAAATGATCATAATAACGAGCCACCAATCCCTTATGTACTCGTCGGTGATGAAGCTTTTGGTTTAAGTAAGCATGTTATGCGCCCATACGGCGGATCCAATCTCAATGTGAAACAAAGAGTTTATAATTATCGCCTTAGCAGAGCACGTAGATACGTGGAATGTGCATTTGGGATCATGGCAAATAAATGGCGCATTTTACATAGGCCAATTGATACGTCATATGATTTAACTATTAATATTGCGAAAGTATGTTGTGTTTTACACAATTTTGTTATACAACACGATGGGTTAAAACAACAAGACAATATGGCAATAAGTAGGTTCTCACAATTGAGACCCCATAGCAATGAAGAATCATTAGCCGAAAATTTTATCAGAGATCAATTTGCTAATTACTTTATGAGTCCAGAAGGGGCTTTACCATGGCAGTTGAAAAAGATATAAATTAACTTATGTATTGAATTTACAAATAATATAATAAATAACAACTCACCAATTTTGTTCTTTTTTTGGTCCTCAAACTCCTCGTAATCTTGAAATATTTTTTTACAAACAGCTACCCATTCATTCGCTTTACGAAATTTATCACTGTAATGTTCGTGTGATTTATCCCATATAATGGGTCTTTCTTGGACCAAGGATATGAGAAAATCTATATCAATATCCTGCTCACTCATGGTAAAATAAAAAATGTCGTTACGCTCGTCTAGCTTCCTCCTCTAGCAGTGCATCACTGTCCGTCGTCGCAGCGGAGCTCCGACAACGCAGCGCATCACCCTCCCTCCCGCTTCGTCTCTTGTCCGTCGATCCGTTGAAACGTCGCGCGCGACGACGCAACGGTCTAATGGGGCATGTCATAAAAAATGTATGGAAAACGACGCAGTGACGACGCTGCGACGACGCAACGCAGCGCAACGCACTAATGGGGCCTCGCTCTTAGGTGTGCATGACGTGACATGCGTCCTGCGCTCCTGCCGCATGATAGGCCGTGATGTCCAAGGCTGTCAACTGCTTCTCCACAGTGACACCGATGAGGAGAAACACAAGGAGCACCCAAACGAAGACAAGCTGCAATTCTGAATGTCGTGTCGTCCAACATAGTGCCTATGTTGGGCGACGGAAGAGCCTGCAGCCAGACACCAGACTCCCATTCCCCCACAGCCATAAGGCGAGCGCGCTCAGCAACACTACCAGATGTATTAAACAAATACTGTCTGACAGTGCTACAAAGCGGCTCATCCCATTGTCTCTGGGAGAATAGATTGGTGGGCAAATCAGTATTTGGGCAAGTCATTTTCCAAGCATTTATAGCTTCGATCTTGCCTGGCACTTCAGAATTAACCAGTGTAGGTAATAAGATTTTCCTGGTTAATTCTTCTGTGCCATGGGTCGAAGATAAAAAGGCTGGTAGACTGACATCAGTGATTTTGCGAACGCCGAGCCCACCAAAGCGAACTGGTAGAGAAGCTTGGAGCCAGGCTCGGTCGTTCAAATCTGCATTAAAAATTTTACAAAGAGTATTTTGAATAATTTTGTCCATCTTGTCTAAAAGAGCCGAATGTTTAAAAAATTGTGATGATCGTAATGCATGTGTGAATTTTGGGACGAAAAGGCAGTGCCGAACAATTGTGAAGGCTGAATGTATATTAATTTGGAGGAGACGGTCCGAAACTTCATTGAAATTTTGTATTTTTTCCTCAACAAAAGAATCAAAAGCTTCTTCTAAAATCGGGGACCCTAGCAGGCGAAGAGAACTTTTATGTAAAACTTTTAAATTTGGGGCCAAAAAATTAAATTTTGAAATTGCCAAAGATCTATCCACGTCGTCGTTGAGAAAAATTTCACATTTTGAGGAATTTAGTTCTAAACCAATCGTTTTAAATTCATCTTTCAGAAAAGCCAGGTCTTTGAGTACTGTGTTTATATCGCCTCCTAAGGTGCCGTCATCTAGATACCAGATGTTAAATTTGGAATTTAGCTGCAGGTCCCGTAGTTCTTCATCCGTGTAAAGTTTCCGTGCGGGTAACTCGTTGTCAGGAGTTGTCGGAGTAGTTCGTTGAGCGTAGGATAGTTTGGTTTCTGCTAATATTAGCGCGCCTTTCGTGAAAGTCATCTTGTTCCTAGGTGTGTTGATAAGACAAAGTATAGACTAAAATGATCACAAGTGAACAGAAATAATAAATTAAAAATTAAAGGAAGGTAGGTTTTGTAAGATTCGCGCAACGTAAAACGATTATAGTGATGGTACCGTTACTATAATCGCTTCGTACCTATATCATTAGAGTTACCTACCTATGTTTAAGTTATTTTCCATTTTATAGATCAGTATGATTACTGACAATAAAATATAACTGTTTTGTAAATAAGTATTGAAATAGATATTGACGAGTTTACATACATTATACGGTTAAGCAAGCATTGCTTAACACACGGCAACATTAAAGATACTTTGTTAACCTAATTTTGAAATCTTGATGTTCAGCGACATTTGGATTGATGGTGTACAGCGACTTAGGAATACTAGTGTGGGGACACACACACATGCATAATTGCGTACACTATACATACATAGTTATGCATGTTTCAGGTGTCATCCGAGCTATTCCCCACCACGAGTTGATTATATAAGTACATTGTAAGTTTAGGTTAAGCTCAGTCGTTTAAAACAAAATATACAGATCGTTCGTTCACTGGTACGTTTTATTTATCACCGTGCAACCCTAACAATTGGTGACCCCGACGTGATCCGTCAACCCGTACGCTTCGCATTATGATCAGGTGTTAGGGTGACTATTGTTAGGGTTGCACGGTGATAAATAAAACGTACCAGTGAACGAACGATCTGTATATTTTGTTTTAAACGACTGCTTGTGATGAATGCGTTATGATTGGAAGTAAGATGCTTTATTTCTAGAAACCTTTCATGCGCTTTACGTACCTGGTCGGTGCTAAATGAATGGGTGAGGGTGTGCGTAGATATGTCATACCAATTGGAATGCCAAACGATTGCTCTTTCGGACGCGGATCTACGTTGCACATCAAAAAGCAGAGCAAAGTGCAATGGACGATCATCGTCAGACCCATGCACGCTTTGAAAAGAACAACGCAGACATATATTCCTGAAAATGAGCCCGGGGAGACGATCATCTCCATGGCTCGCCTCAATCTGATCTTTTATAAGAAGGAACTGATGTACTGCCAATGCACCACACGAAAATAATGGAACGATGACTACCCATTCGTTCGTGTGGGGCGTATGCATTTTACATAATGTATAGTAGCTGGGTTTATTAACGCTGTCTAAAAGCACTGTGCTCAAACACGAATGCATGTGAGCAAATTCTTCCACCATTGCTGAGAATTTATTATTGATGCCCGCGTTTTATGACTTATTCATACCCTGACTGAAGTGTACCAATGATCAGTTTTTCAACACTGTCGTTATCACTGTCCGTTTTGTTATTTAAAACAAAGGTATCATCTTTTACTAGGAATGCTGGCTTTAACCTATCAATTGATAAATATCCCTAAAAATTGTTAGGGTTGCACGGTGATAAATAAAACGTACCAGTGGACGAACGATCTGTATATTTTGTTTTAAACGACTGCTTGTGATGAATGCGTTATGATTGGAAGTAAGATGCTTTATTTCTAGAAACCTTTCATGCGCTTTACGTACCTGGTCGGTGCTAAATGAATGGGTGAGGGTGTGCGTAGATATGTCATACCAATTGGAATGCCAAACGATTGCTCTTTCGGACGCGGATCTACGTTGCACATCAAAAAGCAGAGCAAAGTGCAATGGACGATCATCGTCAGACCCATGCACGCTTTGAAAAGAACAACGCAGACGTATATTCCTGAAAATGAGCCCGGGGAGACGATCATCTCCATGGCTCGCCTCAATCTGATCTTTTATAAGAAGGAACTGATGTACTGCCAATGCACCACACGAAAATAATGGAACGATGACTACCCATTCGTTCGTGTGGGGCGTATGCATTTTACATAATGTATAGTAGCTGGGTTTATTAACGCTGTCTAAAAGCACTGTGCTCAAACACGAATGCATGTGAGCAAATTCTTCCACCATTGCTGAGAATTTATTATTGATGCCCGCGTTTTATGACTTATTCATACCCTGACTGAAGTGTACCAATGATCAGTTTTTCAACACTGTCGTTATCACTGTCCGTTTTGTTATTTAAAACAAAGGTATCATCTTTTACTAGGAATGCTGGCTTTAACCTATCAATTGATAAATATCCCTAAAAATTGTTAGGGTTGCACGGTGATAAATAAAACGTACCAGTGGACGAACGATCTGTATATTTTGTTTTAAACGACTGAGCTTAACCTAAACTTACAATGTACTTATATAATCAACTCGTGGTGGGGAATAGCTCGGATGACACCTGAAACATGCATAACTATGTATGTATAGTGTACGTAATTATGCATGTGTGTGTGTCCCCACAATATTCCCCCCCTTTTACAAAAGGAATACACAAAAAAATTAAATACACACAAAATAGGTACCTAAAATACACAACATATTTTGACACATTATAAGTATGACACACTAGAACATAGCATTCGGTTCACAATAACAAATCTTTGCAGTATTTGCAGTTTATCTTACACTAAATATTATTACTAATAAATTGCTTAAGTAATATTATACTGTCTGCAAATTATTTAACAGATAATCAACCTTACGTTATTACTTGATGTACATAACCGAACAACGTGACATATCAGCATTGATAATAACTCTTGAACCTATAATATAATACGAGTAATAACTGAGTTCCGTATAATAACTAACGCAATTTATAAACTAATCATCTTAATATTCAGTAGGTATTTATCGACAATGTAAAAGGCATTGAGTATAAATACTACATAACGTAATTTGTTCTAGAAATTAACGTCTCCCTAGCTGAACTTCGTTTAGGTTAGACACCAAAATATCACTCAAGTCTACCTGTACCACCATTTGTAATATAACTATGATCTATTTAAATAATATAATAAAATGTATGTTTTTCTTACGGGACCCCAATCATTTCATTACAACATATCTACAACACCTGATCATAATGCGAAGCGTACGGGTTGACGGATCACCCGGCCGGTTCGTGTTACATGTTGCTTAGCACGCACTTCTGGCTGTAATTCCTGTGATTTTTCAACACTGTCGTTATCACTGTCCGTTTTGTTATTTAAAACAAAGGTATCATCTTTTACTAGGAATGCTGGCTTTAACCTATCAATTGATATGTGAGCTTCACGACCGGGCAACTGAATTTTGAAAACTTTTGGACCTCTATCCAGTACTCTAAACGGTCCGTCATAAGGCGGTTTTAGGGACTTGTGAACCCATCATCCCGTACAAATACAAAATTACAGCTATGTAAATCAGAATGAACAAATATTTTACGTGAATTTAACCTGTCTTTTGTCGGTCGAAAACTAGCAATGTATTCACGAATTTTGTTAAGTAAACTATACTGATCACACGAATCTTTATCTTTCGAAGTATCGTAGAATTCACCGGGCAAACGTAAAGTTTTACCGAAGGTTAATTCTGCTGCGCTTACTTCGTTATCAGTGCGCATCGCAGCGCGAAGCCCCAGCAAAACGGTAGGCAATTCCTCAACCCAAGTAGTACTAGAATGTAAACGGGCCATAAGGGCGGTTTTCAATGACCTATGCCATCTCTCTATGGCACCATTGCTCTGGGGGTGGTAAGGTGTCGTGTGAATTTTATGGATCCCTAAAAATTTCATCAATTTAGTAAACAAACTAGATTCAAACTGACGACCTTGGTCACTAGTGATACGTACTGGGCAACCGTACCTAACTATCCATCCTTCATAAATACATTTAGCAACTACTTCTGCTGTTATCTCTTGAACAGGAAATGCTTCTGGCCAACGTGTACACCTATCTATAATTGTTACTAAGTACCTAAAACCTTGTGGACTAGTTGGGAGGGGTCCCACAATATCGACTTGAATTTGCTCAAATCTGGAGACCTCAGGGAACTTTCCCAACTCTGAAACGACGTGACGGTTGACCTTCGACCTTTGACATTGTAAACATACCTTAGTCCATTGTCCTACATCTGCATTCATACCGGGCCAAAAGAAATGTTTAGCGACCATCTTGCGTGTTGTGCGTATACCAGGATGGCTCAAATTATGAACGCTCTCAAAAGCATTTTTTCTGAATGCCTCGGTTAAATAGGGTCTAATTATGTTAGTAGAAATCTCACAATAAATTTGTTTATTACAAGTAGGTAACAAAACTTGTTTTAATTCTATAGAGCTATCGTTATGTTTACTTTGCGTCACCCGTAACAAGTACTCGTCTTTCACCTGCGCGTCAGCAAGTGCGTCGAAGTCCAGTACAGTCGGGCAAAAAATAGTTTCTAAGCGAGATAAAGTATCGGCAACAATATTATCTTTGCCACTAATATGTTGTATGTCCACCGTGAACTCGCTAATAAAAAGAAGATGTCGAGTCCTTCTCGGAGTTTCCTTATCCTCCTTACTGATTTTTGAAAATGCATGACATAAAGGCTTATGGTCCGTATACACTGTCAGAGGTCGGCCTTCAAATAACTTACGAAAATATTTTATCGATTTATAAATGGCTAAAAGTTCTCGGTCATAAGTTGAATATTTTTGCTCGGTTGGTGTGAACTTCTTAGAGAAATATCCCAGAGGTTTCCATGAACCTTTAACTCTTTGCTGCAATACTGAACCCATACAGGTATTTGATGCATCTGTCATCAAAGCAAGTGGAGCATTTGGCAACGGATGTGACAACGTAACGGCTTTTTGTAGTCCTGACTTACATTGCACAAAAGCATTTTCTGAAATATCCGACCATTGAATACGTGTCTTATCATTTTTCTTTGAATTAACCAAATATTTGTTAAGTTCA
Organism: Lithosia quadra; assembly: GCA_963576445.1. NCBI lineage: Eukaryota > Metazoa > Arthropoda > Insecta > Lepidoptera > Erebidae > Lithosia > Lithosia quadra. The sequence continues at coordinate 5,770,355 of OY754892.1, forward strand.
CATTGATACGAAGCTAAATTCGGTAAGTGAGGTCTATAAAAATTTAGCATGCCTAAAAATCGTCTTAATTGGGTTATCGTTTCAGGTTTCGGAAAGTTAACTATGGCTTCCACTTTATCATTAAGTGGTCTAATACCGTCCACGCTAACCTCGTGACCTAAAAATTCTATGCGCGACTGTCCAAAACAACATTTATTCAAATTGATAGTTATACCGTAAGTATTGAATCGTTCGAATACCAACCTTAAGTGTTCGTGGTGTAGGGTCGAATTTTCACTGGCAATTATGACATCATCTAAATAATTATATAAAAAATCTAATCCCTGTAAAACTGTATTATTCATGAAACGCTGGAACGTCTGCGCAGAATTACGCATCCCAAAATTTAATCGCGGGAATTCGTAAAGGCCAAAACTCGTAATTATCGCGGTTTTTTCAACATCTTGGGGTGCTACGCAAATACAGTGATACGCTCTAGTTATATCTAATTTTGAAAAAATGACTTTATTTGCTAACACATATGTAAACTCATGTAAACGGGGAATAGGATATCTGTCGGGCTTCGTAATAGCGTTTAGTTGTCGATAGTCCCCACAAGGTCTTAACTCACCGTTCTTCTTAGTAACTACGTGTAGCGGACTAGACCATGCGCTTTTAGAAGGCCTACAGATTCCTAATTCTTGCATGATTCGAAATTCCTCTTTAATCTTCCTATACCTATCGGGCGGTAAGGGTCGGCACCGGGCATGAACTGGTGGACCTGTTGTTTCTATGTAATGTAAAACATTGTGTGAGGGAGTCTCCCTAAATGACGCTGGTTTGGTGATATTGGGGTACATACATAACAAATCGTAATAGGGGTTATTTTCGACAATCGAACTTAAAGAAGGTTGATCTATATTTACAATTGAAGCTACAACCTGTATATCTGTAACTTGATCTATAAGCTTACGTTTATGCATATCTACTAAAATTTTATGATATGATAAAAAATCAGCTCCAAGAATGGGCTGTTTAACATCGGCTAAAATAAATTCCCAACGGTACGGTCTGCGGAGTTTAAGATTTAAAACTAATGACTTTACACCATACGTTGCAATTTCCGTACCATTGGCGGCATATAACTTATAATCGGAACGCTTTATATTATCTTTAAAAAGCCTTTTACTTAATGGTAAAACTGAAACGTTCGCACCTGTATCAACCAGAAAACGCAGTCCAGAGTTCAAGTCCATCACTGATAGGCGGCTGCAAGGAACAACGGCACAGACTTCCGCCGGCGACTGTACCTGGTCCTCTAGTTTTCCGACTTGGAGTGGTTGTCGTTGCCTTCCTGCTTCCATGCACAGGGCGGTGCACATCTATGAGCTCGTTGTCGGTATCTGTAATGATATACACAAAGCCAATCGGGTGATTCAGGGGTACGGCTCCTTGTTCTTGAACGCGAAGAACGTCGAAAGCGGTTCTCAAAACGTCTCTCATTTGATCTTGACCTTGAACGTTCCATGTTGTCCAGTCGAACATTAATCTTCGCTATTTCGGCAGCGATGCTCGATACATTCAATTGCGTATTCGTAGTCTCCCGGTTTGACGCAGTCGGTGAAATTTCGGACACGTGGTTGCTTCGCGTGGCTTCAGCCACATTATCTGCTATCATCGCCAAATTGTCCAAATCTTTTGTCTCCGACACGGCCAGCACGGCACGAACTGTCGAAGGTAGATGACCTTGCCAAAGCACTCTCAGCGTGTCATCGGGAATCTTGTCTCGGGCCAGCTCTCTCATTCGATGGAGGAGTTGTGAGGGTTTCTGATCACCCAATTCCATCTCCCCTATAAGTTTTTCTATCTGTCTATTTTTTGAATCTTCGAACAACACGAGCAACTTACTTTTCAGCGCTTGGAATTTACCTGATTCTGGCGGTTTGATTAAGAAATCGGTAATTTGTATGATGACTTCTTTCGGTAATTTCGACACTACCAAATCAAATTTGCTGTCATCACCCATCTTCTGCGGCGCCAGAATAGCTTCAACGCGAATAAACCATACGCGAGGTTGGTCTATCCAGAAATCTGGAATACGCGACGACAACGATATGGCCATGACCTCCGCCGCCGGTGGCATTGTCGTAATACCCGAATCAGTGTTCATCTTTTAAGGTTCACAAAATCACACTCACTAAATTACTGTTCTTTGTCGGGGTCACCAATTGTTAGGGTTGCACGGTGATAAATAAAACGTACCAGTGGACGAACGATCTGTATATTTTGTATTTGTACGGGATGATAGGGTTCACAAGTCCCTAAAACCGCCTTATGACGGACCGTTTAGAGTACTGGATAGAGGTCCAAAAGTTTTCAAAATTCAGTTGCCCGGTCGTGAAGCTCACATATCAATTGATAGGTTAAAGCCAGCATTCCTAGTAAAAGATGATACCTTTGTTTTAAATAACAAAACGGACAGTGATAACGACAGTGTTGAAAAATCACAGGAATTACAGCCAGAAGTGCGTGCTAAGCAACATGTAACACGAACCGGCCGGGTGATCCGTCAACCCGTACGCTTCGCATTATGATCAGGTGTTGTAGATATGTTGTAATGAAATGATTGGGGTCCCGTAAGAAAAACATACATTTTATTATATTATTTAAATAGATCATAGTTATATTACAAATGGTGGTACAGGTATCAGTCGTTTAAAACAAAATATACAGATCGTTCGTTCACTGGTACGTTTTATTTATCACCGTGCAACCCTAACAATTGGTGACCCCGACGTGATCCGTCAACCCGTACGCTTCGCATTATGATCAGGTGTTGTAGGTATGTTGTAATGAAATGATTGGGGTCCCGTAAGAAAAACATACATTTTATTATATTATTTAAATAGATCATAGTTATATTACAAATGGTGGTACAGGTAGACTTGAGTGATATTTTGGTGTCTAACCTAAACGAAGTTCAGCTAGGGAGACGTTAATTTCTAGAACAAATTACGTTATGTAGTATTTATACTCAATGCCTTTTACATTGTCGATAAATACCTACTGAATATTAAGATGATTAGTTTATAAATTGCGTTAGTTATTATACGGAACTCAGTTATTACTCGTATTATATTATAGGTTCAAGAGTTATTATCAATGCTGATATGTCACGTTGTTCGGTTATGTACATCAAGTAATAACGTAAGGTTGATTATCTGTTAAATAATTTGCAGACAGTATAATATTACTTAAGCAATTTATTAGTAATAATATTTAGTGTAAGATAAACTGCAAATACTGCAAAGATTTGTTATTGTGAACCGAATGCTATGTTCTAGTGTGTCATGCTTATAATGTGTCAAAATATGTTGTGTATTTTAGGTACCTATTTTGTGTGTATTTAATTTTTTTGTGTATTCCTTTTGTAAAAGGGGGGGAATATTGTGGGGACACACACACATGCATAATTACGTACACTATACATACATAGTTATGCATGTTTCAGGTGTCATCCGAGCTATTCCCCACCACGAGTTGATTATATAAGTACATTGTAAGTTTAGGTTAAGCTCAGTCGTTTAAAACAAAATATACAGATCGTTCGTTCACTGGTACGTTTTATTTATCACCGTGCAACCCTAACACTAGTGCACAGGTACTTTTGAAATACGCGTGTTTAACGACTTTTGTAAATTTCTGGTGTACAGGCTATTTTGTTTCCTAGTTGCGACAATAAATTATGGCATTTTATTGTGAACAGGTGTTTTGTTAAGTTGATTCTGTTCATCGACTTTTGGTGCTGACTGTACCTAGCCGCAACTAATTTTCTAGTTGTCCTAATTCCGGAATGAGATATGTCGTGAACTGCGTGGAATGCTAACTCCCTAAAAGCTACAGGTAGGTATGGTCTAATAGCATCCGTTGAAACCTCACACGTTACCTCATACCGACTATCGGGTGCACAAACTTGCTTATATTGCAGTCGCCCGCCCGTTTCCGCTCGTAACTTCGCTAAGTCCGCGTCATCCTTTTGTGCCTGCGCTAGTTCTGCGAAATCGAGTGTCGTGGGGCAAACAATGGCTTCTATACGCGATAACGCATGCGCTACGGGATTGTCGTTTCCGCTGATGTGCTGTATGTTCGTTGTAAATTCAATAATAAACATGAGCTGTCTAATGCGTCTAGGTGTCTCTTTCTCGCACGATTTTTTTGAAAATGCGTAAATTAGAGGTTTATGATCGGTATAAATAGTGAACGATCTACCTTCCACCATGTATCTAAAATGTAGTACAGATAAATAGATGCCTAAAAGCTCTCGGTCGTACGTACTATATTTTAATTGTACCTCACTGAGCTACTCAGAAAAATAACTGTGACAAACACTTTGAATTTCATTGTGTTTAGAAATTCGATTCGAATAGCGTTTATTATAGCTTGCTCAAAATCCGACATGCTTTGCCATGGATTCGACTAAATTCAGCAGAATATTATTTCAGTCAGCTGAGAAAAAACTCAATATATGATTGTATCGTAGTTTAAAGATCGGGCCATAGAAACTTCAATAGACAGAATAGCTAAGTTACATAACCTGTCTTGTCTCATAGAGTTTCTAAAATAGTTTTTTAAAAATTTTCGTTTTAAAAATGATCGTTCAGCTCTTACAATTCCAAGAAATAACATTAATGCAGTGCATGCTTCAGGAAAGATGCAGGACATAAAATGATTTTTTATTATTAATTCAACAAGGTCTCTAATACACGAAGATTTTTCTATTTCGTCTCTGAAAGTGGATCGAAACTGAGAATTTCTCTGGCAAATGATTCAGATTATTCAGATATATGTCTTTTTTATAAGTATATATGTCAACAAATTTTAGAGCCATTTTCATAGATCAGTTTTATTTAAATCTTTTAAAGTGGAAGGCAAAACTCAATTTTGAAACGGGATACATACGCGGGTGTAGTAAGCTATTGATATTTTAAGCTGATCTCATGGCGTTGACATATTGATTGTTGACCTTATGAACTGTTGATCCCGCGTATGTATCCCTTTTGAAACAATTTTATTCATTGTAAGGGCACGTTCACACGGCGATTATTTTCCCGTATACCGTATACGCGATTTTATCGAAAAGAGTAGTGACAACAGAATATATATGAAAACTTGAAAATTGTTCACACGGCGTTCATACGGGAAAATCCCGTGTTCTAGAAATATATTTTAACGTATACCGTGCGAAGTTGTCACTGGAACGCCGCGTCTCGAAACGATTTTATCGAATACGACACGCAGTGGCGCTTATGTTCATGTTGTCTCGTTCACACGACTCGCCCGAAATCTCGCTTCGAGAATCGGCGAAAATCGAATAGAATGGTTGCCGTGTGAACAATTGCATCGTATACGGTAAAACCGTATACGTGAAAACGTATAGATAATGCAAGTACGTACATACAATTACTTATCCCCTTTTAAAACTAAATGATCTAACTTACCTGTAAACAAAGAAACGACAATTAAAGAATAACATCCGATATGTCGATTCCAATATGTTTAAAACTTTTGAAATAATAATTAATTATTTAATAAATTTCCTTTCATATTAACTGACTTTTTACATGACATTGATGACACCTTATTATTTCTGTTTTACCAAAACGCAATGACTAGATTTGCACCAGAAAAAAATAATAATGATATCATGTTAAGGTTTTTATTGTAGGGAGCATTAAACACGACTGGAATATATTGTTTTTTTTTTTCTAAAAAAGTATTTTTAATAACAGATTTTCCCAAAAAACTTTTTTAGTGACGCTATAGCATTAATCAAAACGTTCAGTTTTTCCTTCTTTGTGACAACTTATTGACCCAATAATAATAGAAAAAAAATACAGAAAGAAAAATCAGTTTTTATTTAGAAAATATGTTTTATAACAAACTGCTCAAACATTAAGTTGTTTGCAATGGCAACAGCTATACTATATCACATTTATTGTTCTTTGAGTAAATGAAACTGTATTTTATAATATGGAAATGTTTTATTGAACAGTACTTGGTACAATCATTACCACACACAAAGACGAAGCAATGCGAAGAGAGAACATAAGACAGTCACGATGCTGCCCATAGACTATACACATATCATAGATAGAAAGTATCTACATTGCTTGTCTATTAACACCCCTTCTCAATGTAAATACATTTCAATAATACAATAACAAACATATCAACTTCTAATTTTAACACACAATACAATCTCTTGAACTTAGTTTTAATATTTGTTTTGGACACCGCACATATTTAAGTGTCTTATAATCAATTCTTTATGGCGGCCACACATGCTAGGGTTTGCATGATGGTTATAACTTTGCATGCAAAACCGACAAGCATAACCGAGTTTCATACTACACATACACGTTAGGTTTTGCATGCACCATCTTGCCATGAACTCTCAGTTGAGCTACGTAGTACGTGACGTGACGGTGTGTGTAGGACGCCAATACCAAACTACAATGGACGACGACGATGTGATAGCTGTACTTGGCCTAACACTTGTTCTGCAGAACAGAAAAAGAAAAAGAAATCGCACTGAATGGTCTAAACGCTGGTTATTGAAAAGAAAGCAATTCTCCCAGGTAAATTTGATAAATGAATTGAAATTTACACCAACAGATTACAAAAATTATTTACGAATGGATGAAAAAATTTATTTGAAATTATTATCATTGATTACTCCGTTAATACAAAGACAAGATACTGTTATGAGGAAAGCAATATCAGCACATGAGAGACTAGCAGTAACATTAAGATTTCTTGCAACAGGAAGAACATACGAGTGTCTTAAATATTCAGCTATTATATCACCTCAGGCTTTGGGCCGAATAATACCAGAAACATGCGATGCTATTTATGAAGCACTGAAAGACGACTATTTACAGGTGAGTAAATAATTAAAACCAAATTCAAATCGTTAGAAAAGTTTAATAGGTAGGTACATATTTTAATTAACCAATTACATATATTATTTAAATCATTTATGAATTAAAATTTGAATAAAATGTTGCTGTTGTCAGTTGTGTGTCAAATTCTTCTTGTAGTGCTGGTGAGGGCTGACGTCGTGGTGCAGGAGAAGTAGTTTGTTGTTGAGTGTTATATTGTTGAATTGGAGATGCGCAGGGCTGAGTTTGCGTTGCAGGAGAAATCGTGTACCTTTGTTGTTGGGTGTTGTATTGTTGTATCGGAGATACGCAGGGTTGTATTTGAGGCGCAACAGAAGCAGTATGAGTATACGGTTGTGTATAATATTGTTGAACTAGTGAGGGCGAAGGACTTGGAGTTCGTGAGAGACTTGGAGTTGGTGAAGAAACAAAAGTTAAACTTCCACGATTCTGAATTGCTTCGGTATTCAGATTGCCCATCTCGGCATCGAACAAGGTGTCGTTAATTATCTTCTCCGCAATCAAGCGTTGACGCTTGTCAAATGATCTTAATTTCATTGCGATAGATCTTCCCAAAAGATCGTAACGATCTTCTGTTGCTGAAGCAGGAGCAGGACGCTTAAAATGGTCTTTCACGGATAGTAATATGTCAGTAGTTAATTGATCTTGCTCTGTCATTTTCTTTCTTCCCGGTCTAGTAGCAGGTAATGGAGTATTCTTAGGTGTCGTAATATCGTCTGTATTCCCTGTACTAACATTTGCAGCAGCATTTTCTGTAGTATCTATTGTATTTTCAGTCGAGTTGTCAGCATCCTATAACACAACAAAATAATATTTATTTTAGTTTCCAGATTCATCGGATAAATGGAAGGAAACCGCACAACTTTTTGAAGAGAGATGGAATTTTCCTCACTGCTTGGGTGCCATAGATGGAAAACACATAGACATAGTGCCACCTGCTGATAGTGGATCTTATTTCTACAACTACAAAGGACGACATAGCATGGTTCTTATGGCAATAGTTGATGCCAAATACCGATTTCTATTAGCAGATTTTGGTACAAATGGAAGAGTTTCCGACGGAGGTGTTTTGCAGAATACAACGTTTTTTGAAAAGTTACAAATGAAACATTTAAATCTTCCAAACTCCGAACCGATTCAACACAGTTCAAGGTGTTTGCCATATGTATTTGTTGCTGATGACGCATTCCCGTTGAGACCTGACATGTTGAAACCATATCGTCAAGCAGATTTGAGCAGCTACGAAAAAAAAATTTTTAATTACAGATTATCTCGCGCAAGAAGAATAGTTGAAAACGCTTTTGGCATACTAGCATCAAGGTTTCGCATTTACCATACTCAGATCAATTTAGAACCAAACAATATAGAAAAAGTGGTGATGGCTACATGTGTTTTGCACAACTTTCTAATGGAGCACACTCCTAATTCATATGCACCTCCAAGATGTTTTTATCGAGAAAATGTGGATAATGGAACTGTTGTTACCACGGGCTACGATGCCACACGTTCAAACGTAGAAAATTTACAAGTACAAAATCGAGGAAATGTCCTGAATGATGCAAAAAAAGTCAGACTAGAATATCAAACTTACTTTGTCAATGAAGGCAAAGTACCTTGGCAGGATAGTTTCATTGAAATGTAACATATTTCTTTTATTTTTATGTAATAATATTGTTTTATTAATAAATGAGCAACCACACCGCTTAAGAGTTTATACTGTAACAATCTATGTAGGTAGGTACCTACATTTTGTAAAGCTATAAACGACGTTACAAAAAACATAGGTACAGACGACCACACATCACGCGTTACAAGTTGTCGAGAGTACCTACCTACTAAACGATATGAAAAAATGTACTAAATTGTTTGTAGTCGGCCGTACCTAATCTATAAATTCCAAAATAAATAATTCACTTTATACTTACATTCGAATCATTCTCGTCAAAGTCCGAAATGTTAGATCGCGACCTGCGAGGAATATCTTGATCTCCAATAAAATCGAATAATTCAAAGTACCACAGTGTTGGTTTATAAATGTCATCAGATGATGCTCCAGACTTCACAGATTCATCGTATTTTTTTTTCTCTCGTCTAACGTTACTGCGTAACGTATTAATTTTTTTAATCACATCATCTTTTGTAGCAGTTGGCTCCAATTCCTTGAGCTTAGTTAACAATTTCTCGTATGCTGTCGATCGTTTGTCTCTGTCGTGATATTCTTTGCACTTTACGCGCCAAAGACAAGGTTCCGACTTATAAATTTCTATGAATTCTTCTAATGTGGCATTGCGCTTGCGACTCGCCATTTTCGCGATGATGCGCGCGCGCGACCTTCCGCCGTCGCAAACAATTAAAAACTGAGAACTGTGGCAGGCAAGCTCGCCTGAGAACTGTGGCAGGCAAGCTCGCCGGATGCCACACACGCTCGGTTATGCTCGCGTGCAAACATAACCGAGCGGCATAAAATATCAATTTTGATATTTGCTCGGTTGCATGTACATGCATCCAAAACTGTACAGTTGAATGCCATACACGCTAGGGCTTGCTTGTCGGTTATGCATGTACAGTTAAAACCATCATGCATAACCTAGCGTGTATGGCGTCCATTACACAAAGCTTTTGTCAACATATCTGCTGGTTGTTGACTAGTGTTTATATAATCAATGCAAATCTTATTTTCCTTAACTAAGTCCTTAACAAAATGGTAGCGTATATCTACATGCTTCAAACGCTTTATATTATCTGTTTTTGCATTTATAATGGCTGATTGATTATCACAATATATTTTAATTGGGTAAATGCTTTCAAATTCAAAATCATTTAGCAGATTTGCTAGCCAGCAAGCATCGCTCACAGCCATACTCATTGACACATATTCAGCTTCTGTAGGTGACAAACTAACTGAAGCCTGTTTCTTAGAGCACCATAAAAGCATACTATTATCAAAAGTTAAGTAACAAAACATTTGGCTTAAGGTTAGGAACAAAATTATAAATTCTAGTATTTGTAATAAATAAAAACTTATCAAAAATTATCCTCTCTGTCAGGTTCTTGATTTCTGCTATTAAATTCGCAGGTTCGCCTCCTGTAGCTATGTAGCTAGTAGACGTCTACTTTGCTGACTGTCTCTCTATGTGATACGGATTCTATGTACCTTGTCCGCTATGTTTCCTAAGATAGCTCTCTCCGTAGCTGCCAAATTACTGTGCTTGGTAACTGGTTAATCCACAGTATCAGGAGGGTTTCGTCTTCAATCTTGCCACGTGCAATGTCGCGCATTTTACTCAGTAATTGCGACGGCCTCTGGTCTCCTAATTCCATTTCGTTCATGAGTCTGTGTACCTGTTGCTCCTTGGTCCTCGCATAGATTTCGCACAATCGCTTTTTTTAGCGTAGAGCACATGTCTGTTTGCGGGGGGTCTCTAAGAATGTCCGTGACCTGCGTCAGAACATCTTTGCCTAATTTCGATACAATTATCTGGTACCTTGATTCGTCCAACGCCTTTTGCGGGTTTAATACTACTTCGGCCTGGATAAACCACAGCTCGGGCTCGTCGCACCAGAAATCTGGAATACGCGTCGTAACCGCGATGCTCGTGATCACCTGCTCTTCGGATTTCACTATAGCCACACTGCCGTCGTTTGCCATTTCGTTACGCTAATGTTCACACGAGTTCAATAAATTCCACAAGAATTCACAAAAGTTCAAGAGGTTATAGGTTATATAACCTACAACTCCCACTTTAGAGGCTATTCCTATCGACTTACGTGTGAGTATTACAACGAAAGATGGCATACACTTATGACATTTATTACCGATTACACAATGTCTCCCAATATATATGTGACTTATCTTCGAGTTATTAGAACACTTGATATTAACTTAGATCATATATAAGTGAGCGAGTTATATGCGGCTGACTGTAACAAGCCTGCAGTATGAACTACCTGTTAGAGCGCGGGCGCTCTGTCGCTGCCCAGTAAGGAATTTGCTGACATCGCGTCTGCGACGCGACGCTGCTACAATGATGTTGACGCTGATCTATGTCTAAAATTCGGATGTCATCTGAATCGAAATCAATCCCAAATTGAATTTACAAGCTTATCTGAGTTAGCTTTGGACCGCACACTCGATGGGTCCCAGTTAAGCACCATGTGACCCCATAAATTTTCGATGGGGTTCAAATCGGGACTTTGTCTGGCCAATTAATAACGGTCAAGTTTTCATGGTTGTCTAACCAATAAATATGTTCGTTGTTCGTGTGGATAAGCTATACGCTCAGTTGGTAGCATAACATGTTTTAAAATCTCTAGTAACCTTGACCGTTATTACGACCGCCTACTTCAACTAACTCACCAGGACCCATCGAGTACATCCAACCTCAGTACCCCAAAGTGATATGGCCACTAGTCCTGCACGTCAGGACAATTTTTTTTTGCTGGTATCAGTCACCTGCTTTTCTCCACAAAAGTTTGCGTCTATCCTTGTCTGATTTAAAACACTTCTTGTCACTAAAATTAACAACATTGTTGCACCAATCAAAGTTTAGATACTCCCTGGCGAAGTTCAATCTATTTTGGCGATGAAGATCTGACATCAGTATTTTTCTAGCCGGTTTGCGACACCTTATTCCAGTTGCCTGATGATAAAGATGTCTCTTAATTGTTGCTAAACTGACATCGTGTTTGATGGCCATAACGCGAGTGGACATAAAGGGGTTTTCTGTATGTGCGTCCACCACCTCTTAGTTTTTATTTTGTCCGGCGTATCCATCAGCCATAACCCGAAGTGAATTACATTCTGGTGTAAATACGGTATTACAGAGTCGATGGAAAACTGCAGATGAAATTAGGTTTGAATCCTTGGCATATTCATCTTCGGTCCTGCAGTAACTAAATACATTTTGGCTTGTTAACGATGATTTTGAATTACCTTCTACTGTTGTGAAATTAAAAAAATAAAGTTGTCTCGAGTAATTATGTACTCTGATCTGGAATTTTTGGTAATACCATATTTTATTGGCAATTAAAAGATATTATTTTTATTGAAGTGTCTTCTGTTTTTATCGATCTATTGTCTCATTAGTAAATATTAGTATAAACTAGGCACTCTATTTATTGGAGATGGAAAAACGATAATAATAATAATAATAATAACCAAGTAGCCAGGATCGTTCATCAACAACTTGCTCTGAAGTACAAACTTGTGGAATCAGAAGTACCGTACTACAGGTATGTGCCCGACCCAGTTCTCGAAAATGGTCATATCACGTTGTATTGGGATCGATCTATCATCACTGACAGGACTATTGTAGCCAATAAGCCTGATATAGTGGTGATAGATCGATCAGAGCGCCGCGCAATAATCATCGACATCACCATTCCACATGACGATAATCTCGTGAAAGCTGAAAAAGAAAAACAAATGAAATATTTGGATTTAGCTCACGAGGTTGTCGACATGTGGAATGTGGATTCGGCAATTATTGTGCCGATAGTTGTATCAGTTCACGGACTGATCGCTAAGAGCCTCGACCAACATCTCAAGAGGCTCACGTTAGGCAGTTGGATCAAGGGCTTGATGCAGAAGGCGGTACTCCTCGACACGGCACGCATTGTGAGGAAGTTCCTCTCCCTGGAGCCCTAACCACCGGTGGCTTGGTCCCTGTACCCGACGCCGGTGGAGCACTATTTTTTATATTTTTAAATGTATTTTTTTTTAGATATATTTAAAAATGTAATTTATATGTATATATTGAAATAAAGAGAAATAATAATAAAAAAAAAAAAAAAAAAAACCTGGCAACACTAAACGTCAACACACATAATTTTTCCGCTCCTCAAAAAAATTTCTTTTCTCTACATAATACGGCACAACATAAATTTATTTCATCATCAAAACAAGCATCAAGCATCCTCGTTTATTATAAAAAAATTTAAAATGTCTATTATAACTGTAGAAGTTTACACAGAAAATACCGTAAGTGACAGGTAAAATGTCAAAAACATGAAAATAGAAAAAGTGAGAAAAGCAAACAAGACGGAAAAAAGATGCAGACGCGCGCCAAGGCACGATTAGCACGAGCTACAGCTCCGGACTCGTCGCCCAGCTCCGCCTCTCTTCCCCGCACAGCGGTACCACCGGCACCGGGGATTGCAGAGGCGTCGAGCTCCAGCTCCAGCGACGAGTTCTTCTCCCCGCCGACGTCGCCAACACCTGTACGTCGGCCGGGGAGAGGCCGGCCACCGACTGGCTTGGGACCCCGATGCCCACCGGCGTCGAATAGGGCCCCCGCTACCGGTGGTAATGTGCACCGCATGAGATGGACTCCTTCAATAAATGAAAATGTCATGCGGGCATATTTTGCGGCTACAGAGGGAGGAGCTAACCTCACTGCGTATCGTGTACGCATGCTGCCTTTGTTTCAGGCGCTGGAGCCAGCTGTCAACGTATCGGCACAGCGACTGTCGGATCAGGTACGGGCCATCCAGCGATGCCATCTGCTGGAAGACTCCGTACTTGAGAGGCTACGTTCTAACGCGTGGAATAGCACAGGTACTACTACTTCTTTGCAACTTGTGATGACACAACCAATCCCAGAATCTGTGTCACAACCAACTTTATTATCTACCTCAAATCTAAGCGAAGAAGTAGTAGATACAGGAGCTATAGACGTAAGTACCATGTGCAACGAAGAATTAAGGAGTGCTTTGGAATGTGCTATACGGGAGTATCGATCCATCCCTTCTGACAGACGTCCACGACTTCCACGTTTGCCCACTCATAGAAAAAACATAGCGCTATTGTGTGCCCTGGATTCGCTATTGTCAGAATTCTTTGATAGGAGCGAAGATCTCGGTGATACGCATTCAATTCTGTACTGCGCAGCCGTCGCGGCATGTCGAATAGCCAATGTCAAATTTCACAAAAGTGATATAGATACTCGACCAAAATCTGCGGCGCCTGTTTGGCAGTGTAGAATTGAAAGGCGTATTGCCGAGACTAGGGCACTCATTGGCAAACTCATATGTTTCAGATCGGGCAATACACGCCCGAGAGTGATGCGCTCTGTGAATCAAGCGTTCTTGGGGACTGACATTTGTCCTCGAGAATTTATATCGCGAGTCACAGAGCGCATCGACTTTTTCAAACAAAAAATATATGCGTGGGCAAACCGGATTCGTCGCTATAAAAAGAGAGTGGATCGTTATTCTCAAAATCGCATGTTCCAAAGGGACGAAAGGTGGGTTTACAGAGGTTGGGAACGACCTGACTCGATCGGGACTGACATACGTCGACCGGATGATGATGCCACTAGTGCATTCTGGCGTAGCATCTGGTCGACACCTGTCGGTCACACAGAGGGTGATTGGATGCGGGTTATCGAACGATCGTGTGAGTCTATTAAACCCATGGAACCAGTTACCATCACAACAGATGATGTAACCAATGCAGTCCGTCTACTACCAAATTGGAAATCTGCGGGACCAGACGGACTGCAGAATTTTTGGTTAAAATGGTTCAAGAGCTCACACGACCGTTTGGCATCACAATTCCAATCATCCCTTGAATCAGGTTCACTTCCCGGCTTCATAACTACTGGCGTAACCCACCTTCTATATAAGTCCGGCAGTACCACGGACCCTAAAAATTATAGACCTATTACGTGTCTACCTACGGTCTATAAGCTTCTTACATCTATTCTGAGAGAAAAAATTTCACTTCACTTAATTGACAATTCTATCATGTCTATCTCTCAGAATGGATGTAGAAGTGGGGCTCGTGGTACTAAAGAGCTCCTTATAATTGATATGGCCATTTGCCAACAGGCCCGCCGGAATCACAAGGATCTGGCGACATGCTGGATAGATTATAAAAAGGCCTATGACTCCGTGCCACATGCATGGCTTTTGAGGGTACTGGAGTTGTACAAAATTGATACAACTCTATGTGCCTTCATGAGGACATGTATGGGGCAATGGAGTACGGTCCTTTGCTATCCAGGGTGTCGAAGGACCTGCGAGAACGGTGGTCTGATAAAGATTGAGCGGGGTATATTTCAGGGCGATAGTCTTAGTCCATTATGGTTTTGCCTGGCACTGAACCCTCTCAGTACTATACTGGAGAGTTCAGGGCTAGGATGTCGATTGCGGAGAGATGGTCAGGTGATATCTCACCTCCTTTACATGGATGATCTCAAACTATTTGCCCCCACCAATCTACATTTGATAGAGTTATTGAGGCTAACCGAAACTTTTAGTAGCTCTATCAAGATGGAGTTTGGTGTTGACAAGTGTGCGGTCATGCATGTAAAGAGAGGTCGGATTGTGGAATCTGAGGGGATAGAGCTCTTGGATACCACAAAACTTAGATCTCTTTCTGCAGTCGACACATATAAATATCTGGGTATGTCGCAGGCGTTAGGCATTTCTGAGGCTGACATGAAACAATCGTTGCGGGACCGTTTCTTTGGCCGTCTGAAAAAAGTTCTAAAAAGTCTTTTATCGGGTGGCAATAAAGTTCGTGCCTGTAACGGTTGGGTCATGCCAGTTTTAATGTACTCCTTCGGCATACTCAGATGGACTCAGACTGAACTAGACGCCCTGGATAGAAAAGTCCGTACGCTACTCACTGCATATCGAATGCATCACCCGCGTTCATCTGTGATGAGGTTGTACATACCACGGAAATGCGGGGGTCGAGGCTTTTTAAACGCCAAGTCCCTCCATAACCGTGAGGTGTGCAACCTCAGGGAATATTTCCTTCACAATGGAGCGGGTATGCATCGAGATGTAGTCAAGGTAGATAACGGACTCACCCCTCTCGGTCTGGCTAAAGAGAACTGGCGCAAACATGTGGTATTAAGTATTGATGACCGCAGAGATGTATGGAAGAGCAAAGAGTTACATGGACGTTTCTATCGGGCTCTTCACGGGCCTGATATAGATATACCATCATCTTTATCTTGGCTACGCTTCGGTGACCTATTTGGGGAAACCGAAGGGTTTATTGTTGCAATTATGGACGAAGTTGTGATGACGAATAACTACCGGAAGTATATCCTAAGGGATGGTACGGTTGACATTTGTCGGGCGTGCCACCGTCCCGGGGAATCCCTTAGACATATAATATCCGGTTGTTCTCGTCTAGCCAACGGCGAGTATCTGCATCGACATAACCAAGTAGCCAGGATCGTCCATCAACAACTTGCTCTAAAGTACAAACTTGTGGAATCAGAGATACCGTACTACAGGTATGTGCCCGACCTAGTTCTCGAAAATGAGCATATCACGTTGTACTGGGATCGATCCATTATCACTGACAGGACTATTGTTGCCAATAAGCCCGATATAGTGATAGTGGATCGATTAGAACGCCGTGCAATAATAGTTGATATCACTATCCCCCATGACGAAAATCTCGTGAAGGCAGAAAAAGAAAAACAAATAAAGTATTTGGACCTGGCCCATGAGATTGTCGACATGTGGGATGTTGACTCAGCTATTATTGTACCGATAGTCGTTTCAGTGCACGGACTCATCGCCAAGAGCCTCGATCAACACCTTAAGAGGCTCTCACTAGGCAGCTGGCTCAAGGGCGTGATGCAAAAGGCGGTTTTGCTAGGCACGGCACGCATTGTGAGGAAGTTCCTCTCCCTGGAGCCCTAACCACCGGTGGCTTGGTCCCTGTACCTGACGCCGGTGGAGCACTATTTTTATATTTTTAAATGTATTGTTTTTTTCTTTTTTTTATGTCATATAATATATTTAAAAATGTAATAATATGTTTAAGAATTAAATAAAGGAAATAATAATAATGTGGAATGTGGACTCGGCAATTATTGTTCCGATAGTCGTATCGGTCCACGGATTGATTGCCAAGAGCCTCGACCAACATCTCAAGAGGCTCACGTTAGGCAGTTGGGTCAAGGGCTTGATGCAGAAGGCGGTACTCCTCGACACGGCACGTATTGTGCGGAGATTCCTCTCTCTGGAGCCCTAACCACCGCCGGTGGCTTGGTCCCTGTACCCGACACCGGTGGGGTACTATTTTTTATATTTTTAAGTGTATTGTTTTTTTATATATATAATATATTTAAAAATGTAATTCATATGTTTACAAAATAAATAAAGAGAATAATAATAATAATAATAATAATAATCTTTATTCGTGAACATGGTTTACATTGGTGTTATATAACATGGTTAACATGTGACGGTTCAGCATATTCTGCCATTCGTGGCGTACAAATAATATAATTAGTGTGGAGTTTAAATTACTTAGGCTAATATAATTTTTTAGGTACATGCATGTCATTAACAATTCAAATTATACCAAGATTATCTTTTCATTATATCATATTCGAATATTAGAAGTTCTTATATACTTTTATCAAAATTATCCACATCATTTTATGTCAGAACTTTAGTAAAACTAAAATAATGTCGATAACATTCACATTATAGTCATTCCACTCCTTATTTTTGCGTTTGACAGCAGTTTTAGAATGTAACTGTTGCATTAATCCTACAAGTAAACTTGGAAATGCGTGACCAAGAAATTATATAAACTGGCGTATCATATGTATCTACCCTATTTATAACTCATTACCAAAATTAAAATGCTTTAATTGTTTCGGTTGATTTAAAATTTACGATTATTTGCTCACTCAATGAAAACGGCTACACTCTACCATGTCTAGTGTTGGGATCGAATGAAATCGCTGCAAATTACGAATCTAAAATAATCGTTCAAACTTACTTACATTTACGTCAACACAAAAGTTGTTGTAACATGTAAGCTTTGTTTTTATAGTGTATTATGGATTCTTGTACGTGTTATCAATGGCTAATCATCTCATCAAAATATTTAAGTTGTTTTGTGTAGGGTAATAGTTTTCATTAATATTATACGTAGGTACGAAAAGCACTGAGCCCACTCGTCTTCGACGGCCTTTTGAAACGCAGCCACAGCTTCTTCGGCATCCATAAAACGTTTATCTCGGTATTTTCTTTCTTTTTCGGAAATAAATAAAAATCGCAAGGTGTGAGGTCAGGGCTATTAAACGGCGGGTGGCCCAGTAATTCCGCAAATTGTTTTTACCATGACAAAACAATGGAGCCTAAACTCGATAGGCTTATCTTATTGGCGTAAACCCATGACAGATGATCGGTATGAACAGCCTATAAGTGTCGTCGAATAATTGATACATTCAGGAGGAGGAGGATGGACGTAAAAAGTACTGAACGGGGTTTGATGCGGTTTTTTTTATTAGAAAGGCCTTGGTTAGACTCAAAATCTTACGCATATTTGATCACAATCGGCTCATTAGAACATGCGATATAGTAAAAAACGCGCAAATAGACGTCCACGCGGGCGGAGCCGCGGGCAACAGCTAGTAGGTACAGAATATAAATGATTTTTGACTTTGACATTGTACACGAAAAAAGAATGTTTATTACAAAACATAAAATTTTGTAGGAAGATCCAATAATAGCCATTATTTAATATTATCATTATTATAAAAATAAAAATATTTTTAACAGATTTTATTGCGAATTATTTTATTCAATTATACGTCTGGCACGCAAAATAAGTAAGTATAAAAATTTGAATATCGAGCAGAAATAAAATAAATTGAAGTTTGAAATCGATTGCAACTTCTTCAGAGACTAAGTCGATTATTGTTTGAAATCGGTCAGGTTACGCATTTGGACATAACTATTTGACAGAAAATTGAAATGTCAAACGCAAAATAAAGGAGTGGATTGACTATAGTTTAAATAATATTCAATTTATTACATATATATCAGATATTACAGGCTATCATTTAATCCTCAATGTCAAATAAAAATTATCCAAATCATTTAATGTCAGATCTTAAGTAAAACTAAAATATTGTCAACATAAATATAATAATAAATTGGTAACATTCACATTAACTTAAATTATATTCAATTCATTACATCTATGTCAAACATTAGAGGCTATCATTTAAACAATCATCAATGTCAAATAAAAATTGACCATTATCATTTAATGTCAGAACTTTAGTAAAACTAAAACATTGTCAACAACAACAAGGTCAACATAAATATTACTTAATTTAAATTATATTAATTTATTACATCTAGGTATATCAAACATTACAGGCTATCCTTTAAAAAATCATCAATGTCATAATAACATTTCGAAATCAGTATGTCTTTTAATTCTTTTCTAAACAGATTATAGCTTAAGTCTTTAAGTGCATTTGGTATTTTATTGTAGATTTTAGGGGCTAAACAGAACATGCTTTTCCACATAAGTGCTGTTTTGGCACTCTGAATGCGTAGTCTGTAATTATCACGTCTACTACGTTGGACACCATTCGAAAGCCGTGGAAACAAATTAGGGTTTTGCTTGACAAATAAGGCCATTTCCAAAATATATAAAGACGGTAGTGTTAGTATTCCATGCCTGATGAAATAAGGTCTACAGCTGTCAGTGAATTGCAGTCCAAACATAACCCTTATACACCTCTTCTGAGCTAAAAATGCAATCTCTCTGTCAGTAGAGTGGCCCCAGAATATTATACCGTACCTTAATATAGACGCTACAAGACCATGATATGCAGTGAGTAGTGTGTCCGTACTAACTGTTGGAGCAAGTTTATAAAGTGCATATGAGGCACTGCTGACTTTTTTCCGTAACGCTTCTATATGATCTTTCCAGTTTAGTTGTCGATCAATAATAATACCTAGGAATTTTATTTGTTTACACTCGTCTATAGTGTGGTCATTATACTTAATATTTATATCGGATGTCGATGTTTGCCTTTGACTAAAGTGCATTATTTTTGTTTTATTATAATTAATTCTTAAATTATTATCTTCCAACCATGTTATCATAGAACCCAGGGAGCTGTTAATTTCCGATTCGTATTCGTTAAGAAGTTTACATTCTATTGCCAATGTGCTATCATCGGCAAAAAGTGTCATATGATGGTTTGTTATCTTAGGAAAGTCATTTATATATATTATAAAGAGTAAAGGGCCTAATACACTGCCCTGGGGCACCCCAAATGACAAGTCACGTTCTCTAGATGTGTATATTTTCTCAATATGGGTCTCAGTATCAATTCGTGTGATTGTAACTTGTTGCTTTCTATTAGAAATATATGATTTCAATAGTTTTAAAATATTTCCCCTGATACCGTAAGCTTCTAATTTTGCAAGTAATATTTTATGATCCACATAATCAAATGCTTGCGTCATATCGCAATATATAGCTGACACTGGATTTCTGACATCCACATTTTTTATGATAGTAATTAAAAAATTATATATGGCCATATTTATCGTCTTACCTTTTCTGAAACCAATTTGTTCCTTGCATAAAATATTATTTCTTTCAAAGTAAGAATACATGTTTTGGTAAATAAACTTTTCAAATATTTTTGATATAACAGGGATAAGGAGGATGTTATCTCACAACCTTCATCATTATTTTAATTGTAGATATATATGCACATTAACACGGGTAAAAAAATTCTTCATAGATTGTCATAATCATAATCATTACCTTCAAGACAAACTTCACGGTTTCTAGATATGGGTGTAGGTGTATATGCACTTCGCCGTGCCTCTTCGCAGCCAGGTGTAAACAAGTACGAAGAGGTACGGCGAAGTGCGCAACGGCAACCGTGATTTTTCAGAGTCCTTATGTGTATTGCCGTGACGTGGATGATATTTTATTTAAAAACCATGTGAAGGATTTTTTTTCCGAAAAATGAATTAGCAATAATTGACTTAAACATATTAGCGGCCACATTTTGATAGGCAACCTAGTAAATATATGTTCTTCTAATCATAAATATGCGTAAAATTTGGTTTTTTACCAAATAATCGATGCATGCATGATTCTGCAGATCAGCTGTTGCAATACTTTGTAATTGTGGATTTTCTATCTGAAATATTTTTAGTGAATTTTTAGAAGATTTTCTTCTTCTCTATAGAATAATTTTGGGGTAAAAGGTTGTGAGATAACATCCTCCTTTTCTGAAGGTGATTAAAACGTAATAAAAACGTACTGTTTTTATTACGTTTTAATCATTTGTAAAAAAAATCTGGCGTTCAAGAAAATGTATGCGCAGTATCCGGACCCCACTTGAAACTACTAGCCAACCTCTGAATGTTTCTCATATTTCCGGTTCGACATGAGAGCTTAAATCGTACTCCCTAAATCCCCATGTATGCTATATATCTGGAGAAAAGATGCGGGTGTACTTTTAAATGTGCCATCAGCAAATAGATGTTTAATTGTTGGAATTATCTCTCTAGTTTATTTAAAAAAAAAAGTATAATTCGATATTCACCGTAACTATAGTCGGCCAATAGGATATTTCGACTTCACTGTTGTTGTTGACGCCTAATTTTAAACTACGTTGTTTCGTTTTTTATACAAACCTCTTTTTAAAGATTCATATGGCGTGCAGTCTTGCTACTAAATTTAAACCTTTACTCTTTACTCTGCGTGCAAAATTTTTGAAAATACTTAAAACCTTCTAAAATCTATCTATAAAATAGGCAGATTTTCAAAAGATGTAACATTCTTTCTGCATTCACCAATTGCTAACAATATATTACATGCATGGTCGGATTTGCAAACTTCTACATGTGGATGACGCTTTATGATATTATCCTGAAATAACATTAAGAAACAGAATTATAATGGGGTATTGGTACTTATGTAAGTGATGTACTTTTGGGATAATCATGAAGCTATAGATAAACATGGAGGCCAAACCGGGAAGAACAGCTTGATCCAAATACCTACATGTCTCTATCTCCCTCTCTGTGGGCCGACTTCTCTTTCGTGTATTTGTACAATGTTGCTATCTTCTTATTAGTATCTCCTAGTAAATTATAGAAATAGACCATACTAACCAAAAATGCAAGTAAAATGATTTATAAATAACTCTATAGTTCGACTACGATTATTAATGTGGAAATTGAAAAATTGTATGTCATTTATTATGCATGATGGGGTTATCGAATCAGGAAATCAGTGAATTAAATTGCCATTGTCTATGGATTCAGTACGTAATGTGGCAACATTGGTACTACATGTCAACTATTAATAAACAATATGGCGGTTGTTTATTATTGTTTCGGTTTTAACATATTTAAAGTTAATTATAAGTATAAACTCAAAAAATGGTGCAAAATTGTGTAGTGCATGGTTGCGGTAGTACGTGGCGTCAAGGATGTGATATAAAATTCCACGCGTAATTGTTTAAACTTGTTTAAATGGTGATTTCTTGCTTAGAAGGTTATCATACTTAGAAAGAGAAGTCGGCCCACATAGAGCAAGATAGTAAATACAGACTGAGCATCAAGTAGGTATTGGAAGTGTGGCCTCCATGTTTATCTATAGCTTCATGGGGATAATATAAAATGGGAAAATACCTAATCTATCGTTAAAGTTCCCCCGCACAAAACTTTGATTTCCAATAACGACACCGCCATAGGATTAAACCCTGCTTGCATGTTGTTTCTTATGATACTTAAAATCCGTCGCATAATAATCTGTTTTTATTTTAATATAATGTAATTCACCCACTTCCATGATCTACGACAAACTGTATTTAATAGTTATTATTATTTATTACATATAAATATAATATGACGCATATTAAATTGACATTACCTATAACGTAGTTGTGATTTATGATTAAGCCAGGAAAGTTATGTTTGGATCTTTACAATAGATTATAGTGGACTGGTTGAATTCCAAAAAAATCCACTTACAATCCACAATTTGTCTTGAAGACATAACTTAGCTAAAAACCTAGCTATTTCATGGCTCTGCGGACTAAGGTCTAACTTTTTATTAGCTGCAGTAAAATGACGTTTTGTGGGTTGCCGGTGTTTGAAGAAAAATAAATAGGGATGTAGCTAAATGAGTGAATCATAAATGAATGAACAGTTTGGTTTTGTGTTTGAGATTTAATATTAAGTTGTAATGTATTTTTTTATTCTATTATTGTTACTATACTAGAGGATTGATCTTTTTTATTGGAAGTATAGGGAGGTACATTTAAAATGAAACAAAAATGCCATAATAATGTACTTTAATCAATCTTTTTCGGAATTACTGTCACTGTCGCTTTCGGTAACACTAATAATAAATCTATCTGTCACTTCATCTATAATATGATCGAGGTGGCACATTTTGTCTTTCACTTTTATAGTGTGAGACACACAGTCACTCCACTTAGCCGGTGTCACTTTGTTTATACCTTACCTAAATTATAGATTCATTTGTAACAGCACTACGGTGGTATCGTGGGGAAAAATAATTATGTCCGTATGAATTGAGGAGCTCTCCAGATTTATAAAGGAAACTCGCACTCTTATTTAGTAGGGAAGTAAATAATTTTGTAGCCCGAATTCTGAAATTTGTAGTATAATATATTTAAAGTTATATCAATTTGAATGTGGCTCCTCAATCCAGACGTCTGAATTGAGGAGCCACCTGAAACACGAAAAGTATTTCATGTATATCTTTGAAAATGTTGTATCATTTAGTAGTAATTGTGTATAGTGTCTACTAAAAATCTGAGCTCTGTACTGTTTATATTCAAGAATATACAATACGTTGAATGTGGCTCCTCAATCTATACACAAGAGCCTGAATTGCCATGAAAGTTATAGGTGAATTTATATTCCACTCTAAAGACATATAGTAGTATATGTGTTTGAATTTGTAGCATATATGGACAGAGTAGTAAAACTAAATGAATTTAATAAATAAACGTATTTCATTTGGCTCCTCAATCCTGACGTTTGACTGACGATAATTGACTGTACCCACCTGAGTTCAAAACGGAATAAAATACCAGAGACACTAACATATAGTAGAAATGTCTACTAAATGCTTATGCACAGATCAATATTGTATATGTTCGGTATCTGAAAAACAATTGCTTCTGAATATTGGCATTCAATAGTCTGATTTTGATACGACATGTCTTCTTCTGAAGATGAAGATGTACTAGCACTAGTGCATCTTGCAAATATACAGAGGGTTAGACGTTACTGGATACATCCAGTATGGCTAACCAATGAAGACAATAGATTTTTTAAAATAATGGAGGACCTACACAATTACCCAGATCGTTTTGCCACAGTGTATAAAATGACTCCACAGTGTTTTAATATTATCATGTCCAAAGTGAGAAATGCTTTACAGAGAAAGCACACAAATTGGAGAACATCTATTAGTGCTGAAGAAAGATTACTTATAACGTTACGGTAAGTGAAAAACATTATTATCTTTATTAATAACTTTAATATTAATTGAACATTATGTTACCTACATAATAAGGTATAACTTTTGATGGAGAATGGTCCGGTAAATTAAGGTCTTCACGCTGCATTGCTTGTCCGAGAGCACTGGCTTGAAATGCACGCCCGTCACTATTTCTTCCGTATTCTCCAACATCTATCGTTATAAATAACCCATCAGCGTCTACCAATGCTAATAACACAATCGAAAAGTATCCTTTGTAATTTATGTACGCTGATCCCGAGTTAGATGGAGCTTTTATTCTAATATGTTTGCCATCCAAACTTCCCACACAATTCGGTAAATTCCAAAGAGTTTGGAAACGCGCAGCTATCTCTAGCCATTTTTCCACATTGGGTGTAGGCATATATTCGGGTTGTAATGTTTGCCATAGAACTTGACAGGTATTATGTACTATTTCTCGAATTGTAGATTTTCCTCGTAGAAAGTTAAAAATAAAATTAATTATTTTATTTTTACTCTTACCTTAACGTAACAGCGAGTCTTTCCATTGGCGATATAGATTGTCTCCAGTAAGTGTCTTTTTTTCTCAAAGCATCTTGTAGCTTTTGTAGTAGCAGGTGAAAAGTAGATTCTGACATTTTGAAGTAATCATAATAATATTTAGGGTGTCGCGTGAGTTTCTGGCATAATGTGTGAAATTCTCCTGCAGTTTCTCCATCTTCCCACAGCTCACATACCCAAATACGTTTTATTTCCTGCTGATAGTGTTCTTGGTCATCTGCTTCTTCGTAATAGATTTTGCTTTCACTTTTCATTTTCTCCCATACTTTCATAAGTGATTCTTTTGTCCTAAAGAAAAAAAATCTAAATTACATATACCTGAAGAATAAAATTTCAAACATACTGTTAATTGTATAAATTATATATAATTATCACACCTGTAAACGGTACCGGTAGCATTAAAAGATGCTGCAAGTTGAGTCCAAGCAAGGTTCTTTGCTGCATTTGCACAACCATCTGTTTTTTTATTTAGTATCGTGTTTTTAGTTATGTTATGTTATGTTATGTTATGTTATGTTATATTTTTAGTTACTGATCAAAGGGGTTTTACACATCAAATTATTTTTAAAAATTATATGTAATTACTTAATTAGGCTTGAAATTCCGAAATGAACTGTGATAAGGTGGAGTCATCTTTATGTACATTTTTGTTTTCTGTATCCTTAGAAGAATTTTGATTATTTGTAGGATTCAGAATACTCTCGGATAAAGTTTCAGGCTCTGCTGATTTTCCTCGCATACTCGTTGGAGCACTTGTAGATGTATATGGACTTGGTTGTGTAATTTCTGGTAATTCTTCATGCACCTGTAAATTACATCCTGTTCCGGCAGATGGGGTACTTGTCTCAAAAATTATTTGTACATAATTTTCAACATTTTTTACTTCCATATGTCGCTCAAACTGCTCAAACATGATCATTTCATATTTTTGTACAATACTAAATATGTCAGTCTTCGCTAAGTTTTGGCAATACGGTGTAAGATTTTTAAGAGTGGGAGCAATGCCATGCAGAAACTTGTCAATAGGATGTTCCGCTGTACTGTAATATTGATTTTTCTTTAATACATACTCCAGCAAAGTAGCAGCAGCAGACTTAGGTTTGTCACTTGTTTCCTGAGAAGATGCAAGAGAACTTGAAGATGCTGCTGGTGAAAGTGATCCTGTTCGATGGGATGAATGAACTGGCGATGGAGTAGATATTACCACCTCTTCGTCCGCCAAAGCTGATGGAGACTGTGCAGAGTGTGGAGAATCACTGTTCAAAACCGTATCTAAAGTACTATCTTCACTTTCAGCACTTATATTGCTAATTGTTTCTCTTTCTTGAAAATATGGCCGAAGAAATGACAACTCCTCATGGTATTTATAACGTTTTTGTGATTCACGTCCTTGGCCACTTCTCGTTGCTGTATTCTTTATGGATTTACGGTAATGATCCCGAATATTATTCCACCGCGATTTGCACACCGATGCTGGAAAGATAATAAAACAGTTAATTTAACATTTTTGTTTGTTACAGGTTCCTGACAACAGGAGATTCATTTAAAACAATTGCGTTCAGCTATCGAATGGGGTTTAGTACTGTGCAGGAAATTGTAACGAAAACTTGTAAATGTATAGTTGACACAATGATGAGTGAAATGCGGACGACTTCAATACAAATTGGAATTTTCCTAATTGCATCGGAGCTCTTGATGGAAAACATTTTAACATCCAGTCACCGCCCAAGGCTGCGTTTCCACCAGAGATGTGCGAGGATGCGTAGCGAGGGATGTGTTTGTAAAGAACCAATAGAATCGCTTCATTTACCTCACCTCGGTCAGCACAGCTCTGGTGGAAACGGCTCAGCACAGCTAGATTTTTGTGCATACAAAACAAGTGAGGGATGTGTGCGAGGGATGTGTTGCGAGGAATGTGTGCGAGGTATGTGTTGCGAGGAATGTGTGTTGAGAAAGATGTGTTGCGAGGTTTGCGCATACTGTACCAGCCAGTCCATAGACGGAGTTTGTTGGAAGTAGAAGTGCGCAAAATAGATAATAATATGGATAATTGGAAAAAGAAAATACTTTTATATTTAACAATTTGTGATGAAGAAATGGAAGCAGAAGATACGGAGTTTATTAGTTCTATAATTTTGGCAATAGAAGAACACACAGGTTTTGGATACGTAACCATATTAAATATCATCGATTACATGGAGAATTCTTTACCTTTTTTTATACGGCTGATGATGAAATATTCGAAAATTCTTATCGAGTATCTAGAAGTAACTTTTATGAGTTACACAATTTGATTGAGAACATTATCAAGAAAGAAGACACTCACTACAGAGAATGCATCAGCACCAAGGAAAAATTGGCGGTATGTTTAAAGTAAGTAAAATAGTTTGAATCAATTTTGTCTTTATTAAACATATTAATTGAAAATTACAACATAATCTGCAAAATAAGTAGACAACAAGTTCCTCTTTTTCATGGCAAATTAGGCTCTGTTCCTACTTTGTTTGAAGTATTTGGCGTTTGTAGGTCTGAATGTTGTGTTCCCGGAGATGCTGGTTGTTCAGCTACCAGTTGGCAAGACGAATGCATCTGGTCCGCTGTTTTATTTGTATTCCTACCAGAGCTTGAAGAATAACCAAGTTGTTCAGGATCCAGCTGAGGCGGCAAATCCATCTGGCCTGCTATATTACTTGCGT
Source organism: Lithosia quadra (assembly GCA_963576445.1). NCBI lineage: Eukaryota > Metazoa > Arthropoda > Insecta > Lepidoptera > Erebidae > Lithosia > Lithosia quadra. Next base: position 5,797,849 of record OY754892.1, read on the forward strand.
TGGTACCAGAGCTTGAAGAATAACCAAGTTGTTCAGGATCCAGCTGAGGCGGCAAATCCATCTGGCCTGCTATATTACTTGCGTTGGTACCAGAGCTTGAAGAATAACCAATATTTTGATTATACCACGACAGCACGTAAGATTCTTCGGGTTCGCTAATCATATTAAAAAGTTTCCTTTTTAAAGGAACTTGCATGTAATCTGGTAATTTTTTAAATGTTTTCGCCATTGAAAGAAAAAAATGATCAGTATCATCGCAGTCCGTTGGTTTTAAAAGTTCTCTTAATTCTTGCCTTTCTTTTCGAAAATCTTCTTGATTTTTCATATGTTTTTGTATTAAAATTCTTTTTAAAAATCGCCTTTTTTCTTCTTTGATGATGACGGGGTGACCGAATCTGTTGAAATGCCTGAAGTTGAGGCTATTTCGTAAAGATTATTGGGATTGTCAGCTTGATTTGGTGTATGTTCAGTGCTCTGCGAAGAGTCATCTTGGTTTAATGAATATTGAGTGCTTTGCGAAGAGTCATCTTTATTATTTGGTGACGAAATATCCTCTTTATAACTTGACTCTCTATCTCTGTTGGCCATGTACGGTAAAAGAAATTCCATCAATTTTTGGTATTTCCATTCACGTGTTTTGGTTGTAGCCTGTCCGCTTTTTTTAGATTTCTGCCTCTTTAGCGCGTCCCGATGGCTATCCCGTAGTTGTTTCCAACGATACTTTGCGCTTTTCACTGAAATAATAGAAAATTATGATTAGGAATATACATTTTTTATACCAAGCATATTGTCTTACAGATCGCAAAAAAATCAGTAACAGGTAAAGAGTACTTTTTTATTTGTTAATTAATTTTTTTACTATTATTATAAACATTCCTTTTTTTGCAGGTATTTATCCACGGGCTCGTCGTTCACACGATTGGCAGAAAATTTTAGGATTGGAGTAGCAAGTGTGTCGAGAATTGTGGCAGAAGTTTGTAATGCTCTTTGGCTTGTTTTACAACCTCTTGTTATTCCAAAACCTACCAAAAACGACTGGAAGCGAATAGCAAAGGATTTTCAAGAGCTATGGCAGTTTAAAAATTGTTTGGGGGCTCTAGACGGTAAACATGTTTATATAATGTGTCCTGCAAACACTGGGTCCTCTTTTTTAATTACAAACAAAGATTTTCTATAGTGCTTATGTGCTTAGCTGACGCTAGGAGAAAGATTATAATGGTTGATGTGGGATCCATGGGAAGATTTAGTGATGCTGGAATATTTGATGATAGTGTTTTTGGAAAATATTTGAAAGAAAAAAGATTGAATCTTCCAGAACCTGAACCATTATATAAAAGAGGTGAACCAGTACCATTTGTATTCATTGGAGATGAGGCTTTTCCTTTGATGGAAAATTTCATGCGCCCATATCCGCGGGACCAGTTAGACCAACAGAAACGTATATTTAACTATAGACTTTCGAGGGCACGTCGCATTGTGGAAGCTACATTCGGTGTATTGGCACGAAAGTGGTATGTGTATCGTAAAGACTTTGAATGCAGAGTGGAAACGTAAAAGCCTTGCATTGACAAAATCGTAAAAGCCACATGTGTAATGCATAATTTTTTAATTGAAAGACAAACTAATTATTTGGATTCCATTGATAACACAAATACAAGTACTCTTGTATCCGTTCCTAGCATTTCCGTCGTCGAGTCAAGTGATGGTTATGAAGTACGAGAGAAATACTGCTCTTATTTCAATAATCAAGGAAAAGTGTCATGGCAAGATACTCGTATTTCGTCACGAATTCATCGCACACAATAAATACCCAAATATTGTAACTTGTATTTTTATATACCTGATTTTAATACATGATTATTACTTACCATCTTTATATTTTATTTCTTTGACTATTTCCTCCCACGCTGCGTCCTTAGTTTCATTACATTTGTAAAATGACAAAGAAGTGTTCCACAAACACGGAAACTTTTTAACGGCATCAATTAATTTTTCGTCCATTATGCCACGCAACCGTACGACATGCGTACGACTACAAGCGCTTACGACAGCAAAGTGAGACGTGAGCCGCAGCGGCAGGCAGGCGTTCGCGTTACTCCGCTCCCACTACACCGCACCCCCGTCGACACATTTCACAGCTTCACAACGCATCCTCGCGCCACACATAAATGCGCATTTTCACAGCTCCGCTACACATCCTCGTAGGCACATTATCATCGCACAGCTTTGGTGGAAACACCCACACATTTTCACAGCACAGCTAGACATCCTCGCACGACACATTTCCATCGCACATCTCTGGTGGAAACGCAGCCTAACAGTGGATCACTATACTTCAACTACAAAAAAACATTCTCAGTTGTGCTTATGGCGTTAGTTGATGCCAATTATAAATTTACAATTGTCAATGTTGGTTCTTATGGAAAGAATAGTGATGGAGGAATTTTTGCGAACTCTAATCTAGGAAAAGAACTTCAAAGAGACAACTTGTCTTTGCCTGGAGCTTCGTATTTACCAGGCAGTTCAACAACAGCTCCATATGTTCTTGTAGGAGATGAAGCTTTCCCTCTCAAAACTTATTTAATGCGACCATATCCAGGGACCAATTTGAGCACCGATAAGCGAATTTTCAACTATCGTTTATCTCGTGCAAGGAGGGTAGTAGAAAACACATTTGGGCAGTTGACATCAAAATTCCGAATTTATAATAGACGCATTCAAGCTTTACCAAAAAATGTTGATAATATAATACTTTCTACTTGTATTCTTCATAATTTTATAAAAAAATATGACAAAGAAACAAATTTCTTTGCAGAAGTTGCAAGCACAAACGAAACTCTTGGAGCATACGACGATTTACCAGCTGTCGGTTTAAATGCTTCAAGAGAGGCTTTTCTTGTACGGGATATGTTCAAATCTTATTTTATTTCTCCGGCTGGCGCAGTGCCTTGGCAAAACAATAGAATTTAAGTTGTTGTCTCTATAATACCTTACATTTGTAGTTGGTAGGTAACTCCCGCGCAATACTAGGTACTTCTACTATACACATAATAATGTATTAGTGGGTTTATGTATGTACAGTTAATTTTTTAACTATGTACAAACGAAAATGGGGGATAGTATTCATGAAAATGAACAACTTCAAATTGGGAAAAAATCAACATTCATCATACACAGTGGTAAATAATGGATTAAAATGTATGAAACAGCTGTTTTTATTTCGCGATTAGACATGGGCCCCCAAAGTAAAAGTTATTCATTTTGATGAGTACTACCCACCATTTTCGTTCAAACCATCCTGTATTTAATATATTCATAAACGGCCTGTATATCAGCAATAAAGATTAAATAAACAATAAGAACCTACATTAATGTCTACAGAACAAAAAACATATAATAAAATGTTTAAAACGTACCTTCACACTTTAATTCTAATCCTATATTATCCCATATGATATTTTTCTTCTTAGAATTCAAATAATGTGGATTACGAAGATCGTAAAGTATAGCATTCTGCCGTACAAGTTCTATCAACCTTTCTGTATTCATGTTGCACTTGCAGATAAATCATTAACTTTAACAAAAATCGGATAGCACTGTCAGAGCGTCTGCGACCGAGCGTGCTCCGGGACACTGACGCCTGACACGGAGCTGTGTGAACCAGTTCATACAATTTGTACGTAACCGATTTTTTCCCCGTCCCTGACGGAACACGGCAGGGACGATTTCCCGGAAATGTGTGGATTGTAAGGTTGGGATTAAGACGGAATGAAACGCTCTGACTGCTGAATAAGTACTCATCATTTATTGGATAAACATCGGTATTTATATTCATACACTACACCTTCCCCGAAAGGAAAAATAAAATAATTAATATAATATTATTTTATTTATACAACCACTAAATAAGCAGTATCAGTATGTACTAGCCTAGATAACATAGGTATGGTATTTTATTAGCATCTACACATGTAATAGGTACATTGTATTGATACAATAAAACATAGTTGATCAAACAACATTTTTTAAACAATTTTAAAATAATTACAATAAAAAATTGTTTTAGAAATACAAGTGTGTATATAATGAAAGTATACAAGAATAAAATAATATATTGTATAAGTGTAAAAGAACAAATTTATAAGTAACAACAATAAGTGTCAATAGACTATACCACATTACACTTTGCATGTTGTACGATACAATTTTTGATGATACATTATGTATAATATGTATATTGGTTAACATCATTGTTTATGAGTAATACAACTTCGTTCTATTCTTATGAACTAAATCAGTTTTTCCGTTATCCTTTAATATTTCGACATTTGGTGCAACATCTTTAATAACCAAATATGGACCATTATAGATACTTTGGAATTTATTACCCGTTTCATTTTTCACTAAAATCAAGTCATTTTTCTTATACGTAATGGGATTACAGTTAAGGTCAAGTTTCTCTTTTCGCTGTAATTTACTTTGTAATAGGTTTTCATAAGCTTCTTTTTGGGATGTTTGTAATCTATACTTTAACTCAAGGGGGTAACTGTCATAGTTGTAAAGAGGATCTATTGTATTTTTAGTCAGATTGGAGGGAATGTTGCATTTTTTTCCAAATAATAGTTCAAAAGGTGTAAATTTAGTAGCAGTATGAACTGTTGTATTGTATGCAAAGCACCAAAAAGGTAACCATGTGCTCCATGAACTCGAATGATTGTCAGTTTGAATTCGTAAGAAATTACCTAAATTTTTATGAGTGTTTTCCAAGGATCCTATAGTTTCATGATGATATGCGGTAGAGTTTAAAGTAGATATATTTAGTAATGCACACATCTCTTTAAAAATTGATGATAAGAATTCGGAACCCCTATCAGTTGCAACCCTAGCTGGTATCCCAAATCTAAGTATAAAATTATTAACCAAGTTCTTGGCTATTTCTTCAGAACTTTTAGTTATCATAGGATAAGCTTCTACGTATTTACTTAACTCGCATTGGATAGTTAAAATATAAGAATTATTATAATTATCCTTATCCAAAGGACCTACGACGTCAAGAAAAATCTTTTCCATTGCCGAATTGGCTGTGGTGGTAATAACCATAGGCTCTTGAACATAATGAGAACTATGCTTCTGCTTTTGGCACTGTTCACATTTTTTAATAAATGTTGTAACATCATTTTCAAGACCGGGCCAAAAATAATATTTCTTGATATTATTATACATTCGTCTTATACCAGCGTGGCCACTCGTTGGTAAAAGATGAAAATCATTTAATATTACTTTTTGGTCGTCTTTATTATGAATTATTTTCACGTCATTTAAAATACATAATCGCGGACCGCTCCAATTCTTGTATGATTTAATTTCATTAATCATCTTTTGTATAATCGCATCATACATTTTATTTCGTATAAAAACTAACTCGTGCACGTTTATTTTCTCGCAAAAATTTCTCAGCTCCCTCACAAAAGCGGCTGGCGTCAGTTGTGATTGGAAAACTGGAATTTTTATAAATAATGTCATTCTTGATGACAAATAACAAAACACATCATTTTCTAAATCGAATGTGTTAGACCTACGTAGGTTTTTTAGTTTAAAATTGTCTAAAAATTTAAGTTCTACAGATTTCCTCGGTTTACTATGAATCTCTACAACTCTTGGTTGCGCAGGCCAATCGTCAGTAGGAGCCATAGCACTCGGAGGTATCAGTTTGCTACGTAATTCTTTACGTTTAGATCTTGTCATAACCGTGATAATGCTTTCGTGCATTGTTTTTAAGTCTGCTGATGTGACAGGCAATCGTGACATTGCATCCGCTGGGATATTATCTGAACCTTTAATATATTCCACTGTAAAATCGTATTCTTCGAGTAAAAGTCTAAATTTCATGAGACGACTAGATGGGTCTCTCATTCCAAATAAATATATTAGAGGTTTATGGTCAGTTTGAATTATAAAAGTTCGACCATACAAATAAGGACGGAAGTGTTTAACGGCCCACACTATCGCCAACAGTTCTTTTTCTACAGTGGGATAGTTGTGCTCCGCTTTATTTAAATTTCTACTTGCGAACGCAATTGGTTTCTTATTAAAGTTATACAAAACAGCTCCCAATGAGTGTTTTGACGCATCAGTTTGTAGTATAAATTTTTTATCTAACGAAAAATCTGGATATTGAAGTACTGGGGGGGAAGAAATAATAGTTTTTAACGTAGAAAATGCAGTTTGGCATGCATTGTCCCAGATAAACTGTTTATTTTTCTTTGTTAACTGGGTTAAAGGATAAGCTATGTTTGCAAAATTTTTGATAAATTTTCTATAGTAGTTTGCAAACGCCACGAATTTAATTAATTCATCTACGTTAGTTGGTACAGGCCAGGTACTCAATGCCTGTATTTTTGCAGGATCGGGAAGGACGCCTTCACCTGATATAATATGACCTAAATACAAAATTTCCTTTTTCAAGAAACTACATTTAAAAGGATTTAGCTTCAATTTTACCTGACGTAATCGATTGAAAACATCTAGAAGATTTTTATTATGATTTTGTAGTGAATTTCCGAAAACAACTAGATCATCTAAATATACTAGGCATTTTTCATATGTTAAGCCTGACATTGCAACTGTCATCATTTTTGAAAATGCATTAGGAGACGTTTTTACTCCCATTGGCATTCTCGTCATGCGGTACTGTCCCGAAACGGAAGCCTTACTTACGTCATTATTATCCGAAATTTTAAATTGTCCTGAACAAAATGCGGTATAATTACGACTGTCAATATCAAGATCACACTGATAATATCCACTAGAAAGGTCAAGAGTAGAAAAGTATATAGAACCTGAAAGTGAATCCAAAATTTCAACAATATTTGGTAGAGGAAATTTATCATCCTGTATACAATTGTTCAATTTTCTGTAATCGATCACTAGTCGCCATTTTTTATTACCTGAATTATCTAGTTTCTTAGGTACTAACAACAAAGGACTGGACCATTCGGATCGACATGGTTCAATTATGCCATCTCGTAACATATTACTAATCTGATCGTTTACTTCACGTTTTTGTGAATACGGAATTCTATATGGTTTACAAAAAACTGGCTGAGAATTCGGTTTTAAACTAATATTATGTTTATAAATAGAAGTTGTAGTTAACTGATCTCCTGGCAATAAAAATATATCGCTATATTTAGCACAAATATTTTCTATAGCGACTTGTTCCTCTTTATTCAAATGACTCAAATTTAATAAACTAAACAATCGTTTGACACGATCTGCATTTACATTTTTACATTGCTCAAAAGAACACAAGTTATAATCGTTAATTGATTGCATCTCAGGTTGAATATTATTAAGGCGAATTTCATTCTCACTGGTGTTTAATATTAAAATAGGTATCACACCATTTAAAGGTTTCACTAGTACGCTTGCTAAAAATATTCCGTCATGTAATTCAGACGAGCAAACCAGACATTCTTCTGTATAGTTAGTTTTTATATAATGAACTGATTCAGATCTAGGTGGTAATATAAAACAACGAGAATTAGTTCCTTCTTCAAGTTTAGATTTAAGAGGCAAAATAATATGTTTATTCGAGTTATTTTTAGTCAATGTTAAATACAAAGACTTCAGATCCAACACAGCATTAAATGTTGTAAGAAAATCTTGCCCCAATATAGCATGTGCCTTACATGGTAAGGAATTAAAAACATAAAACTTCTGCTTAAATGATTGTCCGGTCAAGTCCAAACAATGTCGCAGTGTAACATAAACATATCCGATTGCTTCTATTGCACCGCCGATTCCGCTTATCGTGATGCTCTCTTTATGGATGGGTATATTTAATTCAATAACATGTTTATATTTTATAGCACAAATGGAAGCGCCAGTGTCAATTAAAAATGTATAGTTATAATTTTCTACGTATAAATCAATGCAACAAGTACTATTACTTGCGCATATAAACCCTTTATTCACGAAAAAAATTACTTTGCTCACTAAATTCATTAGAATTAGTGACGTCATCATTTGCAACATTTATGTTTGCATTATTTCGACGCGTGTTTTGTTGACCTCGACCGCCGTCGTTATTTGACCTGCTATAAAAAGTAGTAGACCTACCTCGGTTCTGTGATGACTGTCCTCGTCTCTGGTCGGGACGACCACGAACTCCACGGTAGAACGTAGTTCCACGGTGATTGTTTGACCTGCTATAATTGTTAAATTGACGGGGGGCACCCCGATTATAATTATAACGTCCTCGATTAGGTGAACCTCGAAAAGATTTATTTCCCCTTTTATGGAATGCCAAAATATTACCTGATTGAGACGGAATAGCCATCGTCTCTTCGTCAACTGCTGACTGTACAGCGTCTTGTAAAGTATCAAATTTTTGAGCCGCTATGATGGTACTTAGACGCCTATTGCGTAACCCGTCGGCAAAACGTTTTATTGCTTGTTTTTCATTCAATGGTTGCAGAATTGCCAAATTTGCCTTGTTGCCGTCGGCTTGCGCGATAGATAAATCCATAAAAATTTCAGCTAATTGCTTGCCATAGTCGTCAATTGACAGTTGATCCTGTCGCAAAGTAAGCAGCTTGTTTTGCAAAGCTACAGAACTCTTTTTTGGTAATAAGATCATACGCATATCATATAATAATGTATCTACGGAATTATAGGTAGATTTGAGTTTTAGCTTGGCTGTTTGGGATAGTCGACTCTTTAGGACAAAGTTAATAAGACTAGCTTTAGATTGATCGTTATTCAAAGTAGAGCTATAATAATCAATGCCATCGATTAATTGTCTGGTCATCGATTCTTCGTTATTCATAATTGGTAATAAACTTAGGGCGGTTTTTAAGTTGAACTCCATCTTGGATTCAGTAATGTTTTTCGATGTTGAACCAAATGATTCACAAGTACGCGTCTCAGATGGACGCACATGCGACTTAATACAAAATTCCTTAATGTCGGAATAAAGTTTAGTAATTTGGTCACTACAAGATTGTATTAATAACAAACTTTCTCCACTAATTTCTTCGGCATAAATTTGTTTCGTAATATTAGGACTCAATGCTGTGTAACCAGTAAACAAATCAGTTGCTTCCTGTAATTTCTGTTTTAAACGTTCTGGCGTTCTCCTCTCATAAGTGAGTTTAATTAAATTTTCTTTAATAAGTTTTAATTGTTCACAAATAGTCTGAAGCTCATGAGCCATAATATTACAGCATAATTAAGTTTAACATAATTCTTAAAATACGCGAGCATAATAGGTAGATATATCATTACCTCATAGTATATAAAATAACGTCGGGTTACCTTTCACGACACTTGCACGAATTTTATTTTTATATTTTTAACACGAACACTGGGTTTTTTGTTTTTGAACACTAGTTTTTGGTTTTAATGTTTGTCAAAACTCGAAGTACTTGGCTGTCCAGCTGTGCACGCGGAATATCTCACATCACCCACAGCTACGGTCTCTCTGCGCCTGGAAAATGACCTTCTCAAATTGTCACGTAGTAGTTGGTCATTTATCCATCCGTGGTGACATTTCTTATAACACCTCCACAAGAAGTACGCTCCGACCAACATACTCAGTCCAAGGAGCATCACCATCACAGTGCTGATTGTTGATATATGGAACTGCAGCTGCTCTGTGCTAGCTCCAATAGAAGATCCAATACCATTTTGGTTAATCACGACCTCTTCAGGTTTTTGAGAGTTTGAGTTACACATTGCAATATTATTGAAATACTCGGACCACACACGATCGATAGGTAATCACGCTTAAAGAGTTATATCGTATCACACCGACACCGACTGTCACCCGAAACGCCATACCAAACCTGGCGCCTGGCAGGGTCGCCATGTAAGGTTGGGATTAAGACGGAATGAAACGCTCTGACTGCTGAATAAGTACTCATCATTTATTGGATAAACATCGGTATTTATATTCATACACTACAGGATAGCGCTTTTATCTTTCTCCTCCAATGTAAAATTTTGACTCCGTTTCCTTTTCTTGGCCATTGTGTGATGATGATACTTAAAAATGTGATCTCAACGAAGGTAAGTACTTAACTGGTCAGGTCAAACAATAATAAACTAACATGTGAAACATGTGCGTGCGGCGCGGCGTGGTATTTAAACTATTTTGACAGTTGCCTTGTCAGTTTGACATTTCGCAGCATTGGAATTTAGCTATTTAATCATCAAATAAATGTATTGTTACTTATCCCTAGAAAGATAATCATATAGGAACTAGCGTTAAAGATAATCATACGTCTGTCAGATGTGTGTTAATGCCGTAGCCAAATGGAAAAAGTAAATCGCTATCGAATCGTATCGAATAGAATAGATTAGGTCGACCAATCACACTCCAGCTCGTGATTCCGCCGCGGCGCGCGCATCGTACGCTGGCGACGAGCTTGTATGTGATTGGTCGACCTAATCGTTTCTATTCCGTAGCGGTTTACGCTACGGAATACACTGTCATTTGTCTACGGGGCACGTAATTATATTTTTTATTCGGCCAATGTAGTTTTTATCATGTTTTATAGGTTTATATGGTTGAGGCGCATAATGACAAAAATGCAAAATGACAGATTCGTAAAATGACAGACGATATTAATGATTGTTAATATAGGTACTATTAAGACGAAATGAAATGATCATTTAGCAAAAATAAAGTATAATAGAATAATTACAAACAAAAATCGTAAACTTCTTTACAAATCAACAAAAAATTCATGTCGGACTCGTGGTTACCCTGCTTTGTTACCCTAGGGTGACCACGAGTAATTTCAGTTACTCGTGGTCACCCTGCGTGGGGTGACTAACAGTACATTATAAAAACACAGGACTCGTGGTCACACTGCTAGTGTTGGGAAATCATGATTATAATGTTGAACAAGAAAAATATTATTTATTTAAAATGGCTTTATATTTAACGCAATATTTCTAAAAAATGGCCAACAGTTATTTGGTTATGAAGTAGCTGCATTTGTGCATTCAAAATGATATCATCTTTTTCCTTTTCTGATTGTTTTCGTTCGTTTAGGCTGATATTTGCTGTTTTATTATTAGTTAGATTTACCGTTATATCGTCAAGTAGAACAAAAAGTAATTTATATATTGTGACATAGTTCTTGTTAATTTTTTTATTTATTACTGAATTATAACTTGCTGCGACGTTGTTTTCATGTACGCCATAAAAGCGTTAATTTTCTTGTTATTTATATTAGCAGTTTGCAATTGTACATAATCCCAACCCTCTTTTATTTGGCTCTCAGGCAATAATGGAAGAGCGGTGCACAATATTCACAATACGTCGATAAAGCTTTGATTTTATGCCTATATGTTTAGCCTTTCACCACAAACTATTCGTGAAATGGTAGTAACATTTTTTAATTTTGATATTTGGGAAAATAATTCTGAGAGCATTTGAAGTTGCTACTTCAAAGTCTAGATGGATCTTATCCGGTTTCCATTGGGGAAATTCAACGTGCAACATATCAAACAAAGCCGAAAACGTGCTTTCTTTTTTGTCACTCTGTAAGGCAAATATAAGTGGAACAACATTCGTTTTTTTGCGATGTACTACCCGAATCACCGTAAATAATAAATAACTGGTAAAATGGTTTGGGTGCACTTTTGAACGTGCCGTCACAGAAATATTCTTTCACTTCACCTAATATCTGTTTTGCTTCAACAGAACAGAACACCAATATTCTGGTACCCTCGTAGTCATAATCAGCCACTTTAAAATTGTTAGATGGTGCAGGAACTTCAACATCTTGGCTTCGTAAAAACTGTTTTGTGCATTTGCAGTTTACGTTTTCTTGCCGAATATAAGCTGCACTTAACATTGCGAAACGAAGGTACTTCAGTAACTAGGTGAATGCCTTTGTCATAAAGAGCTTTTACATTCTTTTTGTAAATCTCAGGCATTGAATCAGCTGAAGTACCAGCCTCCTCCTTCATATGATCTATGGACATCGCTAAGACGTTTTTGGCGTAATTTTAAATTACACTCCTCGGCATGGTCGACATGTTTTATGATTAGATCATCCTGAAAAAACGACGAACAATACTAACATACTCATGATATATAACACTACGCCTTGAGAAAAAGAAATAAAAAACTAATTAATCATCATATTTATATGTAGGGCGACGTTTGGTGCTTACACGTAGTGCGTCTACCTCGGATAGGCAGTGATTCTTTTTAAATATCGTGTTTTAATATATATATATATAAAATGGAGTGTTTAAGATGAAAAGGAAAAGGTACATACCTTAACAGAGAGAGTCACCGACCCCATACATTTAAGTTTTCGGCGTTGGCTACAAAACCATAAAGAAGTTTGGCTTGCATACATTTTATGTTTATGGTATTGGTATCCATCGCTTAAGAATACTTCACCACGTTTTCGTTTAATTGTACCCATTTTCAGTATTTTTAATTCAATTATTGTTATTACAATTACAGTACCGTACAAATTGTTGCTATAAGACAGCATAAATCTGACAGCAAATCTGAGAAATCCAAATGACAACTTACATGCCATTCACCTACAACGAGTTTCAATAAATATTTATCAAGGAGATTGTACTACATATTGACCAATTGAATACTTTATCTAACGGGTACTACACTATCTAGATTCAGTCAAGTACGATCCTTTTCATAGTAGGGTAACGACGAGTAACTGAAATTACTCGTGGTCACCCTAGGGTAACAAAGCAGGGTAACCACGAGTCCGACGGGGTATTTACCATGAAACTTTATATATGTACAATAAAGAATAAATACAAATACAAAATACAAACTTTAGAAAGAAGCTAAGTAGTGGGACTAGCTATTTTAACGATGGTATAAGGCCCTTCGCCCACGGCGACTTTTTGAAGCGATGCTGTAGCGATGCTGTCGTGCATCCGTATCGATACAGTCGCGAAGCGGTCGCTAGCTGTGTGCCCTCGCTCACGGACACAGATACAGTCGCGATGCAAACGCGATACTGTCGCGCTTCTGTTGCGATGTAAACGCGATTCAAGTAACGGCTCAAAAATATTTACGATCACTACAGTTACAAGATGGACTCCGTTGAGACAACATTAGTCACGTTGTCTTTGGTGCTGCTTTTACGTAAGCAGTCGAAGCGTAGGCAACGAAAGCAGCGTCAATATTGGATGCATATATGCAGTAATCTCTCTTTATTAAATATAAAGAGAGATTACTATGTGGACATCATGTTGTAACAACGTTTAAAATACTAAAAACCTATGATCTCAAATTTAGAAGTTGTTATAGAATGTCGTATTCGACGTTTTGTGAATTGCTTTCCATTGTAAAACCAGAGTTAACACGCAAAAACACAGTGATGAGACAGTGTATATCAGCTGAAGAACGACTAACAATGACTTTAAGGTAAGAAAAACCAAATTTTATGTTAAATATCTTTTAATTCAATATTAATCATAAACATATTTTAATTTCATGCTTTTTACTTTACGGCGAATATAGGTTTGTGATAATAGAATCTTGTGTACAATCATCATTATTGTAATTATATTCATTATCATTACTTTGCAATAAACTACTTGCAGTATTTACGTTGGCACCTGCAGGCGTTGGTGGCGAGTGGTAGCTATTCATTAGCTGCGACACGCTACTTTCAGTGCTTGTACGAGCAGGAGTTGTGTGGTAGCTTTGGTATCCAGACTGATATCCATAGTGACTGGTGTATCCAGACGTTTGTGTCATATTGTTATATTTGCGAAGCAAATTTATAATTTCAGCTTTCGCATCGAGTTTATATTCTTCCTTTATGGTATTAAAATGTGGAAAAAGCGAGAGTAAAAAATGTTGATCTGGATGTTGAATGGTGGGCGTGACTGTGTTCAATTTCTTAGTTAGAACTTCGTATAATTTGTTTTGTGCATCATCAACGCCATTACTTGTTTTAGGCTTCTTTGATTTTGGAATAACAAAAGATTCCAAACAGCCTTCGGAGTCATTTTCTTCGGTAACTGTAGGTCGACTTGGCGGTCTGATTTCGGTCAAAGGTTGTAAAAACGACAATAGTTTATAGTAAACATATTGTTTTCTTGGTTTAGCCCCGGACCCACTGGGACAGTTTTTTTTCCTTTACCCGTTCTCTGTTGAAGGAATCTTTTAAACTTTTCCATTTTTTCTGGAGTTCAATAGCTGAAAAAAGATGTACAAGTTTATTACTTTTATGTAGTGTAGTAGTCCAAAACTACTACTAACATTTTTTATCTATGGTTATTAGATAACCTCTTTTATAATAACTGTAGGGACGCGTTTTGTTAGCAAATATAAATCAACTCATCGTTGCTTAAGTTTACATTAGTTTGATTGCATTTGAATACTTAAATATATTCTATTTTCGATTCTGGTTGCGTTCCTGGTGTCGTAATTGATAATTATGTACAACAGTTATTTATCGATGTAATTTATAAGATTGAACTTAAAGGACTCGGTTCCTATGCTGACAGTTGTCAATGTCAATAAGTGTCATCAATAGAAATTAATCATTCACTTATTCACTTCCTATATGGCCGTTGGCTATTGATAACCTTTTATTAGTTCATCATGCAATCATATTAGAAAATGTAATTGGAAGCCGATGAAGACTCCAAAGACGATGAATCGTTGAGTACTTCATCCATCCCGTCCAATAAGAAGAAAAGATTGTGGCGTACACCGAAAGCGAGTGTTGGCGTGTCAGCGACATATAATATTTTGGAAGCCACCTCGTGTCTACGGGATTAACTCCGTAGGCTGGATCAGTGGCGTGTTCCATGCTGCATCTGACGGCCAGATGCAGCGAGGCCAAGGAGCGGACAAGCCTTTAACGTCCACTTGCTGCGAAGCTGTGGATAGCCGTGGAAGAGACGGAGGCCGAAGGGCATCGAACTGCATCGTGTCGCCGTGGTGAGATCTGACATCCGTTGGATCCAGTAAGGTACCCATCCACGTTATTTCAATGGCCATTGATCTAGTGCTCGTGTTCGCGAACTTTCGATTGCAAAACGCAAAACGTGTCGCGTGTGCCGCGCGGTAAGTTGACCCGATGTCAACCTTTTCTTCGAACTGGACATTGCTCTAATCCTGTATATTTTGCAACCTGTAGTCCTGATAACTTATTGTATACCTAAAGTTTAATATATAAAATGTTCTTTGAATGTTATCAACCGCAATTTCATTTACTCTCCTGAGGTGCCCCAATGGTTCATCAAGGTAAATAAATATCTTCCAGGTACTATTCACAAGAGGTCCTTGAAACAATAGTTCAATGTAAACTGCCGAGAGACTGATCCGGAAGCACTATTTGTACAATTTTCTATATTTCAATATTGTAACGTACCTACTCTAATATCACACCCTTTATACATCCTTCTTATACCTTTCATATTTTCATACATATTTTTTATACGTTACAATTGGCGCCCGAACAATAATAATTACCTTTAATTTAAACCTATTTAACCATTGGTATGCCTCGGAGAAATTTTTTTTGTATGATGAACACTTTATTTTGATAAAATCAAACAGGTTGCTTAAACTATCTGTATCAATAATTATGAATAACTTAGTTTATTCTATCTTTATGTAGATTAACAACATATTATATACTTTAAATACAGATATTATTGGTTATTGTTTGCATAAGTTCATATTATGAACATACTTAACCTAACTTCTTATGATAACATTTGTTTACATTGGGTTATTCTGAAACTTTTTGCAATTTAGTTTGGATCACACCAACAAAGAATTTTAATATTTTATTGTTTACTGGCTAAATAGTCATATTGGTTCTCACTATACTGAGAAATATATTATAAACTTGTTTACTGTTTGTTGGGTGATTCTGCAATAATTTTCTTATTTTGTTTGAAATTTATACCAAATATAAATTTTTTCTTGTTTTTTTTTGGTCACTATGGCTGATGAACCAAGTGTTTCAAAGCCTTTAGCTGTTGATGATCAGCATCGTAACGTCACTCTTAGGGAACAACACCAAGATGTGTACCGAACGCCACCAGAACTCGACGATAGTACTAGCTGTAAATTACCTTTATGCCTAAAATTTTTTATAACGCTTATTATGCACCTCAATCTAATACAGTTGAGCGCTATAATCAAACTGTTCAAACTTGTCTTTCTCTCTTGGTTGAGGATGATCAGGGTAATTGGTCTAAATATATACTTCAAATACAGCTCTTTTTAAATACTTCTGTTAACATTGCTACTATTTATACACCATAGTTTTTGGCTAAAGGTAGTGAGATAGTCGCGGATGGTGCACTACATACATTAGGCAGTGCACCTGATTCGTTAGACAATCTTCAACTCTCAAGTAGGCATTCTAAAGCTGAAGCCTTGAATGATCTTGCTGATATTTTCCAACGTGTAAGTACTGCTTTGACCAAGGCGTACAAACAGAACGCTCACAGATATAATCTGCGCCGCCGTGAGCTCCGGTTAAGCGTAGGTGATATTGTGTGGAGGCGAAACTTTGTACAGTCAAATGCAGCTAAGTTCTTCTCGGCTAAGCTCGCACCGAGGTTTGTCAAATATAAAATTGTTGGCAAACCATTCGATGTGGTTTACCATTTAGAAGACCTCAATACAGGCATTATAGGGAGATATCATGTCAAGGACATAATTAAAACGCCAGGAGGTGTATAACGCAAGTGTGAGTCTGTACCTACAGGTGTATGTATATTTGTACCTACTTTTGTCTAACTGATGTTGACTTTTTAGTCAATGTCAAGTTACTTTTAGTACCTGCATATGTATAGATTCGCATGAGCAATGTATTTTTGTTAGTCTGTTTTCAACTTTTTTCTCAGTAATGAAAATTAAGTTTCAAAGATAGAATTTTTTTCAGACATGAAAATTTTTTTTTTCTGTTTTGACTTTTTGGTATTGGCAAGTGTAAATACACATTTCACAGATCCTAGATCTGCTTTTCTGATCATTTTTTGATCAGTACTTGTGCCAAACCAATTGAAACCAAGTTTCAATTTCCTTGTGATCACACTCTTTTTCAGACATGAAAATTTTTTATTTTCTGTTTTGACTTTTTTGTTTTGGCTAGTGTATATACACATTTCACAGATCCTAGATCTGCTTTTCTGATCATTTTTTGATCAGTACTTTTGCCAAACTAATTGAAACTAAGTTTCAATTTATATGTGATCACACTTATCTATACTCCTTGTATAGGATTCTTATTTTATGGATATCCACATATTATGACTATTCAGGAATTACTTGTTTCACAGTTTTTCTACCATTCTAGGTTTCAAAACAATGAAAAACAAGTTTCTTGCTTCAAATTTTTATGACTTTGTCTTAAAAATTCTCTTTGTGATTTTTCATCACTTTGTTTTTTCCTCACAATTTCTTAATTGATGTTGTACTCACGGCTTATGACTAGTCTGATAACACTTATTTGATAGTTCTTCAACCATCTCAGGTTCGAAAATAATTCATAATAAGTTGTTTTTTTTTCTGATACCATTTCTTAGACCTAGTCTATAGAAATTGGTTTCCTTGTTTTTCATATCTAACTGCGCAGTGGATATGATTAACTTATGTATATATCATGCATCCCAACAGTGTCTAGACCTGTTGTGGACTTGTATTAGTATAGTTCTAGCATAGTACACACAACACTCACTGGCTTGGGTAAGCAGTGTCGCTGCTGTTGTTTAGTATTTAACAATTGGATTGTGTTAAATCCTTAGTTAAGTTAATTTGTTAAGCTAGTCTTTTATACATCTTAGCTTAGTTTTTTTTTTTTCTTTTTCATGAGCATGCAAAATCTCATTGCTTGGTAAGCAGAAAAAACTTTTCATTGACATTCAAAGTTTTTTCCGGTTACCCCGGCTGCTTCGGATAAGGGGTTATCCTCTTTGCTCCGAAGGGGGGTATTGTAGTAGTCCAAAACTACTACTAACATTTTTTATCTATGGTTATTAGATAACCTCTTTTATAATAACTGTAGGGACGCGTTTTGTTAGCAAATATAAATCAACTCATCGTTGCTTAAGTTTACATTAGTTTGATTGCATTTGAATACTTAAATATATTCTATTTTCGATTCTGGTTGCGTTCCTGGTGTCGTAATTGATAATTATGTACAACAGTTATTTATCGATGTAATTTATAAGATTGAACTTAAAGGACTCGGTTCCTATGCTGACAGTTGTCAATGTCAATAAGTGTCATCAATAGAAATTAATCATTCACTTATTCACTTCCTATATGGCCGTTGGCTATTGATAACCTTTTATTAGTTCATCATGCAATCATATTAGAAAATGTAATTGGAAGCCGATGAAGACTCCAAAGACGATGAATCGTTGAGTACTTCATCCATCCCGTCCAATAAGAAGAAAAGATTGTGGCGTACACCGAAAGCGAGTGTTGGCGTGTCAGCGACATATAATATTTTGGAAGCCACCTCGTGTCTACGGGATTAACTCCGTAGGCTGGATCAGTGGCGTGTTCCATGCTGCATCTGACGGCCAGATGCAGCGAGGCCAAGGAGCGGACAAGCCTTTAACGTCCACTTGCTGCGAAGCTGTGGATAGCCGTGGAAGAGACGGAGGCCGAAGGGCATCGAACTGCATCGTGTCGCCGTGGTGAGATCTGACATCCGTTGGATCCAGTAAGGTACCCATCCACGTTATTTCAATGGCCATTGATCTAGTGCTCGTGTTCGCGAACTTTCGATTGCAAAACGCAAAACGTGTCGCGTGTGCCGCGCGGTAAGTTGACCCGATGTCAACCTTTTCTTCGAACTGGACATTGCTCTAATCCTGTATATTTTGCAACCTGTAGTCCTGATAACTTATTGTATACCTAAAGTTTAATATATAAAATGTTCTTTGAATGTTATCAACCGCAATTTCATTTACTCTCCTGAGGTGCCCCAATGGTTCATCAAGGTAAATAAATATCTTCCAGGTACTATTCACAAGAGGTCCTTGAAACAATAGTTCAATGTAAACTGCCGAGAGACTGATCCGGAAGCACTATTTGTACAATTTTCTATATTTCAATATTGTAACGTACCTACTCTAATATCACACCCTTTATACATCCTTCTTATACCTTTCATATTTTCATACTTATTTTTTATACGTTACAGTAGGTAATTGAAAAATTATTGCAAGTGGAGCTAGAGCCTTACGACCTTGGCATTCTGTATCTAGCTCGAATGAGGAGGAGAATCGGAATGAAAATCACCATCAAATTGCCTACCCTGATAAGAATTGCATGCGTGATTGATATGTTGGTAGGAATGTATTTTTTATTAATTTATTTTCTTTTTTCCTTTTTTTACAGGTACAGTAAGCGTCAAGGTAATAGAATCACCCTTGATAATGACATGAAAGTATAGAAGGTTTTTGGAGCCTTAGGTGTATGGCATGTTGGTCTAGCGGTTATGACCAATGCTTCATAATTACTACAAGCGAGGGTTCAAATTCTCGGACACTAAGTTCTTTTTGTAATCATACAATTATTTTTTTATTCTCACAAGCACTTTTTGTTAATTATTATTTAAGGAATCAAATTTTATAGTAGGTATGAGGTTTGTAAGAAAAGATAGGCTAGTTGCATAAAAAAAAATAATTTAATTCGCCGAATTACATTTCTAGGACTACATGGAGTCCATTTCCTGGTTGAGTATACAGTTTTTCTTTTCTATCTGACTTAAATTGGGGTTACTTATTTTTAGATGTTACCTGACCTAAATTTATTAACAAAACACAATGCCTAACCTAAGTGAAGTATAAATTGTTTAATATTACTTAGATAATTCCAGAAACATAACTACAATATTTATTTACTTATTTATTTAAAGTTGCAAACATTATTTTTTACACTCTGTATAATCTT
Organism: Lithosia quadra; assembly: GCA_963576445.1. Lineage (NCBI taxonomy): Eukaryota > Metazoa > Arthropoda > Insecta > Lepidoptera > Erebidae > Lithosia > Lithosia quadra. The sequence continues at coordinate 5,817,797 of OY754892.1, forward strand.
CGAGTATGAAAGAATGGTTGAAAAATCAAATGTTATTTTATGCCTGTGAATCACGAAGAAAGAACCAACATGCTAAACTATAACAGTATAGCAATATACATCTTTCTCTTTGATCACATTTTCTGATAAGTAACCCTTTTAACACAACATTATATAATATGTGAGGTCAGATGGTGAAGATTAATAAACTTGTAAACAAGAGTAATGGGATATATTATTATGAATGTTAGGACACTTTATATACAGCGTCATCTAGTCCAAAATAAGCACCTTATGTGATATTGATACTATACAACTGATATATAATACTTACTTATTTTAGATATTTTTTTTAGATAAACTACACCCAGAAACATAGCAAATAATCGTGTTCATCACACAAAGATTTGTCCTGGGTAAGAATCGATAAACGATCGAGGATGGCCCTCACTGTCTATCACTTCTTGCTAACGACTTTTGGCACTTATGGCACTATTTCGCATTAGTTCCCATGTTCTGTTTACTTCTTTATCCAATTTTTTTTACTTTATTTCACTTGAGTCCCAGTTTAAAACCATCTGACCTCACAAGTTTGCTATAGGACTATATTCAAACACCGATATAATTATCTTCTTGTGCATTTAGCCAGTCTTGCACAGTTCGGGACCGATGCACTGAAGAGTTATCCTGAACCAGGTAAATTTATCCTTCTGGATATGCCACCCGCACTGAAGGCAGCATTACGTCTTTCAACACTCCTAGGTATCGCTCACTATTCGCCTGGGCCCATTGAAGACATCCATCCCCAGTAACCTAAAATAATAAACATTTTCAATAATCTGTTGCAATATGTAAATCAATGTCAGCAGCAATAGTATTTTTTTTATACTACGTAGGTGGCAGACAAGCACACGGCCCACCTGATGGGAAGCGGTCACCGTGGCCTATGAACGTGTGCAACACTAAGGGTTTCACACACGCACTGCCTACCCTGAAGGGTAAGGGGGAGGGGGAGAGAATAATTAGAAACATATAATATTAATTATACAATATGTATCCATACATACATATATATAAACGTATTATATACACATATATATACTATATATAAAATAAATAAATAATAATAAATAAATTACCTAATGTTAACCGCCCGCTTGTTCTTAAGCATAATACGTTTTTTTAACTATCTACTTCTTCTCTGATTCATGAGTATAAGCAACTGGGCCAGGTCCTTGGCGTTCACATTTTATATCACCCGTCGTCACTTCGAATCCAGTTACGCACTGTTTTTCTCTGTAATGAAAACGATAATAAATAAAAGGAAATCCGAAAGTCTAACTTGTAAATGAAAATGTAACATGATTATGCAATAAATAGGTATATAATATATTTGTATTGTAACTCTTACCGTTATGCCCATATCTCGTGCTTAATTTCTTTATACTTTGTTCTTGCTCCCAGGGAACAACAATTTTAAGTTTCAAACATTTTGTTAATCGAAACATACTTCCAATTTACTCAAAAAACTGATAAAAAACTTAATAAATTGAATAATATTACGAGGAGGATTAACATCAATGCAAATTACCACGAATTATAAAGTTACCTTCAATCACAGTTTAGTAAATAAGGCAAAGAAGTATTCTAATTGCAACCTTAGCGCGCCGTCACAGATATCATCTTATACTATATAATTCAAAGTCCTGACTGACTGACATAGAGACAACGCACAGCCTAAACCGCTGGTCGTAGAGACTTGAAATTTGATGGGTATGTTCGTTTTGACGCGTAGAGGTGTACTAAGAAAGGATTTTTGAAAATTCAAACCCTAAAGCCCTAAAAATGGGACAAAAACGAGCTTTTGTGAGAACTCAAGAACGGCTGAATGGATTTTCATGATCTATGATTTATTGGATTTGTCTGCGCCTCAAATAGCATATAAGAGATTTAAAAAGATATGATTAATTCATAAAATATTAGAAATAATAAGAAAATTAAATGTTGCAGACGTTTTTATCGCCATCTATAATTGTTGTCATGGCAACAGGAACTAAAAGTGACTTAGTCTAAATTTTAATAGAGTCCTTTGTTTTGTTTCTTTTTGCTCAGAGGCAAAGAGGATACATTTATTTTTAGGGTTCTGTGCCTCAATAGGAAAAAACGAAACCCTTATACTTAGGATTTCTTCGCTATCCGTCTGTCTGTCTGTAAAGACCTCTTTCTTAAGAATACGTAGAGGCATCTATTGAATTAGATCAAAGGAATGTTGCGGATAGGCATTACACAAAGCGTAATATCCAAACTGTGGTCTCACACTATCGACTCACTTACTAACCTCAGGCCTGCGCTCATGGAGGACGGAGGTCGTTGAGTGGCCTTGCGCCATGTGAGTGAGTCACCTGCACCGCAACCGGAGATTTTCGTGCGGAAAGCCCCACGGATCTCTTCTCTTGCCAGTAGGGACGTAATATCAGACTAGATCGGCCAAAATCGCATTCCATCTTGGGTCTACAGGGCTTAAGGTGGTCCATGACCCTGAGCTATCCAAGACTTACTGATGGGCATGGTTGTTTTGGTGAGTTCCTGCATTGTGTAGGCCGGGCGCTGACGCCCTAATGCCACCGTTGCCGGGGCTTTGGCAGAGTGTCCAGAGTGAATAGAGTGGCGTCATGTCCTTGAAGCAGACGTCGGTGTAGGGAGCCTCATGCGCTGGCTATGGTGCCGACCATGGTCACCATAGAGTGTATGTGGAACGTGACCGTTTTTTTTGCGAGGCGGTAATGCGCGCAGAGATAGCAGCGGAAAAGCTATGGTAGATATCTAGCACTGCCGGCACGTGCCGGTGAAGGTGCACTGGGCGGCGTAGTTCGCAGAACCATGTCCGTCCTCCATGAATGCGGGTCTACCCGTCACGGGGTGACAGTCGGGGCTAACAGTCACCCTAGCAGGAGCAGGCCCAGGGTGCCAGGGCGTAATGTTTCCACACGCGCTTTTTTATAGATAAGGGGGATTTAGATTCTTAATAACACGTTGAGGTCACCAGTGCTGGCGGCCGGAGCAGGTCGAGGTTTCTGGGATATCCTTTCTAGGACACACCAGATTCTTCATCACACAGGCCGATTTGACGAAAGACAGTGCGATTTTACTTGGTAGGACTTCGACATACCAACCTCTCCGTTGGCTCCGTTGAAGTGAAGCCCGACGGGGTTTTTGCGCACGAAAAAAAAGCTAGAAAGAAAAGGCTAGAATCCATATATTTTGCAGAAAGTTACATCTTATAGCATAAGTAAAGGTGAAAGTCCGGAAAGGGTAAATATTACCCACATCACCAAAAAAATCTGTAGGTACCTATGTCTGTCAGTCAAGACAAGAAGCATTGCAGCAAAGCTAAGTTCGTCCCTCAGCCCAGTGTTGTACGAAACCGGGACGGTTTTTATTATTATATACACGGGTTATACTCTTTCTTTAGTTTCATGAACTTTTTGAATGTCAAATCAGGTTGACAAAATGTCAATGTCTGCAAAATCAGATTTTCGGAAATAAATAATGCTTAACTAATTTGAAACAGTGCATCGAATGTGAAAGTGCAATGCAACTACGGTAAAAGGGTTTATCAAAGAGCCTCTTCCGAGTCACACATACTTTGGCCAGAGCAGCTATCTAATCCTCATAAAATCTCCATACTTAAAAGGACAAGACCCGATGGTAGACTGGACAGACTGGCTTTGGCCGGACTCGGTTTGATAGGACTCGAGCTGAAATGAATACGTGTAGCTGCAACCACTGTTTGCCAAGGAATAGACACATTGAAAGTTAGTACGGGTAGTCCTTCAGTTTAAAAAAGACTTGGTGACGATAGTCAACATTCACGCGAGCGGAGCCGCGCGCGGGTCAGCTAGTAATACTATAAGCCGCAGCTCATTCAGCAGATAATTTTTTTAAGTGACGGTATGCAACAAGCTGTGTCAAGCGTCTAATTTCAACCTTATCTTTTAGTCAAATGAGCACTTATTATTATCACATATGGTGGAAGTTGAAATTTAAACCTTAAGGTCTAGAAAATTACATCGTTATCACTTTGTTCGATAAAATAGGAGTAATGTTATTCATATTTTCGCCATTACTATCAAGTGAACCGATAGCCTAGTGGTATAACGCACGGTCTAAATGGTCGGCTGGCGCTGGAGAAGCGGGTTCGTATCCTCAAGCGGCACATAAATTAATGTGGCATCTTTTTGTGAGTATATTGTATCTTGGTATAGAATTGAGCCGAAAGACGAAAAATATCAGAAAATTACAAATATGAACATGCAAATAAAAGGCAGATCTCAGCGACGATCGCATCACGTGACGTCTTCGTGAGTCATGTACCGCGGCCGGCGCAGTCAGCCGCGTCACCTAAATATTCTTTAAGTATTGAGGGGGTCTGGTCTCTATGACGCTGACTGTACTTAGCAACTGGATGTAATTTCACAGATCTTCATTTGGATTTTAAATGTGGACATACTACTGCACGTACGATTGTGAAAGAAACTGTGAAAGTAATATGGAAGAAATTAAAAGACATTTCGATGCCAGAGCCAACAAAAGAATCACATTTAGAAACCGCTGCAGGATTTATGAAACATGCTAATTTTCCTAACTTAATTGGAGCAATAGATGGAAAACATATAAGAATTATAAAACCATGTCATAGGGGCTCAGAATATTACAATTATAAACATTTTTTTTCCATCGTGTTGCTAGCAATATGTGACGCTAATTACAATTTCATAGATATAGATGTCGGATGCTATGGAAAGAGCTCAGATTCAACAATACATGACAGTAGCGAATGGATAAAAAAGTTACGACAAGGAAATTATAATATACCTCAACCAAGACCTATATCTAATAATGGAATACCTATACCATTTTCATTTATTGGCGATGAAGGATTTGCTTTATCACAACACTTGCAAAGACCATACGCTGGTAAACATTTACCACGAAATAAGAGAATATACAATTACCGCTTGACACGCGCAAGACGTTATATCGAATGTACGTTTGGTATATTGAGTAACAAATTCAAAATTTTCAACCGGCCCATAAACGTTAATGTTGATTTTGCTGCGAATATAGTTAAAGCATGTTGCGTATTGCACAATTTTATACGTAAGCGAGATGGGTATAACTTTGATCACACTTTGAGTATAGTCGGATTCCAAGATCCACCTGCTAGTGATAATTTACATTTAATATTTCATATTATTTATTGGAATTATTGGGAATAATGTAAATTTATTTAATTAAAACGAATATAGAATTATTATTAAACTATCTTAGAAAATATTAAGTATGTACAAATTTAAAAAAAAAAAGTTTAGGTGTCGAAGAATTCCTCCCCATCGAATTTAATTGGAAGACAAAGATCAGAACTAAGTGGTACTGCAATCCGAAACATATATACTGACTATTTCACCGGTGAATGTACTGTACCGTGGCAAGATTCTAAAATTTGAAATAATGTAACCTATACCTTGTCCAAAATAGGATGATGCGGACGGTCGATAAAATTATATTGTAATTATATTTCATAGTAACCTAGATCTCTACAATTATATTTGTTATATTGTCGTCAGTATTGCATAAAGAGCAATTAGCATATTATAAACAATACAATTATTAAGTTGAAGTATATTTGTTTTATGAAAATCATAGTCTAGAATATATGTATATGATATAATCGATAACCCCCCCCCTCCCTAGTTTTTTTGTCAATATCACAGAATACCTAATAGTATTGCGTACAGAAGTTGCACTGCTTTGATCTTGATTTGTATTTAGAAGTCAGAAACCAGTAATTTCCATAAAAGCCAAGATAAGCCAAATCGAAATTAAGAGGCAAGAAAAGTACCTACCTATTTTGTTTTCAGCATTTTTATTACGGTAAGTAGGTAGGCATTTAGAAAACTGAACTAGATTTGATTACTTGACTTTATACTTGTCTTATTAATAAGGTAGGCACAATTATAATACAAATTAAATAATAGCCACAAAAATAATAGCACGATATTATAAATAAATGGTTGCTTTATAATAAGTAGGTAGGTATGGAACAATTTTTAGCCCTCACGAATTGGTAATAGGTGGGTAAGTACTTACGTCAAGGTACTTGCGGTTTATTTTAATATCTTTATTTTTGTTGTGAAAAACAAAGATAACCAGTGTTGTGAAACGATAGTTCGTGTAAGATTGATCAAAAATTTTATCGTCTGATTTGCTATGAACTGTCATCATCCGTATCATCTTATTTTGGACAAGGTATAAAATAGTTATAAGTCATTAGAAAGAGCTGTCAACGTAAACTGATTCACTCATTCTAGAACATATTATCATTCTCACCACTCGTCTACATTTATACTTAAATAACTATTTTAATATAAATATTTTCATTTAATTATACCTATTAAATAACTTACCACAAGCATTCTTTTCTGTATTTGTTTTTTCTCCAATTCCTGAATCAAATATTTCATTTATCTCTTCCCATGCATTTCTTTTTGCAATCTTATTCGAATACTCAGGAAGACGCGAGTCCCATAATACAGGACGATTCTGAATTGCCATAATAAATGTTTCAGTGTCGAACGACTCCATTTTGCGCATGTGACGAAGAAAAGCCTGCACTCTCGACCTGTCTGTGTTGCACTGATGCTCCACTCACGCGCCACCCTCCCTCCGTTCTTCCCCCGATGTCATCCGACACGGTCACGCGTTTGCATCGATACAGTCGCGATTCAGTAGCACGTTGGAATCGCTATTGTAGCGCGTTGCAAATGCGACTAACACGAGTTAGTAGCGATGCTGTCGCGCAGTTGCTAGACGCGCGACAGCATCGCTACAAAAAGTCGCCATGGGCGAGGGGCCTAAGGAACATCTCTTTTTGGTACAAACTTAGCTGAAATCCCTTTTGCAGCGTTACTTCGCTGACTTAATAGGACTTGATCATTGACCTGAAACTCTTCAGTTTTACGACCTTTATCCGCGTATTCCTTGCGTCTATCACTATTACTCTGGTCAGAGGTTTTTCGCATAGCCTCTCCTGAATCGGACTGGGAAGCATGCCCGACACGAACTTATCTTTAATACGCTCTTCTAATGTTACACTAAATTCACAGTTTGCCGGTGTTTCTCTTACCCTCTGATACCATCTGCCTTACATCCTCTCCTGTTTGTTGTAATTTGACGAATATAATGCTTTTTCTAAAATGCGAAACACGTCTGGAATCGCAACTTTTATAGGGTTTGCAATTCCGCTAGTGTTTTGTTTTTAGGTAGATGAGGACATAAAATACTCTTTAGAATTTTGTAGACGTTCTCCGCTAAATCAATAAAATGGGCACTTGCCTGTCGAGGTCAATTTGCGCCGCTAAAAATGGCTGCTCCATGCGCTCCAAGAAGACGTTAACGTCGCCTTCTTCAAATAGCTTGAAAGGCAATGTCGAGGCCAACTCGACGTAAAATAAGTTACTAACGGAGGTACTACCCCAGCCGGACAGCTCATTTCAGACGGGAGATACCGTCGTGTCCTACCTCCTTCATGTTAGATGTCCTCAATATCCTAAATGACTCTAGGTTTCTTTACTGGCTTAGCAGAAGTTAAAGACTCCCCTTTTCTTTTCAATGGTACTGAGCCTGACAATAGATTTGAAGCCGCAGTTCTTGATATAATTTCAACTTTTAGGTGGTCAAAAGACTTTCTGAATAGCTCTAAATGTGGCTGAGCTATGAATTCGAATAGCTAAATTCTTAAGGCAAAATCGAGATGGTGTTCCTTTGTGAACCAGTAAGCTCAATCTTTGTCAGAAAGATTCTATCTTTCTGACAAAGATTGAGCTTACTTGTCGATCGAAGGTTATCATTAGAGTTATGGTAGGGATTGCGAAATGTAGCTTGCTCATATATTATTTTAGGAGTCACCAGTACAATTTTCACATACAAAGATACCTCTTTCATAGGAAGTGCATTCCTCGTGCTACCAATCTGTGCAATACTTGCACTGTATCCATTCCTCAGTAGGTGGTTATGGTGTTCTCAAAAGAAGGTTTCCAGTCCTAGCTTTGGGATTACGGCTCAAATTACAAAATTCTATTAATGTTATACTAGCCTGCTGCATTTTGCATAACATATGTATTTTGAGACAAGAACCAGAGCCAGTAAATGATAAAGTAATACCCAATGGCTGTCAAAGGAGCCAAATAACAAATTACTTTGAAACAATGAATTAATTGTAATAAGATACATTGGCCTATTTTATTTTAGTAATGAATAAATTCCCTCTAACTTGTTCCAGTACCGCTTTTTTTATTTATATTTCTAAATCCTTAATAGAACCTCTTTTTCTGCAGCTTCAATTTGTAATGCATATAATTTTTTTTTTGCTGCCAAATCTTCTTGGAGAATGTTCAGCTTAATATTTTCCACATCTTCTTTCTTTTTGTTTACATTTTTATAACTAGATGAAATTGCATTCACCGCATCAGATCTCTCACTTATATGAGATGATAAAGGCCGTCTCCTTGACCAGATTGGTGTCCTAGTTATATGGTTCTCTTTTGGCACTTCTTCCTAAAACAATAGCATGTATGTAAGTATCTGGTGGTTTGGTAGCAGAACATCCCATTCCCAAACTCGTCACGCTGTTTCAGATGGTCCCAATCCCAGATAGTCCTATTCCCAGATTGTCCTATTCCCAGATGGTCCCAGGGATGGTAACGCATGACGCAATTTTAATGATAGGGGTATGAATAAAAAATACTTCTTGAATTAACATACAAATTAACATTTATTGAAATTTAAAAAAAAGTTGTGATGATAAAATATCATTAAAAAATGTATTTGTATAAGATACTATGTCAAATAATATTTTTTATTAACTTAAACAATAAAGTAAATCAAATCTTACGTAAATGGCGTCTAGTCTCAAACACGTTTTTTTTTTCATAAAAAAACCCCACCAGTGGATAATTATTAGGCCGGTTAATGACGTTGATGAATACTACTTCGATCTATTTTGACAAGACTTTAATTTATTTTAACGTGAAGTTTATGAAAAAGTACCTGGGTACTTTTTTATAAATTTTACGCCTGCATAATTCGTTACAGCAAGAACAGCATTTTTCCAATATTGCTAAAGTTTTAAAATCAGGCGCTTTTTTGTGTTTTGTACCATGGATGAAAAATATTGTTTTAAAAACTTAGTGTGCATGTTTTAATAATCCTTGATATTGTGTTTTTCCTTACTTTAAAGTCTCATTTTGTCAGAAAACCGTACAAAAATTAAAAAATGGTAATTTTTGGTATTTCATAAAAAAAATGAGGGTAGATGCTTATTCATAGAATATTAGGGTCCGTAACTTAACTTCGAGAGATATGACTCTAGAAGTTTAGTTACGACGGAATAATGTTTTTTCTGTACAAGCCCAATAACACTTATCAGACGCTTGTTTTTTAAAGAATATGTATTGTATACCCGTCTAATACCAATAAATTCTTTCCTTTTGTAGATTTCACAAACTTTAATTCTTCCATTTTAATATAATATCTAATATGATTGAGGTAAAGTACGTGATGAACAGATAGGAAGTTCTGATCCAATACAAAACTGACGTACGAGTAAATAAATTGAATAAGATTAAAACGAGGGTAATTTCATATTTAGTTTAATTTTATAAAAGGTTAGCAAACCTAATAAATTTAAACCAGCGACATCTATTGTCATAACAAAGAAAACTATTATGTAAAACCAACTCAAGCTTACATCGACGATTACTAGATGTCATAATCACGATAAGCACGTCATTTTAAATCGACAAAAATAATAATTCTTCATAAATAAAAAAAGGAAACAACCCAAACAAACCAAAAAAGTTACAATGAACTTATTCTAATTTAAAATATTAAAAAAAAAACTAATATAGCTATTATTGCGAAATTGACCATACGCGACTGAACGCTATTATTGCACAAATATTAACAAAAAATTATTACCATCATAATCAGCCATGAAAATTTTAGGAGATCAACTGGACATTTAATCTTATATTATAATTATAATCTTTACATATTATTATTATTCAATTATTTATTTTAGTTCTTAAGTCTAAGTTTTTTTACAATATATCTATAAAAAACAAATTACAAAAATATTATAAAAAAACCTAAACCTAGAGCACCGCCAGCAGCGGGGCATGGCCCAAGCTACCGGTGGTTAGGGCTGCAGAGTGAGGAACCTCCTGACAATACGTGCCGTGTCAAGGAGTACTGCCTTCTGAATCTGACCCTTGATCCAGCCATGCAGCGAGAGCCTCTCGAGATGTTGGTCGAGGCTCTTCGCTATAAGGCCGTTCGCCGAAACGACTATCGGGACAATACTCGTTGAGTCAACATTCCACATGGCGGTGATCTCGTGGGCCAAGTCAAGGTACTTGCTGAGTTTGTCCTTCTCGGCTTTCACGAGATTCTCGTCATGCGGGATGGTGATGTCAACGAGCACTGCCCGGCGTTGGGATCGGTCTACCAACACGATATCAGGCTTATTGGCTACAATAGTCCTGTCCGTGATGATAGACCGATCCCAATAGAGCAAAGCACGACCATTTTCGAGAACCGGCCCCGGTGCGTACTTGTAGTACGGCACCTCAGACTCGACAAGGCCGTATTGAAGGGCAAGTTGCTGATGGATGATCCTGGCTACTAGGTTGTGTCTGTGCAAGTACTCTCCGTTAGCAAGATGAGAACAACCGGAAATAATATGTCGGAGAGATTCTCCGGGACGGCGGCATGCCCGACAGATGTCGACCGTACCGTCCTTCATGATATATTTCCGGTAGTTGTTCGTCTTGATAACTTCGTCAGCAATTGCACAAACAAACCCTTCGGTTTCCCCAAATAGGTCACCGAAACGTAGCCAGTTCACCGACGCATGCAGGTCCACATCAGGCCCCGTCAGGGCCCGATAGTACCGCCCGTGCAGCTCCTTGCTTTTCCATACATCCTTGCGGTCATCAGTGCTAAGTACCACCGGTTTACGCCAGTTCTCGTTTGCCAAGGAGAGCGGCGTGAGGCCCTTATCAACTGCCACCACATCGCGATGCATCCCACACTCGTTGCTTAGGAAGTACTCCCTGAGACTGCACACTTCGCGGTTATGGAGGTTCTTAGCGTTCAAAAAGCCACGACCCCCCCACTTCCGCGGAATGTACAGTCTCATAACAGACGAGCGTGGGTGCAACATACGATGCGACGTTAGCAGTTGACGGACCCTTCTATCTAGGGCGTCCAGCTCGGTCTGAGTCCACCCTAGTATGCCAAAGGAGTATATCAATAAGGGCATCACCCAGCCGTTGAAGGCACGCGCCTTGTTGCCACCTGACAAAAGACTATTGAATACTTTTGTCAGGCGACAGAAGAAGCGCTCCTTCACCGACTGCTTGACGTCTCCTACAGATATACCCAACGACTCTGACATACCAAGATATTTGTAGGTTTCGGCCTCTGACAGAGATCTGAGAGTCATTGTCTCGGAAAGCTGTAAATTCATAGAACTTACAACTTTCCCTCGCTGTACATGCATGACCGCACACTTATCCACACCGAACTCCATCTTAATAGAGTTGCTAAAATTCTCAGTGATTTTTAACAACTCCGTCAAGTGCAGGCGTTGCGTTGCGAACAGCTTGAGGTCATCCATGTACAGTAGATGAGAAATGATATCACCCCCTCTCCGAAGCCGATAGCCTAGCCTCGAATCCTCCAACAAAGTGCTGAGAGGATTCAATGCTAAGCAAAACCACAAGGGACTCAGACTGTCACCCTGAAATATACCTCGCTCAATCCTTATAAAGTCCTGAGGCTCAAAAAGGCTGTCTCCACTACCTGGTTGACGAAGGACTGTGGTCCACTGCCCCATGCACGTGCTTAAAAAGGATCTTAGAGTTGCATCAAGTTTATACAGCTCCAAGATCCTCTTCAGCCATGAATGAGGCACCGAGTCATAGGCCGTCTTGTAGTCAATCCAGGCAGTCGAGAGAGCCCCTTTGTTCCTCCGGACTTGTTGGCAAATGGCCCTGTCAATGAGGAGGAGCTCCTTAGTACCACGGGACCCAACCCTACATCCATTCTGAGAGGGGGCCAAAATGTTGTTCGCAATGATATGCGAGTTGATTTTTGTTCTCAGAATAGATGTAAGGAGCTTGTACAGCGTAGGCAAGCACGTGATGGGTCTGTAATTTTTCGCTTCCGTGGTACTACCGGACTTATGGAGCAGGACGGTGACACCAGTTGTCATGAAACTGGGAAGTGAACCGGCTTCGAGAGCTTCTTGGAATTGTATTGCCAAACATGGATATGAGCATCGAATCCATTTAATCCAAAAATTGTGCAATCCATCCGGTCCAGGACTTTTCCAATTCTGGGCCGAACGGATCGCACAATTTACGTCTTCGGGGTCTATAGTGATAGATCCCATGGACACGATGGGCTCACACGCACGTTCAACGATACGCATCCAATCACCCTCCATGTGCTCGACGGGCACCGACCAGATGCCACGCCAGAAGTCATTCATGACGTTTGCATCGGGTAGCCGCCCGTCGGTCACACGTTGACCGGTTTCCTCCCAGTTACGGTACACCTTCCTTTGGTCGCTTTGGAAAAGGCGATTCTGCTGGTACCTATCCACACGCTCCCTATAGCGGCGAATACGGTTTGCCCACGCATAGACTTTCTGCTTCAGAAAGTCAATGCGTTCCGTAACACAAGCCATATAGTCCTGGGGCCTGATACCGGTCCCAGCAAAAGCCTGGGTCACGAAACGCATGACTCGGGGTCGATGGTTACCCCGACTAAAACAGACCAGCTTCGCTATGAGAGTCCTAAAAGTAGTGATACGTCTTTCGATCCGTACCTGCCACGTGGGAACACCACCGGCGGGTCGCGGTGCTCGGTCAGTGTCCGGAAACTTGACACGAGCCACGCGACACGCGGCGATGGCCCCGCAGTACATGATCGAATGTGTATCAACTAAATCTTCGCTAGTCCGCAGGTACGGAGCTAGCAAAGCATTTAGGGCTCCCATTAGCACTAGGTTTCGTCTATTCGTGGGCAAACGCGGCAGTCGCGGCCTAGAACTAGGTGTGGACCGATATCGCGAAATCGCATCTTCCAAAGCCCTCCTCAGTTGCTCATTCGTCTGGGTACTTACGCTATTATTCGCACATTCTTCTCCATCAACTACTGAACCTCTCCGCGGCACCACCGACACCGGGTCCGCGATCGGGCCCGGAACCGGCACCACGGCAGAGATGTCCCGCGTCGATGAGGAAGTCGCGCGAACAGGCAGCGTCTCCAGGCGTAGCCTATCAAGCGCAGACTCGTCCAACAGCTTGCACCGTTGGATAGCCCGCACCTGATCCGACAATCGTTGAGCCGATACGGCGACAGCTGGTTCAAGGGTCTGAAACAGAGACAGCATCCGATCACGGTACGCAGTCAGGCTGCTTCCTCCCTCTGTGGCCCCATAATAGGCCCGCATGCAGTTCTCGTTCACAGTTTGAGTCCATCGCATGCGGCGCACTATACCACCGGTAGCGGGGGCCGGTCGCGGAGTAGGATGCCCCGCAGGCCCCAAGCGTGCCGGCAGCGGTGGTCGCCCACGTCGCACAGGTGGTGGCGGCGGCGAAGGCGACGGTGGCCCGTCCTCGTCGCTCGAAGCGGTGGTGTCGGGGGGAGTACCATACTCATCCCCCGACGAACTCGACGACGACGACGACGGAGCGGGTGGTGGTGGAGGGCGTGCGCATTTTTCTGTGTTAACCGCTGTTGTGTTTGTCTTCGATCTTGTGATCATTGTAGTTGTTTATATTATCCATTTTTCTATTATGACAGTTACGTCAGGTTGTAATTTTTTAAATCAAAGTGGGTAAAATAAGTATAAAGTCCTGGTTATTGTGAAAAATAGTAGTAATATAGTAGAGTTCTTGAGATTCGGTTGAATATATAGCAAAATAGGGTCAAAAACTGTTTAAATAATTTTATAAAAATTCAGTGCAAAAAAAGACGTCAATGTGGCAGCGGTTTTTTTTATTATTATTATTATTATAAATCTATATATTTTACATGCATGTATCACAGACAAAATCAACATCAGTCTCTAATTTAGAATTTATACACTTTGAACAGTATAATAGTTCACATTTGTGACATTTAATCATTGCATTGTAAAAAAGATAAAGATTTTTACATTTGTTGCATGGCACAGTGCGTTTAACCGCCACTTTCAGTGCTCTTGTGCTTGATGGTCCTTGCTTTATTTTAAATTTTATGTTCATTTTATTTGTAATTATATTATTCTCTAATATTTTAATTTTTTTTAGAGTAGGCATAATAGCTACTGTTGAAGGACGTTTAAGGGTTGATCTTGAAGTTTTAGATTCATCAGGAATAGGTTCTGAAGAGAAACTTGCTGTGGGTAAAATACTTTTATAGTTGGGTTTCGGGATTTCAGAATCATCCAACAACAATTTTAAGTTACTCTCTACAGTATTGTTCGTTTTAGATAGTATCACATCGTCTTTTGCATCTAAGTAAGGTAAGTCATACGCAGAATTTATAAGATTATTTTCTTTCTCATCCAGCATCAAGTTTATTACAATATTATCAAAATCTTTGAAATGCGTCTGCACCTGGTAATTTTTATCATCCAGCACTGCTATGTCATCAAAGTCATTCAAATTTGTATCTAAGTCCAGAATATCAGCATTTACGTTAATTGGTAAGTCAAATTTAGATTGATTGATATCTACGTTTTCTTTATTAGAAAAAGCCCGTCGCGTAGGTCAGGGATCTTAGGTTTTAGTGAGTAATCTTTGCTGTCACTATGAACATCAGCAACAACTGTAATCACGTCAAAATTAGAATTAACTTTCGTAGCAGCCTTTGGATACAATTTTTTATTTATGTTCGGTGGACTCTCAAGTTTTGATAAATAGTTTGGTCCATCAGTAATAGCATCAGGAGAGATATCAATAAATAAGGAATCAGAATTCGTAATCTTTTGAGATGATTTGTTTCTAAAATCATGTGTTTTTGGATTAAAACAATTGCATAGGCCCCTACTAATGCCACAAAAACAAGAAAAATTCCTATACTGGATGCGGTCAATCGAACAAGAAGAAAGTTGGTGCATTTTCATTGTGCCAATAATCGTTTTGAGGTTTTCTGGAACAAGTTTTTGTAAGTTTATAATATCACTATCGGGTATGTATATAATCTTAACCAATTTCATGCATTTTAAAAGATGCTCGTATGCTTATGAACCGTTCTCAACATCCCTGCCAAATGCCACTTGTCGATCTAAAGCTCTTTTAACAGCACCTCCTATCCCGTCTGCTACTCCTTTACCATGTCCTGCCTCTGAAAATGACCAAGTTGAATAGTCAAGTTTTAACTTTCCCGTAAATAAATTGAGCAGGTAGAAATTCTTCTTCTGGCGATACTGGGAAGTAGGGCCGTCTGAATGGAAATGTATCACTTTTGTCAAAGGGTCTATTTTTCTAGCCTCCTTTATCACTGGTAACAAATGTGCCCAAATTGCTGCAGGTTCATGAGAATTGTTATCAGATATGGTACAAAACGAAAGAGATTTGTCAGGCCAATATATCATACCAGTGTGTAATGTGATCTGGTTTTTGCTGGCCCCAAAATGTGTCGCTTGTATTTCTTCCCCCATTTTACACCCGTAGTTTTCAGAAAAATCGCATATTATTAGAGCCTCGTGTGGTTTTAGATTCTTAACACACTCTTGATATTGCTTTTGCTGGTAAATCCAATTAAAATGATGCCTTTTAAATGCTTTTAAACCGTTTTCAAAACTAGATACAAGATCGCTTGCACTTCCTACTTTTTTCAATTTAGTTGTTCTTTTTGATGTAAATTCTTTTTTTATGTTATTTTCCATCTTTGTGTATTTATCACGTTCCCGGGCAGTGAGTCACCCTACTTTAGCACTATTTTTTTGTATGGAATTTTTTCGATTGCTCTAGCATTTCCGTCACGATGCGTACCAACCAACACTATCAAGCGTGACACAAATGCTATAGCAGACGACTGCATAAGCATTTGTGCCACATCCCATCACAAAAATTGCGATACCATGTGACGCGAATGCTATAGCACACGACTGCTCAAGCATTCGTTCCACAAACTATCACATATTTTGTGATATCATGAGGCGCAGATGCTATAGCATAAGACTGCTAAAGCATTCGCGTCGTACTACATGACATGGAGGGGTATGCAGTGTGACGCAAATACCATAGCAGGTGACTAATTTAAAAATGTTTAGTGACCCAGCGTAACGTTATGTGATTTGGGAAACTTTGAATAAAGTATCTATTTTGTTAGGCTCATTTTATATCGCTGAATCATCTTAAAAACTATGTTTTTCGTCAAAAGTCAATTAAGCACTTTGGTTTTTTAACACAACTCACAGCTATAAGGTTTTGTTTAACTAAAACTAATCCCTACATATCTCTTGAAACAAATACTTATATAATTTTTAGTATCAAAATCACTTTAAGTTATAATTAGGTATCTACTTCAATAGGAACAATCATAATTCTCTTAGAACAAACGGTAACAAACGGCTATTAATTAATATCACAATCGGGAACATATTTAATATGTTTTACATAAGTAGTTAGGAACTTAGTTAGGCGGTAATCTTATAGACTTAATCGCTTATTCAGTCTTCAAATTACAGTCTTCATTATTTACTTACAATTAAGCACACTTAATTTACAATTTCTGATCAGCTCTACGACTAAGTCTTGAGGTCGGAATGTATCCACTGAACAGAATGTAATTAGCACATAATTTTATCCTTCTGTCTCTTCTGCGAAGCTTAGATTCAAGTGCCATGTCTCAAAGCAACCTGGGCAGAGAGGTGGATGATCACGGCATCCCTTGCAACGGTAGCTGGTCTGCTTTACGATCTTGTTTTTTTGTACAAACGCGACATTTCAAGAAGACTTTTGAGCGTTTTGTTGTTTCAGAAACCGGTATAAGTTCAGGCCAATGCCCAATTTTCTGAGGTTGTTGTGGCCGCTGTTGATTATTGGCAGCTGACCTCCCGGCTCTCGGACCTCGTCTGTTTGATGTAGTTTTTATTTTTCCAATAAAAGTTTTTAACTCGTTCAACGTGGAACTTTTTACTTGTAAAAAGGATCTTATGATTGTTTCTCGGAAGTTCAATAGGCTTGAATTTGGGTCACAATATTTTCTGTACAAATAGAATGCGTTCCAAATCATCATGTCAAACAAATGGAAGAACACTTTCTTATACCAGCGTATCGTTTTCTTCGGTGTTGAGTAGTACGACATCATCTGATCAGATTTGTCAACCCCTGACATATGCTTATTGTAGTCAACGACCTCTACAGGCTTTGTTTTTACCTGTCCATATCTATTTCGGGAAACGACCAGACGCGGATGGTGTCTTGTGGTGATCATGTGTACGACCCGTTTGTCTTTCCATATAGATGCGTAAACACGACCCTTCCGCTGCCAGAAATGCTGACCTTTTGAAATTTTTTTAGCGAACAGTCGTCTCGGATTTTTTTTGCGATCTTTCCGTAAAGTTCCTGTAGTGTGCGTCTTCCGCTGCAGCAGTTTCTGAGATAGGGATAAACTATTATAATAATTATCCATATATAGTTTATGTCCTTTGTCTAGGTAAGGGTTCATAAGGGACATAACCAAGTGCTCCAATTTAGATGTTGATTCGCCACGGTTATCGGAAGCAGTCGGAAGCAGTTGTTTCCCTTCGTATATTTTATAGTTCAAAATATACCCGTCGTCTGTTGTTAGTACATAGAACTTTATGCCGTACTTTGCCTTTTTTGATTTGATATACTGCCTGAAAGACAGTCTTCCACGGAATGCCAACAAGGATTCGTCTAAGGACAGATCTTGACCAGGCTTGTTTACATTTTGAAAGTTAATTTTTACTGCTCTTGCAAAATCTCTGACTTTATCCATACCTTTAGAATTTAGTTCTGATAGGCATAAACAACGCAACAGCTGATCAAATCGTCTGCATGACATAATGAATGGAAAGATGGGATGAAAGTAAAGCGGATCCGTATGTGTAAAAAGATTTCTGATAGGTGGCGAATCAATTTGGCCCTGTAACAGGCACAATGCCAGGAATTTTTTCAGTTCTGTTGAGTCTGTTGGTTTGAATGAAAGTCGACGAGATCCTCGTGTATGTGGCCTATTTGAATTACACAAAGATACACCATATGCATTCATGCATGTCACCATATGCTCAACCAGGTCATCAGTAAAGAATAGATTAAATAGACTTACTGGCGTAGTATTTTCGTCAAGATGAACTGTTGGTCCTGCATTCGCTTCATCAAACTCGAATTGCGGAATTGGTGCAGTGTCATTTTGCCACGAACTCTCACTCATAGTTGGTGATCTGTTGTAACTATTGCTTGAGGAGATATGTGAAGATGTTATGTCTGGTCCTGGTGGCGAAGGTGCCGTTGTGGTTGACACAGGTTGTAGGCTAACAATTTCATTGCTGACCTGTAAGAGTTGTGGGGAAGCTGATGCTGTAACTATTGCGGATGGTACAGCAATATCTCGCTCATTCGAAGTTGATGCAATGACTGGGTCAGATTCTACAGCCGCATCTGAGTTAAAAAAAGGCTCGAGGGGTAGTGGAGACAGCAAATTTGGAGATAGATTGCCTTCATTCTCTATTTCGAAAGTGATTTCCACTTCTGTTTCTTTAGAGATGAAGTCAGACGAAGAAGTCGGGTGCATTCTGACTGAAGCAGCAGGAGCTGAATTATCCATAGCTTGGTGTATTTGTGGATGGACAACTAGCTGTCTTGTTGGAGAGTTAGGCTCAAAGTCACTTACAGTTTTATCGGAGTCACAATTTTCATTCGACTGGCATACCAGGCTTACTTGTATACCTTCTGATGACGATGAAGAATCAGACAGCATTCCTTCATCTTCAGCAGATATAAAGTTATGTAGGTACTTTGTTGTTTGTTTGGCAACAAAGCAAATATTAATGGGGTCACGTTTGTGGTCTCCATAGTACTACCGAAGTCACCGTGTATACTATACAACTCAGTAAACGGTAGAGGGCAACTTTTGAAAGTCGCGTCGCCAAAAAATTCACGAACTTGACCAATAAGTTGCCTGCATTCCGGAGAACAGAATATTAGAATACGAGATCCTTCAAAATAATAGTCAGCTAAAACAAACTCTGAGTATTGAATGGGTATTTGTACTTCTTCAAAATTCTTATAGACTGTTTTTGACACACCCATTCCTTTGTTCCTCATATTGTAAAGACTATGCTGCACACTTGAAAGCAGGGGTAGGGATGCAATTAAATTTAAACCTTTATTATGAAAGTCGTCGTAGGTCTCATCATATAGTTGAGTTATGGGCTTGTCAGATTTTATGACTTTATTCTTCAAGTTGTCTATTGCTGTAGCTACTATGGTCTTTGCCGCGACTTTTTCACATATATGAGGTTTTTCTGATTTCTTAATTAGCAGATTTTCCTAAAATAAATTAATAGAGAGTTATAATACAAATAAACAAATCAAAATCAAATATGTTTAAAACTATTTGTCGTAGGAGAATATTTTACTTTAGCAGTTCATTATAATATAGGGTAGAATAAAAAAAGTAGTCTAGTCTAGACATATAGTCCATTATACCGACCAATGTTATATATTATTTTTACTTACTTTAATAGTTATTGTAGCTGGACATTTCAATTTCCTATAAGCCGAACACCGCCAGATGGATGAATTATTTTTAAATTTGCGTAGCTTATGATATTGATAATCACAGTTTAGAACAATAGTACCGCCTTTATGTTGCCTAAAATATAATTGAGTGCTCTCGTCGATATCCATTTTTAAGTATGTAATATTAAAAATTAAAACTATCTTACAACTATATTTTATAATGATAACTAAGTATCTACATTTAAATTTTGTAACATTGACATTGTCTACAGTACTTCATCATAAGTGCCAGTATCTATTCCAAGTAGTTTACGATATTATTATGCAGTCATATTTATTAAAAAGGATAGATAACGTAGTAGTGCCAAGAGAGATAAAATTTTCAGTAACACTATTTGCAAAAGAGTAGTGTCACGGGAAATGCAGGTTTACCCCATGGCACAATTGGTAGTGTCACGGGAAATAGAAATCTCCCATGACACTACTAGTTGTGTCACGCAGTAGTGTCAAGGGAAATGGAGGTATTTTACTTCATAAACACACAAATCAATAGTTATCTGCTCAAAAGTCCGAAAATTGCCAAATTAATGTGTAATTCTCAGTGCGATATGTTATGACATATGCATTAAACGTCAGATTTAGTTCCTAGATGAATCGCGGGCGGCGTTTCAAATCGGTCCGAACAATTTACTGTCACTTATATGAAATCGCCAATCCAGACGTAATACAGATCAGTGGTGTCGCCTGACAACTGACTTCTTCTTTATTTAACATAAGTAATACAATGTAGGTATAAACTAAAAGTACAAATAATAGTATCACCAAAACACACGGTACTTTGATATTTATTTAACTTGTATTTTGACTTTAAAATTTTTCGGAATGGGACTTGTCGAATCTTTTACATATTCCTTAGCTGCCTCTATTGTTTCAGCCACCATATTTTTGCCAAAATCAGAATTGCATGGCTTTTTTGGGTCTGACGTGCTATGCTTATTAGATTTTAGAATACGAAGAGGATGCTGGAAAAGAGCAAAATAAAGACTAGGTATAAAACTTAAAATATCAACTTTGTATGTGTCCTTGAGGTCGAGAGGGGGCGATGGAAATAAGAAATAAGTACTTGGTCGTATTAATACGTTTATTCGAATCGGGTTGTACAGAGAGACTGAGGTTACATCGATCGACTCACGCTTATATCTATCATTAGTACGTCACAGCTTACATGTAGCTGCTTATAGCCGCTACAACTTCAAAAAAGTAAGTGCGATTAGTTTTAAGCTCATTATCGTGCCTGTATCGTTATTGAGCCGGTATATTTAAACTTTTTCCTCTTAATACACTGCCATATACTGAATCCATTCTTATAAATTTTCTTTTTATTATATTGATAAAGTAAAAGTACTTTGCCACCCCTTCTGTTCAAAAATTGTATATCCAAATTGGATGACTCTGAAGAGCAGCTCTCAATTACATTGCATTTTACACTTATTGAAATACACTACTTATATAGATAATGTTTTACGGATACAACATTATCATTTTCAATTATTCTCATCCGACTATTAATTTAATTAAAAAGGCTATACGCTGATTGCATCAGTGGTTCTTCGAAGATAATAAAATCTGAGGGTCTACTCAGATTTTAGTGGGCCTTTCGAGACTTGCAAGTATTTTGAGACCCACCGTCGTTGGGTCTACTTGTGGGTCCTTGAAGCCGAAGTGATTTGATCAACTTTTCTCTTTTTTTGTGGCAATATTAAATGCACGTTGTTTGTATAAAACCATTAATAGTTTGTTAATTGTAACATAATTTTTATTTATACGTTTATTTAATTGTGAATGCCACACAATTATTAACCTTGCAGCCAGCCGCTGACACCACCAACACAGAGCGTTTTCGTCATAGACAATAAATTTAAAATAGATTACATTTTTCTAGTTAAAATTCTCAAAAAATACAACATAATATACACAAACCATCTACTAAATAAAAAATTTGTATACTTATCAAGATTCGATGTGAAAAAACTAAAAGTAAATAATACGCATTATAATAGAAATTTTTAAAAATACAAAAGGTGTATGTGGTGTGCGTTTTCAAATAATCAAGTGTTAAAAGGAAATAATTTGCTAACAATAACATGGTACGCACACTGGGCGACAGGCGACAGCGACAGCTCGGCGTCTAGACGCGACGACAGGCAGCGGCCGAGAATTTCATATATTTTGTTCGAAGCTCCGCACACTTGGCGTCAGAGCCGCCGAGTCGCGACGACAAGCTAGGGGAGTCGCTGCGTCTCGTGGTGATATGAAATTGTCGGCCGCAGCCTGTCGTCGCGTCTAGACGCCAAGTTGTCACTGTCGCATGTCGCCAAGTGTGCGCTTAGGGTTAAGTTATAAGAGTGAAGTTACATAAATTCCCAGTAAGCAGAAATTTGGTGAAATCGTTCAAAATATAATTATATTTTATATTTGATAGTTCCCCATCTTTCCCCCGTGTGAAATTTTTTTAATCACGGTCAACGTCACCGTCGTCATAAACGACTTTCAGCAAAATGGTAAGTTTTAACATAAAAAAAGTAATTTAGAAATTAAAAAACCCGACTGCGTAAAAAACTAAAAAGAAAAAGAAACAAGCACTCAGATGTCCGGTGGTCTAGAAACATAACAACTTAACAGTCGGGATCCACTATTCAACAGCCAATCTTCAATGGATCCCGACTGTTAAGTTGTTATGTTTCTAGACCACCGGACATCTGAGTGCTTGTTTCTTTTTCTTTTTAGTTTTTTACGCAGTCGGGTTTTTTAATTTCTAAATTACTTTTTTTTATTTTATACTTTTTAGTTATAAGTGTCCTAGCCAGCTATTTACCCGATTGGACTTTCTACTGTCTAAAAAAACCTATGAATTGTTGTTACGCAACTTTAAATCGCTATAGATCCTAAATGGTCACTGGAATCGAAAAACGTTGAAAGGAAACTAAAAATGATTTTCAAATACCTATTCAACGATACCCCACTTGACATAGTTTGCTGACTTTCATTTTTTTAAGTTTCACAATATGGCGGCCAGTAGTCGCCATATTGAATTTTCACTGACGTCATGTCTTTAGTGACACTCGCCGGACTAAGAGGAATCGATTGACGTGTGAATCATGAAAATCGGCCCAGGCGTTTGGTCTGTACAGTGCTTCAAAGGAACATACAAACATACATACATACATACATACATACATACATACATACATACATACATACATACATACATACATAGGCTGTTAAACACATTACCACTCCTTTGCGTTGCGCAGTCGGGTAAAAATACCTCGGCCAAAATTGAAGATCATAAAATTATCTATAAAAAATGTGAAATGTGTACGTACTTTACCGTTTCCGAGTTTACGAGATATAAGAATGCAAAAATATGTAAAAGTTTAATCGTCATAATACCTATACAAACGTTACCACGCCACCATGAGGTTAATGTACTTTGCGCGTTTTTTTAATGTAGTTACCCCGGTAGGCCTATCAGTGAGGTACGATCCTGAAGATGTTGATGGGCACCAACTGAGGTTGGAAGACAAGCTAATTGAACTTGTTCTCTTTACTTTTAGATTTTTACTTAGTGTCTGTGTGTGAGATGACCCGGAATGAATGAAAAACTGAGTTGCAATATAGTACATTTTTTGTTCTTCCAGCAGGTGGCACTGATACATATTTTGGCCTTGTTTTTTGAGAAACAAGAGAAGTTACAGGTATTGGTGGGAGCGAAGGGATTGCAGATAGTGACGGTATACTGTCGTAATTACATTCTCTGATATCTTGCATAATAGGTGAAAGTTGGATATTATCGGATAAGACTTTTTCGCCATTAGATAAGTAAATATCATTGATAAATTATAAAATAAACCCTAGATACACAGTCTCAAATTAAAGTGACATTCGAATCTGTCTTCAATTACGTAGTTATAGAACATATTTTTTTGCAAATTCAACCTTACACACATGATTTAACCCTTTATAAGGCAGAGAAAACTAAATATGATAGCAATGTATATCAAATAGATAGTGATTGGTATTACTATTAGGATGACCCTAACGCTTTAAATTTTCATGAAAATTAATGGGAAATTTATGAAAAACAAGGTTGCAATATAGTTGCCACCACCTGTCAATGAAACGATTTTTTTTGTACTCACTTTATTAAAAAAAGAAAAAAAAACATAGAAATAGAAATGCAGATTCATCTGTTGTTTCCTGTTTTGATTATTATCAAACGCATATTATATTTAGACTAGCTGACTGTGAAATAAATCAAAACAGGGAACAACACAAAGTGGCACTTTACATGCAGAACACTGAATCTTTGATCTTTTATTGCGAGTTTTCGTGCTACACATACGACAACGTCGCCAGGAGTTCAGTTGCTCATGCTGATGAATACCTACGTTACTCAAACGTATCTCATCAACCACTCCTACTTCTTTCTGTCTGTTTGTGGAGAGTTTTGGCCGTTTAGCGGAGTATTGTGGCTCTTTGTCCAGACTTCTTTTCCTCGACGAATAATTGCTGATGAGACCACGAGCCAAACACAACCGAAAGTGTAATTGTGAAAGTGGGTTGTGTACTCTTGTGTTGCTAGAGTAAAGTAAAAAAGAGTTTGTGATGGCTAAATCTACGCAAAAATAAAAAATACGAAGCCACCACCTCTTGCTTCGTCTGCCAACTTCGTAGGTGGTCCGCTTCTGGTCAAATCGGTCTACACCACCCATGCGCTCTGTGTATTGGAGTACGGTTGATGGACACTGAAAAGCCCGTTTCAAACCATCTTTCTGTGTTCGATCGCAAAAAGTTTTATTCACTTTTGGGTGAAACGCAGTGGTCAAAAGCGTAACCAGTTTAGTGTCCTGCCACATTACAAACGCCACATTGTTTTTAGTGCGCCATCGGAATTCGCCTCTTGCTAAGTTTAATTTTTGGCTCCTTGGTATGTTTCACAACGAGAGGTAGATCTGCTCTGTTACTGTTGACTGTTGCTGTGGCGTATATACCATTATTGTATAAATATTGTAGTATTTCATACGATGCGAAAAAATTATCGAAGGTGACATGTCCACGGTATCCTTCATCTACCAGCTTCAGTGTAAGGCATTTCACAACATTGGCTCCTAACCCGAATTCGGTAGACTGATCATCCCGTTTCCCCGTATAAATCTGAAATTCAAATACATAGCCTGTCTCGCTGTCAGCTCTAGTCCACACTTTGTAGCCTCTTTTTATTGGTTTTAGTGGCATATATTGTTTGAGCGATGAGATACCTTTGAACTGGATCATCGACTCGTCTATTGATTGAGATGTTGTAGTTTTAGCGCAACGTTGACAGGCCGTGTTGAGCAGCTCGAGAAGTGGACGAACTTTATATAGTTTGTCGAACTGAGGGGTTCCTCTCGCAGGCATCTGTGAGTTGTCATTCAAATGAAGGTTTTCTAAAACCTTCTTGAACCTTTTGCATGTCATTACAGAAGCTATTTCAGCCACACGAAAAAATGGGTCACTTGACCAATATAAATCAATAGTTGGTAGCGGATGGAGCCCCATCAAAATGATTATTCCTAGGAAGGCTTTTATTTCAGGGATGTCAACTGGCGACCAACCAAGGCTGCGATTCTGTTCTGCGTAAATATTAGTTTGTTCTACAAGGAGATCAATTACATCGGTATCAAAAAAATGTGAGAAATACGTAACAGGTCTGGTCCTACTTGGAATAAAATTTGTGTGTTCTAAATGTATACTATCAAAATAGTCGATTTCGGGAAGCTGTGGATAAAGTACCTTCTTCCACTCATTTTCTTCAGTGTCAGACTCATCTGTATCAGACATTGTGGCTGCATTTGATACTGAAGGTGTTGTTGTTGGTGATGACGTCAAGACACTGTTGTGGTGAAGCGGTAGTACTACTGGAGAGGAAGATTCGGTGTTCCGATATTGTCTCCTATCTAAATGAAGACTTGATCGTAACGGCTGTACTTCATCTGAACTTGTCGAAGGTTGTTCAGTATTCAAGTTGCTCAATGAAACGGAGTCATTATTCAGACGCCTAGCATCCACTTCAGAACTAAGGACAGGGTCATCCACACCATTCAATATATTACTGATATCTAAATCGGTAATAGTTTCTGGTTCCATTTCATATTCGTCTTCGGAAACTTCTGCATCATCAGGAAGACCGAATAAAAGGTTTAATTCTTCCTCGATTCTGTCATCGTTCAAAAAACGCGCCATTATTACCTATAAAAGAAAAAAAACATCCAACTCCATCACCAACCCATGCACCACACACAAGGCAGTGGCAACTATATTGCCACCTAAACAAAAACCCATGCACCACACACAAGGCAGTGGCAACTATATTGCCACCTAAACAAAATCATTTTTTTTAGAAGTATTCAACCCAAACCTCTAAAATATAGCTAAACATTGTTGTTAGTACTACAATACATTGAAATAATAATAAAAACTTACCAGTGCAAAACTTCGTTTTCGAGATTCAACTAGATTTATATGAAAGATGAGAAACCGCCTAACTTTTATTCTTACGTCAACTCTAAATGAGTCTTGACGTTTGACATATACATTATGGCCCTTTGACATGAGTCTGTGGTTTATAAGGATTGATACATGCAAAATAAACTCGACTAAAATTTTAATGTTACCAAGATAAATAAAAAAAAAATATGGTGGCAACATAATTAAAAAGGGTTAAAGCTCTTTTAACAAAGCAGTGTACCTACAAACACATGCGGTGCGAGACTATTTGAAATGAGTTCTTCAGCACTCATTTTATGCGAACGGTTTTGACTTCCTGACTGACATCTTGAGTTTTTTTTGTAAATCAATGGTAAATATTACTATAAAAAAATATTTTCTAGCGAAGATGCAATAGAGGGTACAGGAGATGAAAATGGTGAGGTAACTGGCATCAGAAGCAGCGTTCGATGTTCGGTGCTACAGTGACGCGATTTAAATTTGATGAACATGCGCACGAACGCTGTGTCCCTACGTCAACCCTCCCCTTTAAAAATAAAAGGGAAAATACAAAAGAATAATAATTGAAAACTTAAAAATGATAGCACAAAAATTCATACACTGTGTATTTGTATACTGTGTACTTCGCTACACTATTGGTTGTTATTATTGCGGTTTTATCTACATCTTCGGGTGCTACAGGAATAAAATGATAAACTCTATTTATGTCTATACACGAAAAAACTTTTTTATTAGCTAAAATGTATGTAAAATCATTAATATTTGGAATGGGATAAGGGTCGGGCTCTGTAATTGCATTCAAAGCTCGATAATCGCCACTAAGTTATGTAGTATGCATTTGATTTTATAATACTATCAACTGAATCTGGGTTCATTTTTATTCTTTCCTGGTATATTCGAAATTTCTGAGTAAGAATACCAAAAGCATTTTCTACGCAGCGACGAGCAAGACCTAGTCGATAGTTGAAAACGTCATGTTCACGGTTTCCACTGTTGTATGGATACGGACGTAATAAATATGTTTTTAGTGGAAAGGCAGAGTCACCTATGATGACAAAAGGTGCATTGATGTTTGTACCAGGTAAAGTTCTGTCTTGAGGTATATTTAGAGTACCATTTTCAAAACGTGCCCTAGTGAAGAAGTTGTAAAAATGCCGGCATCATGATTTCTTCCCTGAGCTCCAACATTTACATAAATAAAATTGCATTTTTCTCCTGCTAGGGCCAATAAAACAATAGAAAATGTCGATTTATAATTATAAAATAAAGATCCGTTATTAGGTGGTGCTTCGTTCACTACATGTTTACCATCTAGTGCTACTAAGCAATTAGGTAATTTCCATAGTAGCCAGAAATGTTCAGCAACAGCTTGCCACATTTCCATAGTCATCTCGGGTAGTGCTTCGTTCATTAATTGGCGCATTGCTTATATTGATCCTTTTTTGGGACAAAAAAACTAATGTTGAAATTATATAGGTACCCCTATCACTATACTACGTCTTCTAACATTTCAAATCACTGTGTATTTACAATTATTTAAATTTTTGAATAATTTTTTTATTTTTTTTTATTTATTATATTTATTTAGCAGCATTTTTGTGTTATTATTTTCTGTTTTGCTGCAAAAATAGCAGTTGTTGCAATTTTCGACTACTGAGTCGCGATCTTCTTTCCGTCAATATGTTACCCGCAACGGAAAATAATAGTTTAAGCTAAGTTAGGATATATACCTTGGTTAACCCTCCACCATTCTAAGGGATCCAATTCCATTGTCGGATACAATACAGTGTCGTCTAAATATTTTTGAACTTCAATGATAGCCCTGCTGTTGGCCGTGCCAGCTGGTCGTACATCTGACATCTTCTTGACATAGTGTTTCCAAATCAAACTTTTTGCCTTTCGCTTTTGAGCACTTAGAGCTACGGAATCTGAAGTTACCGAGACACTTCTTCTTTCTTCTTCATTTTGCATGGCAGTAACTAAACCAATGACGTAATTTTTTGTGCTCTCTGCAATCTTTGGATTATTAAAATATAATTTATACCTAGGGTCCAAAAAAGTAGCAATAGCGAGTGTTCTACTTTTTTCTAAATTTACGAAGCGGTTGTTTATCTCCGACAGCAGATCCTGCCGACAGATTTCTACTTCGTCGGGAAAAACATTAATGTTATTTTCGCTTTGATATGTAGGATTAATTATCTCTTCTAGAGCCTTAGTGAGACCTGTTGTCAGGGGAATCACAGAGGTTCCACTAACGTATTTTTGGCCGCACATTTTCTTAGTTATCTCCTCACACGGCCGCAATACCCATATTAGTGATTGACAGATATCCCACTCATAACTAGTCATAGTTGCGCAATTAGTGGGATTTAAGTTACTCAAGGCACAGTTAATTTCATCTTTTTAAGTCTAAAAATCTCTCTAACATATAAAGTGTTGAATTCCATCGCGTTGCAACGTCTTGAGTAGGCCTCTTTACCATCTTATTAGCCTGTGCTTGATATGTTTTTAATTTAAGCCAGGCCACGTTACTACGTTTGAAATATGAAACTATGGCTTTTACTTTATTTAATGTGTTAATAATATTGGCGCTATTTAACACTTTTTGAACGGCTAGGTTTATTGTATGTGTATAGCAGCCAAAATGTTTCCAGCCCAGTATTTGCTTGACGGCATTTGTAATATTGGCTCCATTGTCAGACACCACTAGGACCACCTTATCCGAGCCAATGGACCACTCCTGAGTAATATTTTTTAACTCTTTGGCCAGGTGTAAGCTGGTGTGGCTTTGCTCTATTAACTTACATTCTAATAAGACAGACTGTAGTTTAAAGCTACTGTCTATGTAATGTCCCGTAAGGGCTAGGAACGAGTCATTATTTCTCGACGTCCATAGGTCGGTCGTTAAACATAATTATATAGATTTTGACCAACACCAATAAAAATAACAGCCAGCATTTATGTTAAAAGGTGCAAAGCCAAATAAAATAAAAAAGGTGTTATGAAAAATTATATTAAATATACTCATGATCCTACGTTTGTACGGACCCTTATTTTGTAAACGTTACGGGCGGCCATGGCCGCCATATCTAAAATCCGGTTATTCCCAGTCGTCACCACTGGTGCCGTTCCCACTGATGATAAATGGGAAAAAAATCCCATATGTCGCCAGTGGTGACAAACGGGATAAGATATTCCCAGTCGTCACCACTGGTGCCGTTCCCACTGATGATAAATGGGAAATAAAATCCCATAATTATGTCGCCAGTGGTGACAAACGGGATAAGATATTCCCTATCGTGACCATTGGTGTCGTTCCCACTGATGATAAATGGGAAAAGAAATCTCATATGTCACCAGTGGTGAGAAATGGGATAAGATATTCTCAGTCATCACCACCTAGCGACAATTTATTGTAAACAAATTGGATTAAATAAAAACCACCTCGTTCCTAGTGTTTTTTTACTGTCACCACCAAAAGGGGAGTAAAAATAAAACCGAGTTTATTGAATCAAATAAGTCGCTTTATTACAAAAATCAGTCTTATGAATGAGATATTTCAAATTTACTGGTAGTAATATTTAAAAATCACAGTAAAACCAAAATCACACCTTTTCTAAATAATCAGATAGTGTGAACTATCACACAAACATACAGGTAAAGAATCAGTAACAATTTAAACCAAAAAAATATTAAATAATTGTAATAACCTACAAAATAATCAACAAATTAATTTTTCATATTAATTAATTATTAAAGTCATAAATAAACTTAATGCCTTAAAAGTTCCAAAAAATGGCCTACTGATATTTCACCACTAACAAGTTCTAGCTGAGCATTTTGAATAAATTCGTCATTAAGTATGTATTTGTTCAATCGTTTTTTAAGTGGTTCAGCTTTATTCCTGTGACGAACATCACAGACTGTATAGTAGGATGCATCTTCTTGCAAAACTTTCAGAAAGTGCATCATATTTGGGCCTTTATTGCGTACTGCTCGGTTTAGTTTAGAGTGCCACGCTTCAAGGAAGTTGGTGGTACGATGTAGTTCTCCATAAGCACACCATATTGGTACAAAATTTTCCCGAAACCATTGTGTTTGCATATAATTTATAAATTTCACTACTTCAGGATCATCATTGACCCCACGGATTATGTAGTTCCACCCATTCATAATTTCATTCTGTGGAAGCAATGGGAGAACGGCGCTGAATTCTACTATTCTTAAATTTGTGTTACTATTCTTAAAGTTGCACAAAAAATAACAGAAAAAATCCCATTTGTTGCCAGTGGAAACGAATCCAGTCACTTCTGGTTACATATGGGATTTGTTTTCCCATTTATGTTTTCGTTTTGTATGGTACTCATGTCCTCCGTGGAGTAGTATGGTACCATGTCTTCTTTTTATGAATACTAATGAAGGTGACCCGGAAGAACAAGACGCAGTTGCACTTTGTTCCGCCATCACGCTTTTCTAAAAATGCTCTGATAAGGTGAATGCACGACGCACGGAGAATAAACAGATAAATCAAAGAACCGTCGGCGAAAGAGCCAATGTTGCCAACGTAAGCGATAATTATGCAGTAATTATTTTATTCCGCTTTATGACATTACCAGCTTATGACGTTAGACATTTGAGAGTGACATACATATTTAAAAAGATAAACGATGAGGTGTGCCTAACCAAATAGGTCGCATGTAACCCATCAAAAAAGGTGCAATCAAGTTCCGATCTTTTAAAGAAAACTTATTATAAAAAGTAGTAGTAATTATAAGACTATTATCTATCTGAAATATATAAGGAACAGCTAATTAAAATGATAAATGTATTAGCTCAAAAAGTAATAATTAGCGATATTTAGTAAAAAGCACAAAAAATAACAGAAAAAATCCCATTTGTTGCCAGTGGAAACGAATCCAGTCACTTCTGGTTACATATGGGATTTGTTTTCCCATTTATCATCAGTGGGAACGACACCAATGGTCACGATAGGGAATATCTTATCCCGTTTGTCACCACTGGCGACATATGGGATTTTATTTCCCATTTATCATCAGTGGGAACGGCACCAGTGGTGGCGACTGGGAATAACCGCTAAAATCTGAGAAGGAAAATATAAAAACATGTAATCCTAAGTCTTTTCGGTATTATTCTTTTACTAAAATGTATTTTACATTTAAATTATGACCATGTCTTCCAAATATAATAAGAATTTCGTTAAAATACTATAAAATATCAAACAAAACTTAACGAAAAACCGGCACACAAAGACGAAGTTTTTTCATGTCGACTTTATTTACATGTAAATACAATTTATCAAACTTTGTATTGATAATACTTATAATATTTTGAAACTATGAATCTTGAGGATTATTTCAATATATAACACTAATACAGTAAGATGATAAATAAATTATTACTTACATGTTAAAAGCAGAATAAAATATCACTTCCAAGCACTTCAGACCACTTCACAGACTGTTTGTAAAACAATTTTTTTCTTAATATTGGCTGCTCTGTGCAGTGTTTTATCATACCATAGACGCGTTTTTTAATACAGAGCCGTCTAGTGTTCCACTCATGAACCTTTTAAAACTCTAACAAGCTCGATTTCCAATAAGAAATTGATGAGTCAGCGCGGCCAAGCGAGGCCGCCATAGTCGCCTTAACGTACGACTCGAAAAAGTTTTGGGCGACTATGGTCGCCCGGACGTTTGAGTGTATGTTCAGACCCCGGTATTTTAAGGACGGATTTAAAGGGGATTTATCAATTTTCGACCAGGTCACATTAGATATAGAGCAAGATATGTGCGAATACAACATTTTGGCATAAAAAAAATGTCATAATGTGATTTATCGGTTTATGTTCCGACGCTCCTCATGTTGTCATACAAACATCTATGGTAGTTTCTTCTTCTTTCTTCTTTCACCAATTTTTCAACGAATAATTTTTCACAGTACCCATACTCAGTGTTCATGGATTTGTTTCGTTCAAAGTCTGGATCAGGTATACATAACAAGCTTTTGTTACATTCATAGCAAGCAGTTGGCTTTGCATTTAGCAGATATTACATTATTTTTTACATAGCTTTTCATAGTTTTCTTAGTGCTAGGGCATTTTATTTCCACAGTAAAGCCTTGTCCAAAATGTTCCACTGCAACCTACTAGATAGTGAGGCAAAACATACAGAGAGATCTACTGCACTATAAGGGTCTTGTAGTGGATAAACACTTAAAAGCTTAAAAGCGCGTGGGGAAGTCATCGTTCATTAAGCATAAGTTTGCTTCGTCGAATATCTCCAGGAGAGCGCATGTGTCTGTATGTCCAGACGCATAATTTCGGCTTGATCCCCAAGAGAGGTGGTGAGCGTTAAAATCTCCCATAATCAAAACAGGAGGAGGCACAGATTCAAGGAAGTGTTTGGAGAGATATATACAGAAATAAAGAAGATATCAAAAATTCTAACAGCTACTATAGTTATTGCCTGGGGGAGGGGGGGGGGGGGAGAACAGATGAATTTGAGAAAAGAGAAATATAATTTTGATTAACAAATCACTACCAGCGTGATTATCATCTCTACAACCTCTAAGAAATGAATACCCAGGGATCCTAAACCTGGTCTCTGGAGGCAGCCATGTGTCAGAGAGAGCTACAAGAAGTGGCTTATAAGTATTTAATAAATAAATCCGGGAGGTTTGTAGCACGAATGCTCTGGTAATTCCATTGCACTACTGTTAGTGGAAGAGCCATTATGGATAGCAATATGGGCTAGTTTCTGGGCAACCTTGGGCGGTAGGGAGAAATTATTCTCCATTACGATTGACAGTAGGAGGGATAAAAGAAACTGAATTATGTGACTCTCTTGAAGAGATTCACAATTAAGTGAGGAACTTTCTGGTGAGCAATTTGGTCCCCCTTTGGTTCCCCTTTCATTTTACCTGGGCCAATTGATTTATAAAAAGCGATTTGTTTAAAATCCTTGAAGTAGAGAAAAGTCAAATATTCACATCGGTATTTTTTTTATTGGTCTTTGCCGTTCGGCAGATATTTAAGTACTTAGCAGGGGGCATGGCTGGTTTGGTTTTTCAGCCGTTTCTCAATCATGGTGACTCATCATTGGTGCTTGCTGTAGCTTTAGAGAGTTGAAATTCTTGTGGTTTTGACCAACTTACTATGCATTTCTGACGTACTTACTAAAATCGTTAGACCCACCATTTATTCGATAAGTTTACGTGAATAAATATGTTTCACGTATTTTTAATGTTGTGAAAATGTTTTTTTACAATATTTTGTAGCAAAACAATTATCAATCCGTCGCCGTCGATTAACTTTTTTAAGATTACTAAAGGACAATGGGCAAAAATGTATGGCGCTTGTCCCATCGGCGGCCACATCTGTCCTTTATATTCTTTAGTCGACAATTATGTATATATTAAGACTGCAAAAAAATACATTTCAACAAATTCGTGTATTTGTGTAGACTATATGATCGATTTTGGAATAAATAATTTGCGGACTTTTGTATATATATATAAGTGGCGTCTGCTATCACAATTGCCTTTCTGTTTAAGGCATTTGCATTTCCAAAAATTGCATTTGGAACTTGTAGGTTTCGGTTAGCTACATCAATTCTATTGAGATGATCATAACCAAGATGCCGGGGAACGAAGTCCAGTAAAAGAGTGTCTCTGGCGAACGTTAAATGTCGTTCTAGGGTTCTACGGCTCATATTAAAAAGCGTCGCCAGCCTTTCATTTGCTTCACCGCTTCGCAGTTTCATTAAGTAGCATGCCAAAGATGTTTTCGGGCGTGTTGATACGTTCGACAATGAAGGAGTTTGTTCCAAAATATTCATAAATTGGTCTCGACTAACGCCTAATCGGATGTATACTTCATTTGGGTCCATGTCATCTATATTATCAAAATCTAGTATAGATCCTCGAAGCACCGCGATTTTCATGAGGCTCATGATATGCACAAAATGTGTGGCATTGAAGTCGTGGAGCAAGTTAGGGCTGTCAATTATTTGATCCCAATCATTGGATACCAAATGATGATCGCAAACTCTTGCACTATTTGGAATATAAAAATTAAAATGAATCAAGAATGTCACTTTAATGTTATCCGGAATCCTTCGGAGATCCGTTCGTCTGCAGTTTTCATACATACAACGCGTTGCTGTATTAGGGAGTCTGGAATATTCTTCAATTATGTAATACACATTCGTGTGGACGGTCTTCTCTTGGCTGCGCAGCTCTTTCTGCCCGTTGCCAGCATGGTCGACAAATGTACTCCTGACCATTGTATTGTATCTGAAAATGAGAGTATTACAATTAGTCAAAACGCTTAGTTATTTTCATTGAACGCTGTTCAAACAAAGCGAAATATAAAGAAAAATATTTTACTCAATTGCCTAAGCAGTATTAATTATCTCGCTTACTCATACGTAAATACCGATACTTCTATCCCGTTCTCGCCCCGTGGATCAAACGGAACGACAACGTCGCCGCGTCGGTAACAGTTTACTTACTACTTACAGCGAAATGTAATCTCAATGCGCGAGAGTTAAAATACTGTGACCACCTCAAGTTAAACAGTACTATATTGTGGAAGTGACAACTAAGAAATAATGATTTCGTTTGATGTACTTACCTGATGTTCAGAGGTAAGAGCTTCAAAGATATATTGGCCTACAGCGGGATGTTCTTCAAACCGAGCACGGGTTATTTCGTATCTTCTTCTGTTTATCACGGATCGATTACATAAAATACACAGGCGATTATCTGCCATTGTTATAGGAATCTGCTTAAAAAAAAGTCCAAAAAAACGAGCACTAGTCACCAAGATAGATATTAACAAGTCCGATATGCAAGCCAGAGTCGAAAGAAATTGTCAAACAATAATAATCGCACAGTACTCAACGAAACAAATGTCAACGATGGACTGCGCTGTGCGCTCGAGCATAACGGTAATCGCCGAGTCGCCGAGTGCGAGCGGCGCTCGTCGCTGATTGGTTGACGCATGAAACATGGCGAGACCGATTTTAACAAAGGTTCTTAGACCTCTAATAGAAAAAGTATTGAATATTAGGATACATAAATAATTGGGAGTGGCCCTCTAGAGGGCTGCTCTGAGGCTCTCCACGTGTCCCTCTGACTAGCAGATGGCACAGTGGGGAGCGAGCGGGGGGCGAGCTGATTGTCTGCGCGCCGACGGTTGGGTGACAGGACGGCCTCCTGGCACCCTACACCCCACCGTCGGCGAAGTGGCGCGATGCTCGCCCCACCCCCCTGTCGGGGGGTCGAGGGGGCCATCTTAAAACCGTAGATGGCCCAGGGTCAGCTGGGGTGCGAGGGATATGCCCATTGGGTAACCTTACACCTCGGTTACTAAGGCCCGAGACGGCGCACTATGGAAAATCGTCGAACAACGACATTTCAAAAATGGTTTTCAACAATGTCGGAATTGATATAGGTTTTAAATTTTATTGTATAGTATATTAGTCAAACTAATTTATAATGTAGTATTTTTTCATAAATAATACAAACTAAATATTTTAGAAGGCCTTAAACTACATCGTTCATGAAACGTTTCTAGCGAGTGCGTTCACTTCTTGTTTTTAAAGTTATTTTAACGTTTTGTTTTATACTACAAGATATAAAGTATTATATATTTTTGAAAAGCCTATGGTCTGTAGAATTTAGTAGAAGACTTATTTTTAAATTTTATATTAATATTAACCTTCAAATAATTGAAAAGTAAAGTAAGGTAAAAATAAAGCTTTATTAAAGTTCATCGAGACCTATGACCTTTACCCAAGTCTCCCCATCTTTTGAATTTTATATTAGTGTATAGCTCAGTTACCTATAAAAAAAGTATGTAAAAATTGGCTGCGGATACTTGCGGTTTTAGAACTTATGAATAGAAATGTCCGAATAGTCAGAGCGCGAAAATCGACTATCTATTGATATTTTCAGAATTGTCTTTTTATATCGATGGTTTGCGGAATGTTATGTTAGTTACTATTGAACATTTATTGATATGAAGGGTTTTGTCAGTTTTGCACTTATTACTTGTAGGATTTTTTTTATCAAAATGATGCTGCACCCTACTTTTTTCAAAAACGCTTTTGAGAGGAATTAAGACTATTTATTATAAACCAACCACGTCAAACAGGTGGTAAAACTAAAGATGGTAATATACTGCAATAAGATTTTTTTACAATGCAAGTTGTTTCGCTGAAATTACAGATGTCACAGATGTGGATATATTAAATTAATGATGATGAAATCTCTTTATGAATGATAAATGCTGAATTTGGTAACTATGCAATGGAGACTGCCAGGATTTATGATTATGAATGGTACTATATTATGCGTTCTTCAGTCCACAAAATTTTAATTCACGAGGAAAGTATCATGAAGCACTTTGCAGTGCTTTCTATTGGTCAACTTCCCGGAGGATGCACAGGAATCGCGTAACAAGGATTATAAGAAATTTCATCTTCATCATAGAGAATGCAGTAGAACTAGCTGATAACTAACAAAAATTTCATATTCTTCTTTAATACTTCAGATCTGCCTAGCCTCAGAAAACCATACAGCAAAAATATCAAAGACCGTAAATGATACATTTACGTTTAACATTAACTAAACTTATTAAAAGGTAAATGTAATTTTTACTTAATTATATTATATATTTATCCTTATTTTTGACATTTGGAAACTGTATTCATCATATTTAAAAAAAAATATTGATTTGATTGTTCAAGAATTAAGTAATTATTTTAGAGATAAGCACAGTGAAAATACGTGTTTTTTTAATAATATTCGTTTTGATATTGATGTATTTTAGAATTAACTATATTTTTCTATATAATAGCAAACTAATTAGTAACAAGATTCTTTTTTAACTGCCATTTATTATCTTTTTATTGACATTTTCATGTTTAATATTTTTTATTAAAATAAGTACTAATCCAATTTTTACAAAAAAATATATTATTCAAAGCTTATACATTACACTATAATTGTGCAAAATTTCAACCTCGTACCTTTGGAATTAAAGAAGTTACCGATTTTTGAAATAAAACAGACCTTTATTTTCCATAGTGCGGCGTGTGGTTTTAATCGGTTCGATCCCGACATAACCACCCCCGATGGCCGACGGGGGTGGTATCCATGGGGATTTCCGCACGATAAAAAAAAAAAAAAGGATACATAAATAATAATGAAAAAAAAAATGTATTTTAACTATATTTTTTTTCCCAAACGGTATTTCATAGTACTCCTTGAACAATATTTGTTGTCAAAGATCTCCCCTTTCAAATGACACTAGTTTCATTGATGGCCGCTCATGGGCCGCAATGCCCATTGTCCTTTGACGTTGAACCAATAATGCTAGTTGTCAGTCTCATCATAGTACCAAATTAAATGAACATAATGAAGGTCAGTCGTAAGCAGGAATAAAATAATAATGTATACTATACCTTAGACTATTATAGAATCGCTGAAAGAATGCGTTCCTGACAGGTTGTGAGCGAACAGGCGATTAACTTTGAACTAGTGTATAATTTACGGCAAAATTTTAAATATCGTTTATTGACCTTATTAACGAGTGATAACATTAAAAATTTAATTACTGTGCCAATTTACAATACACAGATTAATTTTGGGCTAAAATGATTAACAATTATTTAACTAAAAATATAAAATCAATAGTTTTTAAAAGTCATACCACGTCAAACTGCGCTGTTTCAAGTTTATGTCAAATGTTCGCTTTCATAGTGATGAGACAAAATAACAAGGCAATTGTAACCGCATATTTTAGTAATCCTAATAATAATAATCTGTTGGTTGAAAAATATAAAATAGAACGTTATAATTTTATAATATGTAATTTTGTAATAAGCCCCTACCCAAGCTAATAGAAAGAATGAATCATATTTTTATAATGAATGAAATGAATATGATTTTTTTTATTATTTCAGGTAATAACCCATCATTACAATTAATAATCACATAAAATTAAATAAGAATGAAACAAAATTAAAAATTAAAAATTTGAAAAACAAATAGGGCAGATAGATAGCCAAATTAGAATAAAATTAAAATTAAAATGAAATCAAGTTGTCACAATTCTGGAGTGTCAGTGAAGAGTGATATAACTCGAAAATCATAGTTTTGAGAAAATCGAGTTTAAAGTTTTAAAAAATTGTCATTCATTTTACAGTGAATTAAAATAAAAACTTGCTACTGCGATTAATGAACACCATAATAGCGAATGTTTTTATGGTTGAATTTGGGGATTAATATGTATAGTTTTTTTATAATTTATAAAAATATACAGTTATATCAATAAACACATCAAACATTTACTAACCAATTTTGTGACCATTAATACAAATTAACTTAACTTATTTTACACATTGTCTATGGGTTTCGTGACAAATGATATAATTTTTTTGCATTCTATTGTTGTGCTCTAGACAAATGAAAAAATAAAAAGTGTTGAAATAAATGTTACTCATTTAACTAATAGGGAGTTGTATTGAGCGTTTAATTATAAATTTGTCAGAAAAAACACATTCATATCATTAGACACCTCTAGAATCTATAAAAATATGACGTGTACTTTGATACAAAGTGTGGTTAAGATGATACAACTGAAAATATCAGCGTGTTTATTGATATTACTTATGTATATAGGTAGTACTACTAGTGATGAGTGAAATAATAGGTACAAATTTTGGTACAAACTGTATTTATTAATAAGTATAATCAATGTAAATCAATAATTAAACAAACTCGTCTTATATTCTAATTACTTGAAGTAAATAATCAGCCTAGAATGAGATCATATCTCAGTATAATGTATCACATAATATGGTTAACACTTAATTGAATGTAACTATAAAGATATAACAACACTTGTTTGAAACAGTCTTTTTATAATACTATACTCGTAATATTCTCTTAGATGATAATATCACAAATTTACTTATAGTTATATTGTTACGTATTAAATCAGTCTAAACAAATTTCTTAGTTATTTTTATACTAAAATATTTGAATGAAAATAAAACAGCAATTAGTAAAGACCAAAAAGGAATATGCATTTTTTCCAAATAATTAAAAAATGTTTTGCTTTAACAATCAGATAAACCTTCAATCAAACAACAGATTAGTTACGCCTTTTCGTATACCTTTATTCAGATGTAATATCAGGATCTATGTCACGTACATGAGTGTTAGTTATTAAGTTGTGATAAAATTCATGAACTCCTGGGTCAATATAATCTAAAAGCGACAGTAGGTCTTTTTTCTTTTGGGTACTAATTGGAACTGGTACCTTGTAACATTTCTGTATGGCGTCTACATTAACAAGGCTATAGTCTTTATTTTTCTTTTTGTATGACATTAATTGGTAATCACCTATGAATTTCTCTTTATATTCAAAATCGGGAAATTGACCTTTAGTAAATTTCATTACACGAACATCGGACCAAACGAACTTTTCTCCGACCTCATTTATTTTTTTAATTAAAAGATTATTTTTGGAAAAAAGGGCAAAGTCATAAAAATCATTTTCTGTCATTTCAATAACTGAAAATTTGTTATTTCTATTAGAGGCTGTTCTTACTAACTGACACCAATCACGAGGATGGTGAATGTTCATAGATGTTCGTTTTTTAGCTTTTTCGATAAGTGCATGGTCGCTATCAACCTCCATGTGTGTGTGACCGGGAACGAGGAACTTATGTTCTATTTCAACCAGTTGCGTAGAATCGTTGACAGCTACTAGCAATGATGTACAAACTATTGAATTTTTGTTTTGCCCCGAACATGAATCAGAATACATAATAAGCTTATTTGCAGTTGGATGAAGTAAAGGTAATCTTACGTTAATAAAATCATATAAACATGATGCAATTTGATTAGCTCCCCTGCCACCACTTGATTCAGGCCACATATAACAATATGCGTTATTCGACATAAAATCATGAACTGTTAGGTTGTAAACCCATAACTGTCTTTTATAAAAAGCCGATTGAGTATTTAACATAGGAGTTGGTAAGCATTGTTGCAAATCGAATGCAACTACACATGTTTGTGAACTATTATTTTTTGCTATTTCTTTATCTTTGCGTTTTTCGTTATATGCATTCTCATAATCTTCCTGGTGTTTTTGTAACAATTCTTGTAGTTGAGTAATCTCTTCAGCGTCTGTAGTATATTTTAGTTTATTTTGTAACTGGTTACATTTGTTACAAGTATCAATGCTTGGTTTTTTAAATGATAAGTTCATGTCATGGAAAACTTTGGCGTACACAGTCTTAGAAACGGGGTCACTATTTTCATCACAATAAAGTTGATACATCTTAGTTATGCAGAGATCGGCACTAAGATACTTTCTAGAAGACTTGGCTCGAGAATAATGACTCTGGTAGGCAGGAAATTTATTAATGTGCTCTTCAACTGCTTTAAGTCGGTCTTCAGAAATTTTCTTGTAACTGGCAGCTCTGCCTTTTTCACTTTTAAGTACCCGACCATATTTTATTATTTTTTCACAAACTGTCTGTAAGAATCGATTACTCTCACCAAGAGTTTTTAATAAGCAACCTTTACATATTTTATATTCATCCCCGAAATATATAATTTTATATGTATTATTGTATTCCCGTTTAAGTTTCGCCCCTATGGTGTGCGATTTCTTTTTATTAATTTTTATTAAACGTTCTGTGTACTTAGCTCGTTCATCATACGAACCTAAATGCCAATACTCTTTAAAAACACATTCCCTAATATCATGAGGTATACGAATGTTACATTTCATGCGACAATCTGTTAAGGGTGTTAAAGTTCTGCCCTGTTTTACTTTACCCAATTTGGTAACGTAGCTTTTCCCTGCATTTCTTAACATGAGTCTCTCCTGTCTATCAGCTCTTCTCTCTTTGATCGATTTACGTAATTTTTTAACATTTGAACTAGAACAACTTGGTTCTGATTCTCCTGCCGACGTAACCGACGAACTTTCTGAAATTCTGATACGTTTTTTTTGACGTACTTTATTGAGGCACCGTCGTCGAGAAAATACACTATTGTCAGACGAATCATCTGTGTCCGTATTTGGTACGTAGTCGTCGCTGCTACCCGAACTGAAGTCAAAAATTCTAGATGACGAAGTTTCAAGACAGCCTGAGTTAAGTTCAATATTTATATTACCTGATAGCTCTTCTTCGGAGATTGCATCTAACGCCATATACATAATTTCGTTCTCTTTGTCTGATAAATGTAAACTTGTACCTGTGGTCCCAAAATGTGGATGTGTTTGAATTTCAGTAGTATTTGAATCTTCCGTCTGCTTTTCAACTTGTTCTTTCGTAATGCTTGTCTTTTCATCCACTTTAGTGTGTTCTTCACCTCCTACGCCCTCCATAATCCTATTTATTCTTGCTTTTACTGCGGACTGTAAAAAATCAAAAATCAATCATGGTGAAAATAAGACTATATTAAACTTGACGGCCTCTGTGGCGTAGCGTGCGTGCGACTGCTACGCACGGGGCGCGGGTTCGATTCCCGCTCAGTGCAAATATTTGTATGCATGAATATGTCTATTTGCATTGGTCTGGGTGTTTCTATGTATAATAAGTATGTATTTACAAAAAAAAAGTATATAAGTATGTTTATCAGCATTCTAGAACCCATAATACAAGCTAGTTAAACTATGCTTACTTTGGGTCTAGGGAGCGCTGTGTAGAATGTCGTAGAATATTTATTTATATTTATTATTTATATTTATATTTCAAAAATACAAACAATATTCTTGTATATAAAATTCTCATGTCACAGTGTTAGTTACTATACTCCTCCGAAACGGCTTTATCGATTATTATCAAATTGTATATGTATACCTACTCAGTAGGTCTGAGAAATTGGCTACTATCTATTTTTCTTACCCCTAAAAGTTAAGCACCCAGGGCTATAAAGTATACGACAGGCGAAGCCGTCGGGCACAGCTAGTATACTATATAACACTCCCAAAAAGAAAGAATAAATAGGTAGTAAGCAAGACATAATCGATTTAATCATTACAGTAAACAGTAATTTATTATAAATACCTACTCTAAGCTCTTTATAATTGAATATAGCAATATTAATGAACTTTACTTAAATTTAATTGCATTATTATTTTCATTTGCATAAAACTTGTATCAAAATATCAATAAAATAATTCTATAAAAATATTACGTAAGTTGTGTAAAATGATGCAACTTACTTACCATATGCATTGTTCACCCGTGAAGAACGTCGAAGGGAGACTGGCGAGTCGGTTGCATAACCAAACAACGTTATTCCTCTTTCACTTGCGTATTCCTTCCTGTTAATATTACCATCCCGTTCACACAGTGTTCAACGCGGGAAGGGGTCGCGGGAGGTGTACGCTAGGTAAGTTCCGCTGAGGATTTGTATCACTTTACATTTAATTTTAGATGATACAAATATTTGAATAAGCTTGTGTTTTTGGTACAACTATAATTGTATTATTAGACACTTATACCGACATTGTGTTTATATTGATACTAATTTAGTTATATCACTCGACACATTTTAACAATTGTAATATATAATGGTGTTAATTGATTCTTTAAGAATTCTATCATTTTACACATAACTTTATTAAAATTTATTTGTTTTTTTACGTCATAAATAAAATTGAATCACTTTTCACGAACGAATGTAAAGAAATTTTAAAAGTATATTAATGGAAGTGTACTTATATTACAATGTACTAATTCTAATGTATACATTTACATTGTGTAAAACACGTTGATTCAATTTGTATTATTATACATTGAATATTGCTTAGTTCAATTTGATATAATTTTAAAAGTATTATTTTACACAATTGAAATGGTAAAAAAACGTTCAGTTATATCATTATGCTCCAAATCAACTCGCTCATTTTAAACCTTAGAGATACGGGGATAAGAGTCAAAGATAGATAATTTTTTATAGATCCTCTTTATTAAAAAAAATTAAAAGTGATATAACTCGAGATGTATCACTTTTCACTGACGCTCCAGAATTGCTGACTGTGATTATTATTATGTTATTGTAAGTTGGGAACAGGTTCAGAGAACGGTTCTAGGTACAAGTTATTTATTGTACATAACTAGTCATGACGAATTGACATGTGTCAGGAACGCATAGTCTCAGCGGCCAAACTATAATAACGCTTAGATTGATAGTTCCTTTGTGATCGGTCGCCGCGAGTGAAGTCAAAGCAACATCTATGTAGGTATAAACCGCGCGTCCTTACACTCAGTGATACTCACACATGCTCACTGATGATGTTGCTACGACAACTACATTTTTCCCATAAATGGGGAAAATATTGTATCTAAGTAAAAATTGAATTTTAATAAGATTATTTTTCCGTGGCTGGCGTGAATAAGTTGACAAGTCTATAATGACAATTTTACAGGGGGGCCATTTGAAAGTTTGGCCGTTTCTGGTAAATCGGTAAATTAGTTAAATTTAAGAGTATGTATTGTTTTAAATATTATTTTAGGCCAATTTTATAACTATGACAGTAAATTAGAGAAAATCCTTACAGTTTTGACAATATTAGACTTGTCAAGTTGTTCACTGACGAGTTATCAAGTTAATCACCGAATTATCAACTTGTTCTCAGCTACTATAAAAGTGTTCACAGTAGTTATCAACTTAAGCACCATCAAAAAAGTATTGTTTTCTTGGGCAAGTAATGTTTTT
This sequence comes from Lithosia quadra, assembly GCA_963576445.1. Taxonomy (NCBI): domain Eukaryota; kingdom Metazoa; phylum Arthropoda; class Insecta; order Lepidoptera; family Erebidae; genus Lithosia; species Lithosia quadra. The sequence goes on from OY754892.1 coordinate 5,861,935, forward strand.
ATAATACATGATACGTAACTGACAAAAAAGGGAGGTAAGTACTTACTATTTGTACATCATTATATAAATTAAAAAAAAGATAACTAGATGAAAATTAAAATCAAATGATATGATTCTATCAGTTTCATATCGTAAAAGGAGTAATCACTGTAGAATAATCAAGTGCTTTATTAAACAGAAATAAAAGGAATACAATTAAATTCAATAACCTAGATATCTTCATCTTCATCTGGGTTGTCCTCGTCCAAATCTGGATCAGTGTTAGATGTCGAGGGGTCATTGACTGTTTTAAGTTGCAAATAAAAGTCTTTAAAAGACTCGTCGATTAAATCAAGGACATCCAACAAGTCCTTTTTTTTTCAATACTTATTGGTAAAGTCACCTGGGATATTTGACTCAGTCTGAATGTATGAATGGTTGGCTTTCCTCTTTTTTTCAAATTAATTGTTTTAAAATCACTTTCCCGATCCAGGTTGTCTTTATAATGTAATGTACCTATGCGGTTTTTATCATACTGAAGCCATTTAATTGGTTGCCAGAGAAATTTCTCCCCTGAGTCGTCTAGCTTTTTGATTGCAAAAGGTCCCTTCTTAGATTTTAATTCGCAAAAATTCAAAAAATCTTTCAATGTCATCAAAACTACCTTGAATGGTTTCTGAATTTTGCAAGTTCTTACTAATTGCGCCCAATCATTTAAGTGATTGATTCTCATGTTGGTTTTTTTTTTCGCTCTTTCTATAATGGAGTGGTCAGAGTCACACTCCATATGTGTATGCCCACTTAATAGGAATTTGTGGTTAATCTTCTGCAGCGTTGGGTGATTGTTGAGCAGAAACAAAAACATCATTGCCACAACGTTGTTTTTGTTTTGACCACCACAAGTATCAGAATAAAACGTAACTTCTTCGACTCCTGATGGCAAATTGTTGCAAAAGTGCCATAAGCACGAAGCTATTTGGTTGGCTCCCCGAGCTCCTATCGTTTCATCCCACATGTAGCAGGTCGCTTCATTAGTTGCCAAATCGTGTACAGTTGAATTGAAAGACCATAGCTGCCTTTTGTAGAACGACACTGACGTATTAAGATATGGTGTAGGTAGGCACTGTTGAAGGTCAAAGGTGAAAGCCATAGAAGACGAATTTGTTTTGACGATGTCTTTGTCCACCCTCTTTTCTAGATAAGCCTTTTCAGCTTGAGTTTGGTGCAAATTTAATTCAGACGTCAAGTTTATTTTATCTTGTTCATTTGCAATTTTTATTTTTGAGTTAAGTGTATCACACGTATTGCAAGTGTCTTTAGATGGCTTTTTAAAAGATAAATTTAGGGAATGGAAGCAGCTGGAATATAATTTTAAAGAGACAGGATTTGGAGAAGTATTCTTATACTCTCTATACATTTTTGCTATCGAAAGTTCAACGCCTAAATATTTCTTACCAGTCGACTTTCTACAATAATGGCTCTCATAACTGGGAAAGCTCAGTATGTGGTCTTTAACAAGCTTTAAATCTTCAATTGATTTTTTATTTTTAGGCGGTTTACGACCCCGCTCATCCTCATCAACGATACCATTAGGAGATAATTTCTTTTTCTCTATTACTACATTAAGAAATCCTTTGGTCTCTCCTAATATGTTGCATAAACAATCTTTGCAAACTGGTTTCTCTTCATTAAAAATTTCTAGCGTGTATTTACAATAGCAATCTCGGTTTGATGTTCGAATGCTTGTAATTTGCGATTTTTTTGGTAAAATCGTCACTGACTTGGAAATAAATACTGCTCTTCGGTCTCTGCTTCCTAGTTTCCAATAATTTTCAAAACATTGAGTTTGTTCAGTCAACGTGAATCTTTCAGCACATTTTAATCTACATAATTTCAAGTGTTTTGACTTTCTTTCTTTCACTTCTTTGCCTTTTTCTGTTATATAACTCTTTCCTGTATTCTTTCTTAATTTACTTAAATTTCTCTCTATTCTCGACCTTCCTTTTTTAATCCTATCTTCACCGGAACCTGTCGATTCTCCAGTTAATGCAACTATTGTATTTTCTTGAACGATTGCTGGTAATTCAATTGTATTAACTGTATTTTGATAGTCCATTACCATAACTGTAGTTGAAGACTCTTCAAAACTATTTTTTTTAGATGTCACAGTTTGTTCTTTTGTTTTTTTGTTATATCGCACGCTGAGAATGGAAGTGACCCAACTCAAAATTCATGATTTTTGGGAATCGACGAAAATGTGTTCGACACATTGAACATTTTCTATTTAGTCTTCAATAATATTTTATTTTGAGAACATAGGTAAAAAAAATCTTTTGTATTATATTATTTGACTATACTAGCATACAGATGCCTAACATTTCATTATAAATATGACATTTTTCTAGTATTAAATGACTTTAGAAAAAAATCGGGAAAAATAGGTCACTTCATTATTTAAAAAATTGTAATTCCTGCAGATTTTTTTTGATTAAGGTCTATTTTATTTTGACCAGTACTAAAAATATGTGACTGAATTTGATTTTTGTCACCTTAGTTGCTTACATTAATGGTGATAAAATGACCTTCATCTTAATTGGTCACTTTACGATCATAATATTGAAGCAGAACTTACTCCATTGATTAATATGAAACTGACTCAAAGCGTAATCAGTCACTGCAGCACTAAACTGGTCACGACCTGTGACAATAACTCGCGGTACAATACTTTTTGCGTCCCTTTCGTTCGGGCGCGGAGGGAGTACAGCGCTTAAAGACAAAGAGACCAACATTATGTTTATCACTCTCTAACCTTAAAAAGCCTGTATTTTATTTACTAGTACGATAAGGTATGCTTTTTTGAGTCATTCTGTATATTTAACTCATTTTACCCAAAATTTGAGTTAGGTCACTTCCATTCTCAGCGTGCGATATATGAACTTATCGATTCCCCTGTTATGTGTATCACTTACGGGTGTTGTATCAAAATTTGTTTCAATATTGTTTTCTTTCAAGATTGACATCGGTATAATTTCTTCGTCTTCAATGGATTTACCGTCAAATGATTCACAATCTGTTTCCGATTCCTCTATTCTTACACTTTTTAATTCATAATCGAGATCACGAACACTGTCATCACTGTCTTCAAACATACCATTTTCTTCAGGTTTATTATTTTCGATAATATCAGAAATATTATCGATTTGTAGTTTTGGGTCAGTTATTAAGACATCATAAAGTTCTTGAGTTGCTGGGGACATGACTGGAAGCGGAGACATTGGACTATCGTTCATAATATTCCTTATTAACGAAGTAGGCGTGATCGGTGTGGCGGGGTTACCTGATGCAATAAAAAAATAAGTATTTAAACCTCAATTTTCGGGGCCTTTGAAATTTTTTGGCAAACGAAACTCAAATATAATGTTATTTTGAAAGAAAGAAAGAAACCATTTATTCATATAACTACGAGAAGGTACCTATTTTGAAGGTCAGTCTTATTTATTATTCATAGAATCTTCACTATCACTATCATCATCATCATCATCACTATCATCATCATCATCATCATCATCACTATCATCACTACATATTATAAAACGATATGTAGTGATGAGTGTCAAAAACAAAACAAAACAAAAACAAAAACTAGACTATTTAGTTACTTAGCCTAGTTTATTTATTTAATATGTGTTTTTATAACAAGTCGCTATAAGATTGTTTACCTTTAGTTAAATACCGAATGGAGTATAGTCACAAATACAATCAACATCACATTATTTTAATACATCACAATAGAGAAGAACCCGACGCGACGACGACGGCGCCGCCGTTGTCGTAGTACGCGGGTACGCTCGCAGCCCTAAGGTTTAGGCATTTAACTCGCCAAGCGGCCTTAGATAAGCTACTGCTGTGCAATTCACTAAGCAAGCACAACGATGCGACAACGATGCGAGTCGCAACGATGTGCGCGATAGACACTGTCATTGGTCGATTTCCAATGACGTGATACAATCCGACCAATGACAATCTACGTTGCGCCTCGCATCGTTGTCGCATCGTTGTGCTCGCTTAGTGAATTGCAGTGCTGTTCTTATACTGTGGTAATACTGATGACTGACTGTTATGATCTAGTATATAACTAAAAGATGGTACTGTTACGAGAGAGAAATCGATTGTCTTTTTAAAAAAAACTTCGTTTAAAATACACAGTTATTTAATGGATTAATTAATTAGAATTAAGACAATAATTAGAAAGTGAGAACTGGTAGAAATAGTAAAGGATGTTTCGCGACGAGAGTTTGGACCAGACTGAAGCTCAAGCCAGGGCGAGCTCGGTGCTCGGCAAAAATGCTGACTTGGCTAGTAGGACGGGACTAGGGCTGACTCGGCCCTTTTGCTAGCATTTGGGATCCGTAACAGCCCCCCGAATAAGAGTAAACTATACCACTTAAAGGGAAGTTTACGGTAAAATATTAGGAAAATTGAGAAAGGAAGAGTACAAAGAATTTGAAAGATTCGTGGCAATCATCCGATGCGAAGAGAAGGAACAGGGATAGAGTCAGGAATTTCAATTCCATCATCCTCGGATTCAGGGTTCTGGTTTACTGGAGTCCCAAAGAAAAGAAGCTTTCTATAAATACCAGTTCTCTTACAAAGTTTGAATGTAAAATAACTTAAAACTAGACATAGAATTAGAACAAGTATAATGGTATAGTAATCTTCATATAATACAATTTTGGGCTTTTCGATTATCTCTCTTAATTCTTTAAGTAGTTTTGGATTATCAAAAGCTATAGTGTCTAGGTCAATGTTCTTCAAATTTACATGAGGAAGATTTAGTACAATATTTTTTGTATATTTTAATTTATTACAACATACATCGTCTATGATATTTAATTTGGTATTTATAGGTCTTAAGACTATGTTTACATTGTTCTTAGATATTAATCTTGTATCTCTACTAAAGGCAACACATCCTTGAGGTAAGTCCATTATTCCAGTACCACTTATATTTATTTCAGTAATTGATGAATTACATTCTATACTTAATTTGTTTTTTTTCTGACATAACGAATAACCATTTGTTATTTTGTAAAGGTTGCCAAATATTTACATTGCCAGTAAAGAATTTAGTTGAACAAATATCGGGAATTGATGTAAGTATTTTACTAATGATCTCCGTCTCACAAGAAGGAGTAGCGAGAGAAGAGTAAGAGATAGAAGTGTCACAAAGGTAATGACCGTCTTTTATCGGTTTGCAGCCATTTAAGTTATCTAATTTGCAGTACGTCGACTTATCTTTACTTATTCCTAGGTATTTAGAAGAAGGTATGATAGTGGTGTAGGAAACTGGATCTTTAGGTTCATAGGGAGCTGGGCAAGGTAAGTTATGATATAAGAGAAAATTAGTTGGATTCACTAGAGGTATTTCCAGAACGAATACCACTTTGTTCTCGCTTAGATAGCATGAAACAGAGGATATATTAATGATATTTTGAATATTAATCATGTCTAAAAGAACGGGCAGTCGTCTAGGACTAGGAATGAATTTGTAATTCTTATTTAATTCGTTATAGAGTTCTTTAGGTGTTAGAATAGTAGGGTAGAGAATATTAGATTTACTGAATAGTATCGCGTTTACAAGATCTTCTACTTTAAAGGATAATGTTAAAAGACTATTCTCTATCATCGAAGTTAGTTCTAGAATACGTGATCTTATGTCTAATTCATTAGCCAAATGCGTTAAATTTCGAACATCTACATACAGGGCGTCAATGGCAACATTCAATTCGTGTTCGTTGGTTTTTATGGTTTGGAGAGTTTTGTTAAATGTGTTGAGAGTAGAAGAAGTTATGAGAATATTTTGTTCAACGAGGGATGCCAACTTCTTCTGATCAGATTGGACTTCTTGAATTGCTTTATCATACCGTAATGCGTCATCTTCATCCATTGTTCCGAATAATTTTTTGGATAGAGTACCAACGACGCCTAATAAGGCACCTCTTTTAACTTTGTTAGTAGTGAGATATAGAATGGCATCACTGTCGCGAGTGATATCCTCATAACGAGTTATTAGGGGTTGGAAAAGGTTAAGGCACTCTACGTTATTTAGAACTTCAGAGTTTTCGCAAAGTGATTTAGAAGTATTAAGAACATTGTATAAGTTATTGATATGTGGTTTTATATATGATATATCTACAGGGATGATTACGTTTAGATAACTATCTATTAAATTCAAAGAACCTAAAGGATCAAAATAAATTCCTGAATTGTTCGTCAGGGGCTCGATGAGTTCTTGACTTAAGGTTCCTGGAGTGGCAGGCGTGTAAATAGCCGTGTCTTCCAAAGCGGGTTGAGAACAGGTTACGACCTACCGTGGAGTTCGGGTTCAGTCCAATTGTCTATGCCGACAACCAGAGGGGCCATGCAGCCACACAGTAAAAATGAGTATATCACTCACCCAGCGCTGGTGTTCGGCTGCTGTTCTGGTTCTGCTGCTGCTGCTGCTGGTGGCCACCAGCCGATGTCGTTTCGTATGCGGTGTCCGGGATCCGCAGTAGACCCGGGGCGAAAACACTAAGTTGTGTTTCAAAGCGGTGAGCCGCTGGAGGCGTCTATCTCGAAAGGAGCTCCAAATTTGACTGCCGTGTCGCTCGCAAATCAGCTGACTCGCGCCGCTCGCAAACTCACAGCCGTTAATTTTAAGATCAGCAACATACCCACTTACCGGTCGCTAACAAGTACCCCCCAAGTTTGACAAATAAACATATGGACTGGTACCCGCCACAACACGCTCCCCGCCTTGACGAGGTCCAGAGCAATAAGTAAAGAGGAGAGCTAAGTAATTGGGTGACGACAATCTGAGCGGTTAAGTTAAGTTAAGTAAATAAAATTATAAAACGGTCTGAGTACATTAATGAACTGCTACAGCGGATGCAACAGCACACAACAGCGGTATAAACAAAACAAACAGATATTCAAATTGAATTCGACTGTTGATTGTTAATTATTAAACTTATAACTAAATACTAGGCTAAGTTGCGGGTGTAATTAAATATAGTGAAATTAAGAATTTATTGCGTTGGCAAAGGATACAGCTTAGTTACAGGACGTTTATATAGTCCTGACGCGGTTTTAATAGAAGCTACTCTAACTACGCCATCCGAGCCCGGAAAAACTTCGGTTACAATACCCAATGGCCACGACAAAGGTGGTACATTATCTTGACCCAAAAGTACAATAACACCGATCTCTATCGGACGATCAGGCGTGCACCATTTCTGACGAGTTTGTAACGTGTTTAGGTATTCAACTCGCCACTTTTTCCAGTAGGATAATACAAGTTGATCAAGAAGTTTCTTACGATTTGTTAGATTTTTGCCTTCCTCCGTTAGTTCAGAAGAAGGCAAGTACGTTAACGGGCTAGCCATTAAAAAATGCGCCGGTGTGAGCACCTCGGGGTGAGGGTCCGCAGACAAAACGCTAAGAGGTCGAGAATTTAGAAGACACTCTATTTGTACTAAAACTGTTAAGAGTTCCTCATACGTGAGAAGTTGTTTCCCTATGACTCGGAATAAGTGAGTCTTTACGCTTTTAATATTTGCCTCCCAAAGACCTCCGAAGTGCGGAGCGCGCGGTGGGATCGTAGTCCACTTAATGCGAGTTTTGAGAAGTTCTTGTTTGATGTCGGATTGGACATTCGAATCTAATAAAAATGAATATATTTCATTAAGCTGTGCCTTCGCACCTATAAAATTAGTACCATTGTCCGAGTACATAACGGACACTGGACCGCGGCGAGCAATAAACCTTTTAAAGGCGGAAAGAAAAGCCTCGGATGTAAGATCCGAAACAAGTTCGATATGTATGGCCTTAGTGACCAAGCATATAAATAAACATATATATACCTTCTGCGAGCGTTGACCTCTACGACGAGTAGGTATATAAGCAATAGGACCAGCTAGATCCACCCCAGTATGCACAAAGGCCTTAGCATCGCAGATACGATACCCAGGTAGATCAGCCATTTTGGGTGTTGGATGTATAGGTTTTAAATGAAAACATGTATTGCATTTGCGGCAGCGAGAACGAATAACTGTCCTACCATCCAATATCCAAAACCGCTGCCTAATAATTGACATTAATAGTCCGGGACCCGTATGACAGTAAGCCTTATGATAGTGATCAATTATTAAATCAACTATCCGGTCATGTTTAGGTAGTAGTGCGGGATGTTTGGCTTCGTATGGTAAGTCAGACTTAGAAAGTCTGCCCCCAACGCGCAAGACACCGCAGTCGTCAACAAAAACCGACAGACCGCGCAACTTTTTAGACGGGAGTTCACCGGCTTTAAGCAGATTAATTTCGTTGGAAAAGTGAATATTTTGAACAACGCGAACAATAAACCTTTCAGCGGCGTAGATATTCTCAACAGCGTCCCGACCGGGTAGTCTGTTCGTGAATTTAAGAATCCACATAAATATACGTAGTATCTTATTCCACGAACTGACGCGGTTAGCTATGGACTCCAAGGCATGCGGTTCAGTCTTTGAAGCCTCAGCCAGGAACGCCTTCGCTTTCAACTCCGGTAAAGTATTAAATTCGGTCGGTGTGAATTTCAAAGGCCATTCACTTATAGGTAAATGAAGCCAGGTAGGGCCGTCCCACCATAGCGCATGTGCGATCAAATCCGACGGCAGCATGCCGCGTGATAGACAATCACTAGGATTTGTCTTTCCAGACACGTGATTAAAACAAGCCGCGGGTAAATTTTCCTGTATTTTAGCAATACGATTGCTCACGAAAACAGACCATCTATGCGGAGATGAATGGATCCATGAAAGAGCTATAGTGGAATCTGAAAAAGCGTAAATACCCTGAATAGGTACGCGAGCGGAAAGCTTATCTTTGACCACGCGAACAAGCTTGGAAAGAAGCAAAGCGGCGACAAGCTCCAAACGAGCCAGCGTCGTAATCTTAGCGGGGGAAACCTTAGATTTAGCACATAGGAGCCGGACCGTGATATTCCCTTCAGGGTCGGTTATGTGTAGGTATATACAACAACCATAACCACTAAAGCTGGCGTCGCAAAATGCTACAATATTTACCACAGACTCCCTATAAACCCCAATATGTCGCGGTATTTTTAAAGAAGAGAGTGCAGAAAAATCACGTGTAAAAGCCGAGAACCTATTGACTATATGTTCCGGAGGAATCTCATCCCAATCTATCTTAGCCAACCAGAGTTCCTTGATGAGGATTTTAGCGTACAAAACGACCGGAGCCACAAGACCCAGCACGTCAAACAAGCGGGCCACCAATGATAAAATAGTGCGTTTAGTGCATTTATTTTCAACAATGGCGGTAGTCAAAGAAAACTGATCGTCAGCGGGTTCCCAGGATAAGCCAAGGATTTTAAAATTATTTGAATTTTTATCTACCGGAGAGAAACATACCGGCGAGCGATGAGATTCCGGAAGCGTCTCTAATACAGCGGGCTTATTACTTGCCCATTTTATCAGATCAAATGAACCTATCTTAAGTAAATCAATTAATTGGCGAGATAAGTCAACTGCCAATGGTTCATCGGGCACTGAATAAACATAATCATCCATATAAAACTGAGTTTCAACTAATTTAGAAGCCTCAGGAAAGCGGTCACTATGCTCACACGCTAAGCTACGCAATGTGCGCATAGCTAAGTACGGACTAGGTTTTAACCCGAACGGTAAATGATTAAAATGAAAAGTACGTATGTTTTCACTGTTATTAAAACGAAATAAAATTCTTAAATATTTACGATGGTGCTCATTTACCCCGACTCTCAAAAACATTTGTTTAATGTCTGCGGTCATAGCTACAGGAAAGGTGCGAAAATCAAGTAGTAATAAAAACAAATCAGCCTGTAAATTAGGTCCGACATGCAGGACATCGTTGAGTGACAACCCTGATTGAGTTTTGGCACTAGCGTCCAAAACCACCCGAATGGTGTCCTTGTCCGGTCTAATAACGGCGTGATGCGGTATGTAGTAGCCTTCCTCTATTATTTCAGAGTCGGGTACCTCCGACAAATAACCCTGAGCTATATACTCGGCGATGGTTTTATTATAATTCTCGCGTAGGGTAGGTGATTGTGCGAATTTTCGCTCGAGTGCAAGCAGGCGCCTATGAGCCACTCCGCGAGAATTACCCAACTCCGAAGGGCTTCGCGAGAAAGGTAAATCAATAAAATACCTACCGTCTCTAAATAAAACTGAGGAATTAAAACTATTTTCGCATTCTAACTCTTCCGGACTAATAAATCGCTGAGTCGGAATTTCCTCTAGCTCAAAAAATCTTTGTAAATTTGACTCAATGTCAATATTCGTAATCGCGGTAAATGAAGAAAAGGTAGGTTTCGTATCATTACGACATACAATGTCTCCCATGAGTACATAACCGAAACTAGTAAGTATTGCGGGTGGTGCGCGATTACCCGAATCGACCCTATTTCCCAAATAAATATACGGAAATAGTTGTACACCAAGAACTAAATCGATTTCACCAGGTACATTCCAGCTTAAATCGGCAAGCGGTAAATTATTCAAGTATGAAAAATCATCATTTATTTTTATATAATTGGAGGGTAGTCTGTCTGTAATGCAGTCAACCACCAACGCATGAATATAATATTTATTATTAGGATTAATGCGCGATTCGATTGTAAAATTAATAAACCCATGTACGGGTCGCGAGGTATTGCCTACACCTTGCAGCGACGAATTGCACAACTTAACAACCGGTATGTTCAAACGTTTACAACAATCCACGGTAATTAAATTATTTTGTGAGCCGCTGTCTATCAAACACCTAATCAACCTTCTATCTTGGCCCTTGCAATGCGCATAAACTTGCGCAGTTGATAATAAAATCGTAGTGTTCGACTTAGCGCCCGCTGTGAGCGAAACCGAATGCGTCTCGCTTAGCGACAAAGCAGGTGTAGTCAAGTACCCAGCCTGCGCGCTGTCGCTCTCAACGGCCGGAGTTCGAACCGGCTGCGTCGCCAGCGCGGTCACAGACTGATTATTAGTCGGGATATTATTTTCACTCGAAAAATGTAACAACGAATGATGTTGTTTGCCACAAACATTGCAAACATTACGCGACTTGCACTTATATATCGAATGTGTTAAGCTCAAACAGTTTATACAGCCACGATTCGACTTAACAAACTCGAACCGGGCCCGCGGTGAATCAAAATTTTTAAACTTAGCACAATTGAACAACCTATGTTCTATATTATCGCATAATATACAGCTGGACTCGGAAACCGGTTTTTTACTAACGACGAACGCTTTCGACGTGCTCTGTGCGCCACGACTGTTAGACGCACTAGCCCTCGCACGCGGCTCGACCTTAGAATTTTTATTTTGTGACCTCTCAAGTACTTTAATATATTCCTGTATAAATGAGATTAATTCGACACTGGAAGGGAATTCTTTCCCACTGACGCTGTTCTCGAACTGTTGAATTATTTGTGAGTCGAGTGGTTTCAACCCACAATACAACAGAACGAAATCTAATAGGTCGGGTATGCCTAATTGTTTCAATGCAGCGACAGACGCGGAATATTTTTCGATATAAGCACTTAAACCAGCGGCATTAACAGTGCAACATTTAGTATTAAAAATATTGTTTAGGTAATGTTCACCTAAACTGCGGGTGTCTTGATATTTTTTTATCAGACTGTCCCAGATAATTTTATAGGTATCTCCTGATGGAATAATACCTGCGGTTATATTTGATGCACCGTGAGTCAGATTACTAATTAAATACTGCACGCGCTGTGCATCCGTGAGATCGGTATTAAGATGTACGTTTGTTCGAAATATCTCATAAAACATCGGCCAATTCTCGGTATTTCCGTCAAAAGTACGCAACTTAATAGGCGGTAACATAATGTTGACTTTTTCCGGAGCAACTGTGCCTGATTCAAAATTAGATTTAGAAAGTATGAGATTGCGTTTATATTTGATACTCGAGTATAAATCCTCAATCGAACTCAAACATGAATAATCTGGTGGGGTACCGTCCACTTCAAAATTTATTTGATTAATTTTATCGATTATTTCCTCAAATTTTCCGTACAGTTCAGTAATTGACTCAGATTGCGCCAAGAAAGATTCGTTCGAACGCGAATCGTAATTCGAAATATTTTTACAAGAATTATACAAACGATTCATTCGTTCGAAGATAGCCTCTTTTTTAGCAGTTAGCTGCGTTATATTTATTCGAGACTTTTCGATAGACATTGTAAAGTGTATGTATTTAACAAACAACTCAAGCAATATGAAACGATTTAAATAAATGCGGTATGGCGCTCACACTTACCAAGACTTACGTAAGTATGAAACGGCACTAAATTAATTAAAGCGGGTAGGAAATTTTAACTACTAAAATTGCCTATTATTAAAATAATACTGAAACCTATCAGGCTCGTAAGGACCATAAAATGGAGTGGCAGGCGTGTAAATAGCCGTGTCTTCCAAAGCGGGTTGAGAACAGGTTACGACCTACCGTGGAGTTCGGGTTCAGTCCAATTGTCTATGCCGACAACCAGAGGGGCCATGCAGCCACACAGTAAAAATGAGTATATCACTCACCCAGCGCTGGTGTTCGGCTGCTGTTCTGGTTCTGCTGCTGCTGCTGCTGGTGGCCACCAGCCGATGTCGTTTCGTATGCGGTGTCCGGGATCCGCAGTAGACCCGGGGCGAAAACACTAAGTTGTGTTTCAAAGCGGTGAGCCGCTGGAGGCGTCTATCTCGAAAGGAGCTCCAAATTTGACTGCCGTGTCGCTCGCAAATCAGCTGACTCGCGCCGCTCGCAAACTCACAGCCGTTAATTTTAAGATCAGCAACATACCCACTTACCGGTCGCTAACAAGTACCCCCCAAGTTTGACAAATAAACATATGGACTGGTACCCGCCACAACAGTTCCCGTAGTACAAATACTGTAATGAAAGTATAACTAGAATTAGTCTTACTCATTTCTAACTTAACTTACTTTATTTTGTTTTGAGTTTAGCTTTCAGCTCTACGGGCTAGTTTTAGTTGATCGTAGTGATGGATCACATGACGTCTATTTATGAGCAGAGTTAGGGTGTTTCTACCGTTGATTTTGACCACCTTATAAGGTCCTTTCCAGATTGGTGAAAGGGCTTTACGAAGGCGTACGTGATTTTTGAGATAGACGTAGTCTCCAACTCCATATTGAACGGGACGAGAATGAGCATCGTAGTAGCGTTTAGATCTTTCTTTGGATATTTGAATGTTTTCTATAGCTTTCTCTCTTGAGAGTTTTAATCGATGATTGAGTGCTTTTACATACTCTGGGTATGTGAGATCTGCCCTTAATTCGTAAACAGAATCAGGCATAAAAGTTTTCTGACCGAAGACAAGTTCGTAAGGTGTGAAGTTCGTTGTGCAATGTACAGATGTATTATAGGCTAACATTGCTGTATAAACGTATTTGTGCCAATTTGATTGATTTTCGTTAACATATGACTTTAAATATTCCTTGAGCGTGGAGTGACTCCGTTCGAGGGCACCTTGGGTTTGTGGATGATATGGAGAGGACCATAATTGTTTAATTTTGAGGAACTCACACGTTTTCTTAAATAATTCTGCTGTGAAGTTTGTGCCTTGGTCAGTTAAGATCGATTTAGGAATACCGAAGATTGAGATGAAATGAACTAGACATTCGCATGTATCTTCTGCGGTAGCATTAGCTACTGGGTAAGCGAAAGAAAATTTTGTTAGGTCATCTTGTAAAGTGAGGATAAATTTAAGGTTAGTTAGACCTGCTTCAGGTAATGGACCTACAAGGTCGAGACTCAATCGCTCAAAGGGTTTAGTAGAGGTAGTCGTAATTTGCATTGGGGATCTATTTATCTGTCTTAGAGCTTTATTGCTCTGGCATATTGAGCAGTTTCTTACATATGTGTCAATGTCACTACGCATATTCTTCCAGTAGTACCTTTCTCTGACTCTATTAAACATGCGGCCTGATCCTAAGTGTCCAGCGATAGGAATATCGTGATTTTCTCTTAGTATTTTAGTAATCTCAGAAGGTGTAGGGTAAATGGTAGTATTGCGATAAATATGAACTGGGGTTTGTGAGTTATTAAATATGTAGCAGAACATGTTATATATTTTTATCCAAGTGTGTTTGTCGAATGGGTTTCGGAAATCAGTGATGGAAAAACCACCATCAATTTCGGGATTTAGAAGTAATTCAGATTTAAGGTTAAGTAATGATTTAAATATGTCTTGGTATGAGCAGTCGCTAAAATGGTAAACGTTTGTAAATAAAAGGTATACTCTCTTTTCTTTGTGAGTGAAAGAGAGGGTGGAGTGCAAAGTTCTCTCTTGGTTTAGTATAGTTTGAGAGTTCTCCATTTCGCTTAGTATTTCTTCGATATAGGGGTTCGAGTTATCTAGATCTATGGAGGTAGGTATTATAATGATTTTGTTAGTGCATTTTAATATACTATCGTTATGTTCGAAAACTATTGCATTGCTATGGAATTGTTTATTGGACATTGTTTTCAGGAAATTTCTATAGTTTTCGTCTAAAGGAGTATTAGTGTCGGGAGGAGTAGTATTAAAAGTGGGAGAAGTAGAAGGACCAGGAATACTAGTAGGACTTGGGATCCCAGAGTGTTCCAGTATTGGTTCAGAAAGTTCTGTGTCGTGGTTTAGTGGAGTAGTCTGTATTTCAGGATTTAAAAGTTCTAATATGTTATCGTCGTTCTCTAGTAGGTCTATTGACGGTATATCGTCGGAATCTAGTGGTTCATAAGGTAGTTGGATGTCGAGATCGTCTAAGGTCAACGGAGTAAAGGTAGGAGAGGGAGATTGGCGGTTCAATCCGGAAGTAGAAGGGGTAGGGTTGTCGTAAGGGTTTTGAATTGGGTTTACAGGGAATCTGGATAATGCGTCAGCGTTGCTGTTAATTACCCCCTTTTTGTACTCGATTTTGTAATCAAATTCTTCTAATTTTAGACGCCATCGGACTAGACGTGAACCAGGATCTTTGCAGTTGAATAGCCATTTCAAAGGTCTATGGTCCGTGACAATTGTAAACTTGTGACCATATAGATAGGGCCTGAATACTTTGGTACCGAATACAATGGCCAAACATTCTTTTTCTGTAGTGGAGTAGTTTACTTCGGCTTTATTTAACGTCCTAGATGCATACGCGATAGGACGGTCTTTTCCAATATCTCCTTGTGAGAGGATGGCAGATATAGCATAGTTTGATGCATCACAAGTGAGTACAAAAGGTTCGGCAAAGTTAGGGTATATGAGGATTGGTGCGGACGCGAGTTTTCCTTTTAGGTCGTCGAATGCTATTTGTTGTTCATTGGACCAATTAAAGAATGTGTCTTTCTTTAGTAGTGTAGTTAAGGGTTTTGCAATTTTGGAAAAGTCAGGAATGAAACGCCTGTAATAAGAAACGAGTCCTAGAAATGATTTTACGTCTTTGGGACATTTAGGAACTGGGAACTGGGATACTGCTCGGGTTTTCTCAGGATTTGGACTAACTCCTTCGTCACTTATTACGTGACCGAGATAACAGACTTCTTTTCTTAGGAATTCGCACTTGTCTGGTTGTAGTTTGAGATTGTGTTGATGTAATCTATCAAAGATTTTAGCCAGTTTGTCGCAGTGAGAAATAAGGTCGTGACTGTATATAACTATGTCATCAAGGTATACATAGCAGTGGACGCCCTGTAGACCAGCGAGAGCGGTATTCATGAGCCTCTGAAACGTTGCTGGGGCGTTTTTAAGCCCGAAAGGCATCCTTTGGAACTGAAAATGACCTTGGGGAACAGTGAAAGCAGTCTTGGGGGCATCCCTTTCAGTGATAGCGATTTGATGGAACCCGGAGCAAAGGTCAAGGGTAGAAAAATATTTACTATGTCCTAATTGATCCAATATTTCATTTATTTGAGGTATCGGATAATTCTCTCCAATGGTTATATCGTTTAGTTTTCTGTAATCGATGACGATTCTCCATTTCTTTTGTCCGGAAGAGTCCATTTTCTTTGGGACAATCCATATTGGAAAAGACCAAGGAGAGACGGATGGTTAGATTATGTCTTGAGAGAGCATTTTTGAAATTTGGGTATCGACTTCCTTTTTATGAATTTCGGGAAATCTATATGATTTGACATTAATGGGTTCCGAAGAAGATGTATTTATTTCATGTTGTAGTAAGTCAGTGGTTGACAATTGATCGTGAGGGAGATGGAATATGTCGGAGTACCGTGAACAAATTTCTAGAAGGTGAGATTTTTCTTCATCATTAAGGTGATCTGTTCGCAGCATATTTAGAACATCATCCCGTCTGGCCGTGGATGATTTAGATGAATTGGATATAGCGTGAATTTGAAGAGAGGTGATTTCAAGGGGTTGTAATTTTATTTTTATATCTGAGGGTACGGTGACTGGTTTTTTGGAAATATTGACTACTGATATATTGACCCTATTGTTTTTCTTAACTTTGACGATACAATTAGCAACTAAAAGTGAGTCAGAAATGTGTTGATCTAGAACGAATCCTTCGCGGCATTCGGGATTATCCACCGCGCATTCTATTATTGTTTCAGAACGAGGTAGAATGTTATAGATGGGTTGGTAGTATTTTAATTTAATTACAATATGCCGAATTTGGAGGGAGTCATCGTTGTAATTAATCACTGCATCGAGGTTATTTAGAAGATCGGTTCCAATTATGCCGTCATAATTTAAATCTATTTCTTTAATGACGTGAAATCGGTGTGTTAACTCGGGTTCTTCTGCGAATAATTGTAATTGAAAATGACCTAGAGTGGGTATGGTTTCTGTGTTGGTATTTATTCCTTTGAGTTGAATGATGTCTTGTTCAAGAATTGGTATGTTTTTAATTGATTGTTCTTTTATTAAACTAACACAGGAACCTGTATCTATTAAAAAGGTAAGTTCATGACTATTGTAGTGACAGTTGACACATATGGCAGTGGATTTAGTAGAGGCAGTGGATTTAGAAATGGTGCCATTGACGTTTAATGAGGTGTTCTTTTGTTGAGGTCTCACGAGACACCGCCGTGAGCCTGCTATTCGTTTAAATGACCTTGATCAACAGTGTCCTGACCTTGGTCTTCGTTCACGTGGTGAACGCGGGATTGTAGTCGGTTTGATTGACCTGGAGAGTTATTGGATTGGGTAGAATTTTGTTGGTTTTTAGCGCGGTTATTATTATATTCGCGCTTTCGGCACTCTTCAATTGAGTGACCTATGTTTTTGCAATATCTGCAGACTTTGGGGTCGCTTTTGGGGTCAGTTTTTATGTTATTAACATTTTGACGACGTTGGTGGTTTGATGCATTATTTTGATTTTGATTATTTGCACCGTTTCTTTTATACATGATTTTCTGAATTTTTTCCTCAGAGATGGCGAAACTTATAGCTTCGTTTAGATTTTTGGGTGATTTGCATCTAATTATATTTCAGATGCGTGGTATTAATCCTATGAGGAAATGGTGAAGAGCCAGGTCTTCCATTGCTGCGGTGCGACCTGGCGCCTCTTTGGCTTTTGTGAGAACAATTTCTGTTAGTAATTGTGAAAGACACTCCTCAATCCTAAAACCGAACTGACTTACAGATTCGTTTGCGGCTTGTTTGCTTTCTTGCAATTCCGCTAAAAGGTGTGAGTAGTGTTTAGTGTCTGCGAATTGAGTTTTTAGAAATAATCTTAATTGTTCCCATTGGGTGAAAGCCTTAATTGAGCAGGCGATCTCAGCTTTCCCTTGTAATTGACTTAGAATGTATCGGAATAGTATGGGTCTTTGTTCGGTGTTAGCAAGTTCATAAGCGTTATTACAGTTTGATAGAAAAGAGTTCAAAGTCTGTCTGTCACCATCATAAGGTTTTATGAATTTGAATAGAGTATTTAAGTCGATATTGATTGATTGTATTGGTATAGATTTACTAGTTCCAGGTACAGATATTTGAGCTGCAGCCGCAGCTGCTGCGGCTACGGCTGTGTCTTTTGTGCTCATTTTCTAAATTACGCAAAATACACAACAAAATAGATACAGATACACAGGTAAAATACACAAAACAATAAGCAAATAAGAAAACAGGGGGAAAACACAGACAATAACAGTTTCGTCCTTTTTCGCAGTCGGTTAATAAAGTCAGTGGGCTAAAAATAGACGTGCTCAAAATTGGTACAAAGTTCACGTGAAAGCGGCGGGCGTCCGTCGTCTGGAACTGATAAGAGTGGCACGCAAGGATTCGGCGAATTCGCGGATGTTATGACTGCGGTGATGTAGTGTATTTCACTGCACTTACAGGATATTGATGATATTGATGATGGTGATGTAGGGTGAATACATGTTCACCTTACACTGTATCGGTGTGCAGGACCGGTGTATTCCCTTTTTAAGAATCTCCAACACGTACACAGCACAACACAGCACGGCACAGCACGGCACGGCACGGCACGGAACGGCACTTGCAGGACACGGAGGCTACACTCGCACAATTCACAATTAGCGTTTTTATCTTGTATTAACGGATATCGGAGGGGTAACCAGGATTTTATAAATCCCTTTCCGCTGCCACCAATGTTACGAGAGAGAAATCGATTGTCTTTTTAAAAAAAACTTCGTTTAAAATACACAGTTATTTAATGGATTAATTAATTAGAATTAAGACAATAATTAGAAAGTGAGAACTGGTAGAAATAGTAAAGGATGTTTCGCGACGAGAGTTTGGACCAGACTGAAGCTCAAGCCAGGGCGAGCTCGGTGCTCGGCAAAAATGCTGACTTGGCTAGTAGGACGGGACTAGGGCTGACTCGGCCCTTTTGCTAGCATTTGGGATCCGTAACAGTACCTACTCGTCGTATGAATTTATTAACTTGCATGTTTTTCTTACCTTTTTGTTCATTCACTTCATTATCAACACGCTTTCGATATGATTTTAACTTCACATCACGAAGTTCTGTTAACTGGCGTTTTCTAGCCAATAATTCGGCAAATGTGGGATTCTAGAAAAAAAACAAATGATGAATTAAATGATAACAATGATATTGAACTGTAAATTAGCAACTTAATTGTACCTACCTACTCCATTGTCATCTACATACATAGAATAAACTGCGCTAGCCACTTTAAGTAGGTTTATCTTCTGTACATACGTACTTATTTTATATATTTACATATTTATATATTTATATAATATCGCGGAATACCACGAAAGGTATTCAATTTTTGATTATGATTGATGATGAGATGATTAATATATTATAGATATAATTCAACACACTATCATTGTGTAAGTACTAGTAAATCAATCTACGATGCGACGACCTTGCTTTAACTCTGTCTTAGTAAGCAAGAGTTATTTTAACTTTTTAACAGGTTACTTTTTAACACATTTAGACTTGACTGCCACCGTGATTTCAAATAAGAAATCCAGCTAAAATAATATTAGGTATATCAAATAAGCAAGTAGGTACTTACATTTTTCTCCATTGCAAATAAGGAATCCACTCATTCACACACTTAACTAATTAATTATATAACCTTTAACTTTAACTATAACTTTCGACACTTAAACAAAACAAATAACAATAATTCCCTATGACACGCGCTTCCGGGGGTGATGCGCGGGCGACTGAATGTTTGTTTACAACTTGCGAGCTAGGAATGTGCGGCCATAACTGGACATCTCGATATGTCACGTATTAAACAAAAATATTACACCTGTTCATAACTTGACATCTTAACTTATCATGATTTAATTTGAGGAAGACGGCTGTCTATGATTGATATCTCATTATGTCAGAATTCAAAAACAGAATATTCAGTTTGACATAACTTAATACCTCAATTTGTCATTTTTAATTTCTCATTTTTCAGTAAATCATAAGTGTGTAAGTAGAGATATCCAGAAACCGACTTTATGCTGGTAGCTAAGTATATCTTGATATAACTACATATCAATCTTTGTTCACATAAAAAAAAAATCGATAACTAGGTATGAAGATTTATCAAATTAGAGACGAAAAAATGTGAGATGTCAACATACAACCAAGCGTGATTACAAAAAAAAAATGTACCTTTTCAGCTGTAAATTTTTTACCTATATATTCATACCGTTGGGATCGCATTAAGCTAATAAAAAGAAAATCATACAAGTCGAGATGTCAAGTTATTCACGCCAGCCACGGTTATATCCTAATGACTCGTCCCGTCTCCTGACTAAGGTAGCAAATAAGTATTCAATGTTTCAGTCATTTCCAAAGTTATAAATGCGAGATTTGAAATATTTGCTTGTTAGAAATAAATGTAGGTGCACTTGTACTGGTATCGATTTTTGAATCCTACCTACGTAGGGTAGTATTGAAGTAGAATTACCTACCTACGTTATAATATGAAAAAAGTTTTACTTGTGAAGTAAGAAGTATGAAATCTAATAAGTATTAAAGCTTATTCTGGTTAATAATAATTTAATCCGATCGCGGTGACGGTGAAATCGGGTTTATAGTTTATTTTCGAATTAATTGACCGGTGATGCCGGGATCCTAGACGGGAAACTAGAGTTTGTAATAATGTACCTTGCTAGATTCTAAATACAAAAATTGCAAATAGGTAATTATAATACAAACACGTCACCTGAGCATGTTGTTACATGCACGAACTGGCAACGTCTTGCTTATGGGATGACCGACCGCAGTAAGGCTTAGCACGCACTGCGATTAAACGCGCGCGGTTTAGGAAAAGCTGAAAACGCAAAAACGGGCATCAACACGCACTGCGGCTAGCGTTTTACTTAAATTTATTTCATTTCACCATGGATTTCTGGCGAGCAGCATGTGTTGTAGCTTTGATATTGAAATTAAAAAATAGAAAGCATAAACAACGCCGCCGCCATAGGTACTGGGTAATTTTTTTAAAGTTTTATTTCGCAAAAAGTAAATTAAAATATAATTATGTAACCAATTTTTCTATTTACTCTTAGGCATAGTCTTGGTCTTCTAACTGGTTTACAAATTGTGTCAACAATCTCATTGGCTGGTTTCAAAATTTGTTGGTCGATAATTTGTATCTGATTTTGCGCATTTCTTGGTCAACTGAGCCCACATTCCGCTGAGCCCGCGGACTCAGTTGACCACGTTTGTTTTTTTTGGGAGTTACTCAACCCACTAAGCAGCCAACTGGTCCAGCGGGCTCAGTTAACCACTTGCTACGGTTAAGGGTCTACTTAGCCCGTGGGCTCAGTTAACCAGTTGCTACGGCTAAGGGTCAATTCAGTCCACACCAATAATAATTAGTCATAATTATCCGTGCAGGAAAAGTTTGCATAACATGATGTCATAATTTATTATTACTGTCCGGAAAGAGATTGCCTTACATTCTTAATTACTTATTTACTGTCATCACATTAGGTATTTGTCATAGTCTTTGAACTGTCATTGAATTCTTGTTCTCTCTTGATAATTACATTGAAAATTGTGAAATCAAGAAAAATGAATAATAAAGTAAGTGCACTCGTAACATCTAGTTCAAATACTTTAGAATATGTATCTTCGCAACGAGGAGGTCGTATTATGTTAAAATCAGGTTACCGTTACCGTTTCAAAAGACAAAATAAAGATGCTACTATTTTATGGAGATGCGTAAATAGTAAGTCCTGTTATGCTTCGGTAAAAACAAACAGTGAAGAATCACTTATCGTTCATGAGACTACCTACACATAACCATGAACCCGAATTTGCTGGTAATGAAATTAAAAAGTATATGGACAGTATGGATAAACAAGTTGTAGATGACTTAACTACACCCATTTCACATATATATGATGACATTAATAATAAAGTCAAAGATACTGGATTAGACATAATAACAAAAAAAAATGCCTAGTTTCGAAAACATGAAGAAAAAGTTTTATCGGAAACGTTACGCAGCATTAGGATTAAAAAAAAGCACTTTTCAGAAAGCTATTAATGGTGTTGTTCCTCAAAAATTTTCTTATTTTTTATTTGCTGACTTGTATTTGCTGATTACAAGTACAATAGTACTAATAGAATATTGATATTTTCTTGCAATGAATTACGAAACTTAGTATCCCAATGTAAAGAATTTTATATTGACGGGACCTTCAAGTCATGCCAAAGCAACTTTTATCAACTTGTAACAATGCATGCTGATTTAGGAAGCGACAGAGAACACATCAAAGTTGTGCCAGTGTTATACGCATTGCTACCAAATAAAAAAGAAACCACTTATGAGATATTGTTCAACTTAATAAAAAGCCAAGTTCCTGATTGGAATCCGACTCGGATTAAAATAGATTTCGAAAAGGCCCTTATGTCTGCATTAGTTAATACTTGTCCTGGTGTTCAATTAGATGGATGTTTTTAGCATTTCACAAGATGTCTGTGGAGGAAGGCAAAGGAATGCGGCCTAAGTAAGACAAAATTGGGAAAGGTTCACATCAAGCGGTTATCTGCTATGGCACATTTACCTTTTGAGGAGTTACTAGACGCTTGGATGTACGCATTGCAGGAAGGTCCTAAAACGAAAATAGCAAATATTTTCAATCAGTACTTTTTTGATACCTGGATGAACCCAAAATCAAAATACTTTGCGACGTGGACTTGTTACAGACAATTGAATGAAATTTTTAAGCAATTGCATGCTAACTATTTCCAAATGGTTTTTTGATCGGAAAATCCCTCCTGTCCCGGTCCCGTCCTGGATGATCATTTTTCCGATCAAAAAATCATTTGAAAAAAAAAAAAAAAAAACATTTGTTACAGACAATTCAACCGCACGAATAATGCAATTGAAGGCTGGCACAACAAAGTTAATAAGCTTCTTAAACCGAAACCGAATATTATACAACTCCTGGTAGTAATAGAACGGTTAATGAAAAAAGATGTGAACAAAGTAAGAAGCAATGACTTCACTAAAAGAAGAAATGAAATCATTGAAATAAATGATAAAATTAATGAAATATTAACGGACTTTGAAAATGGAAAAAAAAAATTAGAATTGTGTATTGAGCATTTAAGAATGTAGTTTTTTTTTTGGATCGATTGAGTGGATCGCAGAATGACATTGCATTAATAAATATAGCTAGTTTGTAGTTGGTTATTTAGGTTTATACTGAGCCCACGGGCTAAGTAGACCCTTAACCGTAGCAAGTGGTTAACTGAGCCCGCTGGACCAGTTGGCTAGTTAGTGGGTTGAGTAACTCCCAATAAAAAACAAACGTGGTCAACTGAGCCCGCGGGCTCAGCGGAATGTGGGCTCAGTTGACCATGAAATGATTTTGCGGCATCGTTGGATGTATAGCCGGTGCTTGCTGAATTGTAGTTGATGACTGTGGAGATGGGCTTGGTGGAGGCATTGTTGGTGATGGTGATTGAATGGAATATATTGTATCCATCGATGAGGATTGTGGAGAATACTGATAGTGATAGGGGGGTTTGTGGCTGGGTATATGTTTGATGATACAATGGTGAACTAGTTATTTTTGGTCCTCGAAATTGAGCTGGTTGGTTGATAACGTGTTGTCCTAATGGTTGCGGAGATGGATGTGTACGTGCTTTTTTTAAGACATTAAGGATTTAAAATCTTCGCATAATGTTTTTGGTCTTCATTTAATCTACGTAACATGGGAACTAACATAAGCGCGAAGTTTTTTTCTTCGTCCTCTTCTTCCTGTGCTTGTTTGTCTTTTAATATATCAAGTAATTGTTTGTCTATTTCTGTTAAATTGTTGTTGTCTCGAGAACAGTTCTTCTTTCGCAGTGGTGTTCTATTGTTATTAGTTAGTTGTGAATTCTGAGCTGTAGTAGACAATGTTATATCCTAAATAGAAAAATCCGATGATGTATTTGCATCCTGAGTAGAATTAGGCGACGATAGATTACCGCTCGTTTCTCGTTTCTGCATGGAAGGAATTAGAAAAAGCATTGAATCGAAATGAATATATTTCTTTTTCTTTGAAGGGGCAGCTTGTCCAGATTTGCCTTGTTGTGCTGTCACCAATTTTAATATTATTACTTTAAGGTTGAAATTAAACTTTCAGAGTAAGATTGTTTTATGAAAGGTTGTGATCGTAACAGGAACAACGCTAAACATACTGTATAGCGCCATCTCTTTCACACGTTAATTCGAATCGTTGGAAGATAGTTGGAAGTATGCATGATCTTGAAACAGAATATTATTTAACTTTAAATTATTAAATTCTAAAAATTAATATGTAGGACCGGTAGTTAATATTATTTTTTAAATATTAATAAACATCTACATAATGCCTAACGTATTGTGTTTTATTGGAGAAACATTTATTTTTAGTAGGTACTCTATTGCGTGGTGGCCGGAACCTCCACGCGGTGCACCCGGGTAACGGAGGCGAGCAGCACATCCCACTCGCCACGGGAGACTGCTGCCTGCGGCAAATACCAGCCGAGGTGAAAGTGGCCCGCTAAAGGGCTGCTCCGAGGCTCTCCACATTTCGCTCTGAATAGTAGAGGGTCCGGGATTAGCTTTTAGTCGGTTCAATTCCGACAAGCACCACCGTCGACCGACGGCCGTACGACCTCCGACGCCTGGCATTACACACATAATTATTAATTTTAAAATGAGCTATAGCTACGAGACTTTGCTGTCACAGCGTGGTAAAAAGTTGTTAATCCTTGATGGTTATGTGATGGCTCTGAACAAAAAAAATGATAATGTACATTGTTGGTACTGTGTATATCGCAATGAAAAGCATTGTATTAGCCACTCAAACGTCCGGGCGACTATAGTCGCCCAAAACTTTTTTGAGTAGAACGTTAAGGCGACTAGAGCGGCCTCGTTTGGCCGCGATGACTCATCTTTTTCTTATTGGAAATCGAGCTTGTTGTAGTTTTAAAAGGTTCACGGGTGGAAATACTAGATGGCTCTGTACTAAATAACGCGTCTATGGTATGATTCAACAGTCGCCACAGAGCAGCCAATGTTTAGAAAAAAATTGTTTACAAACAGTCTGTGAAGTGGTGTCAAGTGTTTGTGAAGTGATATCATATTTCTGCATTTTAACATGTAAGCAATAATTTATTATCAGCTTACTGTATTAGTGTTATATATTGAAATAATCCTCAAGATTCATAGTTTCAAAATATTATAAGTGTTATCAATACAAAATTTGATAAATTGTATTTACATGTAAATAAAGTCGACATGAGAAAACTTCGTCTTTGTGTGCCGGTTTTTCGGTAAGTTTTGTGTGATAATATTATAGTATTTTAACGAAATTCGTCTTATATTTGGAAGAAATGGTCATAATTTATATGTAAAATAAATTTAAGTAAAAGAATAATACCGAAAAGACTTAGGATTACACGTTTTTATATTCTCCGCCTTAGATTTAAATATGGCGATTTTAGATATGGTGTTGGTTATTTTGGTTTAATTTACCTACACTGTTTGTTCCAAATAATGAATTATTAGTATCAAAAGAAAGGTTATTTAATCTAGTTTAATAATGGGTAAAAACATTGAGGAAAGTAATAAAGTGTGGCGTCAAAATTTGTGAAAGCCAGTATTTTACTTGAATTTAACCCTTGTTGTCAAGTTCAACATTTTTTTATGTACTACATTATTATTTTATTATTATAATGATTAATTACTGTATTTTGATTAGGATATATCTTGATTCCTTAATAATTCAGCTTTATACTGGTATTTTTTAATTTGATATCACTGCAATAGTATGCTAGAAAATACATTTCGAATCAGAAATTGCATGGGGCGCGACGCGGTTCAACCCCGTTTTATGACCGTTCCGCGCCCGCGAACGTACGTGTCAGGGCGACTATAGCCGCCCGGACGTTTGAGTGGCTAGTACGGTGTCAAGTGAACAAAACGAAACTGAAAAACATCGGCTTCGTCGTGAGATGACTCACCACAACCATTCTCCGGATCCAGGCAAGTTACATGAAATTCAGTTAAGAAATGCAATTAAACGAGACGCAGTTCAAAGTTACGTTCAGATCATACAAAGAAATATCGATCAAATACCGAGGACGAGTGCTTGTGCGCTACCAAATAAAAATGCAATGCGCATGATCATTAGGCGTGAACGCAAAAGAAATTGTCCGAAAGAGCCAGCCACACTACAGGATATACATACCTGACAATGTAAAGGAAGTAGCCGGTGAAAAATTTTTGGCCTGTGATGTGAGGTTTGAAAACGAGTGCATTTTAATATTCTGTACTGAACAAAATTTAAAACTCTTTTTGGATAATGCATGGCACTTTCCAAATCTGTCCACGTTTATTCTGCCAACTTTATTCCATACACGGAGTTATTGGACCAGAAACTAATCGCAAGGTGATTCCCTTAGTATACGCTCTTCTTACCAGAAAAACTGAAGAAGTTTATGTAAAATTCTTCCGGGCATTAAAAAATTACGCCATTAAACATTGAGTTGAATTCGCAATTTATTTTGACGGATTTTGAAATAGCTGCTATTAATGCAGTTAAGATGGAATTTCCGCAAGTAAAACACAAATGCTGTTTTTTTTCACTTGGGCCAAAGCGTGTGGCGCAGTGTCTAACGAAACGGCTTATCAAAAAAGTATCGCGAAGACGGAGAATTTGCACTGAAAATACGGCAGATCATTGCATTTGCCTTTCTATCCAGTAATTAAATTCCCGAGGCATTCCAAAAATTGAATGAGGATATATCAGAAGAAGCTAGTGAAGTAATGTTTTTTTACAAGATTTATGATTTTTTTTTATTTGACTGCCTCGGTGGCGCAATGGTACTATGTACCGACTGCCATGCTCGAGGTTCCGGGTTCGATTCCCGGTCTGGTTGATATTGGGTTATTCTATTTAGAATCCTATTTAGAATTTACTTCTTTTTTTTCAGATATTTAGGGTCGGTTCACTACATGGAGTCTAAATGGGTCCAATATATGGAGGATCCGTCGCGTATTGTCGGTCACGTAACGTCAGAACACACAAAATGTAAGGCGGCGGTGTAGACGCTGTACGCTCGACGCACTAACGTATCATCGGTTGGGCACGAACGGTCGAGTGTTTTTCTATACATTTGTCTGTTCTAGCGTTACGCAACCGATAATACGCGATGGATTCTCCATTATAATGTATCATCATGACATGAATTTGAACGAACGAAATGAAAGTGACATTACAAAATTGCTAAAACAACAATAACATTGTTATAAAATTGTTTTAAGGTTATTTTTAAGGCATCATGGTACGAAAACAAAGTATTATTGAAATAATTGTAATGTATGCAAAATAGGTAGGTAGGTACGCAACACGTCTACCCTCTTTCTAAGAGAAGTGCCTACCTGTGTAATGACACTAATGACAGTTTTGACACTAACGACTGCAATGAGCGCGCAATAGTCTCAGTCTTGATATATACTGCACCGAGTTTGATTGTAACATCCTTTAGTCTATCCCTAAGGAACATATACTACATTGGCGACGAGTAAAAATTACGTGGTCAAGTGGCTCAGTACGACCCTTCAAGAAAAATAAATAAAAATAAAGTATTATTGACAAGATGGCGGTCGGAAAGTTGGAGGCATTTGATATTGACTCAGGCAATTGGACTTTATACATAGACCGCCTAGAAATGCGACGAAACGATTGGTGACCATTTGTACCCCTAGAAACCGTCGACACTACCGTTTGAAGAACTAGTGCAAATTATGCAAGGTCACCTTCAACCGAAGCCGAATGTTCTAGCGGAAAGATACAAGTTTAGACAAAGGAAGCAGTTAAAAGGGGAAAATATTGTGTCATATGTGGCGGAATTGAAGAGGATGACGAAATTTTGCGACTTTGAAAAAGAATTAGATTGCAATCTGCGGGATCAATTGGTGTGCGGCTTGGAGAATGACGTCATTAGGCAGCGGCTGTTCATGTGTGATACACTTACGTTCGCCAAAGTATTCCAATGCGCGGTAGCTATGGAAGCGGCGGAGGTGGACTCTGCGATGTTGGAGCATCGGAATATATAATGAGATTGCTGTTAATCCTGATGATGTACCTGACAGCGATAACCACACCTATGGGATTATTTTCCTTTCCGTTTATGGGATTTGGCCTGCGTAATTCTGCTTCAATCTTTCAACGTTTCGTTGATGAAATGTTGCGGGGGCTTGATTTTTGTTATGGGTATTTAGATGATTTTTTAATATCTTCTAAAAATAAAAAAGATCATGAAGACCACCTATGTCAAGTCTTCACTAGGTTACAAAAAAACGGGACGGTGGTTAATACGTCCAAATGCGTTTTCGGAACTTCAGAGGTAACATTTTTAGGTTATAGCATCTCCGCCAAAGGTACCAAACCATTACCAGCGAAAGTAGACGCTATCGCTAACTTCACACTGCCGAAAACAGTACGCGAACTCAGGAGGTTCCTAGGAATGATAAACTTCTACATTTTTTTTTGCTCTAGTATTGGTATTAAGAGCAAGCGTTAAAATTTCATTACTAGATAAATCATATTTATAATATATTTTTAAAGGCTCGTCATATTTCACATGTACTTGTTTAATTTTATTCCACTCAATTTTTTGTCCGTTTATGTTTTTAGGCTGGTTTTATCGTTACGCGTTTCGGCAGCGCCGTTGGAGCGCGCGCGTTTAGAGATATATGGGAGTAGAAGTTGCGTTTTTGTGTCGCGCGCTTGGGCAGTGCCGTTTATTAAACGCGCGATGTTCGACAGCGCTGTCCAAACGCGCGCTGCTCATTCGCTTCTACGGCCAGTGTGCGTTTTATTGTGACGCTGTTGAGACACGCCGTAGGTATAGTTGAGAAATGAATTACATCGATACGGGAAGAGTAATCGACGAAGTTCGATCCAGAAGATGTTTATGGGACCCGATAGGAGAAATTTTTTATAAAATTTATTACTATTTTCTCGTAAATCGGAGAAAGACGTTATGTGTTCGCCTTTCAGTAACCTTGTAGCGTTATAAGGATCAACTACTCTTTTTCGCCGTTGCCTTCTTTTCCATAATAAGTAAATAGCCAGTACTCGACTCGCATTAACCCTCATAATATTGTACACGACTGTATCACAGCAGCGGAACGCGTGCTTCTAATCTCGTTTTATAGTGCACCGCTGTTCAAACGCGCGCTGTTACCAGCGCGCTGCTCAACAGCGCTTCTAGCGGCGTGACGATAAAACCAGCCTTAGACCAATTTCGACCTAGCAATAGTTGTTTGAAATCAAAGAAATCCGAATAGCACATTTTCTTGACTATATAAGGACGGCCGTCTTGCTTAACCCACCGCTCTAAGCTGTACCATTTTAATGGTGTATAAATTATTTTATTCTTTGAGCCTCTCTCTATTAGCGCATGAACACTGTCGCCTTCTGTTTGCGTATGGCCCTTCTACAAAAATGTGTGTGTTATATTTATTTTGTTTTTATTAGAAATGTATGAATAGAAAGCATATATAATCCTGTTCCTGTTTTGTCCTGCACATTGTCTGAAAAAAATCTGAAATCTTTACAACCATTCTCTACTTTGCGTTCTACAAACTCCAATAAGCAACTTGCTACCTCATTAGCACCCCGTTTGCCTTGCCCCTCGTGCCACATGTAGTTGGTGCCTTCTTTTAAGCCTAAGTCAAATAAAGTAAAATTGAAAACAGATAATTTTCTCTTATAATATAGAATGCTAACACCGTCGCCATTTGGTGCATTCAAAACTTTTTGAAAATCAAATGTTGCTGTAACAATCTGATTTTTTCGCTTTTGAGCGGTTTTTAATTCACGTGCAATATTCTTGTTGTTAAGATGTGCTTGATGAATTTCCTTTTCCTTATGGGATGGGTTGTCTTTATTGTCAAATATGTGACACTGATCACATCTATCCTTTTTGGGTACATATAAACTTAGCTTAAAATTTTCATTAACCAAATCACGGTATTGCCTTTCAGTTGCTCGAGTAGAGTACATTGTTGAATCAAACCATTCGTTATATAATTGAAATAATCTGTGAAAAGTCAAATTGCTATCTAAATATAGCTTCGTGGATTTTTTCCGAATGTAGTGAGACTCTACTGGTGCTAAAGACTTAATGTGGTCACACACACTTTTTTTCATATCTTCAGTTATCTTATACTATATAATTCAAAGTCCTGACTGACCTAGAGACAACGCACAGCCTAAACCGCTGGTCGTAGAGACTTGAAATTTGCAGAATATGTGTGTTTTGATGCGTAGAGGTGTACTAAGAAAGGATTTTTTAAAATTCGAACCCTAAAGCCCTAAAAAGGGCTAAAAACGTGCTTTTGCCAGAACTCAAGAACGGCTCAACAGATTTTCATTATCTATGATTTTTTGGATTTGTCTCCGCCTCGAATAGTATATAACATAATTAAAAATATATGATTCATTCAGGAAATTTAGTAATAAAAAGAAAATTAGATGTTGCAAACGTTTTTATCGCCATCTTTAATAGTTGTCATAGCAAAAGGAACTAAAATTGACTTTGTCTAAATTTTCATAGAGTAATATCCTTTACTTCTTTTCCTCAAAAGTAAACAGAATGTATTAATTTTTAGGGTTCTGTGCCTGATTAGGAAAAAAAACCTTATCTCTTCGTTATCCGTCTGTCTGTCTGTCAAGACCTCTTTCTTAAGAACACGTAGAGGCATCAAGTTGAATTAGATAAAAGGAATGTTGCGGATATTGCTTGGCATTACACGAAGCGTAATATCCAAACTGTGGTCTCACTATCGACTAATAGGTGGCTTGACCTACCATCTCCTGGCCTGCACTCATGGAGGACGGAGGTCGTTAAGTTACCTTCGGCGACGTTGGTGAGTCACCTGCACCGCAATCAGAGAGTTTTAGGAAACCATACCTTATTTTTCGTGCGGAAATCCCCATGCATCTCTCCCCTCCTCTGGCCAGTAGGGACGTAATATCGGACTTGACCGACTAAAGTCGAACTACATCTTGGGTCTACAGACGCCGAAGTTTAAGGTAACCCTTGACCCTGAGCTATCCAAGGCTTACTGATGGGCATGGCTGTTTTGGTGAGTTCCTGCATAGCGTAGGCAGGGTGCTGACGTTTGAATGCCACCATTGCCGGGGCTGATCCGTGGGCACACCACCTCTTTATACACTGGTAGAGTCTCCAGAGTGGAACGAGTGGCGCCATGTCCTAGAAGCAGACGTCGGTGGGGTAAGCCTCATGGTGAGGTCCCTGGTGCCGACCATGGTCACCATAGAGAGTATGTGGAACGCCAACGCTTTTTTTGCGAGGCAGTAATGCGCGCAGAAGTGGTGGTGGAAAAGCTACGGGAGAGATCTAGCACTCACCCGTGCCGATGAAGGCGCACCGGGTGGCGTAGTTCGCAGAACCATCTCCGTCCTCCATGAGTGCGGGCCTAGGGTGACGGTCGAGGCTAACCGTCACCCTAGCAGAAGCAGACCCAGGGTATATTTCCACGCACGCTTTTTTATAGAGATGGGGGATTTAGATTCCTAATAACACGTCGAGGTCGCCAGTGCTGGTGGCCGGAACCGGTTGGGGTTTCTGGGATATCCTTTCTGTATCACACAAGCATTGGTAGGACTCGGACATACCAACCTCTCCGTTGGCTCCGTTGAGGTGAAGCCCGACGGGGTTTTTGCACACGAAAAAAAAGGGGTATTTCCCTTTGGGCTAGAATCCAGATATTTTGCAGAAAGTAAAATATTATAGCATAAGTAGGTACAGGGAAAAGTCCAGAAAGCATAAATATTACCTACTTCACCAAAAAAAAAGTATGTCTGTCATTCAAGACAAGAAGCACTGCAACAAAGTTAAGTTCGCCCCCTTTTTTTGTCGCGCGGAAATCCCCCTCAACCACCCTCAACCCAATTTTGTATGGAACCCTGCGTGCACGAGTCCAATTCGCACTTGACCGTTATTTATTAGTATATCCTCTTCTTCTTTTTATTAATGGCTACAGCAGCATAATCACCGCAATTTTGCCAATGTCAAGTACAATAATAATAAATGTTTATAAAATATATAAAACAGTATATCCTCTTTCTTTACTTTCATGAACTTCTTGAATGTTAAATCAGGTTGTCAATTGTCAATGTCTGTAGCAAGATTTTTATAATAAAAAATCAGATTTTCGGAAATAAATAATGTTCACTAATTTGAAATAGTGCATCGAATGTGAAACTATGATGAAAGGGTTTTTCAAAGGGCCTCTTCCGAGTCACACATACTTTGGCCAGAGCAGCTATCTAATCCCCATAAAATCTAGAAGAATGAAAAAGGATTAATGATGATAAATAAACGGGCTTTGACCGCGATGCATAGCACTGTACTTCGATGGGTTTGATAGAACTTGAGATGAAATGAATACGTTTAGCTGCAACCACTGATTGCGAAGGAATATACATTGAAAGTTAGTAGGTACGTGCAGTACTTCAGCTTACTAAAAAGACTTGATGGCGATAGCCAACATTCACGCGGGCGGAGCCGCGCGCGGGTACGCTAGTCATAATATATAACTACAGGTTTTATTATAAGTTTGGTCCCGGTAACTTGTATTTTAATGTATATTTACGATTGGATGGTCTATCAGTGTAAACTCTTCGTTTTCCTTGTTTAGTAATCAAATTCGCGACGTAACTCCACTGCATATATCGGTTACCTAATTCCCAGAAACTTGTAAATATAATTAAGCGCTGTAGCTCGCTGATCTTCTCACGGCATTTCATGCGACATGTTTGCGGACACGGTGGACCCATTGCCTTTTGAGGCCTGGTGATACCGTTTCGACTTTTATATTCCTTTCCTGTATTTCTTAAAGCTTTCCTTTTCACATCGATCCATTCCGAAACATGCTTCTTCCTAATATTTCCTTTATCTTTCCGCGGTTTCCTTTTGTTGGAAACAGGTGTAGTATTTACAGATGAGCATGAGAGTGGGGTATTTACTTGAGGAGTGGAAACAAAGCTAGTTTCTGATAAAAGAAGTGATTCTATGGAGACAATATTATCATACATATCTTCAGTTTGTTTTGGAACAAACCAGGGACAGAAATGATTGTTACAGTCATTGTCAAGATGATTAATTTCGCATTTTATTGAAGGGCATGGAGTATTCAAGGTACGATCTTCATTAAGCGAAACGTCACTTTCCGAAGCTGGAATGTAACGTTCTTGAATAGGCCTCGCAGTGTCACCTGAAATAGAAGAAAATTAAGCATGCAAATAAAATAGATGGTGCAGTAATGACAAGCATTAATTGTATAATCACCAGCCTTATCGCTAATAGCAATCTGGTGCAAGTAACTATGGCATAAAGGCTTAACAAAAATAATATTAGATAACAGCCTAAAATCCCTGTAATAAAAAAAGCTCCCACACGATAAATATAAGAGTCGAACCCATTTGGTTCAAATTTTATATAAAAGAATAGATTCAGTAAAGCCACACCACCAAACACACAATATATTGACGTGACAACGTCTTATAAATTGGTTTGCCGGGTGACACTTCAAGAAACTGCGTTACGCTCCGCTCACGTTATGCGCTCACAATGAGAGCGAGTGAGAGGCACGCGTCCCTTCTACTCGGGCATGGTTAGCCCGCCTATTACCACTCAAAGTCGTTGTCACGTAAAACTTTCGCCCGTATACCGACTTTACAGGCAACCAATTTTTTTTTTTTTTTAATTAAATCTATACATACTGTCAGGAATTGATTCATCAGAAGATTGGACGAAAGTGGTAATTATCGTATTAGCGTAGACATGTTGTACTGCACTGTTAATTCCCTCAAAGTCACGAGCAGTGGGTGAACTGGCAGAGTCATCAAATATTTCCATTAAATTATTTATTGCCTCTATGTCAGCACCCGGGGGTAACGGAGATTCTAAAACCAACAAAAATTAATGTATTATACAAATAATCCAGCGTTTCTTGGTGGTCATATTGGCATGTCATACTGATATGACCAGTGAGAATCGCTTGTATTGGTGGTCATACTTGTCATTGTCCCTGTCATACTAATATGACCAGTGAAAATCGCTTGTACTGGTAGTCATATTATTTTTTAAAACATCCTATATACTTTATTTAACCCTTACAAAGGCAGATGCTATATAAAGACCACATAATTAAACTGAGTAATTAAAATGAATTTACTGAAAAACCCTTCTAATTTTTAAGCTGAAATAAATATTATTTTATTAATAGAATGTTTATTTTTTATTTCGTATCTTTATTTTATTTTTCTGTTTATGATTTTGTGGTAAATAATGTCTCAACATATTATGTGGTAAATATTTCACTATGCCCGTCAAAGAGTAGCAAGCGACAGTAACAGTTTCCATTATACCTACTTATCTAGGCTACGCAGCACAGGCCTGCTATACGCTGATTGGAACAAGAAACAAGAAATAACAACAAACTATAACGCGAACAAGAAACTATATTCAAATTTGACGTAGCACATCTAAATGCACGCGGCTTGTGTAAGGGTTAACGAAGCTTTTCTAAAAAAAACCCGACGCTTATCTCATTATGCAAAAGTTGTAATTGTGTTTGCATAATGAAATCATCGTCATCGATATACTCTTGTCGTCTTTCCACATCTTCTAAGTCTCTCTGCAGTTCATTCTCATGCTCTAACTTAACTAGTGCATTGAGCGATCTCAAGAGAGAAATTGGACCTTTATTCTTCATTTCTCTGTTTATTTTTGAGTTCCAACTCTCTACCGTATTATTAGTACGGTGTCTCTCAAAACTAATACACCATTGTGATCGAAAAGCATAACACTTGAGCCAGAAATTTTCCATATATTTGATGAATTTGCAAATTTTTGGTTTATTGGAAGATCCGGTCTTAATATACACCCAGCCCTCCTCAATATTTGATTCCGGAAGTAGTGCTAAGGCAGAACACAGACCCACAACCCTTCGATCTCTTTAACAGTTAATTTTTAATTTTTTTGCCTTTTTCCATAAACTTTTAATATATAGATAATAGCAAAATTTGATTTTTATGTCCGGGAATACTGTCATCAATACGTTTGAAGCGGCAGTTTCAAAATCTACATGAAATTTTTGAGGACACCACTGAGGGATTTGGGAATTTATCATTTCAAATAATGCAATGTACGATTGCTCGTTCCTATCAGACATTAAAGCATACACAAATGGAACGGCTTCAGTTTTTGCAGTCGTGGATCCTATATCTCCGTGAATAGAATATAACTTGGCGAAAGGTGCAGGGCAACTTTGAAAAGTCCCATCTCCGAAAAATTCTTGTACATGTATAATGTTATTTCTATTTTCTGTAGAGCAAAACTAAACAATGCGACAGTTACCATTGGAATAATCAGAGAGTAGAAAGTTATCTTCAAATTTTGAAGGAATATCCACCTCTGATGGTTATTTAAAATTAGTTCTTTTGCGGCTTGCGTATAGAGCTGTTTTTACATTGTTAAGTGTAGGAATTGGTGTCACAAAATGGAGGCTTTTACTTGTCATCTCCTTTTTGGTCTGTTTATATAATTGAGGAATAGGTGTATCGGTATTTTGAATGTCCTCTTTTAACTTATGCACTGAAGCATCTATTTCATTTCTCGCATAATTAGTCTGGCATATGTGAGATTTTTCTTTTATTATCCGACTACCCTGAAAGTGCAAGACATTGCTTGAAAATAATTAGGAACCAACCTTAACTATTAACGCAAATAATAGGTCAATTATATTATATCACCCACTCAAATACAAAATATAATTAGGTAGGTACTATGTAAAATATCGACTTACTCTTATGGTAACTGATCCTCTACACTTTTCACTTCTGAACTTACAACAGTTCCATATAGTGTCTCCATTTTTATAGCAACGTTGTCGATAAAATTGTCTGCCATTAAATAGCAACACCCTTCCAGCTTTGCGATTAATAAATTTAATTTCGTCCATTATCTCGTTCTTCGTCTCTTGGAATAACAATGACGGCCAATGAAATATGTCAAAAACAAAGAAAATAAACTCCATTTATTGTGTGAAATTAAAGAGGTTGAATACCTAGACACTATTAGATTATTACAGGAAAAATGTGATCATACTCGTAAATAGGACAAAATCATTGTTATTGAAACAGCAAGGCTACCGCTGTATATTCTCATCGTTATAAACATCCGCACGCTACATGTCATATCTACAGGGGAAGAGAAAACTATTCTATTTAGAGGGACAATGACAAGTATGACCACCAGTACAAGCAATTCTCACTGGTCATATTAGTATGACAAGGACAATGCCAAGTATGACCACCAATACAAGCGATTCTCACTGGTCATATCAGTATGACATGCCAGTATGACCACCAAGAAACGCCGAAATAATCTACGATTTAACGTCACGTAATGTATCGTATGTTTTTATCGATGCAACGTATAATATGGTAAGTATTACATACAATTTTTTTTATGTATGTTTCACGGCGTAAAATATAGTATGTATTTTTACAATATAAATATTACTTAAGTATTCAAATATGTCTATTTGCATTGGTCTGGGTGTTTCTATGTATAATAAGTATGTATTTACAAAAAAAAAAAGTATATAAGTATGTTTATCAGCATTCTAGAACCCATAATACAAGCTAGTTAAACTATGCTTACTTTGGGTCTAGGGAGCGCTGTGTAGAATGTCGTAGAATATTTATTTATTTATATTTATTCCTACGTTAAATGTAGCAAGTATTACTTAAGACACAATATAATCCACGCGCGATGAAAATGTGAAGGAACCTTGTCAAAGTAAATCGAAAATGACAGTTCTCACGTAGCGTTAGCGTGTTAACACCGACTTTGTTCTTGATTGAAATATCTATCAAATGCCAGAACTATTTCGCGAGATTGACTAGGTACTCAAGATTTTACCCCTTTTTCCACTCATTATTAATCTTTAATCTATATAAATAAAAAATAATTGCAATTCTGTTAGTATTGCAAAAACTCGAGAACGGTTGAACTGTTCTTACCTGTCAGACATTTGATGTTCGTCCTATCTCCTATTTCGGTATTTTTGGCACGATTACATGTAGATCCATGTAGATCAGATAAGAAAAGGCGGTATATTAAAGATAGCTGTTGCCCGCGGCTCCGCCCGCGTGGACGTCGATTTTCGCGTTTTATTGCCGGTTCTAATCAGCCGATTGTGGTCAAATATGCGTTAGATTTTGAGTCTAACCAAGACCTTTCTAATAAAAAAACGTATCAAAATCCGTTCAGTTCTTTTTACGTCCATCGATAGCGATAAAAAATACCAAACGGATTTTGATGCGGTTTTTTTTTAAAAAGGTCTTGCTTAGACTAAAAATTTACCGTATGTTTGGTTGTAATTGGTTAAGTAGAACCAGAGATATGACCAAAAACGACCTAAAAACGAAGCGCGGGCGAAGCCACGGATTTCAGCTTGAATAAAAAGTAGCCTATGTGTTGCCCAAAACTATGAACTATAATCGTACCAAGTTTGATCAAAAGCCCCTCAGTAGTTTCTGTTTTTTGCGCGCACAAAAATTTGCGGACAAACAGACAATCATACAATATTATAATTATATTATTATTAATCTCGCATTCAAAATTAAACTCATTTAGAAATCTAGTTGCACTAAATATACAGCTTCGTTTTGTGAGCTTCGACATGAGTTTGCCGACGCTACGGCTAGCCGGCGGCCCACTTACGTCTCAGATCCAAAAGGTAGCATCACATTTTGATCGCGCGCGGATTATAAATAGACTCACGTCCGATGTATATTATTGTAAGTAGGGTACTGGCACCAGTAGTCAGCCTTTTAGTGGAAAGTTTGAGTTCAAACTCATATAAGAAAATATTAGAAAGAGTAATTAAAAGTCTTTTGTATAAATTGACTTACACATTTATTAAACTTTGTAACAAAATCAACAAAAATTACAAACTTATCCTTTAATAATAAGAAAAATAGGTTTTATCAAAATAAGGCACTTTTCACCAGTGCTCAGCCGCCAAAACCTAGTAATCAGCCATACTGCCACCAGTGGTCAGCCTCTCTTGAGATCAATCAAATATATATACCTAGGTACTTATACCTACATACTTAAATCAGTCTTTAAATTATTCAGTAATATCAGTATTTAAAAAGTTTTCAAGTTCTTTTTCATTTCTAAAAGTTTCTCGGCGATTAACAATTTTTTGCAGAAGTTTCTCTTCCTTATAGGTTTCTGTTTCAGGAGATCCAGATGACAGAAGTATGTTACTGAGAATTTTAATTTTATTTTGTTTAATTTCCACTAAATCACAGCCAGCCTTCTCTGCTTCTTCATTTATGTCATTCAAATCTTCCAATTTCCTTTTCTTTGTGCATTTTACTCTCAATTCCTGGTTAGAATCATCATTTTTCTTCTTTGTAGTTTCCTTCACTTTACTTTTGGTAGAATTTAGAGCAGTTTTTTTTGTTTTTTTTTCAGTTTTTTGTTTCTGTTTTTCTTCTTTAATTTTTTGCCTCTGTAACTTCCTTTCCTGAATAGCATTTTTCTTTTTTTGTTTCTCTTCTTTTTTAGACATTTCAAATTGTCTCCATTCTTTAGAAGAAATTGCGCCAATTCTGTTCATGACTCTAGGAGTGGTAGATTTCTTTATTGGTGATGGTATAATAAGATGTTTTCGAACAAAAGGTGATACTTTTGGAGACTTAACTTGTATAATAGAATCTGTCTGTATTTTGTCATCATGAAGTTCATTTTCTCGGATCAGAGTATTGTTATTTATAGGTACTAATATTAAACTGTCATTAACTTCAAATGATCCTAGATTAATGTCATCATCCAACAAATTGTTATTATCAAAGGTGAGATCGCCAAGTATTAGATTATTTAAGTTACTACTATCTAGTGCTGTCTCAGGTTGCGTTGAATTTATTTCAATGATGTTATTTTCTTTATTATCCTGCTGAATTATCTCACTTTCAATTTCAGTATTTTTTGGGCAATTATTGTCATCTTCAGTTATAAACACGTAGAATCCTTCTTCAACTCCACTTTTTTCAATTTCGTCAATCATACAAAATTTGTCGTTATTTGTCGCACGTGGTTCTGTTCTTTTCTCAACCATCATTATTTTTTCCTTATTCTCAACCTCTACTCTCGCACTTTCGCTTCTTACTGAATCATTTAAGCCTTGGGTGAGTTTTGCATTTTCCACGACATCCAGTAGAATGTTCACATCAATGCCTCTTGCAGTCAAATCTCTGTCTAAATGTTTTATAACTTGTGATGCAATATTAAAGTCTCTTTTCTTCAATTTCTTTGATGGTGTTTGCTTAGAACCATTATTCTTTCTGTTCTCTAAGATATTTTGCACGCATTTAGTGTAATCTACAGCACATGGATCAAACGGATAGAGGCCACACTTACGAAAACCATTTTTGATAGACTCTTTTAGAGTTTCTTTACTTAATACTTTATTAAGCAATGGGCAGAAAGTAGTTTTTGTCAGTACAGTGTTAATGTTTTCTGGCTGTGAACACCAGTTATGAACAGTAGCCGCCCATTCAGATTTTAGTGGTTTAAAAACGCTTACATCAGCTGGTTGCATCAGATGTGTTGTATTAGGTGGAAGTGCGTACAAGATAATTTTATTGTCATGACAAAATTTACTGAGTTTCATAGTCATGTGAGTTTTGTGACCATCGACGAAAACAAGCACCGGCTTTTTCACTTCATTGTCTTGTATCCATTTGGTTAGGCATTTAGTTATATAATCATAGAAAATATCCGCTTTCATCCAACCTGTGTCAGATTTACCAAGGAACCAATCATCTGGCATGCTATCTATTACATTTTTGGGTGGTCTGATGTACGGAAAAACTACACATGGGGGTAAAATATCACCCGTTGCAGAAAAAAATGCTAAAACAGTGACTGCCTCTTTTTCTTTTCCTTGTACTATTTGGTACACATTTTTATACCCTCGGGGTGCTATCACTTTTCCTGTTTTAGGGCAAAGCATGAAACTAGTTTCATCACCATTTAAAATTCTTTTAGGGTCTTCTAACACATCGAGTGCTTGATTTTGAGTGAGATAGTCTTTAAGTTTTTCGAACCATTTCCTAATACTCTCTTCGGTGATTACTGCTCTTCCCTTTGAAATCGCTTCAGGTGTTCTCATAGAAATTGATTCGTTCCGTTTAAAAAAAGAATTCATCCATTTCTTACCTGGTCTTCCGTTTATGAAAGGGTTGGGCCTGCCATCTTCGATCATCATTTGTTGAACAGAATTCAGTAGGTTGTCTGGTTTTTTGGGAAACCCGCAAGTTGCCAGATCTTTAAGCCAGGTTGCAATTTCGGCTTCTTCATATTTGTTGAGAATGGATTCGGGACCCATTCTTCTAGGACCCTCAGGAACTCGAAGATGAATTCTATCTTGAAGTGTACCTCGGGGAACGCCATGAGTTCTGCTGGCTTCCCTGATTGTCATCCCATTTCTTATAGCATTTAAAGCTTGGGTTAATTTTTCTTCGGGGTACTGTAATATGGGTCTTGAAAGAGACATTGGACGTGACTGAAACAAATGTTTTCAGTTTTAAAATAGTCTTAAAAAACAGAAACTGTATAAAGAAACAATTAAAATATGGACGGCTGAGCACTGGGTATACTTTCCCCAGTACTCAGCCATGTAACCAACTTTAACTGTTTAAGTGGCCGACTATTGGGTTTTTGACAAAACCGTATATGATATGGGTATACTATATTAAAGGATAAACTCTGAACTTTAAAATGACACCAATATAACTATGAATAAATAAAACAGCATTTAAACCAGTAGTCAGCCAGGGGGGGCTGGGTACTAGATAATGCAATATAAATGGGACCCAGTATTCGGCCGCCTCGTTATTAATAATTCATAAGATAAACACGATACTTTTTGATTGATTACGATGCCAAAACTATTAATTAATTTAAATGTTTATACAAAGTGCCTTAAAACTAACAAAAACATGAAATAAATTACCTTTTTTGCGAACACTTCCACTAACAAAAAAATGGCGCACGCGCCACGTATCACCTCGTCAGCAGACGACGTCGAAAAGGACTCATATTTAATGTACTTCGCAGACACTCAGCTAATATGTTTGGAATTGAACCGACCAATGAGGAGTCACAGAACCAATTTAAAGTAATTTCATTGGTTAGTATCTATTACAGTTCTATTTCTATTGGTTTTGAACCGTAAAAGGCTGAGTACTGGTGCGGGGCTGACTTCTAGTGTCAGTACCCTATTACTTACGATAAAACACACCGGAGAAAGTGAAATAAACAATTTATACACGTAAATCTAGTTCTCGGTTCTTCATAAGAATAAAATAATGAAAAAATGTATTTACCTATCTAGGAATAAGGAACAATTGGACGTATTATATTAAAAACGTTTCAACCTGGTTTCTCACATTCCGAGATTCACGTCCGTGAGCGATGTCTATGTATGCGTACTCAAACGGATCATTTGTGAACGTCTCTTCATGGAATGCCGTGCACTTTGAAACCACATATAATATGACTGTTTTGCATTAAAACAAAACAGATATTATGTGTGTGGAAAAGTGCACGGCATTCGAGCAAGGTGCTTGCTGGTAATTGATAGAAGACTATGAGTTGTCATAGACAAGCGCGCTCCAGTTTGGTTTCAACCCATATGACATTCAAATTGAGTAATCTTAATTTTAAGTTGAACAGAGTAATGTTCAGTAACAGACCAATATATGGCAAATTTGATAATAGGAGTCGTTTTACGGTTTTTTTTTTCATTTTTTTTAGTAGTTAAAAATTTACTTATTTACATCAGATCATCAGATAATCGACAAAATAAGCCGTGAAACGTTTTTAATTAATTGTGATATGCTTAAGGCAGTTACAGAATATTTTTCTCAAAAATGTTCCAAACGTTTGAATAGTAGAAATAAATGATTTGCCTGGTCATTTAACATGAATGTTTTACCAAAAATTATATACTTACTCCATTCTCACCTTTCACCATTTCATAATCCTTCTGGTAGTGAAAACTCGGTTTAAATCGACTGAGCAATTTAAAAGATATAAGAGGTGAAACATGCATTATTGTTACGTATTTTAATATCATGGATAAGAATTAGAGGCAAAATAAATAATGAAAGCAATCATAATCAGCCATAATACTTTATTATTGATATTATGGTTACATAAGCGAAAATAAACGAAAAAAACTTCTACAAAAATGATAAAAACACAAAATTGTAAACAATTGTAACATAAAATTCACTCCTCTTCCGAATTTTCAATGTCAAAAATTTCGCTCCGTCGTCCACTAGGATCCATTGGTAGAATCCATTTTATGGTTACATAAGCAAAAATATACGAAAAAAACTTCTACAAAAAATGATAAAAACATAAAATAGGGTAGTAGTGTCCTGAGTCATCAAATTCTTACCAATACTACTTAAAGTCTTAGTATTTTATCTAAAAATATGCATAGTAAACTAAGATATTGCCCAACTAAACTGAAACTATGACTTTTCATTATTTTTAATTCCCAAAATAGGTCAAAATATAAACTATCGAAATAAAGCAAAATTTACAACTTTTTAGATTCCTTATTAAATTTCAAATCAATCTTATTATGCACTGTATACGTGTAAACGCAACGTAGACCGAGATAAATGCGATATTCTCTTGCACTTCATACATTTTCACTACGCGACAGCGCGCTGTGACGTCACCACGTGCCGTGATTTTGTATGGAGCGTTTTCGGGCGCCTCGAAAAATTGAATTTTTAAAATTAAATGTCTTTAAAACTATTTGTCATAAGAAAATTTCACTTTTACAGTTCATTATATTATTGTAAAATGTACAGTTTACGATAATAAAAAAAAATAGGACACAACCCTATTGTAAACATGTAACATAAAATTCACTCCTCTTCCGAATTTTCTATGTCAAAATCAGGAGTGGTGCCTAATCCATCTACATCATCCAGGACGTTAACATTTCCTTTGAGGTTTTTGTAAAACTGTAAGCAATCTCTTGGAATGAAGGGGTACAAGGATCTCAGATCATCCAATTTTACTTGGGCAATCTCTTTTCCATTGGGATATAGCGGACACAACAAACTTTCGTTTTTATCAATATTTATCTCTTCTGAACCTTCTGTAGTTTTGATAAATAACGAGTATAGTTTTTCTTTTTTCAATAGTATTTATTTAATTTTCAGCCATTTTATTTTATTTTTGTCAACAGAAACTTTTCTATTCACGATGTTTTTCTCTAATTTTTGTGTCCCCAAAAAATGTTGAGTTTCCATCTTTTTTACTACCTATTAGGGGATTCTTAATTCTACATTTTTTTATTACATTTATATAATCGTCGGCAGTGTAGAGTCTGGGATGCAATTTTAAGCTTGTGTCTATTTTAAAAAAATACGTATCATTTGGCAGAAATGTGTGCCCTGGCTGTAGATATTTAAATGTAATTGTTTGCAAAGTGGGATGACTTTCCAGAACAGCCTTCAACAACAGAGTTATCTTTATATTGCGATTTTGGCCACCACATGAATCGCTCCACAGAACTAAATGTTGAACCTCTTTATTCAAAATGTTTTTTATGTAATAAGCCAAACAGGACCCTACCTCCTGGGCACCTCTGACAGCTTCGCCCTCTACCCATACAAAACAATATCCGGTATTCGTAGAACCCGCATGCACCCCACAGTTGTAAAACCACAACTGCCGTTTGTAGAATGCTTGTTAGTAGGGATACGAGGCAACGGTAAGGTCTTCTCTAAGTCATATGTTAGGCACTCAAATGTTTTGTCGTTTTTTGCATTATCCATGTCGTTTCTCATCATTGTTCTTAAAGTTTCTGCCGTTTTTAAATGATTGTCTTTTTCTTGTAGTATACTTGTTTTGGTTTCAGCTGACGTGCAGGATTTTATTTGGACAGCCAATCTATCACATATGTTGCACGTATCTTTCTTGAGAGCTTTGCACTTTAAATTAAATTTGGTCAAAAAAAATCTTTTTAAATACGTTAAATCTAACACTTTTCCTGCTTTCTCCATATGCCGCCGTGAATTCTTCCAAATAAAGATTATAAAGTTTGGTGTGTGTCATTCCAGGCTGTAAATATTGTTTGTCGCCGTTATTTTCTCTCCTATAGTGAGATTCATATTTTGGGATCTTGTTGATAAAATTGGAAATAAAATCCACATCTTCTTGCGGTGTCTTGTTCCAACCACCTCGCAGCTTGCCTCTTAGATCTTTTGTGCTGCCTACACTTGAACGATTTTTTCGGAGACTGACAGTTAATTTTTGGTTAGAGATTTGCAAAGTTTTAGTAAACATTTCTTTACATACTGAAACTCCACATAAAGTGTACGACCGGGAAAAATTTCGAGGTTTATTTTTACCCGTCTTAGAATTGTTACATTTATAACTTCTCTTTGTCGGAGTTTCTCGAACATGACTGACAATATAAACTAATTGAGCTTCATAAGAGGCTAGGCTGTAAAATTTTAAAAACTCAGTCTTTCTTTTCTCACTATCAACGAGAAGGAAGCATTTTTTTGAACAAGAACAATTGAATTCTTTATACGATTTGGGCTGCACTTCTTGGGATTTTCCCATGTACGGTAAGTTGTTATACCTCCTATGCTTACGTTCGGCAAGTTACGACCCCTTTTTGGCTTTCCTTGCTCTGTTATGTTTCCTTCGCTAACGTTAGGTAAGAA
This sequence comes from Lithosia quadra, assembly GCA_963576445.1. Lineage (NCBI taxonomy): Eukaryota > Metazoa > Arthropoda > Insecta > Lepidoptera > Erebidae > Lithosia > Lithosia quadra. Next base: position 5,906,771 of record OY754892.1, read on the forward strand.
ACTGTTGCTTGTACTAGGTAGAATTGTATCAAGAATAATATAGTCAGAAGAACTTGATTCTTTTGAATGGTCAATTCCAGGCGTGTAGTTAGGATCTCTGTCGTGGTCATCGCTAGTAAAATCGTTATCATCAGTCACATTTTCTATAATATTTTGATTAATAGACGTTGCATTTCGATGTAAAGGGGTTATAGGAGAGCATAAAGCTGTATCTGGTGTTGATACGTCCTCAAAGTGAATATTTACAGAATGAAGGCCTTCCTCTGGACTTTTTCTTGTCTGGGGTGATGAACATTGACTGATTTTCTGACACGCTGGTGTCAGTGGCGAATATAAAGGTGCATCCGGTGTTGGTAAGTATGTACAGTAGCTGTCTACAGAAAGAGGGTTCATTTTTTCTAAGTCTTTGGATAGGCTATCTACGGAACAAAGCTTCGCGAGATTACCAGATGAGGATGTAGGTGCATTTGGTTCAGGTAAACCCGTATCTTCTAAACAGGGCTCCGCGTGATTGCCAGTCATAGATTTAAGTTCATATGATACATGTAAGTCCGTACAGCGGCTATCTTTAGCACAAGACCCCTCGAATCCAGTAGATGGGGCCATTGGTGTGTCTGGAAAGGCTGCATAGCAGTTATCTACAGAACTAGGATACATTAGTAAGTCTTTGTGTAGACTATCTACGGAACAAGGGTTCGCAAGGGTACTAGGTGAGGATGCAGGTGCATCTGGTGCAGGTAAACCGGTATCTTCTAAACAGGGCTTCGCATGAATTCTAGTCGTGGATTTAGGTTCATCTGGTACAGGCAAGTCCCTACAGCGGCCATCTATAGCACAAGACCCCTGGAGTCCAGTAGATGGGGACATAGGTGCGTCTGGTGCGTCATACGTATTGTCTTTGTTGCCATTATAGTCATCATCGTTATACAAGATATCATAGAGTTTAAGAGTCTCTGGTGACATTGGTGGAACTGGTGAAGAGTTTTCTTCATATTCGTGGTTCTCTAACGAGGTATCATTTGAATTTGTGTCAAGCACTGAATTAGAAACTTCGGATGGTGGTTCTATGACAGTATCATCTAATCTTGGAAAAACCTTGACCAAATCTTTTTTAATTGGGATAGCAGCAACAGCATCTGAATTTTTGTGCTGTTTAAGAAATCGTTTTGTACCTGGAAAGATTAAGTGCTGTATGACTGATACTGAAACTGAACAGACATTTTTATACACACGACATGCGATTAAAAAACCGTGGTCAAGTAAGAGCAGTGCAATAGATTCTCCGATAAATATTGCTTAAAAGAGCTTCCAAAATCGTGCATCTGTTTCTTTAGTATCGATTATTTTTTACGTGAAATCATACAAAAGGATCGTATGATTTCACGTCCACAGCCAATCCCAAATTACGTAAACCAGACAAGCGTACAATTAAAATTAGTTGTAATAGGTGAAAAACTTAAGAAAATGACCTGTTGTGTGAGTAACGTGTTAATATGAGGTTTTAGGCGACTCGGCCCGCGGGCTGACTCGCCTGAGTAATTTAATTTAAGAAATAATTTTATTCAGGAAAGTCAGTCCACGCGCAATAAGAGCAAAAAATCTATTTTTTCATCTCAATATTCATTTACAGCAGGATAAAGGTATTAGAAAAACGTCAATAAATAAACACAATACAGAGCATTAAGAAAACAAGCGGTAAAATTAACATTTACATATAAAAAACCAGTTTCATGCCACCCATATTAATTTAATGTATTTTATACCCTAAGGTAATTCCGCGGTGACTGCGTCCGGTTGATCAGCTTCGGCATTTTGAGGTTATGCTTCTGTGATAATACCAAAGTATCTATTTATATCGTCTAGCACCTAAACATTTTTGCTTGGATAGCATCATAAATGCATATTAAGTAATCATTCTTTAGGAATTAGTACCTACGCATAAATCCAAAATCAGAGAAACACATCAGCGATATCTATTCTATTCAATTAACAAAAATACTTAATTTTACTTACTTGAATCATGGTGGAAAACTTTCTGCATTATAACATCTCTTCTTTTCATTATTATCTCTTTTAATAAAATTCCAGTACAACAAAGAGTAAAGTGAGTATTGCAGTACAGTGTGATTACGACACACTAACCAAAGTGACATTTTTCTGAAATATTGCGAATTCGTAGTTCTTCTACTACTATTCATTGTTACCACAGAATTTTAATTTCGAATAATAACGGTTACACGAAATCAGAACGAATAGGTACACTGCACGCGTGGCATCGTCCGGCGCGAACGACCGTTACTAACACATGCGATGCGCGCGCGATCAGTGAAGAGCCCCCCGCGTCCCGCGTTAACTGCCGCTTCGGTTGTCGCGATACTTCGCGCCGGTTACATTCAGAAATTACTATATTATACGGCCTAAAAACTAGACTTACCTTTAGAATTTCTTTAAAATTATTTTTGTACAGATTCTATAGTAGGTAAAATACATTATTTCTGAAATAAAACAAAAATCGACTTTTTGTGGTTTACCATAATATACGTAGGAGGGATCGATATATTTGTCAACTACTAATAGTTCCTATGTCCTAGAAATGTAAGAAAAAGTGGAAAGTCTTTACTGTACAACATAAGTGCATCTAAAAAAAAATAGTTATGGTCAGGGTGGCATATTCCGTTTATGGGGTGAAACCACACAGAAAAGAGAAGTAAGTAGAAGCGGTAAGTGGGCGTGGCACGCGTGTCACTTGTATGCGTTGTTTCGCTAGGTTTGCATAAGTCAAAGTTTGTTTGATTCAAAATACGAAACGTCGTAAATATTTTTTTTATCTATAGCAAAGAAATCTCTAACACGAACTAGTAAGGTGTATTTTCGTTTTGCAGTACCGTCAAACGGGGTGAATAGGAATGATTTTTATCTTTAAAGGATGAAAACAACCACTTCATCCGTATAAATGATAGGTTAATTATTACGAAAACTCTAGTCCAGTTTCATAAATTTAGAAATATACAAAATATTACGAAATTATGCTGCCGATTTTCCATAAATCGATAAAATATAGCCAGGTTCAACTAAAACAGAAATTGGGGTCAATAGGAACCGCTCATGAGACAATAGGACCAAGCGCATAGGGTTGTCACCACGTCAGTTTAAATGAAACAATTTAATATTGTTTTAAAAATATACTGAAAACTTAGGTAAGTACCTACTTAAAACTAGAAAAACAAAACAATCTTCTAAAATTCTTTGAAAATAATAATAACAAAATTAAGCTTACAATTAAATACATAAGTAATAACAATTTTTATATAGGTATACATAATTAAATATAGGTATATGTCTCATCCCAACTAGAAAAAAATAAAAATTAAAAAAACCCCCGTCACAAAAAATAAAAAAGTTGAAAATAAACTTACGTCGTTCTTGCGTCGGAGGTTAAAAATAAAATTATCTTCTAAAATTCTTTGGAAATAATAACAAAATCAGGCTAAAAATTAAATCAGTACGTTAAAATTAAGTAATTAAATTACGTCATCGTCTGTGAGATCGCTCAAAATTTCTGCATCATTTTTGTAATATTTCGTCTTTGACACTTTCAGTCTATCATTTAATTTTAAAGTTATTGGTTTTGTCTTAATATTAACCTGCTTTTTTAACTTTCGTAAATCGCTATCGGATATCACTTTTTCTGATACTATTTTAATTTGACTACCTTCATCCTTTCTTACATTATATGGTTTCAATTCAATTTCTTTGTTTATATTTTGAATATCTGGCAGTGTATCTGCTACTTCTAAAGTATTGCATACTGTGAACATATCTTCATACATAATTGGCATATCTAAAATGTTATTAAAAGAATGCAAGTTATTTTCCAATGTTTCCTCCACTTCTAAAACTATATTATCATTTACTTCATTAATCTCTTTTTTAGTAGTTTGACTACAAGTATCAGTGCTATTTAAACTTAAGTCTATATTAGTAGATTTCATTATGAGGGGAGATATTGATTTGGAATAAGGTTTCTTGAACACGACCTCCAAATTTTCTTTCAGTTCATCAGTATTGCATTCCTTTTTAAGTTTTGTTTTCTTTATAAGTTTTATATTATCAGTCTTCTTGCCTTTTTTATTAGATTCATTTTTAATGTAATGTTTTTGGTTTTACTACAACCGGGTTCATTAGTATCTAACATATTAATTTCTTCTATAATTAGTTTGTTGTTTATTTGTGGACAATATAATTCTTCCAATTGTTTTTCAGATTTCTTCTTGTTTATTACTCCTTTTTTTCGCTTTACTGGTTTACTTGTCTCAGCCACTACTACTGTGGATTTATTGTCACCGCGTATTTCTTCTGTATTACTTTCATTCGACTCCTCTATCTCTATATTATCTACACTTCTGCCCGCGACAACGTCAATTTTCTTCTTTTTTTTTGGAATTGTAGTACGACTGCTGACACCATATCTCATATCTTGAAGGAGCATCAAAACTTTTTCATCAATAGCTTCTTTATAATCTTCCCTATTATTTGGTTTATAACTAGGTATCCTTTCTAAAACTTTATGTTTATTTATAGGACTTATGCCACATTTTTCAAATCCTGACTTAATGTTTTGCGAAATATTATCTTGTAATGCAGATATTAATTTTTTAAATAGCATTGGGAAGCACTGCTTCGGTATTGTTGCGTAGTTAGATCCGTCGTGTTTTTTCCACTTGCACAAAATATCTCTCCATTTTATTTTTAATGGTCTAAAAATGGCTACGTCTAACGGTTGGGTCAAATGGGTTGAATTTGCAGGCAAGAAAATAAATCTGATATTATACATGTCTTTACAATTTTTAATTAAATCTATGGATAAGTGCGACGAGAGATTGTCGCCAATCAAAATTTTTATTCCTGGCTTCTCAGCGAAGTACGGTATTATTATAGTTTTCACCCAATCTTCGAAACATACTGCATCAAACCAACCAGAGGTCGTGCTATTGTATCGGCAACCTTTCGGTCCATTGAGTCACCAGGTGTCGTAAACATGTTGTGCTTTATATACCACATAGGGTGGTAAAAGGGTCCCATCTGCGGCAACAGCCATCATTATTGAGGTCGATCCTTTAGTGTGGTTCATAACGCGTTCCGGATACTTTGCGCTTCTTCGAACTAGTACTTTTTTACGCCCTGGGTCATCGGTAAGGTTGGTTTCATCGTAATTTACGATGTTTGAGAGCGGAATATCTTTTAATGAAGCTTCTAACTCATTAAAATAATTTTCTATAATATCAGATGATACCTCTGCCCGAGACCTTTTAATGTTTTGACTCAGTCGTGTTGTAATTTTAGTTTTGTGCCTATTTAGGAAGGACTTGACAAAATCAGGACCAGGCATATTATTTTTGAATTTTTTAACTGTGTATCCTAATTGGTCTAAATATCCTTTAATTAATAATCTTAAATCCAGGGTTTCTAATGGATATCCCCAATCGGAGTGCGTTTTGCCCACCTTGTTTTTTAGTATGGAAAGTGTTATGTCTAAATAAGACAGTTTTTGAAATATTATACTTTTGTGCGAGTTTTGATAATGAAATTTCTGACGAATTATATTCTTCTAGGGCCAAGTCTATCATCTCTTGATCATGTTTCTTATACTGCCGATTCCCACTAGGTTTATAATTTCGCGGCATTTTAAAAATATTCAAATGCCGTTGTTTGAATATTATCTGAAAAAGTAAAATATACATACTACAAACCTTACCCGATATGTCTAGGAAAGTAAAAAAAAGGAAAACAAAAACAATCAAATAAAATAAAACCACTTTTTAACGGATTCTATCGCAATTTATCTGTTATTATTTATTTTTAGACCGACGTTTCGACGATCATATTTCTGCGGGTACTTCGAGATAATTTGCACCTCAAACTATATGACAACTACCACCCTTAGTCAAACCGCGAACATGGCTGCTGAAAAGTAGCCGAAACGTCGATCTAAAAATAAAAATAATAACAAATAAATCGCGATAGAATCTGTTAAAAAGTGGTTTTATTTCAATGAGTGATATTCGCGTAAACTTTAGAAAATATCAAATAAAATGAAATATTTTGTACTGAATTCAGCAGCTGACACCCCTGTTCCAAGTCTCTTGTTACCGTCCCTATAGAACTGTTGCACGTCCCTATTTAACCCATTATGACCTGAATTAATTTAGGGTCGCGGATTTGTGTAATATTTTAATATGTTGTTATTATAGGGTCTCTTAATAATTTCTGATCATTGAAATTTTCGTGCAACTTCTAGTTTTTGAAAAAACAGCATGTGCCGTTTGGCACTGCTAGGCTTCTATCTTCTCTCATAAAATGTTCTCTTACATACATAATTTACTCACTGACAGCCATTAGTTTACTAACTACTGATATAAAATGTTTACAGAATTTATTATTTTATGATTTAAGAATAAGGTGAGCATTAAAACAATTTGTTTTTTTATTAATAGTAATATATATTTTGAAAAATAATGTCATAATTACTATATTATGTCATTGTGTGAAATTGTAAGTTGCAGGCCGCACAGAGACCCACGTTAAATTTTATGCATTGTAGTCTAGTCTGACTCTTACAGGTCTCCAAAGCACATTTGCGACGCGATTCACTTGGAACCAATAAGTGATTACGACCGTCATAGCGTATGTCGTCATTGACCCTGTGGCCAGTTCTTGATGATTTAGAAACTGCTGTACGGCCGCCGCCCCGAGGTATATTTCTGAACTGCACAAGGTATGTCTGGACTATTTCTCTTCGGAAAGCCAGCTGGGTAAGGGTACTACCTGTTTGTCGCGACAGTACCCAGGCATTGCATATGGCCGCGTCAATGAGGTAGGAGAAGATCGACCATCACCATTTCTTCCCCCGGATTCCTATACGATAGGTGTTGATATTCTGGTCCATCAAATCGGTGCCACCCATATACTTGTTATATTCAGTGAAGATGGCTGGTCGTGGAACCAGTATTTTCTTTTTTTCAGTAGCACAGTAGCGACTTACATTTGATAAAGGTTGTACACCGTGTATAGTAGACATTGCCGTGACTACAGAATTGTCTTTCCAGCGAACTACAATTATATCTTCCTGTTGACTTTTCGAATGAATATGAGTGCCACGCACATCACATTTTTTCATTTGTTTTTTGTTTGACAATGGAATGTCTTTAGGGAGGCGGTTCTCACGAACTGTTCCTGTCCCTTCATAGTTGCGTGATTTCAGATGTGCTAGCAGCTGAAAACTGGTGAACAAATTGTCAAAATAGAAACGCATTGGCAAGGTCTTTACGTGTTCAGGTAATTGGTCTATCATATTCACAAGGGGCGACGCTGCTTTCCCAAACATTTTGTCATATTCAGGATTTTCCTGAATACTCTTCCCTTGATATATCTCAAAATCCACTAAGTACCCATTTGGTGTGTTGAGGCACCAGTTTTTAAAACCAAAACGAATTGGTTTGCCACGGATGAACTGCTTACAGCCATGTTTACCAAAATATTCTATCATAGATTCGTCATAGTTTAGGCATGCAGATGACACATAATTTGCCCGAAAGTTCTTTTTGATGATGTCGATGAGCGGTCTCAGCTTATACATCTTGTCCGTAGCAACAATCGTAGTAATTGTTATAAATCTGTCCCGTCGTATACAATTATAGACCATCGAATTCCTCATATCTTCACCTTGATCCCAATAATGTCTCTTAGAAGGAAGAGTGTTATAGCCAGATAGAATAAGAATCGCTATGAAAGCCTTCATCTCTTCATGAGATATTTTTGGGTCGGGACAGTTGAGAAAAGCTGCATACTTTTGCGATTCATCTACCAAGAAGAGGTTGATAACGCTATCACCCAAAAAACAGTCCAGCATTTCCACAGCAGACTTTCCTCTATGTGAGCTAAAATCTCCTTCAGGAAACATGGGTGGCTGGCGAACTAAATCGTCATCTATCCAAACACGAGGCGCATTTTTTGATTTCTTCCGTGGACGTTCCTCTACTTCGTCTACTTCAGTACTGTCGGAATCATCCGAAGAATCATGGGAATCGGTCGATGATACTCGGCACTAGTTTCTATTCCGCCGCGCCCACCACCACGTCCACCGCGACGCCTACCGCGACGAGATGCAGGGCGCCCACGTGAAGTGCAAGAACCGCGAGATTGCATACCAGAAGGCCCAGCTTCAGGTTCAATGGTAGAAGGTGCTTGGACATTTTTGCGACTTGTGGAGCGTGTCTGGCGTCTTACTTTAGATGTAGATGCCAGCACCACTTCGCACCTGGCGTTGAGTTGCCGACTTGTGAGGTTATTTACAAAACCACCTTCATCTTCGTCGGCCGAGTCTTCGTCGGAGCGAACAGCAAGGTCTGGAGGCTCGATATATAACAATCGAGGCTCGAGCTCTTCATTTTCTTCTAGCACAGCTAGTGCCTCATGTAGTGTACAATCCCTGAAAAAAAATAACACACAGTGTAACCACCTAAAATAAAAATACGAACAACACTAATAACTAACTAACTAATAATTTGAAACCTACGGGTGCCGTGCGGCACCCGTCACTTCCCGCTTGCGATAAACTAAACACCACAACAAGATTGAATAATATTTGTATATAATCAGGTCTAACATTGATATATGATAAAGAAAAAATGCATTTGTGTATGAAATTATAGAAAATAAATCAAAATTAAGCCACTTACTTGAAATACGCATCCATTTTTTGCAAAAATTTTACAACACTGAGTAACGGTCGTCTGTGCAGTTCGCAACATGCCAACACGTTGAAACAAAGGTATTAGAGTGATAGCTATCTCTTTCTAGCACGGCATCGACAACTAAACAATTCGATTTATTAGTTACGACGGGCGTAGGGCGCGAAAGTTTAAACACATGAAATTGGGTGCCGTACGGCACCCCTAGGTCATAATGGGTTAACAATAACGTCGTTCCGATTAACCCCCGTACTCGTTCCTGAAAACCCCCTATGTCGTTCCTTATAACCTCATAGTTACCCATAATTTGCAGTAGTTTACAATTTTTGCTTTTATATTATAATAATGCTTCAATTTGCTTAAACATTGTTTATTTACAGTAGAAGAATAAGTGGTACTTACCTTAAAACAAGTTTTATCCTCACAAATTCACTAGTATATTACTAATAGGAGGGTTTAAAAACACAATTTATAACCGATTTGAGAGACCCCACTTTAACGACCACAAATGTCAACTCGTGAAAAATTTGACGTTTCTTAGATGTTGCCAGCTTGTTAAATATATAGTCTACTACCAAAACGCACAGAAAAATATAGTAAAGATCATACTATGGTAGATACCCTGACGTTATAATCTCAACTTCGGTTTCGTCCCTATTCACCCCTGCATTCCTATTCACCCCGTTTGACGGTATGCATAAATTAGGCTAATTTGTTATGGAAGATATGCGACTGGTTGTATGTGCGAGTTTGGCAACAGCGGTTCCCCTTATGAATAAGTAGTATCACACTTCCATTGTTGTAGGTATTCTTTATTCCGTGGGTGAAACCGTCTACTTGAAATTATGTTCGTTATAGTCGAGCTGTAGTGTTTGTAAACGTGTCGGTAAAACAACATTGCTATTCACTTCTAACAAAATTTCCTAGATGGCGCTAGTCGCTATAAAAACGGGTAAAACAGTGTTCAAAGTTCAGTTGATTTTTCAAAGTGAAATGTGAGTGTCAATACACTGCCGTCACTGACCTGTATAAGTACTCGCTGGACTGGTGATCCGTCCCATTAAAGTGTGCCTAATTGAAAATCGCCATTTTGGCGCTGACAGCAGCCGTGAGTGTACTTGGAACTAATACTAATGATGGACAACAACTGTCTTGGTATCGCTTGTAACCTATTACCTTGTGATAAACGGCTACTCACCGGCTTACCCAGCGGCAGGAACACAAGCTCAATCCCAGGGCGCCTTGACTCAGAGGGGTTCAGGTAAGGTACGGCTATGTGTGTGAGAGTGAGAGGTAAGGGGAGACTTCAAAGAAACACTTTTCTTATTGCTTCCAAAATAATAGTTTATATTAAAATAAATAAATTTACACAAAGAGTTGCTCAGGAATACAATAGTCTTCTTAAGATTAGAACCGGAAGAGACTTCGCCCCAAGGGGGACAAAGTACTCCTTAAGTTATTGGTTGAACTTTAGGGTTCAACAAAAAAATCAAATGAGGGTATATGCGAAAAGTCAAAATTAGTATCTATACGTGACCTAGGTGTCCTGGATCGTGGATGGATGGCTGATCGGTTGTCTGCCCACTCGGATGCCTTGCGAGATGACGGGAAAACACCCTTGCTGATACTTGGGCCGCCACCGCAGACCAGATGGTAAGTGGATTCACTACGACCGCCAGACACAGGCCGTGCAGTTCTTTCCCCGAACTATGAGCCCTTCAGACAAAATTATACGATGAGAATCATCTTAACTAAACTAATCAAGGACTATAGCGGGGCAGAAGAACATAAGCAAACTTACCAATAGTTGGGAAATGCACTGAATCTAACTTTAACTTATAACAGATGCTTCTCGAACACAGAGAAAAAGTTTAGTAACAAAACAGTTTGCAGGAGTTACCACAAGAACTGAAGACTGAGAATATGCCCCTCGGGCGCTGCGATCTTGCCTTATATAGACGCAAGCTGAGAAACATCTAGAATTAACCACTATTGAACATACATGGGTTATCTTCCATACATCTCTCAGCTGGTCTGGTTGGCATTTGACAGAATGTCAGTACTGTCATATTTGACGTTGAAATCGAAATTGCAATCACAAACCAATATAATCTGTGGAGCCAATCGAATTATAGAATTTACACCAGCGCCATCCTGCGGCAACCAACGCGAAAGCACCACGGCCCCTCAAGCATCGCGGCAAGCGTCGCTGCTAAACAAAACATAGATGGCGTCAGATGAATTTTTAAGATCTTATACGCTGAAACTTTTTCAAATGTCACTGTTTCGATTACCTACTTCAATTTGAAGTGTTTATTTATGATAAATACCATTTTAATATGTTCATCAAATTATTTGTAGTACATATACCAAGCCTTTTGTTTTTAAAAGTATACCTACGAATTTTGGCATTGGATAGAAAATTATCGATATACATTTTGACATCCCTATTAAACATTATTGGTTATGAAAATATTCTTAAAATCCCCTAAATTTGAAGGGTATTCGCTTATAATAGTAAAAATAACCTAAATTACGGTTTTATAATAATAATTTAAGTGTTAAATTCTTATATTTACTTACTTGTGACAAGAAACACCACTGCCCTTCTCTTATCTAGTTTTTACAATACACACACGATCTCATAACGAATACCTACTTAATTATCCAACATAAACCAACTTTATATTATATTAAAACACTTCAATTTGTAGCACAAACACAATAATTACTTAAAAAAACTTCGAATTTCACACAGACTCATTTTCAGATAGGTAAACAAACAATGGCCATTTGCAAACTAATTAGTTCTCAGTACACTCGTCTGTCAAAAGCGGCGTTTCAATTCGGCACAAAAAATATCCGTCATTTTCTATGGAATAGCCAGTCTAGCGATTATTAATACAGGTCAGTGACTGCTGTATTTTCTAAGGTGAAACCAATGAATATTCGTCATAGGTACTAAGTAGGTCATACCATAGAAATCGGAACAATAAGACATTTATTCCGATTTCTATGGTACATACTTAGAGTTCAAAGAAAGTTCATTTGAAAGATAATATATTTCATGTAATATTTGCAACAGCTATAGAAGAATCGCTACCACAATCGATTTAAGAAACCTTATTTTGTTATTCTGAAGATCAAAAATAGTTCTTGTATGTGTACTAAATTTAAAATTATATATTCGCTGAATGTTAATTTGTATTGATTTTCAGTTCATATCATCATCGTCACCGTCATTCATAATGGTACGTAAATATAAAAGACATACAAATAGAGGTGATTATGATAAAATTCAACTACGTGAAGCCGTTTTGGCAGTGCGTAATGGCACGTTATGTGGTTATAAAGCTGCACAAATATACATAATACCAAGAATGACAATAATAGATCACGTACATAAAAAAAGAAGCTCTAATATGATTGGGCGGAAAACCACTCTATCTTCCGAAGCCTTTCGGGGTGTAATGGTTGAGCCTGTCTACGATTGGTTCCTAATTCTTAATTTTCCACGTGTGTAATTTTACAAATAATTATAGGGACGAATTCTTCTTTATTAACATTCTTAATTTTACCAATTCTTAATTTTCCGAATGCATCATTTTCATAATTATAGATAGTACGAATTCTGTTTTTTACATAAGAAAGTACAGTTAGGTATAATTGTGTAATCATATTTATATTATAAATAATAAGTAGCAATTAATTTAATCTATGATGGAACCTCTATTCTATTCACCTATTTACTAAGAGACTTTTTGCGTAATTAAAATAAATCAAATAGATAAAGTGTCAATCAATGTCAAGTTTATACGTCAATAAAATTATCAATTTAAGATCTTTATTCAATACGTCTTATGTGTGAATTTCGTTGCATATTATTATAAACCTGTGATTTAAACTAAATATCTATGGCTTCTTCGAGTGCGGTAGTAGTCGATTTAAATTTTGTTAACGTAGGAGAAAAAGGTAAAAAGAAGTTAGTACGTGGTGGCTATCAATATTATTTTCAAGCAAAAAATAAAAACGGAACACAGATTTGGCGTTGTTCTAACAAAGGAAGACGGTGCAATGCATCAGTAACCCTGAACTCTTCAATGAACTTAATAGTAAGGGAAAGTAGCCATACGTGCAAAGCAGACTTTTCGAAAAATAAAATAGCATTTGCTGTTAATAAATTGAAAAACCATTGCCGCACAGAATGGAAGCCAATTTCAGAATTATACGAAGAGTCTATGAAGGGTTTAGACAGCGATTCGGATTCAAGCGAAAACTTGGAACCACCGCCATTCAGCTCAATAAAAGACGCATGCTACTCCGCGCGTAAGGCTACTTTAAATATATCCAAATTGAGGTTCAGAAGTGTTCAAGAAGTTAAGATTCCGGATCTACTTAGTAAGAATTTTCTGTTACACGAAGGAGAAGGAGACGACAAAATTTTTATTTTTGGCAGTCCAGGGTGCATGAACTTAATAAGTAAAACAGATTTGTATTTAGCTGATGGGACATTTCGAAGCGTACCAAAACCTTTCGAACAATTATTTACGATTCATGTAGACATTGGCAGTACAAGAGAAGTGACTACAATAATACCAATATTTTTTTGCTTATTACCTAACAAAAAGGAATCGACTTATACAGAAGTGTTTCGGGTTTTGAAAGAGAAGTTTCAAGTGACAATATCTTTTTTTAAAAGTGACTGGGAAACTGCCATTATGAATGCAGTCAAAACTGTGCATCCCTTAGCACGTATAAAAGGTTGTTTTTACCATTTTTCGAAGGCGATTTGGAAAAATGCGGACAAAATAGGCATGGTAAACGATAAACAACACAGAAGAATAGTAAGACTGACATCTAATTTAGCTTTTCTACCTGTTCAATTTGTTCCAGAAGCTTGGTTGTTTATTTTGAATAAGGTTTTGAACGATACCGTAACAGAAAATTTTGTGTCATATTTCGAAAAACAGTGGATGACAAAATTATGTTCAAGTGCATGGTGTTGCTCTCATGAGCGCCACAGGACTACGAACGCCCTAGAAGGATGGCACTACCGCCAAAACAAAAAAATTGGGAAGACAGATCTCTTCTCATATATAAACTTTTTGAAAAAGGAATCAATCTATTATGAAAGAAAGATTAAACAAAATAAAGTATATACGGAGCCGCGGAAAAGACGATCTAAATTTATAATAAAAGACTCTAAAGTTAGCAAAAATATAGAAGACCTATTAATAGGAAATATCACACCTGAAGAATGTTTACAAAATTTATGTCGTTTTAAGTAGGTAATTATCTAAACTAGCAGCGTTCAGTTCAGGACCACAATGTGAAAGGAAATAAATGCATATTTTTAATATTTATATTTATGCTTGTGACCCTGTGTATCTAACTGTACTTATTAGAAATATTCCGAATTCGTACTATCTATAATTATGAAAATGATGCATTCGGAAAATTAAGAATTGGTAAAATTAAGAATGTTAATAAAGAAGAATTCGTCCCTATAATTATTTGTAAAATTACACACGTGGAAAATTAAGAATTAGGAACCAATCTCCGAGTCCCGACCATGGTGCTGAAATGACCATGGTGCTGAAATGCCCATGGTGTTGAAATGACCATAATGTTGAATCTCCCGTCTGAAATGAGCTGTCCGACTGGGGTAGTACCTCCGCCCCTACAGAAGACCGCGGCCATAGTAACCATCCTGTTGTGTGCCCGCTGGTAAGTAGGATAGCCAGAGCTCAATGTGGGGTACATTGAGCTCCCTCCATCTCTTCCTAACCTCCCCACCCCTTCTTAGCCCTCCCCCCTTCTCTTCAGGGTAGGCAGCGCGTGTGTGACACCCTTAGTGTTGCACACGTATGGACGTGTGCCACGGTGACCGTAAATGTAAGTTTAATTAGAGCACTATAGACCGACCGCTACCGCTGTACCGCTGGGGCGGTACAGCGGTACAGCAGTACAACTATTTTTCATTATTATTACATTTTAGCACTTTTGTCTTTAAGCACTATGATCATTTTAGCACATCGGTATCATGGACGATTGTACAATTGGTCATTATGATATTGGTCATTTCAGCACTATGGACATTTCCACACTATGGTCATTTTAGCACCTTGGTCATTTCTCCCCGAAAGGTTCCGAAGTTGAAATGAGTCTGGCATCCTGTCTTCATACTATGGAAACTTATGGCTTTGGATTGACAAGAGCAGAAGTGTTAGATATGGTTGGAGAATACATAAAACTAAATAAACGACTGTTGTTATCCCAAATAAAATAAAATAAAAATAAATAATGTATCTTCGTCATTCAAAAATGGGATACCAGGCAAAGATTGGTTTGGCTTTGACGTTTAGGGACCACTTCTTCTTTAGTCTCTTTCTAGGTATTGACTAGTTCTGCATTTGACTACTTCTTGTAATGACTATTTCTATGGACGTCCATTTCTGGGTTTGACCACTTCCTTATTTGCCTACATCAAGTACAATGTGCAAAAAATAAAAAAGAAAACCACAAATATTATAATAGTCAATTTTATTGTAGAAACTACTTTCTATTTCATTTTCCACTGGGGTCGGGCATAAATGGGAAAATCTTATAAATAAAATGTAACCTTTATTCTTTCACACTAAAAAAAAAGAAATGCAAAATAAAAGATATGAAATGTTATTTCATAGTTAACCTACTTTATATGAAGTCATTAAATTCTTAATTCTTAAGGGATTAAGTGTAACTTACACTTGATCGTCATTTTTTTATTCCTCCACTCTTTGGGGAAACAGTTGTGAATGTATGTATGTATTAAATTCTTTTAAGGCTTATAATTCTTTTTAAAAAAATATTTGTAGTAATCTTATTCTCTTCTAGTTCTTGTAATAAGATTTGTAAATCCTTATCAAATTTGATGGACCTTTTTTGCCTATTTTGTTCCAGTGTAATAAATAAACTTCTTTTTATTTGGAAGTCGTAATGTTTTGCTTCTTTTTTTAAATAGTCTATTAAAGCGAAGAATGTAGGTTTCCGAGGTATTCTGGAATTTAGCCGTTTATGCCAACTTTCAGCTGGATTTGTTGTTCGGTGGCGTTGATTACTGCAACTCAATATTTTTGGATCCACCTTTATGATCCATTGCTCTTGAATATATTTTTGAAATACCGTTATTTCACTCGTATGTGGCATTAAATTGGTCAAAGACAACCATGCCTCCGTAATACGATCATGTGGCAATAACGGCAACGAAGCAACCATTCTTACATAGCTGCGCTCATCTTTAGAGCCAGTCAATTTCAAAGTGTTGGCTTTTTTCCAAATGTTTCTCTTATAATGATAATAACAAGTTGTAACTTGACAGTTAGGGAATATTGTCTGTACCGCATTTATGGTAGCAATTTCATAATCGCAGTTAAAATTTTGAATGTCTATAGACAGCTTTTCTTTAATCAGAGTGAATAAACGAACGTAAGTCTTCTGACTTTTATTAGGGAGTAAAGCGAATACAACTGGGATAACATTTGTGGTAGTTTCAGATGAACATAAATCCAAATGCAAAGTATATAACTGATAAAATTGACGTGGGACACAACGAAATGTTCCATCACCAAAAAAAGTTGTCCATTGGTCTTTTTACTAGCTTTCTGGACAACCTTGAAGAAAATATTATAATTTTTTCTTTTTCTCCATCTGCACATATGAAAAAGTTTCTCCCTAAGGCTTCTGGGACATTAACCTCTTCAATGGATTTAAAGTTCAGCTGATGGGTATTTAGAAATACCTTACGGCTTTTATATAGGCAGTCTTTTACAGATGAAAATGTCGGTATATACTGAAGTTCATCACGTGTACTGGCTTCTTTCAGTTTTTGAAAGTGCCTTTCATAAATTATTTGGACAGCTGCAAAATTTTCGGTAACCTCCTCTTTACAGGCATTAATGGCTAGTAATATTTCTTCGCTTCGCTTCTCTAAGAACTATGGTTCTATCTTTGTTTAATGTTAGAGTTGTGCTGCATTTATTGCGCTGCACACACCTCCATCGAGCCGTACCATTCAAATTTTTCACACTTAAATTATATCGGTGTTTTTTTCTTAGTAGTGTTTCTTGCCCTTTTTTATTAATTGTAAATGTAAATTCTTCATTTTCCATTATTTAAAATCACTTATTTGCAAATCAATTTGAATAGCTACCAATATACCTAATGACAGAACTGTCAAGTTTGCATAGATAAATTTTATCATTCTCATTACATTTCTAAGTGGACAGCCCTCCAAGTAGGTACAATGTTATGCTAAGTATCAATATCAACGATAAGGTTTAAATAAGTTTCTACCAAGAACATTAGAAATTTCCTTGTACTTAGCTGGACGATTCATTGGCCTTCAGCGGTTGTCTCCAGGATTTTTGAATCTCGGCCATGAGGTCATCTCTCTCGCACACTGCCTAAAATTGCCATGATACGTTAAAATTTCCCAATCCAAACCTGTCAAAGTCAAATTTACGCAAAGGCTGAGTTCTTCGGAGCTTCATTTTGATTCTAGTTGAGCTTTATGAAAATTCACAGAACACCGTACATATCAATTATTATTAATTGAGTAATATTTATAGAAATTAATAAAAAAATTGACACATATTCGCTTCTTAGATTGTGGGTGACAGCCATTTTAATAAAGAAGCAACACTGTTTACCAAAAATTCGTAAGGTGACCAACCATCCGTATTTTGCGGGATAGTCTCCTACTAGAAGCTCTTGCATTGCAATAAATACATAGCATAGTCCCAGAAAACGTCAAATGCTTTCCGCACGTTTACAATATCCATCAAAATATATTATAATATGGCTCCGCCCGCGTGGATGTCGAAATCCGTTTCAAAAACTATCCTATCTCTCAAGTTGGATCGAACTGCACATGGTGTGCGAATTTTATTATAATCGGTTAAGTGGTTTAGGAGTCCATTGAGGACAAACATTGTGACACGAGATTTAAATATATTAAGATTAACTGTAGAGAGGTCAATTCTATACATCCATACTAAATTATTATAAATGCGAAAGTAACTCTGTCTGTTACGCTTTCACGCCTGAATCGCTGAACCGATTTTGATGAAACTTGGTATAGGAGTAGATTAGACCTCGAGAATGAACATAGGCTATGTTTGGTCGCGATAACCGAAATCCACGTGGGCGGAGCCTCAGGCAACAGCTAGTTGAATATATTTAAAAAATAACTACATATTGGGAAATAATTAATGTTCGATACTAATGCAAAAAATGCAATCAGTAATTTTTTGTCTTTATGTCTGTCTGTCTGTATGTGCACGCATGGATCAAAAACTACTGGAGGGATTTTGATCAAACTTGATACGATTATAGTTCATACTTCTGGGCAACATATAGGCTACTTTTTATACAAGCTGATAACCATGGCTTCACCCGCGCTTCGTTTTTAGGTCGTTTTTGGTCATATCTCCGGTTGTACTTAACCAATTGCAAGCAAACATACGGTAAATTTTGAGTCTAAGTAAGATCTTTCTTAAAAAAGTACTTTTACGTCCATTGCTAGGAAGCTAGTCATAATAAGTATATAATTTCAACTTTGACGCTTATTATTTATTGCTTTCTAGACATAACCTATACCTACTCAAGTAGGTATTAAGTTATCGTTTCTAAAAACCACTACACTTTTTTATTTGTTCACGACTGTACTACATACTTAGACCACGGTAGTATAAACTTACTGTATACAGGTTGACTCAAAAGTTTAATGACAAGTAGTTTGGCTGGCTACAAGGATATAATCATTCCTCGTGTCCAAATCAGTTTGGCAATCTAGTTTGGCCACTACTAATAGTGGAGTCAATTTAATAGGTCACATTTGACAATTCATCAAAATTCAACAACGCAACCTTGTAACAGCGCGCCGCGGTGTGGGCATCAAATAATATATTTTTCATTTTGTTATAACTGCACAATTACTTAACTTTTTTCAATTACGATTACATATTTATTGTAATAATGATAGATGCGAGTAAATATATGTTTTGCTTTCACTAATAAACCATTCTAAACATAATAAACAATTTCTGATCTAAAGAACTGAACGTCATTACAATGTTGTGTCAGTTAACCCTTTTTCTTTTTAAACATTAGGGATGTTACCTACTCTAAAAATCGAAAGTTGATAAGTAGGATAATCGAATGCAATGATTACTTGTGAAGAAATATCACCATAAAATTAATAACCACGTTGTGATTATAATAAAACATAATTAGATTTATTATTCTTTTAATCCATTCGTGCACATACAGATAGATAGAAAGACAAAAAATTTACTGCTTGCATTTTTTGCATTAGTATCGATCACCAATCATCCCCCAATAGTTATTTTGTAAATATATGCAATGAACAGAATTGACCTCTCTACAGTTTTATTATAAGTATAGATCATGTAGGTATTTGTCTTATTTTGCTCCTTAAATTTACGAAAGAAAATATAATAATGGGACAGGGATTCACCTGACGATTTTTAAAATTCACATCATCTTTCAAGTCCGTATCGATTCATTCGTTTTAATCGACCTTTTTTAACAGGTCACCTCATTATGAATATAAAACTGACAAACGTCAAATGTTACCTATTAATGTGACGCTACTATAGGAAACACCCTTTTGTTGCTACTCTGTCGCATTGGGTTTGCTTGTAATGACACCGTATGTATAAAATAAATAAATACATAATCCTTCATTTAATGTCAATAATTTATTTTGTTATTACATGCTTACATAAGTAAGTCTCAATTAATAAATAAATAAGTTACAAAATTACTGTTTTTATATTTAATACCTTTTAAATATAGTAAAATAACCTTTTCAATGAATTTGGCCTCTCTTTATAATATCAGTAAATATGGAAACGTAGACTATACCATTTATTTTCATGAGCATAGACGTGAACTACATCATATATCCCAACCTTGCAATTAAACATGGTCACCGCAAAGAAAGGTACGCAACCCAACCAACTAGATGGAGACACTGCAATGTATGTCCTTGCAGTATCCATTGGTTCTAATATTCTTGGTTTCTACAATAAAATTGACTATTATAATATTTGTGGTTTTCTTTTTTATTTTTTGCACATTGTACTTGATGTAGGCAAATAAGGAAGTGGTCAAACCCAGAAATGGACGTCCATAGAAATAGTCATTACAAGAAGTAGTCAAATGCAGAACTAGTCAATACCTAGAAAGAGACTAAAGAAGAAGTGGTCCCTAAACGTCAAAGCCATTGGTTTCTTTCATTTTCAAAACGCCATAATTTATCGATTAAAAAACCCCAAGCTGTGGAGTATGCTCGTAAAACTGCCATAGATCCGTATATAGTTTACCCATATTTTGATCTCTTAGAAAAAACTATAAAAGAATATAGATTTACAAGATAAACCTCATCTGATCTGGAACTTAGACGAGACAAGCTTCTCGAAAGACCCATCAAAAACAAAAATTGTTGGTGTGAGAGGCTACGCAGCTACAAGGGTCATTGCAACGCCGGGAAAAGATAATACAACGGTTCTTCTAGGTGCTAGTGCGGCTGGACAAAAAACACCGCCACTCATTATTTTTAAAGGTAAAAACGTATGGGATGAGTGGACTTCTCCAGACGCTTATCCGGGCACAACATATGCCGCTACTAAGAATGGCTGGATGGAGTCTTCGAAGTCTTCGAAGCATTTTTTAAAAAAACTTTTTTGCCTACGTTAGGCAACCAACGTCCAGCACTTTTAATTTATGACGGCCACTCTACGCATGTTGGCTTAAATATCATACAAGAAGCCGTGCGAGCTTCGTACCCGTGGAAGCGGCTCTGCTTCACTTCAGACGATCCTAGCCCCTGTGCAACAGCAGTCACTGAGGCGATTCTAGCGGGCATGGAATGTTTCATTCCTAGCCGCTGGGTCGCTTCGGGGGCAAGTAAGCGTCCGTGGTTTAATCGGCCTTGTAGAGTTGCAAGACTTCATAAGCAATCTGCTTATAAGGCTTGGACCACGGCTCTTGCGCACAAGGATCCGAATATAGCTGAAGTGAAGCGGAAATTGAACGCCGCTTCGAGGTCCAGTAAAAGAGCAACAGCTAGGGCAAAATTTGATTTCATCGGCAGAATTGGTGAGCGGCTGGCGCGGTACCCGTCCGGTAGTCGTGCATTCTGGTCGCTCGCCAAAGCTGCCGAGGGAAACTTCTGCCAGTCCTGTTTGCCGCCGCTGCAAAAACCCGACGGTAGCCTGGCCCATGGCGCTAAGGAGAAAGCTGACCTCTTAGGTAGTCTCTTTGCGTCAAACTCGACTATGAACGATGGGAGTGCCGTACCACCTAACATCCCTTGGTGTGGTGCATCTATGCCTGATGTTAAAATCACCCAACGGGTGGTCCGGCGGGAGCTGAAGTCCCTAGAAGTTCGGAAGTCGAGTGGGCCGGATGGCATATCGGCGATGGTGCTCAAGCAGTGCGCCCCCGAGTTGTGCCCTGTACTTGTACGACTTTTCGCGCTTTCCTACTCCACGAGACAAGTCCCAGCTTCGTGGAAGACCGCTTTCGTGCATCCTGTGCCTAAGAAAGGCGATAGAACAGACCCGTCCAATTACAGGCCTGTCGCTATCACCTCCCTTCTCTCAAAGGTAATGGAGCGTGTTATTAACACACAGCTCCTGAGATACCTAGAAGGAAACGATTTATTGAGCGACCGGCAGTACGGCTTCCGCCACAGTCGCTCAACCGGTGACCTTCTAGTGTATCTCACACACCGATGGGCGCAAGCCATTGAGAGTAAGGGTGAGGCGCTAGTGGTCAGCCTCGATATAGCGAAGGCCTTCGACCGGGTCTGGCACAGAGGTCTTCTTGCGAAGTTGCCATCCTATGGACTGCCCGAGGGACTTTGCGAGTGGATTGCCAGCTTTTTGTCCAACAGAAGCATTCAAGCCGTCGTTGACGGCAGCTGCTCGGACCGCATGGACATAAATGCTGGTGTTCCACAAGGCTCCGTGCTGTCCCCAACCCTGTTTCTTCTGCATATCAATGACATGTTGTCTGATGACTCCATTCATTGCTATGCAGACGACAGTACCGGGGACGCATTTTACACGGGCCGGGCTAACCTCCCTCGGTCCGCAGTGGAAGAAAGTCGCGAACAACTTGTGTCCGAAATCGAGACTACTCTCGCGAGAGTATCCGATTGGGGTAGACTTAACTTAGTCCAATTCAACCCTACTAAGACACAGGTTTGTGCATTCACCGCTAAGAAAACCCCATTTATTGTAGCGCCCCAATTCTTGAACACACCACTCACCATCTCCTCCAGTATCGGGATCCTCGGTGTCGACATCTCCAGTGACGTTCAGTTCCGCAGTCACCTCGAAGATAAGGTCAAGTTGGCTTCAAAAAAACTCGGAGTGCTCAACAGGGCGAAGCAGTACTTCACTGCGGGGCAAAGACTTACTCTCTATAAGTCACAAGTCCGGCCCCACATGGAGTACTGCTGTCACCTTTTTGCCGGGGCACCTGCATACCTACTTGACCCGTTCGAGTCGGTTCAAAGACGTGCGCTGCGGATCGTCGACGATCCCCTACTTGTAGGCGGTGTGGAGCCGCTCAGCCTCAGGAGAGACTTCGCCTCGCTGTGCGTCTTTTACCGCCTATATAATGGTTTGTGTTCAAACGAATTATTTGATATGATGCCTACAGCCACTTTCTATCATCGCACCGCTCGCCACAGGCAGGGAATTCATCCCCACACGTTGCATCCGCCTGCAGTGCGTACTGTAAGGTATGAAAGAAATTTCATTCCGCGCACGCTTAGGCTGTGGAACGATCTCCCTGCAGTGGTTTTCCCTGGCGGCTACAATATGGGGTTCTTCAAGAAGGGCATTAGAAGGTTTTTGCAGGGTCGGCAGCGCGAGTGTGACGCCCCTGGTGTTGCACGCGTCCATAGGCCACGGTAACCGCTTTCCATCAGTGTGGGCCGTGTGCTTGTCTGCCACCTAAGTGGTATAAAAAAAAAAAAAAAAAAAAAAAGCTCGCAGAGCTAACGTGACGATATTAAAAATACCGGCCCATACCAGTCACGTCTTACAACCACTAGATGTTTCAGTCATGAAATCATTTAAGGATCAATGGGATATAATGTTAGTCCAGTGGCAAAGGCTAAATATTGGTAAACCATTGCCAAAAAAGGATTTCTCCAGATTGATTGGATCAATATGGAACAACATAAATCCTCAAATTTTACGAAATGGGTTCAGAAAGGCAGGCATCTATCCAACAAATCGAAATGAAATTGAAGAACGGCTATTCAACCCATTACAACTAAAACGTTGGCAACATAATGTTTTAAAACCACATACTCAGTTGAGAGAGGATCCTCAGACGTTATTATGCATCACTCTTAACAGTATCAATAACCAATTTTGTAGTAATAAAAAACAAATAAATTTATCCAATGATTTAGCAGAGACTAATACGATCTCTTTTGAAGAGCTACTTCTCCAAAAAGTACAACGCAGCGAAAATATTTCCAAACCAAAAAGACGAAAAGTGGCATCAGGTGCAGAAGTAATTACTCACGACGACGTGGTCAAGTTCAAAATTGACGAACAAAATAGTAAAAAAAATATAAAAAGAAAAATACAGTCAAATCTGGTGAAGAAAAATACAGATAACGTAGTTCTCTTAAGTAATTTAGCAAGGGACAGCTCTCAGTCAAAACCTTTTACCGCAATAAATAGCCAGGATATGCCTGATTGTTTCGAAAATCACGAACTTGATACCCCTAAAGTTGAAATTACATCCAACGTAATTATAAAAGCCGCAACGACACCACATGAGGATATAAAACCAGGACCTTCAGGATTAAAATCTGCAAAGAAAACTAAAATTATTAATACTAACGCTACCTCAATTCAGATGGTTTAGGCGCATAATGACAGAAACGCAAAACGACAGATTTCCTGCAAAGAAAATAGTAACAACAGTTAAAGGAAAAGGAATTGGCAAAAAGAGCAAAGGAAAAGAAAATAAAATACCTCACCTAGAGAAGAATGACAAGAATTTGGACCATAGCAAGCACACGAAAATAATAAAACGAGAAAAACAAATTTCTCGATCTAGTTCTACCACCAGTGTGTCTGGAACATGTAGCAGCCATAGTGATTCTGATATAGTGTGTGTGTAAGTTCTGATTATGTATATGATGACGATGTTTATTCAGATACGTTAATTAAAGTACCTGATTTTGAGAGTCAATCACATCACTCACAAAATCAAGTCTCAAAAACCGAAAGCAACGAAGAGACTGAAAACAGTAAGGCAAGCAACGAAGAGATTGAAAAAAGTAAGGCTAAAAATAGTAGTTTAAGAATCAACTTAAGAAATAAGCGTAACGTTAACAAAAATGATACAAAACACCTGAATACTTATATTCTATAAATGACCATGTTTTAGTACGGTACTATAACAGGAATAAGTGGACATACTATGTTGGCATTATAGAAAATAATTATATTCAAGGTGAAGAGATTTATTATTCTGTCAAATTTTATAAAACTATTAAAAGTCCTAAGCTTTTGTTTAAAATGGCTAAAAGAATAGATCTAGATAAGGTCCCCTTTGGATCAATCGTCAAAAAGGTCAGTTTACATAATGATGAACAAATTTTAAATGCCTTATTTTGTCTTGTGAAGACGATGAGCTCTATTTTCATTAAAAGAACATAATTCAAACCACATACTAATACTTCAAACAGGTACATGACAGTAAATAGTTACCTAAAATTATGATAGTAGTAAGTAATACATGCCGAGTACAGTATGCAGTCTCGACAGTTTAAAAATTTCTATAAGTAATACAAATTTTGACTTACCGAATTATTTTAGTCGCTAAGCGACCGTTATGTTTACTTAATTAGTTTACGTTCTATTTTAAATGTTTTGTTTTTGATATTGTTTATCTTTGATACTTTTCATTTAATATTTTGTTGATTTTATAGTTTCTATAATCAGACTGATTGTTAACTTTTATAAGACTAAGTAGGTAAATACCTTTTGTTATTTTTAGGTTTAAAGATTGTTACTTAAATAAAACCATTTTCGATACTAAATGTGTGCTATTTTTTATTAAGAAGGTATACTTATACCTAACCAAACTAAACGACCTAAAAATGTTGACAACCACAGCTTGTTAAGATATGCCGAAATTGCCCCCGAAAATGATTTTTATTTAAAATGTAATATTACATAGATCTTATTTATAAGATCCTTAAGCACAGAATTGACTGTTTTCTGATAACGGATGTCTTTATTACGTCCTTCCGTAAAACTACAAAGGATTTCAATAAATACTTCTAGTGTGACGGATTTTCCCGATTTCGAAGGGAAAATCCGTCCACTGTTCAAGTTTTAAACGTTGTATATTCTAGTACTAGTGATAGTTTCATTAAATAAGATCACGGTATTTGAAACTTTAAAACATTATCATTTTCATTGAACCATAACGTTGATCCTAAATCAAAACATTTATCGGAAATGGGCATTCCAATATAAGGTGAAAAAAAACTATGCCGGAATTAGCCACCCTGACCTTATTTAATCATTTTAATGATTGTGATGTTTACCTGTAGAGAGTAAAGTTTGATTTTTATTACATTATAAGAAAGATGTTTGATTTTATATTAACTTAATGGAAAACATATTTCCAGAATATTTTGAACAAATGTGCTCATTATCTTAAAATGTCGTTTTTGGACAAGGAACTGAGCCCTTCAAGTAGATACTATTCACGCAAAACGATCATGTTTTGTCTTTATATTAACTGTGTATAATTTCTGGTTGAGAAATATTTTCATTGTTCAATTCAATTTATACATTAACTCATATAAAAGCAATCAGTATTGTATACTGTGGTGGCCCATACCAAATTTAAGTGTAATTTCAATATGAAAGTGTAAATCAGTTCAAATACGTGTAATTGGAATCATATCAAATAGAATCAGTGAAATCACTCAGTCGTATCATTTATCAAGTCAACCCAGTCACATTCAAACTCAAATCAACGATCTATTCCGGAGTTTAAGAAGACGGTGGAGTGCTCAAAAACACGTCAGTAGCCTATGAAGGGGTCATAGGCTGAACAACCAAATACAGTGCCAACCGAAAAAAGAAGGTGAGTACGAAACCACGAACCGCAATATTTGCAGAATATAATAGATTTATGGGTGGAACTGATTTGATGGAAATACATATCGCATGGGTATAAGGGGCAAAACATTGTGGTGGTCCATATTTACCTACCTGATTGTCACCGCTATTTTTAATGCGTGGGTGTTATCAAGAAAAGATATACATGATGGAAGATACATTCCATAGACTAATGGCATCGTCAGACCCATATAAGAGGGGTATTCCAAAAGTGTAAAATCAGGTATTTTTAGACTGTATTAAAATGTAAAAAATAATTTTTGGTTGCTCATACATTCACCAGGTGTGCGTATAAATAGACCATAATTCCAGAGAGATACATTCATTTGAATACTGACAACTGGAGAGATAACATCAAAATGGAGAAAAATGAAATCAGAGCTGTCATCAACTCTGAAAAAAAATGTCTACCAAAGACATACACAAGGACTTGTGCAAACATTGGGGACTCTGCCCCTCCATATTCCATGGTTGCACGCTGGGCCAAGGAGTTTAAGCTGAGGTCCATGGAAGATGAACATCGTGAAGGACGCCCATCCACGTCTACCACTGAAGACAGCGTTATAAAGATAAAGGATTTCGTGATGGCAGATCAAAGAGTGACCATCAGGCACTTGCTGAGATGACAGGGATTTCTTATGGCACGAATTCCACATTAAACTTGGGTACCGAGAATGTTAACAGACGAGCCAAAGAAAAAAAAGAGTTGACATTTCAAGGGATACAAACGGCGCTGCTGGAATTGACTTTCTTTGTGCATTTTTACTTGAATTGTGTGTATTTACGCCAATGCGCCTAAACCCAAGTTGAGGATGAATAGGTAAGCAATAAACTGTTTTTAAGTAATGAATTGTGTATTTGATAAAAATATTCGACAGAAATAGTCATAATTTAGATGAATAAATTTGCTTCAGAAATATGGATCGACCAAAACGTAAACAATATACAGCTTGATTAGCTGTTACTACTTGACACTGCACTGAGAGCTATAACTAAAGGAGCAAGTATCTATGAATCAAGTATAAGATTCCTAGAACAACTCTTCGAGATAACAATAAAATTAGTACTCTAATGAAATTTTTTATTTTCAGACCGTTTTCACCAAGGACGAAGAACGTCAGTTAATAGACTAAACGTGACAATGGACAACTGGTTTACTAGTGTGTCCACTTGCAAAGAGCTGTTAACTCACAAATCACAAATTTACAACCGTAGGAATGAAAATAAACCAGAGATTCAAAGTATAAATTGTTCAAAGTTATACGAAATTGAGAGATAAATTAATCCACTTTTGGATTTCAGTGAAACTGTATACTAGTGAGCTATATACCAAAACATAATACTTCTTCGCATCAATTTTTGTTTTCTTGTATAATATCGTGCTATAACTAATAATACCCGCCACATTGGATGCATTGTGCGCGTCTGTACACTGCGGTGGTCAGGACAGGACGATACTAAAACAACACCGGACGATCAACGCAGATCACGTACGCGCTGAGCGATCTGTACTAAAATAATGGTCCGGGTGACACTTAAACCAGCCTTAAGTGCATAGAAAAAGAAGACAAAATAATAGCAACAATTATCGATAGTCGAAAAAAAATTATGCTCAAGATGTCTAGCATTTCTGTCCAAATTGGTAATGTGCAATTGCAACTCAACGAACTCAATGAAACTGAAGTTGTTTCTCTGGGTATATCAAAAACCCGTGCTGAAAATATATCATTCAGTGTCGCACCAATCAACAGTATTGTAGAATTAAATAAAAAGGAACAGTTACTCTCTGAAAAATCGCTAGAGAGCAATTAAAAGAAACTTATTCGATAGTGTGTTCCGGTGGGAAAGGAATAAACTGTGCATATGCGCTAATAGATATTATGTTCACGCGCGACTTTTTATGTAAGTGTTCCTGGAGTGTTTACTTTGCGCCAAAATTAATTAAAAAAAATATTTACCTGATTATGTGCCCCTGTTAATTAATCAGTAAAACAATTTTGAATACCTAGTCTTTCTATCTATCGCTAAAAGTTCTGTAGTTTAATTGAACATACACCATTTTTTATTTTACATTTACTAATCACATAATGAAATTCGGTGCAAAATCACCCCAACTTGCGGTACTACAACAAAGTTAATTTTTATATTTCAGTATACCGTTTATAATAATTCAGACCAAATAGCGAAATAAAGTACAACTAATTGCAGTACCGTCTACATGGGAGCACAACAGCGTTCTAAGGTGGCCTAAACAGCGGGTGCGGGCCTCCACGTGGTGCACCTGGGCAACGGAGGCGAGCAGCGCCTCCCACTCGCCACGGGAGACGCTGCTGCCTGCGGCCAATCCGGCCGGGGTGGGAGTGGCCCTCTAGAGGGCTGCTCCGAGGCTCTCCACGTGTCCCTCTGACTAGCAGATGGCACAGTGGGGAGCAAGCGGGGGGCGAGCTGATTGTCTGCGCGTCGACGATTGGGTGATAGGACGGCCGCCTGTCACCCTACACCTCACCGTCGGTGAAGTGGCGCGATGCTCGCCCCACCCCACTTTTCGGGGTGTCGAGGGGGCCATCTTAAAACCGTAGATGGCCCGGGGTCAGCTGGGGTGGGAGGGATATGCCCATTGGGTAACCTTAAGCCCCGGTAACTAAGGCCTGAGACGGCGTGCGGTTTTAGTCGGTTCGATCCCGACATAACCACCCTCGATGGCCGACGGAGGTGGTATCCATGGGGATTTCCGCACGATAAAAAAAAGGTGGCCTAAACAGCCACACATATTCATTAACGACGAGACATCTATACCGCAAGCGCATTGGTGTTCCATACCGTGCAGTGTTAAAAGAAATAACATAAATACTTACGAGGCGGCAGAAAAATAAATAACTATTAGGTATACTCACACAAAGTGATACTGAAGAGGAAACCAGCGTCCGTCCAAAAAACACTGCACTAAAACCTTTGGACCTCAACTCAGCCAATGAGCTCGACAGTATATGGTCTACAATGAAAATGATGGATTAACGATGCCTGAGGTTGGTACCTAATTTTATAGAAGCCAATTCAGTAAGAATTTTCAAATTATTATAGGGCGTCCCACGGCTATGCCACATAGATAGAAAGTCAATTGTTCCATCTACAATATTCAAGGTACCTTCCCTCTTTCCGGGACTAGGCTGTTGAATATATATACGCTGGTATATTCATACTACATTAATGTTTACGAAAGTATGACGATGTCACCCTATATAGGTATGTTGTGGAAAATACTAGTAGGTAGTAGAATTTGATACAAATATGTAGGTAAATTCAATAAAAAAATTACATCCGCGTTTTCATTTTCGTGGCCCACAGAGAACTTATGTGTCGTATTAGGTTATATTAGAAGAGAGAAAAGAAAGCATGACATAGATGATTATTATGTTTTAGATATCGAAATTCCACTTACCGCTGCAGAAAAAATTAAACGGTATAGGGAACGTATAAAAAACGATCCCGAAAAATATGAGGCAAAACTAAGTGAAGAAATACAAAGTATGCATTTCGGTGCCTCTAAAAGTCAAATTACGCTACACCACCAGCTATTTGGTCACATTTACTGCCTGTATTAAAGATGATACAAGACGATTTTAAAGCAACTACCATACATTTCTATTCTAATGGCCTAACCTCCCAATATCGACAAAAAAATATTTTTTATTTAATTGACCTATTCATTCAAAAGCTGATACTTGAATATGTGACCTGGTCATTTTTCGAAAGTGGCCATGGCAAAGAAGTTGCTGACGGTATAGGCGGATCAGTGAAAAGAGTTTTAGATCGACAAGTTTACTTTGGAAAAGACAGAGAAGCTTCCGATGCTTACCACATTTTAAAAGCCTCTATGAAAAGGTTTAGGCGCATTTGGGCTAATTCTAATTATGGCAACCGACTCGCTAATGGACTACTTCTCATTATGGCCACTTCTCATATGGGCTACTTCTGATTAGGGCTACTTCTCCCTTGGGCTACTTCTCACTTGGGCTACTTCTCATTGGGGCTACTTCTCATTAGGGCTAATTCTCATTGGGGCTACTTCTCATTAGGGCTAATTCTCATTTGGGCTACTTCTCATTAGGGCTACTTCTCAATATTTGGGCTTATTGAAATGAGTACTGTCTTTATGTATATAAACCAGCGTGAACGTCGATTTTTGCATTTTTACTATATCGCATGTTCTAATCAGCCGATTGTGATCAAATATGCGCAAGATTTTGAGTCTGACCAAGACCTTTTTAATAAAAAAAACCGCGTCAAAAACCGTTCAGTACTTTTTCCGTAAAATAACCGAGCGGATTTTGATGCGGTTTTTTTTATCAGAAAGGTCTTGCTTAGACTAAAAATTTACCGTATGTTTGGTTGTAATTGGTTCAGTAGAACCGGAGATATGACCAAAAACGACCTAAAAACGCGGGCGAAGACATGGGTATCAACTTGTATAAAAAGTAACCTATGTGTTGCCCAGCACTATGAACTATAATCGTACCAAGTTTGATCTAAATGCCTCTAGTAGTTTTTGATTTTAGCGTGAACAAAAATTTGGTGTGGACAAACAGAGACAGACAAACAGACAAAAATTCTAAAAATCATTGTTTTGGCATCTATTAAATTCGTAGTCTTCCATGTACAGAAACCGGTCAGTTACAGATTTATTATATAATGTATAGATGTCTTTATTCATTCATTATCTTATATGAATAACAGTTAGAACATTTTTAAAGAAAATGACTTATTACCAGCTTTCGATATAAAGGAATCTAATTAATACTGATAGTTAATTATTGTGTTGCTTTATGCTTATAATAGGTAGTACCCTTCTGCGGATATACCTCCACCCCGTATATAACACTCCACTCCACTCCACTCTCCACTCTCCACTCTCCACTCCACTCTCCACTGCACACTTCACTCCACTCTCCATCTCTACTCCACTCTTCAGTGGAGAATTTATAGGCATCGCGCAATTTGTAGGCACGCGCTGGTACCGCCGCGCACCTCTATGTGTATGTCAATGCATTTTAAATCTGTAATATCTTCAGAAATATTCATTTAAATTAGATGCTGTAAAGGGCCATATTGATCTATATTAAATGGAAAATGTATTTAAGCTACCTAATTGTATAATGATTAATGCTGTATTGCTTAAAATCACTTCGTAAATAAGGCACTTTTTCCCGTAAAATGTATAGGATGAAAAATGGTTATTGTGGGTTATCCTTAAGTGATAGACGTATACCACCGCGGACTTTTAAAACAAAATAAACTAGATTTCAAGGCTATAGCAATGATAGAAGATTTGGAGGAAGTCGAAAATAAATTAAAAAATATAAAGTACAAAACGGAACTCGAGAAAAAGTTTTCTGTGATTTGCAAAACCAATGGAAAAGGCTTAAATGCTGCGTATAAGCTTGTGGATTTGATTTTCAAAAGAGACTTCATGACACAATGTTCGTGGGCTAGAGGATCACGCGTTGAAGAAAAAAAAAATGTTTTAAAACGTTTCAACTCTTTTACATTAGAAGAGTGCGAAACATTTTTTAAAAATGTTATGAGGAATTCAAAAAAAAGAAGTCTGATGACAGACTCGCGACAATCAGCACCCAAAAAAAATCAAGAAAAAGAAACAAAAAATACTAAAGAACCAGAAAAAAGTAATGAAAATGTCCCAATACGCGATGCTATGGATGACAATAAAGAAAAAGTTGGCGATGCTGTCGATGACGAAGAAGAAGAAGAAAGCTTGCTTTGATTTGACTGCTAATTTTTAGTTATATAATTTATTTTTATTTTTGTACGAATTTGTTTAAATATTTTAGTATGGAACACGCTATTTTTCGTTAGTAATTAATTTGTTGTTATTCAGAATTTTGTTCCAAACCTAGCCGTGTAATGAGCCAACGCACATGCAGGGTGTCCGGAAAGTCATGGATAACCTTTTACCAGCCGATAGGCCAACATTAGGATGTACCAATAAAAAAATAATTACCTTAGTAAAAGTCTCACAGTTTCCCAGTTTTTTAATGGTTAATGCTATTTTCGAAAATCTCTACCTTTGATCAGTTTTTATGCCATTTCTACAAATGAAAGCTTTTCGATTACGGTTTTATAATTTTAATCTTGAATCATCTTGCTATCGATTGAATACAATAAAGTTACAGATGTCACTTTTTAAGCACCTAATATCTATGTCCAAAATTAAAATTTTACATGTCATAGTGATAACAGCAGTAGTGACGGAGAAACTTTTTATGCTAGTGGATCGTCTTCTGGAGGAGAATTATTTGTGATTGACAGTGAAGATGATGAAAATATGATACTGGATAATGAAATTATTGCAAAGCCTCTGCCCAGAAAGCCTAGAGTGGGTGAATATGTCATAATTTTGATAGAAACAAATAAGAAGAAAGAATATTATTACATTGGAAAGATTTTAGAAGAGTCTATGGAACCAGAGTATGTTTACTTTGTATCCTATTTGAAACAGAAAAATAAAGTTTATCATAAATTTGTAGAACCTTTAGAACCTGATATGGCAGGTGTCAAGCTAAATGATATAAAATTCATACTCCCAAATCCCAAGATTGAAGGGAGTAGTCGTCGGCAAGGACGATATATCTTTCCAGTGAATTTATCCCTTTTATACTTTCCTTATTAATTTTATACTGATTTGTTTGCAGTATCTAGATATGTTATGTTGTGATTTTGTTGATTTTTTAAAGTTTTACTTTCTTTAAGTCTTGATCATAAGACTGTTTAAAATTGTATAAGACTTAAAAGAGCCAAGCTTTATGATTAAGGTAAGTACCTATGGTCAAAGTTCCTAATTAGATTCCTAAGGAGTGTTTTTTGTACTGAGTTTATGATTATTATTGCTGTTAAATGCAAATAATTGAAAAATAGTTTTATTAGAATTTTATTTGGTATAAAAATAATTGAAAAATAGTTTTATTTGGTATAAGACTGATTAAAATGTAAATGAGCCAAGCTTTATTACTACTAAGTATAGTCAAAGTTCCTTTTTATAGCCCTAAGAAGTATTTTTTGTACTGATATAATTTTTATACTATTGCTGTTAAGGGTGAGTAACCACCTAAGCCAATAAACAACGTTTAAAACTGATTATATTTTTTTTTTCTCATGGAATAAATAATTATTTTTAGCAATGGCTCACTGTGTATATATAGTGGTTCATTGTCGACTACCCCCCCCCGGTTCACTGTGTACCTACGCTTGTACACAATGAACCAATCGCCGTTTTTTAAAAAAATGATAATAACTCTTATTTTGATACAGGTATGGTCGAAATTTGAATACAAAACAAATATTTAATATATTTCCTGTCTTCTAATAAAAATAGTTCTTTAATAATGTTAGATAGGGTGGAATTTTGAAGGTGGAATTTTGAAGGTTCAAACTTTTACTGGTTTATTGTTAACCATGTCACCCTATGTTTTCAAAAAATAGTTATTAGTTTTATCTATTGTTACATTTAATCATCGACATTCAATGACTTAAAAGGCGATTTAAAAAAGTGGGACATTTTATAATGGAGGCGAGGCATATTATGCAATGGCATATGGCAAAACGCCCCACTGTAGATTTTTTTAAAATGATTATTACTCTATTTTCTTACAACTAAAATGTTTGTAACAAGTGCCATAATGTCCTAAAAGAAATAAATAATGTTAGTAAATAAAGATTTGATTATAACTTTGATTAGTTTTATTTCAGTTAGTGTACGAAAAAAAGTGGGGCGTATTACCTAGTTTTACCCTGGTAGATCCCAATGTGGGTAGTCGACAGTTAAAGGTTATCCATGACTTTCCGGACACACTGTATGGGTCTCAGCTTAAATTAATTTTTAAATCTTTTACTCATGTCTATATTACTTAAAACTGTTTGCTGAAATGATCTAGCAAAAATTACAGTATGACAGTTAGCACCTGTTTAACTCTTGTTCTTTTTAATTGATATTTTATATCTTTCAATTTAGTTTATCTGCCAGAATCGTGGTAGTTGTTAAACAAATAGGTAAATATTGTTGATTATTGATATCTGATTGAACTTTGTGAAATGAGATAAAAATAAAGGTGGATCTAACGATGCGCCTACTTTAAAAATTCAATTCTCAAACATTTTCACATAACATATTTTAATTTATCCAATGATTCTGTCTTACAAATCGTAACAAATAATTAGCTCTAAAGTATCTCGTTACATTTAGGTATATTTTGTGAAAACAATACAAACTAGGGTTGATTGTGCCATAAGAAATAATTTAAGGCTATAAAAATGTTTTAACAAAGCATGTTATCTACTGATTAAAGAAATTTTCAACTATCACGATAAACGTTTTCAGATCCATGTTTTATCTTCAGTTACTTTGAAAAAATGGCAAGCAAGTGCCAGTTTTTTGTTTGTGGTAACACTATAGCATCTACTGTTTAAACCTTAATATTAATGTAAAAATCATCAAGACTGATTAAAAAATAAAACGCTTCTAATTATTCTTACTCAACTATAAACAATATTTCCACAAAGAAGGCTCTTGTGGAAATATTGAACTCTAATATACCGACATTTATGAAGCAGGTTGCTTATATTAAACATCAATTCAATGCCATTCAAAACGTAAAATCCCAATTAACACCAAACAATGGACTTCTGCACATAGATTTTTTAGAAAATTATCAATGTAAATATGGACAAGAAATACAATCTGCACATTTTGGTGGTTCAAAAATACAATTATCGTTGCATACTTCCGTTTACTATTCTTCTAATTTACAACCTCCTTATACAGAAACTACATCTTTTTGCACCGTCTCCGAAAATGTTCGGCATGATCCACTTCTCATTTGTGTTCATTTACAGGCAATAGTCAAGAGAATTTAGGAGTTATCTCCAAACTTAAAAACCTTGCATGTGTTGAGTGACGGGCCGTCTACGCAGTATCGAAACAAATCTATGTTTCATTTAATAGCAACACATTTATCCATAGAGTTTGGCGTTGAATCCATCATTTGGCATTACAGTGAACGGGGACATGGCAAAGGTGTGCCTGATGGAGTCGGAGGTTGCATAAAACGGACTTGTGACAATCACGTTGCACGAGGTCACGATGTAGCCAGTTTGGATGACCTTTTAACCCTTTATTTCGCATCGTAGCTCACGAGCAACATTCCAAACAAAAAAATCCTGCGCCTAAACCATTTCTAATTGAGTTTGTTTATGTTAATATCATCATTGGTAATATAACTGCCATCTATGGAAAAAATATAGAATCACGCGCACCAATAACGTAGTTGTGACCAATATGGCGTCGCGTCAACAGTGTGCTCAAGGACGTGCGGTAAGTTTTATTCAATAATAATTATTGAATAAAACTTACCGCGTGATGTGTGAATCTGGGGTACGTACCCCAGGTTCACACAGCACTTCGTACCTATACCTAGTAAGTTTTAACCCTGCTGAATAACACGAGAGGCTTTGACGCAGTTTTTTCTCACGGGGTTCGGAGTTTAGACGATAGTCGCTCCCATAAAAGCTGCTATAAGGTTATTGCTTAGAACCTTATAGATATACTTATTGATTTAGAATCTGCTACATTTGAGTTCTTAATATCAATTCTCTATAGCTATTTATAATAATAATAACTTTGTTTCAGGCGCTGGAGCCAGCTGTCAACGTATCGGCACAGCGACTGTCGGATCAGGTACGGGCCATCCAACGATGCCATCTGCTGGAAGACTCCGTACTTGAGAGGCTACGTTCTAACGCGTGGAATAGCACAGGTACTACTACTTCTTTGCAACTTGTGATGACACAACCAATCCCAGAATCTGTGTCACAACCAACTTTATTATCTACCACAAATCTAAGCGAAGAAGTAGTAGATACAGGAGCTATAGACGTAAGTACCATGTGCAACGAAGAATTAAGGAGTGCTTTGGAATGTGCTATGCGGGAGTATCGATCCATCCCTTCTGACAGACGTCCACGACTTCCAAACATAGCGCTAATGTGTGCCCTGGATTCGCTATTGTCAGAATTCTTTGATAGGAGCGAAGATCTCGGTGATACGCATTCAATTCTGTACTGCGCAGCCGTCGCGGCATGTCGAATAGCCAATGTCAAATTTCACAAAAGTGATATAGATACTCGACCAAAATCTGCCGCGCCTGTTTGGCAGTGTAGAATTGAAAGGCGTATTGCCGAGACTAGGGCACTCATTGGCAAACTCATATGTTTCAGATCGGGCAATACACGCCCGAGAGTGATGCGCTCTGTGAATCAAGCGTTCTTGGGGACTGACATTAGTCCTCGAGAATTTATATCGCGAGTCACAGAGCGCATCGACTTTTTCAAACAAAAAATATATGCGTGGGCAAACCGGATTCGTCGTTATAAAAAGAGAGTGGATCGTTATTCTCAAAATCGCATGTTCCAAAGGGACGAAAGGTGGGTTTACAGAGGTTGGGAACGACCTGACTCGATCGGGACTGACATACGTCGACCGGATGATGATGCCACTAGTGCGTTCTGGCGTAGCATCTGGTCGACACCTGTCGGTCACACAGAGGGTGATTGGATGCGGGTTGTCGAACGATCGTGTGAGTCTATTAAACCCATGGAACCAGTTACCATCACAACAGATGATGTAACCAATGCAGTCCGTCTACTACCAAATTGGAAATCTGCGGGACCAGACGGACTGCAGAATTTTTGGTTAAAATGGTTCAAGAGCTCACACGACCGTTTGGCATCACAATTCCAATCATCCCTTGAATCAGGTTCACTTCCCGGCTTCATAACTACTGGCGTAACCCACCTTCTATATAAGTCCGGCAGTACCACGGACCCTAAAAATTATAGACCTATTACGTGTCTACCTACGGTCTATAAGCTTCTTACATCTATTCTGAGAGAAAAAATTTCACTTCACTTAATTGACAATTCTATCATGTCTATCTCTCAGAATGGATGTAGAAGTGGGGCTCGTGGTACTAAAGAGCTCCTTATAATTGATATGGCCATTTGCCAACAGGCCCGCCGTAATCACA
Organism: Lithosia quadra; assembly: GCA_963576445.1. NCBI lineage: Eukaryota > Metazoa > Arthropoda > Insecta > Lepidoptera > Erebidae > Lithosia > Lithosia quadra. Next base: position 5,943,857 of record OY754892.1, read on the forward strand.
AGGATCTGGCGACATGCTGGATAGATTATAAAAAGGCCTATGACTCCGTACCACATGCATGGCTTTTGAGGGTACTGGAGTTGTACAAAATTGATACAACTCTATGTGCCTTCATGAGGACATGTATGGGGCAATGGAGTACGGTCCTTTGCTATCCAGGGTGTCGACGGACCTGCGAGAACGGTGGTCTGATAAAGATTGAGCGGGGTATATTTCAGGGCGATAGTCTTAGTCCATTATGGTTTTGCCTGGCACTGAACCCTCTCAGTACTATACTGGAGAGTTTAGGGCTAGGATGTCGATTGCGGAGAGATGGTCAGGTGATATCTCACCTCCTTTACATGGATGATCTCAAACTATTTGCCCCCACCAATCTACATTTGATAGAGTTATTGAGGCTAACCGAAACTTTTAGTAGCTCTATCAAGATGGAGTTTGGTGTTGACAAGTGTACGGTCATGCATGTAAAGAGAGGTCGGATTGTGGAATCTGAGGGGATAGAGCTCTTGGATACCACAAAACTTAGATCTCTTTCTGCGGTCGACACATATAAATATCTGGGTATGTCGCAGGCGTTAGGCATTTCTGAGGCTGACATGAAACAATCGTTGCGGGACCGTTTCTTTGGCCGCCTGAAAAAAGTTCTAAAAAGTCTTTTATCGGGTGGCAATAAGGTTCGTGCCTGTAACGGTTGGGTCATGCCGGTTTTAATGTACTCCTTCGGCATACTCAGATGGACTCAGACTGAACTAGACGCCCTGGATAGAAAAGTCCGTACGCTACTCACTGCATATCGAATGCATCATCCGCGTTCATCTGTGATGAGGTTGTACATACCACGGAAATGCGGGGGTCGAGGCTTTTTAAACGCCAAGTCCCTCCATAACCGTGAGGTGTGCAACCTCAGGGAATATTTCCTTCACAATGGAGCGGGTATGCATCGAGATGTAGTCAAGGTAGATAACGGACTCACCCCGCTCGGTCTGGCTAAAGAGAACTGGCGCAAACCTGTGGTATTAAGTATTGATGACCGCAGAGATGTATGGAAGAGCAAAGAGTTACATGGACGTTTCTATCGGGCTCTTCACGGGCCTGATATAGATAAAACATCATCTTTATCTTGGCTACGCTTCGGTGACCTATTTGGGGAAACCGAAGGGTTTATTGTTGCAATTATGGACGAAGTTGTGATGACGAATAACTACCGGAAGTATATCCTAAGGGATGGTACGGTTGACATTTGTCGGGCGTGCCACCGTCCCGGGGAATCACTTAGACATATAATATCCGGTTGTTCTCGTTTAGCCAACGGCGAGTATCTGCATCGACATAACCAAGTAGCCAGGATCGTCCATCAACAACTTGCTCTAAAGTACAAACTTGTGGAATCAGAGGTACCGTACTACAGGTATGTGCCCGACCCAGTTCTCGAAAATGGGCATATCACGTTGTACTGGGATCGATCCATTATCACTGACAGGACTATTGTTGCCAATAAACCTGATATAGGGATAGTGGATCGATCAGAACGCCGTGCAATAATAGTTGATATCACTATCCCCCATGACGAAAATCTCGTGAAGGCAGAAAAAGAAAAACAAATAAAGTATTTGGACCTGGCCCATGAGATTGTCGACATGTGGGATGTTGACTCAGCTATTATTGTACCGATAGTCGTTTCAGTGCACGGACTCATCGCCAAGAGCCTCGATCAACACCTTAAGAGGCTCTCACTAGGCAGCTGGCTCAAGGGCGTGATGCAAAAGGCAGTTTTGCTAGGCACGGCACGCATTGTGAGGAAGTTCCTCTCCCTGGAGCCCTAACCACCGGTGGCTTGGTCCCTGTACCCGACGCCGGTGGAGCACTATTTTTATATTTTTAAATGTATTGTTTTTTTTTATGTATATAATATATTTAAAAATGTAATAATATGTTTAAGAATTAAATAAAGGAAATAATAATAATAAGTTTATTTAATTCACAAATATGGGTTTACAAGTTTACATTATTAGAGACAAAAAGATTTAGGAACAATTTTTGGATACAAATGTTGTTAAACGGAGAGTTACACAGAAAATGTAAACTCTGTTACCTAAACTAGGCTCAGAGCCTGTATCTTAGGGAACAGTGTTCGACCCAAATTAGTACATTAAGTTGCATCCTTTAAGTAGACATAATTGTGTCACCAAATATTGAGAACATTAATACTCAAAATAATGACCGGCAATCATCGCCTATACGAGCTATGTCTCCAGACTAGAAAATTTTTTGATATTTTAAATGAACCCGATTTTATTGAATATAGTGATGATTCTGTTCGGGATCCAGATTTTCAACCAGAGGTTGATAACGACGACAATAGTTCTACAAAATCATATTGTATAACCATAACAGAAGCTCTCATACACGATGCTCAGTGTTCCAACATTAGTGCGAATCATACGATTGATAATTTGCCAACATACGAACTCTCAAACAATGTTAACCTAAACAATATTACTCATCAAAATCAGCATTCACCGGATATTCAACAACATAATGAAGAAATTGGATGTACTGTAGGAAAACCAAAACGAGGACGAAAACGTAAAGCACTTTGTCCTCGAGAGGATGTAAGAAAAAAAATATATCACAATCTGCCGTACTATAATAGAAATAATAAAAAAATTGATTCAAAGACATTTATCGATTATAAATGCAACTGTAAAAAAAAATGTTCAGAACTCGTATCAAAGGAAGCTAGGGAAATTGAATTTAATAAATATGTGACTTTAGGCTCGTTCGAAGCTCAGTTAATTTATTTAACATCATGTATTGCAGAAAACCCTAAAAAACGACAATATCTGACACAAACTAATACTGGAAACAAGAAGCGAGAGTACAGCCGTTCTTACAAATTATGTGGAATTATTGTGTGTAGAGATATGTTTACGAATACCTTACAAGTGTCTACCCAAAAAATAAATACAAGTTTGAAGAAAATGCGCAGTGGAGAAATGATTCAAGATAAAAGAGGAGAAGCTATAGCAGGATGGAACGCAATTTCTGGTGAAACTTTAGAAACAGTAATTAATTTTATTAACAGATTCCCGAAATACGAGTCGCATTATAGACGCAACAAAACTGAGGCTATGTTTTTAGCCCCTGGTATGACACTACTTAAAATGTACGAATTATATCGGGATGAATTTAAATCAATGCCAGGTACACATAACAAAAAAGAGTGTAGCCAAAGCACATTTAAAAGAATTTTTTATAAGAAATTTAATCTTCGATTTAAGACACTAAAAAAGGACACCTGCAACAAGTGCGATGCTTATGCCATCGCAATTAATAACAACCTAGATCAAAATTTAAAATTACTTAAAGAAGAAGAGCATAGAAAACATTTAGAATTGGCGGAAGGATTGAGAGCTCAAATGAATGCAGATTTTGAAAAAGCCAAATTAGGAAGAAATGTCGAATGTCTTACCTTCGACTTAGAAAAAACTTTACCTCTACCTAGAATTCCCACAAATGTCGTTTTTTATAAACGGCAATTATGGGTCTATAATAGTGGGATACATGCGGCGTCTAATGACAAAGGATATTGTTTTGTTTGGGTCGAAGGCGAGGCGGGAAGAGGAGCACAAGAAGTGGGTTCGTGTTTGCTGAATTATATAAAAAACGAGTTGTCTGATGATACTGAAGAACTTATTTTATGGAGTGATTCTTGTGGAGGACAAAACCGTAATATTAAACTTACCCTAATGATGAAAGCTGCTCTATATTCACACCCTAATCTGAAAACAATATCTATGAAATTTTTAGAACCCGGTCATTCATTCCTACCTAACGATACGGACTTTGCTAAAATTGAAACCCGCCTTAAACAACATCAAAGAGTTTATACGGTAGACGATTATATTGATATCATGAAGAGTTGTAAAATAAATAATCCGTTAAAAGTAATTCGAATGAAAACAGAAAATTTTTTGAGTTGTAATTCGTTAGAAAAACAAATAGTGAATAGAAAAACTTTTAAAAATAGGAATAAAGTTAGTTGGCTATCAACTAAAGAAATTCTATTGAAGAAAGAGGATACCAATTCTATTTTTATGAGGAGTGGCCTGAATGGCGAGTTTCAAGAACTAGATATAACAAAAAAGGTCAGAAATCAGGCTGGAGCAGATTTTAATATCGAACGGCTAGAACCACTGTGGCCACAAGGCAAAGAAATTGCCCAGGCAAAGGTAGATGATATAACCAGCATGATGCATTTAATACCGGCTGATTGCCACGATTTTTATAACAAAATAAAGGGTAGAAGTGGTATAGTACCGGACATTGATGGCATTGATGGACTCGATTTCGAAATTGAGTTGCAGGACTAATTTTTTTTTTTCATTATAATAAAGATTCTATTCCTTATTTTTGTTTAATTTATATTACAGCAGGTTTAACTAATGTGTATCTTTATCCCTTAAACCTTTTCTTTGGTATTATATCAGAATTGAATGGTCATTTTAGATCATTTCCACCAAATGAAAAATTATAGTACATTCTGGCATAACTAATTTAGATTCTATTGCTCGATAAATGATTTTTTGCCAAAATAAACCAAGAGCATAAATGTTCAATTACTTATAAATCTTAATTAATTATGGAACTATTTTCACATGAATCCAAGCTTTAAACTAAAAGGCACAAAATTGTATTAACAAATATAAAATTTAGTTACTTCTAGAATGTGTAATTACAATTCAAACTTTAAACGTCATTTTGCCTGGCTGTGTTGTATAGGAGGTACTGCTTGACAAATGGTAAGCCAACTATACCTTTGAAAAATTTCAATTCCATATTTATTCGGAATTGATTAAAAAAAATCGCATGTCACACCAAGAGGCTAAAGACGTTGACCTACCTTTGTCCAGAAAGATCATTACACCTACCGCTCCAAGACCCACAGAAGCAACCAGGTTAGACAATATTGGACATTTCCCAGTTTTTATTCACCGTGGTAGGTGTAAATACTGCAAAAGTGGTTATACTAGTATAAAATGCGTAAAATGTGAGCAGCGATTATGTTTGTTACCTAATAGGAACTGTTTTTTCAATCATCATAATGTCAATTAAGCATTTTCTTGAACATTTGTAAATTTTTTTATTTCACTTTTTCTAATTTGTTTTTTGTTTAATTTCTAATAAGTCGAATAAACATTTTCTTTAAAATTTGTTTCAATTTCTTTTTATTTCAATTTCTCCCTAACACGACCGTCGTTGCTCCTGAGCCACACTGTTTTCAGACAGTACTTCTCTGTATGTCTCGCAGCGTAGCCCATCAGCAACGTGTCAAATTTCAGTAAGTACATGTTACAGATTTTTTTTATTATTTTTATGGTCATTTATATGACTTAATTATATAGATAAATAAAAAATAAAAACAAATTTCACAAAAAAAATTTTTGAGCGTTAAAGGGTTAACATGTTTGGGTAACTGTTGTAAAGGAATTGAGATTTACAGAATAAACGAGTCACTAATACCTGAAATTCAACAACTACTTGAAAATAGCGCTACACGACCTTCCAAGGTACCTTTGAAATTCATCAGTTAGCATGGAGTGACGAAGACCCTGAAGTCATCCACGCGAGAAGGCTTAGTTGCTTGGTGTGTACGCCTAACAATATCTATCCACATTATGAATTAGGTCAAATCCAGATAAGGAATTTGATAATGCCCAGCACATCTCGAAACATAATCACTTCTGATCCTGATTCATCACATCGCTATGAGAGAGCACCGTCAGACTCTTCCGACTTATCAGAAAATTTGTTTAGAGTTAATGCACCAGTGATAGCACGTACACCTGATGCTTCGACTGAGTCTAATTCCCCAGGACTTTCAGACAGACTGACACCAGATGTTCCAATTGAAAAATTTAACATAAGGCAACGGCCACGAAAGAGAATAATACTTTCTGATAACTCTGACGAATCGTCAGAAGATTAGCCACAAAAAAAACGTCATACTGGATTTATGTGGGACGATTCTGACGAGGATATATTTCAATAAAAATTGGTTGTTAAATGGCCACAGGAGTATAATATCTTTTCTGATGACATTGTGGTGTAGTATACAAATGTGACACGTGTAACCTCATTTTAATCATGTATTATTCCAATACACAGTTAGTCTCTATCATGACTTCATTGTTTGATTTACTCTCCTGATACCTCCCGTACATAGCGACCCTGCCTAAAAATTCGCGCATCTCCGTCATCCGACGCGCTCTCCATATAGGGAATGGAAATTTCTAGTGAATAATCTGAGTGCAGTGGTGCAAAGTGCAATATGGGACTAGAACAAAGAAACCCGTTACGTGTGATTTCAAATATATTTTTATTTGGAGTGAACTAGCAATTTATTTTTTTATTAAGATTTGTACAAGTTGAAGAAACACCTCATTTTGATATTATCTTTTGTTTATTTGTTTTATTGTCATTTACATGATTGTAATAAGGCACCTTTTGTTATTTTCTGTTGACAATTCGGTCCTTTCTGTGACTGAATCTCTAGTGATATTTTTGTAAGAATATTGATAAGTAACTTTAAATAAAAAACCAAGTTTCAAAATAATATGAGCAGTTTTATTTTGACGATGCCCGACATACCACTTTTTGTGTTTGACCCACACAGAGCGCGTCACGCGGCAACGTCGGCTGCGCATGCGGCCGGCCTTAGTCTTGATCTTATTCATAAAACTGCTGGCTGGTCCGCGTCCTCCCAGACCTTTGCCAAATTTTACAATCTATTATAATACAGGAATCAAATTTTGCTGAATCTCCTTACCTGATAATGAAAACACATAGCTTGTGGATCACTTAAGTTCTGTTATTTACTTATATTATCTACCCCTGTACATAATTATTATCTTTATTTCGAAATCACGTAAAGATTACAGAAAGTCTGATTTATTTTTGCTCGTGTTTTACTCCTAGTTCATCTGTCGCACAGGACATAGTGTGATAGTGTAACAAAACTCAATCTCCAAACATCTACCTGTTAATTTATATCGAAAATGAAACCACGAAATATCATATGTGTTCAAACGAACTTCTAAGTGAAGTTCGATCTATATAATATGAGTGGTTTCATTTGAAGATATAAAACACCCAACTCACCCAAAACCCTGTTTTCTTACTACACGAGCGGATACTTGACATAACATTCATGTTTTAACTCTAAAAGAATGAGTCGTTTTGTCAGAGGTTGTACTGACAGGGGTGGGGTTGACATATTTGACACTTAAATCGATTCGAAATCGGATGAAATCGATTGAAATTATGACTGTTAAAACGTGCGAGTGTTGCCTTGTAGGTCAAAAGACTACCTGCTAATTTATATATAAGGTTTTTTGACTTATCCTATACATGGGTCTTGTAAGACTCCCAAAGTTAAGCTATTATTGGAGTAAAGAAAATCATAGAGCAGACATTCCCATTTATTGTCATCATGAGCCGCAATGTATTCGAAATAATCCTACAGTACCTACATTTTAATAGTGATAATGAAACCGCAAATATCTGCGAATCTCTATGATAAGGCCGATAATAGATATGGTGATTAATACGTTTCAAAAATATTATTTACCGAAAGAGGACATCTGTGTCGACGAAAGTCAAGTTCCATTCAGAGGGCGTATTGTATTTAGACTTCAATAAAATGAATCGCCATAAATATGGTTTAAAGCTATTCAAACTATGCACTATGCCGAGGTACACATGCAAATTTTCATTGGTAAAAACATCGATACATAAATAACGTACTGGTTCTTTAGTAAACAACCACTACGTTTTCCCTTTGCCCATAGAATCCCGTTCATGTAACCCATGGGAACTTACTCTAGGGACAAAAGCAACTTATGTGTTATTCAACATGTCAAATAGGGAGACCGAAATACCTATAGAATATGCGTGGAAATGATGTTGGGCGTACATGGAAGTAATGAAAGGCAAAGCAATGTACACCTCGGTCAAAGGAAAGTTATTTAACACCTGCATATACCTAATATGGGCGCTCACAAAAAAATTCTTTGTGCGTGCCCATCAGACTCTGATATTGTTTTTGCGTGAAGCGTCAATTGGATTTCTTGTTCTTCGATTATGGGAGATCGTGGAAGACAATCGAGGGCTACACGCGTTTTATATGTCACTTGCAATAATATATGCGTGAACATATTGCGCCGATATCAAGTAATAACAATGAATCCGAGAGCTGCTGACGTACTGTGCAGCTGGATGTATCCACAAATTGTAAGTACATTGGATACCTTCCATTTTATTGGAAATTGAGTACATACGTAACATTTCTACGTATGTATGTACTGTATGTACCTACTGAGATTGTTCACATGAAATATTTATTCAGATTTCAGAGGTAGACTATGTTTGTGAAGCATGCAAAGATCTTGCAATGGCTGCGGTCAATGACAATATTCAGCAAGTGTCTGATGCTCAAGCTGGGTCTAGTCAGCAAGGCCATACAAGCGTGTGTCTAATCTGTGGATGTTCTACCTTAAGAAGAAGGAGTGATAGAATATTAAGAGATGACGCCTTCAATCAATGATTGCTGTTATAGAAAGCAGAATACCACGTCAGGTACGATTAATTTGAAATAAAATATAGGTAGATGATTATATGATATGATTTTGTTTTAGGTATACAATATAGGTGGCAGACAAGCACACGGCCCACCTAATGGGAAGCGGTCACCGTGGCCTATGAACGTGTGCAACACTAAACACCCCGTTCCCACTTTGTGTCGTGTCCGATTTTTTATCGGATGTTTCAGTGGCAGAACATTATGTATGATGCTGTTCACATTTATTTAATAATAATGTAATATTTTGTGACGTTGGCAGCGGTGAGGATGAAAATAAAGTTGTACCTGTTTTATATGCACTTTTATCCGACAAAAAGAAAACTACTTACAGTATTATGTTAGAGATGATTAAGAAACAAATTCTAGAATGGACACCCAGTAATTTTGTCACAGACTTCGAACAGTGGCCATCATAGCTCCCAAACGGATAAACCGATTTTGATTCTGTTTCTTTTGTTTTAGGTTTAGATGATATGGAGTTAGAAAATTTTTTAAATGACTCGGAAGGCGCCTATATACCCAGCGATGTTGACGACCCCGTGTTTAACCCTACCATCGATGATGAGCATGTGTCATCAGAATCAGATCAAGATGAAGTTGGGAGTGTGACGTTCAGTCAACTATTCATCTGTGGATTATAAGATATCTGTATTTAGTTTGCAATAAACCAGTCTACCGTTTTAACTAACGTTTCACTGGCGACGAGGTGGAATCTTTTGATTTAGGTAGTAAACAATGGCAACCGTAATTCGGAGGGTCAAGCAGTATATTTTACTTAATGAAGTAAAAGACGACCGCCATGTTCCATTGCTAATTACCATTGTAGTTGAAGCAACATATACATTGATGTGCGATTTGTGTTCCCCGGCCCACCCGGAGAATAAATCATTCGATGATTTAGTAAAATTGGTGGCCGATCACCTGGAACCGCAGCGGTCGGCAATTGCGGAACGACACGTATTTCGGTTACGTCGACAGAAAACAGGCGAATCGTTGACGGACTATCTGACAAATTTGAAACATTTGGCTACGACATGTAATTTTGGCTCGAATCTCGAAGAATATCTGCGGGACCAATTTGTCTCCGGGTTAGCAGGCGAGGCCATGAGGTCACGGATTTTTGCCGAAAAAAACATCCAATATAGGGAGGCCGTTGAGCTGGCGCTCGCACTGGAGGCGGCGGAGAAACATGCCGAGGTCAGTGGTTCGGGTACAGCGGAAGACTCATCGGGAGCGGTGGCCAGCTCGGGAGGTGACGCGCGTGGCAAGAGGAAGGCGCTGGGCGCGCATGGGCGCATGTTGGCGCTGTGGAAAGGCCCATTCATCGGAGGAATGTCGTTTTAAAAACTACAAATTGTGATAGTTGTGGCGAAAAAGGACACCTAAAAATGATGTGCAAATCGGGGCGCGCTAGTGGCGACTCGCACAATTACGTAAGTGAGGAGGAAATGTTTAACATGCAGGTGACATGGGTAATGGTAACAATCCTTATTTCTCCGTCTAGTTTAACCACGGGAACTATGGGTGTCCCATAGTCGGAGTAGTCAACGCGGTAAATAGAACCATCCGCCTGCAAGCGGCCTAACTCGTGTTCAACTCGTGCGCGGAGTGCCAACGGCACCGGTCTGGCGCGCACATAAACCGGTTCCTTATCAGTCAGCTGTAACTGAATAAGGCGCTTACATGTACCTAACGTATAGCCAATTCTCCTAGGATACCGTCAGATTCATCCATCATACGCGTGTGCATCAGGATGGCGGGTGTAATTTTCAGATTTGCCTGGATTTATTACAGTTATTTGGTACCTTCTGTGTACCTTTACGTACCTCTCTTGAAAATCTAAATTACATTTTAAATACCATAACCTATAAAAAAACGAATTAGTTTTTGGGCGTTTATTGTAAAATATTTTTAGTCCTTTAAAAAGTACTTGGGCTGTAATCAAGAAGTTCAAATATGGGACGTGGGCCGCTAGAGGCTAATTCGATGACAAGCAAATCACACGCTAGCAATATATGCAATCGTTTTAAATTATACAGTGGCACAGAAGAAATAATAGTACTAGCGTAACGGTGGGTAATTATAGGACACGCGTTACACACATATACAAAACATAAGGTATAGCGATGATGCATTTTAATGTTTATATTTTATTGCTGTAGCCGGTGGTATTGACACACACGTAAATTATACCTACGTTAGAACATATCGGAATAACACACACACGAAAAGGTGGCTGTGGGAGCTGGACCCTTTCTTTGCAGTCGAGTCTACATCCGTATTACTAAAAGGTGGCTGTGGGAGCTGGACCCTTTCTTTGCAGTCGAGTCTACATCCGTATTACTACAATGCGCTAAGATTAGCGATGCCCGATACGTATCTATCGATATTTTGGTGTATCGATACAACACTATGCGATATTTCGATATTTTGTATCGATACACATCAACACGATATGTGGAGATATCGTATCGCTTCTTGGGTATATCGCATCAAAAATATCGTATGACTTAACTCTTCAGTAATACATAGTTGTTCAATCAAATGTTTAAAATTTGAATCTTTGTTGTTTGATTTTTTTTTCAAAAAAAAAAACATTGTTTTGATTATAATAAATTATAACCACGATTGAAAATATTATAAACCTTCAAAAAGTAATAAGTTATTTCTGTTAGCACTGCTTGATTACGATAAGTTCATTCGATGCGTCTCCAAATTTAATTCTACTGCTACTATACCTAATGGCTCCACCTATCAAATCTAGTGTTTGGTCTTTTTTTATTAAGAGTGAAACAAGTGCCAAATGCAAGTTGTGTTTGGCAAATGTGAAAACAAAAGGCAATACTACCAACTTGAAAATCCATTTAAAAAGACACCATAATGAAGTTTTAGTGAGTGAACAGACACGACCAATTCTTCAAAAAGTAAGTTCTTGTTTACTTTTTACTTACCAAAGTATGCCTATTAAGTACCTATTATAGAAGAGGGTTGGGTTAGGAAATGTTGTGATTTTCTGTATAGGCAACTGTACAAAAAATAAAAAATTATTGTGACGAATATTAAAATTATATTTATACTGCAAATAAATTAGAGTTTGAATTTTATCGATACAAAGCCATACTATAATATCGTGTATCGATACATTCAGTTACGATATATTACGATGCGAAATATCGATACAAAGTCAAATATCGGGCATCGCTAGCTAAGATCAAGATACTGTATCAGAAACCAGTGACGATTTTGATGTTGAATTACAGGAAGAGTTTTCTTTCACTGAATTTAGCACAAAAGTTGTTGAATACATAGCGGGTTACATGGTCGAAAACATGCCAAATATGTATTAGAGCGTTGCTTGGAGAGCAAAAGAAGATAGTTTACAATATCAGAAAGATGTGATGTGATAGACAAACTTATGTATGCTTCAAAAACAGTATTATCCATTCTGTCGCCACAGCGAAATTTATATCAAAAAAAAAACTTAGCAAAATGCAGCACAAAAGCTTCGACATCTAAATATAATTCTTCACAATGGTTGTTCCTTAATCTTTTGCGGGATATAATTTATTTCCAAATATAAACTTTCATCAATTTGACATAGAATCTACTAATCACTTAATTGATTTAGCTTCATGTGTAGCAAAAATATATTGATACTCGACTGACATTCATAACGAAAAGATAGTATGTTATGATAAATAAGATATAAGACATTAAATAAGTAAAAGTGAAGTGTCAGAGGAATCGACGATATAATTATAAACTTTAAAAGTTGTTTCTTTGATTTTCAGATATGATTGTGTATTAATTTGTTTGTGTCATTAAAGTGTAAACTTGGGTTAAATAAATCTTTGTTTTACAGAGCAACACAACAAGTTTATTGTTGAAAATTTGAGATTCCTTAATTTTGTGACGAATTGTCTATGTATTCATATGTATATTATATATCAACAATCTTTATTTCGTAAGTTTTCACTTTACTTTTCGACGGCAGAATCGAAAAGTAAAGACATCCATTTCGATGAACAATATAAAAAATTGTTACAAAAGTTAAGGGATAACTGTTTGACATTTATATATAAGTACATACACAACATGTATATATACACAACTGTTAGTCGCTATGCCTGGGCCATAGACTGATTTTATCGGAACACCATCAAAACGCTCAAGCAGATCATCGTCAAGTAGTTTCAGCTCATCTTCAGTTTCAGTTCCGACAGCGGTAGTTCCACGAGTACAACTTCTAGTAGCCGCCAATCATCTCGAGAATGTTCCCCAAAAACTTGAGCATTACCGTAAAATGGGGCGACTCTAGAACAATGGGGTGACTTTGATAACATAATAAAAATTTTGCTTTTACTTAAATTTCTCATAAAATATCCGAACCCGTTCTAATATTTTTTCAGTGTTGGTAAAACTGATATTTCGGCCATACTGTCATTTAATTCCAAAGCGCAGACGTATATACGCACGTGACAAATACTTTTTAAAGTTCCAGCTAATTCATGTAAGTAAATCATAATCAAATAACTTCTAATACACCCCGAATAACTATTTTTATTTTCTTTTTGAGCTTTAAGTAAGGTAGTAATGTTGGTAACACATATTCTATCTAATTTGGTGGTTGGTACAATTGATTGATTGCTTTAAGTAAATAACCACAGCTAGAAATATTTATTGCGACGATTGTTTAATGTGAAAAATGGACCGGTGGCTAATAAATATTGCTAATAATTTTTTTAGCCTTTTCCATTGTGTTCTCTGACAGTTACTACCATTTTGTTTTGTCTATGTCACTGTATAAAAATTCTCTCCGATATTTGGTACAAGAGTGTTTCATAATTTCTATAATTATGGCTAGTAGCAATCCTCTGGTACTTATAGAAAACCTTTATTGCCCGTGGTTCACCCGCATTGTCCACCTAGGTGGACTACAGGCAATATTTTTTTCTTCCCCACGTAATTATTATTTCCCCACGGGAACACACATCAACAACACAACACACTCATTATATTCATGTATATTTTATTATGGCCTCTTGGTTCAGCGGTTAGAGACCCTACCTGCTGCGCCGGAGGTCGTGGATTCGATTCACACTAAGGACAATTCTTTGTGTGACCCATAATGAATTGTCCCGAGTCTGGGTGTGTTTTCTATGTATAATAAGTATGTATACAAAAAAAGTATGTCTATCAGTGATAGACATACTTTTTTTATCAGTATAATAAGTATGTATACAAAAAAAGTATGTCTATCACTGATAGACATACTTTTTTTGTATACATACTTATTATACTGATAGACTATCAGTTAAATGTTAAAAGAGATTGTAATAACTATGAGATAACTGTAGATCAGCAACAGTACATAGAAGAGTTATTGTTGAAATTTAATATGAATGACTGTAGAACAGCTGATACGCCTATAGAGAATAAAATGAATGTACCAAAAGCTGAAAAATGTACAGCGGGACTTAGTTATCAAAAACTCTTGGGTTGTCTTATGTATCTTGCAGTCATGACAAGACCAGATATTGCATACTCAGTTAGTTATTTGAGCCAGTTTAATACTTGCTATAGTGCTGAACATTGGAACTACGCTAAAAGAGTTCTTAAATATTTGAAGAAAACAAAAATGTATTGTTTAAAGTTTAGTAGTCAGGGAGGCAATTTACAAGGCTTTGTTGATGCTGATTGGGCAAGTGACAGCCTAGATAGAAAATCTTATACAGGTTTCTGTTTTGTCATGTCGGGCACAGCTGTCTCATGGCAAAGCAAGAAGCAGACAATTATTGCTATATCAAGCACCGAAGCTGAGTATGTAGCGCTTTCGGAAGCTTGTAGGGAAGCTGTATATCTAAGAGAACTATTGTATGAACTGACTGGATCTTTGTCTACAATTAGATTGAATTGTGATAATCAAAGCGCAATGAAGATGGTCACAAACTATCAATATCACAACAGATCTAAGCATATTGATATTAAGTATCACTTTGTTAAAGAGGCTGTGAAAAGTGAAAAGGTAGGAATCAATTACTTATGTACTAATGATATGCCAGCTGATCTGTTGACTAAAGGTCTGGGTACAGTTAAACACTACAAATTTATGGAATCACTGGGTATTTTGAAATTGTGATGTTTAGTTTGTTTTGATAAGTGGGGGTGTTGGATTTCTGTATCAAAATGTAACCTATAGTGTGTGAACTATTTCATAGTATTCTTTTTGTCTATGTTTTATCTATGCTATGAATAAAACAAAAGCCTGCCTTGCAGTCTTGCACTGAAAAACCAATTGTGTTTCCTTTAAAATTTGAAGTGTGTAGACGTATGTGCTTTCGGAATAAAAATAAAGAACTGATTTTATATTTATTGTTTGTTAAATACTTCATTGTGAAGTGTGTAATAAAGTCGTGTTGCAGATATGTCAAGCAAAAGGTACGTATAATTATGTTTATGTATAATACTTAGTTATATTTCTCGATGTTTTATATATCTTCATAACCTCTTGTTTACTATTTGCAAAATTGTTTTGGAAATAAAACAGAATTAATTTATTGTTTTTAGTCATAAATAGTGGTGTGCTATATATAGGACAGTAGGATAATACAAGTAATATTTTCGTTACAGACCACTAGCTGCACATGAAATCTTGGATGCTCTGGAAAACTATATTGATTCTTTGGCAAAACGCTATAATATTGTAAATTCAAAATTATTTAAAACACCATTATTGTATATTAGCTCTGGTACTAGACCAGATATTTGAGTCTACTAAAAGCAAAAGCAGCAAAATCCACTTTTTTACGAAATTGACATTTTGATGCCGCCATATAGTTCGTCAAATTGGTTACAACATCATAAAATATTTTTGTGCAAAATTAGCATTATCCGCTAGAAAAACTGGTACCAAAATCGACTGTGGCAACAAAAACAGCAATATCCGCTAATGTCAAGTGCACAAGAAGCAATATCCAAGAAGACAAAACAAAAAAATACAAGAAGCAATAAACTATCCGCAATTGCGAATGTATTGGGAGAATAAATGGCGAGTAGCCATCATCGCTGATAACATTTCCCGAAACCGCTTCTTTCTTTTGCGTAATTCTATAAAATTTGTGTTCGACAATGACATTACCGAGGATATGAAGAACAAAGATAAGCTCTAGAAGGTTCGCCCACTTATTGAATGTGTTCAGACTGGATGCCACGCGCAAGTCAAGGAGCAATGTTTGTCAATTGACGAGATGATAATTCCGTTCAGTGGCTCGTGTTCTATGAAACAGTACTTTCCGGGCAAGCCTAACCCGGTGGGGTTGAAAGCTTTTGTTATATCTAACCCAGACGGATTGGTGTGTGGCTTTGATGTCTATCAAGGTCAAAGCACTTACCCTAATTATGACGACAGCTCCTTTGGACTTGCTGAAAAAGCTGTTCTCAACCTGGCTGATGGTTTAGTTCCTGGTCATGTACTATATTTTGACCGTTATTTTACGTCGGAAAAGTTGTTAGATGCGCTGGAAAGCCGCGGAATAAGAGGCACAGGAACTTTAATGAAAAACAGAATACCGGCAGATATTCGAGATATAATAATGACCGACAAAGAGCTGAAATCTCAAGGAAGAGGAAGTTTTCAAGTTGTCGTCCGAAATGATGAAATTTTAGCAGTGACTAAATGGTACGACAATAAAGGCGTCGTATTTATGTCTTCCGCAGAAGCAGATGTTGAAGCAGACGAATGTCGACGATGGTGCAAAAAAACCAAGCGCTATATTTATATTCCAAGGCCTAGACTCGTAAAGCATTATAACCAAAAAATGGGAGGCGTGGACATGGTTGACCGTCTTTTGGCAGTATGTCCATACCGATACCGGACCGCGAAATGGACTCAGCGATTCTTCTCGCATATGGTGGATCTAGCGGTTACGAATTCGTGGTTGCAGTTCCAAAGAGATCAGCTGAAGGCACGAGTTCCTTTAAAAAAGATCCCGCAATTACGCTCATTCAAAATGGGATTAGGAGAGTCTCTTGTAGAGGCCAACACCTTGACCGACTTCAATGTGATCGACGAAAATGAACAAGTCGAACCTTCTAGAAAACGCAGAGGAAAACCAACGAATCCTTTACCTAGCAAAAAATTTCGTTCTCACGGAACAATCCATTTGCCAGAATTCGTTGATAATGCAAATAGATGTCGGCAATGCCACTACAACCGAACACATATCAAATGCCGCGCTTGCTCCGTTGGCTTGTGCCTAACTAGAAATCGTAATTGCTTTTTTGATTTTCACCAAGCTGATTAAGTAATACTCTCATAATGTTCTATAAGATAAATATTTTTATATTTCGTTGATCTCATTTAATAACACGGATTGATATTGATGTTTCTATAATATATATGTGAGGGCTTGAAATGACCAAAGCTCCGAAGTTTTAGGTATCTTGAAGAAAGAAAGAAAAAGATTTGTTTTGTTTTGTTTTAATATTATTTGTAAAAGATTTCAGTTTTATATCTTGCTCAAAGACTTTTGAATTTGTTTAGTTGTAAGCTAGTTGTGATATAGTTAAATATGTTAAATTATGATGCCTACCTACTTAGATTATTATAAAAAGTTTTTTTTTAATTTTAAGTTAAATGCTGTCATTACTATTAAGTACAGTCAAGATTACTAAGACATTGTTACACTGAAGAAGACTGGAATTCTAAGACTGGCTGTGAAAGTGATTTAGATAAAAATAAAGACTTTATTTTTAATATCAGTTTCAATTTTCTGCCTTTTCCACAATATTTCATTTTGCAAACGCCCATTGTACATTTAAATGAACATAATATATCGCATTCAAATTTACCGCACTGTCTCTATTTTGACCATAGATCATATAAAAAAATCAGGGACGCGTTTTTCTAAACAAAAAAATTAAAATTATTGCTTGGGCCTGAAGCACATAAATACCCATTGTACATTACAATGTACAATGGGCGCTTAGTTCTTCTCACACAATATTAAGCTGGGCCTGAAGCTCTACTTCGAATCTTATTATTTTATTCATTTTTATAACTCTTTTTGTTCAGGTTTCAGTAGAAGTGTAAAAAACACATTTTACTGTGTAATTCATTGATTAGGTATAATTATTATTGTTTGTGTTCAGGTCACAGACATTCGTGCGCTGCAATATAAAAAAGGGAACATAAACTTTAAGCTAAGATTTAAAGATGAGTGGCAGTTACTACCACAACGATGCGATAGAAATATCACACCCTCGGCGATTGAAAGCTTACCGAATCTTCATAAAAATCGGCTACAAATTAAAAAACGTACTTAAGTTCAAAGACCTCCAGGAATTAAAATCTACCCTACCGGTGGACTACAGGGACTTCTACGACAACATACCACATGAATGAAGACTTACTTTTTTTTTTCTTGTAACATTATAAGACGTAATAAAACATATTAAGAGATAAAAATATAGTTTTTTTTTCTCTTATTACCCAATACTAATCTAAAAAACTCTATATAAATCTAAATATAGGAGTCACAGAAAAGTGGACAACTCCCGTATTTTTATTATTTTTTAATTTACAAATAGGCCAACTTCAAAAATCTATTTTAAAGGTAGGTATGTGATCAATATAATTTTTCATAATGTTCAGTTAATTCCGTATGCAAAATAAAAAAGCACCAAACAGTATTTTGGAATATGGATATTGTAAATATTTAATTTTTTATTCAGTTTTTTTTGCCTCCCTCTAAAATTGCATAAAACGGAGTTGGCCGATTTGCAAATTAAGCCATCGATAGGCTAGTTTTCAACGGTGGAAAGCTAGTATTATAAATGTGAATTGTCTGTCTGTCTGTTACCTCTTCACGCCTAAATGGCTGAACCTATTTTGATGAAATTTGATACAGAGATACCTACATTAGATTATACAGTCACGTTATTATCAAATCTTTTATTGTCGATTGTTTCAGATATTCATTAAAGAGTGCTCTCGTGAGACCTTTATGTAATCACAAAAAAAAAAATTGAGTGCAGATCACTTACATTGCAAGATATAAAAGCATTTCATGACGGATTTTACAAATTCAAAGTAAAAAGCAAACAATACGCTTACATACTGAAACATTGCACGGCCAAACCAGTAAAACGACGTCGTCCAACAGCTAACAAACACAAACCAAAATCTATGCAAGTGTCGTGTTGTAGTTAGTTATGCAAGTATGTTCGTAGTCTTTCATTAAAAAAACGAATCCTGTGTGACAAGCATTTTTTTTAAAAGTGCTAGCATTATTCTATCCATTACAAACATGATGATGGTGTTTTTAAAAATGTGAACCGCCCAAACATGCTATCAACAAACATAAATCCATTGAAATACCCCCAATAAACAGAGTCAATTCAGCAAAAGCAACAGATGTAAAAAAGTTACTAACAAACCACTATGGTAATAACTGGGAAACAATTGAATGTTTAAACTATTTTGTGCCATTAGTGTCCGGTCAACCTGATATAATATACTGAGGAGCAAATGTGCGAGTCACAAGAACCAATAATAGATTTAATTATTTAAATCTATAATATAAAAATGAATCGCAAAATGTGTTGGTAAGCGCATAACTCACCAACGGCTCTACCGATTTCACTAATTCTTTTTTTGTTGTGTTTGTTATTATCGGGAGAAGGTTCTTACGAAAAAAAATAATAAAACAGTTGAACAGAAAATTTCAGAAAGTAACTTTTCTTTTTCTCATACAAACTTTTTCTATTATGTGAGAGAAGTTTATGTTTACGGTACGGGATTAGTATTTAGTAGTAGTAGGTAGTAGTAGGAATGGGAATGGGAATGAGAATAGGAATAGGAATGGGAATAGTAATGGGAATGGGAACGGGAATAGGAATGGGAACGGAATTGCACGCGGGTGGAAAATATGGCGGTACGAAGTTCGCCGAGACAGCTAGTTGACAATAAAACAATTTCAAAATTTCAAAAAAATATATATTTAATAGTAATACGAGAAACCTATGTTTTTTCTGGCATACACTGCCTACTTCGTAGAAAATTACACTTGAATTTTGATGTATACTATGGCATACTTTGCCAATATACGGGTGTAAAAAATAGGTTAAAATAAAACTCAAAACTAAGGAAAATAAGTACTTTAATCGACATAATGACAGCAATACAATCATTTTTTTGCATGGTATACTCGTACAAGTTGAGAGCAAAAGAAAACAGAAGTTCAATCAAACGAAGGCGTAAAGGTTTTAAAAATGTATCCGTCAGGCAAGATGCTAAAAGACTTCGTAATAGTGGTCAGGAATATCAATCTGTGTCTAAATTTAAAAAAATTATGCCAAAGAAGCAGATAGGACCACCATGTGGTGAAAAATGTAGACTAAAGTGCAGCGAAATAATCAAACAGGAAGACAGAGAAATTATTGTTGACAATTATTGGAAAATGGGCCAGACTGACCATCACACCACCCTGTCACACTAGTGTGGTGGTTAGGAAATCTATTTCTTAACTGGACCGATTTAAGCAAAAATGATCCAACCCACAACCTTGACAATTTCGAGATTTTGTGACCTATGCTATGCAAATAAGGTATATTTTAACATATCAAAGACTCGTCATTCTATCTTAATAATTGGCGAAAATCCATATGATCCAAGCCACAGCTATCATGTCGAAGATCAATTTTTAAAATGCATAAGTGTTTCAAGCTATTTGAATCATTATTGTAATGTCTTGAGTTGTCCTCTCATGTAATAATTTATTTTTGCTATAATGATTCATACTACTTGGAACAATTATGCTTTTTAAACAACATACAAAATATTACAAAAAAATATTGTTTAAATGTTTCAAAAGTTATGAATCATTTTAACTCATTTAAAAATAACATTCGATTACATAACTTTATAGATTCAGACCACATGAAATATAGAAATACGTAATATTTTATTCTTAAACAACGATTCACGGTTTAATAAGTATGAAATTATCATTAATATTCTATCTTGGCGATAAATACTAAACAAAATATTATTTTTATATCGAAAACTTTAGTTAAATAGGTATTTATTTATTTAAACCGTGTATTTTATTATTGCAGTTTATTATAATTGTAATAAAATTGTATGTTTTGTAAGAAAATTTATTATTATTTGTTTCGTATCAATGTCTGGAATCCATCAATAGAGTCAAGCACTTGTATTTCCGCCATAATGTCAACGTATTTCCGGTTTCCCCTCCATATTTAGCGCCCTCTGTGGTGACTTTTTGGTATTAAGCGCTCGCTCGCGGCGGGCAACGACCCGTCTTAGTGTCATTATAGCGTCGTTTTTCGCGCCGTACGGTTGTCAACGTTAATCGAAATACTTGCAAAAAACTTTTAAAAAGTATATACTTATATACGTTAACGATATAAGAAATAAGAAAAGAATACTAAACTTAACTTTAATTTCTAGTTATTGTTTCTGAAATTAAATAATTTCCTCTCCGTTAGTGATATAAAGGTAACCTAGTACCCGCTAATGTTATAGAAACGTTCTCGTTTTTCGTCTACACATTGATTAGTTACATTACGCGACAATAGTGCCTTGATATGAAATGAAGTGAATCCAGCTGGGAAGGCGTAAGGCGAAAAAGCGCTCCGAAACTGTGAGTTACAATTTGAGTCTTTATCACAAGTGGTTTTGTTCGAATAATCTTCTTTGAAAACTTACTGAGGTGTTCAATACCTATATACCTACCTTCCCAACCTGTGTATCGGTTACTGAACATACGAGATTGGGCAGTGCATAAGAATAATCAATTCTTAATTTTTCATAGTACCCACACAGAAATTCAATTCTAATGTATTGTGTTAATTATTAACATTGATACCTATTGATAAGATGTTCGCATGCACAGAAATAAATATGCTACTACCCCCAGTTGTGCAAATAATACTAACGACGAATCGAAATAGTTTAAATCGGCAATACTATAGGAAGATTCTCAGTCGTATTTAGTAGATTGTTTCTTCGACGCATTAACCAACGCGTTAATTGGTCAAAAAGTTTTACAAATACCTTACAAGTATTAGTAGATTGGGGCTTATGAATCGAAACAAATTTACCCCCAAATGGGTATTTGAGAAAATTGACTACTTATTTTGTGAAAAGTCTGCCTATAGCGAAATCCAAATCCGAATCCAAAATACCGAAGCGGATGATTTGTTACAAATAAGTAGTGTATGGAAAAGAAAAATTCATTCACATACTTCGTAAGGCTTTTACTTCGACAAATTGGTGAAAGTTTCCACCGCGATGTACAACGCAAAAACTCCCCCTGGCACATAGTACCTATTTATTAATGAAGTCTATTTCAAATTTCAAAAATTTTCAAAAATTTCAAATCTACTTTAAAGAAGGGGGGGAGGGGGTAATTTAGTCTTCACAACCGTCCAAGTGGAGCAACCTCACGATTGTTTCTCATAATTGCAATAGAAGTATAACGAAATCCTTTCCTTACTGTTGCACGCAGTGAGGCCAAGTACTCGTATAGCGGTACTTGTGTCATAAACATGTACCAACCCTCTACCTACATTTGCAAATGAAATAAATAAATTATATCGATTCGGTTATCCATAACAAGGCATTCATTCTGAAGCCTCTTCTGTTCCTGTTCTCAATGTAAACTGACTGACTCAGTGCTAAATCACAAAACCGCTTTAACTATTCAATCGCTTTCGGATACCAAGCTTCTTGCAATCTGGATGACAAAAGTAAATTTCGTGTCGGGCATATTTTCTAACATCGATTGCACAGTAACATCGAAGGTTCCTTTTGTTTATTCCTTCGTGTCGATGGCTGATCAAATTTTGCTTGCCTGGTGTACCGCTACCTTAATTGCGTTCTCAGGCGCTTATGAGTTCCTCCCGTCTACATGTTTGGGCATGCTGCATACGTTAGTATGGGGCCATGGACGGTGGATTAACTCCACATTCACACCACATGTCCGCTCCATCTAGGCAGCCTCCTAGACCCATTTTCAGTGCTGCGACAGACCTGGGACAGAAGTCTCTTTAAAGACTTCATTTGCTCCAGGCTAGGACATTTCCAGCGGGAAGTGTCTCTGATAACGCGAAAGAGTCTCGGTAGTGAGCTCTGTGCTCACCAGAGAGGGTGGAATATACATAAAACCTCGTGTGGCTTTCAGTCTTTGTGGTACGTATGCGTGAGATGTCGTTGATCCTGTTCAAGCTTATACCTATTGATGGGTGATGCCATGGTTTTGCGAACATTGGAAGGTGCACGGCCGGCCAGCGGATATTCGTCATGTTTCGTTCAACGCTATATCCAACATTCAGTTCGCAACAATTGCGGCGAGGCACTTAGGTTGTGCCTTTCAATCCCTTTTGAGGTGCAAAGTTCTTTGACCTGACATTTTCAGTTCTTCTTAAATGTAAGGGTCCGGTTCTTAAATATTGGAGTTACTGGTAATAATTGATGGAAGCACGGTGCCACCAGATGCTTAACTCTGTTGGCCTGCCCGTTATTCAGGTTCCTAAAGCTCAATTTACCATCTGGATCTTGGTACACAAACACCAGTTACTCTGGATGACCAGCTTGCTGTTTGGCCTAGCCTCGGTACTGAGAACATTTGCCTCAATAACCATTACAGTGGCGAAATTTCTAAGAGGTCATCATATCAGATATGTAGTATTTAGACTTTTTTAGTGTTCAGAGTTGAACGATTATTGTTTTTGTTTAGTTCTTTTTTTTAGATTTTATAATGGATTTTATCAATCTGGGCTTGCTCTGACTCATGCCTTGGGACACAAAACGCAAGGCGAAGTCCCTGTCAGAGCAGAAGTGCTTAACGCTACGCAAAGCACTTCAGTAACCGCTCCAGAAAAGGAAGTGATCCCTCAAACTATCAAATACTATTGGGGAGAATCACTTTTGCTACAAAAGTAATTCGAAGAGGCTGGCTTCATTGTCGTACACCGCAACACTACGGCCGACAGCTACCTAAAGAAGCAAGTGATCCCTCAAACACTATCAACCACTATTGGAGAGAATCACTTTTGCTACGATGGTGACTCGAAGATGCTTGCTTCACTGTCGTACACCGCAACACTACGGCCGACAGCTACCGAAAGAAGCAAGTGATCCCTCAAACACTATCAACCACTATTGGAGAGAATCACTTTTGCTACGATGGTGACTCGAAGATGCTGGCTTCACTGTCGTACACCGCAACACTACGGCCGACAGCTGTTGAAGGAAAACCCTTATCAACTTGTGTGGGGTTCGCCAGCAATAGACTTGTTCGCACCAAAGGTGGTTCACGTAGTACCAAGGTATGTTTATCTGAACATTAATGCCGCTTGTATTTGTCATCAATAGCCAATGACTATAGATACCCATACTCTGAATAGATAGCTAGTTTTTCATAAGGAAATAAGACTGGCTCATTTTCATAAGGACTTGCATATATCACTATATTGATTCATAAAACTCATTTGAATATTTACCTACCCATTTAAATCTTAAATCGAATAGTCTTCTACTTAAGCATTTTCCGTTGCACGGGAAAAGCAGTCAAACTGGCAGTAAATAAATTTTATAAATATATATTATACTAGCAACCCGGGACCCGGCTTCGCCCGGGTGTAAATTCCAGTTTCTAATAAAATTATAGCCTATGACACTCACGAATGATGTGGCTTTCTATTGGTGAAAGAAATTTTAAAAGTAATTACTTGTCGTGTCCATGATTTTACATTGTTATGCATGTGTTATATTAGCAGCATTCGGATCTAAAAACTGATATCTGAGCTGGACTGTCTCGTGAAGTCAATGCTTGCTCTGACTCATTGTCTCGAGTTCCTCGGCATAACTTGGGTTACATGACACAATGCTAAGCCCTTATGTCAGAGCAAAAGTGCTTAACGATACGCAGAGCACTTCAGCAACAGCTCCAGTAAAGCAAACGGTCCCTCAAACAGTATCAAATACTAACAGGGAGACTAAATTTGGTTTAGTCCATGACTCGGTCGACGGCTGCCGAAGGAAATTCCTCAATATCTCGTGAGGAATACTCAATCAGTACGCTCGGAGATGGAATAGTGCCAGGCCATATATTTAAAGTCTGTGACATACTTGCTGACTACGGCATAGGCAGTCGGGGAAGAGGCTCAGAGAACATTAATTGTCTGGCTCTGACATTTATTTAACCTGACTGTTTAGGTTTTCACCTCGGAGTTCGGGGCCCGCTCGCCGACTTTTACTTCCCCACTTCAGTCTTGGGCAGTCATGGCAGTGAAAATTGGCACGCATGTCATCTTCGGCAACGTCAAGCTAGCACTTCTCTCGGGTCTACCCGTTCTACCAGGGCTCGGAGACGGTGGCATGGCCAGTCATTTGTTTCCCATGTAGGCTGGCGGTCGCCGCAGAATGTGTTAATCGTAAATCGTATTCAAAATATAATTTTCCTATTAATCACACCTATAGGTGATGTTATGCTTTTAGAATTGTATAGGACTTTAGATTGACATGGTCATCTAGAATTGATCGCTGTCACTAGTCACTAACCGCAGTAAAACGCATGTCCATTCTTTACTCGCTTTATGGACTTAAAATTACATCTGGATGGACTTGATTACATGTCTATCAGTTGAAAAGGTAACAAGTTTTAATTATTATTTATTTAATGCTTACCATTAATATCTACACATTATAGCATCGTGGATTAAGCGCACCAGGAGATAACAAACATATCACTCTATTGATGGATTCCAGACATTGATACGAAACAAATAATAGAGAGTTTTTCCATAAAATAAAACTTACCTATTATTTTTTCTTCAATGTCTGGAATCCAGGTAAGGCCTACCTGGTACATCATGAGTGCAATAATGACACTAAGACGGGTCGTTGCCCGCCGCGAGCGAGCGCTTAATACCAAAAAGTCACCACAGAGGGCGCTAAATATGGAGGGGAAACCGGAAATACGTTGACATTATGGCGGAAATACAAGTGCTTGACTCTATTGATGGATTCCAGACATTGAAGAAAAAATAATAGGTAAGTTTTATTTTATGGAAAAACTCTCTATTTTTCTTAGGATAATGTGGTTAAGTAGACAATCTTAACGAAGATCATTTATGCAAATTTCTAAATGAACCTATTAGACCCGCTTAAGTTTTGCTAAAAAGATTCAAGAGACGTGGATCGTTTTTGAAAAATTTTAAGCGCAGTGAAAAATTATTACAGCGTTTTACAAAAACGATTCAACGTCCCTTGAATCTTTTTTGCAATATTGTTTTGCACACACTTTCTTTATTTAAATTTTTACGTAAATGAACCTGAAAGCTTGAATCATTATTGCGGTTTTGAAAAAAAACATATTAAACTTTAAGTTAATACACAAAAAGGATCCACTCGAGATTTATTGCAATTCCCTACTTAATTTATATAATAATAATTATATTTATTACATAATTATTAATAACTGGCAAACTGCGTGGCTCGACCGCGTCACTCGCGGTCGCGGTCGGATTATACCTACATGAGGTGCACGTGCCGCGCGAACCGCGCTGCGGGGAGGGTAGCGGGCGGAGAGGGGAGCCGGCCTAGTCAGTTCGATTGATCTCGTCTATTGAAACGTTGTCAAGGTGCGTACGGATTGCGCGTACCCTGGTACGCGTACTCAGTTTACGCGTATCCGGAACGCCTAGTCCATACCTGCAGCTACGCGTTCACTCTTGGGGTACGCGTACCGCGCGAGCCAACTCGCAGCGCGAGCCACCGTCAGTCGGTTTTTGGTCGCGCGTCAAAGAGGACGCACGCGGCCGGCTACGCTATATTTGGACGGCAAAATGAATAAACACGCGTGTTCTTCGAGTTTCAATAATGAAAATATTATTAGATTGATTCAACTTTATGAATTTCACCGGGTCTTGTGGGATAGCACACTAACTGATTATCGAAATAACGATTTACGCCAAGATGCATGGAAGGCAATTTCAAATGAACTGAACATTCCAATAGGTGAATTAAAAAAAAAGATGAAAACTTTATTAGCAACTAATAGAAAAGAAAGGAGCAAAATCAAAAAAAGTTTAGTAACAGGACCGCTAAGTTT
The DNA here is from genome assembly GCA_963576445.1 of Lithosia quadra. Classification (NCBI taxonomy): domain Eukaryota; kingdom Metazoa; phylum Arthropoda; class Insecta; order Lepidoptera; family Erebidae; genus Lithosia; species Lithosia quadra. The sequence goes on from OY754892.1 coordinate 5,970,638, forward strand.
GTCGGAGTCATGGCGAATGACTGGGGCTCGCGGAGCGCTCTGGATCGATTGACCTCGCGTACAGGTTCGCGGCGGTCCGTACAGGAGCTGTACGCGTATCCAATGTACGCGTGGACAGTGTTTCCCAACTACGCGTAACACAGGAACGCGCTATCCGTACGCACCTTGATATTATTGCTGTGCAATAAAAAATAAATAAAACATAAGTGTACCTTCTCATTGTTTTGATTTTGTTTAATTGTGTTTGTAAGTAGATAATTTGAGGTTTTTAACAAAAGTTTACTCTTAAACTTACAAAATATGAATCGAAAAGATTCAATATTGAAAAGTGTTCGTGAAAAAACAGTTGCAGAACGACAAGAAGATGTTGGTAAGTAATTATTATCATTGTAGGAATGGTAATTGATTAATATTTCGAGTAGATAATATACGATTGCTTTTTTGTCGTGAACTGAACGGCTTGGTACTTGCTAAGTTTTGTCAAAGATACCGCCAAAAATCAAAATGCATCGACGTCGGCTATGTATTTACCTACTATTACTTTAGTAAATTAAATTGTTTCTGTTGCATAATAACTTATTTGGATTGTTTTTTATGAAAATAACAATATTTAAGGATTACATTATCAACATATCTCCGGAAGAACTTTTATTTAAGTATCTTCTACATATTTTTGTCAACTAAATAACGTACTCTTTGGCTCTATGGCCTGGCTTGCTACCTTTGGTAGATACCTTCAAATAAAGGCAAAGTTGAACTCACTAACTTACTACCTAATATTTGTTTTTTTCATGTTTTGCCACAAATAGAAGATAACCGGTCGCTCCAAAATTATTCACATCTTTCTAAGAGATGTAAGAGGAGTGATAATATGATAAGAAATGGTTCAGAAAGACTATTGCAGTGACAACTTTCGTCAAGCGGCTCAAAGTAAGTTAGGTAAGTACCTACACAAATTTTAATAATAAAAACTAGGTAAATTTTATCTATTTATTTCCTCCTCCTGCTTTGGTGGCTCGATGGTACTATGTACGGCCTGCTAGGTTGCTGGTTCGATCCCCGGGTCGGGTAAAAGACATTGATACTTATTAGGGTTTACGTGACCCGTCAAAATGTTGAATAGGTAAAACGTAAAGTACTTTAGTAAGAGTAAAATAGTTTACAGCCCCTTATTGTTTCAGGTGATGAAAATCAACAATCTTGTACGTCATCGCCAATCAGAGAAATGTCTCCTGAAACGGAAAAATTGTTCAACATTTTGTCAAAAGAGCTGTTTGAAGAGCCTAATGACCCTTTTGTTGAACGATGCCCTAAAGATCCACTTCAAGGAACTAGTAATATTACAGATAGTTCACCAAAATGTACCACAGTAGTTCAACACCTTGATTACAGTCAAGGTAGACAAGAAATATATATAGAAGAAAGTGATGATGAGGAATCAGACTCTTGTTTACAGCCAGATTGCACGAACAAAGAACAAGCATCTTGTATTTTAAAAAGTGATAATGAAGAAACTCATTCTATCAAATCGCGAGCCGACGTAAGCCAAATGGTTTCTGGTGAAGTTTTTGAAAAGTCAATAACTGAAGGTAAACGGTCACATTATGATCCTAAGACAGTAAAATGTTTGCTATACTAAACTGCAACTAACTAACCTGTTCATTTTATTATATATCTTTCAGATAATGAAAGCGTTACTAGCCCCACGCTTCTTTCTAATTTTTCAATTCCTCCACCTTCATATTCCCCGTTGACTCCATTGAGGCTTATGCACACTGAATTAATGAATACAATTACTGAAGAACCATCCCCACAGACATCAGAAGGTAAACCAAAAAATAATAATTATATATTATCATATAACAGTGATGACAGCGTAAAAGATCCAGATTTTATTGCATCAGATACGACAGATTCAGAAAGTGACACTGCTTGTGATGAAAGAAGCATCATAACTTCAGAAGCATTAATCCATTCTGCAGAAAAGAGAACTAAAAAAGTAAAATCAACAGAGAGACTTAATATTGAAGAAGACAGAAACAAAGATAATATAGAAGAAAGTGTAAAAGAATGTGTAACAAGAACAAACACTGAAGTAAGTAAGGAAGCAGAAACACAAATTAATTACGTACAAGAAATTGCAAACGATATTGTATGTACTTCAGATAATGTACTAGAAAACGAATATGAAGGTCGTAAAAAGAGAGGAAGAAAACTAAAACAAAAATATAATCGTCAGGAAACTAAAGAAAGAAAGTACAAAAATTTACCTTACCAAACTAAAAAAAAGGATGTGCCATCAAAAAAATTCATTGACTTTAAATGTTCATGCAAAAACAATTGTGCTAATTTAATGTCAAAAGAAGATAGGGAACGAGAATTTCATAAATTCGTACATCTTGGATCATACGCAGCACAACTTTTATACATAGCATCTAACGTTACAGAAAGCAAAAAGAAACGAAGTTACGTTACATTAAGTTCCCCGTCAAAGAGAAAACCTCGACAATTTGTTCGCGTGTATAAACTTAGCAATATACCAGTTTGTCGAGACATGTTTTGTGGAACGCTACAAATATCACCCCAAAAAGTTACTGTTAGTCTTAGGAAAAATCGCAACGACCGAGAAATAAAAGACAGAAGAGGAGAAAGAGCAGGTGGATGGAATAAAACGCCACAAAGACATATTGAGCTTATCATTGATGTTATCAGAAGGTTACCTAAATACGAGTCACATTATTGTAGGGAAAAGAACAGTCATGTTTTATATTTGCAGCCAGGAATGACAGTACCAAAAATTTACGAACTATTTAAAATAGAATTTGAAAAAGAATTTGGTAAAGACGAAAAATGTCCATCCTTCAATATTGTAAGAAAAGTTTTCGTACAAAATTTCAATTTGAGATGCAAGAGTCTTAAAAAAGACACATGTAACAAATGTGATCTTTACCGAATTGCGTTAAAAAATTCTACTACCACAACTGAAAAAGAAAATGCCCAAAGACAACAAGAAGAACACCAAAAAATTGCGGAAGATTTAAGGAAGAAGATGAAGGAAGATTTTGAACAGGCTAAAACTTGTGAAGAAACTGAATGTTTGACTTACGATTTAGAAAAAACGTTACCCTTACCTAGAATACCGACCAATATAGTTTTCTATAAAAGGCAGTTATGGGTCTACAACTGTGGTATACACTCGGCTTCCAACGATGTTGGGAATTGTTATGTTTGGGCTGAAGGCGAGGCAGGTAGAGGGGCTCAAGAAGTGGGTTCATGTTTGAGAAAATATATTAAGTGCTTGCTAAGCCCTACAGTAAAAGAATTGATCTTGTGGAGTGACTGTTGCGGAGGTCAAAATAGAAATATAAAAATTGTTTTAATTTTGAAGGCTATTTTAAATAGACACCCCACCTTAGAGACAATCAGCTTTCGATACCTAGAATCAGGACACACATTTCTGCCCAACGACAACGATTTCGCTAAAATTGAGACTCGACTTAAGCAATATGAAAGGATATATTCCGTGAATGATTATATTGCCATCATGAAACAATGTAAAAACAAAAACCCTTTACAGGTTCATAAAATGGAAAGTTGTGATTTTGTTGGATCTCATATTCTAGAAAAGAAAATAACTAATAGAAAAACATTTAATGATAAGAGTAAAGTAAACTGGCTTAAAACAAAAGAAATATTAATAAAAAAACAGGCTCCACATTCTTTGTTCATGAGATCTACCTTTGATGAAAACTATAAAGAACTCAATATAAAAAAGAAATTTAAAGGTGTTGAGTTTGATATTGTAGAAGAAGATTTGCAAGAATTATGGCCATCAGGAAAACTGATTAATAAAAAAAAGTTAAATGATTTGAAATCATTATTCCATCTTATACCAAATGATTGCATCGATTACTACAAAACCCTGAGGGGAGACGATACAGTAACAGATGATATAGATGGTTTTTGTGTTGAACCAGACTTTGATTTAGATGAGGAGTAGGGTATTTTTTGTATTTTTTTAATAAAACAAGAATAATAAACATTTTTTCAGTGTCTATTTTTGTCTCATTTTGAATCACTTTTGCATTTTGCTTTCTGCAACCTACAAAGTTAATTCCATACAAAATGTATTTTGTAAAAATGATCCCGGAGCATATTTTCGTTAATATCATCTAAATTATTACAATATATTCAATAAATTCATGTATGTGAAATAGTTAAGTTCGTATAAAATTACATAAAATTAAAAAAAACTAAATTTAGCATTACAAAGCCTGAGAAAAACTGAAATGAATTTTAAAGTCAAATATCTCAAAAAAGGTTTGTGTGGATTGAATCATTTTTGCTTAAATCGGTCCAACTGTCATACTGACAAAAGAAGGTCGAAAAAATACAATGGACCATCACACCACCCTGTCACACTAGTGTGGTGGTTAGGAATTCTATTTCTTAACCCTTAATAACCTAGAGTATCAATTATCATACCAATCTTTTAAACCAAATGTTCACTTCACTATTAGTTTTTTTTTATAGGTTGGCTGTATGTATATTATGGTTGTATACTATTCTTTCGAACAAAATTTAAAAAAAAGTCAAATGTCATTATCGTTTCATTTTATCTATGACATATTACTTGCGCGGCAATTTGAACAAGTAGACACATTTTGCTAAAAGTTTTGATAAATACAAATTAAATATATTTTCTTTTCTGAACAATATAAAATACTTTTGAGGTAAGTGAATATATTATTTTTGCTAAGATATAATTATTTTGTGCGAGTGCATGTTTTACTTGAAGAAAACAGTGCCATTATTGTGAGTATCAATTTTGATACTTCAGGCATTCCGCCCTACATGAAACCTACCTACTAATTTAGTTATAAAAACTTTTTGAAGATATATCTCATGCGTTTCATTAATTTCTGCATTGCTTGGTGTTGGAATTACTTTTATTTTAATTTTATTACAGAACTTTATTAAAAATGCGGCCAGAAGAAATTGAGAGCACGTTGAGGCGCTTGGAAAATGGTGAAATCTCTGAAGACGATTCCACCGATAATGAGGATGATATTGATTATTATGCGAGCCGAAGAGCTGTTGATGGATTTAGAAGATGAAGAGGATGCAGGTAATTTACCCACTGACCCTGACATAGATACAGATCCGCCTGCGGCAAACGAAGATACCAACATGCAACATAATTTAGAGACCGTTGAACGAAGCCCAAGTCCTTCAACCAGCAGCCAGAGTAACCTGCAAACTGCACCTTACAACTCTAGAAACTTAGTGTGGAGAGTAAAGAATATGGACATAGTACAAAACGCTTTCCAGTTTGCGGGAAACACTGAGTACTCACAAGAAATTATGAACTTAGATACACCTTTTCAGTTTTTTTCTTATTTTTTCGATGAAGAAATTTTGAAATTTCTAGTGGACGAGTCAAATAAATATGCCTTTCAAAAGAATCCCAACTTTACAGAACCTGTAACTGTCTTAGAATTACGCAAATTTATTGGAATTCTTATTTTTACTAGTGTTTATCATTATCCTAGTGTCAGGTCATACTGGTCAAATATTACAAAGTTTGAACCCATAGCACAAACAATGAATCGCAACAGATTTGATAAAATTAGACAAATTTTTCACATGAATGACGACACTAAACATTTGCCCATTGATCATCCCCAACACGACCGACTGCATAAAGTGAGACCAGTGATAGACCATTTGAACCAAAAATTTATTACTGTACCATTTGAGCATCGGCTATCACTAGACGAGCAAATGTGCTCAACTAAAATTAAACATTTTATGAAACAGTACTTACCCAAGAAGCCCCATAGGTGGGGCTTCAAATTATACGTATTATGCTCTCTGTCTGGGTATGCCTACAGTTTTGAAATTTACTCAGGAGCTAAGGACATAGACCGTTTACCTGGTGAACCAGACCTCGGAGCTGTATCGAATACCGTTATTCGATTGTTACGACCAGTACCAAGGCACGTCAATCATATCACTTACTTTGATAATTTTTACACTAATATTCCTCTGCTACATTACTTGACCAACGAAGGTATTTATTGTCTTGGAACTGTACAGAGAAACAGGCTTGGAAAATCGTGCAAGTTGCCACAGAAGCAGGAAATTATGAAGTCTAACGTACCTAGAGGAACATATCACGAAAATGTTGCCTCTTTCGAAGGCCAAGAATTGTCGGCTACAAGTTGGAAAGACAACAAACAAGTACTATTGCTTTCCACTTATGTTGGTGCTGAACCAGCAGATACTATAACCCGCTACGAAAAAAAACTAAAAGCTAATGTTCAAGTATCATGTCTACAATGATTTTCTGATCGGAAAAATGATCATCCAGGACGGGACTTGAACCCGCGACCAGTCCCTTACAGGGGGAATACTCTGACCAACTGAGCTACCTGGTATCATTCAAAGTATCATGTCCTCGGGTCATCAAAGAATATAATGCCCACATGGGAGGCGTTGACTTGATGGACAGCTTCATTGGTCGATATCGCATCCGCATTAAGTCGAGAAAGTGGACAATGAGACTCTTCTACCACTTGTTAGACATGACTGTCATAAATGCTTGGGTATTATACAAAAAGGTAAGCACAGTGAAAGGAAAACGTCCAAAGGATCTTATGAAGTTAGCTGACTTCAGAACTGAGCTTGCGGATACCTTATGTAAATATCAAAGTCGCTCGGAAAATAAAAGGGGTAGACCCAGTACCAACAGTCGACAAGAAGAGACTCCAGTACCCTCTAAAAGACCACGAACGGGTGTACAAGTACTACCCTCTACTGACGTACTGTTACGGATCCCAAATGCTAGCAAAAGGGCCGAGTCAGCCCTAGTCCCGTCCTACTAGCAAAGTCAGCATTTTTGCCGAGCACCGAGCTCGCCCTGGCTTGAGCTTCAGTCTGGTCCAAACTCTCGTCGCGAAACATCCTTTACTATTTCTACCAGTTCTCACTTTCTAATTATTGTCTTAATTCTAATTAATTAATCCATTAAATAACTGTGTATTTTAAACGAAGTTTTTTTAAAAAGGCAATCGATTTCTCTCTCGTAACATTGGTGGCAGCGGAAAGGGATTTATAAAATCCTGGTTACCCCTCCGATATCCGTTAATACAAGATAAAAACGCTAATTGTGAATTGTGCGAGTGTAGCCTCCGTGTCCTGCAAGTGCCGTGCCGTGCCGTGCTGTGCCGTGCTGTGTTGTGCTGTGTACGTGTTGGAGATTCCTAAAAAGGGAATACACCGGTCCTGCACACCGATACAGTGTAAGGTGAACATGTATTCACCCTACATCACCATCATCAATATCATCAATATCCTGTAAGTGCAGTGAAATACACTACATCACCGCAGTCATAACATCCGCGAATTCGCCGAATCCTTGCGTGCCACTCTTATCAGTTCCAGACGACGGACGCCCGCCGCTTTCACGTGAACTTTGTACCAATTTTGAGCACGTCTATTTTTAGCCCACTGACTTTATTAACCGACTGCGAAAAAGGACGAAACTGTTATTGTCTGTGTTTTCCCCCTGTTTTCTTATTTGCTAATTGTTTTGTGTGTTATATTTTACTCTCTGTTTTATATTAGAACTTTGTGTATTTTACCTGTGTATCTGTATCTATTTTGTTGTGTATTTTGCGTAATTTAGAAAATGAGCACAAAAGACACAGCCGTAGCCGCAGCAGCTGCGGCTGCAGCTCAAATATCTGTACCTGGAACTAGTAAATCTATACCAATACAATCAATCAATATCGACTTAAATACTCTATTCAAATTCATAAAACCTTATGATGGTGACAGACAGACTTTGAACTCTTTTCTATCAAACTGTAATAACGCTTATGAACTTGCTAACACCGAACAAAGACCCATACTATTCCGATACATTCTAAGTCAATTACAAGGAAAAGCTGAGATCGCCTGCTCAATTAAGGCTTTCACCCAATGGGAACAATTAAGATTATTTCTAAAAACTCAATTCGCAGACACTAAACACTACTCACACCTTTTAGCGGAATTGCAAGAAAGCAAACAAGCCGCAAACAAATCTGTAAGTCAGTTCGGTTTTAGGATTGAGGAGTGTCTTTCACAATTACTAACAGAAATTGTTCTCACAAAAGCCAAAGAGGCGCCAGGTCGCACCGCAGCAATGGAAGACCTGGCTCTTCACCATTTCCTCATAGGATTAATACCACGCATCTCAAATATAATTAGATGCAAATCACCCAAAAATCTAAACGAAGCTATAAGTTTCGCCATCTCTGAGGAAAAAATTCAGAAAATCATGTATAAAAGAAACGGTGCAAATAATCAAAATCAAAATAATGCATCAAACCCCCAACGTCGTCAAAATGTTAATACCATAAAAACTGACCCCAAAAGCGACCCCAAAGTCTGCAGATATTGCAAAAACATAGGTCACTCAATTGAAGAGTGCCGAAAGCGCGAATATAATAATAACCGCGCTAAAAACCAACAAAATTCTACCCAATCCAATAACTCTCCAGGTCAATCAAACCGACAACAATCCCGCGTTCACCACGTGAACGAAGACCAAGGTCAGGACACTGTTGATCAAGGTCATTTAAACGAATAGCAGGCTCACGGCGGTGTCTCGTGAGACCTCAACAAAAGAACACCTCATTAAACGTCAATGGCACCATTTCTAAATCCACTGCCTCTACTAAATCCACTGCCTCTACTAAATCCACTGCCTCTACTAAATCCACTGCCTCTACTAAATCCACTGCCTCTACTAAATCCACTGCCTCTGCCAAACCCTCTGTATCCGTTGAATACCCTGTACCTACCAAGTCCTCTACACCCACAAACTCTTTTGTATCTACTAAATCCTGCCGGTTGTCAATTGAAGTCAGCGATACTGTCCGAAGTTCAAATTTTCCTAGATGTGTAATTCCCCAATTTCCTTATTTTCCGAATTTTTATTTTTCCACATTTTTCTTTTTCCTTAATACAATATTTATATATTCACTTATTTACAAGTTCTATTTTAATCCACATTCTACTATTTTCCTTATATAAGTACAGTCACAGACTCATTTATCAATACCAAACATATTTATCTTGTTCGGTTTGTATGAATGAATACTACACAAACCTTTGTAATGCATAAACTCTTTGCGCAACAAAATAGATGATTAAATCTCTAATGTCAAGTCAAAGTCAAATTAATATTGCATAAATAGTTATTCACGATCTAAGTACAAAGATATTACAAATTTATAATTGATTTTATAGAAGTAGGTACATAATGGCTACTGCAAGTACAGGGAGCGTCAAATTAACCTTTGTTGAAGTTGGAAGGAAAGGTAAGAAGAAACTACTTCGTGGCGGTTACCAATATTACTACCATTCTAAGAATAAAACTGGAACTCAACTTTGGCGGTGTGCAAATAAAGCCCAACGCTGTAATGCTTCTGTCACATTGAATGTGGAAAGTGATGCGATATTACGGGAAAGCATTCATACATGCAAGCCTGATTTTTCTAAAAACAAAATCGCTCAGGCTATGAACACCTGTAAGAAACGTTGTCGTCTTGAGTGGAAGTCAATTCCAGAAATTTACGATAGTTGCATGGAAGGTTTAGCGAGTGATTCAGATTCCAGTAATAACGCGGAAGTGCCGCCATTTTCTTCAGTAAAAAATTCATTGTACGCGACGCGAAAGGATGTTTTTAATATTTCTAAATGCATATTTAAAACATGTGAAGATGTAGAGATCCCGAAAATTTTAAGGAAAGATTTTTTATTGTACGACGGAGAAGGAATTTTCATTTTTGGGAACCCAGGTTGTCTTAATTTAATAAAAAAAACTGACTTATTTTTAGCCGACGGTACTTTTAAAAGTGTGCCAAAACCATTTCAACAATTGTTTACAATTTTCATAGATATTGGTAGTACCACAGAGGTTACGGCTATAATTCCTATTTTTTTTGCCTTTTACCAAATAAGAAAGAATCTACATACATGGACGTGTTCCTTATTTTAAAGGAACTTTTTAATGTTGATATACGTTTCTTTAACCCTAAACTTGGCAGCGGAAAAAGTGATCGTTTTTCTTTTTCTATTTTAGTTAGTTTAGCTTCTAAGTGATAATTATACATGAAAAAAATACAAAAAAAATTATCTTATTTATATTTTTGGATTTATGACGTGTATCTTATAATATACATTGCCAAGAGTTCTGAATTGTAGTAGAAAATAATTGCGTATCTTTAGAGACACATTGCCTGCTGGTATGAGAAAAAAAAACATAGTATTTTGGTAAGGAAAATATTTTATTATATATCTTAAGTCACAGCTATTAGTAAAAATTACTCGTAATAATGACGCTGATTGTGAAACCTGAGAAAAGTGGAACAATAGTCGGTGTAAGATGGCATTTCAACGACACCCATAAGAAGGTTGATGGCAATTAACTCTTTTATATCGTCGGTAGTTACATTCAGCGAAGTGCCCTTTAATTGAACATGATACCGATTCGTATATCGTCAGGCAAGAACAATCAATCAATTAGCCTATCGACGTCCACTGCTAGATATAGGCTTCCCCTAATCTGCGCCATACCACTCGATTCTCTACCTTCCGCATTCACGCATTCAGTCCATACCAGCTACCTTTTTCAGGTCGACAGTCTATCTGGCTGGGGGGGGGGGGGGGGCATTCCACCTTCCTATTGCCGACTCACGGTTTCCATTCTGGAACTCGTTTGCCCCAACGGCCATCGGTCGTTCTACAAATGTGGCCGGCCTATTGCCACTTCAGCTTGCTTATTCTGCGAGCTATGTCGGTAACTTTAGTTCTTTGTCGGATGACCTCACTCCAGATTTTATCCTTGAAAAGAGGCTTCAAGCATAGCTCGCTCCATAGCCCGCTGCGCGACTTTATATTTGTGGACTAACCCCACCGTCAATATCCACGTTTCGGCACGGGAAGTCGTCATGACTTACGGTGCCGGAACGTGGGTATTGACGGTATTGGTAGGTCGCACTGGTTGAAGACCTTCTTTTTGAGGCATTGTGGTAAAGGAGAGGAGGTTACCGGACGTAGTTTGCTAAATGCTGCCCAACCTAACTGGATTATTCTGGCAAATTCTTCCTCGCAGTTTTTTCTACCAAGCTGGATGACCTACCAGACAAAAACATGCAAAAGTATTCTGAAGGTGACTTGGCATCAGAAGGTTTGCAGTACCACAAAAATGCTAACGAGCTGTTGTAATTATGTAAACACCTAGGTAGATCCAGTCCACCTTCACAGGAATCAGTCTTTTCTAGGTCTGAGTCGGCTCCTTGCTTAGTTACTTATGCCAAAATTTGCTGAGATCATGTGATTGGCTGCAAATCGTGAAATTATTGCACATTAAAACAACAACAACAACAAAATATAACCAATTTTTATTTAAACACGTTTTATATCAAATTATAACAAAAAAACCATTTCACACTTTCCGTCGAGTTCTTGTCAATGTATCCTAAAATACACACGACCAAACAAACGTTGCTATATGCATAACCTGGCAATGTGCATTTATAGATACACCAATAAAAACGCTCACGATTGTCGTACAAAATATGTTTTTTTCTCTCAAATTGAAATTAAAACCGTAAGTACAGTTATTCAACTACAAAATGAAGTTACTAGCTTAGGGCCCAACATGTAAATTAAGGAATTATTACAAGTTATTACCTTGAGTCTCGGCATCGCCCTCGCATGGTCCAACATCTTGCGATTCACTGTCAAATAGTGTTGCCAGAATACTAAAATATATTTTTTGGTAGAAAGTTTGGACGTTTTACTACCGTTTCAAACAAAATAAACAGTTGAAAATGAGTGATACTACTCGCAATATTTTTTTTATAAAATGTGCATTATTAGATACGCTGCCAAGTTAAGGGTTAAAAGTGATTGGGAAACTGCCATAATCAATGCAGTTACGTCCATTTACCCACAAGTTCGCGTGAAAGGATGCTTTTACCATTTTACGAAAGCGATTTGGAGGAATGGCGAAAAAGTCGGTATGCTAGTTGATAAATCACACAGAAGAATTGTAAGACTTACGTCTAATCTGGCACTGATGCCTGTAAAATTTATACCTGAAGCTTGGCTATACATTCTGAACGAAGCTACAGATGATACTGTTACAGAAAAGTTTATTTCCTACTTTCAAAAGCAATGGATGAATAAGATTTGCTTAGACATGTGGAGTTGCTCCAGTGAACGCCACAGGACAACTAATGCCTTAGAGGGATGGCATTTCCGATTAAATAAAAAAGTAGGAAAATCGAATCTGTTTTGCTTCATTAGCTTTCTAAAAAAAGAAGGTATTTATTACCAAAAAAAAATTAAAAATTCGCAAATATACGTAAAAGAAAAGAACAGACGTTCTAAATTTATTTTGAAAGATGCTAAAATTCAGAATATTATTGATGATTTATTAAAAAGCACAATTACACCAGAAGAAGGATTAAAAAAATTATGTTGGTTTAAGTAAGTTTGTACCTATATATAGTTTAGTTTTAAATTTTTAATGGCTTAATTGTTAGGATGCTAACATAAGATTAAAAATATAAGTATGTTGAACTACTTTGTTTCTCTTGGTACCATAAAGCATTAACAACCCAAAATAATGTAACTGTCCCGGACTGTATCAAACTATACATATTTGGAAAATTTTAGAGTTAGTACTCTAAGGAACTATAAAATTCAGTAATTCGGAAAAATAGGAAATCGACAAATTAGTAATTATGAAATTTTAAATTTTGTATAAAAAGGAACTCGGAATACTAACAATGCAAAAAATTTTGAATTGAGATTTTAACCCTGATCTCTGTCAATTACCTCTGCAACAAATCACGTAAAGAATGTAAAATCCAATCCAACATCATTTTTACCATTTTCAAAATCTGTAACGAAAGATAATTATCAAAACAATATTTACGAAGTCACTTCCAACTCTACGAAAAGATATTTACCCTATGTAGTTCTAAAAACTCAAGTGAATAGTCATGAACTTACCTTTTTAATAGATACAGGTTCCTGTGTTAGTTTAATAAAAGAACAATCAATTAAAAACATACCAATTCTTGAACAAGACATCATTCAACTCAAAGGAATAAATACCAACACAGAAACCATACCCACTCTAGGTCATTTTCAATTACAATTATTCGCAGAAGAACCCGAGTTAACACACCGATTTCACGTCATTAAAGAAATAGATTTAAATTATGACGGCATAATGGGGTTGGCCGGTGAAAGCTAATCGCAGATGGCGCTAGCGAGTTTGGTTCTCTTGTGTACGACGGCCATATTCAGTGTCGTTATTGTTTACAAAAGAAACCTGCTTGAAATATAATTTATTATCTTAAAAACGGACTTAAAATTGTGCGAACTTGTAGTCTAAGAACTATAAAATTATGTATTCTCACTGGCGAGTGAAAGAGCTCAAAGATGAACTTAAAAAACGTGGTGCTTCTTTACGTGGAAAAAAAGCAAATCTTGTGGAAAGGTATATTGTTTTGAATAAATTACCACGATATTTACAAGTTTCGTATTCAGAAATATTTTGTCTTGAAGATACTATTACCTAAAATGTAACAGAGTTGTAATACTTATGCATATATTTAAACTACGGGGATAATAATAATATACATTCTTTTACTTTCAGGTTGGAGATTTATGACCAGAACTTCAATTTTGAACACCTATAAAGGGCTGATAACGAAGATCCTGAAATATAGTTACCATTGCCAGAAACCTATCGTGATATTAACAGTACACGGCTCTACTACCTCTTGATAAGACAATCATAAGGCATTATCTATGCTAGTAAGTAGTTTAAACTAAGTATAGATTTATACCTAATAGGAAACTGCATTGAGGTAGGATATAAACCAAAGTGAAATTTTAACTGAGACCCTAGCCCATTTTCACCATTACTTATTCACAACTATATTTTTTCTTTTCAGTACACAAAAAGAACAATATTGCTATGCTCCTGTATGAAACCCGTCATTTATTGATGGTAAGATCTTCTGTTGTTGGTAATAATACCTATATAAAGGGATATTGCAGAAAATCAATGAAAAATGTTGAATATGAAGTGGACATACATAATACTTGGACGTGAATAGGACACATGAAGCTTTTAAAAATAAAACACTTCATGTCATCTTAGTTTTTTTATTTACAATACCTGCATCATCTGCAAGTAGTAGCTCTGTGGAAAATAATCTTAAGTATAGTGTACAGCATCTATCTTGGCAAGATTTTAGAGTAGTGGGGCCCACCGTCCACACTATTAAGTTAGATGCTGTGAACTATATATTAGATGCTTGAGTACTTCGATGAGTGTGGCAAGTTGTTGGTGTCATTATCAATCTCATGCTCTTGAGATACATTGCAAAATCATCATAATATACTATCACTATATTTAATGGCACTATGCCTTCACAGGATTGGTAAGTTGATGGCATTTCAAATAGCTATTTCCTCAGGTTCCGGACTCCCAATATATCTTTTCTTGTTCTTGCTGTTTCTGATAGTGTTTCAAGGAGATATAGATGGTACAGCACTTTTCTTCATATATTTATGTTGGTGTTCAACTCCTAGAATATAGAAATGACTGTTATTATTAAGATCATAGGAGTAAATCAATTTGTATGTTATTTTATGTAGGTATATCAAGTACATATGTATTAAGACTACTAATAATGTTGAATAAGCAACACTCACCTGTGTATTCACAATTTTTTTATAATCATTTTCCACGAAATGTTTTCGACATAACCTCCAACTATTTTTAGAAATAAAATTTTGTAGGCAAATGTCTTTCAACCAAAGCCGACGAATTTTGTAATCTTTTGGGATATGGTGCTCTCCAAATTCTGAGCATTTCGCTACTATACATTTAGTCATCTTGGGTTTAAAAATTATTTTGTAAATAACTCCATACAAATGATCAATGTTTTAGGAACCAACTACACCAGCGCCACTTTGACAGTTGCCAACCCCATTGGAACCGATCTTCTAAATAACCTCGATGCAGTGATTAATTACAACGATGACTCCCTCCAAATTCGGCATATTGTAATTAAATTAAAATACTACCAACCCATCTATAACATTCTACCTCGTTCTGAAACAATAATAGAATGCGCGGTGGATAATCCCGAATGCCGCGAAGGATTCGTTCTAGATCAACACATTTCTGACTCACTTTTAGTTGCTAATTGTATCGTCAAAGTTAAGAAAAACAATAGGGTCAATATATCAGTAGTCAATATTTCCGAAAATCCAGTCACCGTACCCTCAGATATAAAAATAAAATTACAACCCCTTGAAATCACCTCTCTTCAAATTCACGCTATATCCAATTCATCTAAATCATCCACGGCCAGACGGGATGAAGTTCTAAATATGCTGCGAACAGATCACCTTAATGATGAAGAAAAATCTCACCTTCTAGAAATTTGTTCACGGTATTCCGACATATTCCATCTTCCTCACGATCAATTGTCAACCACTGACTTACTACAACATGAAATAAATACATCTTCTTCGGAACCCATTAATGTCAAATCATATAGATTTCCCGAAATTCATAAAAAGGAAGTCGATACCCAAATTTCAAAAATGCTCTCTCAAGACATAATCAAACCATCCGTCTCTCCTTGGTCTTTTCCAATATGGATTGTCCGAAAGAAAATGGACTCTTCCGGACAAAAGAAATGGAGAATCGTCATCGATTACAGAAAACTAAACGATATAACCATTGGAGAGAATTATCCGATACCTCAAATAAATGAAATATTGGATCAATTAGGACATAGTAAATATTTTTCTACCCTTGACCTTTGCTCCGGGTTCCATCAAATCGCTATCACTGAAAGGGATGCCCCCAAGACTGCTTTCACTGTTCCCCAAGGTCATTTTCAGTTCCAAAGGATGCCTTTCGGGCTTAAAAACGCCCCAGCAACGTTTCAGAGGCTCATAATACCGCTCTCGCTGGTCTACAGGGCGTCCACTGCTATGTATACCTTGATGACATAGTTATATACAGTCACGACCTTATTTCTCACTGCGACAAACTGGCTAAAATCTTTGATAGATTACGTCAACACAATCTCAAACTACAACCAGACAAGTGCGAATTCCTAAGAAAAGAAGTCTGTTATCTCGGTCACGTAATAAGTGACGAAGGAGTTAGTCCAAATCCTGAGAAAACCCGAGCAGTATCCCAGTTCCCAGTTCCTAAATGTCCCAAAGACGTAAAATCATTTCTAGGACTCGTTTCTTATTACAGGCGTTTCATTCCTGACTTTTCCAAAATTGCAAAACCCTTAACTACACTACTAAAGAAAGACACATTCTTTAATTGGTCCAATGAACAACAAATAGCATTCGACGACCTAAAAGGAAAACTCGCGTCCGCACCAATCCTCATTTACCCTAACTTTGCCGAACCTTTTGTACTCACTTGTGATGCATCAAACTATGCTATATCTGCCATCCTCTCACAAGGAGATATTGGAAAAGACCGTCCTATCGCGTATGCATCTAGGACGTTAAATAAAGCCGAAGTAAACTACTCCACTACAGAAAAAGAATGTTTGGCCATTGTATTCGGTACCAAAGTATTCAGGCCCTATCTATATGGTCACAAGTTTACGATTGTCACGGACCATAGACCTTTGAAATGGCTATTCAACTGCAAAGATCCTGGTTCACGTCTAGTCCGATGGCGTCTAAAATTAGAAGAATTTGATTACAAAATCGAGTTCAAAAAGGGGGTAATTAACAGCAACGCTGACGCATTATCCAGATTCCCTGTAAACCCAATTCAAAACCCTTACGACAACCCTACCCCTTCTACTTCCGGATTGAACCGCCAATCTCCCTCTCCTACCTTTACTCCGTTGACCTTAGACGATCTCGACATCCAACTACCTTATGAACCACTAGATTCCGACGATATACCGTCAATAGACCTACTAGAGAACGACGATAACATATTAGACTTTTAAATCCTGAAATACAGACTACTCCACTAAACCACGACACAGAACTTTCTGAACCAATACTGGAACACTCTGGGATCCCAAGTCCTATTAGTATTCCTGGTCCTTCTACTTCTCCCACTTTTAATACTACTCCTCCCGACACTAATACTCCTTTAGACGAAAACTATAGAAATTTCCTGAAAACAATGTCCAATAAACAATTCCATAGCAATGCAATAGTTTTCGAACATAACGATAGTATATTAAAATGCACTAACAAAATCATTATAATACCTACCTCCATAGATCTAGATAACTCGAACCCCTATATCGAAGAAATACTAAGCGAAATGGAGAACTCTCAAACTATACTAAACCAAGAGAGAACTTTGCACTCCACCCTCTCTTTCACTCACAAAGAAAAGAGAGTATACCTTTTATTTACAAAGGTTTACCATTTTAGCGACTGCTCATACCAAGACATATTTAAATCATTACTTAACCTTAAATCTGAATTACTTCTAAATCCCGAAATTGATGGTGGTTTTTCCATCACTGATTTCCGAAACCCATTCGACAAACACACTTGGATAAAAATATATAACATGTTCTGCTACATATTTAATAACTCACAAACCCCAGTTCATTTTTATCGCAATACTACCATTTACCCTACACCTTCTGATATTACTAAAATACTAAGAGAAAATCACGATATTCCTATCGCTGGACACTTAGGATCAGGCCGCATGTTTAATAGAGTCAGAGAAAGGTACTACTGGAAGAATATGCGTAGTGACATTGACACATATGTAAGAAACTGCTCATTATGCCAGAGCAATAAAGCTCTAAGACAGATAAATAGATCCCCAATGCAAATTACGACTACCTCTACTAAACCCTTTGAGCGATTGAGTCTCGACCTTGTAGGTCCATTACCTGAAGCAGGTCTAACTAACCTTAAATTTATCCTCACTTTACAAGATGACCTAACAAAATTTTCTTTCGCTTACCCAGTAGCTAATGCTACCGCAGAAGATACATGCGAATGTCTAGTTCATTTCATCTCAATCTTCGGTATTCCTAAATCGATCTTAACTGACCAAGGCACAAACTTCACAGCAGAATTATTTAAGAAAACGTGTAAGTTCCTCAAAATTAAACAATTATGGTCCTCTCCATATCATCCACAAACCCAAGGTGCCCTCGAACGGAGTCACTCCACGCTCAAGGAGTATTTAAAGTCATATGTTAACGAAAATCAATCAAATTGGCACAAATACGTTTATACAGCAATGTTAGCCTATAATACATCTGTACATTGCACAACGAACTTCACACCTTACGAACTTGTCTTCGGTCAGAAAGCTTTTATACCTGATTCTGTTTACGAATTAAGGGCAGATCTCACATACCCAGAGTATGTAAAAGCACTCAATCATCGATTAAAACTCTCAAGAGAGAAAGCTATAGAAAACATTCAAATATCCAAAGGAAGATCTAAACGCTACTACGATGCTCATTCTCGTCCCGTGCAATATGGAGTTGGAGACTACGTCTATCTCAAAAATCACGTACGCCTTCGTAAAGCCCTTTCACCAATCTGGAAAGGACCTTATAAGGTGGTCAAAATCAACGGTAGAAACACCCTAACTCTGCTCATAAATAGACGTCATGTGATCCATCACTACGATCAACTAAAACTAGCCCGTAGAGCTGAAAGCTAAACTCAAAACAAAATAAAGTAAGTTAAGTTAGAAATGAGTAAGACTAATTCTAGTTATACTTTCATTACAGTATTTGTACTACGGGAACCTTAAGTCAAGAACTCATCGAGCCCCTGACGAACAATTCAGGAATTTATTTTGATCCTTTAGGTTCTTTGAATTTAATAGATAGTTATCTAAACGTAATCATCCCTGTAGATATATCATATATAAAACCACATATCAATAACTTATACAATGTTCTTAATACTTCTAAATCACTTTGCGAAAACTCTGAAGTTCTAAATAACGTAGAGTGCCTTAACCTTTTCCAACCCCTAATAACTCGTTATGAGGATATCACTCGCGACAGTGATGCCATTCTATATCTCACTACTAACAAAGTTAAAAGAGGTGCCTTATTAGGCGTCGTTGGTACTCTATCCAAAAAATTATTCGGAACAATGGATGAAGATGACGCATTACGGTATGATAAAGCAATTCAAGAAGTCCAATCTGATCAGAAGAAGTTGGCATCCCTCGTTGAACAAAATATTCTCATAACTTCTTCTACTCTCAACACATTTAACAAAACTCTCCAAACCATAAAAACCAACGAACACGAATTGAATGTTGCCATTGACGCCCTGTATGTAGATGTTCGAAATTTAACGCATTTGGCTAATGAATTAGACATAAGATCACGTATTCTAGAACTAACTTCGATGATAGAGAATAGTCTTTTAACATTATCCTTTAAAGTAGAAGATCTTGTAAACGCGATACTATTCAGTAAATCTAATATTCTCTACCCTACTATTCTAACACCTAAAGAACTCTATAACGAATTAAATAAGAATTACAAATTCATTCCTAGTCCTAGACGACTGCCCGTTCTTTTAGACATGATTAATATTCAAAATATCATTAATATATCCTCTGTTTCATGCTATCTAAGCGAGAACAAAGTGGTATTCGTTCTGGAAATACCTCTAGTGAATCCAACTAATTTTCTCTTATGTCATAACTTACCTTGCCCAGCTCCCTATGAACCTAAAGATCCAGTTTCCTACACCACTATCATACCTTCTTCTAAATACCTAGGAATAAGTAAAGACAAGTCGACGTACTGCAAATTAGATAACTTAAATGGCTGCAAATAAAAGACGGTCATTACCTTTGTGACACTTCTATCTCTTACTCTTCTCTCGCTACTCCTTCTTGTGAGACGGAGATCATAAGTAAAATACTTACATCAATTCCCGATATTTGTTCAACTAAATTCTTTACTGGCAATGTAAATATTTGGCAACCTTTACAAAATAACAAATGGTTATTCGTTATGTCAGAAAAAAACAAATTAAGTATAGAATGTAATTCATCAATTACTGAAATAAATATAAGTGGTACTGGAATAATGGACTTACCTCAAGGATGTGTTGCCTTTAGTAGAGATACAAGATTAATATCTAAGAACAATGTAAACATAGTCTTAAGACCTATAAATACCAAATTAAATATCATAGACGATGTATGTTGTAATAAATTAAAATATACAAAAAATATTGTACTAAATCTTCCTCATGTAAATTTGAAGAACATTGACCTAGAATAGCTTTTGATAATCCAAAACTACTTAAAGAACTAAGAGAGATAATCGAAAAGCCCAAAATTGTATTATATGAAGATTACTATACCATTATACTTGTTCTAATTCTATGTCTAGTTTTAAGTTATTTTACATTCAAACTTTGTAAGAGAACTGGTATTTATAGAAAGCTTCTTTTCTTTGGGACTCCAGTAAACCAGAACCCTGAATCCGAGGATGATGGAATTGAAATTCCTGACTCTATCCCTGTTCCTTCTCTTCGCATCGGATGATTGCCACGAATATTTCAAATTCTTTGTACTCTTCCTTTCTCAATTTTCCTAATCTTTTACCGTAAACTTCCCTTTAAGTGGTATAGTTTACTCTTATTCGGGGGGCTGTTACGGATCCCAAATGCTAGCAAAAGGGCCGAGTCAGCCCTAGTCCCGTCCTACTAGCCAAGTCAGCATTTTTGCCGAGCACCGAGCTCGCCCTGGCTTGAGCTTCAGTCTGGTCCAAACTCTCGTCGCGAAACATCCTTTACTATTTCTACCAGTTCTCACTTTCTAATTATTGTCTTAATTCTAATTAATTAATCCATTAAATAACTGTGTATTTTAAACGAAGTTTTTTTAAAAAGACAATCGATTTCTCTCTCGTAACAGTACGTTGCGATCGTATTGGTCATGAAAAAATATTTATGAGTTCTAGAAATAAGTGTAAATTTAATAATTGTAGGAAACTTACCTCCTGGTTCTGTAAAAAGTGTAAAGCGTCGTTATGCGATAATAAAAATAATCAATGTTTCGCATTATTTCATGCATAGGGTACCTACTCATAACAATTTATGCTAAACATTATTATACTTACCTATCTGATTTCTTTATGGCCTTAATGCCTGAAGTATCAAATTTGATACGTCTTTTTTTTATAAATAAATATATAAAATATATATTGTGATTTTTTTTTAATTATTTTTCCCTTCATCTAGACCCTCAAGCAAACACAGTCATATTTAAAAAAATTTTTTTTCGTAAATCAGGCTACTAAGGGTTAACTGTCACACTAGTGTGGAAGTTAATATGTCCTTGCAATGTTTAAATTGTTTTCTTAACCGTCACACCATTTGAAATCACCAAGAAGTATTGATACCTAATTTAAGTCCTTAGATAACTGGCCACTTACATTAAAGTGTTCCAGATAATTTAGTTTGCTTATGACACGGATGTCATTTCAGTTGAAAAACTCAGTCACTGGAATCGTTCCCATATCTCCCCTAGTATCAGTAGTCCGATTAATTAATTGTTCTCTGGTTCTGGTCTTCTTTTTTTGTCAACAATATCATGGAACAGGAATGTACTTTAATTAAAAGTAACGGCGGGAATCTTCTTCTCAGACCACACGGACACCAATATTATAAACAGAAAGTGTATGTAAACAACAACATTATTTTATTTGGTTTTGCCGAAACCGTCGTAAATATAAATGTTTAGGATCGGTTACGACTCAAGTAAGTTTTAAAAATCTTTCTTATTATTACTTCTGTTAACGCTTTTTACATATAATAGTCATAACATATTATAATATATTCCAGGATAACAAGATTGTCAAAACTGTGGAACACAATGTTTCTGAGTGTGATGCAAATGATGCCAAAAACAGAATTTTGTCTACAATTAATAAGATGAAAGAGGAAGCCACTAAGTCAGCAGATGCAATGCCAGTCATTTTCAAAAAACATTTGAAACCTTTAAAAGATCAAGGATTGCATTTTGTGACTAAATTACCATCATTTGAAAACGTAAAATGCAGTTTATATCACGCAAGAAAGAAAGCATTTAACGTTAAAAAAACGATATTTCGTGATTTAGATGAAGTTGAAGTTCCAGCTCAACATCGTGATTTTTTAATAGCTGAGTACCGGCATGAAGAAGCTAGAATACTCGTGGTCTGTACTGAAGAATCTAAGCAATTACTGGGCACGGTAAAAGAATATTTTGGGGATGGTACCTTCAAGAGTACACCACGGCCATTCTACCAATTGTTTATTATTCATGGGGACGTAGGAAGTACTTCAAAGACTACTAATGTAGTTCCATTAATATTCGCACTTATGAGTGATAAAAAAGAAACCAGTTATTTGGCACTGTTCGATTTAATTAAGTCCATTTGTCCCAACTGGAATCCAACAAAGTTTCATTCAGATTTTGAAATTGCGATAACTAATTCGTTAAAAAAAATTGTTCCTGGTGTGATAACAAAACATTGTTATTCCCATTTCTCAAATGCTTTATGGAAAAAATCCAAGAAACTTGGAATAAAAGCGAAACTTCACAAACGCATCATTGGATTATGTGCAGCTCTTCCCTTATTACCAGTGAATTTTATTAAGGATGGGTGGGTCTATATAGAATCACAGTGTAATGACATGAAGGAAAAAAAAATGCATGCCTTTCTAAATTATATGCGGAAAAATTGGCTTAAAGACGATACGCAAATCAATCCCTTCTGACCCACCGTACCACCGACCATACCCCTGGTGGTACGGTGGGTAATTATTTTTCCCCACGATACCACCGTAGTGCTGTTACAAATTAATTAATTAATTAATTAAGTACTTATCAATTATACTCTCATAATGCACTCATTAAAAAGGGTAATCCCTCTTATCTACATGAAGTGCATAAACATATTATCATGAATACAGAGGACCTCTTTTCTAGAACCGAACTCTTTAGAAACTTGCATTTATTTGTGTTCTTAATTTAATATTGTATATAAAAAAAGTAATACTGACAGATATTTATTATTGTCAAGTATTTTGAAGTTTGAAGATAATATTATTATTTACCATGGAAGCTGAATTAAAATTTGTTAAATTTAATGGAGGAACCGTACTCCTTTGCGGCAAATATAGGTACCATCGCAAAAAAATATACAAAAATGGTACAGTGTTATGGCGGTGCTCATCATATGCTAAAACAAAATGTGGTGGCACTATAACAATTGCGGAGGTTGGTAGACTTTTCATAATTATATCATAATTAGGTATTGCTTGTGTTTTTATAGATGTGATATTTTGAATTTTGATATAGGAGTATGTATTTGAGAGTACCCATAGGACAACTATAATAATAAATCCAACCTTGTTCTGTTTTTTAGAATAAAAACATTATCATACGAAGAAATACTCATAATGATGCATGTGGTGAAGCAGATCCCAATAAGAATGTGATTTTAATGGAAATATGTGATTTGCGGGCAAAAGTAGTATCATCTGACGAACCAATTCAAAGAATTTTTGATTTAAAACAGACGGATTATGAAAATAGGGGACTAAATTTAGCTAGTGGAAGTTTTCCTCCATTTGAAGGTGTAAAACATTTCTTGTATGACGCTAGAAATAAAAATGCACAAGTGTCTAAGACAGTGTTCAGAGATGTAAAGGCAGTAGAAGTGCCAGTACAGTTTAAAGATTTACTTATAGCTGATTTTTGCAACGACGAAGGAGGAACTCAAACCCGTATTTTAATTTTTAGTGCCAAATCCTCGCTACAGATGATTCCAAATATCAATGAATATTTTATTGACGGTACATTTTACAGTTGTCCGGCACCTTTCGCCCAAATTTTTAACATTCATGGCGATATCACCAGTACCAGACAAGTGACTGAAGTAAAACCATTAATATTTGCACTGATGTCTGACCGCAAAGAGAAAACTTATACTATTCTGTTCGAGATTATTAAGTCAGTTATACCACAATGGAAACCACAGAAAATTCATTGCGACTATGAGAAGGCGGCTATGAATGCAGTTTTAAAAGTTTTTCCAAACATTACATTGAAGGGGTGTTATTATCATTGGTCGCGTAGTATTTGGAAAAAAGCTAAATCTGCAAAGTTTCGGAATACACAAACCAAACCTGAGCGACGAATAGTAGCCTTAACTGCTTCTTTACCGTTGCTGCCCGCAGATTTTATAATAGAGGGCTTTGATTATATAAAATCGCAATGTGAAGATTTACCTCGTATATCAAAATTTATAAACTACGTTGAAAGGTTTTGGTTTAAAACTCATTCACCAAAAGTATTCAGTGTATTCGGTGAACGTCATCGAACAACTAATGTACTAGAAGCCTTCCATTCAAAAATTAACAAATTGCTTAATAAGAATACAGTCACTTTAATGCGTTTACTAAATGTGATGAAAAAAGCTCACGAAACAGAATATCGTGCTAAAAAGAGAAGAAGTCAGCAAATCATAAATGACGATTTCATAACAATGGTTCAAATGGAAATTGTTACCAAAGTTATTACAATTGGCCATGCGTTAGACAAATTAAGGCCATAATCAGTTAAATCATAATTATTTCTTTGAGATACCTTTATTAAATGGTAAGTATATCATTTATAAAAAAAAAAAATTAGGGAAGAATTAATGTGTATTTATCTAAAAATTCTTCACGTTTTGTTTTCAGAATTAACGAGAATTCATGTTTTGTTTTTTTTTGTATATTACACTACTATAATAAAAATCGGCCGTAATTACATCACTATTAGTCAGTGGTACCGTTTATTTTTAAATTACCCATCGTACCACCAGGGGTATGGTCGGTGGTACGGTGGGTCAGAAGGGAAATCAATGATTGGTGTGTACATAATGAACGGCACAGAACCAATAATGTTAGCGAAAATAGTCATTCTGTAATCAATAAGTTCATAAACAAAAACTATGTAACCATTGCTAAATTACTATCCGTACTAAAAGAATATTTAACTGCAGACCATGTCACATTATTTAACACTCAAGAAAGCTCTAACCCAAGAAGGTGTTTAGAAATCGAAAAGGATAATTTAATACTTAACATACAAATTCGGTTAATTCATAGTGAAATAACAATTGAAACATTTTTGAATATATTGCGTTAATTGTGCTTAGTTTTAAGATAAACATTAAACTGTTAAACATACTTGATATTATTGTATTTTTTCGACCTTTTGTCAGTATGACAGTTAAGAAATAGATTTCCTAACCACCACACTAGTGTGACAGGGTGGTGTGATGGTCAGTTTGGCCCCGATGGTCAGTCTGGACAAATATTAACTTCCACACTAGTATGTCAGTTAAGAAATAGATTTCCTAACCACCACACTAGTGTGACAGGGTGGTGTGATGGTCAGTCTGGACCCGGAGATTTATCTAGACAAAGAGACTATATTGCAAAGTGTATTGATGTTATAAAACCTAAATATCAATATAAAATGCATAATAATAATAGAGGACCTAAACATTCATTTTCATTCGAGATTAATAATTTTAAGCATCGTGTCTGTAAAGTTTTCTTTAGGAATACATTGGCGATTAATAATCGTCCTATAGCAACTGTAATAGCAAAAAAGAACCAAGCGGGAACGGTTGAAGAAGAAAAAAGAGGTAAACATAGGAAACAGTACAAAATAAGCTCAGATATCATCACAGGAATAAAAAAACATATAGATACAATACCAAGGATAGAATCACATTATCTAAGACAGCAAACGACTCGTGAATTTATTGATGGGGGTAAAAGCATTACAGATCTTTATACCGACTACCAAACGAAATGCTTGAATGATGGTGTTGAAGCTGCTAAAATTCATACCTATAGGAGAGTATTCAATGAAGATTACAACATCGGTTTTCATACACCTAAAAAAGACCAGTGCGAATTATGCGTCAGCTTTAAAAATGCTGTTAATAAAATAGAGTTACAGACCAGATACGACCAACACCTGCTTGAAAAAGAATTATGTCGCCAGGAAAAATCAAACGATAAAACAATGGTTCAGGAAAACTACATTGTTGCATGTTATGACCTCCAGGCCGTACTGCCTCTTCCGAAAGGAGATGTATCTAGCTTATATTATAAATGTAAGCTCAATGTTTACAATTTCACAGATAGTGAATTAGCGAAAGATTACTGCGAATGTTTCGTTTGGAGCGAGGTCGAGGCACTAAGAGGAGCTAATGAAATAGCAACGTGTGTCTGGCGATATCTGACTAAGAGGGCGTCAGAAATAAATGATGATAATTTACAAATCACATTCTATTCTGATAATTGCTGTGGCCAGCAAAAGAACAAGTTTATGTATTCTATGTATGTATATGCTTTAACTGTTCTTAAAATAAAGTCCATTACGCACAAATATTTAATTACTGGCCATACACAAAATGAAAATGACTCTGTTCACTCTGTGATAGAAAGAGCCGTTAAGAAGTGCTTACGTTCTGGTCCTTTATACACACCAGATCAATACGTGACCATAATCAGAACTGCACGTAAAAAGGGCAATCCCTACAATGTTACCGAAATGTGCTATTCAGATTTCGTTGATATAAAAAATCTTACAGAGGCATGCGGTGGTCAATTTTCTAAAAATACTGCAGGAGAAACAGTTAAAACGAGTGACATTAAGATAATTAAATTTGAAAAAAATCAAAATTCGAACTACATAGATATTTATTATAAAACTTCCTATTTAGATTTAGATTATAAAGAAATAAAATTCCACAATAATCGTTCGTCACGAACACGTACTATAACCAATCATCAAAATTTCCAGCTGAAGCCTTTATACCAATCACGGCTAAAGTTAAGTGAAAGAAAAAACAGCGATTTAAAAAGCCTGATAGATACCTAATAATATTATTCCACAAAGTTACGCATTGTCGTATTATAATAACATCTTATTTTAGCTTGCATTGCTACCTAATATTAATACATTGATGATTTGATTATTGATTTTAAACACAATTTTTTGAGCATGTCAATATTTTTTAGTTTTTAAGGAGATCTTGTTTATTTTTTTTATACAACTTAAGTCGCAGCCAAGCACACGGCCCAGTCGGTCTGCTCGATTGGGACGGATATACCGTCCTGTCCTACTTCATGATAAAAGCTTTTATTGTTATGTCAATAGGTTTGACTCATTATTCTAATTACTTAAGTGATAGAAGTGAACATTACTTGCTTGTTAGCTCAAATACCTACTTTTCGTGAATATAGAAATGAGGCTGTGATTGTTACGCTTACGATGTTTATTGTTTCTATTTTTTAAGTTTGCTATTTCCAGTTGATTTGTTTTAGTCAAAGTTTTAAAATGTATAAGATAAGATAATTAAAAATTAAGACAAGTAAGATACGTAGGTACTAGCTGTGATTAAAAGGTACAAGTTTCTCAAGACTGATTGATGAATAAAACTATTCCAAGTGATTGTAAGGATGTCTTTTTTTATTTTGTAATAAAACATTATTAAGTAATTTCGAATGCTCTTTTATTTACATATTTGATAATATTATAACATCTCAACAATGCCAACTTCATAATTTTTAATTTAATTGTATTATAATATTATTAAATTATAGAGTTTAAATCGTTTTATATTTATAGTATCATTACTACGGCATACTACATTAGTATTATCAACACTACGGCTAACATCTGATTGCATTTCGTCCCGTATTTATTTTAATTTATAATTAAATATTTCTATATTTAAGGCTAAAACTCATCACAAAACACAATTATACCATCACAAAAGTGTATTTAGATTAAAACGTGTGTGTAAAAGTGATATAAATCAGTGAAAATTGCGCTCAGCTGATTTTGTTCACCGGCTAAAGTCAATGACACCGCATATTCGAAGTTATTTGTTTTTGATTTTGTGAACTTTGTCATCTCTTTATTACAGTTTTTCAGTGATTCTTACACAGGTAATATACCAATAACTACTAAATTATCATATTAGTTTATATTTACAGCGTACTCGATCAATTTCGTTTTGAGGTTACATATTTATTTTGTCGGGTACCTGCTGATCTAACTGCCTTTTGGTATTTATTACGCTTTAATTTTATAAAATCACAATGCCAGCCACGCGTAGCATGACTTCTGCACGCCGTGATGAGGCTAAACTAGATAATATTCTTAAAAAACTTGAGCTGACTTTGAAGGAATTAGAAGTATCCAAAGCGCTGGTTGAACAGTTGTACAAAGAAAGAGATGACAATGAAAAGGAGCTACTGGATAGTTTAAATAAATACGACTTGGTAAAAAAGCAGTTGACTGAGCTGCACACTGAGCATAGGTTAGTGTTAGATGAGCGGGACAGATTGCACAATATTGTGGATGGGTTTAGGGAGTGCAGCGACGAGTACGAGCTCGGCCTCAAGCGCATGTCGGTCTTAGAGCAGGAACTGCAAGAAGCCCACGGCCACATTACCCACCTTGAGGCTGAGAAACGTGACACCGTAGTATCCCATACCCACAATTTGTTCCATGAGTTAGTCGGTAGTGTGCCCAGCCTTGTTTCAACTGAACCTAACTTAGATCCCACAATTACTATTGACTTAACAAAGGATGATACCTTAATAGATTATACTTCTAACCCCAAGATGGGCATAGTTGAGTGCAGTAGGAACAAACTTAAGAAATATGTGAAAATTAATAAATATATAAGAAAAACACAGAAACTTATCAAAAGACAAAAATGTATGTACAAAAAAGTCAAGTATATTAAAGAAAGAAGGCAGCTCGGCGATGAGCTTGATATGTTGTGGGGTATGTAACTAGTATATAAGTAATTGCATCATTCCACGTGTAACCTCATTATTATTCTATTTAATCAATGTTTATTATAATAAATTGATCAGTCTTTCTTATAACTTTGTTGTTTCCATTCGTCTCCTAATACGTTCCGTACATGGCGACCGTGACAGCCTGACGCAATTCGGTAATTTGAATCAGTGCGGCCATATATGGGATTCTCGTTGCGATGTTACAATAATAATGAAAAGTTTTAACTATGGCACAATTAGAACAAAGGAATTGGCCTGACGAGTTACACATCGTTATTCTTGTGTCGTACGAAAGTGCTAAAAATCGCGATGGGTAACCAAAAATCTCAAGAGGTAGTTATCGCGCAAAATGCTTCGGGAGGTAGTAACCAGGCTCACGCAGAAGAGATACAGAAGCATATGTCAGACACGAAAATAGTGCTACTATGTATTTTCGTATGTATATGCCTTGGGATATTGTGCATCGCCTATAAGTTTTACAAAAAATGCCACATGCAGTGGATAACGCGTCAAATAAATAGAGCTGCGTTGCGAGATTCCTTTTTCCGGCGAGCACCTGCGATTACTGGGCGTAGTGACATAGAGGCACAGGTTCGCGCCCCGAATAAACTCTACCCAAGCGGTATATAACAGTGTAGAAAAAATAAAAAGTGCACGGTTTACGGTAAACTCGCGTAAGGGTTCTGAAAAAGTGTGTAAACGTGTGTAACGTGTGCGTCATTGAAAAGTGAAACGGTTCTTACGGTAATACGGAATATATAAAATGAATTTATTGGACGTATTTAGTGGACTATAGTGTTTATAAAAAGTATACTACTTATATCAATATTATGTGGTAAATATTTAACAATTATTATATTGATCGTGTTTAAGTGGTATGTTATGGCAGTGGTTTTACAATCGTTATATAATGAAATAACGGAAATTAGAACATATTTAATAAAAATAGGCCCAAAGAGAAGAGTTGGTAAAATTTTAATTACTAAATTAAGTGAAGCAAATAAAGTATATGGGAAATATTTGTGCTGGTTAGATGAGTATAATTTAAAATTACGGAAAAACGACGGCGATGATCCAGTCGTGCTGAATTTTTGTAAACAATTTTTGACATTATATAACGAAGTTGTAGAATTGTGTCAAACCGACAAGTCGTATTCTGACGAAATTGTTACAATGAATACTTTTGACTTGAAAACCGCTTTGAACTTACTACCCTGTATGACCGATACTGAGGTCAATACTAAACAGTTAATTGATAATATTGCTTATTATGGCTCCTTGTTGGAAAAAGATGCATGTAAAACACATTTAATTAATTTTGTACTAAAAAGTAGATTGTCTCAAGCAGCTAAACTAAGACTGAATTCGAGTTATTTAACTATAAATGATTTAATTTCGGATATGAGAAAGGAACTTTTACCTAAAAAGGCGGCAACTGCGATTTCGAGTAAAATAGAACAAATTAAACAAAATAATTTATCTATTTCAGATTTTGGCAAACAGTTATCTGAATTATTCGTTGACCTTACGATATCACAAGCAAACGGAAATTCGGAACGTTATGATATTTTGAAACCATTGAATGAAAGTACAGCTATCAAAAAATTTGCCGACGGCTTGCGAAATCGTAGGCTCAGTACAATTATTGCAGCCAGGAATTTCAGTAACTTGAAGGATGCTATACAGGCAGCTTTGGATGAGGAGGTCACCACTACATCTGGTTCAGGCGAAATTATGGGTATGAATAAAACTTTTAATCATAATTATAGTCATACAAGATATAACCATCAAGGTCATCGACGCGATTACAACCAACGGCCTTCGTATGGGGAAAACGGACGTGTTTTTAGGGGAAACCAGCGAGGGTGGAATTATCAGTATCCTACCCGTGGTACTTCGACGAGAGGTCAACAATTCAGAGGTCATCAGTTCAGAGGTCAACAGTTCAGAGGTCAACAGTTCAGAGGTCAGCAGTTCAGAGGTCAGCAGTATAGAGGTATGTCTAAGGGAAATCAAGGGATACGCCAACGACCTCATGTAAATGCTTTTAATTCTGTTGATTCACAACCTGATTCCGAACCAGGTAGTTCACAATTGAATATGACTAAAACATTTTTTCGTGACCAATAGTAAAAAACATACTATATTATCATGCGATAGCGACTGTTTTACTTACTTTTCAGTAAATGGAAAACAATTTTCTTTTCTTGTAGATTCGGGTGCATCCTTATGTGCAATTAAATATAAACATGTGATAGAGCAAGGGCTTACGTTGCATAAAGAGGATATCATTATACATGGGCTAGGGGGCAAAGTCCGTGCAGTTGGATATGTTTACATAAAATTGAGTAGTGATGATTTAATTATTAGTCATAAGTTTTATGTTTTTAGGACATTGCCTATTATATCAAACGGAATAATCGGTCGAGATTTTTTAAGAAGATTTAGGTCAGTTTTAAATTTTGAAAGTAATATTTTAACATTGCGTAATAATTTAAATAAATCTATTAATTTACCTATTACAAATAAAATAAATAATTCTTTAGAAATAGGCGCTAGATGTGAGTCTATTCACTATGTTGAAACACAGTTTGAAGAAGATTGTGTTATATGTTCAGAAGAGTTACAGGACGGTATTTTCTTAGCAAGTTCTATTGCCTCGCCTATTAATGGTGTTATACCAATAAGAATTTTAAATACAACAGAAAATGATATATCTTTATCAACATTAAATTTTGATATTCACAAATTAAGTGATTACAATATTTGTTCATTTAATAAAACAGAGAACAAAGCAGATAGAGTTAAGCAATTATTTTCTTGTGTAAATTTCTCTCATATGAATGATGAAGAGCAGACTACTATTAGTAATTTATGTGCAAAATATGCAGACATTTTTTATTTACCAGGAGACAAATTAAGTACAACTGATATTTATACTCACACCATATCTTTAAAACCTGGTATTGCACCTATATTTTCAAAGCAATATAGATTACCTCATGTTCAAAAATCCGAAGTTAAGCAACAAATAGATAAAATGGTTAGAGAAGGGATAGCAGAACCAAGTAAGAGCGACTGGTCGAGTCCCGTATTACTAGTACCGAAGAAAATAGATACAACAGGCGCTAAAAAGTGGCGATTGGTTATTGATTACCGAAAGTTGAATAATTCTATAGTAGATGACAAATATCCTTTACCAGATATAACTGAAATGTTAGAATCCCTAAACGGCAGTGTTTACTTCAGTCATTTAGATCTACATCAAGGGTACTATAATGTAAAATTAGACGAAAATAGCCGTAAACTAACAGCATTCGATTCTGGTCGGTTCCAAATGACCAGAATGCCAATGGGGTTAAAAACCAGTCCAAGTTCATTTTCCCGTATGATGAATATAGCTCTTGCCGGTCTGACTCATGATAAATGCTTAGTATATTTAGACGATTTGATCTGTTTTGGGAGGAATTTGAAAATTCATAATAAAAACTTACAAGATGTTTTTGAAAGATTACGAAAAGTTAATTTAAAACTTAACCCTTCCAAGTGCAATTTTTTAAAAAAGGAAATTTTGTATTTAGGTCATGTAATATCTAATAATGGTATACAACCTGATCCTGAGAAAATAAAAGTAGTGAAAAATTATCCTTGTCCGAAAAATTGTGATGAAGTTAAGAGATTTGTAGCTTTTGTCAATTATTATAGGAAGTTTATACGAAATTTTGCAGAAATTGCACATCCTTTAAATGCAATTTGTAGAAAGAATGTTTCTTTTAAATGGGATTTAAAATGTCAACAAGCTTTTGAAACGCTCAGAGAAAAAATTATATCACCTCCAATTTTACAATATCCAGATTTTTCAAAAGAGAACACTTTTATAATCGAAACAGATGCTTCTAATTTTGCCCTAGGAGCAATTTTAACAAATAAAGACGGGCGTCCAATAGCGTTCGCGAGTCGAGGGTTAAATAAGGCTGAAAAAAATTATCCGGTGATGGAAAAAGAATTATTGGCAATAGTGTGGGCAATTAAATATTTTCGACCTTATTTATACGGTAGATATTTCAAAATTCGAACTGATCATAAACCTCTAATTTACCTTTTTAATATGAAAGATCCGTCAAGTAGATTGATTAAATTCAGACTCACCTTGGAAGAATATGATTTTGATGTAGAATACGTCAAAGGTTGTAATAATAACGCGGCAGATGCCTTGTCACGAATATCGTTAAGTGAATTGAAAGAAATGAGTGAGAAAGTAATTAACGTTTTAACGCGTGCTCAATCTAGACAACTTAAGAGTTCTTCGGATGATATGTTATCCACAGATGATTGGCCTGATCAACCAAAAATCGTAGGTACACATATTAAGCCGAAAGAATCTGTAGAATTATTATTTATAGACCAAAATAGGTATAATAAAATGAAAGACGAAGGAATTATAAGTAAAGAAAGTGAAATATTTTGTTACGTTGAGAGTAAGAGAACTATTTACATTAAATATTTAGAGTCTCAATCGCGAAGTACACGAAGTGAATTCGTGAGAGAACTAGATCATTTGTGTAAAAATATTAATGTTAAAGAAATTTGTATAGTTAACAAGAAAGATAATGAAGTTTTTATTAAACAGTTATTAGAAGAAGTGAATAAAGAAAAAGATAGGTCCGGACCACGTATATGTATTGTACAAAATGTAGAGATAGTTAACGAGAAAGATGATAGACGTGTAATTTTAAACGATTTTCATCTCTTACCTAGTAGTGGCCATGCTGGTATGAGAAGAATGTCGAAAAATATTAAAAAATATTATTTCTGGCCTGGTATTGATAAGGACATCAATGATTTTGTTAGACGTTGTGACCTTTGCCAGCGACAGAAATATTCAACACCAGTTAAAGAACCTATGACTATTACTACTACAGCCAATTCGGCTTTTGAAAAAATATTTTTAGACCTTGTTGGTCCCTTAGAGACTGACAATGATAATTTCTCATATATACTTACTTTACAATGTGAACTTAGTAAATACGTTGAAGCTTATCCCTTAGTTTCCAAAAAGACGGACGAGGTTGCAAAGTCTTTAGTCAATAATTTTATCCTTAGATATGGGGTTCCCAAGGAGATAGCAACAGACAGAGGTAAGGAATTTATGTCATCAACATTTCAAGAAATGTGTAAATTATTAAAGATTAAACAATTGCATTCCACGGCATATCACCATCAGAGTATCGGTGCACTAGAAGTAACACACAAACATTTAAATTCTTTCCTTAGAATACATACTGACAAACATCCAGAGACTTGGAGCAAATGGCTTCCGTTTTGGTGTTTTGCGTATAATACTTCAGTACACTCGGAAACGAGATTTATGCCTTTTGAATTAGTATTTGGGAAAAAGTGTAGTCTTCCAAGTAACTTGAATAGAGACATCGTAGAACCAATTTACAATTACGAAAGCTATCCATGTGAACTGAAATACCGTATTCAGCTTTCACAGAAAGAAGCGAGAGACAATTTGCTTAGTAGTAAGACAAAGAGAAAGACAAATTATGATAAGTATATTAATCCTGTACAATATAAGGTAGATGACTTAATATTAGTAAAAAATGAAGTAGGCAATAAATTGAATGATTTGTATTCAGGTCCTTATAAAGTTATTAGAGATGTACCACCTAATGTAGAAATATTAAAAGGTAATAAAGTAGATATAATCCATAAAAACAGGACTAAGTTATACCATTCCTAATATTTATAACCTTAATGTATACTGTCTTATATAATTATTATTGTTTTTCTATTTCATATTTTAATATTAGCTATAAGATGTCATATGAAAAAAAAAAAAAAAGGAATTCTTATATTTCCATTTTTTTTTCTGCAAGAGGGGTGATGTGGGGTATGTAACTAGTATATAAGTAATTGCATCATTCCACGTGTAACCTCATTATTATTCTATTTAATCAATGTTTATTATAATAAATTGATCAGTCTTTCTTATAACTTTGTTGTTTCCATTCGTCTCCTAATACGTTCCGTACATTTATTCCTTTCCTTCCTTCCTAATAGAAAATTCCTTATTAATAGAAAATAATATTTCAGATTATAATAATAACATATTAAAGTTAGAAACAGAAATTAGTAATTTAAAAAAACACTAGACTTAATGACTGTCAAGTATTGTAATGTTAAAAGTGAGTATCAGGAATACATTCTGGCCATGAAGGATCTGATGACTCCTAATTCCACATTACCATCAAAAGATAATTTACTCAGTCCTCATCCAGCCTGTATGTCCTCTCTGACTTCACCCAAAAGCTCTTCACTTGAGCCAAATAAAAAGCCCAGTAGCTCCTATGCGGAACTAAATAATGTACCATCTGAAATAGTGATGTTTTGTGATGAAATGGGGAAATCAATGGGTCAGGTACTAAGTTCATATTTAGAACAAAAGATAATTAACCATTGTATGCCGGGTTTAACTTATTGTACCATTATTGAAAAAATTAAGAATTACCGTTTAAACAGCCACAATACACTTTTAATTCTAGTGGGAGACAGGGGAAATGCAAACAGAAATGAGCTTATTAATTGTTTTGAATCACTGAGCTTATTAAATGTTAAAAATATAATTTTATTCACGCTTCCATATAGCCGTAGCTTGTCACAGGTAGAAAACAATATTAGATATAAGCTCAATCAAACACTGCATACATTGTCATATCATAACCCAAATAAATTCCACTTGATTGATATAAATTTATATTTAGAAAATAAATTATTATTGACAAAAAATAAATTCTATTTGAATAGTTCTTTTAAGAGACAGATAGCATCTTCGCTATCATATTATATTAAATATTCAGCCAAGAAATTGGCTAACCAACCTGCTTTTATTGAGCATAAAAATGACAATGTTTGTCTTGCGACCTTGGAATCTGTTCCAAATAAGAGTGACAATGACAATCATTTAAACTTAATTCTAGGACAATAGAAGAAATCTCTAGCAATTTAATTTTAGCGCCAAAGAATAAATCTATGTAGGTACATGAATATTATTCACCAAAATATTGCTGGCTTTTCTGGCAAAGAGTTAGAACTGGAATTATTTTTAAATGAAATGCATATTCATGTACTTTGCTTAACTGAACACTGGTTAGAAGAACATGAACTGTTAGTTAATATTGATAATTTTAAAATCATTAGTTCGTTTACTAGAGATTCCGCTATAAGAGGTGGATCATTAATTTTGATTAATGACAATTTAAAATCTAAAGAAAGAAAAGATATAGTAGCACTCTCAAGTGAGCGAAATATTGAAATATCATGTGCAGAGCTCGAGCAATTCATTATTGTTAGCGTCTATAGACCTCCCTCTGGAGATTGCCACCTGTTCTTATCTATTATGGAAGATATCTTAAAAAAAATATGTAAATGTAAGAAGTCGGTAGTTGTATGTGGCGATTTTAATATTGATATTTTAGAAAACACTCAGAACGCGGTAAGGTTCCTCAATCTTTTTAAATCCTTTAACTTACAAAATCTCTTTTGTGAACCAACTCGCACTACATCCACAACAGCTACCTGCTTGGACAATATTTTTACTGACGGCAATGTAAGTGAGAAGTCTAAAATAAACTTCATAAAATCAGATCATGAAGGTCAGTTAGCTAGATTTGAGCACCAACATGCTCCATTATCCAAAAATATTGTATGTAGACCAATCACAAATTATCGATTAGAAAAATTTAAAGAAAATATTGACAATAAAGTGCCTCTTTTGGAGCCGCGTAATGATGTGAACCCGAATGATCTTTACAAAGATCTGTTCGGAGTGATCCAATACGAATTTGATAATATTTTCACTAAAAAAAACAATAAATATTAACCCATTCAAAATTAAATTTAGTGATTGGGCTACGCCTGGAATCCATAAAAGTAGAAAGAAATTGTATGAGTTATACGAAACAAAGGCATGTACAAGCAATCCACAAGTTATTGAACATACTAAAAAGTACTCAAAAATGTTCAAAAAAGTCTGTTCAATAGCCAAATCTAACTATATTCGAGCCAAAATACAAAAATCTGATAATAAAATTAAGGCAACCTGGAATGTTATTAACAAAGAAACCTGTAAAGCAAGGTCACGTGATCGATCCTTCGAATTAAAAATAGATGATAAACACATTAATACTGATGCCGCAGTGGCCAATGCCTTTGAATCCTTTTTCACAAATATTCCTATTACCACTACAAGTAAATTGAATTCTTCAAAAAATGTAGCCGCGTCTCTTCTTGAAACTAGTGTTGAAAAATGTAATGTTAATTTTGATTTTCAGTACATTGACCCTGTAACCATTCTTAAAACTTTTAAAGAACTAAATATTAAAAAAACTGAAGATCTTTGGGGCATTTCAACCAATATAATAAAACCAGTAATGCCCACTATTGCGCCTTATCTTGCATTTATATTTAATCAATGTATAGATGATAAACAGTTTCCTACTCTCATGAAGTACAGTAAAATCATTCCGTTATTCAAAGCAGGGGAAAAAAGTGATCCATCAAATTTTCGGCCTATCTCCATACTCCCAGTCCTCAGTAAAATTTTTGAAAAAATAATATTTAACCAACTGCTTTCACATTTTACGTGCAATAAGTTACTTCATGATAAACAATTTGGTTTCACTAAAGGTAGAAACACAACGGATGCAGGCGTTGCACTCATTAAACATATATTTGATGCTTGGGAGGAGAAGCAGGATGCCATCGGTATCTTCTGTGATCTTTCGAAAGCTTTTGATTGTGTTGATCACGAGACTTTGTTATTAAAATTAGGTCACTATGGTGTTTCGAACGGTTCACTTAGCTTGCTTGAGTCTTACCTCACTGGCAGAGTACAAAAAGTCAACATTAATGGCACCAATTCATCTGGTGCCCCATTAGTCATGGGAGTACCCCAGGGCTCGATACTAGGACCCCTTTTATTCTTGATATATGTAAATGATCTTCCTTACTTCACTGAAAATCTTTGTGAAATAGTATTATTTGCTGATGACACATCATTAATTTTTAAAACTAACAGGCAAAAGCTAGTATTTGACGATGTAAATAATATTCTCTCTGAAATATTGTATTGGTTCACAAGTAATAACCTGCTACTCAATGCTAAGAAAACAAAATGTGTAAAGTTTACGATGCCTAATGTAAAACAGGTAGATACTCATATTGTAATGAACGATGAAACTGTTCAAATAGTCGATACCACAGTTTTTCTTGGAATCACTCTAGATAGTAAACTGCAATGGGGTTCTCATATCACAGCCTTAGCAGGAAGACTCAGCTCAGCAGCCTATGCGGTTAGAAAAATAAGATCACTAACTGATGAGGAAACGGCACGATTAGTTTATTTTAGCTACTTTCATAGCGTAATGTCGTATGGTCTGATGCTGTGGGGCTCAGCTGCAGATATTGAGACCATTTTCATATTACAAAAACGAGCGATACGAGCTATCTATGGCCTCAGACCCCTTGACTCGCTGAGAGAACTATTTAAAGAAATTAATATTTTAACAGTTGCTTCTCAATACATTTACGATAATATCTTATATGTACGCAAAAATCTAGATCTCTTCCAAAAAAAATCGGACGTTCACAATTATCATACGAGAAATAAGAATAAACTTGTAGTGCCAATGCTAAGGCTTCATAAGGTTGGTAATTCGTTTGTAGGTAACTGGATAAAAATGTTCAATAAAATTCCTCAGGATCTGGTTGACATGCCACTTAATAAGTTTAAAATTGAAGTAAAAAATTGTTTAATGAAAAAAGGTTATTATAAATTAAATGAATATTTTGATGATAAAAATGCATGGTCATCCTAATCTCTTGCTCGCTCGCACTTTAAAAATTGTATTAAATAAAAACATAAAAAAATATAAAAATAAATAATGGATAATCGTGTTCACTGAGTTTCTTGCTGGTATCTTCTCAGTAGAACCAACATACTGAACCAGCGAAAGAACCATTTTCTAATGATTATTATTTATTGTATTTATATTTCTTGACATATTTTTTTCTTACTGTAAATTTTTGACGTTCATATGTGCTCCTTGTGTGCCTAAATTGAATAAATGAAATTGATTCTTTGAAATTGATTCTTTGATTCTTTGATTGATTCTTTGATTATTTGCACTGTAATTTCTTAGTAATATACCATAATGATCAAATAAAATTAATGGTAAAGTGTTACTATAATAATATAAATCAAAATAAAAAAAGCTGTAAGCAATAAAAATAACTTATTTAATTCATAAGTTATAATGGGAATAGAGATCTATCATATAAACTTATTAAATGTCTGAAATAATCCTAAACTCAGATGTTATTGAGAAAAAACAGTGACTATTTTCTAATATCGGCTCTGCTATGAAATATCATAATTTCGTTTAGTAACGGTTTTACTTTAAAGGTGCGATACACTACTACAAGCGCAAAAATTTCTCCAAGCTAATTTACATGTACTATCCCTATAGAATTGTCCCAACAAACAGCAATATCCTGTTACGGGAGATTCAAACACAGCATTATCCATAAGTTTGATTAGCTGGAGTTTTAAAAATCAACCACTTGTCTGTCTGTCAAAGAAAATACGGGCATCAACAATTTTAGGTCTACTGTGAGTGAGAAAAGATTCGAATTTTTGACAAATTGTCTTAGATTTGATGATCGGTGGACCAGAGTTGAAAGAAGAGAACATAGTAAATTGGCACCAATAAAAAAGGATTGTTTGATCACATTGTTGAAACTTCAAAGTCTTTATTCACCTTCAGATTGCACAACAATTGACGAGAAATTGCTTGGGTTTTGAGGTAGATGCCCATTTCGTATGTACATTCCCTCAAAACTGGATAAATACGGAATAAAACTGTTAATGTTTTGTGATGCAAATTCTTATTATATGATAAATAGTGTATAATATACACAGGAAAAGATTAATTCTACACCACGTGAATTACCAGTGGCTGAGTATTACGCATTGGAGCTTTCAACTTCTATTCATGGGTCTAATAGAAATATCACATACAATAACTGATTTACTTCAATCCCTGCTGATGAAAAACTTTTAACCAAAAATGTTACAACAGTTGGAACAATGAAAAAAAAAACAAAAGAGAAATCCCTACTCATTTTTTGTAAACCAAAAACCGCCTCAAGAACACATCAATGTTTGTTTTTCACGACGAACTTACTTTGTTATCATGTGTCTCCCAAACTAAGTAAAGGACAAAAGAAAAACGTGATTATGCTTTCTACTATGCACTATCAACCAGACGAAGACAAATCTCTTGATTTACCAGAAATAATAAGTTTTTGTAACCAAACGAAGGGAGGAGTAGATACATTTGATCAGCATTGTCATACATACAGTGTTTCTCGCAAAACTCGTCGCTGGAGTCTTTCGAGTATTCTATGGAATTTTGAATATTGTGGGAATTAACTCCATGATATTACTGCATTCATCAAAAGCCAACTGTAAAGAAGTTTACAAGAACAGACGGAGTTATCTGAAGGAGAATGTGAAAAATGTAAAAGTTTTATTATGTTTAGAGCACCAAAAGATTTGCCAAAACTGTTAATATAAGTTTGTTAATTTTTTGTTTAATTATATAACGTGAGACTGAAAGAAGTGCCATAATATTCTATGTATGTTGATTTTATTAATAAATGTCTATTGGTATGAAAAAAATGTTTTTTTTAACGGGGTACACTAGAACCCCTGGGTACTGTTATTTGAAGTCTATGATGGGTACAGTTCTAGGGTCAACCTCATTTCCATCCCTATTCACCCCATATCCAGGGTGAATAGGGATGGCATATATTTTTCCATTTATTGCTTAAATCTATGTGCAAATAGCTAATTTATATGTTTCATAATAAAGATGCTACCAAGACTCATTATAATTATATAGGTCCTAAAATAGATTCATATTGTAGGAAAACTAGCATAAAACACTTAATGAAGTTTGGTTTTGTTCTTATTCACCCATATTATGGTACAGCATCTAACTTGGCAGGGTTTTGGAGTAATGGGGTCCACACTACTCCAAAATTTTGACAAGTTAGAAGCCGTGAAGCCCGTGAACTATAAGAGGTACCTATTCGATTCAGGTTGTAAGTGTTTCGATTCACCAAGAAATATAGGCAACTTTCGTGTATGGATTGATTCCATTTAAATGGCAAAGTACATGTTTTTAATGATTATTTTAAATAATACTTAATCAGTTCTTGTTAGAATTTCTACAAATCTAATGGTAGGTAGCTACCTAACCTAACATTAGATTTTTATTCATGACTAAGTAGGACACATTCATACTACTTACAGTAATTCGATTATTTCATGTCAAGACATAAGATGCATTACAAAACCAAGAGATATAATATAAATTCAGTACATATTATACGAGTGATTACCTAGTGTTCAAAGATGAAAAATGTAGACCAAATTTGACAACGAAACTAACCAAATAACAAAACTCAAGCCTCCCATTGAAAGATAACAAGAAAGTAGAAAATAAATATGTAGATTTGGTCGACTACTTAACGACGGTAAACAAAGTTATAAGTTATGTCTAAAATCTAAATATTCTTATTTGTTTTGTTACGTTACAACGTAGACAGAGACGATTAGAGTAATTTAAAATGATAATTTTGACATTTTTGACAGTTGTGTTCACTAGTGTTGGTGATCGATAGTCGACCATAGTCGACTACCGATTCGGTGTATGTAGTGGTGACCTCGGTCCTGGACCTTTAGCTTACCATCAGGGGAGATGAAGTCATGTGCAGTGTTCAATATAAAAAAAAATGTAAAATACTGACCTATGTACAACTTACAGGTTCCTTTACCTAGGTACTTATAGATCTAATAGGCTTTAGTAGATTTTTTACATTATTTATTTTGTCAATGTGAATTCACCCTGCCTGAAGATAGCTAAGCTATAGGTAGCTGAAGGTTTGGCATTACGCTTAGGGTTAAAAAAAAACTCCAATTACAGTATATGGTACAAGTTTTTAATAGTTGACTGAAATCTTATGTTTGTTACTTACCATGAGATCGTTAGTGCAATCATTTAGGTGCGATGCCAACTGACACTCATCTTGGTAGCGCACACTTGTTTCAATACAACGATCTAAATTTTTGTCAAGTTTCTTCATTAACTTTGTATCTTTGGAGTAAAATTTACTCACAAGTGATATTAAATTTTCTGCAATATATTTGAAGCGTTATTCGAGTGACTTATTTTAAGAGTACCTAAGTAGGTAAATATTTACAAAGGAATATATGCTCAATGCCGCAAAAGTTTGATGGTGAGAACCTATAATAACTTTAGACTTGATTTCACCATAGATAGGCTATAGAGATTGTTCATTAAAAAAAATTTATACAAATAAACTAGGCAACCAAAATAACTACTAACCCAAAGTTTAATGATACACGCATTATATTTCCAGCGCACGATTGACATT
Organism: Lithosia quadra; assembly: GCA_963576445.1. Classification (NCBI taxonomy): domain Eukaryota; kingdom Metazoa; phylum Arthropoda; class Insecta; order Lepidoptera; family Erebidae; genus Lithosia; species Lithosia quadra. Next base: position 6,013,142 of record OY754892.1, read on the forward strand.
GGCAGAAGTTGCCGACATAAATATTGCCACGGGCTTGCCTACCCCAAAAATAGATAACTACTAACTAGTGGTGTACCACTCGTTAGTAATTAGTTATTAGTTTCGGTTTTTAACTAAAACTATAAATAGTCACATCAAGATTGTTTACGTTTATAATTAAGTACCTACCTAACCGAATGGAGTACATAAAGTAGGTAAAATTTTAATGATTGATATTAGTGCACGGCATCTAACTTGGCAGGATTTTGGAGAAGTGTGGGCGCCACAACTCCAAAATCTTGCCAAGTTAGATGCCGTACACTATACTTGTTTGTATGCAACGCATTTTGCCACAAATAAGTATAGTGGACGGTATCTAACTTGGAAAGGTTTTGGAGTAGTGGGGCCCACACTACTCCAAAATCCTGCCAAGTTAGATGCCGTGCACTCTAAGTACTATAACAGATCCAGATAAACCTGAAAGTAGGTAGGTACCTAATTATTATTAGTAGGTACCTTAGTAGTAATATCTTCAGGTGTGCGACGCTCCTATCCTTAAAGATTATTCATTGAAACTTCCATATAGTATATCTAAGTATTAAAAGTACTTACCGCACATTATTGCTTGAAGATTGGAAAATTCATAGCAAATAGCTAATACAATAATGTTACCTTTATTTATCTTGCCGTTCAAAATTACCCCATTCCGCTTCAAAACGCAAGCAATAAGACATTCTCCATGTACCGGTGATTCCATTTTAGGGGAAAGGCGTTTCACTGGTCTTTTATCCTTGGCTTGAACTTCTTTTAAACATTCACTCATGTTTCTTTTAAATTGAGTGACATGATCGGCAACTTCTTTAGGGAATGAACTGTAGGTCCAATCAGGCTCACGATCTTCCTTGTTTTTTATAGCAGGAGCTTAAAAATTATCCCTTTTTAAATTTCAATAAGAGAATGGAATCCGAACTGAGAAGGGAATGGAATGAACATCCAAACATCTTCATAAACTTTCGCTTATGTAAGCAAAAGTTTATGAAGATGTTCGGATGTTTCTTACTCAAATGGGTGAACAAATCTGGCTGATATTTGGTTAGTCATAAATTATAGTCTGGAATAACACATTGGCGACTTCATATCCCGGAAATAGGTTCCCATGGGTAGTAGGAACGGGATCAAGAATTCATCGCCGTTCGTTTTGGGGCGTACCTAGTATTATTATAAAACTAAAAACTTACATTTCTGCCCTCGCATACGTTTTTCCAATTTCAAATTGCGAGTTATAATCGTATCTTTATCAATTTTTCTTTCATGCGCCGTGTTTATACCCATCATAAGGTTCTTATCAACATCCGCTTCAGCTTTCTTTTTTATTTCGCATGATGTTAAACAGAGAAAGGAAAGAAATATGAGTAAACCGCGATACATTTCGATCACAGGAATGGAGAATGATTTGAAACGCCTTTTCAACAAGTTAGGCACGTTAATTGGCTGTTAGCGAAAATCATAAAATAGTCTATGTTGATTAATAAAAAAGAGCACAACGGTTGTTAGCAACCAATTACTTATATTGTTAACGCAACTCTCAAATAAACAATGGAGTATGCACCCTAGGTCTATCGATCCAGCGTGCCCCTTTGTATTTAGAATTTGAAGAATCTAACTTCGATGTTGGGTCGAAGCGCTCTGACGCAGACCTTAAATATATTTACGGTCTATTACTACGGTAGGTACTATTATAAAATTGTAAAGTAGCTGTATCTGTAAAATGGAGATATTTAAAAAAAGCCGGCGTGGAAGTCGCTATTCGCGTTTTTTGTTTATATCTCCCGTTCTACTTGATTGTAATCAAACATGCATAAGATTCTAAGTCTGATCAAGACCTTTCAAACAAAACTAACCGCATCAAATTCCATTCAGTAGTTTTTGCGTCAATCGCGCACAAACAGAAGAATTCCAAAATAATATTTTTGTGTTTCGAATCGTTCATATAACATAATAACTATTATACCTAAGTGCCTATTTTTTTTTAAATATCGCCAATGTACAGACACAGCTTCTTTACAATTTTTTATTACATAGTAAAGTTAAAGACCTGGGCCTCGATTCTGCTAAAGACAAACCACTATAATACCACTGACACTCTAAAAATGCTATTTAATTGTAGACTTTACCGTTATACAGTTAAAGTCTAAAATCAAATTAAAGGAATTCATTTAACTTTTTCATTCGCTCTACAAAATATCATTTGACTTTAGACTTTAACCTGATAACAATAAAGTCTACAATTAAATGGCAGTTTTTGGAGTGTCAGTGGTAAATCAGTGGTTTGTCTTTAGCAGAATCGAGGCCCAGTGATAGATACCTACTAATGAAAACAATGTCAAATGACACATTTGTAATTTGATTTAAAATGAATTGAAAGCAAATCTGTGCTGATATACATTTATTTTTATTTTTCATATGTTTATCATTACTGAACAACATTATAATTCTCCATTATTTACATAGAAATAAAAAAAAATCAGAACGTCGCGCTTAGAGCAAATCATTGTCATGTTATCAACACTCGGTAAAATAACATTTAATTGTAGACTTTACCTGTATACTGCTAAAGTTTAAAATTAAATGAAAATAGTTCCTTCAAATCACTCAATTTAGTTCACTACATTTAGTTGATTCATTACACTTTTTCATTTAGTCTCTGAATACCATTGAATTTTAGCCTTTAACCGCATATTAATAAAGTCTAAAATTAGATAGCAATTGAGGCCCAGTTCTGAGGGCGACTCTATACGAGTATTACAACTCTTTACGTTTTAAATAGTCTTTGAACTTTATATAACATAAACTTTATATTTATACATAAACTTAAGGCAATCGCACTTCTAGTGCATAATGATGTAAAATCTTGGGGTGAGTGAAGTATTTATATATTATCACTGCTACTTACATTTCAAATAAACGATCTTTGAACTTTTATTTAATAAAATATAACTTATACATAATTTATATACTTATTATAAGTTTAATTAGAACTTAGACAGTTTTAGAAGTGCGTCATTTAAATCTTGCTGTGTAAGAAGTATATATTTTATATGAAACCAATAATTACATTTAGGGAATTATGGCGGATACTGACCGAAATATTTGAATATTTATTTACATAAAACTTTATGAAACTATTATTGATGTTAAAGGCAAATAACGATGTATTTAATCTATAGCTCATTTAATACTGGCGATATTGTTCACAACTAGTATTCTTGTGAATTTGGAGACACCAAGTATGTATAAGTATCCATATGAAAAGAAAGGTTGAATGAATAGGGCTTTTAGGAGTTGAGGTAAGTATGAGAAAAGATGGATGGAATACGTGAAAAGGGAATGTAGTTAGTAACTGAGGACATGATGTCTCATAGGAACGATGGGAACCTAGCATTATATTTATGCTTAGTGAAGACACAGCCTTTGTATGAATCTCCTTCGCCGAGCCTTTTACAAACTTAGTTTAAGTCGGCTTTTCGGTCTCACTACGAAGCGGCATACTTCGATATTTTCCGTAAAGCGATTCCCGTATTAATAGATGACACGTACCTCTGACTCTGAGACCGGACACTTGAGATGCTCTGCGCCAGTGGTGTAATTCGCAGAGTATCTCAAGTACACACTTGAGACATATCTCAGAGTTATTGTCATCTATTAATAAGGGCCGTAGTACCATTTTAAACACAGTTAAATTCAGTTCAAAATATCTTTCATTCGGATCTTAATACTCTCCTCAAATGTATGGAATAGACGGATATATTCCGTAGATTCCAAATAATTAGGTTAAGGATAGGCAGATGATGGGATTCGAATCTGCATCGTACCAATATGCCTTGGGCCCCGATTCTGCTAAAGACAAACCACTGACATACCACTGACACTCTAAAAAATGCCATTGAATTGTAGACTTTATTATTATGAAGTTAAAGTCTAAAGTATAATGATATTTTGTAGAGCGAATGAAAAAGTTCAATGAATTCTTTTCATTTGATTTTAGACTTTAACTGTATAACGGTAAATTCTACAATTAAATATCATTTTTAGAGTGTCAGTGGTATTACAGTGGTTTGCCTTTAGCAGAATCGAGGCCCAGGTCAATCTCACCTTTATCAATAAATGCAAAAATAAAATGTATTTTAATTATTACATACAACACTAAATTTCTTCGTTATGTGGCACACCACAAACCAATTCAGCATATTAAAAAAACTTTGAATTGTTTAAAGTGTTTTACCCCTTGGCTTATAAGCACAAGCAAGACAAGTAGCTCAGGCTTAATTTCAGATTTACCCAACATAAAATTCCATATGGTTGTGCAATAATGTTTTTATATACACGCCTGTACGCCTGTATCGACAGACGCAGAAGAACATCATATGAAAAGCTCAAGGACGGACAACTATACGTATTGGTTAAATCATTAATTTTGATAACAATCTCAAATCCGTAAAACTATTTTTGGCTGTTGTAAATAAATGCTATTTTAGATGAGAAAATTACTGTTTTAAGTCCTAAGGTTTTATTTAAAATACATGTTATTAAAAATATTTTTGTATAGCGTCGTCTTATTCCACTAATTTCCTAGTTAGCAGGTGTTGCGATATCTGTAATTAAAAAAAAAAGAAATTAAGTAGGCGAATGTCAATCAAATCGAGTACGTTTAAATTGAAAGCACGTTGCGGAAAATCGAAGCAATCGTGGTTTTTTGCTAGATGAAAATCTAAGGTGCTTTTCATTAATCTAAATGTCACTAACAGATGTGGGAATGCCTACTCTACATACAACTATGATATATACAAACTACTACGAGTATGAGAGGACTTTTATTCCGCGCACGCTAAGGCTGCGGCTAGAGTTCTTCAAGAAGTGCATTAAAAGGTTTTTGCAGGGTCGGCAGTGCGAGTGTGACGGGGGGTGTTGCACACGTCCATATCCCTCGGTGACCGCTTCCCATCAGGGCCTCGATTCTGCTAAAGGCAAACCACTGTAATACCACTGACACTCTAAAAATGACTTTTAATTGTAAACTTTAACGTTATACAGTTAAAGTCTAAAATCAAATGAAAAGAATTCATTTAAGTTTTTCATTCGTTCTACAAAATAGCATTTGACTTTAGACTTATACTGATAACAATAAAGTCTACAATTGAATGGCATTTTTAGAGTGTCAGTGGTATATCACTGGTTTGTCTTTAGCAGAATCCAGGGCTAGGTGGGCCGTGTCCTTGTCTGCCACCCAAGTGGTATAAAATAAACACTAGGTTCGTCGTCGAGTCGTTGTGCTCGTACGGAATATGTTAATAATACTGTTAGATTTTAGTTCGTAAGTCTTGCAGGGTGGTTAGGTGCGGGTCCGTGCTAGTTACCAGGCGGGGGCGCGTGCGCATCGGGCGCGCAGGCGGCGCACAGCGGGGCGGCGCGCGGCGCGGCCAGGGCGGGTAGCGGCGCGCGCGTCGACACGCAGCGCGTGCACACGCAGCGTCCGCAGCCCCAGCAGTGGTGCTACGATTATACACAATGTTAACTATCTTGAATAGTTCTTACAAATAAAACTGACTTCAATGGACTAAATTGAAATGGGAACCGCGGAAAGCGCCGGCTACCAAATAGAAAGAATCATCAAAATCGGTTCACCCAGACGAAAGTTCTGAGGTAACAAACATAAAAAAATACATGCGTTGCTCGCATTTATGAACCAACTTAAAAACAGGAGGAGGTTCTTAATTCTAATATAATATAATATATTCTAAAATACTGACGCTAATTTGTTTAAAAACTAGTAACGTTGTGGTTAACTTACCTTCCGACTAAAATGATCTAAAGGCGTAGAACAACTGCATTCGGTGACATTCTTAATACTCTTCCAGTCTATTGCCACTGTGTTTACTTCTTTTTCTAGAAGTGCGAATGTGGCTGGTATTGCATCGTCTGCTTTCTAAAATAAAATATCATCTTTTAAACTTTCGCGTTCCATGATTATTATAGGTAAACGGGAATTAACGCGATCATGGTATAGGTATATACATACCTTTGGAATCCCTGACGTTTCGACCAGGTTACACCGGCCGTGGTCACAGGCCGGTGTAACCTATACCATGATCGCGTTAATTCCCGTTTACCTATAATAATAAAGTATCATGTTGAGACCCGAGTGTTGAATTTGGCACCACCACATCGAATAGGATCAGTAGTTTTGCGTCCATCGCGGACAAACAGAACAAAAGACAAAATTCCCAAAAAAAAAAATGTCTTGAATTCAGAATCGCTCATAAAACATAACCCAAGTATTTTTTAAATATCTTCAATGTAGAGACATAGCTGTTTTACAATTTTATGATAGTACAGATAGAAATAAAGTCAGCTTCAAAGATCTATGATCATTTTCAGATTTTAAACAGTAGTTTTGAGTAAAGTAACTTATGGTTCTTAATGAAAATGATGTTCAATTACTTAGTCAGCTCTATTGAACTACCTTTAAACTTTGATTACAATATTATTAACCGTTTTAAATCGAATTTTTAAGTTTGTAATCTGTGCTATCATCATAGACTCTTGCCACTGACTGTACTAATATAAATATACCTCTGTGATGAGCGGTATTTTGTTGGCATTGGATGCTGTTATGGTCTCCTTCAGCGGATGATCATGGTTTGCACACTCAAGCTCCGACAGGGTACCGCTGGACTCATATAATAACCTGCAACAATATTACATTGCATTTCGATGACGCCATCTTTAAACTGTATATCATCTTTTAGATAAGTATGGGTTGCCAATATGATATTACGGACTACATATTCTATGTCTGTGCCAAATTTTTCATTCCGTTTTTGCGTGAGAGAGCAACAATATGGGGTTCTTCAAGAAGGGCATTAGAAGATTTTGGCAGGGTCGGCAGCGCGAGTATGACGCCCCTGGTGCTGCACGCGTCCATAGGCCACGATAACCGCTTTCCATCAGTGTGGGCCGTGTGCTTGTCTGCCAGCTAAGTGGTATAAAAAAAAAACATACATCCAGACATACATTCTTACAAACTTTCGCGTTTATAATATTAGTAGGATAGTAGGAAGTAGGATGTAAAAGCATGTGAAGATGTTTGGATGTTTGTTACTCAATCACGCTGTAACGCTGAACGGATCCCGCTGAAATTTGGTACAGGTATAGTCAAAGTCAAAGTAAAAAATCATTTGTTCTGTATAGACCATTTTAAGCGGCACTTACAAAACAAAAGTCAAAATCAAAGTTATTTAAAACTAGAAGCAAATGGACCACCGGTTCGAAACGCGGCCCAGACCTGAGAAGACTCCGGCAAGAAACTCAGCGGGCTGTTTTTTTTTTGGTCTATTTACAACAATTGCCTTAGTCTAGATACAGTATTAGTTCGAGTAACATAGTTGATAAATATAGATTATACTTGAAGCATAGAAAAACACATATGCTACTTTTATCCCTGGGATAGCTTCCCATGGGCAATGGGAACGGGGACAGAATTCCACGCATGCGAAGCCAGAGGCGAAAGCTAGCTACTCATAAATAAGAATATTTGGGTTCGAAACACTTGCAGAATATAAAAACATACTTGTTATCAATTTGAAGCTCTTCAGTTTTGGTTTCGATTTCAACTGAGTTCATGTTTCCGTTCTGATAGTTCACTACCGCGGCTTCTTTGTTTTTATCCGTTTTCTTGCCCGATAGAAGATTCTTGAACGTCGTTATTCTCTGTAATGAAAAACGTGAGGGGAATTATCTTTCCATACAATCCATACTAATCCATACTAATAATATTATAAATGCGAAAGTAACTCTGTCTGTCTGTCTGTCTGTCTGTTACGCTTTCACGCCTGAACCGATTTTGATGAAATTTTTTACCGAACCTGAACCGAATTTGGTATAGGAGTAGATTAGACCTCGAGAATGAACATAGGCTATGTTTGGTCGCGATAACCGACATCCACGCAGGCGGAGCCGCGGGTAATAGCTAGTATGGCTATAAAATCGCCGTGAGAAAAGCTAATGTCGTCACCTTGTCCTCTGACATTTCGTATGACGTTTCGTTTGAGGATTTAAGGTGACCCGAGAGGCATTTCCCTCTCATCCCGGCTGACTCAGGGTCATCTACGGTTTTAAGATAACCTCATCGACCTCCAGAAATGGGGTGGAGCGAGCATAAAGGCCACTGCGCAGACGGTGTCACTAAAAGGTACCCCCCGCCTGCTCTCCACAATGACCTCTTCTAGTCAGAGGGACACATGGAGAACCTCCTAGCAGCCCTCAAGAGGGCCACACCCACCTCGTCCGGAATTCCTTGCAGGCGGCAGTGTCTCCCCTGTGAGTGGGAGGCGCTGCCGTCTCCGGTATCCAGGTGCATGGAGATTCCAGCCCATACTCTGACTAATATACCTAGTACATACCGCAGTACGTACCTTGGTGAGATAGTTGATGTGATGCTCCAGCGCGGAGCAGTGCTCGGTGGCTGCAGGCAGCAAGTCGCCCAGCGGCTCCCGCGGGTGAACACCGCTCTCGTGTCGGCAGTACATACCGCGCCAGAATCTACACAGCCATTTAAAAAATATATTAGTAGGCTTTTTTTAATACTACGTAGATGGCAGACAAGCACACGGCCCACCTGATGGGAAGCAGTCACCGTGGCTTATGGACGTGTGCAACACCAGGGGTGTCACACACGCGTTGCCCTGATGTTGCAAACGTCAACATAGGCCACAGTGACCGCTTCGCATTAGGTGGGCCGTGTGCTTGTCTGCCACATAAGTAGTATAAAAAAAGCATAGCAAGTGAAAACTTGTTTATGGTCTCTGCCTCCCTCTTTGTAAGAGTCGTGACTGAGGCGTAATGTATGTGAAGAGTTGAAAGCAGGCAGATTGCATTTTGTTCGAATAAAAATAATGAAATACTTTAAAATGTGAGTACCTGATACTTTGTGCGTTGAGATCTGGTTTGAGCACGTCGGGGTGAGACTTGGGGTTGTATAGAGGGTTCTTGTACTCGTTCAGATGACTGGCCATGTAGCCCCACAGTGAGAATGTGCGCTCAGACAACCTGCCGATATAAAGTATGTTAGACTCTTGATAGGCTACAATACCATTATTTAGAAATTATAACTAGGAAATTAATAGGAACAGAAGGTCAACTCCAAACAGCTATGGTAGACCTAACTCACAGGCAGACTTATGAGTTGCGTGATCTTTGAAAAATAATAATAAATCAATGTTTCCACATAGTTACAGTCGGTCGTAATTTCTGCCAGACGCTTCGAAGTATGCACAAAATTTAAAGTACTCATAGTGCAGCTTTGACAGGGTAGATTCGTCTCTCGGAGCTCTTCGACCAATGAAATTGCAGAAAAATCTATCACGTGACCTAAAACCATCAATTGCCTCGTGCGTACGCACGTATGCGGGCACCTCGTACAAGAAATTTGTACGAAAGTCATGTTAAAAACCACGATTTGTACGAAACAGGTTACCTGCATGCGTGCAATGCACACGCGTGAAGCAGCGGACGTGACGGCTTTCAATGGTCAAAGAGACTCGGGAGACACGCATCGACAATACAGAAGACAGACAAAGAATGTACCTTTATATAATTATGTATAATTAATAAAATAAATGATTTAAAAAAGTGCTGTGTTCCTGAGATACCTGAGATCCCGCCTGTCTTTCTCGCAGTTGCCTACAAACGTGCCGTATTGACACGCATGCGCGTGGTCGTGCAACGTTAATAGAAACCGCTCGTTGAACTGGAAAGCCTGTGAGGAGATATTTATTAAATAATAATATACATAGTGGGTCACAAGCATTCGAAACTGGCGTGATTATATGGATTATATCGAAAGAAGCTCGTAAAAATGTAATTTCACGAGTAATGAAAATGTCAATGAGAATTTCAAAAAATGGTGTTTGCCAAATGGCACTCTACTAATACATAATATAAAAATGAATATTTATTTCCCTTAGTCACGGTATCACGCGTGAACGGCTAGACCGATTTGGCTGAAAATTGATGGGAGGTAGCTTAGAACTAGGAGACGTTCATAGGATAATTTTTATCCTGCCATGGGGACGAAGTAAGCCACAGGCGAAGCCGCGGGAGACGGATAGTTATATTTAAATTTTGATTAAATTTCAGTTAGTAATTTTCATTCGGGTTTCAATAGTGGGAATGAGGGTGAATTTGAAGGAAATGTGTATATACCTCAGGTCTCTGCCTCAACAGTTGCCAGGTGCAGTCGAGGAGTTGCGTGAACACGGGCGAGCGCTCGCGTCCGTCGCACGCGATGTGTCCGCACCGGTGAGTGAACTTGTGACCGAACGAGAGCCAGTCCTTCTCTATTAGCGCCTGCAAATAACTTCACATAAGCAATCTGAAATACTATACAGGATGGAACATGGCGATGACAGATTGACGAAATGTACCTACTTTAAATAATGTAGATAAACAATTTTGAAACGGTCGATTTTGACCGGAATTTCACTGGTAAGTATGAAGCTTATATTACAAAGGTTTCACTAGGCTTTAATTTTAGAAAAGAATTAGGGACCCATTTATTTTTCGTGCGGAAATCCTAATGGATACCTCCTCCGCGGACAGCGACTAAAACCACACGCCGTCTAGGGTCTTCTGGCGCCGGGATTTAAGATGGCCCAGAGGGCATAATATCCCTCGACCCCGCCTTGAACTGAGCCATCTCCGGGTTCGAGATGGCACCCTCGGGTTTGTGAAGCACGCAAAAGAATTAAAACCCCTTAAATCTAAAGTCACGCGGGCAGAGCTGCGGGCATAGGCTAGTCCTACTAATATTATAAATGCGAAAGTTTGTAAGAATGTATGTCTGGATGTCTGGATGTCTGGATGTCTGGATGTCTGGATGTATGGATGTCTGGATGTATGTTTGTTACTCTGCCACACAAAAACGGCTTAATGGATCTGGCTAAAATTTGGTACAGAGATAGATTATAGTCTGGAATAACATATAGGCTACTTTTTATACAAGCTAATATCGCGGCTCCGCTCGCAAAGTCGATCGGTCGGGATTTCTAGATATATCTTTGTTACTCTTTCACGTAAAAACGGCTGAATAGATCTGACTGAAATTTGGTAACGAGATAGATTAAAGTGTGGAATAACATATAGGCTACTTTTTATACAAGCTAATACCCGCGACTCCGCTCACGGAGTCGATCAGTCGACCCACAGAGTAGATCAGTCGGGATGTCTAGATGTATGTTTGTTACTCTTTCACGCAAAAACGGCTGAATAGATCGGGTTGAAATTTGGTATAGAGATAGATTATAGTCTGGAATAACATATAGGCTACTTTTTATACAAGCTAATACCGTGGCTCCGCTCGCAAAGTCGATCGGTCGGGATGTCCAAATATTATGTTTGTTGCTATTTCACGTAAAAACGGCTGAATAGATCTGGCTGAAATTTGGTACCGAGATAGAGTGTAGTGTGAAATAACATATAGGCTAATTTGTATACAAGCTAATACCCGCGGCTTCGCCCATGGAGTTGATCAGTCGGGATATCTGGATGTATGTTTGTTACTCTTTCACGTAAAAACGGCTGAATAGATCAGGTTGAAATTTGGTACAGAGATAGATTATAGCCTGGATTAATATATAGGCTACTTTTTATACAAGCTAATACCCGCGGCTCTGCCCGTGGGAGTCGATTGTTTGGTAATCGTTTTTTGGTCATATCCCCGGTTCTACTTAACCAAATGCAATCAAACATACGGCAGATTTTATGTAAAACCAAGACCTTTCTAATGAAAAGGCGGCATCAAAATTTGTTCAGCAGTTTTTGCGTCCATCACGAACAAACAGACAAGGATTGCAAAAAAATAGATATTTGTGGTCAACATAACCAAGTCTTTTTTTTTCAAATATCGATTATTACAACTAAAAGTACTGTTATAAAGGGATATGATGTCCACACTGTCGCCTTAGGTGAACCCTGTAAAGATGGTGTAAGGTGAAACCAATAAATAAGGAAAAAAAAACTTTTGGTCATATCTCCAAATTTTAGGTCTGACCAAGAAAACCGCACTGAAATCCGTTTAGTACTTTTTATCCGAAAGGTTTTGGCTAGACGGTGGAGACCAGTGGAGTGGAGAGTGGAGCGGAGTGGGGAGTGGTGTTGAGAGTGGAGTGGGGAGTGGTATAGAGAGTGGAGTGGAAAGTGGAGTGGAAAGTGGAGTGGAGAGTGGAGTGGAGTGGAGATTGAAGTGAAGAATGGAATGTAGAGTGGAGTCGGGAGAGGGGATTGGACAGTAGAGTGGAGGTGGAGAGTGGAGTGGAGTGTGGAGTGGAGAGTGGAGTGAACAGTGGAGTGGAGTGTGGAGTAGAGAGTGGAGTGAACAGCGTAGTGGAAAGTCGAGTGGAGAGTCGTTTCATTCAAATAGACTTGGTGGCAATACCGAATTCCACGCGGGCGAAGCCGCGGGCGGAAGCTAGTGTAATAATAAGACAGTAATGGTGTAGTGGGGCACGCTCACGCGCCCTCTAGTGGTGTAGTGGCGTACCTGGTAGCCGTTGATGGTGCGGTAGTGCGGCTCGAGGCAGAGCGCGGCGAGCGAGCACACCTGCGCCGTGCGGTCCCAGCCGTCGCTGCAGTGCACGCACACGCTCACGCGCCCTCTAGTGGTGTAGTGGCGTACCTGGTAGCCGTTGATGGTGCGGTAGTGCGGCTCGAGGCAGAGCGCGGCGAGCGAGCACACCTGCGCCGTGCGGTCCCAGCCGTCGCTGCAGTGCACGCACACGCTCACGCGCCCTCTAGTGGTGTAGTGGCGTACCTGGTAGCCGTTGATGGTGCGGTAGTGCGGCTCGAGGCAGAGCGCGGCGAGCGAGCACACCTGCGCCGTGCGGTCCCAGCCGTCGCTGCAGTGCACGCACACGCTCACGCGCCCTCTAGTGGTGTAGTGGCGTACCTGGTAGCCGTTGATGGTGCGGTAGTGCGGCTCGAGGCAGAGCGCGGCGAGCGAGCACACCTGCGCCGTGCGGTCCCAGCCGTCGCTGCAGTGCACGCACACGCTCACGCGCCCTCTAGTGGTGTAGTGGCGTACCTGGTAGCCGTTGATGGTGCGGTAGTGCGGCTCGAGGCAGAGCGCGGCGAGCGAGCACACCTGCGCCGTGCGGTCCCAGCCGTCGCTGCAGTGCACGCACACGCTCACGCGCCCTCTAGTGGTGTAGTGGCGTACCTGGTAGCCGTTGATGGTGCGGTAGTGCGGCTCGAGGCAGAGCGCGGCGAGCGAGCACACCTGCGCCGTGCGGTCCCAGCCGTCGCTGCAGTGCACGCACACGCTCACGCGCCCTCTAGTGGTGTAGTGGCGTACCTGGTAGCCGTTGATGGTGCGGTAGTGCGGCTCGAGGCAGAGCGCGGCGAGCGAGCACACCTGCGCCGTGCGGTCCCAGCCGTCGCTGCAGTGCACGCACACGCTCACGCGCCCTCTAGTGGTGTAGTGGCGTACCTGGTAGCCGTTGATGGTGCGGTAGTGCGGCTCGAGGCAGAGCGCGGCGAGCGAGCACACCTGCGCCGTGCGGTCCCAGCCGTCGCTGCAGTGCACGCACACGCTCACGCGCCCTCTAGTGGTGTAGTGGCGTACCTGGTAGCCGTTGATGGTGCGGTAGTGCGGCTCGAGGCAGAGCGCGGCGAGCGAGCACACCTGCGCCGTGCGGTCCCAGCCGTCGCTGCAGTGCACGCACACGCTCACGCGCCCTCTAGTGGTGTAGTGGCGTACCTGGTAGCCGTTGATGGTGCGGTAGTGCGGCTCGAGGCAGAGCGCGGCGAGCGAGCACACCTGCGCCGTGCGGTCCCAGCCGTCGCTGCAGTGCACGCACACGCTCACGCGCCCTCTAGTGGTGTAGTGGCGTACCTGGTAGCCGTTGATGGTGCGGTAGTGCGGCTCGAGGCAGAGCGCGGCGAGCGAGCACACCTGCGCCGTGCGGTCCCAGCCGTCGCTGCAGTGCACGCACACGCTCACGCGCCCTCTAGTGGTGTAGTGGCGTACCTGGTAGCCGTTGATGGTGCGGTAGTGCGGCTCGAGGCAGAGCGCGGCGAGCGAGCACACCTGCGCCGTGCGGTCCCAGCCGTCGCTGCAGTGCACGCACACGCTCACGCGCCCTCTAGTGGTGTAGTGGCGTACCTGGTAGCCGTTGATGGTGCGGTAGTGCGGCTCGAGGCAGAGCGCGGCGAGCGAGCACACCTGCGCCGTGCGGTCCCAGCCGTCGCTGCAGTGCACGCACACGCTCACGCCGCCCTCCAGCGCGCCCGCGATCCACCACGACGTGTCCAGGATCGACCTGCGCACGGGCACACAGTCACACACACCGCGTCACCTAACCACCGATACCATACCGCCACTACACTCTAGGTCGGCGTCACTGCCTACGACGGCGACGGACGGTAATATTTTGTTTCTCAGTATACAATTTTTTGAGAAAGATGATTAGCATGTGGTTTGATTCATAGCTAATTTCTAGTACCTTTCATACTTTTCTAAAATATGTTTTACTCTAGAATTCATCAATAGGAGAAAAAAATCTTCAGCCCGCAGGCCAGAGTTTGCCGACTCCTGCTCTGAAGATTATATTTCACCGGGACACCATGGCGGCGCAACCAATCGCCGCGACCAACAAAATGTATACATTGGTTGTGCAACCAAACGGACACCAGAGTAACGCTCTATTGAACTGAATACATTTTATTGGTCGCGGCGACTGGTGTCCCGGTGAAATATAGCCGTTAATCATGGTATAGTACTTCACCAGGCATGATGACTTACTTGATATGTTTTAACCAGCCCGAGGACTCTAACCCACTGAGGAACGATGACATTGTTGGCGAGTTCTGATCACATGCTGAAATATATACAAACACTATTAAATTATATTATCTACCTCAAAGTATTACAAGACTGTAAATTAATAAGTCCTTCAAGAATAATTACGCAAAATACTATTCGAGGTATATTAGGCGAGGGGAGAGATCAGATCCTCAATAATGCATCGGGTCGCCAGCGCTAGCGATTTTAGGTTAGACCAGATTCCCCGGACCACATGGCTGACTCGAGAGACGGTGCGGTTTTAGTCGGATCATTCCGATATACCCACCACACCGCTAGCTCCGGTGGAGTGAAGCCTGAGGGCGTTACCGCACGTAAATAGTTTGGAGCGGGTTGGAGATGGGATTAGGGAGATGGGGTTTGTTGGGGGGATAACTGCCTGTATAAAAAACTAACGTACTCTCCACAACTTTTTGAAGACTCTTCCTCATGACGTGGATGTTGCCGATGCCCATAAACTGAAACTTGATGTTCTCGTAGAAGGCTTCGTTCTCATAGCCTTTGCCCGCAGCACGATTTACCATTGCGTTGATCTAAAAATATGTTAACAAATTGGATATTTTAGTTCGTGATTTTCGGGTGAAAAAAGACGACCCAAATAATTATGTTACTTACCCTAGGCCGTGTGTCCACCACATACATATAACCACAGTTTGGGTTTGCTCGCCTTATCAGATCAAGCATCTGTTCATCTTCCATACATCTGAAATTAAAATCTAGTTGTAATATTAAAAAAGAAACAAAATAATATTTACTAAAAAAGATGGAGATGGATTAATTTAAAAGACAAAAATAGATAGATAGATAGATAGATAACTCTTTATTTTACACCAGAAGTTTACAGGGAAAACAAACAGGTAGTATATAACAGTAGATTGTACAATGGGCGGCTTTATCGCTAAATGAGATTTCTTCCAGGCAACCTTAATAGGTATGCGTTAGACTTCGTACGACGTTGAAGTTGGTGCCGAAACACGGCATAATAAAAATTCAGTATCATTCGCAGCACCGACTTCAACAGAAAAATCTAACGCGTATTTTTGTGCTTTGAATTACCTAAATAATTCAGATATTTTTCCGTTTCTCTTCTTATTGTTTTTTTTTTTTGTAATTTAAGTCGTTTTTATTTTTTCGTTTTAGTTGGCAGTAAAGGAATCTCGTGAAGTATGAAAGGACAGAAACAGATGGCGGGCTGTGGTCTGACAACACCGGAGGAAAAAGGCGTGAGTATAGTACCTGGCAGAGAAGCCACTAAGCGGTTGGCTGCACCTAGCGATGGCTGCTTTATTGTGATGTAAGTAAGCGAGAACTGGGAGGCGACCTCGCGACCTGAAGCTCGCACTGCCGAGGAGCACTGCAGTAGAAGCGCGGGCCGGCACGTACACCGCACTCGGGTATGTATCACATAGCTGCGAAAACAAACATGATTATAATAGTTGCACTGTGACTGTACGAGCCTCGTACATTGCTCCACATTTATATACTACTTCTCAGAAAAATCGAAACACTTCAGGGCCCGTAGACATCCTCACACTGCCTGGTGTTAATCGCAGCGATGGTGCAGAGTGCGGACGCGTGGTCGGCCGCCGCCTCCTTCTGCGAGCAAGTGATGCTTGAGAAGGGTTCGAGTGAGGCTGCACTGAGCTCTCCCGAACGGCGGCGGGCGCGGACGCCGTAGGCGTCGGAGGTCTAACGACCTCCGTCCTCCATGATCGCTGGCCTGGGGGTGACAGGTGGAGCCGCCTGTCACCCTAGCAGAAGCAGGCCGAGGCGGCGGCGCGCGAAAGCGCGCCCTAGTGTGATTGGTCGACATAATCGTTTCTATTCCTTAGCGATTTAGACTTTTGACACTTGTCTACGGGCCTATTTTTATGATATCTGAAAACAATACAGTCATTTTGGGTAACTTTGAACATTTTTAACGGATTATTAATGTTTACTCTCTGATTATATTTATTACATCTTTATTTTATAGAATAAATAGTGTTCTTTTGAGTTGGTTTATGTTTCTAAACCCACAAATTTATGGAAAAAACACAAAGACTACCCAAAATTTGCCCCAAAACTCACATTCAAAGTTAGCACGAGTTTTGGGTAACTTTGAATATATATTTTTTTGGATTTTAAAACCTTTATTATTCAAACATTTTAAGATTTGGATAAAATTGAATGATGTATTCTTGTAAAAAAAAGTCCAATCTATGAAAATCATGACTAACTTGACGTACCTACCTGCGAAAAATAGCGAGGTCTTGCCATATGAAACAAGGCGGACCAATTTGGTGGAAAAAAAAAACATTGTTATTTTTATATTTTCTAATAAAGTAAGATAAGTAGGAACATAGTGCACAACATAATAAATTATATGTTTATTTAGTTATCAGATGAGATCAAAATCGTAATGAATGCTAATAATTTTTCTGGACATTTTATTTTTTAAAGAAATCTAATCACCCCTTTTCATGAACAAAATGTCATCGTCAATACGAATTTTTCCACCTTTTTAGGGTCAAATGGCAAAAAACAGAACCCTTATAGATTCGTCATGTCTGTCTGTCTGTCTGTCCGTCCGTCCGGCCATCCGTCCGTCCGTCTGTCCGTCCGTATGTTACACACCCATTTTTCTCCGAAACTATAAGGCCTATGCGGTTGAAACTTGACGTTGCGTTATTATGCGTTAAATAGACGTATTCTGTGAACCACATTAAGAATTTCACACAAAAATAGAAAAAAGCTATCAATTTTAGGGCTCCTCATACTTAGAACTGAAACTTTTTATAAGACACGAATAACTTTGAACCATTCAATGTTACCCAAATCACTTCGATTTTGATCGTCGTTACAACTTTATCAGTTTTAGACAATTTATGTGACACCATGTACGGACAGCGATTTAAAAATAATATTTTTTTAGTAGATTTTGAAGATAAACACCAAACATACCTGTTTACAGCAAGTTTTGTACAAATAATTCCGATATTAAATTCAACTAACAAACACTGCTGAAAACTTCACTCGAAAAAGACGGTTAAATTACAAAATTATGACTTTGAAAGCTTAATGTTTTACGTTACGTTTGTTAAAAAACATTATGGCGATCCGTTTAGGCAGTTATAATATTGAAACAATAAAACATTTGCATCAAATAAATTTTTGAATCTTTTTCACAACTTTATTCAAAGTTACACTGCGATTCAATGTTACCCAAAATGACCGTACACAAATTATTTATTTTTTAATTTAGAACATTATAATGTAGAACAAGAAAACCTCATTATTATGTACCATTAAACGACATTTGACATTATGTATATTCTTAAATACACTTACACATTTTTCTGATAATCCTTAGAAAACATAAACTTGCAAGGTGTTTCGATTTTTCTAATGAGAAGTGTATTTGTTAACACTGCACTATTATGTATAATCATTATTTATATCATCATCAAGTAGGTAACTACACTTACTATAAATATTATAAACGCGAAACTTTGTAAGTATGGATTGATGAATTTCACAATGTCATCTAGACCCAAACTGAGCAGAACTTGTCATATGGGTTCTAGAAGAGGAAATGTACCTCATAATCCTTATTGGCGGTGCAGAGTACCCATTGGTCATTGGGCACATTCATCCTCTGATACTCTGTCTGTATGTCGAAGAAATTCCATCCCGCTGACTTTGGCAGGTCGTCAGGAGTCGATTTATAGTGGAAACAGTACAACTCGTCAATATGTACTGAAAAATAAATTTAGGTTTTTTACTTAATGCGTTTAATGACAGTAGAGGAAGCTCGGGTATTATGTATGCTAATGTAGGTATGTATGTATCAAACTCAAAATTTTGAGGAATTTAAAAAACAAATAATAGACACCTTTACCTAGTGACAGGTTAAACTAAAAAAATGTGTTTTATTTTTTAAATCTGTACTGTAATACTACTAAGGATTAAATTATCTTAATTCTCGTGAATTCTACTTATTTGCCTGAGGCGATGGCGCGCGAATACGCCACTAACCCCCGGAAAAGGGAGGGGGTTGGCCTCTTTTCCGGGGTTAAGACGGGGTTAAGCTTTGTCGAAACCAGAGATGGTCCAGGTCAGCTCGAGTGCAGATAAATGCCTTTCTCACGGAAACCACTCCACTGCCGACGAGGGTGGTATCACCACCGTGTACTTATTTGCAAAAATACTTAAGTGACGATATTTTTCTTTTGTATAGTTACCTGGTTGGCTCAATCTGAGTAGTGTTTGATGCATCTCATGGCAGTCCCTCTCGCGGGGAATGACGAAGAACACTGACTGAAAGGTTTTGGTGCGCACCAAGAGTGGGGAGCCCGTCGTCGTGATCGGAAGCCGCTCCACTGATGATATGTGCATTAGCAAAATCTGGAAGCAAGAGTATAAGTAGCATTAAATAGTTAGGAAAAGTGCGACTACGAACACCGTGACACGATATTTTTACATAGGTGCAGTCAGCATCAAATTGATCTTGACCTACAAAGTGTTCAAAATGATATGCACACTCACAAATTCAAAAATATCTTAGCAATCAGTGTTCAAATAATTGATGTAGGCATCCAGGATGGTCAAAACAACAATCGGTTTTCCATAATTGTGTAAGCGGTTTAGTCATGCTACAATTTAATTTAAGCACAATCGTGACCAGCAATTTGATTAGTATTTTTATAATAGGCATGAATTTATAAGTACAGATTGCATTGCAGCAATTGCAATTTGTACTTATAAATTCATGTCTAAAAATACTTATCAAATTGCTGGTCAGGAATCTGATTAAATTAAACTCTAGCAGTACTCACACCTAAGTAAATAAATGAATTGTCGCTGATTGTGAAAGTGTTTTCTTATTTTTAATTCGGTTAAATGAAGATGTTAAATAAAGATATAAGTTGCACTTACCCATGTTTCTTTTCTCATCTCATGGTCGACGAAGATCAGGTGTGTCGTAGCAAAATACAATGTACCCTTTGACGGATTTCGCAAATTGTATTTGTCGAGTAGTTGCACATTCTCCAACTGTAAAATAGAATAAAAGACGTTAATTGAAATGAAAAATGCTATAGGATCGTGTATAGAAGTAGAAGGAACTTTCTGAATCGAACTTTCTTCTTATAAAAGAAGAAATGAAGAAATCCCCACTCATGCGCACGATTTTGCCGACCCCTTTATTATGCGTACAGCTTAGTAGGAATGGTAAGAAGTGTGCAGTAGAATTCATGTGGAGCAAGTTCATTGGAGAAAGCTCGTGTACGGATAGAAACAGATGGTGGGCTGTTGTATCTGCCAACCCCAAAGGGAAAAAGGCGTGAGTATTTATATGTATGTAGGTATGTATAATTGCTCCAACTTTGAGAGGAAATCATTTATCTGAGCCTATTCATCTTGATATGTATCCTGACATAGTCCTTTGAGAGAAACCGAACTCCTAACTTAACTTATATATACTTCTAAATCACACGGAGATAATTATGTGCGTTCCCTGAAGTACAAAAAAGTTTGAATGTGAACACTGCGTAAGTAGCTGACTGAAGTAGACCACTCTGACCTCAATATTATGAACTTAATACATTTGTTTTTTTTTTAAGTAGCTAAGTTGTTCCTTAATAACCTTCGTGAAACTTGGGCGAGAGAGACATTTACCTCATCGAAGTTTCTTATCTTATGATAAATTTTGTGAAAATGTTTGGATATTTTTTTACTCCATCACGCTGTAACTGGAGAATAGATCTGGCTGATATTTGCTACAGGGATAGATTATAGTCTGGAATAACACATAGGCTATTGTCTCTGCAATATAATTATGTTCCCATGGGAAGTAAGAACAGGATAAGAGTTCCGCGGGGGAAGCGAAGGAAGTTACAGAAGCTTATCATCATCACGTTGAACACACTTTTCGTCGGTGGAGATGGGTGGAGACTCGCCTTTATCGAATTACCCAAAACGCATATTATAAGGGATGTGACAGGATGTCAGAATTATGACGTTAATTGGATATCAAATACCAGATGTTTGTCGACTTAGGACGCGAGGACACGTCACGTAAGATATCATTATTGACATTATCTAGTTCTATTATTCCGGCCATATTATTTTCATAGTTGTATAATACGTTTCAGCATACTGTTTCTTATGAGGCCTAGTTTTACATACCTAATTAACAGAACAGTCAAATGGTTTAAGCAAACTAAATAACCCCATTCGAGGGGCTCACGCCACACCAAAGTGCCACTCTCTACATTCTGGCCAGACCCTATCATCACAGTAATCACATCACAAATTCATGTACTGTTATTCGAATGTTACACTCTAACAAAATTCTAAATTGATACGGCAATTTAGAGTTTGGTTTAATTCGAGTCCCCAGATTTGTTTACGAATGAAGCTAATAAAATATCGTGTTACAATTTATAACCAGCCTTTTGTGTGCACATATTTCAAATAAGATTGATATAAATACAGTAAAAGGGCTACTAAATCAACGCTCGCAGCCAATTCAAGATTATTTTCATAACTTTTACCAGATTCCAATTAAGTATAAATCGCGGTTCCGTTCCGTGTTTTTTTATGACAGGTATGCCCCAAGGGTAGCCGTAAGGGATGTAATATTATTACGGACATGGTTCTTGTGAATTTTTTAGGAAATGTTTTTTAAGGTAAGTATACAAAAATATACAAAAGCTTTATATGGCAGGTGTTTTATAAAAATAACATCCACAAGCTCGGATACATGTAGGTACTAAAACTGTAACATGAAACGAACCCTTTCATATGCCCCGGAGACTGGATAAACCTCCAAAAACCAGATACTTTAAGAAAAGAACATAGTGCGATTCTTGTTCCCAAGACATCTCCTATATTCCGTAGTATAATTTACCTTTGGCGTCTTTCTCCTGCCCTATTTTATTATCTAAATTACGATGAATTATCTCTACACACATAATATCTGAAGCCATTTCCTATTAACTAAAAGGCACGACACTATGACTCTACCATTTTAGGAGAGTTTTGCCAAAACGATATACCTAACCTTACTTTTATTCTTAGTTAAAGGCAAGTATATCATACTTCTTAATTATTTCATTTAACGCAACTTAGGTATTTCAACAAAACTTCCATTCCCTAGTTTTTTGCGTAAATCGCGAACAAACAGATAAACAAATAAATATTTTCGTACTCAGAATTTTTTAAATTTTTTAATCTCAAGATTTTTTAAATTATTTCCAATTTACAGACATAGCTATTCTACCATTTTAATAATAATAACGCACTTATCACTTATCTACTGTAGCTGAGTGTTAGAATCTATATTATAATATGAGAAAGATCAACCTACAGTAGTGACCTTTTAGTTAATAGGTTTGTTTACAAGCAAATTCGGGTTGGCTGTTAGTTTTTGGTTAAACCTTTTTATGGTTGTATGTGGTATATCAATTTTCTACGAAGGGACTGCTATCCATTTACCGTAAAAAAGGATTGAAACTTTCAGGCTCTATATACTTTTCGGAAACATTTACATATAGGTAAGTATAGTCAAGACCGTAGGCGTACACTCTAAAAGCCTTAAAAGCAATGCCTTTTTGTAGGTAGCGAGCATAAAATTAACACAAAATTTGAGCCTACGTTAAATAAATTTTCTGGTTTTTTGGTTATACTTAATATTATATTGGGGTGAGGGCGAATTGGCAACCCAGTAAACGTCGAGTTAGGCGTACGTATGTTAAATAGATCGAAAACGTTCTAGAGAAAGGCCAGTAAAACAAGCCACTGTCATGCCACTGACACTTCAAAAAATACCATTTAATTTTGGACTTTATTGTTATAAGTTTAAAATCTAAAATTAAATGATATTTTGTAGAGCGAATAAAACACTTTAATGAATTCTTTTCATTTGATTTTAGACTTTAACTGTATAACGGTAAAGTCTACAAGTAAATAGCATTTTTAGAGTGTCAGTGGCATGACAGTGGTTTGCCTTTAGCAGAATCTCTAGCCCTGTCCCCCAGGGTGACACCTGGGAATTGTCTTCCCAGTTGTCACCGAGGTGACAATTTGGGCCGACTGTTCCCTTTGAAAGCTGACTAGAGGGGACAAATGGGAAGTCTGTTTCTCATTTTTCACCGGGGGGAAGTTTCACCTTAAATTTCAAAGATGGGTAATTGCAATGTAAGAGCAAATGACAAAAATGATAAAACCGCGGTCAAATCCAACAAATATCCGATAATATTATCAAGTTTCATTAATCGTTAAACTTTAAATGAAACTTGAAACTACAGGTAAATTGATCGAAGTCTTCATCTTCTTTTCATTGCAATTATTTATACTAGAGTAATCCGACCAAGTACTTTTAAGATAACATCGACGTAATGACTAAACGAAAGTAAATTACAAAAGCAAAGTGAGAGTAAGCTCAAGTTTCGCAGTGAGGCATCTACGCCAGGACTATTAAGTAATCTGTGGCTAAGCTTTCATTAATCCATCCGTGACCGACCATCTGTGTAATTCGTTCAGAAAGTCGAACGAAAGAAGTGGCTTTCGTGCCTTTTAATTATAAATAATCTGTCTCTGTTTCGCATGGGTGAATTTTGATTTAACGTTCTTCTTCGTGAACGAAGTTTTTGACTTTAGATCACGTAACATTGTTTTCATACTTAGGTACTATACAAAAGTTTAAATAGAATGTAGGCACTGTACATACCTAAAAACATTTGAAATACCTCAGGGGTAGGTACCCCCTGGAGGAAAGGGGTACCCCGTGAGGGTACCTACCCCTTTTAATATTATAAACGCGAACGAAGTGAGTATGTATGTATAGATGTGTGTTAGTGTTACTTTTTCACGCAAAACGGCTTAACGAATTTGGCTGAAATAACAGGGATATCTGGTATAACAATAGGCTACTTTGCATCCCTAGAATAGGTACATATGGAAAGCGGTAACGGCACCCGAATTCTACGAGGGTGAAGCCGCGGGCAAAGTTAATGTGAATTGAATTAGGTTTTAGGAAGTGCCATGAACAATCAGCACATTTTTATTGACTGTCTTCTGTCTATATTATACCGAAACAATATTTTAATCATAAATTGGTAAGAATGCCGAGTAAAATAGAATGAAAGTCGTCCTCAAGTTCGGTGATGTGAACAATACCAGTCCGAAAAGTATTACAAACTTATTCTACAAACTGAATAAATTATTGTTTTCAGGAGAAGGGCCAGCCTGTGTCACTTTGCAATTTAGACATGAATAATTGAAACGCGTTGGAAAATCACGAATCAGTCAAGTGTTGCGCCCTCCCACGCATTTATACATTTTATACCCACACTATAGGCACACTGTTGAGTTACTTTAATTTTTTTTTTACATTTTTGTCAACTATAAATAGCTCAATCTCCTCTGTGAATGATGTGCAAATGCAAATCAACACATTGCATAAATGTTAATGGTCGTTAAAACCCGTATGTGGTTCAGTACTAGGAACAGGCAGGAATAGCTGCCAAATTGCTGTTCCGCTGCGACAATTCCATGATGACTAAGGTAAGGTCAAAACATGAATGAAGGTAGAGAAAAAAAATGCGGCTTGCGTTGAATTTTAAAGAACTCCGATATACAAACTTTACATTACAAGCTCTTATTCTACTTAAATTCTAGCTATAACATCTAGGCCCAAATATGGCTTGCAATTACTCGGTCGCAAAAAGTTAGAGCTCCCATAGAGTTAGGTCATAAATTACGGTTTAGTGTTACGGGCATGTGACTCTTGATAACCTCCTATACATGAACGTTTTAAATGCCGATAAAATTAGTAAGTACATGGTAATTAAAAAGGTATTACCACTCTATTTTTCCTCTATATACCATCACATTCGGTACTAACACTGTCGTTGTTCTGTAAATAAAGCCAAAGTGTCTGTTAATACCTATAGCGCATAATAGTGTAGTGGATAATAATGGCGCGTTGGTGGAGATGTCTTGAATGATGTAAACTTCAATCCTGTGCATGTTCTGCAATCGCTGCTTTGCTAGTTTAGTTAGCTGTTATAAACTGCAGGTAAGTGCAGTTTATAACAGCAAGACATCTTATGACCTTAATACCTTAACGGTCGAAGCAGATTACTTTTTCTTACGGAGACAATCTTATCCGATTCCTTTGAAATAGGGCATGCAGTCTCTCCGCTTACCTCTGAATGCCTACATTTCTTTGTCGAATACTTTCATTGTCCGTTTCTTGATATCCTTTTGTTAGAACCTCCTTAATATATTCAGATTTTGCATATACTATCCATGTATCATGAGGAGAACATCTGATTGAGGAAAAGTAGGTGGCAACACTACGGCTAACATCTGATTGCATTTCGTCCCGTATTTATTTTAATTTATAATTAAATATTTCCATATTTAAGGCTAAAACTCATCACAAAACACAATTATACCATCACAAAAGTGTATTTAGATTAAAACGTGTGTGTATAAAAGTGATATAAATCAGTGAAAATTGCGCTCAGCTGATTTTGTTCACCGGCTAAAGTCAATGACACCGCATATTCGAAGTTATTTGTTTTTGATTTTGTGAACTTTGTCATCTCTTTATTACAGTTTTTCAGTGATTCTTACACAGGTAATATACCAATAACTACTAAATTATCATATTAGTTTATATTTACAGCGTACTCGATCAATTTCGTTTTGAGGTTACATATTTATTTTGTCGGGTACCTGCTGATCAAACTGCCTTTTGGTATTTATTACGCTTTAATTTTATAAAATCACAATGCCAGCCACGCGTAGCATGACTTCTGCACGCCGTGATGAGGCTAAACTAGATAATATTCTTAAAAAACTTGAGCTGACTTTGAAGGAATTAGAAGTATCCAAAGCGCTGGTTGAACAGTTGTACAAAGAAAGAGATGACAATGAAAAGGAGCTACTGGATAGTTTAAATAAATACGACTTGGTAAAAAAGCAGTTGACTGAGCTGCACACTGAGCATAGGTTAGTGTTAGATGAGCGGGACAGATTGCACAATATTGTGGATGGGTTTAGGGAGTGCAGCGACGAGTACGAGCTCGGCCTCAAGCGCATGTCGGTCTTAGAGCAGGAACTGCAAGAAGCCCACGGCCACATTACCCACCTTGAGGCTGAGAAACGTGACACCGTAGTATCCCATACCCACAATTTGTTCCATGAGTTAGTCGGTAGTGTGCCCAGCCTTGTTTCAACTGAACCTAACTTAGATCCCACAATTACTATTGACTTAACAAAGGATGATACCTTAATAGATTATACTTCTAACCCCAAGATGGGCATAGTTGAGTGCAGTAGGAACAAACTTAAGAAATATGTGAAAATTAATAAATATATAAGAAAAACACAGAAACTTATCAAAAGACAAAAATGTATGTACAAAAAAGTCAAGTATATTAAAGAAAGAAGGCAGCTCGGCGATGAGCTTGATATGTATTCCTTATTAATAGAAAATAATATTTCAGATTATAATAATAACATATTAAAGTTAGAAACAGAAATTAGTAATTTAAAAAAAACACTAGACCTAATGACTGTCAAGTATTGTAATGTTAAAAGTGAGTATCAGGAATACATTCTGGCCATGAAGGATCTGATGACTCCTAATTCCACATTACCATCAAAAGATAATTTACTCAGTCCTCATCCAGCCTGTATGTCCTCTCTGACTTCACCCAAAAGCTCTTCACTTGAGCCAAATAAAAAGCCCAGTAGCTCCTATGCGGAACTAAATAATGTACCATCTGAAATAGTGATGTTTTGTGATGAAATGGGGAAATCAATGGGTCAGGTACTAAGTTCATATTTAGAACAAAAGATAATTAACCATTGTATGCCGGGTTTAACTTATTGTACCATTATTGAAAAAATTAAGAATTACCGTTTAAACAGCCACAATACACTTTTAATTCTAGTGGGAGACAGGGGAAATGCAAACAGAAATGAGCTTATTAATTGTTTTGAATCACTGAGCTTATTAAATGTTAAAAATATAATTTTATTCACGCTTCCATATAGCCGTAGCTTGTCACAGGTAGAAAACAATATTAGATATAAGCTCAATCAAACACTGCATACATTGTCATATCATAACCCAAATAAATTCCACTTGATTGATATAAATTTATATTTAGAAAATAAATTATTATTGACAAAAAATAAATTCTATTTGAATAGTTCTTTTAAGAGACAGATAGCATCTTCGCTATCATATTATATTAAATATTCAGCCAAGAACTTGGCTAACCAACCTGCTTTTATTGAGCATAAAAATGACAATGTTTGTCTTGCGACCTTGGAATCTGTTCCAAATAAGAGTGACAATGACAATCATTTAAACTTAACTCTAGGACAATAGAAGAAATCTCTAGCAATTTAATTTTAGCGCCAAAGAATAAATCTATGTACATGAATATTATTCACCAAAATATTGCTGGCTTTTCTGGCAAAGAGTTAGAACTGGAATTATTTTTAAATGAAATGCATATTCATGTACTTTGCTTAACTGAACACTGGTTAGAAGAACATGAACTGTTAGTTAATATTGATAATTTTAAAATCATTAGTTCGTTTACTAGAGATTCCGCTATAAGAGGTGGATCATTAATTTTGATTAATGACAATTTAAAATCTAAAGAAAGAAAAGATATAGTAGCACTCTCAAGTGAGCGAAATATTGAAATATCATGTGCAGAGCTCGAGCAATTCATTATTGTTAGCGTCTATAGACCTCCCTCTGGAGATTGCCACCTGTTCTTATCTATTATGGAAGATATCTTAAAAAAAATATGTAAATGTAAGAAGTCGGTAGTTGTATGTGGCGATTTTAATATTGATATTTTAGAAAACACTCAGAACGCGGTAAGGTTCCTCAATCTTTTTAAATCCTTTAACTTACAAAATCTCTTTTGTGAACCAACTCGCACTACATCCACAACAGCTACCTGCTTGGACAATATTTTTACTGACGGCAATGTAAGTGAGAAGTCTAAAATAAACTTCATAAAATCAGATCATGAAGGTCAGTTAGCTAGATTTGAGCACCAACATGCTCCATTATCCAAAAATATCGTATGTAGACCAATCACAAATTATCGATTAGAAAAATTTAAAGAAAATATTGACAATAAAGTGCCTCTTTTGGAGCCGCGTAATGATGTGAACCCGAATGATCTTTACAAAGATCTGTTCGGAGTGATCCAATACGAATTTGATAATATTTTCACTAAAAAAACAATAAATATTAACCCATTCAAAATTAAATTTAGTGATTGGGCTACGCCTGGAATCCATAAAAGTAGAAAGAAATTGTATGAGTTATACGAAACAAAGGCATGTACAAGCAATCCACAAGTTATTGAACATACTAAAAAGTACTCAAAAATGTTCAAAAAAGTCTGTTCAATAGCCAAATCTAACTATATTCGAGCCAAAATACAAAAATCTGATAATAAAATTAAGGCAACCTGGAATGTTATTAACAAAGAAACCTGTAAAGCAAGGTCACGTGATCGATCCTTCGAATTAAAAATAGATGATAAACACATTAATACTGATGCCGCAGTGGCCAATGCCTTTGAATCCTTTTTCACAAATATTCCTATTACCACTACAAGTAAATTGAATTCTTCAAAAAATGTAGCCGCGTCTCTTCTTGAAACTATTGTTGAAAAATGTAATGTTAATTTTGATTTTCAGTACATTGACCCTGTAACCATTCTTAAAACTTTTAAAGAACTAAATATTAAAAAAACTGAAGATCTTTGGGGCATTTCAACCAATATAATAAAACCAGTAATGCCCACTATTGCGCCTTATCTTGCATTTATATTTAATCAATGTATAGATGATAAACAGTTTCCTACTCTCATGAAGTACAGTAAAATCATTCCGTTATTCAAAGCAGGGGAAAAAAGTGATCCATCAAATTTTCGGCCTATCTCCATACTCCCAGTCCTCAGTAAAATTTTTGAAAAAATAATATTTAACCAACTGCTTTCACATTTTACGTGCAATAAGTTACTTCATGATAAACAATTTGGTTTCACTAAAGGTAGAAACACAACGGATGCAGGCGTTGCACTCATTAAACATATATTTGATGCTTGGGAGGAGAAGCAGGATGCCATCGGTATCTTCTGTGATCTTTCGAAAGCTTTTGATTGTGTTGATCACGAGACTTTGTTATTAAAATTAGGTCACTATGGTGTTTCGAACGGTTCACTTAGCTTGCTTGAGTCTTACCTCACTGGCAGAGTACAAAAAGTCAACATTAATGGCACCAATTCATCTGGTGCCCCATTAGTCATGGGAGTACCCCAGGGCTCGATACTAGGACCCCTTTTATTCTTGATATATGTAAATGATCTTCCTTACTTCACTGAAAATCTTTGTGAAATAGTATTATTTGCTGATGACACATCATTAATTTTTAAAACTAACAGGCAAAAGCTAGTATTTGACGATGTAAATAATATTCTCTCTGAAATATTGTATTGGTTCACAAGTAATAACCTGCTACTCAATGCTAAGAAAACAAAATGTGTAAAGTTTACGATGCCTAATGTAAAACAGGTAGATACTCATATTGTAATGAACGATGAAACTGTTCAAATAGTCGATACCACAGTTTTTCTTGGAATCACTCTAGATAGTAAACTGCAATGGGGTTCTCATATCACAGCCTTAGCAGGAAGACTCAGCTCAGCAGCCTATGCGGTTAGAAAAATAAGATCACTAACTGATGA
This sequence comes from Lithosia quadra, assembly GCA_963576445.1. Lineage (NCBI taxonomy): Eukaryota > Metazoa > Arthropoda > Insecta > Lepidoptera > Erebidae > Lithosia > Lithosia quadra. The sequence continues at coordinate 6,042,818 of OY754892.1, forward strand.
GGAAACGGCACGATTAGTTTATTTTAGCTACTTTCATAGCGTAATGTCGTATGGTCTGATGCTGTGGGGCTCAGCTGCAGATATTGAGACCATTTTCATATTACAAAAACGAGCGATACGAGCTATCTATGGCCTCAGACCCCTTGACTCGCTGAGAGAACTATTTAAAGAAATTAATATTTTAACAGTTGCTTCTCAATACATTTACGATAATATCTTATATGTACGCAAAAATCTAGATCTCTTCCAAAAAAAATCGGACGTTCACAATTATAATACGAGAAATAAGAATAAACTTGTAGTGCCAATGCTAAGGCTTCATAAGGTTGGTAATTCGTTTGTAGGTAACTGGATAAAAATGTTCAATAAAATTCCTCAGGATCTGGTTGACATGCCACTTAATAAGTTTAAAATTGAAGTAAAAAATTGTTTAATGAAAAAAGGTTATTATAAATTAAATGAATATTTTGATGATAAAAATGCATGGTCATCCTAATCTCTTGCTCGCTCGCACTTTAAAAATTGTATTAAATAAAAACATAAAAAAAAATATAAAAATAAATAATGGATAATCGTGTTCACTGAGTTTCTTGCTGGTATCTTCTCAGTAGAACCAACATACTGAACCAGCGAAAGAATCATTTTCTAATGATTATTATTTATTGTATTTATATTTCTTGACATATTTTTTTTCTTACTGTAAATTTTTGACGTTCATATGTGCTCCTTGTGTGCCTAAATTGAATAAATGAAATTGATTCTTTGATTCTTTGATTCTTTGATTCTTTGATTCTACGGCTAGGTACATACGGTTGAAACGACGGTAGTGCATGAATACTATACCATTAATTCCTACTATTGTCATATATAATGTACCCGCATATAATACTTATCACCATACCGCTAAAGTATTACAATCTCTGTAACACGCTCCAGTCTCATAATACTAGTTTCAAAACTAAATGCAAATTCAGGTAAAGTTTTCGGATAACGAATTCAGTTTGACTGTAACAAATAATTTATTTGCCAGCCTTGTGAAAACTTCTATAACAAGTAATTTCCTTTATAGATATCTTCTCTTATAGATTTTAGACGAACAAGGTAAAAGTTGCGTAAGAGAGTTAAATTAATAACATGGTTTTTCCGTTTTACTCACTGCGTTATGGTTGGGAGTAAAATGATAAGAAATATCAGGTCCGCGAGCCAACAACTTGCATGACCAATTTCCCCTCAGATGATAACTCATGAAATAGCTTGTGGACTAATAATCAATTGGTTAAAAATCCAGTATATGCGCGAAACTGAAACCAATAGATTGAGCCAATGGGTCGTACCTTGTTATGTTCACTGGTGAAATTTTGCCTTAGTAGGTACATATAATCCTTAATTCGTTTACCTACTCATACATACATAAAATTACGCCTTTTTTCCATTGGGGTAGGCAGAGACTACATCTTTCCACTTACTACCATCTTGGCATAAGCCTTTCGCATAGTATAATTTCATAATTGTTTTCATATATGCACACCGGTTGCGGGTACTTTAACTACTCAAGAATTCATAGGAATAATTAAAAATTAAAAAACTATGATCTACGAATTCCGAGATATCAAAGGAGGAACCCTATTACTTATAAAGGTCATGTAGATTAAAGATCTACATCACAAGGCACTAGCCATTATCCTTTTGTGTTATGGGAACGGTTCCCTTATCGGCGTTAAGGTTCTGACAAGGGTAAAATATGTAGGTATTAATATGTTCAAAGGGATATCGTATACAATGCAGAGGTTGAGCCGTCTAATCCTGAACTGTTTGAACATTAGTTATTACATTTTGTATTAGTTATTTACTCCCGACTCTCCCAAGTAATGGATACAGTGCTTCGCGCTTTTAAACTTCGATGTTCAGTAATACAGTCCAGAATGCAGTCACTTGGAAACAAACGCTAAAGAGGACTTTTTTTTTTTTTATATAGGACACGTCAAAATGACTCCACCTCGCCTGATGGTAAGCGAAAGGCAAAGTCTCAGGACTGGGGCCACCACCACATACACCGGTAGTACTACAGTGGCGGCCCTCAGCTTGACGGCCTCATCAAATGCTTTTTCACGCCCCGCTTAAAGGCCCCGGGACTATAGGAGGAAGGAAACACATGCGCTGGTAAAGAATTCCAAGCCTTTATGGTGCGGCAAATAAAAGAGGCACCGAACCGCTTGGTTCTAGATGGAATTGATGCCACCGTGTGCGGGTGATACCTCAGTCTGTAGTTCTGTGTAGGAAAGGAGAGGGTGGGATTAATTGGAAGAGCTCATCGGAACACTCGCCATGGTAGAGACGGTAAAAAACTGCCAAACACGCTATATCTCTACGTAGCTGTAGAGGCTCGAGGGTGTTTGTGATTTCTGGACTCCCAATAATGCGGACTGCACGTCGCTGCAATCTGTCGAGAGCATCTAATAAGTACTGTGCAGAGCCATCCCAGAGATGAGAACAGTATTCCACCCCGGAACGGATTTGTGTCTTGTACAAAAGACACCGCTGTTCCGGCGTGAAAAACCGCCTCACCCTGTTCAGGACTCCGAGTTTACGCGAGACCGTTTTAATGATGCTCTCGATGTAGTTTTTGTTGTTCAGCTTGCAGCGAACATCCATGCCGAGTATATCGAGATTGTCCTGCAGTGGTAATGGTGTGTCCCGAAGAGTAGGGAGCGGAAGGAAAGGAGATACCTTTGCTGTAAACGCACAGGCCTGCGTCTTCTTGGCATTGAACTCGACCAGGTTCTCAGAGCCCCATTGAGAAATGTGATTCAGGACCTGGTCAAGCTCAGTGACAAGAAGCTGCCTTTTTTCCTCGATGTCAGCCTGTTTAGCCGCAGGGTGACCGAGATAACGCCCATGTACGGTACTATCATCTGCATAACAATGAATGCTGCCTACTGACAGCATGTCATTGATATGCAGAAGAAAGAGAGTGGGCGATAAGACGGACCCCTGCGGTACACCAGCATTAACCTGCAAGAACTCCGATGCTTGTCAACGTTCCTTTCTTCCAATCAATCGATGTGCTTTTGGGTGCACATGTCGAAAGTCTACCTTGGCCGTCCACTGAAATGTTCTGAGCTAATTTCGTGTCATTTATTAGGTCGTTGACCCAGACCTTTCAAACAAAAAAAAAACGTATCAAAATCCGTTCAGTAGTTTTTGTGTTCATCGTGAACAAACAGACAAGATTAAAAGAAAATGTGTTCAGAATCGTTCATATAACATTTAATAACATAAACCACGTATTTTTTAAAATACATAAGTACCACCAATGTACAGACGGAGCTATTTTACAAATTTTATAATAGTATAGATAGATAGATAAGGTGTAACATAGGCAACTTTAATTTTTTAAAGAACTAGCTGTTGCCCGCGGCTCCGCCCGCGTGGATGTCGAAATCCGTTTCAAAAACTATCCTATCTCTCAAGTTGGATCGAACTGCACATGGTGTGCGAATTTTATTATAATCGGTTAAGTGGTTTAGGAGTCCATTGAGGACAAACATTGTGACACGAGATTTATATATATTAAGATAAGGGTTCCGCATAAAATAATTAAAAACTTACAAACTTAATTCACGCAGACAAAGTCACGGGTACAGCTAGTAATAAATATCAACAATCCACTCTAATGCCATAATACTCTTAAGGGTTTCCGAACATAACCTATTAATTAGAGACGATATCTAATAGAATATTCGCTCTCCTCAATTTATTGCCACTAATTAATTCAGTGGCAGGTAAGGATCGATTGTCATTAATTCACAGTAGGCAGTGCTTCGACCACCATTAGATACATTACTGACCCCGAAACGTGTGTAGCCGCTCATTAGGGACGCCCTCTTCATTTGATCTGCGTTGGCATATAATCGGGGTCCGCACTTCATGAATTATGTACAGAGCTTAATGAGGTCAGAGAAATATTAATATAGGCTCGTAGTTATCACCATCTGTGTTCTTATAGACTAGTAGAGACTAGTGCAGTGCCAAGGAAAATTTTTTTGCACAAGATCTCTTTTCGAAATTAAAATATGCTACGCCCTACAATATTAAATGATATTGCCTATCGGCTCCGGCGTTCCAAAGATTATCTCATTCAAACAGACAGACAGACAAATTATTTTAAAAATTGCTATTTGTTATTGTATCGTACAAACGTACCTACTCATAATATATGCGTTGATTTAAAACCTGTTATTTTAATAATTAATATTTTTAATTTACTCTCCCATCACTCCATCACATATTACATTATCTGATTATACTCCCTCATCGATTTGAATTCTACGATACAATTTAGAGCCAAGTTTGGCGTATGATAATTGAAAACGATGAAACAGTAAAAGAAAATATTATGTTGCAAACTTGATAAAGGCGAAATCTCCGAATTGTCGGCCTATTATCCAGTGATACGCACCTGTTGCCACCTATATCAATTGGAATTGACGTGAATAAAAGTCTTCTGCTGTCATCTGCCATAAACATAACCGAAAGGATTACTAAAATGAGAGGCAAATGAAATCACTATTTTTTTCGTCTATAGACGCCGAGGTGTAATGTGGCCCATAAGTCATTTCCCTCGTACCCAACTGAACCTGGGCATCTAGGGTATCCAGATGGCCCAGGTTGCTACCCCCCTCGGGTATGGGAACCACGTTGTCCCCATCTTGCCCCGGAAAGGGAGGGGAGCGCTGCTCACCCTGCCGCCCCGGTCTGAACACTATAATACACATACAATAGAAACATCAATCATTCAGTTAGCATTCGCTTTATTTATGAAGGCCTTATGGCCGTTGGGCCATAATACCTCGTACTGCTTAAATTATTATTATAATACTACGTCATGATTGCTGTTTCTGGCTCTACTGAAGTTAATAACTAAAAGGGTCGGTACTCGGCACTGGTTTCAGTTATTCATTGCGGTCTGCGTGTAGTGGACGAAGAAAATTGGCATATAGCAGGTGTAAATTTTTGTAATAGATTTTACCCTTTTTTTTTTTTCGTGCGGAAATCCTCATGGATACCCACCCCGCGGCCAGCGGGGCAGGTTATGTCGGACTCTTACCGACTAAAACCGCACGCCGAGGGTCTTCTGACGCCAAGGTGTAAGGTGGCCCGAAGAGCATTTCCCTCGCACCCTGGCTTGACCCGGGCCATCTCTGGATCTCGGGTTTGGGAACCGCGTGGTTCCCGTCATACCCCCGGAATAGGGGGGAGGGGCGCGCTCTCGCGCGCCGCCGCCTCGGCCTGCTTCTGCTAGGGTGACAGGCGGCTCCACCCGTCACCCCCAGGCCAGCGCTCATGGAGGAAGGCGTCCGCGCCCGCCGAATAGATTTTACCCTATAATAAGGTAAGAAATATCGTTATCTGAGTTGTGAGGTGTAGGGATATTGTACTATCAATAAAGTTTCTTCAATTTATTATTCGCTTTTTATTAACTGCTTCTGTAACTATTATTTTTATGCTATCCTATTCCTACTCTCTACCCTACTAATCCTTCCTATTTCCTAATATTCTACTTCCTACTGTCTACTAATAATTTAATGAAGCAGTTTTTGAAGATGTTTAGATGTTTGTTACTCAATCACGCTCTAACACCTAAACGAATCTGGCTGAAAATTGGTACAGGGATGTATTATATTCTGGAATTGCCACTGTTTGCCACGGGGATAGATTTCTATTTCTTTTATGTGTGGAAACCCCTAATGAGTACACCTCACCAGGGCTAATAAACTAGTTATGTCGCGTGTCGGGATCAGCGACTATACAAAAATGGTCTTTGGTCGAGATCCACCGATAGTCGAAGAGACTAAAACCACATCTTTTACAATATGGTATGCCAAGTTATCCATTAGTTAGAGCATCATACCGTCTTCCAGTATAGAGAGGTCCATCACATCACCGACCCAGGCCAATGCGGGATAGGAGGACTGGTGGGTTAAGCGACTTCTACTCTGTCATTTTATTTTATTTTATTTGGTACAGAAACAGAGAACAGAATAGTACATTTCTACAATCTGCCACCCAATTATGTCTGTACTCAGCATTTAAACTGTACTCAAACTAAATATAAAGGAAAGAAACATCTCAAGCAACATGCATCATCATCATGAACAAAAAAAGCATCATGAACAAAGTAAGTAAGTAAGTACTATAAATTATCACACACAAAAAAATTCCGAAGAATCGTCTCACTTTACTTCCCTCATTGTTATTCCAGCCGCAATACGATTATATACCCTCACAGAACAAAGAAAAATCCTTAGGACTAGAAATCGTATGGGGGCGTGTTTGTGTCGCCAAAAACCTAAGTGTAATTGCATTTACCTCACACATATACACTTGTGTATGTGCACAACGCAGGCTAAAATAATCAAAAAACAAGTTTATGCGATTGATTTTAAGGTTTATTTTCCTATAAGTTTTCACGAAATATTTACTTCAATATTCTAGAAGTTTCTATACCTGTCCAATTCAGGATGCTAAATGATAATTTTGACAGTTCACGTCTATGAAGTATCGTATTTTTATATACAAAATAATACCTCTAAAATTATCGTAGCACATTGACAAGTACCGCCCACTTTTCATAGTGAAGCGTCTTGCAAGAATTCAGCACAATTGACTATGACACACAGGAATCGAATGAATCGAACTTAAATTAATTTATTGAAATTTTTAAGTACTTATCTACTACAATTTTTTGTAATATAGCTAATAATAATATAATATAATAATAAAAGTGGCTAAGTATAATGCAAGACATAATTACGGTAGGTACCATAAAACTTCTCTTTTATCATTCTGAAATAAGTTACCTAAAATAATAAAAAAATAAATGCTTTTGTGTTTTTATAACTATCGATTCCATATTCTACGGGAACGATAATCGAAAATCGATTAGATTCATTTTCGATTATACTATATGGGGTACACTACTTAGAGCTGTCAAAATTATCATTTTAGGTAAGTTTGTGAAAAATGTACGACAGAATGTGGTGTCCGTATTTTGAGTTAAGTTAATTTCATCCTTACCGTTGTTATATTTAAGGACTGATTTGCAATACAATACAATTTTAGACATCTATTGGTGAAAAGCAAAACTATAATGTACATTGATTTTGCTATTGACCGCTAGATGGGGTATTATTGGGATAAATAAATGTATACTCTATTCCAACGTGGCTTAAACATAATTTTGTTGTATATTACTTTAAAATGGGGGCAGATTTGATGGTACTCTGTAAGCATCATTGAAGTTTATACCTTGTCAAAACGTACTTTAAATTCATTTTCAGTAAAATAAGGTGTGTAGTTCTGCTCTTCTTATATTTTAAGGTAAAATGTATGCAACCAATAAGACGTCCTATAAGTCTGTGTGAGTGTATTTTTTGGCGACAGCTATTCCTTTGTATTTTTACTTAATTACTACTTCTATGGTTTTTTAATGTTCTGTGTATACCCTTGTCGTGCGCCCATTTGCAAGTGTTATTTGTACCTATTTATGTAATATACATCTAATGGGCATGTATAAGAAGTTTAGCCAGGTTTTTGCGCAGTCTAACATGTTTGCTCGTCAAAAATTTTGTGATGATAAAAAAAGTTTTCCGGTTGGATAAAGCAGAACGTGTCAATTGACATTCTGACAACTTATTATAATAGTAGGTAAACTCAATCCATGGTCAATTATTCACAACAAGTTTTCACTACAACAATAAGTTCCGAATAAGAAACACTTCTATTTATCCTTCTAGTCATCATACAAAACGAACAAAACAGCCAAACTACTGAAACCAGACTTTTTATCCATATTCATGGATATAGATTCCATGTATGTATGAAAAACTATTTTTAAATCAGTGCAGTACCACAAGGGGAACAGCCAGGGGTAGGTACACATGCAAACAACCGGAACCAAAATGCAGATGTTACCATCGGGATCTTATTTGATTTTAATCTCGTTTAATAAAAGGATCCATCAACCCATCAAGCGTTGCCGCAATAAAACGCAAAGTCGTGGCCATTAAATTTTATCGTTTCTTGGTCCATCGACACTGTTGTCTGCACTACAAAGATTATTGTCTCTAACAGACATTATTGTTTATATTAAAACAACAATAATTCCGTGCATCGAGGCTGATCGCTGTCACGCCCGGACTGTCACACGTACGACAAATTAATATCTTTTACTATAATGTTATAATGATATAGACATGAGAAGCCAATGATAATAAACTAGCGTGAACATTATAAAGACATTTTAGCTACACTTTTATTGTATAAACATTAAGATATTTACAAAATACACGCCTGATATTGTAAACAAAATAGAATGTTACTGTAAAAGCACAGAACATAGCTGTAAAAAAAATCATAACAGTATCACTGATTAGCTGCAAACTACCGAAAAAACTACGTAAAAAGGCTTACTGTCGACATTTTATTTAGAGGAACATTCAACAGAGCAAGAAAGGTGGATGAATCTCACTAAAAAGAGTTGCTAAAAACCTACAAACTTCTTGCGCTGGAAATAATTCCTCGCTTCTTTAAAAGATGTCAAGCATGTGCAGTGTTTGCATTGCCATTCTTAAGAAGGTAAACATGGTGCTATTTAATGTATGTAGGTAATCACTTTTTTCGGATTGCAGTTTTACTCTTATCCTGTTTGGCTGACGCTTTAGTGTTAATTTTGGATACATCACCTACCATGCGCATCACTTGTAATAACTGATTATCAGCAGAAGCTAATACTTGGGTGCGGCGTTGGTTTAATACTTCAATCGTTTTGGTACCACATAATTCTAATGCATCGGATGCTTTCGTTAAGATAGCGCTGGTCTTAACAGCTTCCTGTGCAGCGTATCTTCCGCCTTCACTGAACATTTTGATATGCGACATAAAGCGTATATTGGAAACCCTTGCCTCTTGTACGCGATGTTCTACTTGCATTTTATACTCTGCCACTGCTTTGTCAAGAGATTCTTCAAAAAGCTGTCGATGTTTGGTTAAACGTAGAGCGTAACTGGACATTTTTGCTTTTTTCAATTCTGGATTCGGTGGATCTTGAGCTAATAGTATATTGACACTGGCACTGATATTGTCAAGCCATGTAACAAATGGATATAAAAATGGAGCGTCCATTGGTACGAATTCCAAAACTTCGGCAGCTAAACGGTCAATAAGATCATAAATAGCACGCACGTGTGACTCAAGGCGAGCTTCATGACAACGTAACTCAGCCTGACGCACTTCTAATGCAGCTTTTACGCGCTCAATACGAATACTGTGAGATACCATTTTAAATGAATAACGCATGTGCAGTGATGTACATCGTTCTTCAATCCACAATTTAGCTTGTTCTTTCAACTGTTCTGGTACTAAAGAAATATTACCCTCAAAAGATTCAAGGAATCCGTTTTTCCAATTTTTCAATGCTACTTCTTGGAGATCGGTTTGCAATATAGCACGAGGGAGAGGTAAATTAATGTGACTATGTTTTCGTATCGGAGTTAACGACTGTGGACTCGTAACAATTTCTTTTATGACTGGCGATCTAGGATATTTCTCAAGAAATACCTCAAATTCAGAAAGTAACGTATTTGCTAAATGAGTCAGTAAATTCATATATTCATCAAGACGACCTACTTCCGAATTACTATGTTGGAAATACATTTCAGCAGTTCTATCTAACAATGACACAATGGCATCATATAACTGTTGTAATTTATCTGCATCGGGCGCACAGCGTAGCTGCTCCATGGCAATACTAAATTGAATTTCGCTAGCGAGCTCTATTGCATCATTGCTAGTTATAAGGTCTTCAACAGCGCACATTGTTAATTTTTGGGCAAAAGCAGAGCGTAAAATATGAGAATCCCAAAGATGACCTGCATGATGTAGTAACATATAGGTGGTCTGCAGACATTCTCCTATTGTATATAAACTTTTTTGCATCGTTATTACGTCCGCCCCAGTTATCTCAAGTAGTGTTTTAGAAGTATTACTACTATTGGTAACAGCAGATAAACGACGTAAAGGCACTTCGATTAATGTCTGGAAATCAGAGGATTCATACAAGTGTATTTGCTTTAGATCCTTCATAGGCTGATAACCACACAGATCATTTTCTAGATCGTCCAGTTGATCACAAAATCCATTATAAACCTTGTATACAGCAGCACGATACGCTTGAACTACCCGAGCTATAGATGCATCTAATTCCTTTACATCTGACAATATATTATCCACAGATATTTCAGGTACGCTAGAAATATCGGTGCAAGTAGACCGTCGTTGTGATAATTTTACAGCACCAATCGAATCACGATTCCTATACACCATGCCAACACCTAAAGCTAATTGGTTAAGACTACTTATAGCACCAATAGTACTTTCATCCAATTGCACTTGTAACTGCGCTTCTAATTCTATGAAAGCTCTAGTATTACTCAAAAGCTGCTGATTGATATCGTAAATGCGTTCATCAAAATTGTGCAATAATGCCTTCGGAGTCAGGTGACCAATCGATATCAGACGCTGAAATTTGTCACGTATAACAATCTTCAAACCGTCACCCCTTTCTTTTTCGAGTGCGGAAGCGTCCTTCTTGAAAGATAACATTTCGTCAATGCGTTGTAATTTTAATTCATTAATACGCGCAAGAGCTTTGGCATGGGTTTCTTCTGTCAGCTGTTCCTTTTTTTTACCACACTTTTCGACAACACAATCTATGTCAAGTTGGTTTTGATACATTATTGCTAAAAGATTTTCAGCAAGTCTACGTATTTTTTCGTCAATGGCATGATTGACTACTGCTGCACATTTTATTATATCGTCACATTCGTGTTGATGATCTTGCTCACGTTGTTTTAGATAATTAGTAAGAATAGGTCCACTGTGTCTCGGAATCCAATCGTCAGGTAATGCTGCAACAGCATCATTGTCATCCGAACACCCGGGTTTTGCCACGCGTTGAACGTTTTTGACTAATTTTTCGCATCGGCATGTCTTCGGATTTGAAGCACTGGTCGTTACACTTGTTTTCATTATTATAATATGAAATACGGCGACAAATTAAATTCAATTCTTAGTGAATGGCCCTTTGAAATACAGTCATAAAATCGTGGTTGGTTAGGCAAACAAAATATTATACGGGTTTAAATGACAGTTAATGTCAACAATACAATTATTTTTCTGATACAATAAACATAAACGAATTCAGCAAAAAGGTTTACTATGAAGTTGAAATTGCGCCAAAAACAAAGAATTTTATATAAAACTAGCGACCCGGGACCCGGCTTCGCCCGGGTGTAAATTCCAGTTTTTCCAAGGATCCCTAATTTTTTCAAAATGAAATGTAGCCTATGTCAAATTGGAAGAATGTAGCATTCTATTGGTGAAAAATTTTTTTAAATCGGCCCAGTACTTTTTGAGCCTATTCATTACAAACATACAAAAATAGGTACAAATCTTTCCTCTTTATAATATTAGTATAGATAACATAAACATGAATCTTTTCCTTTGCAGCTACCTTTTATATAAATCATTCAAATAGATTGTGAGAAAAAACAACAAGCAGTTCCAAAGACATGGAAACTGATTCCTCTTACGCTACCTAACAACTAAGTTTATTTGCACATTGATATTTCAGGAGAACTTTATAATATCATGTCCCGGACTGAAGTTAATGAAGCACAGGTTTGAAGGTTTGAAGTTATAAAATCTTTAGTGATTGTCTGTGTAAGAAGTTTGGACTTTATGTAAAGTAATGTGAAGACGGAAATGGAAATTTGAAACAATTTTCTAATAACACTCACTGTAATCTTGATGTTGTGATCATAAAGAACGCTGAAGCAATTGGACACCTTTAATGTTTGTCTGTGTTAAGTTTTGGCATGTAATCATGATGCGGTGTGATTACAGAGCGTTGGACTTAATCCACTGCTGGCCTCTCCCACTGTGCGCCATAGCACCCAGTGCTCTGCCTTCCGCATTCAATTTATCGCAGGTACCTTTTTCAAGTCGTGCATTTGGACGGATGCACAACTTGAAAAAGGTGCCTGCTGGTTAAATACCAACAAAGAATTAATCATGTACGACCACTATTTACATTTTTGTAACTCAGCAATTATGAGATTCATTAAATTCGGAAATGATGAAATCACATTTTTGGTTGCACGGACTTCAGCCACTATGATATTCAGTTTTAGATTATCAGTAATTTGGATTTAAATCACTTTCCATTTGGCAGGTAGAAAATTATTTCCATTAGGGTGTCGGGCATTTAAAATTAAATCGTCATTATTAGATCGATTGTAAGAAAGAAAATCAATTCTTGATTAGTAAACTGATAAAGCTGAATTCACCAGTGAGAATCTAACGAACACTAGGAACCTTTATCGTGCGGACATTCCTACAGATACCACTCCCGTCAAGGTTACCTAATAGGCATATCCCTCGTACCCCTGCTGACCCCGGGCCATCTATGGTTTTAAGATAGCCCTCGTGATAAGTGTTTGTTTTCTCGACTCGCCGAAAGTCTGCGTAATGAGTACACTTTTTACATCGCCTTAGTATTAACATCTATCTACCTCATTTAAATATAAGATCATTGAGAGTTTCGTTCAAAAACCCTTCTCATCAGCAATGAAAAAAAATTTCCAGTTTACCAGACAGTAGGATTATGTACATTTCTAATGAAACACAATGTGAATGCAAATTGTATTCAAAGCGTTTTATTCTGTGAAAAAAATCTTCAACGAATAACGGAGTGCAATAGAAATTAATCAGATCTGATTTTTCAGCAGAATTGCTTAAGTATTCTATTTTTGTGTAGCTCGCGTAATGCTACATTTAGTAATAAGCATATTTCATAAGGCCATAAATTTACTTCCCATAGTAGCGTCGCTGCGCCCTTAACTGCTTACCTGTAAAGAAATAATAACCAATGTTGAAATTGATACCGTAACTTCGTTATTAAAGCAACTTTACCTTTCCGAGGCAGAAGGAATGGAGGATCAAATATTATATTATAATCTGTGAGCGATTGTTTGAAACATGAATTATTCTAATACAATCTTTGATTCGAACAACTGGCACAGAACACATAATGGTACTACAATATTTTTGAAATATTGAAAATAGGCACAAGAAAAAATTCTTACAACATCGAAGAAAAATGAAAGAAAAAAACAAGCACTTAGATTTCCTGTGGTCTAGAAATATAACAACTTAACAGTCGGGATCCATTGAAAAATGAGATGGCCGTTGAATAAGTGCATCTAAGTGCTTGTTTTTTCTTTTTAGTTTTTTACGCAGTCCACCAGCAGAAATTCAACTGCAGTCCAATATTACTCAGTTTATTGTAACGCTTTGTTATAAATTCTCATAAGTACTCATTAACACGTAAGAGAACAACATTATATTCAGTAACTTAAGGTTCCACGATTCGTAAACCGATTTGTTGTACAAGCCAACGTCGTAACGGAATTACAATTTAATCTGAAACTTTTGCCCGAGATATTTCAAGCAGTAATACTGTACTTCGGTATCATGTTGATTCAAGATTTAACTGTACCTACTTATCTAGTTAAAGAAGTAGGTCAGAGAGGTTATTCCGTAATCATATACCTGTGCTCTCAAAGGAGTATTAAGCTGCTTGTTGATCACTCCACCTCTACTGCCTGCCAAAATACTTAAATGCCGTAAAAACAGCAGCTGAATTATTTTTTTATCTTCAATCGCCTCTCTTCATTTTTGGGAACATTTCCCTAACTGCCGGTATATTGTATTTTAGAACTGAAGACATACAAAACCGTTTTCAATAATAAGAGATCAACAAACACCATATATATTGTACTCGAATATTCCAGTAAACTGACATGTGGGGTAAGTAAATATCGCAACAAAGAGCCGGGTCATATCAATCATATGTCTCGCCACTCCCAACGACCCTTCTCCAACAATATTCACACAGTTAAATAAAAAGGTTCAAGGATTCGGTTCAACTGTAAAGGGTCTATCAAGTATACGCATAAGACAGTAGAATCAGAAATCGGAAAATACCTAATCTTCAAACAGTTCTAGTATATGAGTATGCGTCTAACCTCTATAAGACAGCTTAGATGACAATAACATTACTTTATGAATTAATTGAAACAAAACTAATCTGACACAACTTGGTAAAATTTTCGACTGTGGAAGATTCGGATAAGAAGAATATCTAACTTCAATCTCAGCGAATAAATACAGTAGTCGTAAGTCGTAACATAACAAATGCTTATGACAAATCAATTGTCACAGCGAATAGTGCGAGTGGGAACGCGCTATAAATAGAACTAAAGAATTCCATTTATGGATATTATTTACGTTGGTTTGTTTAGTAAGCAAAGGAGGAACCCGATTTAAATACGAACATGGGTCACTAAGATACAAAATTAAAACTGGGGCAATAACTAGAACACTTCGAAGGATTTAAATTAATCAATTATTTATTTTGCTAAACATACATATATACATTATACAATCCTACAAGTACAATCATACATCTTGCATTCTGTTTGTGATGGCTATAGGTTATTTCTTGCGTTATTCTTTTACAAAATGCATCAGTGCATGGTGATTTGTAATATTTTATGCAGGTACTTTTGAAATTACTAAAATGCTGGATAACAAACGTGTTTAGTAGAACTTCTAAGGATATCTAATACCAACTCGTATGAGGCCAGCGTGTGCATGCATAACCGTGGCGTATTCTCTATCAGAGGGCTTACCCAACCCACCATTCGTGTAAGCCTGAGATCATGTCGTGTAATCGAGAAATAGGGTAAAATTTGGTCATTGCCAACGAGACTGATTTAAGTGGTGTATGCAGGTAAAACAATGGACATTTTGGTGTATGGATGATTACTGGATTTGGTCTAGATTGTCAGATTGTAGAGCCCTAAAATTCTATTCCAATGTACTTTTGATCTTTTACAATTTACGTTAATTGCTACATTGGAAAGATGAAAGATCACGAAGTGAAAAACGAAGGCAAAAATTACATTTGGCCAAAACTTGTGAAATTGTAAGTCCACAAACTAGTTAACTTACGGAACCATTCTGACCCGTTTCCCCTCCACTAGTGTGATCATATTGACAACCACTTATCGGTTGATATGAGCGATGAGGCCAGGTTCCACATAACACTTACAATATCAGTGTAAAAGTTATAGTAATAATACTAATATCCAATAAACACAAAGAATCTCGAGTAGTAACACAAAACACAGTACCTACCAGTACTTGAATTATATCACAATATTAAAGGGAGGCTGCACAAAGGCCGGTAATTTGGAAGACCCACAATTTCAAGGGCCGCTTGTGAAGTGCCGATTAACATCCTTTACAGGAATTTACACAACTGAAACCCTATTGTGTCCTTTTCTGGGTAGGATTAAACGTCGGGTTGAATGTATAACGTCCCCCTTTCTAAGCCACCAAACCTAAAGAGTTACGTGAAATATGGAAAAAGATGTAGGGCAAATTTGACAGATTTAATCGGCTTGGTACAAGTTTACAAATTAGAGTGTGGACTAACGCTAGATGTACCTTTTGTTTACCGTGTGGCTGATGGAAAGAGATTTTCCGATTTACTTAAAATGGCTCACAACTTTTGATACTACGAGTCAATCCATCTATTCTAAGTATGGGTACTCACATATGGTATTTATTACTCGACAGTTTTACTCCACAACGAGTAAAAATTTACGTGTGGACCGCAAAACTCACACTTAGAACTGTGAGTTTTGTGGTCCACACGTTAATATTTACTCATTTTGAAGTAAAACTATCGAGTTATACCGTATGTGAGTACCCACGGTAAAGTAATTGTAACTAAGGAAACTCTGGCTGATGGTTATAGGGTCCTTGATAAACTGCACGATGTACCGAATGAGGCTTCTCTATACATTCTACAATAATAGACGTAGAACTCATATTCATAAATAACGTGATATTTTGTTAAGAACTATAAAGAATCAAAAATCAAATAACGCAAAACAAATGAATCGCTAAATATGTAACACAATGAAATTAATTTGAACTCGGAACCCTAACTAAATACCAGATCAAAGGGGCTAGTTCGACAAAACTCCAATTTCTCACATGTATAGGGATCTAATATTATATGTTTTCACAAATAAACGGACAATATGAAAGCAATTTATAAGAGTATTCTATCATTCCCTATTATAGGTAAGTATTCGTTGGTTTCTTTGATCAGAACTGAGTGCTGGCAGAAAAAAGAGAAAAAATATTTGGCAAACAAAATGTCACTTAGAAAAAATATTCCATAGTGGTATAGGACGTAGTATAGGTATTCTGTGGTATAGCGCGATTTAAGTGTGATATATTCAGAACTCTTGAAGTAAGAATAGTGAACACAAAAATGAATCAATATAATTAGAATCTCTCTTGCTTTGATACTTTCAATGTTACCTCCAAGTATCTACTCATCAAAATTTGCTTTTCATGATCCGGCGGCAATGAAATGTTCTTTTGTCTATCTCAGCTGCCCTACTTCTTAAACAACTCGATTGTCAGCCTTTATTGAAAATATATAACTTTAAAAAAAAAATCTCGCGAGGATTCGTTAAGGTTCTTATTATTCTACGAGATTTGAATGGATAAAAATTACAAGTATTTACTAGGAAAAATTCATATTTAGAACGTTTACTGACGATGAGTATGGATAGAAATGAAAAGAGTGTGACTATGTAGCCTGCTAACATGTCGAGTGCCCTTATTACACCTGATCCAATTGACTGCTGAATCCAATGACATCGGCGCTCCGTGAAACTCAATTTTCTCCTCCAATGATCGGCCTGAGCCAATTATGTTTTTGAACGACTGGCATTTCAAAGAAGCAAAATAGTAATTCATACCTCATGATTCCTTCGTTCGTTTTGTAAAGTCTCACTGTAATTCATCAGTTTAATCACTGTTTTAGAATTTCAAACTCGATATGACTTGTACTAGCCAATGCTCTCGGCTCCACTCGTATGGAATTCTGATCCCGTTCCCGCTACCCATAGGACCCTATCCCAAGGATAAAAAATAATAGCCTATGTATTATTCCAAACTAAAATCTATTCCTGTAATCTAAATTCCAAACAGTCAAGTCCATTCAGCATTTAGAGCGGTTTTAATTGAGTAACAAACATCTTCCCCACTTTCACATTTATAATATAGGATCTTAGATCTTATGTGAAAACTTTTATATTTTCATAGGATTACAAGTTGTATTTTTTTAAGGATTCATATTTCTAAATCTTTCCACTTATTAAAACATAGCGCATATTAATAGTTTATGTTTTCGTAGTAGCAGCATAAAAATATGCACCCAAAATTATTTTCGTGCTACAAGCTATGTAACTTCGCTTCCCGCAGAAATTCCCTTAAGACCCAAGATACTCTAAATCCGTATGCAAAATGATATTTTATCCTCATTACGGTCGCCCTCAAATCACTGGTGGAACTAAGAGACATACCATGATCGATCGTTGAGAGTATAGCTAAAAATAAATTTGAGAAATAGCCTTGGGGACGTACTTAATATGTGAAATTATTTCACATCATAAATAAAAGATTCACAAAAGCTGTATACAGTGAAGAGCTTTGTGCTCAAATTATTCAATTATACCTTTCAATAGAGCTTTACGAAATAAATTCAGAAGAGAAATAATATTAGCCAGTGAAGCAGTTCAATATTCAGTTATAATCGAAACAAAGTGAACCAGAGCTAAATCCCGAACACTAATAAATAAGAGATATTTTGGATTGGAAGGAGAATATTTTGGGTATTTGGGGCCCCCAAATACCCAAAATATTCTCCTTCCAATCCAAAATCCTTCCAATCCACCTTAATCTTCGGGGCCATAGTCAACCTCACCTGCTAGCCGGTAAACCTGCTGATTAACGGACGTGGCTCTGGTGCAGGGTTTCGTCTCAGGGTTGGATAGCAGTCACTCCCATAATAGTCAAGAAAGTCAAATCAAGAGAAAGATAGAGTAGGATGGGGGCCTCCAATTTCCATAGTTTTGGATGTAACGGGGACTAAATGCTGTGATGATGATAATTTTGGATTGGGAGTCATGTCTTAGATGGATGAGTTTTTGTTACATAGTGTTCTATCACATACCCCACGGCAAAGATTTCGGTCCAAAGAATGTAAATGTTTTTTCTTACGTTAACTCGTTTGTTACGTAACCCGAATTTGGAGACCTACCTACGTGAAAAAAATGTGAATTAGCTTCAACCCTACCGCAGCTATGAGAATGTTAAGTAGCTTTTACATAGCAGAGGAGTTGAAATTGAGAGCTCTACATTATTTTTTCGGTGAAAATGTTTGTACTAAATTGTCGAGTCTTCTTTAAAAGGTTTTAATTAAAGTAGCGCTATTGCTGTTTTCGAGAAAATCTTCCGCATTCCTAATTTAAAAGAATTTTGTGATTTTCTTAGAAGAAAATGGACGATTAAAAACATTAATGGTTGTTTTGCAAAAAAATTACATCTATTTTCGCATTTTGATTACTTGAATTTTTTGAATGCTTTGTGCTATGTTTCATAAAATATAGTGTTATTTTAATATTATTTTTACAAAGTAATTGTACGAATTTCTAATGAAAAACTATACAGGTAGGTGTCATTTGTAATAACAGATTTTACAGTCCAGCAGGTCTAGATTTCAAGTAAATCAAGATTATTATTAATTAAAATTAAGTAATGATAAAATAGGCAATTCTTCAAGATTTTTTAAAAAGTAAATCTAAAAAACCGGTTTTTTGTGTCAGGACATATTGAGTGAATTGCCATATTCATGAGTTAACTGTTACTAACATTGAACATTAAAATTAACAATAATTGAGCAAGCATAATACCGTTATGTTAAAAAAATCGCAATAAGGAACATTATTAAATTACGAGTTACCTACATTTATGTAACGCTCAAACATTCGCATATCATTCTAAATGCTAAAGAGACGCGTGTACATACGAACATGTGACAGATCTGTAATTTAAAACATCTCTCAGCGAGGCAGATTGAGGCAGTTATTACGAAGCCAAATTTGTTTAAGAATGTCTAAAAAGTGCTTCACAAATAAGATTTTATTTAAATCGCTTGTCAGATATGCTGTTAAAACCAGTTAGTTGTTGATTAGTTAGTGAGTGAGAGCATATAGAGTCCTATCAGTCCACCAATCACATTGGTATATAAGTTGAAGTTTGTGAAGAGAGATGAATTTATAATTGTATATGTAGGTATGTATTAGGTACACAAAGAATTGTAGTTACGAATTTGGGTATCGATCAAACAAAAATTTAAAGCAAAAAGCAGTTTAAAAGACATTAGGTATAAAATCTTTTGAACGAAGGTCATTTTCGGGTCCATAGCGGCCGCTTGGCGAAACTTGTACTTAACTGTTTTATTTTTCTAAAACTTTCATCAGAGGTTAATAACTAATATTATAAAGCAGAAGAGTTTGTTTGGTTGAACGCGCTAATCTATGTCCCGAGCGAAGCCGAGAGAGACAGTTGTAAGTTAGGTACTGATAAATCAAATTAGTGGGTATGTATGGTAGAAAAATATCTTGCAAATACCTAGTGCAATATGAAAAACTAAGATAAATTTTAAGCTGGGAGTTTGGTTTACTTCAAGAATATTGCTCAAAGCATATTTTAAACGATACATCAAAAGATATTTCTGCCTGCCATAACTTTGATGTTTACTCAAATATTTTATAGATGAAAGATCCAGATTTTGAAACATGGGTCAAAGGAAAACTTGGAAACTTGATATTTAATTTTTAAGTACCGAGGTAGGTAGCCGTAATAACAAACATTTGATTTCAGATTACAACATCTTTGTACTTGTCACCCATGTGGAATTCTGCTCCCGTTCCTGGGTTCCATGGGAAAATATATGTCATTCCAGACTATAATCTGCCTCTGTACCAAATTTCAGACAGATTCGTATTGTCGTTAGAGCATAATTGAGTAACAAACATTCAAACATCTTCACAAACTTTCACATTTATAATGATACCAGCCAATGCCCGCGTTTCCACCCGCATCGACACCGGTTTTCGCGTTTTTTGACTATATCTTCAGTCAATTGAATAGATTCAATGGATTGTGATCAAATATGAGTAAGATTTTAAGTCTGGTCGAGACTTTTTAAATTAAAAAAAAACAGCATTAAAACCCGTTCAGTAATTATTGCATCCATTGCGAACAAACAGACGAAGAGAATTTCCAGAATCGTTCATATAACTAATAACAAAACCCATTTGTTATATCTGTAATCTTTATGTATCTACTGTCAACTGTGCTATAATGTACAGACATAGTTAACTTTACAATTACATAATATAAATAGTAGTATAGGATTAAAACCATAAATAGACAAAGATTAAAAATATATAATTATAATACGAGTATACTTAAGGTTTATTTTATTACGATAGGTACCTTAATTTTATGCGAACGTATAATTAATGCATGATCCTTATGAATGTTAAATTTACATTATAAATGAACATGATTAACATAGAAATTAGGTGTTTTAATTTTAAAAGGGGTGGTTTTAAATATGCATGAACGTATTATGACCATTTAGGCATCCAGTTATAATAAGAACAATTTAATTGATTTAATCGTTAAAGAGGTCTATCTGTATGACTGAACTGGTAGATTAGACGGTACCATTATATGCACAGAACAGTTAAAGGCCTCCTTTAACTGTTCTGTGATTACATGTATACTAATCCTTTTCTTCGTGCGGAAATCCCCACGGAATCCCTCCCCCACCCCCGTTGCGGAGAGGGCGATTATTTCTGAGTCGCAAATCGCACAGGGTCTCGTCACATCTGCCTGTGTGGTCTTAGAATCTTACGCATGTTTGATCACAACCGGTCGAGTAGAACCGGAAATATCGCGAAACGCGACAAAAACGCGAAAACTGACGTCTGCGCGGGCGGAGCCTAGTCGGGCATAAGCTAGTCATAAAGAAGAGCAGTAGCTGGCAGAAGGTAGGAAGTATAAATGGGTAGATGAATGAGCTATGCGAAGCTGCTTGACATAAAAAATCTTCTACTCTTTTTCGGAACTGGAGGGCAGAATGTCCTACAACAACCAAGGTGTAAATGTTAAATCCCTTTAAAATACGAAATGCCTTAATTAGGTAAACAATACTACAATACTAATCAATATCAAAAAAAATCTAAACCTAAATCAATTCTGGTAGTAGTGGCATATTTAAATTACCCACGATAAAATATATCGGCAGTATTCTAGTTTCTTGTAGAGATAACCAAAGTTGACAGCATTATGCTAAACAAGTTTGCTGACTAGCGATCTGGATAAACACGTCAGATTATATAAGCATTTCCAACCGAATTCACACGATGTCGCGATAAATGTAAGGGTTGAGAATATATTTACAAAGATCTACGGCTAGAGATCGTATATTAAAACAAATAACTTAAGTAAGTATATCAATTTGTTTGGCAATGGGTTGAAGCACTTGAAGCCGAAAGCTTTATCTCATACGAAGTTGTTCCCAAATATTAATGTAGAAATTGTAGATCACTACAATTTCTACATTAATATTTGGGAACAACTTCGTTTCAGATCTAACAAATCCTAATTCCTACTATACTAATGTTATAACCGTGAAAGTTTGTGACTTTGTGAGTATGGATGGATGTATGCATGGATGTTTGTTACTTTTACGCGCAAAAACGGCTGAACGGATTTGGCTGAAATTTGCTACAGAAATAATAAACAAATAAATATTTCACGACATTCTTCTACATAGACACAAAGTAAGGTTCTAGAATGCGGATAAACAAATTTATATACTTACTGCTTTTTTGTAAAGACATATTATTATATAAACACCCAGACTAATGCAAGATAGATTATAGTCTGAAAAAATACAAGTATTTTACACAGCTTTTTAGGCCTAGGTTTCCATTGGAAGTGAGAATGGGAACAGAATTCCACGCGGTCAAAAGCGTGCAGCAGGGTGCTGCGCCTGCTGCACCCAACTGCATTTTCTATTTGGTTTCATAATAAAAAATGTTTACTAATTTCTGCCCCTGCAAACTAAAAAACTAGAAAGAACAGAACACGAGGTGTAAGGATTTTGATGTAGGCTTTTAAAGATTGCCACAGTAATAAAACGTGACGCGTTTTGATATTTTATGGTTAGATTAAGTCACACCGCTGACTTTACGAGCAGAACGAAATTGTAATCTTTCAGTCTTAATACGACTTTTATATTACGACCATAGGAAGGCAGTTTTTCTAGAAAATACACCACCTACGCTTATCAGACTTGTTAAAAACAGTTAGACATACTTTCGATCAGTAGATTAGATTTTCTTTTTTTTCAGTCTACAAAAAGATTCGACGTTAAAGCGGTACCTAAATAATTATTTTTTAAAGAACAACGTGAAATTAGGAAAGTTTGAAGTATAGTACCCGTAATCCAATCTCACGTAACGACGCTTATTATTATTAATATTTTAATTAAAATCTCCAAACGTGTAAATACAGTTCACTGTAGTCGAACAGTATTTTCATTAAGAATTATAAATAACTTCACTCAGAAATTAATCTGGAAATTCTGAAAATGATCACCTACTATTGACGCTGACTATATACGTTTAATTTTCTAGTTCAGTAAACGGATGGCAGCAGTCGGATGATGCTACCCCTCGACCTTGCCACGACCCGTACACTTGTAAACAGGAAAACAAACATTTTAAGACAACGTAAAAAATATATATCAACGTTCTTTGGAAATAAATAACTTCTTTCATCGTTCAAAGGAGTTTGTTCTTTGTATTGTACGATCTTTGCTGCCTTCAAAGAGCTTTCAGAAGATTATTTTACAACTTCTTTCTATCAATGTTCTTATGGCTTCAGTAACCTAAGTTACAATAATAAGCCGGAATCTTTCTGTATCTAACCATTGTAAGGTTGATAAGATCCATAGTTTGAGTACCTTGGTCTACCTTTTGAATAGTGCAATTCTTCACAATGTCATACGTAACCTACTAAGATGCCGACGAAGTATCGAATATTTAAGTACTAAGCTGAAATATAAATTGCCATCCAAAAGGTTTTTTAGAAAGATTTGATCTTTCTGATTGACCCTATCAATTGATACCATAAAATACATGATGTTATTATTTTAGCGTTTAGCCGGTTCTAATACCGAGTGTAGCACGCGATTTTTTGAAAAACTTTGAATGTAGTTGAAAATGATGAAGTCTTGTTTTAGTCAAATTGTCTATCTACAGTATTTAACCATGTGGCATAGCCCTAGGTCACCCTGTAGGTATAGGTACCTATATTCTGAGAGTCTTATGTTTTTGCAAGTATGCTTCATATACATAATATATATTATATCTACATGTAGATAATATATGTACTTTACATATTCAAATGAAAACTATATAATTGCTAAAGGACGTACTAATAATATATGAACTCTACATGTATAAACTGCCAGACCCTTTTATATTTGCCATTCCAAAGCTTTCATATAATTTGATATGAAACTCGAATTCAACTGAGTTATGATATTTACTATGTACCTAATACTCAAACATTTTAGTTTTCACAAAATTTAATAATCCTTTAACTGACTCTTTTGAAGTATTTTGAGCATTGATTGTGCGAATTTTGGAACTTGGAACATTGTCAACAAGCTCTATAGTTCCACATACAATAATGCAATGCAGTGTGCCACGAAAAAGTAGGTTGTACTTTTAGCACTATGCATCTCCATAGTGAGGTAACCTACTTCTCTGCTATGCCAAGCTATTTGGATCACCGTATAATCCGTTTTAAGTCATAATAACACTATAAAACGACGCTTACAGAAGTTTAATTTTGAGTTATAGAACTTATAGATAGGTAACCAAATGATAATTTTTCAGTTGCACAGTAATTATGTATAAGAAGGAAAACAACAGATTGATGATTTGTGATTCTGAATTAAAGAGCAAAGATTGAAAAACTGGGTGAAGTATACCTATGTGATTATAGCGGTATCGTCTCCGCATGGTAAAAATCGTATTTTATCTCTCCCCCCGGAGTGAAATTCGCGTCTCTAGGCCCCTTTTTTTTCATTCGGTCGGAAGGTCCATCAATCTGCAACACAAAGCTGTGCTTTTCAGCCAGGGCCTAGCATTATTTTTAGAGTGTCAGTGGTATTACAGTGGTTTGCCTTTATCAGAATCGAGGCCAAAGGCTGTCGCTACTTAAAAACCTTTCTTTTCCAGCAGTTTTCGTACTATCTTTGTGCGCGCGATAATGTCCATGAGTTCCATCTCTCCGGGGGTTACATATCTGGTGCTATGTCAGTATCGAACATATCGAACAAACTTAAAACAAGGTTATTCGTCCGTAAGCCGGGAACTTGGGTTTGGTCTAGTAAGGAATTACCCTGAAGCCCCAACAGTTTACCGTACCTACTATGTTACCAAAATTTCACGCAATACAGCATTTATCGTCAGGGAATAAATAGTCCGTGAGCTTAATTTCATTGGAAAAACAAACACAATCTCTGAAAACCAAAGCTGACGACATTATTTCTAGAAATCCCCGGAGTCTCATAATTAGTTTATCTTACCTTTTATAAAGACAAATAGGTGTGGTAGCCGTATAATGGATTATAAGACTGTAATGGAAAACAAAGGCGTCACTGAGACGTCAAACAAAACAAAATGTGCTTTCAAAGAAAAATAGGTGGCCGTAAATCTGAAGCGACACCAACACACCTTAATAAACCTTAAATTAAATAAACATCCTATACTTAACTAAAGATAGGTATTAAAAATTACGATAGGTACCTACTTTAGATTTTGAAGCTTTATTTTAACTTGTTGATAAGGCTTTGCCCTTTCGTAGTGGTGTGTTTAGATGTTAAAAACTTCGTTACAAAAATACTTTTTTGACATTTGTGAGATCGAGATAAGATCGAAACAGAATTTAAAACATATTTTATTACGAGAATTGACCCTCTGATACCGATACTTATACAAAGAGGGTACCAACGTGATGCGAATGTTATAGCGAGACGTGCATCGTAAGAAGAATAACTATTAACTATCGCTTAATTTTTACAACCCGTAATTTTCTTTTCGTGTTTAGTCCTTGATGAGTTTGTAACAGTCATTAGGAAGCATTCTTGACAAATTGTTAAGGTACGACTATACGAGAGAGTCATGTTTCTCTCCTCACTTTGAACCAGCACTATCTCTTAAGAATTTCAATTTGTCTCAGCAATGTCTCTTAAGAATTTTAAACGCTTTATTGAATTGTTAAAGTAAAACTGTGAACTGAGATGAAGTTGTACGTTTCGGTATCACTAAGGTAATCTTACAGCCAGCCTCATGGTAAGTGGTCAATCCCGCAACGCTACGAATTTGAATGGACACGTTATACCTACACTATACTATGATAGCTGTGCCCGCAACTTCGCCAGCATGGACTTAAATTTTTAAGGTTTTAATTATTTTTAAGTGAAGCCTTACTCTTTTTTCGAAATTAAAAAGTAGCCTATGTAACGCCTTGTAACATTAGCTATTTACCAGTGAAATTTTCCCGTCAAAATTGGCCCAGCCGTTCCATATTTAGCCCAATTGAAACGTACAGAAAAAAAAGTTTAAATTCATAACGCATTCACTGAAAAACTGTTATTTTGAAAACTATATTTTTGACCACATTTTTCTTTTAAATCTGGCAAATAGGCGGCAAGGGAATTTTGATTTGAATCTGGACTGAAAAAATGAGGTAGGTACATTTGAGTATTATCTGATTATAACGTGAAGTAGTAATGACTGATAAATAATAAATGCCTGATTTCGGTTAACTAATAACAAATAAGCTCATTAAAAACCAATATTTCGTATACCTCCTGCATTACTGGCTAGATTTATTTGGAAAAAGTACAACTATACATATAGATAAAACATTTTCCACAGTAGGTACTTTAACTAAATATATATTTGACATTGAATGAGAAAAGATAAGACAATAGTAATAGCTAGTTATTATTGGTTCTGGCAATAAGTTTTTGGATCGATAGTTTCAATCTCAGCTAAGTGCTACTTTTCACGAAATGAAGCCAAGGTCGAAAGCGCGATTTCACCTTAGGTAATTGAATGTCTTCATCGAAAGTTGGATATTTGGTATACTTAGGTGCAGTTACGATGAAATCGGTAATAAGCTGAAATCTTTTCAGTTATTTCCAAGCTTCAAAATTCCCGCTCTGATTATACTGATTACATGCTTAAAACTATAATACTGTAATACGGGATGTATTACAGTATTATAGTTTTAAGTAAGTACGTCAAAATCAGTTGAGTCACAAAACATGCAAAACCGAATAAGCCAGTTATTGGGATCCTGACGGTAATCATACGACATCTGTTGCCAAAGACAAATCAGCTCAGTGTTGGAATAATATTAAGTGTCTTCCAGTGATATTTTGGTCGGCCAATCTCCAACTAATTGAATTCATGTAAAGGAAAGCGGTAGCGCGGAGACACAATTGGATGGATAAACAAAAAACAACGTGTTTCCGCGAAATCTAATGGTGCAGAAAGACTGTCCGGAAACCACAGGCTAAATTATAGTCTCTAATTGGTCATGAACACGATTCAATCCAGTTTTTCATAGAAGCGGCAAGGGAGTTTTGATTTATTCTTGGAATGGCTTACAGCAATTTTGGCTAATATTATCGCGAAGTAATGCTTTGCAATAGCTATTTGTGTGTTTGTGCCTAGCCAATCAAATATTTGGGGGTGGTGTTTGAAACATATACCACAATTAAACCGCATTATTTGAATTTGTAATTCATATAAGACAATGACGTTATCTGATCAGTCTACACAAACCTACAGAAAACGCGTGACCCGTTTTAACATTAGCTACGACGGGACTTAGCCGTCCTATTGCGCATTTACTTTTGATGTCCTATTTCAGTTTATT
This sequence comes from Lithosia quadra, assembly GCA_963576445.1. Taxonomy (NCBI): domain Eukaryota; kingdom Metazoa; phylum Arthropoda; class Insecta; order Lepidoptera; family Erebidae; genus Lithosia; species Lithosia quadra. Next base: position 6,069,911 of record OY754892.1, read on the forward strand.
GCTAAGATTTTATGCGAGTTCCTTAGCAGATTTTATCGCCTAAGGAGTTCTTTAATCAATGTTATAAAAAGAAAGAGCCTCATTTAAATATTTGGAGGTTCAAGAAAGATCTAAAAAATGATCTCTAAAATAGATAAGACAAATCTTACGAAAGATAAAGGGTCACAATATAATATATTATGACGTTTAGAAACCTCTACACCTACACAATATAATCTCAGCTTAGCTCCTTCGGGCGTCGTAAACGTACAAAGGATTTTAGCCTTGGAATTGGAACAGACAGAGGCGTCCATTCATTTATTGATAACAACATTTGTCGGCGGCTCCACGCATCCGGATAATGACGGGTATCAAATCATGATTTCTTTACAAATGCACAGCTTTACTTGAATAAAGAATATTAAAGCTAAGTATGACAATGGAAATCAATGATTTTCTGAGTAAGAAACTGTACAATGTTACATAAATGACCGCCATGTAACGATAACACATCACACGAAACACTATTATTTTACATTTATCATTGAAACGTCATACTAATTCTCGCGCACTCACATTCTGTATACCTACCTAGCCGATAAAAATACATTACTGAGTTTAAAGCATTATGCTGCCCTTTTATCAGAAATTTTATTACATATTCTCCTTTATTGCCGATCGAGTTCTGTAAGGCAAGACAAGATAATGGGCTAATTAGTCTAATTAGAGTATGCAGTCGTAGTGTGTCTACCTCATTTTGCAGATTACATTGGATGAAACAACTTACATGCATTAAATTGTTGGACAAAATAAAACATCAATATGGACTGGACTGTGAGTCTGTGACTGAACTTTATCTCCGAATTATCATATTGGCTGAAGGTCGACTGGTCTTAAAATTGCAATGTAAGGCAGTCTACAGTCTACATAATACTGTCCTGTTTCAACAAAAAGTTTTTGCAGAAAGAACTCCTTTGTTACTGGGGCACCGATCAATTTTATGGGCATCTTTCCAAGATACTCGAACTAGTATTCCCTCGCTTTCAGGCTAATATTGCGTTATAAACTAGCTGTCAACTTCATCTCCGGCGGGAGTTACAGAATTGCACTCTCGGATTGCTTGGATGCCGTGAATATGTTCCATGCCGAAAGTGAATAAAAGGATTGATATCATGCAATTTGCTGTTAACATGATGTAATACAAATACTTTTAAAACGGGTCTAGTGCATGCTTATTTAGTAATAGACTTTGGGAGAGCTGGAAGGCTGGAACGCACATTATAGTTTAAATTTTTATGATTGTTTCTCCAGCTCCAGCACGGTCTAGCTGCAATGCTTCGATATCGCCTAATGTCACCATTGGGTTGTGAAGGTCAGATGTCAGTCGCTTCACGGAAAATATCGAGGTTCAGCCAAATCAGCAGTTAAGACTGGTAAAGCGGACCCCAGACCCTAGGTGAAAGCTTTGGGGGTTAACGCTAGGTTGAAGAAGAAGGAGGAGTTTCTCCAGCTCAAATGCTCTTGAATGAAAATAGACCTAATTGATGTGGTTGCAACTCATGATGAACAGAAAAAGTTCTGAGTAACCGTTAAGCTTTTCTTAGTAAACATATAAACTATGCTGACTCCCAAAGAATCACAACATCCTACACATATATTTACAATGCCTTTTATACGCCGAAATTACTAGTTTCACCTGCAGGTTCAGGCCAATCTCACCTGTAAGCGGTGCACCTCCTTGTCACTAGGGTTGGGCGGTCACATGACAATCGTTCCCCGAAAAGCCGATTCAAAAACAATTAGCGGGGCACCTAAAGTGCAAAATTTGGACGCAACTGGCAATCGCTATGAGGATGATGACTAGCCGAATCTATTAGATATAAGCGTTAGGTAAGTAGGTACAAATACATAAGCGCGTTAAATAAATATTGGTTTTATCGACCCTCCATATTAATATTCTTAAGAGTTACATGAAGAGAAGAAACTTCAAGATCTCGAGATTGAAAACTTCGACAGGAAACTTTAGAGACTTCCCTTCATAGGTAATTACGCAATTTTAAATCTACCTAACTTGAAAATAAAACGTATTTAGGTACCAGTGGTTCAAAAGTTAACATAATATCTTTTAGAATGGCACTACATCTTTTTGTCTTTCGAGTTTGACTATGCACACCAAGATGATCATGATGAATCATATTGGCGAATGTGATACTTACCAAGTATGTATGATTTTGGATTGAATTCACCTATTCATTTTGTCCTCAGTAACTGTTACTATTGCATTGATCATGTTTTCTAATAATTAGCAAATAGTTCCTACCGATATCAATAACTCTCGTAAAAGCCAAAATAAATCAAATTATGGAAAGAGGAAGTATACACAAGAGCAAAGTTCTAAAGAAATACTGATAAATGAAACAAGTTTATTATACCTGAGCAAGTCTCACCTTCTCAGTAACTGCAAGACCCGCGTATTCTTCGGGAGCGAGACAGTCACCCTTCAACCAGCTAGCTAGCCGGCCTAGCTCACCAAGCATATGCGATGGATTCAAAGAGCTCAACGCCATTTCTTATTGCACCAGGTAATTAGTTGCCAACTATTCCCATTATTATAGAATATTACAAAATATTTTTCATAAAATAAAAGCAGATAGTCAATTACAGCTTTTGACTGTATTTAAATTAACCGAATAGATTTTACCAAAATTGTTTTGTTTAAAGCTTTATTTTATGCACATTTGCGTATTCCTTGTGAAAATAAACACGGCCCTGACAAAGTTTTTTAGTATCGAGGGAAAGCTCAACGAAACTTTTTTTATCTGAAAAGGACATAAAATTTAACTTTTTAATCACTTTCTCCAAAAGAAAATGAGATATCTAATAAGTCCACAATTATTAGACTAATATCCCGTATTCGGACAAATGCGGTCTTATCGTCGTAACAGCGCAAAGTCAACTGAAAATAATCGGGGTTCAGTCTTATTTGTCATCAAAATATTCACATCTTCAGGGGTAAAGCGCCTGGACAAGTAAAGTTACACTGTGTTGCTCGAATTTAAGGTCTATTTTGAAATAGCAAATAATACGACCCATACTTAGGGCGCATGCGCCAAAGAGAGAGACCATACTACACGTTCCGCGTATATTTGAGAGAGATAATAAATTTCCGCAATATATTTTCCAAACACATGTGCCTTGTCATTTGCTGTAATGGAGAGTAACCGAATAACTAGAACGGGGTAGTTACTTCAACCGGCTAGTGACTTCTTTATTTTGCTTGTAGGAAACCTTTTGATTCGTGCAATTGCACGCACCCTATACTGGGCCACTGGCTCACACTAGGGTTTTAAAGATTGTAGCTATGTTATTATGTTAATACTGATAGCACACATCCTACCTACCTATATATATAAATTAATAGGTAGGTATCATTTTTACGAGTCACCAAACCTACATCAAAACCGCCTTCTTAGAAATTTGCGCAATTTAAATTCTAACTTGAAATGGGTATGGGAAGGAATTTTTCGACACCTAAACTTTGATTATACCTACTCCTTCTTTTAATGTAAATAATTTATTTTGTTATTACTTAAGATAATTTTGTAACCTAAATAAGTAATGAATCTTGAAATAATATTAAAGACAGGCTCCTCGGACCGCGTGAATATCCTGCTTTCCAAGCTAGCTGAGAAGAAATTGTGACGCTGTTCAATACGACTTTTGTAAAGTGAATATTAAAATCGCAAAATTAAAAATGAACAACGGTCAAATCGCTTTAAAAGTGGGCAGGCAACGCGGATGGCTAGGCATTGATAACACTTTTCAAGTTCGGCCTAGGGTTCGGATAAGGTTAATTAGTTGTGAAGAATTTACGTATTTAGGAATTACCTACTAAGTAGATGCGACCGCGACTTCGCTCGCGTGAAATTAGATTTTTTGCGCGGAACCCTTATTCTTTATAACTGACTTCAAAAGGAGGTTTTCAATTCGATCGGTATGTTTTTCTTTCATAAATAAAGTGTAGTCTATGTTACGCCTTACAATATTACCATCTACCAGCGAAAGTACCGTCCAAATCGGCCCAGCCGTTCCAGAGGTTACCTCATTCAAACAAACAGAAAGACAGACAGACAAAAATTTTAAATATGGTTTTTTTATATCTTGCGTACATACACTCATATGCATTGATTTAAACTTATTCAAGTAGGTATACGAGAGTGGTATGTAATACAAAATGTATGAATTCACCTCTTTGATTTTGTAGCCATTACCAAAGACGATAGATAAGATATCGTCTTTGCCATTACTAATAATTATACTCCATTGATCAAAAATAGTACTTAGTGTTCTTCAAATTAGTTAAATGTTAACTAATAAACAGATAGGACACGAAGGTATCTCCCGTCCGAACTGAGCAGCCTGTCAGGGGTAGTATAGTACCTCCGCCCTACAGAAGACCGCGGCCATAATAACCATCGTGTTATGTCTCCGGTGGTAAGTAGGGTAGCCAAAGCTCACAAACCCCCTTCTCATCCCCCAACCAACTCCAGCCCCCCACCCTAACTTCCAAGCCCTCCCACCTCCAGGTTTGGCATCGGGAATGTATCGTCCCTGGTATTGGACGCACACGTCCATAGGCCGTGGTGACCAATTCCCATCAAGTGGGCCGTGTGCTTGTCTGCCACCTTATGTAGAGTATAGTAAATAAAGTGTTAGTAAAAAAATTATGTGATTTTTTCTGATAGAAAGGTGTTGGTAAAACTTAAAATCTACCACATGTTTGAATGCAATTGGTAAGTAGAACCTGTGATTTGATTAAGAAGCGATAACCGACCTTAGGCAGGTGGAGCCACAGGCATCAGCTGTAATAAATGTTTGTAAAGTGCATCAACTTGTCTTTCTTAACTTGTTAAGCGAGTATAGTTGCAAAATGTTTCGATTAAATCCATACTAATCCATACTAATATTATAAATGCGAAAGTAACTCTGTCTGTCTGTCTCTTTGTTACGCTTTCACGCCTGAACTGCTGAACTGATGGGATTGGTCGCGATAACCGACATCCACGCGGGCGGAGCCGCGGGCAACAGCTAGTTGATTAATAAATGTACCTACTTTTAAAATTTCTGTTCTAATTAAATTTATAAGTACTATTGGGGAAGGTTACTTAATATACCTACAAATAGCCGGAAATAATTAGTCGGAATTTGTATCAAAAAAAAATATTATTAATTATTATTATTATTGTGTATTACAAATTTAAAAAATGTGCTATGTAAACATGCATTGTGGCACAGAGCAGGACAACTTTATTATTTTACTGTTAACTTGTAATGCCACATAATATATTTCGATTGGATGCTTTAAATATAATACCAAACTTGAAGTAACTCAATTCCAAACCAAGAGTTGAACACAGATCTGTGTACTAAAGCATCAAATTAGTGTCAGTTATAATACAAACCAAGTTGAATAGAAACTCCTAAGTATTTAAAATAAAGAAAAAATAAAAACTTAGGAACCATTAAGTATCCACCTTACTCTTTGTCATACATCAATCATTACTATTCTGTTTGACAAAATCATCACAGTTCACATGTTGCTTAAAAAAAATTGCAGTAGGCAATGATAACATAAATATAGCAATGATAAAGCCACCCTTTTTACATTCCAATAATAACGGTAATAATTGAAATAATGAGTAATACACATTATAAAAATTAGATAAAATGTTATCTATCTTAGCATTGCCAATCATTTTAAAGTACCTACTATTTTAAGTATTAGTGCAACTATTTGGTACGGGTTATCTCATGTAATACAGATAGTTAGTTGGTATTATATTTACACTGTTTAACTTCAAGAATCATAAACATACAGGTCACCTGAAGCAATAATGTACTCTTAAAATTTTAGATAAGTACTGAATTCTGATAAACTTTTAAAGGACACAAGTGTATTCACCTGCTAGTTTCACAAATTACAATCATAGAACTTTTACCACTACAAAACTTGTGTAAATTATAAAATACCTTTATACAGTGGCGAAATATCTTCTGTAATCTAGTCTTACCTTTGGTGTTTTGATGATATCCATAGCCACAGATGATGGTCACTAAAATCGATAAAACAACCAATTCACGTCACTTTACCTCTATGTTATTAATATTTACATTCACAATTATATGAGCACAAGAATGCGTTAAAAAAGTACATAGTCCTTTTCAATATAACGTGGAAAGTAACACCAATAACAAACGGAAAATCAAACAATATTTGCTTTCATTTCATTGACAATTATTTTCTGTAGACATTTGTGTTTTGAGCTTTGAAACCTAAACAAAAACCATACGTTGAGCATGAAGTTCTTATTTGTAACAATAATAAAATTTACTCCACTCAAAGCTAAAATATTACTTTTTTATTTGTATTTGTATTTACTTTTCTATTATATTTATTTGCAAATGTAAAACGTAACGCAAGATGAGCATGAGACAAGACTGGATAAAATGGAATATTATTGTGGAATGGATTTAAAATAGAAGTTAGATGTCAAAAGCCCACTAGTCAGAAGTCAGAAGTCAGAAAAAGTCCAATAAGAAAGAAAAGGGGGCGCTGTCTTTATTGCATGTCATTGATGTCATTATAGTATGTCAAATTGTTGTGACGTGAGTGAGTCAGTACAATATTATCCTGTCTTCAAAAATATGTGCAAATTTTTCCTAGCTGTCTTTGAGTGATTCGCAATAATACAATTTTATTATTTACTGCATAGAAAATAGTTATAATTCGTAAATATGACGTCGGCAATGCCTAGTGATGTAAACGAGGAACGTCGTCGTAGGGTAAGTTTTGTTATTTACTGTACCTATAGTTAGGAATAATTTAGATTCGTACATGTATGAATCATTGTTATTGCGCTTGTATCGGAGGAAAATTTGGACGATTGTTCGTGTTTGATCATAAAACACTAGGTGCTAAACCGGTCTTTCGTTATTTTTGAATATTAGTATCTGATTAGTGTTTGTATTAGTCAAATAACACTTTCTAGAGAAATCTAGGGTGTATACCTAAGTATATTATCATGTTTATCAGGCTATATACAAAGGGAAAGGTTTATTGACCTTATATTTCCAATTAGGGTAGGGATATAATTACTTTAACAAATATATGTAAACTTAATTATGGGTTTTATTAATCTGTTTAATTGAATTAAAATTTGATTGGATCATTCCATTTTGGATGTGGCATTATAAAATATAGAGTTCCAACTTAAAAATGTGCTTGAACTGATAACAATAAACAATAAAATTGGAGATAATAATATAGTGTTTAGAAGTAAGAATTTAGTTATTATTATTACTGTAACTATTTGTAGAGCATTTTATCATTGTGCAATAGGTCATTTATATATCAAACTATAATATAATTAGATAAATCAGAGCTTAAATATCAGCCAATTAGAAAAATATGATACAGAAAGTATAAAGGAAGAGTAGTACAATGGGTCTTATCATTTGATGCAATTTCTCACAGGCAACCTTTGGATACAAATAGAAGGAATGTCTTTTGTATTATTATTTGAAGAATTATCTATGTACAACATCCTCCTACTTAGGAGAATAAGAATTATATATGGCTTATGAATTTATTTGAATACCTAATAGCCATATTAAAAAATCTTGTTTCTTAGCTGGTTTCTCGATACTAAGTTAATTTAATGTACAAAAAAGAGAAATCTTTATTAGGTTGTTTCTAGCATGTTGTTATTATTAAGTCTTACCCATATAAAGAATAAATAAAACAATTGATTTATAATTAGATAAATATTTCATTTATTAACTTTATAAATGGTAAGTAAATATATACTAGGAAATTTTATACAGCACCATATACCTTATATAAACAAAGACTAAGCATAGCTTGTAAGCTAAAGTAACATTATAAAAATATATCACAAATTTTTTTTAGTTTGGATATACCTAAATAAATTCACAAAATTCCACCTCTCATATCATGTGATGATAAATGTAATATTTTCTTTATAGGTTCTACTAGGTCCATTGCCAGCAGGTTTTCTCCGAGCTGATGGCACTATTGACACCATTGATACTGACTATCAAGCGGCACTTGCTCTGCAGCAACAGCTGAGTGGCGTATCAGTAAGTTTTTTTTTTGTTGGTCACATCAATATGACTTCACCTCGCCTAGTGGTAAGCTAAAGGCAAAGTCTCAGGAAGGCGGTCCCCATTACATACACCGACAGTGCCATAATGGTGGCCCTCAACTTGACAGCCTTATCAAATACTTTTTCATGCCCAGCTTAAAGGACCCGGGACTGTAGGAGGAAGGAAACACGTAGGCTGGTAAAGAATCCCAGGTATTTATAGTGCGGCACAAAAAGAGGCACCGAACTGCTTAGTTCTTGATGGAATTGTTTGCAGAAATACCTCTAACAAGCATTCTAGGCAACATGATTCATAGTAGACATTACCACCAGGTCAGATAGAGGTCGAACATAAGCCTGGGTAGATTGGTTATGTAGCTACTGTTACTTTCACTACAGCTGCAACTTAAACCTACCTTAAAGTCACAAATCTTCAAATCTGCTCAATGTTTCTCTCTCTCTTCCACTGTTGGATCCAGAATCCATGGAAAGCTATCTCTCAAATCCATAAGGTTTCTGCGAGATCTTCCCCATGCTCTTTATACCTAAGGAATGCCAGAAGGCTGTGACTAAACTTTAGACTAATCAGTTGTAGATAGGTGAATCTAATATTGATAGCTCTTCTTAGATGAACTTCAGATTAATCCACTAATGTCAAGATTATCCATGCACTTAACATTAGTCATATCATAAAATTGGTGGCCTTATCACACTGGCAATCTCTTTCAGGGGGTGATCACACAGGTGTACAGGAAAGTTCTAATGTATATATATTGACGGCCTCTGTAGCGTAGCGGTAGTGCATGCGACTGCTACGCAGTGGGCGCGGGTTCGATTCCCGCTCAGTGCAAATATTTGTATGCATGAATATGTCTATTTGCATTGGTCTGGGTGTATATGTATAATAAGTATGTATTTACAAAAAAAAAGTATATAAGTATGTTTATCAGCATTCTAGAACCCATAACACAAGCTAGTTTAACTAAGCTTAGTTTGGGTCTAGGGAGCGTTGTGTAGAATGTTGTAGAATATCTATTATCTATCTATTTGACATGCAAGAAGTCCCACATATTAAAAAATAATTAATTACCACAAGCCAGTGCCAACATTAGTTTAATGTATGCATTGTACGCATTAACACTTCATTTTACTACACTTACGCACCAACCATGGAAACATCCTAAATTTACTCGTATAACTATCTACATACTTAAAATTAATGTATTATTAGATTAATAACCTTAATAATTTCTACATAAATGCATGAATTCTGTTATGAAACAATTATTTAATTTATACAATATGAGCTATACACAAACATAAATAAATTTGAGCGTTTGTTTGTAACATTTAAATAATAGCTTTTTAGTGAAATGTGAAGCTACGGACAACGCTGTGGCCGTAGCCAATTATTGGGCTGGAAAAATCTAACAAGAGGGAAAGACTGATAGCCATTGACTCGAAGAAGAAGAAGTGAAATCATATGAATTTATACACAACACTTGTAAAAAAATCTGTTGGCCGACGTCGCGGGTAGCAGCTAGTTATTAAACATGTAATGTGAAAGTTTAGGTTTAGATTGATGGAAGATGGAAATACTATGTATATTATTTAACCACGTTGAAACGGCTGTATGGAGCTGAATGAATTTTTAGGACAGAAATAGATTATAGTCTGGATAGCACAAAGGCTACTTTTAATTTCGAAAATAGATTCCTATGGGTTGCTGGTGTGGAAGAAGAACGACCCGCGAGAATAGCCTCAGTATTTCACACAGGCAGAGCCGCGTACAGCAGCTATATTAAATATATATTATACATGTTTTTAAGACGCCGTAACATATTCATTTATGCGCTAATTAAAACGCGTTTCCGGTCTTACACTCTGTTACTTTTTGCTTACACTGCGTAATTGCGTAAGCACAATTTTATAATTAGGTATAGTTGTTATGAACAGCGGTAACTCCTCTTTAATTTGAATTGAAAACTTAAGTTACATAAAAATCTCTAATTATTATAATATTCTTGTCTGTTTATCTGTGCATCACGGTAAGAGCATAAACCATTCCAGGTGAAAAGGTGGGCGGGCTGCCTTTGTAATTCTTTTGCAGTGATAGGCGTGCACAGTCTGAGGCATATCAGGCCGAACAGACGGAATGAAATAGTCAATTCCTCGGGGCCGCAAGGAAGAAAATCTCTAGTAGCGACTTCTAGTAAAGATTTTTTGGGTTTCCAACCATGACTGCCAATGGGTTGGAATGGTGGCTTCCGTGAGCATACTGCCTCTCCAGGCCAAAGTTTATATTGTCTTGGACTTGATGTTACGCAGGAAAAAGTAAAATAATTGATACATTTCAGATGCCAGCAGCTGGTCCACCTCTGACGGCAAGACTCAGCATTACAATAGCGCAGGCTAGACTCTCAAAAAATTATGGTGAGTAGATTTTGTGAATTAAAGTTCTTTCACCGTGTAAATGTTTCAGATTTATCCCTGTGTTTGAACAAGTCGGTATACCGAGAGTCAATTCTCGTAAAATACCTATGTTCAGAATTCAGTTCCGATCTCATCTCGATCTCAGAAATATCAAAAAATATTCATGTAACAAAGTCTTGATTTATTTTTTATGATCATTATTCTCCATAAATTCTGTAATGCAACACGCATATATTTATTTCCTTTTTTTAAATCTAGGACATATTAAGTACATAATGCCATAGACCAAAATGTTTAGTTGATTGGTCTACCGCCATCCATATTTTTTTTTAAATATTTTTTAATATTGACTATTAATAAGATTATGTATAGTGATGATCTCAGTTTTAATTTCCCAATATTGTGACAGGTTTGACCCGCATGGACCCGTACGTGCGAATACGCGTAGGGCATTGCATATATGAGACCCATACCGACCCCAGCGGCGGGAGAACTCCTAGATGGAATAAAGTCATTCACTGGTAAGTTGTCGCTGAAGTAGATTATAAAAACTTTTAATTTTGACGTATAAGCCGGCTCATATGGGTAGCCTAGTAGCTAATGTGTCGGATTTGCGATCAAGAGGTCGCGGTTTGGAATCCCGGCCAACGTGAACCCACTTCAAACAGAAGCCATTCAGCTTACCACCATTTTCGTATTCATCATAGTTGGTATCTAATAATGCACATTACGTACAGTTTCTTACCGTTTCACGTGTCCTATGTAAAAATAATAATAATAGTACCTACTGTCGGTAACGCCTCCAATTAACCTTGGAGTAGTGAACCTACTCCAAATGCAAGCTTATTATGAGGGGTTACGTTGGTGATATACTGAGTTCGAACCCCACTTAAATGAATTTTCAAGACTTAAGCCAATTCACCACCGTCGCTCCAATATTAGTTAGTGATTATATCCTACTTAATATTATAAATGCAAAAGTTTGTGAAGATGTTTGGATATTTGTTACTCAATCACGCTCTAAAGACTGAACGGATCTGGCTGAAGTTTGGTATAGAGATATAGTCTGAAATAACAAACAGGCAACTTTGTATCCTGAATATGGTTCCCATGGGAAGCGGGAACGGGAACAAAATCCACGCTAGGGACAGCTAGTCGGTTTAAAAATATTAAGTACAAGTGGTACAAGTATATTTTATATCATATCTGCATTTTTACCCGACTGCCAAGAAAGGTTATGTTTTTCGCGTGTATCTTGTATGTCATGTATGTTTGTATGATTCTTTATTACCTCATATCTTCTAAACCACTGGACGGATTTCGTTAATCAACATATCATTATTATTATTATCTGTCCAGCCTTCTACCGCCGGGTGTCAACTCGATGTACTTGGAAATTTTCGACGAGTGCTCTTTCACCATGGACGAACTGATTGCCTGGACACATATTAACATACCACCGGCCGTGCTACAGGTAAATTAATAAATAAATCAAACTAACAAATAAATCATCCTTTTGTATAGTCTATTAATTATTATTAAATTTGTTAATAACATAACATAACATAAACTCACGCCTATATCCCCAAAGGGGTAGGCAGAGGTGCTAGCACCCACATTTCGCCAGTTTATGTTTAGGTCCCAATGTAATAGGTGGCGAGCCTATTGCCATTAACCGGGCACTTATAAACCTGTGATAAATACACACATAACTTCGAAAAGCATCGAAAAGTCATTGGTGTGTGCCATGGTGAACCTGGGATCGAACCCGAGACCTCGTCTCAGCAGTCCATTACCCAGACCACTAGGCTACCGCGGTTTATTATGTAGTATAATTTGTTAATTAAACATTGTAATATCGAAAGAAATCGAATGAGGGAAATCGAATTTATTATACACGCGATAGTTTGTAAGTATGGATTAAAATTTTCACAGAGATAGATTATGGTCTGGTCTGGTCTGGATTATGGTCTGAATAGATTGTAACGGGGGACCGGGACATGATAATGCAACAAGGATCTACGATTTATCTAAAAGACAGAAAAAGCTTATGTGGCAGTAATAGTACAAGTGTATAAGAAGGTTCTTTTGTAATTTCAGGGTGAGACTTTGGACAATTGGTTCGCTTTGAATGGCAAACAAGGGGACGGTAAGGAAGGACAAATTAACCTGGTGCTCAGTTATACTGTAAGTAATCATACCAGTGTATTTCGATAATTTTTTAATAATCCATAGATCCATATAATTGTCATGGTCGTCACTCTCAGCCCACAACTGCTTAAAGGTTTAGTTAAAAAAAAAATACATTGTAAAATAAGATATTGTCCAATTAAACTGAAATTAGGGCGAAGCCGGGTCCCGGGCCGCTAGTACTATATAAATTAATTCATAATTCGACTTTTTAAATCGTGTTTATAGGGTGGAGCATCTATATATCTATACTGTAATAAAATTGTAAATGGGCTGTATTTGTACAGTGATATTAAAAAAAATAATTCTTGTCTGTTCATGATAAACTCAAAAACTACTGAACGGATTTAAATGCGATTTTTTTCATTAGATAGCTATTGATCAGACTTAAAATCTGCCGCATATTTGATCGGAGATATGATCAAGAACGATAACCGACCTCCACGCGGGCGGAGAACCGCGAGCATTACCTAGTATTATTATAAAATGTACCGACTTAAAAAATGTAATTAGGAGATAGAGCTCCAATAATTAAAACATTGTGATTGTGCAGGTCGGGCCGGCCCCTATGTCCACGTTCCCGCCGATGCTGGTGGTCCCTAGCACTGGTATGGGTTACGCGGCGATGCCAGTGTACCCCGCGCCGCAACCGCAGGTCGCCCACCAGCCGCAACCTGCGCCAGTCACCCCTGAACAGCTGCAGCAGGTATGTGTAAACAAATATACTGGGACATACTAACCTAATATTCTTTTATGTGCGGATATCCCCACCAATCGGACACTCGAAATCGGACCGGCTAAAACCGCACGCTATGTGAGGTCTTAATTACCGGGGTGTAAAGTTACCCAATAAGGCATTTGCTTGTTTGTCAAGCGGTATAAAAAATCCCAATTCGAACTTCTCCGAAACCATATGAATTTTCAAAAAATCCCTAGAAGGTACAAAGTAGGCTACTTTACATCCGCTCCATTCTTGAGATAACACAAATCCAGGGTGTGTGCCGGCACATTCACGCGGTGCACCCGGGCAACGGCCTGGGGTCAGCACAGCACCGGGATATGCCTATTGGATACCCTTACACCCCGGTAATTAAGACCCGAGACGGCGTACGGTTTTAGTCGGTCCGATTCCGACATAACCACTCCCAAAGGCCGACGGGGGTGGTAATTAGGAATTTCCGCATGATAAAAAAAGATAACATATCCAACTTGAAATTCGCATCTCCGCACATTTTCAAGTTATACTGATCAATATTTATATCCTTAGATCGAGGAGATGTTCCCGAGTATCGACAAAGAAGTAATCAGATCGGTGCTAGAAGCCAACAATGGCAATAAGGATGCCACTATCAACTCGCTACTGCAAATGTCAGAATAATATACATCACATCTTTAACGATGTACGAATATGGTGACTAAAACTCCTTTGGTTAGCTGGCTAAGCTTTATGCTTGGCTACCCAGCCTATTCACGATATTGTCTGATTGTTATAACTTATTTAAAATCTACTGAAAAATGTATACCATATGTATGCCCCAAAACTACGTAAATTTTTACATTATATAATATTCGGTGCGGTTATTAGTTGTCATGTAACACAACATATTTCGTTTTAATATATAGCGATGATTCATAGGTTATAAAATATATATTATATTGACAGGAGCGGTATATACCGACTGTCAAAACGTGCCCTTTACAATATCTTACTCGCCTTGCATCATATCACACATACAATCATTAAATAAATATCTCTTAGGTGTAATTGTTGACTAATCAGAACATTTATAATGTTTCATACGAGGGTGACACTGAAAGTTTTTAGAAAGTCAAAAACTGAACAAAGTAGCAACTTATTATTTTTATGATATCGTTTCAAAATAGTGTCTGTTCACAACAATACATCGCTGCATCTGATAGGACCACTGGAAAAAGCTCTGAGCCCACTCGTCTTTAGGGGTATCTTCGACGGCCTTTTGAAACGCAGCCACTACTTCCTCGGTATCCATAAAACGCTTTGCTCAGAGTTTTTCTTTCTTTTTCGGAAATAAATAAAAACCGCAAAATGCGAGGTCCGGGCTAAACGGCGGGTGACCCAGTAATTCCATGTCTGACGTCGCCAAATCGTCAATCGTTTGCTTGGCGGTGTGTGACGATGCGTTTTCGTGGTGAAGGAGGATCCTACTGCAAGTTCGCTTCTCCCGAACTTTTTCCAAGACAAGTGGCAAACAATTGTTGGTGCACCACTCTGCAGTAACTGTGTTATGATCCTCTAAAACAATTGTTGCATAATGACCTGACCTCCTGAAGAACGAGGCCTCCATCTTTTTTCCCACGCTTCGACCTCTCTTCACCTTAGTTGGCAACTCCTCGGAAAGAAACCCCCACCCAGTAGTTTGTCTTTTAGTTTCAGGATAGGAACAATAAATTCAGCTTTCGTCACCCGTAATTATGTCGAACACAGCATTTCAATATCCTCCGTTAAATCGTTTAAGCATTTCACGACATCAATCAACACGACGGAGTTTTTGGGCCTCGGTCAAATCGTGAGGTGTCCACCGGGCACAAAGCTTCCTATCCCCTAAATGGTCGTGGAGGATTTTGTGCACTAGACTCATACCGATGCCTAAGCTTGTCTGAATCTGTTGATAGGTCACTCTTTTGTCAGTCTCTATCATACGCCGCACAACGACGATGTCATCTTCAGTCGTCGCCGTAGAAGGCCGTCCCTCACGCAAATCATCGGTGAAATTAGTGCGACCACGTTAAAACTCATTAAACCAGTTGTAAACAGTGGCACGAGATGGGGCTTTATCATGAAAGATCAATCGAAGTCTATCATAACTTTCTTGTTGACTTACATGACATCAAAAGTCATAGAAAATCAATGCACGAAAATTTCTCGCGTTAAATTCATGTCGACGTGAACACAGACAATTTTAAATTAGCCGCCAAATCGTAAAACAATTGACAAATGATTGAAATACATACACGATAATATTGGTAAAGAGTCCCATTTTCAAAATCTGAACTAACATTTTTATTATGTTGTCTGTAAATGGCCAATTCTAAAAACTTTCAGTGTCGCCCTCGTATAAACTATCATAGCGTCTCATTTATATAGCGTATATACGACAGCGAATAAAACTTGTACATTCTAGTAGTGATACGCACGTCACATAAAAATTTGTCTAATTCTCACTTACTACGAAAAATTAGTACTATTATTCTATAAGTTACGAGATGGTACTTATGCCTCTCACATCCTCGACGAGGTAATGTACAGTTCTTATATAACTAAGCCAATTAAAACCCGTATGGCTTATTCCAATACCCTCGAAAATCGATGTTTCTCGAATTGGACGTTTTTCAACGTCCAAAGTGCAGAAACAAAAACTTCGACCAATTTTATCAATATGACGATATTAATAATATTGGCTGAGATTTCTGGCCGGGGGAAACCCTGGCTATGCTTATACTGCCGCCGTAAACTTAGATTTATTCTTCATTCAAACTATCAGTCCAATAGAATGTGTAGAATGTCGTAGAATATTTATTTATTTATTTATTTATTATTTAATACATAGAATGCAACTTGGAGTAAGAAACTGAGGCTTACCATGACGCTCTTCAACTGTTAGCAACGATATCAACGATAGCAGTTCAACTGAGGGAAAGAGATGGAGCTATGCGTCTGGTATAGCTCCATCTCTCTCCCCCAATTGCAAGGTTGAAGGGCTAGTGCTCATGCACGCTCACAAAATTGTAAGTACTCTTAGCCCTTGCACCGCCGCTCTTAGTTCTACTCGTGCACTTTTATCCTGCAAATATAGATAGGTAGTACTTGATCGCATCAAAAACATTTTTGGGTTATGCGTTATGGTTAAGCTGGGTTATGTTGGATTTGAACCGACATAAACCGCACGCCATCTCAGGTCTTCGCACTGTAGTGTAAGGTGACTGAAAAGGCATTTCGAACTTTATACTCTCAGGCCAAAAGTACCTATTTCATTATTCTCTTCTTACCAAATCGGTATAGATGGCCTCTCGTGCACCTTTATCACCATACACGGAATCTTAGCGCTGTTTTACTATTTCAGTACATATTGTAGCCATAAACTAAATCTCAGAATAAAACCAAGATTAACTTGTAATCATTATTATTTTTAATCCAATATATAATCTGTGGCATATGTTGTGTTATCGATTTTTTTTACGAAATATGTTATTTTTATTGCTCAATATTTGGCCACGATTTAGTTTTACACAAAGTTGTCGCATTGTTATTCCATTATTTAAGGTCTGGTGGTCTACTATCATCTCTTAAACTTAAAACAATATTATTTTAATATTATTTCACGTTCATAGTGTGAATCGGACTCGGCCCATCGTCGTTCGTCATTATATTAGTATTCTGTTTCATGTAAATCTAACAAATTAGAAGCAATAAATATACCCACCATAGATCATAAAAGTATGAGATACTAAGTGACCACATAACATTAGTATCCGTCGAACACCGATAGTCCGATTCGAACTATGAAAGTCACAAAGTAAAATTGATATAATATTGCTAGAGATTGTGGTAGCCCTCCTGTAGTGTATAGATGAATTTTAATGTTATTGTAATTTTAATAAATGAAATATAAACTGATTATTATTTTAAGATAATATTTAAGCGAAAATCATGGCATGTTAGTCAAATCATAACATTCTTTATGATATAATATAATAATATACCTAATATATTTAAAAATGTGAAATTCCTAATTTTGTTTAGAACGTTTTTGTTTTAGAAGTATAAGTCGGTGTTTTATAAATATGAGATCGACGAAATTATGTTTATGAAATATCTGTCTAAAACGCGATTTTATAAATGCTGACGTTATACGATACCACGCGAAAGCTTACGTTTTGTGCCAAATTATTTGCCATTTCGCGAAAAAAGCTTGAAAATAAAATGTATTATTATCGTTTTATTTGTACTTTACAATTACAATGTATAAATATATAAGTTATTCATATTTAGTTTGTATTAATTTTTTTCCTGAGAAAACAACCTAATAACCACCTGATCATATTCCTGTTCATTTATCATCATGACCCTCATAGCGATTTACCAGTTGCGTCCAAAATTTGCACTTTGGAGCTCAAGGTTCGCTATTGTTTTCGATTGGTATGTCGTCTTTTCTGGTAGCGACTGTCGTCTGACCTCTTAACCTTGAAAGGAATGCTTGCGCTATTATTGTCCGCTGTTTAGCAGGTGCCCCGACTTGCAGGTGAGGTTGTCTTGGGCCTCAAGGATTTTGGTAGGGCCCTGTACGAATATAAACAGAACATCGCCATCTTTTGTATATACTATTTAGGTGGTAGACAAGCACACGGCCATCTGGGACTCGATTCTGCTAAAGACAAACCACTGACATACCACTGACACTCTAAAAAATGTTATTTAATTGTAGACTTTATTGTTATCGGGTTTAAGTCTAAAGTCAAATGACATTTTGTAGAGCGAATAAAAAATGAATTCTTTTCATTTGATTTTAGACTTTAATTGTATAACGGTAAAGTCTACAATTAAATAGCATTCTAGAGTGTCAGTGGTATAACAGTGGTTTGCCTTTAGCAGAATCGAGGCCCTGATGGGAACCGGTCACCGTGGCCTATGGACGCTACCGACCCTGGAGGTGTTCATCTTTTGATCCATCTTACTGATGTTAAATTTTTAGAAACATTTGCCATGTGGACAAAAAAATTACAAAATTACAATATAAATCATTTTATTAAATTAACTTAAAGCTATCCTTTATTTTTTACGTTCTTTTTCTTCTTTTTATTTTCTCTCACATCTTCCCTGACCTTTTCAGCCACTGCTTTTCTTTTAATCTTACTGATCTTACCTATGACATCTTTAAACCTATCATCTTTCTTCATGAGAGACTTGTTGACCTTCCTCATACTGTCCTTGATGGTGGCATCAATGTCTTCAGGATGATCCTGGGATCTGTTCACTGGAGCGTCCTCATTTTTAATCTGCGATTGAACCTGTTTGATCCTCTCTAGTTTAGCTTTCTTTGCCGCTTTTATTCGTTTTCGTTTCATTTCTTCAAGGCTGTTGAATTAGTGACGTCATTAATGAAAAGAAAATAGCTTTACAAATGTGGCAGTGTTGGTAATCTTTAAATATCACTGCAGTAGCACAATATTATGAAAAAGTTAGCAAGTGGAGTCAAGTAAAGACAAATAATATAGGATTTTAGACTGCCATGGTCATTTGAATCACTGATATAGTTCACGGCATCTAATTTGGAAAGATTTTGGAGTAGTGTGGGCCCCACTACTCCAAAACCTTGTCAAGTTAGATGCCGTACACTTTACTTGTTTGTGGCAAAATGCGACGCATATAAACAAGTAAGTATAGTGTACGGCATCTAACTTGGCTAGGTTTTGGAGTTGTAGGGCCCACACTACTCCAAAATCTTGCCAAGTTAGATGCCGTGCACTATATTATAATAGTTTACGGGATATTGTTATGTTTGTTTGTTTTATTGAGTATCCGATATTTCGGCGCTGTTACAAGCGCCATGATCACGGGTGGTATGGCTAGCTGGATGTTAGGCACTAGGCAGACCATATCGGTCTACCCTCCTCCGCACTCGTTTGTAACGCGCGTCGCCACTACTACTACATGGTAAATATCCCGTCAACTATTATAATACCAGCGGTACTTCTTAAACCTAGCGTTAATCCCAGTCGCATCCAAAGCTTTCACCTCGGAGTCTGGAGCTTTACCAGTCTTAACTGCGGATTTGGCTGAACCTCGATATTTTTCGTGAAGCGACTGGCATCTGACCTTCACAACCCAATGGTGACATTAGGCGATATCGAAGCATTGCAGCTAGACCGTTATTGTTGGACTTTTTAGGGCTCCAGCTACCCGTAACGACTGCCAGCGGTACTTATTGATGAAATATTCTCACCCTTCCTCCATCATGTCAGGGTCAACGCCAGCCTGTATCCACCTCTTGATGCGATAATTTCGTTTCCTCTGCTCGAACTCCTCGTTATCCAGTTGGGCTTCTTGCTCGCGGCGAGTTACGCTGACGGTTGTGAAAATCTTGACTGCTTCGTCATCTATAAAAACAAGCTTTATTAGTATTCTGTTGCTAGATATAGTAGGCCCTTTGCGCACTTGATATATACCCTCTGCAGCAAAAGGACAAAGGACAGATACGCAAAATCCCAGATTACCAGGACAGATTAGCATAAAGGCAGAAGTACAGACACACAGACAACATAATAAATTGTAATAGTTATTTTTTTCAATCAGTTTTATCAGAATTTTTGTTTCTCTTTGACCATTATTTTTATTTATATAATAATAGCGTATTTTAAAGAAAGTAAATGTTCAGTGCATAATGACTCACCGTCTATCTTATACTCGGATAACTTGGTTTTGATTGCATCTTCAATCTCCCCGAGCCTCAGAATATCGTAAGGCGTGATGAGAGATATCGCCAGGCCGCTGCGCCCCGCGCGCGCCGTGCGACCTACTCTGTAACAGAGACACGGACACAGTGAGACACATTTTAAATCTCTAATATTGTAATATACTCTTATGTGTGATCTATGATGAACAGTCAGTGCCAAAAGTAGATGATCATTTTAAATTTTTCAAAACCAGTTTTCGAGCAAATTCATTTATATGTCTTAACCAGTCAAAAGTACTTTTAACTAGCGAAATCAGTCAAAAGTACTTTTAACCATAAGCTTTCGACAATACTACAACATTTTTAATACCCCGTCTCAAAGTACCCCGACTCGGATAGATTATTTTTGTTTATTTTTTTTTCAAACCACCAAGAAATCTTGTTTGTTTTTTTGCGAAAACGGTTATAAGTACTTTTGACTGATTAAGAGTTTTGACTGCAATAGTTAAAAGTACTTTTGACTGGTTAAGAGTTTTGACTGCAACATATACAATATCTATTAATTTCTTAATATTTTAGATCTAAAAGTGATCAGTTACTTGTAAAGTTCTCAGTAGGTTGTTTAGTTTATTTTTCTCCTTCCTTCTCCTATACC
This sequence comes from Lithosia quadra, assembly GCA_963576445.1. Lineage (NCBI taxonomy): Eukaryota > Metazoa > Arthropoda > Insecta > Lepidoptera > Erebidae > Lithosia > Lithosia quadra. The sequence goes on from OY754892.1 coordinate 6,090,763, forward strand.
TAAGCCCTCTCACACTGACAGGAGATATGTATTCTGTAGAGTGTAGTGGGATTTTTATAAAAAAAGTTTTTATATAAAAAATCTTATTATTATGATACCTGTGTATATACTCCTTAGGCTCCAACGGCAGCTTGTGATTCACCACTAAATCGACAGTGGGAATGTCCAACCCCCTAGCAGCTACATTGGTAGCCACTAAAGTACATTTGAGGTTACTCCTGAACTGGGTGAGGGCGGCCACTCGTTCCTTCTGCCGCATGAATCCGTGCAAGCAGACGTTATCCATGGATATAGCGTTTAGCATCATTGAAAGGACTTGGCATTCCCTAAAAAAAAATAAAAAATATTTTAATTAGTTTCAATTTTAAAATTTTTCTTCAGCAATATTGCTTTACGAAAATATTTTCTGTCTTATGTCAAGTGCAATACAAATGAACAGTCTACGATAGAAATAACTTAAAACAAATCTATATAACAGACCTCTCAAAACTTTCATGAAATAGTAAATTAAATGCATAAGGAAATGCATCTGTTACTCTTTTACGCCTAAACCACTGAACCGATTTTGATGAAATGTGGCGCAGAGATGGACTAGAGATTGGGACGGAACAACGCGTAGTTTTAGTCAGTCCGATTCCGACATTACCACATCACTGTTAAGCCTCGGTAGAGGTTTCCACAGGTACAAAATAAAATAAAAGATTATGCTAATGGAACACAATACTTACTTTTTAGTATCAGTAAAGACGATAATGTGGGAGCTAGGTTTAGTCTCACGGTACTTGCGTAATGTCTGCACTAAGTACACGTCCCGCGCGTACGCTGGACACACCACGTAGCGTTGGTCTAGCGTGGACACGGTCAGCTGTGTGTCTGTCTCTGTCCATGTTAGCAGTTTCTACAAATAGATAAAAAAAAAATTGCATCTATACTATAATAAAATGTAGTGATGATCTTCGATCCTGAGACTTTACGTTTAGTTTATCATAAAAACAAGACAAAAAAAAACATTATTTAGCAGTTCCGGACTTGAAAAGGCAAGACAAGACCCAGAGTCCCGATATTGCCTACTATGCGTCAGGCACCTAGAGCCAAGTTAAAAAGTCGTAGTAGTGTTTTATGCAAACCACGAAAGCCGTACTTCCTTGTTGCGTTAAGAGTCTTATTATGGAAGAGGAGATTTCCACCATCTTCTGGCTTCGGTGGCCACTATTAAGGTCTCTTAATCATTTACCCTCTTTCTGTCTCTTTGTTAAAGAATTAGCGTACACCAGGAACTACCCAGATTCCCATAATACAGTCCATACTGGTTGTCTGGAAGAAATCCCAGACAGCGATAAGTCCACCCTTTGTACAATTTTTTTTTATGTAAACGCTTTGTTTGTATCCTGATGGTGTGTGCAATAAAGAGTATCTATCTATCTATCTACCCACTCTGGTCAGTCGGCTCGAGGCGTGAGATATCTGTGTAGCCCATGTCACATTTTCCTTTTCTTTATGTTCTACCTTCTGCAGTCAAGACAACCTCAACAAAGCCATGCACAGTGTGATCGGAATGGCAGAATTTTATGCCCAAACAATTTACAACAATATGAAGAAATGTTGACACGAAAGAAAGAGAAGACAATCCATACTAATATTATAAATGCGAAAGTAACTCTGTCTGTCTGTCTGTTACGCTTTCACGCCTGAACCGCTAAACCGATTTTAATGAAATTTGGTATAGGGGTAGATTCGATTAGACCTCGAGACATAGGCTATGTTTGGTCGCGATAACCGACATCCACATGGCCGCGGGCAAAAGCTAGTTGTATTATATAATCGTATCACACTTACATCTTTATTAAGAGGAAGCAGCTTACAGTCCTTGATATCTTCAGTGAGTGTCGCAGAAAATAGTAAATTTTGTCTTTTCGTGGGCAATGCATTAAATATTGTTTCCAAGTCTTCTTGAAATGACTCACTGAACAGTCTGAAAAAGAACATCAAGTATTTATACACAATCATTTATGTGCCTATAAAGTTCTTAGATCTTTGATTTTAATATTGTTAATAAAGCTGTAGCTGAGCAAAAATTCTACACAAAAAGCAAATGTTGCTGCAAAACAGATCTGACACCATTTTATTGCCATAACTTGCACTATTGCACTAGGATCACTCTCATTAAATAAATAAATAAAAAGAAACGCTTTGTGGGGAGCAAGCTAAGCTAAGGGTGACCACTTTTGCACTGTTTGTGTACGTAGTAGTGACGTCTATGGTCCTGAGACATTATCTTTAGCTTACCGTCAGGCGGGGTGAAGTTATGCTAATGTGTCCAGTATGATATAAAAAAAAATTACCTGTCAGCCTCATCCAAAACTAAATATTTGATCTTCTTCAAGCTAAAAGTGTCACATCCAGTAATATGATCAGCTAAACGACCTGGCATTGCTACAATGATATGCGGTCTTTTTGCCAACTTCAAAGATTCTTCTAGTTGGTCTGAGCCTCCTGTTACGATGCAAACACGGAGTTTAAGTGGCTGGCCTAGGATACTGAATTGGTCTGCTATCTAAAAACAATAAATTTAATCACTATTTAAGTACCTATATAAACTCTAGAAAAACAGAAACAAGAAAAAGAAATAATATTCTATTGTATGACATTCTACACAGTACTATTTACACCCAAAGTTTGTTATGGGCTCTAGAATACAGACAAACATTACTTAGATATTTTTTTTTATAAATAGATACAATAGACTCTAATTTTATGTGAGGAAATGCTATGTCATTCCATAACAACACATTCAGATAAATAAGAACTCCAAGATACCATGGCATTGATCCAGAATAATATCTATCTTATGTTTTATTTTTCAAATAATTATCGGAACTGGTGAGCTTGCATGAAAGGTATAATGACAGTAGAGGAAGCCCATGAAGTATGTGAGGACAGAAGCAGATGGCGGGCTGTTGTCTCTACCTACCCCGGGAGGAAAAAGGCGTGAGCATTATGTATGTACGTAATAAATTGCAATTTACTCTACCTGATAAGCTAGTTCATGTGTAGGAGTGAGCACCAAAGCAAATATTCCATATGGATCCTCAGCTAAATGCTGTAATATTGGCAGTGCAAATGCAAACGTTTTGCCCGAACCTGTCTTGGCTGCTCCTACACAGTCACCACCATTTAATATATGGGACACACAACCTTTTTGGATAGGTGTTGGACTCCTTATACCTGAAAATGTGTAAAAGAAATTAAAAAAATTAAGAATGTAATTTGTGTGCAGTTTTTTATACTTGTGAAAAACACAGGCACACAACCAGCCTAAAGGTAAGCGCTTACAGAGACGTGGGAAGTGTTAAAAGGAAAGAGGGAACAGTACGAAAATAGGAAAATGGAATGGAGGTAAGATCCTGGGGACCTTACCTCCATTCAAGATTCAAGTCCGACATAACTGCCCCCGCTAAGGAAGCGGTCTGTGGGGATTTCTGTGGCCTTAGCATAAGAATTACGGTACGAAAAAGAAGGTCCCAGCATTTGCACAAACTTTATGAAATGCCGTTTTCGGCTATTAAAAGTTGATATAGGATGTTTAAATACATACAGGATAAGTATCTGATACAATATTCATTAAACTCACGACAATAACAGTTAATACTAACCTAGAGTAAATAATTGTTTTATAAGCCATGTCTTGACTCCAAGTTCCGCAAACTCTTTACCATCGTTTTCATTCATTGTGAAAAATGTACTCTTTCTGTAGAATAATTTCTTTAAAATTAAGCTCTTAGATTCATTGTTTTTTGATATAAACTAAATAAAACAATTTTTAACCATGTTTTTAACCACACAAGTCGTTCACAAAATAGACCATGTGATTGTGACAAACAACTGACATAACAATCATGACGTTGACGTTTAAGGGATCGTTTAAAAACAATGTCAAGAATGTTAAGAAATTATAACGTTGACTGAAAATACTACGGAATAAAAAGAAACAAAATAAAAATGCGTTCTGCTGATTCTGCATCATAAATGTAGTGATGTTTGCGGTAAGTATTGTGATTTGTGTTCTGTTTGTGGTGTTTTACTTGGTTCGTATTCCTATTGTTGTACCTACCTATCATGTGCTTTTGAAACAAAATACTATTTAAATCTAATGGATAAACGTTTGTCCGTCACTTTTAAAGTTAGACGCAATGCAATCTCATTCACCTGCTTTTTGTAGTTGTTTGGTTGTTGCAGTCATAATTTGCAACTAAAAGTTGCGCCGTCTATGAAAGTGCCTTTATGTTGTCATGTCATGTCACTCATGTCACTTTGTGTTGTATAATGAACTTTGGTACTTCTGTCTGATAAATCCGGCTTGTAATTTGGAGTGGTTTAAAACTTGAAGTAAGTTTTGCTTTAGTAGTGTTAGTATTGGTGGAAACAGTGCAATCATTGATAAATATAAATATAAATATCTATAGCTACAGATAAGTTCATATATCTTCAGTGGTACCACTCAGTTTTAAGTGAACTGGTAAGTTTTATTCAATATTTAAATTAAATTAGACAAGCTTACTTTTTACTTACAGTTAAAACGAAAACAAAGGTTTATTACCTTATAATATAATGGTCAATATACATTCCCTATATATCATAAAATAATTAAATAAATAATCGTACCTACTTCAGAAATATAATTTCACCGTTATATCACACGGCTTGTGTTAGTTCTGCGGTGTATTAAGCGGTTTTTGTAGTAATCGTGTTTTTTACTCATTCAAATCGAACTTCATGCTTTAAATCTTTTATTTAATATTTAATACCTAATCTAGATCTAGAAACAATAGTAACTATGTACTTATTGATTATTTCAGCCTTGATACTATTTATGTTTCATGGGTTTTAGCATTGTTAGCTATTTGCTTTCTAGAATTTGTCCACAATTTTAGTGTGCACATATTTTAAACATTGTCGCACCTACAATTGTGAGACTAATTTCATTAGTCCAATGTAAATATTTGTTTTTGTTTAAGTGAGCAAAACACAATGAAAAATTATGAGTATATTAAAAAAAGTCGTGTTAGTTATACTATTTATAACCCAAGAACGGCTGAACCAATTTGGCTAAAAATTGATGGGAATATAGTTTAGAACTAGGAGACGAACATAAGTTAGTTTTTCTCCTGCCACGGGGACGAAGTATGCCACAGGAGAAGCCGCGGGGCACAGCTAGTATGAAATAAAATTAATTACTCCAATGAAGCATAGCCTGAATTAATAGTGAAAATAAATAATTCAACAAATACAGGTCATTGACTTACTTATTAGGTAATTACCTAACATTAATTTGTATTAAGGTTAAATGAATCTTAAACAGGAATGCTATGTTTATGTCTAAATAAGTATAGTATAAAAACTTGTATGTTACTATAACATCAAATATGGGCATCAACCTGTCAAACCTAAAGTTAATAAGATCTAGAGTTGGCAATTAAGTGTAGAATTACTAGTGGCATGGAATTCCGTTGTTGTGCCCGTTTTCCATGGAAACGTTGACATGGAAAAGTAGATATTATGTATCATTCCAGACTATAGCATATCCTGTACCAAATTATTCATCTGATTTTGCGTGAAATAGTAACAAACATCCATACATCCAAACTCACAAACTTTCGGTTTATAATATTAGTAGGAAAATATATAAAAGAGTAAATGAGATACTGCTGGTACCTGTGACTTAATAGGGACCCCGTTGGCTTCAATCAGCTTGGGGCATAGCCCTGCTAGGCAACAGTGCCACAGTGGGACCAGGCAAGCAACGTGGACTCAACGTGTTGAGTGGATACCCATCCTGTCCTAGCTAACATGTGTGTCTACGGTGTGGACTGTAATGTATGAAAGGAATTTTCTTCTGCACATGTTTAGTCTGTGGAATGATCGCCCTGCCGTGGATTTCCGTAGCGGCCACAATATGGTATTCTTCAAGAAGGGCATTAGAAGGTTTTAACAGGGTCCGCTGCGCGAGTGTGACGCCCCTGGTGTTGCACACGTCCATAGGCCATGGTAACTGCTTCTCATCAGGTGGGCCCTTTGCTTGTCTGCCACCTGAGTGGTATAAAAAAAAGATTGCTTAACTGTACAATGGTTTAACTTACTCAGTTACCACTTAGCTGGTGTGTGAAGTGAAGGTCCCATACCTCCACTTCACACACCTATCACAACTTATTTTCGTTGTGCTAGTTGGGTCAGGTTCAGCAGTGCTGTTCTCTACGAACACAGGCTTGCGTTCGTCGTTGCCATAGCGACGAACTGCTTTAGGTGATAAACGTTGCAGTGGTTCCAGGCCTTAATAATCGGGCAATGTGTTGTGATAAACCAGCCTATCACGACCCGTTGACCGATATTAAAGCTTGGAGTCACTGCTCCGTTTGATTTTACTACTTGTCTTTGTCACCTAAAGCAGTTCGTCACTGTCGCAACGACGAACGCAAGGCTGTGTCCTTAGAGAATAGCACTGCAGGTTGGATGCACATCGTATTCACCCAAAAGTGAACACAATGATAATCAATTAGCCTATTGCAGTCCACTGCTGGACATAGGCCTCCCCCAATGCTCGCCATAGCACCCGATCCTCAGCCTTGCGCATCCAGTCTATCCCAGCCACCTTCTTTAGGTCGTCTGTCCATCGTGCTGGGGGGCGTCCTACCCTCCGTTTGCCAATTCGCGGTCTCCACTCTAGGACTCGTTTGCTCCATCGGCCATCAGTCCTTCGGCAGATGTGGCCACAATGATAAGCGTGCATGTAATCTGTAATTTAAGTGTTGAGTCCAAGTTTCAACTAACTTGCCTAAGGATGTGTTCATTCACTCGATGCGCTGGCGCACTGGGTCAAAGATCAACAAGTCAGCATGATGTCTCTTTGTTATTTCACTGTACACTACTATTTGACTTTATAATCGGAATAAAAGTATCACTTTCATGTTAAACGTCGTATTTTATGCGTCATGTTTAGTCTTCTTGGGACGTAAGTGGTAATACCTACTACAAGTTTTGATATGAGAAGTAACCAATTCGTAACGAGAGACTAAAGACAGTCATTATAGGTATATTACAATCCTATATAGTGATGCGGTATTTGACTATTCGCGGTTGTTTGCACATCAATAATATATCGCATTTGCTGCAATACGCTTCGCCCTACAGTATTTCACGCTAGTGGAACATCAAACATTACAATATGAAATTGATTATTTTTTATTACTTCACACTTGACTAAAGAAAGAATTAAATAAGTACTTATGACAAAAAGAGCTAATGGATCTAGTATAATTTTGGATCTCCATACACTGTCCCAGTAAAAAAAAAGATACACTGTATTTTAATTTTGTTCTTCTTTGTTCAAAGGTAACAAAATGAGTGTGCTGAAGAATGCCGTATCGTTTGCTGCGAAGAACGGTAAATTGGGAATAAGAGGCAATGGCAAATTCGTAAGTATATCTTTCCGTTCATCACTTGTCTAGCATTTTTTCCAGTAAATAATTATAAATATTCTACGACATTCGCTCTCTAGACCCAAAGTAAGAATAGTTTAACTGGCTTGTGTTTTGGATTCTACTCTATAGGATGTAGATAAAAATACTTACTATTATACATAGAAACACCCAGACCAATGCAAATATAGACGTAATCATGGATACAAATGTTTGCACTGAGCGGTAATTGAACTCGCGTCCTCTGTCGTAGCAGTCGCATACACTACAGCTGCGCCACAGATGCCTAATAGTTACAAACAATAATGCCACTATGAAGCTCGAATTTTGCTGTCATAGGATTCAACCACAACTCTCTTAAAGCAATTCAAATGAGATGCAGTTTAACTGGGGAAGAGAGATGGCTATACTCGGTGAATAGTTCCATCTCTCTATCTCAGTTAAACTCCATCGCTTTGCTCCATCAGTGTTGTAGCAAGGCCCTGTTCCTTATTACCTACTTTATTAGACATTTTGGCTTTAATGGGAGTGACTGCCGTCTGGCTCTCCAACCCCGAAAGGAGAGCTAGTGTACCACCAGCTGGCAGGTGATGTTGTCGAAGATATTGGTATTCTTCGTGATGATCTTTTGATATGTCGTGAAATTTGAAGTTGTTGAGAATTGTAGCATATACGGTTACAGACGACGAACAGTCATTAATGAGTAAATAATTGCTGATAATTCAATTTACAAAGAATCTAAAACTGTGGCTCCCAGATAAAGTAATTATACTACTAATGGCTATTGAAATGTAAGTTAATGGTGGTACTTATTTCTTTGTTATTTAAGGATTGTGTTTAATGATCGTTGTGGTCCACTGAATCAATCAAGTACTATTTAATTTGAATTTAATTCCAATGTTTATTTTCTAGTTTGTTTTCTCAACTTAACGTGTGCCCGGTTTGGCTTTTACGGCTTTGATAAAGTAAGCTAAGCTTGTGTGATGGGTTTTAGAATACGGATATACATAAGACTTTGATACATTTTTTTGTACTTAGAAACACCCAGAAAAATGCAAATAGACATTATTCATGCATACAAATATTTGCACTAAGCGGGAATCGAACCCGCGCCCCCTGTCGTAGCAGTCGAATGCCCTACCGCTACGCCACAGAGGCCGTTAAATATCGTTGCATTAGCCAAATACAAACAACAAAATATGAAGTATGCTGTTGTTCAGCACATTCGAAACTGCGTCTCGCATAGATACGCTTAAAGTATGTGTGTCACTTGGCAACGGAAGCGCTGACGTCATAGTCATACGAGCATGCAACGACAACGTGATTAACTGCATTTACCATAAATCAGATAATGGTTATCTTCAAATCAGTCCATAAAGTTGCTAAATACATCCGACGTTGGTGTGTTGTTTCGACTTACAAGATTCAGTTTTCCTATCACACTCCTTGTCTATAAAATGAGTGTATGAGGTTCTACCATACCAAGCCAACCTCCTTGGCTGGCTGACGGTCGACTCTGGGCAGGCTGTCATCTCGGGGTTGGGAGGTCAGAAGGCAGTCTTGTCCATAAAAACAGTATAAGAGTGCTTTTCCACTAGAGATGTGCTATGCAGCTATGCTACAAAGATGTAAAATCTGCGCTAGGTGTGCAAAGAAGATGCGCATCTCAGACTATGCTATGTATGGATAGTAGAGAAACGGCGGGAGCCTACACCACTCGCGATGGCCCATAGCATGCATCTATAGCACGCATCCATAGCATGCATTCTTAGCACGCATCCTTCCATATAAAAAACATATCTTAGTTGAATCCGTTTCCACCAGTGCTAAGCTATGTGCACCAATGAACGGGATTGGTGGATATCAAACGCATCCATATCATCGTAACATAGCACATCTCTGCTAGAAACGCACCCTTAGCCTTATCACTAAGAGGACCTAAGATGATCATGTATTTATTAAAATAATGTGACCCATGTCATCACATATTCCTCTGTAAAAGATATACCCAATAGGTACTTTCAATAGCAGCTAAAATCAATGATAGTTAGTGTCAAAGCAGCTGACGTCCGCGTGGTTGTGGCGTGATCGAATCGATTATGGAAAATAACATAGCAACAAGACGGTCATTTAATTGAACTGACATGCGATGTTTGAGGATTAATTTTTATACGGCGGGCGCGGTCCTCCATGAGCGCTGGCCTGGGGGTGACTGGTGGAGCCGCCTGTCACCCTAGCAGAAGCAGGCCAAGGCGGCGGTAAGAGTCCGACATAACCTGCCCCGCTGGCCGCGGGGTGGGTATCCATGAGGATTTCCGCACGGAAAAAAAAAGGATTAATTTTTATAGTTTCCCGCGAATTTGTGATGGCTGAACATCACCCAAACATCGTTAATAGCTCCATCTCTACCTCATCATCGTACAGTGTCTAAAGAACGTCGGGGGCCGGGGCGCGTGTTGTACTTACTATCGGTGGTATAAGGTGAAGGAAGAGGAGTTTGTGACTATTAAATGTTATAGGAGGTAGGACACGACGGTATCTCCCGTCTGAAATGAGCTCTCCGACTGTGGTAGTACCTCCGCCCTACAAAGACCGCGGCCATAATAACCATCGTGTTGTGTTCCCGCTGGTAAGTAGGGTAGCCAGAGCTCACTGTAACCCTCCCCTCCCCCCACCCCTTCCTAACCTCTCCACCCCTTCCTAGCCCTTCCCCCTTTCCTTCAGGGTAAGGCGTGTGTGACACCCATAGTGTTGCACACATCCATAGGCCACGGTGACCGCTTCCCATCAGGTGGGCCGTGTGCTTGTCTGCCACCTACCTAGTATAAAAAAATGGCCCCATTGATCAAATGGCACATGGTCAAATAGGTAATTCTTAGATTTGGCATTGTAGAAAATGAGTGCAAAGCTTCTACTTCTGTCTTGTACGCCTATGTCAACCTTTGCCGTGTTGCACATTCACACTCGCCTGACAAATCTGTGTCGTCAATCTTCTTTCGTCTATTCGTTAACTTACCCATTTTAATTACTCTACCAATTAAATCAACCTCCTGCATATTTTCTTTTCTTAGCTGCATCACTCAAGTGAAAGTTCTTGAGCTCTACATCTCTGCGATTGATAAGATGATTTATAGTTTTAATCAGCACGTTCAGTCCACGTGGGCTTAAGTATTTTACCGCGTGCTATATAGTTAGGTGTTCATGGCCGAGTCGTTAGCTCTGACTTTGACATTGAACTTGTATCGTTTTGCACTGTTGATAGTTGATATAATACTTTTTTTTATACTACTTAGGGGGCAGACAAGCACACGGTCCACCTTATGGGAAGCGGTCACCGTGGCCTATGAACGTGTGCAACACTAAGGGTGTCACACACGCGTTGCCTACCCTTGATGGGAAGGGGGGAGGGCTGGGCAGGGGTGGGGAGGCTAGGAAGGGATGGGAGGAGGAGGGGTACAGTGAGCTCTGGCTACCCTACTTACCGGCGGGAACACAACTCGATGGTTATTATGGCCGCGGTGTTCTGTAGGGCGGAGGTACTACCCCAGTCGGACAGCTCATTTCGGACGGGAGATACCGTCGTGTCCTATCTCCTTGAGAACTTTCAATTAGAATTCTATCTTCGTCAGTATTAACGAATACTGAATTAAATATGTATGTTTTTGTTATTATTGCACCCTGCTAGTTGTACCCCTACCATCCATGGCCCTCCTATATTTCATGAGGCAAGCCAAACTCATCTGATAGCCGAATGGGGTATTAGGCGGCAGTCACTTTCATTCTAGCCAAATAGAGAATAGCCAACTGTAGGGTCGTATTAAGCGGTTAAAAGGTCTAAGTCTCTTTGAAATAATGATAATGCCTGGTCTTTTGATTAGTTTTTAAAAGCCAGTTCAGAGAAGAAGATGGGAAACCGGCTATTGATTTGATGAAAATTTAAAGTGTATTGATATTCCACAGGCCTCTTTCCGTCCATTGCTGTCCTGCGCTCCGGTGGCTATGGTAGGCCTCCAGGGACCTCGTGGGGCGCACACCCAAGACCTCACCAAGAACATTCAGTATATCAGCAATGATAAAGTGAAGCTTAAAGTCGATCCTAGCACCATGAAGTAAGTATAATCTTATTATAATCAATCAACCTTAGGCATTTCCCAATATCTGCCATAGCACTCGTTCCTCCATAATACGGAAGCAGCAGAAGTTGGCCCAAAAATAGGGTTACAAAAATTCGTGTAGAGCTCAACATTTGTACAAAATGGGAATGAAATGTGAAAGTCCCCAAATGTTCAGCAAAAAAAACATTCAAGGTCAAAGTTCGTAAATATGGTCTTTTTGTATTTTTCAGCCAAATAGTAGATACGTTAACTCATCTATAAAAATTATCTTTACACTTTCTCCTATGAGTCACTGTTTTTGTTTTGAGATATAATTTCATTATTCCTGGAAGCGTCTTCATTGTATTAGGTAGGTACCATGATACCATAAAACCCTAGCTGCCTAGGTGTATTTACGGTCTTCCTTCCTCGCCTCGCTCGCCTTCAGACAACATCAGGCGTTTAAGTCATTCATAAGATAATACATTGCTTATTAACCTATTGGTGTCTGTGTTAAATCAGTTCAGTAGCATGTACATTATTGCTATCTGTGGAACTAAGTAGCTCTCCCCGAAAGTTTCACATAAGTCATATTTCGGTACCTATTTACTCCACGTACCTATTCACTCTATATATGCCCGTAATTTATCCGATATGTTGATATAATATGATACCTGCGTCGCTCCCATGGATTGTAGCGTGATGATAATAACCTACAACCTTCCTCGATAAATAGGCTGTCCAACACAAAAAGAATTCTTCAAGATTTTTTTGAATCACCAAACCATAATTATAATAAACGCTGCGTGATATCGGGCTATCTATGAACGGCTTAATTGGTAGATGCTTTTTATATACACAACTGTTTCAATACAAACGTTATCTTATATATTTCGTTACGTATACATTCTTACAGTAAGCTATAATTATTATGATATAATGATAAAACTACGAAATAGTAGGTATATCACCTATCAATAACCTATAACTAATCAAAGGACGTTGCTGGGCAATCTCTGCTGCAGCCAGGAATTAGACCATCAATTAATATCGCTTGACAATATCGGGATATCGAATCCGTGTTAATATATTCCTCGAGACCAAAAACTTGAACAATCGTCAGAGTTCTCGCATGTGCACTAATTAGTCAATAAAAAAAAAACAATTAAAGTACCGACCAACCAAAGACGCGAGCCCTTTTAGTTAGTAGGTAATTAGTTTACCGCAAAAGATACCTCACAAAGCCATACAGCGCATCTAGAGAATACCGTTGGTTTCCTGAAATAAATAAATAATAAATATTGGCAGGACTGTTTAATCCCTAAACATCATGTTTATTTTGGTTACTGTAGGTAGGCGAATATCATAGACTAGCTCAGATTTGACTTTGTTATTTTTTTAATATGGAACATGATGAACAGGTGCGATAGTCATCCACACCACGAGATATACTTCGACGAGTTATACAGACCTATTTAGTAACCAGTTTATCATTTAATGAATTAAATTATTTGTACTTTTGCACAATATTGATAAAAGAAACCTGACCGGTTTCGCTTCACGGGCCTTCAACTGTATATTTCACCTCGCTCATAGCTCATCCTCGCGGCCTGTGCATATTCTCTTATTGCACATGCATTACAACTTGCTTAACCAATCAAACTAATTAATATCTTGTGTGGCAATATGAGAAATAAATAAATTCCCGTCGGTAAGTAGGGTAGCCAGGGCTACTGTACCCCTCCTCCCCCCAACCCTTCCTAGCGTCCCTAGCCCTTCCAGGGTAGGCAGCACATTTGTGACACCCTTGGTGTTGTACACGTCCATAGACCACGGTGTCGCTTCCCATCAGGTGGGCCGTGTGCTTGTCTGCCACCTACGTAGCAAAAAATGAAAAAAAAATTGTTGCCGAAAGAGTTGGGAAGTCTCTTTCCGCATATCATTGTAATATTGCATCCGAAGGTACACTCACGCAATGAGAGAAGAATCTGTAACTAGCCGCAGAAGAATCGAAGTATTATAATCTCATCCATAGGTACTTAGACTGTGACTGGATTGCATGGCATGAGGTACAGTGGTAGAGGCCTATGTCCAGCAGTGGACTGCAGTAGGCTAATAAATTGATGTATACTTAGATTTAACTTAACAAAATGATAGTTCCGTCGTTAAAACGTTAGGAATTCTCCTCGAGGTCCTTACTTGTTATTTCTATTTAGCTGAATACGCAATGGGTAGCGCTATATAAATAACAGGTTATACAGACATAAACAATATTGATATCATCTGTTGCCGAGTGGGGGACAATTAGTCGGAAAATTATAGAGGATTCAACCGGAAATAATTGCGTATATTCAAGTAAAATGGCCTCGTGTGATGAAATTTCTAGAATGCTGTGGAACACGTAATTCGCTGCATCTAATGATCGTTCTATCACCGGTGTTGCTCCAATGACAGAGGCTCCAAATATTCTGACTTTGATGAAATTTCTCCAAGAGTAGACCTGCCTCTATGACGAGGAACTCTGTTGCCAGTAGAATCAGCAGTAGTTCGATGAGTAGATGCAGGGTTGTTACAAGGGACTCGTGGCTAACTACGTAGTAACCGAGTAGGTACCTAGTTTGACACATTGCAAGGTTAAGCAATACTGATACTAGTCAGTCAGTCTTATGATGAGTGACCATTCTTAAAAAATCGAAACCCTTCTATGCTTCGGAGAGCACGTTAACCCGTCGATCCCGGTTGCCATACGAGCATCCATAGCAGTTGTTACGGGTAGTTGGAGCCTTAAGAATACCGACACCTGGTCTAACTATAGAACTTCGATATCACCAATAGGTTGAGGTCAGATGCCAGTCACTTTACGGAAAATATAGAGGAACGGTCGCATCGTAGTTCAGTTTGCAGTTATCTCAATGTTGAGTCTCTGACCATAATTATCATCTACACTAAAGCTTTAATAAAAAAGTGATACCTACCGCTACTAATATCCTATAATTATAGGTACTGTGTGAAGTGCGGCGGGGCATTGACTCCATAAAACATGAAGTAATATTATTACTCAATCTATACTATTACAAAATAAGTTGTCTGTTACATAGGAGATATAAAAAAAAACTTTGGTTATGTTAAATGAACGATTCTGAACACAAGCGTCTAAAATATGTGTTTCCCTGGTATTACGTACATAGCCCACAGTAACCGCTTCTGATCAGGTAGCCCACTTAAGTTCTAAGTGGTATGAAAAAGTAGAACCGGAGATATGACCCAAAAAAAGATAACCGACCTGCGCACACAGCTATTGATCTATAAAAGGTCATCGGCACACCAAACTCTGCCGTCAAGCGAGGCCTAAGTGACTGCAATTTCATTAATGCTAAGTACCTATTCATTGTCCGCAGGCTAGATCAACGTGTGGACAAACCCCTTGTGGTTATGATCAACTGGTTACTGGCACGGCAGAAGCACATTATGAAGTATGCTACTCTGTATCTGGAACAAGGATTCGACGTGCTAACCGTATCTTGTACTCCCTGGCAACTAATGTGGCCACCGAAAGGAACTCAGGTTCGTGCCTAGGTCACAGATTAGATAATAGTTGGAACGTAACTGTGTGTCATGATTGCCGGGAATTGGGCACATATCCGTTAAACGACACACACATACACACCTTTAGGCTAAGCGCACATTATAGACACAGACAGTGTGCGGGTTCTTGGTCCACAGATATATAACACAACTCTCTAATTACCTACAAGTCTCGTCGAGACACAACTGTCTAAAGACTGTCTTGACTCTAATGTGCGATAGCCCTTGCGCTAAATTCCCGTTAGTTGTATAGGAGTCCCCTTAAATATTTACTATATTTTGTTTTTAATATTTGTTGTTAAAGCCGGAACAGAAAAACAAAATCTATGAAAATATCAACTGTTTGCATGCTAAACTGGTAACTTTTTTTCCCAGCTGGTAGCGGGTGACGTACTCAAATTCATGACTGTGAACGAGAATGATCAGCCATTGGTAGTGCACGGCTTCTCTGTGGCCGGCTACTTATGGGGCGAGGTCTGCGTCCACGTTATGCAAAATCCTGAATTGTGAGTATTTAAATTGAATCATTTTCAATCGTTACAAATATTTTGATATTACTCGTAGTTTCTGATTGTGAGTTTAAGCTTTTTCTTCCTAAATTATCGCCAAGGTAAAAAATTGTTGATATCGAGTTTTAAATTTAGTTCGTCATCTATTCTAGCAGCGGTTTGCGACCGCTTTTGAATTTCGATTTTTAGTATTTTTTTGCAAGTTTTTATTTAACTTTCACTGTTAGTTTCTTGAATGTTAGTTTGTTAGTATGGTTTAAATATTGGAAGCTCAATAAGGATCTGACGTTGGATTGGACTCAAATTAGATTTCGACTTTGGTGACAATGCGATAATATGGTTCTATGAATCTGATCTGAAAGTAGGTGTCCATAGCGCGCTTGAACAACCTAGATTGGGGAGTTTTGGCGCCAACGCTGAAAAAGACACATCGCGGCATTGTATCATTTTCTAAAATTAGTGTAAAATGTAGTTATTATGTGTAAAAATGGTGGATTTTTAAACATAACATCTTCGGCAACGTGCACGAGTTCGGGAAAGTGGTATATTACCGTGAATTGTGCTTTTCAATGTTGATTCCAAAACTCCATAGAAGCCTCTAGTAAAGTCTCCACTATTTTACTGGGGTAAGACTATGACTGACTGATTTGACTATTGACTGACCTTGACTATGACTAAATGACGAAAACGCTGCAACTTATTGCATTTGTAATTAATTCTAACTTGATTTATCAATTTACTTGACACTGGCATTCATACAATATTTGCCAAAGTAGGAGAAAAAAAAAACCTAGATTGGGTTAATTTGTGTTGTCTCGGCAAATTCTGTGATACTACATGATGTCTAGGGTTTGAAGATGGAGACGTTGAGTGGTCATAGGAACTTTTGAACTAAACAAGATAAACCCGTCATGTTTGGGTTCCTTTGATTTGGCTGGTTATGCACTTGCTAGAAATCCTTTTTAAGATTAACTTAGTTTTTTATAGTATTGTTCATTAGTTATTCTGAAGTTCTGAGAAGGTGAGTTATCAATTTAATCACTTGAAAAACGTTGTTTCCACATTCAGATACCAACCTGTGATGGATCGTATAGTGGCCCAGGTGTGGGACTCTGCCGCCGATATCAGCGAGCTCACTATCGGAGTGCCAGCCGCCGTGTTCCCTAAGAACCAGATTATGCAGAAGACTCTCAGGGCTTATATGGAGTGAGTATATACATTGAGGATTCTATCCTTTCACCTAGACTTAGCATTTCGTCATACTGGTAAAGTGGGGCTATACTGACCAGTCGCGAGTATCCTTCGATTACGGTGCCCCATACCAGTCCATGTCGCACTTGCTCTCTTATACTCTTTGCCCTTCCACCTGCACTATCGAGGACTTATGTGAAGCAACGGACAACGCTGTGGCCGTAGCCAATTATTGGGCTGGAAAAATCCGGAGGGAAAGACTGATAGCCATTGACTCGAAGAAGAAGAAGAAGCATTTCGAAGATAGATTTGGTATACGTAGGACTGTAGGTAGACGCTTACCAGGTGGCCGATATAGAAATTTAAAACGGAATCATTCTAAACTACAGCGTTTATTTGGATATTTTATTTACATACATATAAATCACCAATAATTTTCCCATTGGTATAGGCAGAGACAATATCTTTCCACTTGCTACGATCTTGGCATACGCTTCTCGCTTATTTAAAAAAGCCATTAATCACAACTAATATTCAAAAAACTATTTTTAAGTTACTTGTTATTTGTAGGTCGATTTATCTTTTTAAGCCAATTACGCAATTGTTATCGGTTTCACGTGTCAAACGTGTGTCTTATCTAATCTTTACGTAAAGGTGGAACCACACTTCGCTATTCGCTATTTGCTATTCACCTTTATTCACGTATGTAAATCGAAGTGTGGAGGGCTTATTCGTGTATAGATACATATTTTTGTTTTATTCGCATGAATATTCTCCTTAGTCACTCTTCTATGACGAATTGTGGAGGGTTTAGTCATCTATAGGAATTTCCTTTAATACAATATAGGCGAATAGCGAATAGCGAAGTGTGGTTCCACCATAAGAATTTATTTATTATGTATCTACATATCACAAAAGTGATTTATTATAACAGTCTAAAAGCGGAACTCGGTTGTCTAGACGATTGAATGCCGATAATACCATTTAATCTATCTAATTTTAGAATTTACTAGCTGCTACACGCGGCTACTCCTTCTTGGAAATTCTTATCCTTTAGATTCAGCTCGGATAAAGAAAACATTCAGGGCTAAACCTGTAGGATCTATAGGAATAGTTAGCATACTATTTTTTTATACCACGTAGGTGGCAGACAAGCACACGGCCCACCTGATGGGAAGCGATATTCTAGAACCTTTGGGTCTAGGGAGCGATGTGTAGAATGTCGTAGAATATTTTTTATTTATATTTATTTATTGATTTAGTAAGATTAATAGGATCCTAGTAAGATTATATATTTCAAAACAACATCAAAAATAGACGAAGGGTCTCTTTGGGGTCAACCAAAAATAAATTAGCCGTATTTATAGGCTAATTTATTTTTGCGAAATGAGACGTCGAAATGAACGCTTGTTTAGTCAATCCACGAATAGTTATTATTGGTCTAGATCTAATGGCAAATAACGATACGTACATTACTATCGCGTGTCTCGTTGATGGCCAAGGCCGCACATACTTCGGAGGCGCAACAAAAACTACACAAGTTAGACAGTCAATATTTTAGTTGGTAGGCGTTTTTACAAAGTTTGTGTAGGTAGGCTTTTTTACAAACTTTGGAACCGTGTTTGGAAGTAATGTTTAATTAATGTTGTGTAAGATATTAATGTTGAAAGTAATAGTTTTTAGGCTGTAATGTAAACTGTGAAAGGCTCACTCCCTATGTACTTGTAACGAGAAATGAGCTATCTAACACAAAAAATCGCAATAAGGTCATCCGACAAAGAATTAAAATTACCGTCATAGCTCGCAGAACATTCCATAGAGGTAGGACACGACGGTATCTCCAGTCCGAAATGAGCACTCCGACTGGGGAAGTACCTCCGCCCTACAGAAGACCGCGGCCATAATAACTATCGTGTTGTGTTCCCGCTGGCAAGTAGCGTAGCCATAGCTCACTATACCCTTCTTCCCCTTCCTAGCCCTCCCCCCTTCCCTTCAGGGTAAGCAGCGCGTGTGTGACACACTTAGTGTTGCACACGTCCATAAGCCACGGTGACCGCTTACCATCAGGTGGGCCGTGTGCTTGTACGTAGTATAAAAAAGTGGTTTCTGAGATTAACGCGTTCAACCAACCGAACTAAAAATCTTTTCAGCTTTATAATATTAGTATCTATCTTTCAGATATCACATGAAAACTTTCTACGATGCGGCGACAGTGCACTATATCCGATCATCGCAGATGTTCCACACGAACTTGTGCCGCGCCCCGGCTCTGTTCCTACTGTCTCGGAGTGACCCAGTCGGCGCTGAGAAGAGTAACAGGAGTGTACACGACAGCTGGGTTGAAATGGGCATTAAGGTGTGTAAGATAGGACACAAATATTTTCAGAATTACGATCTGTCATGATGAACGTAGCTGATTGTACAGCGACATGATTAAAAAAAGCTTCACTAAGTGGATTTGAAGGAACTGAAACGCCTCTGTTTTCCTACCAAAGGCAAGACCCTAGATTGGTTTAGTATTTTTGAACTGCACCTCATTATCAAGCGGAATTTGGGCGGGAATGGAATATAAAAAAATAAAAGATGGAATTAATTTGAATTCCATCAAACTAGCTTGATTTTTATAACAACGTCATTATCATCACAACAGCGTTGTTTTCGTAAAATTTCATAGAACAGAATAAAAATGCAATAATTTTTTTAATGATTTCAGATTTTCTTTATAAACATATTTTTCGATTTTATTTCATGCTAAAAAATATGCCTTTTTTCATTGCAAGTAGTCTAAAGTTTAAGTGACAACCTTAAATTTATCTATTAAATCCTTATAAATATAATACATTTTTCATCAAAACTTAGCTTTAAAAATGGGATTTTTATACACCATGTATTTTTTAGTACCAGACACGAGCAGATTTTTTTAAAATGATGTTTTAATTTTATTTTCCTCAGTGCACTTGGAAATGCTGGGACAAGTCGCCACACGTCCAACACTTTTCGCGTCATACCAAAGAGTACATAGCCGCTCTCTACGAACACTTCAACGCCTACGGGCTCCTTTCACAACCAGAAAAAATGCGCATGCGATTATAAGCATTAATTACATTTAACTAAGAGTCATTTTCAATTGTAATGAAACTTCATGTGTACTCAATTATAAATTCCTAGAAGTCTTTGAGAGACTAATAAGTTATAGGTGAACCAGGAATTAATTGGAACTGCTTGAACAAGCCTCTTTACTCAAGTAATTTAGTTTCATATATTAAATAGCACTTTAAGTTTTAATGCGGTCATGGCATACAATAATTACATGTAATTTAAGCAGAGTTATAACTTCAAATCAATCAATGCAAGTACCACGATTATTATGTACTATCTGTTGCCCGTGAGGGACGTCAGTTTTTCGCGTTTTTCGACTATATCTCCGGTTCTAATCAACCGATTGTGATCAAATATGCGTAAGATTTAGAGTCTACCCAAGACCTTTATAATAAAAAAACCGCATCAAAATCCGTACAGTAGTTTTCACGTCCATCGCTGTCTGGATTTCTTTTGCTAATTGCGATAACTGACTCAATGGACAAGATTCATGGTGAGCGACAAACTTTAGCGTAAAATGTATAATGTACTGTCTATTGTCAATATTCCACTTTTTTTTTCTATATCACCATAATGTATTTATTACTTTAAAAAATTTTATAACATCACGTTCCTCATTTAATAAAATCACTTATTTATTGTAGACTGATCTGATTGACTAAAGAAATTGTGCCTTACTGTTATTAATAAAAGGCTGGTAATGGCTTATACAAATACCTACATGAGTTATATATTTTCTGATATAAATTATACTGATTTTTGTCTTGAACCGAATTATGAAATCTTTTTTTACGATGGCAATTTTTAGCGAGTGTTGCCATTATTAGGTATGTTGTGATTTTAATATTTAGGCAATTTTACTATATTTTCATGTACATGATATAGCAAAGTGTTAGTTTCAAAATTTTATATATAACACAGCACTTTTAAAACCACCTGATATGAAGCTATGTTAGTTTAATATACACGTTTCCTATAAATGTAAGCGGCTTATCTATTTACTTTTACTGACGAGAGTATTACATTATACCCTATTCACCGAAGTTTGGCATGCAATGTAAAGAAATGACAAAAATGGTTCCTAAAAATTTTATAATGTTGTATTATAAAAATTCTTTCGTTATAAATGTTAGGTTTCGTGCAACAATATTGATTTTACCTTATTTTTGAGTTTAATATTTGTAATATTTTTTTTTCTTTTAATATTTTTACGTTACGTTTGATATTTTTACATTGAAATGGATGAATCTTGAAATTTGGCGTATTCAGTTGATTCACCTGCCGTCCCTTGCTTAGAAGATTTTTAACAAAAGTGTTAAATACAACACACAGATAGTTACATAAACTAACACATAACTTAACAAATTATTCTTATTTGTTAAAAAATTTCAAAGTAGTGGGCGCCAGGGACATCAATTGAATTCGCCAAATTTCAAGGTTCACCTTTATACATCAGTTTTTAAATATTTTGAATAAGCTTAAAATATGATGAAGATGCTTGCAAAACAAACAAGCAAGCATGCGAATACGACACTGCTGTTTATTTACTATAGCAAAGTGTTAAGACTGATTTTATCCACAATTTACACTTTATAGATTGACATACATACTCATATTTTTGTTCATACTTTGTGCTAAACTTTACTGAATAGGGTATAGTACGATTTATCATGTTTAGCTTGTAAGATTTTTTATATATTAGTTAGATTTATACTTTAGTCTAATATATGCGAAGTAAAAACACTTAAATGTAGTTTTATTTTTGAACGTTTTATTTAGTGACAAATCACCTTTAGGGACCCTGGTAAGTGTTCTACAAATAATACGGCTGTTCAATTTAAAACCTAGTATCTGACATATTTTAAAAGGCGGAGGCTTTGCATTTTTCGACCTTATACCACCCCGCACGTACCAGGCTAGTAAAAATTATGACTATATTGATATCGCTAGCAGTCACTCCCAAGAATGTACGATTAGTATTTCTAAAACGTCACGCTGTCAAAGATATGAAAACGTTTTTCGAATCTCCTGTAACATACATTTGGTTTTCTGCAGATACTGGGTTTTGATATTACACAGCCGAATTAGTAGGTAGGTACCACAGAAAAGAGAAGTATTCTTTATTCCGTGGTAGGTACTCATCGATAATTTGTTTTCTGGATAAAAACATGCCAAGAAGTTTTTAGGCAAGTTAAAGGCATACAAGAAAGGAGCAAAAAAGTCAGGGAAATATAGCGCGCGTGACTCAGTATAGATATACTGTGCGGATGTAAAGTGACAGTTCGTTGTACCCTCGACGAGCGGCGAGGAGGCAAGACAAGATTGTAACCTCTCAGTTTTGTCTAATACCTAACATTCTCCAAGGAGGTAGGACACGACGGTATCTCCCGTCCGAAACAAGCTGTCCGACTGGGGTAGTACCTCCGCCCTACAGAACACCGCGGCCATAATAACCATCGGTAAGTACCCCTCCTCTCCCACCCCATCCTAGCCTCCCGTCACCTTCCTAGCCCTCTCTCCTTCCCTTCAAGGTAGGCGTG
Organism: Lithosia quadra; assembly: GCA_963576445.1. NCBI lineage: Eukaryota > Metazoa > Arthropoda > Insecta > Lepidoptera > Erebidae > Lithosia > Lithosia quadra. Next base: position 6,113,253 of record OY754892.1, read on the forward strand.
TGACACTCTTAGTGTTGCACAGGTCCATAGGCCACGGTGACCGTTTCCCATCAGGTAGGCCCTGTGCTTCACTGCCACCTACGTAGTATAAAAAGAAATTAACAAGTTTAGCAGCAGCACACAACTACCACCAATACAATACTCTTCATCATCATAAACTTTGCCTTAGTCTCAGTCGCATCCGAGGCTGTCACCTCAAAGCTCCGCCGCCTGTTTTGGGTAATTTGGCTCCTGTGGATTGTCGCCTGGTCTCTTCCGAGAGGAAGAATTATTTCACTTAATATATTCCACCAAGGCGATTCACTTCACTCACAATCAAGTGGAATAATTGGAGAGAAAAGCCCGCGCCAGATCCTCGTCCTTCAAATAGCAGGTGGAGTTGGCTTAGGCCACGAAGATCTTGGTAGTGCCTCATAAACACTCTTCATTTAAGTCCATTATTTGGTATTATATCTGGAATAACATAGGTATATGCTACTTTTTATCCCGGGAACATGTTCCCGTGGGTCACGGGAAGCGGGAACAAAATTTGACGCGAGCGGAGCCGCGGGCAACAGCTAGTCAAAAATATAATTAATCGAAGTCGGACATTCATTATGTAGGTCTGCCGGTGAGGTTGGCTTGGGCCCCGAAGATCTTGACAGGGGCCCATGCACCCAAATAATATGGTAACTTTGATGGTAACTATAAAAATTGCATCAATATGTCTTTGTTCACTTTGTCGTTAAGAGAAGTTGTTCATTGAATAACACAGGAAATCAACATTAGTCCGACTCATCCTTAACTGCAAAATGTTTGTCTTCTGTGAATACCGTTTTGTTTCCTATCAATAAAATGTAAGCAGCAATTTTTTGTGTCGTGTACTGTTGAATACTTTTCTTTATGCGCCAATAATGGTTGATAATAGGTGGGTTACTGAACTGTTCCATGAATCTTGTTTCTCAAAGTGGGCCGAATGTGGTCTCGTGGAGCGGTAGATGGTTAAAAATGTTAGTAAGCGGTGGTTAAGAGAAGTGTTGTAAAAAATATCTAATAAAAAACTTGATCGAAGGATAGATAATACTGTTCTATTTTTATACTATGTAGGTGGCAGACAGGCACACGGCCCACCTAAGGGGAAGTGGTCACCGTGGCCTATGGCCGTGTGCAACTCTCCCCCGGATCTCGCCCGGAACAAGAACATTCTATCACGACATAAATATCTATGTATGTATCTACATGGTAAGCCCTCTGTTATAATTTGTAAGAATGGAAAAGAAAAGGCAAATACATTTATTTTAAACGGTATTCTATACGTATACACCTTGTTCACCAACTTAGTTTTTTAGGTAGGTACCCAATAAATTTTTTTATGCCTTTTAAGTAAGTCAGCTTATAGATAGAAATGATAGAATAAAAGCAATTAGGTGGTTAGATGAGATATCCCCGGAGGGATCCAGTTATGAGCCCGATATGAGTGGGATATATTGAGGGTATCCACCATGTATCGAAATGGACGGTGGTTATCCCGCTTATCCATCCTACAGGTGAGATTGTGGTCAAACGCGAGCCTGATACTAATAAAAAACCTCCAACATTGGTGACCAAGACTTATTGCCCTTCAAATCCCCAGAGTTATGGCAATTTGTGAGTGGGTGGAATAAGTTTGAGAACCAATGACCTGCTATGACATTATTTCATCCTTCATAATCAAGCAGCGGTCCTAGTCTATTTTAGCTTCCTCAGTATAATCCTTGAAGCCAATTTGTGCCAACCAAGCGACGCCGGCTCAGTTTCGCTTCGTAGTGCGCAGGGATTATAGTCCGAGGTCCGAGTGTGTGATGTGACATAACGTACAATGTAATATTGATATTAGGTACCTACAACTGATAAGGGACCTAATAAAAAAGTTTTAGCTCATATAGAATACATTTTCTGAAAGATTAGTAGGTACCAATTGTGTGGACTTTGTGTTTTAGGTGCGTAGATGTATCTACGGTGCTTCCAGATTTTCTTCGGGTGAGGTTTTAAGCTAGAAGTAGGCCAGCTAATGTTCTGCCAAGGAAACTAAAAAGAAAATGTTTTGTTGTTTTGTTAACTAGGTATCTCAGAAAACAAAACAACAAAAATGTGCAAGACGTGAAATACTTACCATACCTACCTCCCTATCTATTCATTATTTATCTGAAGTAACAGAAGGTTGATTGGTACCTGCTTACACAATGTTATACCTACTTATTATAAACCCCAAACAATAAAATTAGTACTTAAATCTACTTTTAATATTGACTATTACCTACACCTGCAGTAATAGTACCTGATGATAATTTTTGTTGATTAGTATTTAAGCATAGTAGGTAGGTAGGTACTTTATATTTCTTAACATTGGATTTTAAATTAGATATCTAGTTGCTGTATCTGCAATCATCGTTTATTTCAACTAATAAGACTAATTATACCCTACCTACCTGTAAGCAACCATTGCATTTGCATAAAATAATTAAGACAATCATAATTAAAATGTATTTGAAACGTACCTATATGCCTATTTATTACCGAGGTATATGTACCTGACCTTCCAGCAATTACCCCTTAACCCTAGGCAGGTGTTCTGTGCCTAGGCGCATACTGGGCTAGAGACGACAGCGACAGCTTGGCGTCTTGACGCAAGGACAGGCTTCGGCCGAGATGTTCTAAGCTTCGCACACTGCACTGGCGTCAGAGACTCGTACAGCGATAGTCTGTCGTCGCGTCTAGACGCCGAGCTGTCGCTGTCGCCTGTCGCCAAGTGCGCGTCTAGGGTTAGTAGCACAATGTACTAAAACATAAACTATAAGTGTAATTGTACAGAATAACTAATAGTAGTACTGCTACGTGTGTAAGCGGCGACCGACGACGGCGCAGCGAAGCGATGAAACGTTTTAAATTTAAGTGTTTAAGTATATAATATATGCATTGCTCTTGCTGATCATACCTCTTGCCGCGAGCAAATAAAAGGGAGGTTAATATTTCGGAAGACTGGTAGACGATCACTGACTGACTACCGTGGACCATTGAGCCCAGGGAGATTATTTTTACGTGACGTAAAACAATTTGTTCGTACCAGCCTTTTTGTGCTGGGACTGGCTGTGATATACACATCCAGTCCCAGCACAAAAACAGTAGCCGGTGTCAGTTAGTACCATTATATAGTCGCTATGTTCGTACCTATGTGGTAGGTAGATATACGTAACTATAACAGTTAGAAAACTTTGAAACTAAATTGACTGCTCTCCTAGTGCCTATGCGAAGTCGAGACATCGAACTCTGCCTCACAATTAAAACGACCCCATTTCGATAATAGCAATATCTACTTGCTAGATCATAATACAATACCAGACCGTTCTAAGTAGATAAGTACCTTCTTGTTTTTCAGGAAGTTACACGTACTTTGCATGGATATTAGTAAGGATATTAGGATAATTTATGTATACATACATACTCTAGTTTAAGTTAGGTAGGTATTTGTTGAGGACTCCGTCAAGATCTTAGAGGCGCAAGCTATGGCCAATTTTGATGGGGAATAGTTCCTGTACCCGCTGGTACCTTTTGAGATTGACAGTTTCATAGAGTAGGTAGATAACAAACATTATGTAATTCCTGTTTTCATTTACAGTGTTTGTACGCGGTATGCAATGGAGTTGTGTCGAACAGTATTCTCTTTGACGATAAAGCATAGCAGAAAACTGATGGTTTGTAGTTTATATGTAAGTGAGTCTATACCATATAACTGTATACAACACATTCACCTCGCTCTTTCATCATCATCATCTGAGCCTTGTGTCAATTCATTTAGGGTTTGCTTTTCGATCTAACTATGAAGTGACCGAACTGCCATATTTTCCGTGAAGCGACCAGCCATCTGACCTCTACAACCATCTATTGGTAATATACACAACAACGCATGTTATGTTATTTTTATTTTTATTTTTGATTATGTACAAATTCATATTGTCTTCAGACTGGAACCCACAACACAGGGAATCCTAGTGTGGGTTCTAGGGCTACATCCCATGTATATCTTGTTTTTTATGAGACAATAAACATTATTATTATTACTATTATCAAAGTTTTCGACCAGTTGTCGGATTGTTAGAATTACAACTATCCGTAACGACTGCCATAGATGTGTCCGTATGGTAACCGGGACCGACACCGATGGCTTAACGTGCTCTCCGATGCATGAGCCTATGATTTTGCCATTCATTTTATTCACTTTACACACAGACTTTTAATGCTATAAGTACCTATAAAGTTTCCCATTTTTCCTTTATTAGGTACACAAAGCGTCAGAGATGGAGGGGCAACCCACACAGTAAACTTCACGCGTGTGGGTAATTCTGATATGCTCCAACGCAGCTATAATTTACATGTGTGTGTGTCAATAACTTGTTTGTCCACTCACACTAGCAAATGACAATAGATTTAAACCATTCGTATTTATTATTTACAATTTCTCAAGTAATAGCTCATAAAATTATTGTAATGAAGCTATAAAACCGTTAATTTTATACAGTTTTCAATAAGTTGTTGTGGTCTGGGAGCTCTCGGGTTCGCTTTAAACGTTTTTGAGTTTTTTATCGTAAAAGTTATTGAGTTCGAATCCCAGTACCATATGTTACTTTTTGAACATTTTAATACGTTTTTATCTTCTTATTAATCATTTATTTCAAAAGATAATATTGCGGTATATATTTTATATATAGTATTTTGAAATATTTGTGATATTTTTATACAATAACTTAAATCAGTATTTTCACCTAACACACAATTCAGTAGTAACTATTGAAAGAGAATTATTACTGAGCAAGTATCACATGCGTTGTTTGCATGATATACAATTTATACCTATTACCCTCTTTTTGGTGATTATTTTATTAAGTTAATTTTACGTTTATAGATTTACTATTGGATCTTGTCTTGGTGCTCCAAACGTTCAAAAAATTTTTTTTGTTCGAGTATTTTTCTTATTCACAAAATGAATATTATTTATCTTCATCTTACAACTGTAATGAGAGCTCATTATACCTACCTAGTTATTTTGCATGAGCTAAACATTTCGTTAAGTGAAATATCTAGAAGATTAAATATATCGGTAAGCAGTGGTATTTTACTATTTATTATGTATTATGAGAGTTGCTATGTTTAATGCATTATTGTTTTTGATTGGTGATTAACTAGTGACTTTTATGGGAGTGATTGCCACCTGACCTTCAACCCGTTTGTTTGGCTTGCTCCCAAAAGGTGTTGATAGGACCTATTCTCTTTTGTATATATAAATAAGCAAGTATATGTTATATATTTAAGTATATTAATGAGTATAAGAGTTGAGTATATAATATAGAATACCTATGTATATGAGTATATAAGTTTAAAAAATTGTAAATATATACCTAAATATACTATTATAATATACTAACCTAATTGTATGTTGTTTTTTAGAGGAAGGCTGTGCAGCGGTGGGTTCGCCGTTATGGCGAATCAGGAGACACAGACCGCCTTCGGCCTGGCCCCAAGGCTTTTGCCTGCCTACACCGATGCCTGTTCTAGGCATAAAGAGGTGGTGGAAAATCCCCTTTATGTCCACTCGCGTTATGGCCATCAAACACGATATCAGCTTAGCAACAATAAGGAGACATCTTCAGGCAGCTGGAATAAGGTGTCGCAAACCGGCTAGAAGAATACCTACGGATCTTCATCATCAAAATAGATTAAAATTCGCCAGGGAGTTTATAACTTTGATTGGTGCAACAATGTTGTTATTTTTAGTGTCTAGAAATGTTTTAAATCAGACAAGGATGGACGAAAATTTTTATGGAGAAAAGCAGCTGAGGGATACAGGTTCAAATCTATGTTTGAATTTAGTAGTAAGCATGTGACAAAGACTACAAGAAGTGATAAAATAATGATGGTGCACCAATTCGTCACTGATAGTTTTTTTTTTAATTTTCGGGTTTTAGGTATAATATAAAATATAAATAATATAGCATCTAATACGTAAGTATATAATTATAATAATCTACTATCTTATTGTTCATTTAGGTATTTTGTTACCTATATGAAAAATATTCAAGAAAAGATAGGAGGATATACCTACTTAGGTCAGTAAACCATAAGTGAGTGTGATGTTATTGTTAACGAAATTAGAAATTATTATTATTTACGTATAATATAATTTCTTTAAGCTAACATGTTGATTCACAACACTAAACTTTACTTACCTACTACCTAAGTTAGAAGTGTCCACCCTTGTCTGGTTAAAACGTTAGTAAGGATAATAAATAAAGGATAAAAATAACTGATCTATTGTTACATAATATTTTTTCATTGTATTTTGAATAAAAAACATATTTTAGGTAGGTAGGTAGTTGCAAATACAGATACCTACATTATTTTGTGATAATAGAAATTTGTTATTTATAAATACAATGTTACTTTGATATTATACCTACTCTTTGAAAGCAGATGTTTTACTTATACCCACCGCTTATTCTTTTTGAGACTATGATACATTTTTAAGCTATAAAAGTCAATAAATACTACAAATAAAATATGAATAATAAAACAAAAAGAAAGTCGTTATTATTATAACGATTTAGGGAAATTAGGCGGGATTCGAACTCTGTACTACGTCCGTGTCAGCACGCCTCTCATACCATTCGGCCACGAGGCTCCTTGCTAAGCAGCGCAAATTATACTACCTAATTGGATGACAGACAAATCACACACTAACACATATGCAATCGTTGTTTATATTTTATTGTAGCGGCCGCGGCCGGTGGTATTGACACACACATGTAAATGCTAATGTAAACGTAGGTATGCTACGTTAGAGCATATCGGAACCACACACGCACAATTGTGCCTGTGTGCGTTGAGACCCAGTCTATGGCGTCGTGCGTACCTTCCATCCTACTCCATTTATTTTGCTTCACAGAATTATCGTCCCCTATTGCGATGTGTACCTCAGGTGCATACGGAATCCAATCGCGGCGCGCACATGCAGTCCCTTACCAAGAATATGCTGTATATTAGTAATGATGAAGTTAAGCTCAAATTGGATCCTAATACCCTGAAGTAAGTACCATTAAACCATTATCAAAAACATTGAAATCTCATAATGAACCGGTTGGCTATGTGGAATAGGACCTCAGGAGCTTTATAATTTGTGACATTGAGTAAGGTCTCAGTCATCCAATCTGGATTCGTACCTAAAGACCCGACACAAAATGTTTAATTTATTTCTAGACTGAACCAGAATATCGAGAGACCATTATGCATCATGATGAACTACATGCTGGCCAAGCCGAAGCACACGCTGAAATATGCTGAACTGTACCTGACACAGGGCGTCGACGTCATAGCCGTATCCTGCACACCATGGCAACTGATATGGCCTATTAAAGGATCCCAGGTAGGTTCGATATCGAGGAGGTAGGGCAAGACGGTATCTTCCGTTCGAATTTAGCAGCCTGACGGGGTAGTACCTCCTGTACCCCCGTCCTTAGGAAGACCGCAGCCATAATAACCATCGTGTTGTGTTCCCGGCGCGGCGGTAAGTAGGTAAGACTCACATCATCTAAGAACAGTGATTTAGACATTTCCCAAAAATAAATTGATTCAGTAAAATATTATACTGACTTTGCTGTAAGATAATAAATGATTATTCTATTTTAGGTGGTAGCAGACGGACTATTGAGATTCCTGGAAGTGAACAACTGTGGCTCTGTGCAGCCGTTGATGTTACACGGCTTCTCTGTAGGCGCGTACATGTGGGGAGAACTTCTAGTACACATAACCAAGGATAAGGAAAGGTAGGTAAAGTTACCTTTGAGTCTATGGTTTGAGGCTGCCATAACCCTACCTATTCAATATTGATTACTTATTGTTATCATCTAAAACATTGGTTTTCAGATACCAACCTATAATGGACCGAGTGGTAGCTCAGGTGTGGGACTCTGCCGCAGATATAAGCGAGATTACTATAGGAGTACCAGCCGCCGTGTTCCCTGGTAACCCGATTATGCAGAAGATGCTCAGAGCTTATATGGAGTAAGTATAAGAAAACTACTACTTACTTTACCTTACCATTTATTATTATACTAGCTGTTGCCCGCGGCTCCGCCCGCGTGGATGTCGAAATCCGTTTCAAAAACTATCCTATCTCTCAAGTTGGATCGAACTGCACATGGTGTGCGAATTTTATTATAATCGGTTAAGTGGTTTAGGAGTCCATTGAGGACAAACATTGTGACACGAGATTTATATATATTAAGATGAGTATGAGAGCTGTGCTGGAGATTTTAAATCCTGTTTTTAAACTGTTAAGATGTGTCATCGTTCAACCATAACCGACGCTCGTCGGAGGTTATAGCGGCATTTGTTAGACGTTAGATAAGTAGATTATCTTAGTGCTAGTTAAATCTATGTGTAGTGGATGCTTGATTGATGATTAAACAGCTTGAGATGATCTAAACAGTATATATCTAGTATACGTTGGCCTTGTTCTAACTAAAACCTGTTCCTTCTGTATTTCCAGATATCACATGAGGACTTTTTACGATGCAGCGACAGTTCACTATATCCGATCATCGCAGATGTTCCACACGAACTTGTGTCGCGCCCCGGCTCTGTTCCTACTGTCTCGGAGTGATCCAGTCGGCGCTGAGAAGAGTAACAGGAGTGTACACGACAGCTGGGTTGAAATCGGCATTAAGGTTTGTGCAATAGTTTTACTTGACTATAGGATGTGGATGCCTCCTTTTTTTTGGTCAGCGTTATTGCTATCGGGTAATTTTTACGTGTAGAAATGTCCAGAATGTCCTAGTGCCCATCCCAAGATGTTGGTTTACCGATTCAAAATACTAGGGTGGTCACCTAAACAGCTTCACAAAAAATCACACCTGGGGTCACGGCAGTGCCCCCGCCGAGATAAGACAATGGACAGGAAATACCTTTTCTCGAAGCATTCAGGATATGATGTCAATAGAGCACTTATTAAATATACCAAGCTGAGAATACCTACATAGCTATTCAGCTTTAGATTTTTTTTGCTGGGGTTTGAGGAAAATGCCTATTGAGTAAACTTACTTCCCGGTAATAGAGACCCGAGACTATTAATTGTACCTAACTTGGGTCGGTATTAGAAAGGCTGGATCGCAAATTGACCACGTCCACATCTCAAAATGTCTAAATCTCAAAACACCTAAATCGCAAAATGACTACATCGCTTTTAGACCACATCTCGTAACGTCTGAATCTCAAAACATCTAAGTAAGTCACCTAAGTAAGTAAGTGAGTCTAACTTTTCATTACATATAACATAACATAAACTCACGCCTATATCCCCGAAAGGGTAGGCAGAGGTGCTAGCACCCACATTTCGCCAGTTTATGTTTGACCTAAACAACCTCGCACCAATGTAGGTAATAGGTGGCGAGCCTATTGCCATTATTCATTACCCTCATTGAAACACTGCTTTATAATTTTCAGTGTACGTGGAAATGCTGGGACAAGTCGCCCCACGTCCGACACATGTCGTACCACACAGAAGAATACTTAGCCGCCTTCTATGACCATTTAACCACGTACGGGCTCGTCTCACAACCGGAAAAAATGCGGTTGCGGTTATAATCCCTAGCTATGCTAATTTAGGACTCATTTTTATTAACTTATCTCGTGATATACAGACCTAACTAAATAGGTAGGTATCTCACGAGATATTCTACGTAATATTCAAGAATATAGAACTTTTTGAGAAGTGACCCTTTATTCTTTGGAACTGAGTAATCGATCTATGAGGATGTCCATTAATTTTAGGCCCGAGGTTATTTGAAGGAGATTTGGTTGGACCCCATCCGCACTCTCTAATCTCAGGTATTTTTAAAACATGTATTTTAAGTATGTATTTATAGGGTAAGTAAATAAATACGTTATATTATGTTTAATAGTGTTGGATTAATTAACGAAGAATAAAAAATCTGAACGAAGTATTTTTGTTAAAGAGTATTATTTCAGACAGAACGTACCTTACCTATTTAATAGCGAGAAAGTCGAGCAAGGAAATATACTTAAATATTTTCTGAATATTTGTTGTTCTCCGTCGAAGCTCCTAGGTTCTTCCAGGGGTTCTGACTGAAGGCACTTACACATGTTAAGGTTCTTTTAGATTACTGGGGTTGGCTTGTCACTTGTCACGAAGATGTTGGTAGGGTCATTTATAATACTCTGTACGACTTCTATGTAGTTAAAAAAGTTTTTAAAGTCTGTATAAAAGTCCGTCCGTAAAGTGTTCGAAACTAAGGGCTAGATTACAATAATATGTTGAACCTTGTACAAAGAAAGTCCATAACATCAAACAAAACATGTTGTGGTCACTATAAGTGTGAATAAAATTGATCACGCATTTATCTGGGTTCAAGTTGGACTAACGACGTCGACGAAAGTCCGATATTATATTTTTGGAAAGAACAGTCAAATTTAGTGAAGATCATGTTGTTTTGGAGTTCTCATTTATAGAATCTAGGTCATCGAATGGTCGCCTAGCGACGCAGCGCGCCGGCGCCACCGCACCATGCCGCCCCCGCGCCCTGCGTGCGGACAATATTGTTGACTGTGGAGTCTTTTGACTCAGTTTTTACATGATAGGCGCGGACACTATACGCTTGGTCAAACAGCTGACGTATCTGACACGCTTTTGCGGTCGTAAATAATATCCGCTGACATTAAAACTGTGATTAAATTGAAAAACTTTTATGCATAATATTGAATTTAATTTAATCATACTGGATTTTAAGAAAGGTTAGTATTGTGTGTCATGTTATAGTTATATTATAATCGAATTGCAAACAGTGTTTATTATTCCGTGGACAGAGGGGACGAGGAAGACGGCCAAAAGTGTACCTACTAAATATGTACGTTTGAACGAATATTGATGGATTATTATACAGATTATGCTTATTCCTAAAGGGTAAAAGTTAAAGGTAAGGTAGGTAGGTATTTTGAGATGATTTTGGCGGCGGCTGTACTTAGTGGTTACCGTATTGTAACAATTAATTATTAAAATACTCGTTGCGACGATGTGCGTGCATGCTCCGTATTTTTTAATGCATCATTCATTCATACTATCCACATATTTCTAAGTTCAACGAACTCAAAGCAAAGTTCATATTAGGTATTATGTGCAAAGTGTGTAATGAGCTGTAAAATATCAACTATACTGTCTACTAAAAATATCTATATAAGTAGGTAGGTAGGTATATTGGTCAATTTTAAAGTTGATGCTTCATATTGATTTAACTACAGTAAATCAGTCTGATTGTTATGCGTAGCCGGCTGCCACATGCCGGGACAACGAACTTTAACTCACATTATTACAATGTAGGAACAGTATAGCTACCTAATTGGCCTATTTTCGATAGTGGCTATTTGCACCAGTGTAAGTAAGTACCTATCAGAATATTTACTTGTTCATCAAATGCTAGATTTGTCATGAAAAAAAGAAAAGATTATTACCTATCAGATTTTAAACATTCGTTTTCGAGTACAGTATGTTAAGTTTTTTAATAAAAATACTGTTTAATTACTCAGTGGAGCGCTCTATTAAACTACCTTTAAACATTGGTTAAAACACAATGAACCATTTTCATTTACGTATTTTTAAGTTTGTAATCTGTGGCATCATCATTTACTTTCGACGCTGACTGTACGTACACGTAGGTAAGATGATATTGAACTGTTCGTAATGTCATTGAAACCTCGGTAGCTCAGCGGTTAAGGAGTCGGACTTACGGTCTAGAAACCCCGGGTTCCTGCCCATTACACTACCGCTACCGACGTGAACTCACTCTTAGATCATTTGATGCAATCACGATCGGTACTCGGATGAAGAATACAAACTTCCAAAACACAAAATATCACAACTAAGAAATGGGAGTGATAATAAATAAAAGGGTATTCCGATAACCGTACGTTAATAGGACGAAATAGAACCCATAAAGAACTTAACTAGTCGTCCGTTTGTCTGTTTACCGAAACCTTTTACTTAGAAACATGTGTAGGCAAAAATCGAAATTTATCTCAAATACAGGTAAGTAGCTTCTGAAAAATGTGCCCATGCAAATGAAAAAGTTAAAAAAATTTGTACATACTTAATATTTTCTAAGATAGTTTATTAATAATTCTGTATAAATAAAAAAGCCTACCTATTGAATTCAAATGAAAAAGTTAGATATAACCTAAATGAAAAAAATCAAACTTTTAAGTTAACGTAATCAAATGCTACGAAATGTTTATGCAGTATTGTTTAAAGTAAATACTAACAAGAAAATCAAAACCTTATATATGGTACAACACACAAAAATGTGACTGAAAGCTTCTTACGATCGATCATTTTCTATGCTATAGCACTCGATTCTCAGCCTTCCGCATCCAGTCTATCCCAGCTTACTGTTTCAGCGTAGCTGCTACGCTGAAAAAGTCCTGCTACGGCGTAGCAGGACTCTACACTTAGACGGAGCTCATTGCAACTTTAGTTAACTAACTGCCGCACTCAGAAAGGTTCCTTAAATTAGTCCTAAATGATACTTAACTAATTATCATTAAATCTGTTAATTGATGGAACATCCCAGAGTCATAATTTAAGGGTACATTAGTTAATCACAACTTTAAGTTTTGTAGAGCGGTGCAGTGACAAAATCACAGTATCGATAGGGCATCGATAAGGCGTCGGTGTAGCCACACCTAAAAAGCGTTAACAGTAAAAAGTAGAAAAATAATATTAAACATTATTAAAAACTTTTATTTATAGTAATATAAATTACAATCCGTTCTTTTACTGTTAGTTTTTATGTATAGATGAAATTAAATACCTATTTTCATATACTGATAATAAAACATCTGGACTTTTTTATTCTATGGCATCACTGACAACTGCCAATGTCAATATAACCAACATCAAATTATTGTGCATTGTTCAACAGACACAGAAATAAAGGAATTTTAAAACGATATTGTTAGTTGCGATGAAAAATGAATTCTGTTTAATAATCGCAAGCGCTCGGAAAGTTGGTTGGATCCTAGTTCAGCACCTAAAAAATGCCCTAAACGAAAACTTACCCCTAGAAAAGTGATGGTGACTGTTTGGTGGTCTAGCGCCCGGTGTGATTCATTACAGCTTCTTACCAAACGGGGTGAGCATTACTGCAGATGTATACTGTGAAGAACTGAACACAATGATGAAGAAACTGGCACATCTGCAACTAGCATTCAATCGCTCGTCTCCGTTGCTCCTACACGACAATGTGCGACCTTATACTGCACAGCAGACGGTCTCCAAGTTGCAAGAACTGGGGTTAGAAGCTCACCGCATCAATAAACTGCCGCTGCGTTGGCAAAGATGCATTGATTGTATGGGTAATTACTACTTCGATTAATACAAATAAAAATACATGAAAATAAAATCGTTTAATTTTTTTCGTACATAACGGCAATTTCATAGGTAAAGACCTAATTGGGGCACGGCTAGCCACGAGGTGGGTATCCATGAGGATTTCCTCACGATAATTCTGTTTTTTAGATGTAAAAATCAATCCTTAAAAGTTAAGTAAGGGTTTTGTATCACTTAACTTTAATGTGTCATTAGGGATGTTAATGAATCCTTAACTGACTCTGAGTGGTAAATTTTTTCAAATTTTACTAAGGAACAACTTAAGTATCCGTTAAACGTCTCTGAGTGCGGCAGTAAGTCTGCATAAGATAAAGTCTGCATAAGAAATCCAGTTATCGAACAGCAATATTAAATTTGTCCCTCAAAGTGCGCGAATCATATTAGAACATAGTGTAAGTAGGTTGTGTAGGTACTCTTAAGCGTAAGTCCGCAACTTACTTTTAAATTGGCTGACAAATAATAAAAATAAAGTAAGTACAGATGAATAATTACAAAGGCCCGTTTTAAACAACGAATGAAAATGATAAGTAGATACCAAGACTCACACAGACAGTAATACAGCTCTAGTCTACACATCCTACAGCCTTTGCCCAACTCAGTCAGGATCGGCTTTCATTCAAACTACGAAACGGCTGAACTTCGAAGCTACTGTCATCTGACTCTCATAGGCTACTGGCGATATCACAGCTATATACACAGATATATATTTTAAGCAGCATATGCACTAATAAAACAATAAAATGTGAGTTTGAATGAGAAAGAATATGACTTCTCTCATATTGCGATACAACGTGATATCGGCATCGCTACAGTAATAAGATACACTACATACCTAGCTGCCGCATATAATATTAGATTGCCTGTAGTTATCATAACTTACTCAAATACAATATGCCTAATTATTATCTTTCTTACTAATTGCAGTGTAGCTGCCTTGTCTCGCGATGGAGGTGTGTCGGCTACGAACTGTCGTTTCTCTGACGATAAACCACAGTAGAGGTCTCGTGTGTAGTTTAAAAGTAAGAAACTTTTTTGTTTGTCCGCTCCCCTTTTTATGTTTGACTGTTAACCGTCTGACTGGATGGAGTTGATTGTATGATAGGTATCAATGCCTAGAAGTCGATATTCTTTGTAAATTTGTTTCAATTTACAGAAATCTCGGCCTTTGCCTATGCTGTTTGCGGGATTTCACCGCGGTGCACACACACAGAGCCTCACCGAGAATATGAAGTACATAAGTAATGATGAAGTTAAACTAAAACTCGATCCTAGTACATTCAAGTAAGTATTACGTCCCCTAGACGTAAAGTGAAAATTATATTTATTTTGTGTTAGAACCAAGTTTCTACAAAAAATCTGCCATCAAAATATACTTAGCGATATTTTTTGCAAAATATCCACACATTTTACGAATTAAAACGTGTTCTTACTAAATATTTAAAGATTATTGTTCGTACAGAGACCTGGAAAAAATGGAAACGAATGAAAAACACAAAGGAAATAAATTTAACGTAATTATTTTTTTCTAGACTTAACCAGAAAATCGAGAAACCTTTATGCATAATGATGAATTATATGATGGCTAAACCAAAGCACGTAGTAAAAAACGCAGAACTGTACCTGAGCCAAGATTTTGATGTCATTGCAGTGTCCTGTACGCCGTGGCAGTTGATGTGGCCTGTCAAAGGATCTCAGGTACTCAAACTTAGTCTAGATTGGCCGTTGGATTAAACGAGTCCTGGAGTTGGGACCGCGAATGGGTAGGTAGGTAAATAGAAGGAGCGACGCCCCTCAACCAGAAGGACGGAAGACTTAAAAAAGGTAGCTAGGATATAGTGGATACTGAAGGTGGAAGACCGTGTGCTGGCGCAAATTGGGAGTGGCCTATGTCCAGCAGTTATAATCTAATATGCTCATTGATTTCTTGATTAAAACTCAGTCTTATTTGTTTTGCGAAATTATGGTTTCCAATACCTATTTCCTAAGCTATTCTCTTCTTGAAAAAGGTTAGTTACTTTAGCTGCCCCGTAGCCCGACACTCTAGACTAGTGTCTCTCAAATCTGACCAATGAAATACGTGTTCACGTGACATTTGATTTTTGTGCTAAGAGTATTTTTTCGCTCGAAGAGATTGAAGAGACTCTTATTCTCCTTAACATGCTGACGCTGATGCTGCTGGAATACCTACGATCTTACGAACGAACCTAACTGCTATTTCTTTATATTCATTCAGGTGATAGCAGATCGACTATTGAGATTCCTGGAGGTGAACACCTTACACTCATCGCACCCACTGGTGGTGCACGGTTACTCCGTCGGTGCCTACATGTGGTCTGAACTACTAGTTCTTACAACCAAGGACAAAGCAAGGTGTGATATAATATATGTTTCATATGCCTAGTAGGCAAAGATTTCACGTTGCTATATTGGCAATACAAATTAGAGTGAGAGACTCACGAGAGGCTTATCAAAATTGTAGACATCAGTGCGTTTTACCCAATTCAGCCAACCGACATCGCCGTTAATTACTTTAGTCTAAATGTCAATTCTCCTCAGGTACCAACCAGTGCTGGACCGCGTGGCCGCCCAGGTGTGGGACTCAGGCGCCGACATACACGAAATCCCTGTGGGTTTCCCCACGGCTGTATTCCCTAAGAACAAATTTCTGCAAGAAACGTTTAGAGCTTACATCAAGTATGTATCCATAATTAAGCTGAAGAGTTTGTTTATTTGTTTCACAGAACAAAGAAAAATCCTTTTTTAATGTTCTGTGATTTGTTTGAACACGTTAATCTCGGGCATTACTGGTTCGTATTGAAAAATTCTAGGTAGGTATGATGAACTAGGAAATAGGAAACAAACCCTGGAGAACGGCAAGATACCACTTTTCGTTAATTTACGTAGGCGTTGCTACTTCCAAACATTTTTCTGTCAATACAGGGGTGTTTCACGTTTATGCGTTATTCAGTTTTTCCCTGAGTTTCTCTGATTTATCTTTCTCCCCCATTTAACATTTTTTTATTATTTTTCCAGAGCTCACATGAAAATATTCTTCAATGTGGCGACAAAGCATTACATGGCGGCGACGGGTGTGTTTCACATCAACCCCTGCAAAGCTCCAAGCCTATTCCTGGTCTCCAAGACGGATCCCATCGGAGCTGAAAAGAGGAGTAGAGAAAAAGCTGCCTCTTGGGAAAATTTGGGAATAAAGGTTTTTACTTTGTTTTCTGTATAAATTAGGGCCCCATTCGTGAGCGAAGTAAACAATAGGCAGTTTCTTTTCTCAAAACATCATATATTATACCTACCTATATATATCCACTAGCTAGGCCACCACAGTTCACAGTAGTGTTATTAAAATCTAACAATTTGACCACAATAGTGTTGTAAATAAGTATTTCATTATTTAACACAGTAACAAAATCATATCGAGATCTAAACTGACTTCAACGCGATCTATTGAGCTTATGAAAGGAGCCATCTACTGGCATGACTTTGATAATATTAGTCTGTGGACTTCACATTGGTGCAATTGTATGATTCTATATTAGATTATAGACCTATTTTAAACACCTCTGAAGATTTAGACGGATATATTGTTGGGCTCCCTAAATAGGGAGCTCCTTCGGCAATCCAAATAATTATATTAGCTAGTTATAGACTCTACGTATACTTTGGGTTTAAATGGCGTGTTTTACGTAGAATGTATCATCATTCTCTGAACCTCTTTCCCAACTTAGTTGGGATCGGCTTTCCAGTCTAACTGTGCAGCAGAACTTCGATACTTTCCGTGGAGCGACTGCCATCTGACCTCCATAACCAATGGTCATTATGACCAATGGCGATATTGTTTTATTGCGAAGTTCCAAGTTAGACTGGTTGGACTTTTGTGGGCTCCAACTACCCGTAATGACTGCCATAGATGTAGTAGAATATTTATTTATATTATTATAATTTATTTCAACAGTGCATCGTGAAGTGTTGGGATAAATCTCCGCACGTGCAGCATTATTTACGCCATCCCGAAGAGTACAAATCTACATTATACTCACATTTGAATGAGTGTGGTGTCCTCAAGAACAAGTCATAAGGTTGGATGTACTTACCTGTATTATAAGTGTCTGTGGATTGGATATTTTAAATCTGTTTTTTTTTAATAAATTTTTATTACCGAAAATTTTGCATTCTTCTTCTCTCGTGCCGATTTTGTCATCGTGGTGTAGTAAATGGTTGCACGGCAATACCGCTACTTACGGAGAGGGCCCGAGCATATGTAGGTATTGGTCTTCGAGAAGGCTTAGGTACTTACTACATCTCCCCATTAATTTTGCATTTAATATTGTTATTTAATAAACATTTAAGTAGATAAAAGAAAACATTTTTTGAGTAATAAATAATTTATTATTCAAAAAATGTTTACATGTTTAGATAATAATAATTTAGTTCTACTTAATTGCAATAAGTATTGTATAAGACATAGGTACGGCAGATTTTAAGTTTCATTATGACCTTCCTAATAGAGAAAACCACATCGAAATCCGTTCAATAGTTGTATGCGGGTATTGCTGAAAAACAGAGCAAACTGACAAGTATAACATTATATATTAACATATTACCATACCCAAGTTTTTTATGCATCTGCAATGTACCGACACAGCTAATGGATTGATTTCATAACTATTATTACCGGATCGCCTAATCGTTTATCGGTATCCGGCACCAATCGTTATAAGTTAGATACTGATAGGTACAGGATACTACATAGCTAACTGCTGCCCGTGGCTTCACCCGTGTGAAATTCTGTTCCTGTTCACTGACGGGTATATAATAGCCTAAGGCCTATTTGCTGAGTTCTATCAGATATATATCTTTAAAAATACTTTAATAATTAAATAATATTTTAAATAAATTAGGTAAGTTAAATTTGCGTGCTTTGAGGCACGGGAGGGAGCTAGCCCTCTCCTATTCCTTTTCCACCGACTTTTTAGCGTACATTACAGTAGCAGCACGATATGATGGCCGGTTTGACATATTACAATAGTGATGGAAATGTCAATTTACTCTCGATAAAAATATAATCAAATCAAATAAGTTTTTATTGCAAGCAGTACTTACCTAGGTACCTGATTCAAAAACTTTAGTAAAAAAATATAAATCTTTACCTACTTAATACATTTGAACGAACTGAATATTGGAATTAGGAATGAAAATGAGTATATATTAATCCAGCTTCCTTCAGTGATTGCACTAACTTTTTTCTTGTTGGATACTCCTTCCGTAAATAGTAGCTACACACATGTCTTCGACTGGTTTTGCTCATTTTTTTCTGTGTGTGTGAAGTTTATTTTCTTCTGTGCCAGTCTCGCCAGATTTTTCTTTAGTTATCTATTCGTCTAACAGTTATAGGTAAAATTGACCTTCCATTTTGAGATTCACGATCGAAATGTTACGAAGGCGTATCTATAACGAACACACGTGCCTGACTGTTTAGAACTCAGCTCTGCGTATGTTCGGCCATATCGACGAAATCCACAACAAAAGGCGTAAACAGAGTAAGTTGAGAGCTACCATTATAATTATCACTGTTAGTGTATGTAATGGGGACCCCTTCCTGAGACTTTACCATCAGGCGAGATTTACCATTTAGCTTACCATCAGGCGAGGAGGTCTAAACTATATCGCAATCGCACTGCACTCCTAGTTTGTACTTTTCGAAGCAACGTCAAGTCGAAAATGCTTTGTTTTGACGTAAGTTTGCCGGAGGTATTATTGGGCTTGCCAGTGGTCCTAGTGTCGATTATATAGATTTTATTTAAAGAAATTGAATTTCGAAAAACAAATACTTACCGAGTTTTGTGAAATAAGTACACCAATAGGTAATTATAATCTTATAAAAAAAAAATGATCGTGGGACACTAATATACATTATATAATTCAGAAATCAATGTAATAAATAAATATTGTGTCCTAAAATTATACCTACATTCGATAAAATTTTATGACTTACTGTACGTCACTATTGACAATAAAGAACAGCAATTTGCTCTTTCAAAATGTCACAATAATTAATACGAAACTTCATGAGCGGACAAACGTCAAACCGGCCATTATATCGTGCCGTAGGTATAGGTAGGTACCTACTTACGCGACAATAACAAAGCTCACCTAATAGATTGAACAAAATGAATACATGTGTACGTTTCAATATAAATACTACAATAGGTAGGTAAATCAAGCAATTAAAACATTGACTTCATAATCAAACTCCTAATTCTCACAAATTAACCCTGCAAAATGCGTGTTGGTTGTGGCTCAGTTTTGCTGCCGAAATGCGATATAAGCATTTTAATACACACCACCAGAAAAAAAATATCCACCGTTTTACGTAGAGGCTATGAAATAATTAGAACCTAATAGATAAATAAAAAAATCTTATAGATAAAAATTGCGATCATCTTGTGTTGCGCGAAGATCCGACTCACGCACCCCCATTATTATAGCTATACTTTTTTGTAAAATTACTAATTTATTAAAATAAATAAATATATAAAATTAAACAGTTTTATTTAACTCGACCTGTTTGTTTGGGTCAAATCTATTAATTGAAATTTGAACCCCTTTCAGTTGTCTGATTGGTCTGATATTTGGCAGAAGTCTTATTTCTGATGACAATAAAATTTAAAACTGTTAAAGTTAAAAAAGATTTTTTCATAATTTATTTTACGAAAAGAACCTACCATTTTTGACATGCCCGTTTGCACGTTGATGTAGGTACCTACCTAGTGTGCAAACATGTTAAAATGATAAATCAACTAAATAATTGCTATTTAATGTTCATTGTACTTACTTACATCGTATTTTTACGACTTCATGTCTGATTACCGCTGCCAGTCAGTTCAACTATGTTCACGATGGAGTTGTGTCGTTTGCGTGTCGTGACGTTTCCAGCGGCAACTTACAGCCGACGACTCAAAAATGTATGTATAAACAAATACATTTTTTTTTCTGTGGGTTTTTATCAGCAATCAGTTCCACTATTAACAAATATGTTGATAGTAGTCATGACTTTGTGGGTGAGCCCTCCATTAAGGACCTCTCCCCTTCTGGTAAAAAAAAAACTTTTTTTTTTGTACAAGTACACATCCTACTAATATTGTAAACGCGGATTTTTGTGTATATTAATGTAATAATGTTTGTTACTCTTTCACAAATAATCTATCTCTGTATTAAATTTTTTCCTGCTCCCTTTCGGGGATTGATGAGGCCATTTTAAAACTGTAGATAGCCCGGGGTCGTCTGGGGTGCGAGGTATATGCCTATTTGGTAACCTTACACCCCGGTAATTAAGGCCCGAGACGGCCGCGGCGTGTGGTTTTAGTCAGTTGGATTTCGACATAACCACCCCCGATGGCCGACGGTGGTGGTATCTGTAGAGATTTTCGCACGAAAAAAAAAGGTTGCCTGGAAGAGATCGCTGTTAGCAGTAAGACCGCCCATTTTACATTAAATATGAATAAAATGTCATTTTACGAACTATTCACTTATGCCTATTGGTGTATAAAGTAATTGTTTGTAAAATAACAATTCATATAAAAATAATATAATACTTAATGATAATTTAGAAAAAAAAGATCAAGATTTTATCTTTATCTATTATTATCCCTGGTAGAGTTTTCCATGGTAAGCGGGAATGGCAACTGAAATCCGGGCAAAGCCGCGAGCAAAAAATAGTCAATAGTCATAGTCCACGCTGGCGCAGTCGGGTAAAAACAGTAATGAGTTTGAAAACAGGAAGACAGTGAAAACGTGCGATGGTAATTTTAAAATTAGTCTCGGAACATGTTCGAGACTCCATTCTGCTTGGGTAGATCGACTGTCCATTTTCAAAACCTAGTAATGGCTTCAAATTAAATTATAGGTAAAAGAAGAGCACAAAAAAAGTCTAATAGTTAGGTAATTCTTTGAAGAGTAGTTAATTGAAGTAAATGCAATTAACGTGTACATACCTGTCGGGAAACTTTAAGTAGTTTGCCGTCCGCCGCGTCCGCAAGTAGTTTGCCGTCCGCACCCAATAGGTCGGTATAGCGTTGCGCAGTTCAGAAGACTTTTGTGTAGAAACAGACAGACGCGTAAAAGTGACTTTATTATATAGGCTCTATTTTTTTTATACCACTTAGGTGGCAGACAAGGACACGGCCCACCTGATGGGAAGCGGTCACCGTGGCCTATGGACGTGTGCAATACCAAGGGCGTTACCCACACGCTGCCGACCCTGAAGGGAAAGGGAATCTATGGGAATGACGAAGATGAAAATGTGACTTGAAGCACACAAGAAATGAGCTCCATAATTTACTTCGCAGACCACCCGCACTCTATGCTCCGTACAACCTGTGGCTTTTGTGGGGTACGACCGCGGTGCGCACACGCATTACCTCACCAAGAACATGATGTATATAAGCAATGATAAACATACGTTCAAACTGGAGCCCAGCACTTTAAAGTAAGTACGTACCTAGCTAAAAATGAAAACGAATTTTTATTATTGAACGCTTTTATTTAACTTGACCTGTTTGTTTTTTGAGTAAAATCTAGTAATTGAAAATTGAACCTCTTCCTGTGGACGAATTGTTGGATATTTGGCACATATCTTTGGTTTTTTAGTGACAATATCTAATAAATATTCAGTAATTTATCCTGTAGGTAGGTATTATTGTAAATCAAAGATGGCCACCGCTACAAAATGGCGGCTTACCTATATATTTTTCCATAACTACCGCAATAGGTGATTTTTTTGTCTTCAAGTGTTGTTGCATTTTCAACAGTCTTATTGTTATTAAATGCAATTAAATGTATGTTTAGTATTTTTGCGTCCATCGCAACTACTTTACAATATTATAATAGTAGGTATAGATAGGTAGGTACCTATCTATAATAAATGACATACGATAACAAGCAATTTTTATTGTCTAGTAAGTACATTGTAACTATTATGAGATTAACTCACAGACTACATAATAGTTATTTTGTAACTTTATTAGCTGACTGTAACCTTAAACCTCAGACTAGCCTTAAACCTAAATCTTAAAATACAGAGCTGAACTTAGGGTCGGGCAACAGGCGCTTAAGCCGCAGTGCTTCTAGTGGTAAAACACTGTCTCAACAACTAGATTTCTTAGGATATTAAATATAATCTCTGGTAGGTCTAAAGGAAAAAGCACCCTTAATTTTTTTGAAAAGAATTTGCGTATTTTATATTTAAGGTCCGGCTAAACGTATCGTGCTGCTGTTAAGAGAATCCCCAAACTTTGAATTGTTTTGTTAAAAGCTAAGTGAATTTCGTGGAATTTTAGAACAATCGTGTTCCTAAAATCTTTCGGGCCTCTATTTCTTTGTCGCCCTATTGTCTCCACACCTTTGAATCCGGCACTGGTAATATGCAACTAACTATACTGTAAGATGTTGAGATTGCACGTTGCACTGTACAGTAGTTAGCGCACATGTGTAGTTTTTGCAAAGCCATTAAATAGTTTCCTTAGATTTCGACGAGTAGGTATTATTTATATTGCATTGAAAACAATGAAACTCATTAGGTATGTACCAAACCTTCTTAGAAGTATCTACCTATTAAATAATTCAACACTAAAGAAATGGTATCTCATTAGCTCTATTGTGCGTCATATATGTTTTTATTAAACCCCAAAAAAGGAAAGTATTTAGGATTCATGTAGGTACGTAATACGTTTCTAAGTGTGTTATCCTACCATATCATCTAAATTTTGGATAATTATGAGATGTATCGTTTGAATCTTCACTATGATTCAACATTTATAAGATGTACTCTTTAATTTTTTAGACTTGATCAAAGCATTAAGAGGCCGTTGTGCATTATGATGCTGTATTTGATGGCAAAACGAAAACATGTGCTGAAATATGCAGATTTGTACCTGACACACGGTTTCGATGTGATCGCTGTATCCTGTACGCCGTCTGAGGTGATGTGGCCCGTCAAAGGATCACAGGTACCTAACATAAATAATCAAGACCATTGGTGTACTTTTTTTTCGTGCAGACATCCCTGCGGATACCACTTAAGCCGACCATCAGGGATGGTTATTTCAGGCTCGAACTGATTAAGACCGCACGCCGCCTTTGGTCTCAATTACCAAGGTGTACGGTAACCCAAAAAAGAGCTGACCTCTGGCCATGATGGCCCCTTCGACTCCCAAAAAGAGGTGGGGTGCAAGAGACTCAGATGTCCTCCCCACTGTTTGTTAATGTTCTAAATATTGTTATTTCATTAATACCTAGATGATAGCAGACCAACTGCTGACATTTCTGGAATCAAATCAATGCGGCTCCGCGAACCCGCTAGCAGTACACGGCTTCTCGGTAGGCGCTTACGTGTGGGCTGAACTACTTGTTAAAACTACCAAGAACAAGGAAAGGTGTGTAGAGTCTATTACACAAAATGATAGTAAGTATCTTAATATCTGGACCTGGACCTATTGTACCTACAGCGCGAAAGACGGGGGTTAACATGCCCACCTTCACGCAAAACCCGCGCCATGACTTGGAGTTGCGGGTAACAGCCCGGGAAACCATACAAAGACAGAGGTCGGAGGTCGGTCGGTAAGGACGGCCGCCTATCATCCTACACCCCACCGTCAACGAGACATGGACATGAATTGAGAAAGTATTTCATCATCTCAGCCTATTGAACATAGGCATCTCCAATCGATCTCTATTGCGACCGGTACATTACCAACTGCGTCCAACGAAACCCAGCTATTTTCACTAAGTCGCTGGTCCATCTGGTGGGCGGCTGTCCCAAACTGCGCTTACTAGTGTATGGTCTTCATTCAAGAATCTTTTTGCCCCATCGACCGTCCGATCTCCGTGCTATATGGCCGGCTCACTGCCACTTCAGCCCCGGTAGATAAGTGGCACAGCGTAAATCGCTAAGGAAACGAATAGAATAGGTCGACCATTCACACCCAAGCTCGTCGCCGTTGAATGACGCGCGCGCCGCGGCAGGTTCACGAGCTTGGGTGTAATTGGTCAACCTATTATATTCGTTTCGTTAGCGATTTACGCTGTGCCACTTATCTACGGGGCAGATTACTGATCCTACGGGCTATCCGTAGAAGAATTAATGTTGCGTGTTAGATCTTCTACGGATTTCCTCATTTCTGATTCGATCACGTACTAGTTACCGGGTAGTTTTTTAAAGGAGGTAGGACACGACGGTATCGCCCGTCCGAAATGATTTGTCCGACTGGGGTAGTACCTCCGCCCTACAGAAGACCGCGGCCATAATGACCATCGTATTGTGTTCCCGCCGGTAATTAGGGTAGCCAGAGCTCACTGTACCCCTCTTCCCCCCACTCCTTCCTAGCCTTCCCACCCCTTCCTTGCCTTCTCCCTTCCCTTCAGGGTAGGCAGCGCGTGTGTGACACCCTTAGTGTTGCACACGTCCATAGGCCACGGTGACCGTTTCCCATCAGGTGGGCCGTGTGCTTTCCTGCTACCTACGTAGTATAAAAAAGTCACGTAGTCACGTAGAACCTAAACTTTGAATAACGTTAATTGTTCTCAGATATAAACCAGTGCTGGACCGTATAACAGCTCAAGTCTGGGACTCACCCGCCGACGTAGACGACGTGTCCCATGGTGTTCCTTACGCTATGTTCCCTAACAATAAGATTCTACAGACTATATTAATGGCCTTCATTGAGTACGTATTCTTTATCTTCATCTTTATAGCGTTAGTCTTGGTAGTCCAGGGTCCGCTAATGAGTTAAATGAGACCTATTTTGGCTTTTGTGAAAGTGATTGCCGTCTGACTTCTTAAATCCGAAAGGTAAGCCTGCCCGATAGTCTTACTGTAAATCAGTAGATGTACCAATTTGAAGGTAAGTATGGCTTAGATCTCTATCTCTATCTATTGATTATGCAAAACAAGCTTACGCAGTTTTTTTTTTTTTTTATAACTGCTGCCCGCGGCTCCGCCCGCGTGGATGTCGGCTATCGTGAACAAACATAGCTTATGTTCATTCTCGAGGTCTAATCTATTCCTATACCAAATTACATCAAAATCGGTTCAGCGGTTCAGGTGTGAAAGCGTAACAGACAGACAGACAGGCAGGCAGACAAACAGACAGACAGACAGAGTTACTTTCGCATTTATAATATTAGTATTAGTATGGATACTACATAGGTGGCAAACAAGCATATGGCCCACCTGCGCCCTATGGACGTGTGCATCACACACATGCAGTTAGAATTGAATTAGGTAAACGCGCGTTTGTTAGTGAAATTCAGCTTTATTTAATTGACCATGAAGTCAATTACAAACACAACAACAAAGAGGTAGGTACTTAATAGAAATCAGTCGTTTATCTATTATAATTTTGCTATCAAGTTTATCGTGCGAAGAAACCTGTTATAACAATCGTTACTGTTATTAAACCAGGTGACGACAAATTATAGTAATAAATTTTAATTGTATTTGTATCGTTTAATTATTTCCTGTTTGAATTAAATACCAGAGTACGAGATAACTAGAAAACAATGATGTAGGTACTTTGCCTGATGAGTGAGAATCTGAGTGTTTGAAGCGCAAATCTCTGGAACGGCTTAGGTGACCACTTCCTAAGAAGCCTTTTTCGAAGCAATGCTACGAAAACGCAACCGAGTGGCGGCTGAAACCGCGGTACTTAGCCAGTAGTATTATATTTCTTGATAGATCTTAGAGGGCAAACGGGGTGAGTTATGTATGTATTATGTCAACAGCATCGTATTGTAGGAACCTTGATACAATCAACCTTCTGTTATTTTTTACATGATTTTTAATACCCCCCAATTTGGAACCTGGGTTATATTCGTGACTAAAGGTATACTTATTCTTAGGATTCTGTACCTTATTTTTATCGCGCGGAATACCCCAGGGATATCACCCCCGTCGTCCATCGGGGGTGGTTATTACGGCATTGAACAGACTAAAACCACACACCGCCGTCTCGGGTCTTAATTACCGGGGTGTAAGGTTACCCAGTAGGCATATCCCTCGCTCCCCAGATGACCCCACGCCATCTGGCTATATTAATAAGTATGTTTTCCAGAGGCCACATGAGGGTGTTTTACAACGTAACAACAAAACACTATAAGACAGCGACGAAAGTATACCATTCAAGTCCCTGTAAAGCGCCAGGCCTGTTCTTAGTTTCTAAGACTGATCCCATCGGAGTTGAGAGTAACAGTAGACGAGCTGCCGCGTCGTGGAACAACCTAGGAATCAAGGTATTTACTTGTCTAATAAAAATCTAATAATCTAATAAAAAGCTGAATTTTTCGGATAAAGGACACGACGATATCTCCCGTCCGAACTGAGCAATCCGTGGTAGTACCTCCACCCTGCAGTAGACCGGCAGGCCATAATAACCATAGTGTTGTTTCCCTGCGGTAAGTAGAGTAGCCAGAGCTCACATTCCCACCTTCTCTCCCAATCCCCATCTCCACCCCCCCCCCTCTCAAACCGTCGAACCCTCCGCCCTCCAAGGTCGTCAGCGCGTCACTATATTTACTTTTAGGCATGTTCGCTGTAAAAATATTGGTTTTTCATCCTCCTGCACACAACCTATCATCAGTTCGTTTTAAAGGTCACTTTACTAGTTTCATGAGATGTGATTGGTCAACACAATGTAAAAATGTTACTACACTATCCATCGACTATGATTCCGATTGATTTCGTTGTTCGGACCACTGTTCGGCGATACGAAACTTTTCCGCATTAACGGTCCAGTTACACCGAGGATCCGTCCTTTGATTATATAAGGATCCGTCCTTATTCCTTTGTGGTATTTTGGTTGTCCACTTCATTTCACTTTATACCGACACCTGCCTGAAATATTTACCTGATTCAAATGACTGAAAGCACAATAAGGCTTTGCTTTAATAGGTATTATTCCTAACCCACAGAGTACCGTCAAGTGCTGGGACCAGTCTCCTCATGTGCGACATTATTCATATCACCCCGAAGAATACAGAGCTACTTTGTACTCGCATCTAGCTGAAAGTGGCTGTCTGATGATTAGATGAAAGTTGTCATAATATTATGGAATTGCCTGGGATCTTCTATTTGGTATCGTCTAGCTAAATTTGTGATAAGGATATTCTTATGAGAGCTACGGTGTATGTGAAGTGTATAGGCGTAACCAAACATAACGTTTGGTTAAGAAAAAATAAAAATGGTAGGTCGCGAATAAAAATAAAAATCGGCTTAAACTGGTATTCTTTTCTTGATATGTATGTGTTCCCTGATATGCAAGGTTCTTATTCTGGTGAACAGACGAGTTTACATTTACATTTGTTGGATGAGGGTAGAGAACCAGACATTGTCATACTTAATGACTGTAATACATATTTAGATACAACTTAAGAGATACTTAGATACAACTTACTTTTAGGTAGGTACCTATAAATTGAGCTTTAGAGCGCGTAACGCTTGAAGGATAAAATTCGTAATGAGATCATTCGATAAAGCACTAAAATTAGCGAATAGCTCGTAGAATAAGCAAGGGGAAGTGACAATGAGGTCACATCCACGGAAGGAACGATGGCCGATGGAGCAAACGAGGCCTAATGTAGAGATCACGAATGGGCAAAAATGGGAAGTGGAGTACCTACCCTAGTCAGATGGGCTGACTGACTGACTGATGACTGACCTGAAAAAGGTAGTTGGGATAGACTGAATGCTATAGTGCTAATTGTCCTGTAGTGAGTTGCAATAGATTGAACGTGACAGAACGACATATTTAAGTTTCTCAGTTTAACGCCAGTTGAATTCTTTCTTCTACTGACTATTCACGTTATAGGTAGTTCATGGCATTTACCTTGGCAAGATTTTGGAGTAGTGTGGGCCGCACTACTCCAAAACCTTGCCAAGTTAGATGCTGTGCACTTAGATTATTAATTAATAATCTAAGGCCGTGCACTATACGGCGGTGATTAAAATCCGTTATACTTAATGCCAAATGGAAATTATGACAGAGGAAGAGATTAGAGCAAATAAAACGAAAATTATCTTCCCTTATTTATTAATCTTTTTCTACATACAACAGATACATATTACTATAATCCAAAAAAATATGATATTACAATCCAATTAAATACAGGTGTCGTCCGCCCGTCTTCTAGTCGAAGGCATAGGCTCTTTAAATCTTTGCATGGAGTTCAAGAAAGCTTTGCCACTGGCACTGTAAGTATCCATGTACTCTGTCCTCCCTGGGTATGGAGTCATGTACCTCTTTATAGAAACTGGTGTAACTCCAGTGTGCACGGGTCCTGGAGGGTTGATGGTCGGTCGGTTCTTAGGCGGTGGATCAGTGAAGTGTGTTGGATCTTTGTAGCAGCGTAAGATGCCCAGGCGATTACTTTCCATAGGTATAGGTGCGCTGGATTGCGCAGCAGCTGTTATTTTTCGGTAGTCAACTACTGGGAATGCTGTAATAAAATAAATGAATGAGATGATTTTTACTAGAGTCTGATTGATCCATCAAGACCTGCAAGGCTCTGAGATAAATTGCTACTCACATCTTTTCTTGAAAGTGGCTTGGTACATTGTTAGCATTTTACTATCAAGGTCATCGCAGGGATGATCTAGAATGTCGTTAGTTACGTCCACCATCTGCAAAAAGGTAGGACTCCTATAATGACAGATCAGGTTGTGAGTATCGATCCGGAGTGCGAGGGAGTTTTATGGGCTACCTTACACCCGGTCCGAAGACCGCGGCTTTAGTCGGTTCAAGTTCGATATAACTGCCCCCACTGGCCGGCGGCGGAGCGAGGTGGAATTCCGCACGAAAAAAAGTGAGTATATCCCTCTTTGGGGCAAAGTTTACTCAAACTTTTTACATACGAGTTTTTACGCGCCCTTTTCGTGATGAACAGGCACTGATATAAAAAAAACCCAAATACTCGTAACAAAAAGAAAACAAGGTTATCTGTATTCAATGTGCATAGGTGTGAAATGATGACGAATTTTGGTTTTTTATATAACTCAGGCAAGGCAAACCAGCAAACGGTACACCTGGTGGGGAGTACCGTGGCCGATGGACGTGTGTAAAACCAGGGGCATCACACTCGCGCTGCCGATGCTGACTCTGGCAGTGGTTATTTATAATGATTTAAACATAGAAAGTAGGTAGGTATCCTACAAAAAGGCAAAGTTAGGGTTACGCTGTGGGCTATCGATTTCTTACTTGTTTGCTTAGTTGAGCATAATCCTGACAAAGCTTTTGCTCCTTATCCAACAGTTGTTTGTACTGCTCCACTCGTGGCTCGTATGAATGAGCGTCGCAATGGCAGTATGGAGCGACCGGGGCCGGGCGGATGGAAGGCCCCGGGTCTGGTGTGGGCGGCTGACATGGTCTAATAGATAGAGAAACTTAATAAAAACTCTTCTATAGAAAATAAATAGTAATCAATTAGGTACTTCTTCTAATATTTCCGTCGAACATTCGTCAGGGCGCCAATTGAATACATATTGTTTTTTTTTTCATACCACTTAGGTGGCAGACAAGCACACGGCTAAGATAGGAAGGGGTCACCGTGGCCTATGCACGTGTGCAACACCAGGGGGCGCCACACTCATGCTGCCAACCCTGTAAAAACTTTCTTGATAAACTTCATATTGTAGACGCCAGGAAAACCACAGCAGGGAGATCGTTCCACAGCCTAAGCAGCAAAGCTAACTTACTTGCAAACAACTTATAGCCGACAAAGATACCTAGATCAGGCGCAGACTAATAAAATGAAATTGTACCTAATAATAACAATGTGTCCTTACTTTCCAACTATTGGTTTCGGAAATGGCCATTGATAGTCATTAGATACGGTGGTTTTAAAATCCATTGTCGTAGAATAATGGGCTGAAAATACCAACGGTAATAAGTTTTTATTATTATATCCGTCAAATTATACGTATGACAATGTGTTGTGCGTATTTCACTCACTTCAGCCTAAAATTTTGATATTTTTTAGATTTAATATTACTACATTAGCTAATTGACACCCTACATAATTTAGAACAGCTTTTGAAGCCAAAAATTTGATTTGTATGAAAATTTCTTCAATGAGGGAAGATAAAAACATTTTGAAATTTTGTATTTTTTTTATTCTGTTAGCCAGCCATTAATACCAACATAATAAATAAAATTATGTTACAATTTCTTTTTTTTTAAGTTTTTTTTATGAAGAAGACCCATGAGAAGACCAAAGATTTTTTTTATAAAAGAATAAAACCCGATTACAGCTCTACCGAAGGTTAGATATATACATGCATAGTGCATACCTACCTATTCTAGGTACATGCATAGTAAGGAAGTTCAATTCATTCGACCTTTTAGGTAGGTACCTACTCAAGCTTCTATAATTGTATACACTCACTGACCTGTATAAGTACTCAGTGTATAGGTACACTTATCTTATAGGTACCTACCTCTACCTAATCTACCTTGACTAACCTTCGTATAAATAAGCGCATTCTACCTATACTCAACACAAAATAAAAGGCCCGTTTTGACGTTTGTTCTCGTGGCGTAACTAGTTATGTACCTATACGATTCGGTATTCGATACTCAGGATGAATCGAATCCAGTTTACATGGGGATTTAATCAATTTGAATATGTATGTAAACTGCATTGGATTAAAGTTCTGATTATAAAAAATTGCTTAACCTTTGATTTTGTAGGTATTTTAAAACAATACAATTTTATTAAAGGTCAATTTACTTATATTTAATATTTTTTTTACAATAACATTCACTCAATCACAAAAACAACAAGAATAATGAAATCAGTCTTCAGAATCTAAACACAAGTATTAAAATAAATAAAAATAAAAGTGCGCATCGGGCTTGAAAAAAAATATCTCTCTCGATATTTTCTTTCCTTAACAGATTATTAATAGTCTGTGGACTACATGAAAAAATCGTTATGCACAGCACTTAGCCGAGTGGGCGGTACCTGTCAATGAAAAATGTAATTATCTTTAGAACATTTCAATTGATAATAAATTAAGAACTTCATGGGCACGAACTGTCAAAGTGGGCCTTTTATTTTGTGACAACTATAGTAGGTACCTACTTACCTACTACATAAACAAATATATAAAATTGAATTTATTTTTTTATTTATTTAAGGCAATGCATATAAGTGTATGTAGATATTTACGATACATATTATACCTAGTAACGAAAAAGTAAATCTCGTAACTTTTATCTGTCTGTCTGTCTGTCCTTTTTCTGTTCTGAAATGGCTGGGCCGATTTGGACGGGTCTTTCGCTTTTGCTAGCAGATAGTTAGGCGTAAAATAGGTTACATGTAAAAGAACTAGGGTCCCAAAATTAAAAACTAAAAACTTAAAAATCTAACTCCGCATGGGTGATGTCTCAGACACAAAATAAGTAATAGCTATTTATTATTCGAAAGAAGTACCTACTCGTAATCTTCCTAACCCCTCCAGCTTAGTGAAATTGCTCAAGTTGGGAGTAGTGTAATTATCAGAGGATTCGAACCCGGGACACCTCAATCGTAAAGTCAGTCTCTTAACCACTAAACTGCCGTCGCTTCTTGCAATGAATTCCAAACAAGATGCAGACAAGCCTACTGTAACACGAGGTTGTACTTACCTAAGCGCTACATGGTGTTTTACTGCTGACTGCTGGTGTAGTGTTACCAGCTTAGATGATACAATATAAGTACCTATAGGATTGTCACCATACTTTATTGGGGAGAAGAATATAGTCTATAATACGGCACGCGAAGCGCAAGCGAATGAGGATTTTATTATACTCTTTAAGCAAAAGGTGTTATTAGTTTAGGTAGGTACATTGGCACAATGCAGGATTGCCACGTCTATAATAATGTAAATATTATATAATAATGAGTGTAGGTATAATAAATTAAGTAACCGGTCAATGAACTATGAACCATTTATCGGACTAAAATGCATTAATGACCTCTCGTTGTAAACAAATCAAAACTTTTTAACCCTACAACACTGCCCTACAAGCGTAGACTGAGCATACTAAACATGCCATCTACCACTGGGTTGTTCTACATAGAGCCCGTCGCGTTTTCACTATATAATAGTCTCGTTCAAGTTACACAAAGCAAGTGTTTCATAGTAGAATTTAGGACAATTCATTGAAATGAATCAACATACAAAATGCTATAATTTTGTAGCATTACCATAATTGTTGCCATTTTTAAGCATTTCAAAACTTTCAATTGATAAGAATATTATCTGAGTTCATAAATCATAATGAATTACAAAGCGAGCGTAGTGTATTCATGGGACTATTTCAATGGTAGTTTTTGAGAATAACTTTCAATGGTAGCTTTAAGGACTTGTACCCATGGTCGTTTAATAAAAAAAATTACAAGTCGACTCTATTGTTGTTTATTATCAACATCGTTGTTATTCTGTCATCCGTCATCAAATCAGCTGTGTCTCACACACAGGGAACATGTAATAATAAATGTGCGTATTTAAATTATTCGTGTGAAAATGTCCACGGGGATATTTGATACAAAATCAACTCAATGTTTATGATAAACTCGCGGTGGAAAAGACATGGCGCACCGGAAATCCAGCGGCATTACGAATCTGGGGTTTAACCAGGATCAAGGTTTGTGTTACTTCCTAGTTCGTCAACCTGCGTTCTTTGTTCTCAGGCAGACTCAGAATTATTTAGAGGAGCATATTCTAGTGACAATATTACTTGTGGTGGTGAGAGGTATGGCACACATCATGATGTGAGCGGACGAGCCATGCATTGCCGTTGCCTGTGTTCACGACGCTACGCTTTTCGCACTCGAGAGCGCTCCACGTGTTGTTTATATTTTTAGTAGCGCGCCCACGCGCAGTTTCATTCTTCGCAGGCAGGTACACTTTTGTTTGGGCGTTGGTTTTGTTTGTAACTCATGCTCGTGCGATACTTGAAATGTAGAACGCAATTTTCAGTAGTTTAAAATCTACGTCATAATATTTTGATGCACTGCGCGTTGTGCGTCTTATTATTATTACAGAGCTCTTGTTTGTTTTGAATTATAAAGTTTTAATACACATTTTATTGAAACAGTTATGGATAATACCTGACTATTTAACACTTCAGTATGAATTAATTTAAGATAAGATAAAATATTCTTTATTGTACCTACACCATAATAGTAGTGGTATGTTTAGATTAAATTTACATGATTTTAATTATGTAAATTTATTTATTTTTATTTTGTAATTACCTAAGATAGTTTAATGTATATAGTTACCTATATTTGTTATTTTAAATTGAAGAATTGATTTCTACATTAACAAAATATTATGAAACCTATTTGATTATTGAAGTTATGGTACATCAAATACAGTTGTGACGAGAATGGACAGAATAAGTAATGAGTGTATTAGAGGAAGTTTGAAAGTGGCACAGTGAATGAAAAATTGAGAAGCGAGTGACTGTTGTGGTATGGGCATGTTATGAGAAGAGATGAAAGCAATGTTGTTAAAAAGGTTACAAGTATGAATGAGGTAGTACTTAAGAAAAGATGGATGTAATGTGTGAAAGAGGATATGGCAAAGAAGGCTGTAACTGAAGAGATGACATCTGACAGGAATTTATGGAGGAGAAAGACATGTTGCGCTGACACCAAATAATTGGAACAAGGACAGGTAGATGATGATACATCAACATATTTCTCTCAAATACACACTGCTTGGGGAAAAGGATCAGCTTGTATGGAAATACTTTAGTTTGATGTATTGTATGTATATTTCCTATATTAGGAAAATAATAGCCATAATAATATTGTGGTATTTTCTTAATTATATTGTAATGATGCTATTAGTAAATATTTTTAATGAATGGAAAATGCTATCAAATTACTTATTCCATTTAGGATTGCAATATCTCACAAGTACTATATTTTTACTAAACCAAGTTTATTGATTAAAAGTTGCTTGTAAGATATTGCTTCCAAAGACAAGGCTTCTTTTTTTTGGAAATCCATGTAACTTTTTAATACTGTGGTTACAATGAAGGAATGTACTAATTTACTTGGTTTGTTTTAGACTGCTTCACTTGCTGCCTCAGATCGGGTTTAAGAGTGTTCAGTGTGGAACCACTTGTGGAGAAGTCCCATTATAGTAAGTTTTACTAATACTCTTTATACACTAAGAAAATCTATCATAAAATTTGTAAAAAGTTGTATGTCTGTACATTGGCAATATTTACAAAATACTTGGGTTAGGTTCAATGAATGCACCTATCACCCTTATGCCCAAAGTTTGCTCTGTGGAGCCTCACAATCTCCCTCATACTCCTGATTCCTGACTCCTCATTGATCTTGGCTATTTTGGAAAAATCTGCCTTCTGATGCCCAAAAGGACTACCTATGTTCAAGTCTTGTCCGTCAATCAGGAATCTCGCACAAGCAGGTATGAAGATACCTGTTTGGGACACTACACAGGGTTATCTAGACCGAAAGTAAGCATATTTTAAATAACTCGTAATTTTGAGGTCATCAATTACTAATTACAAATGGTACTTTAATCTGTAAATAATGAATTATTACTAAATCTATTTGTGAACAACAAACCATGTCGATAAAACACGAGTTTGGGGCCCAAGCGAACTGCACCTGCAAGTCGATACTCCTACTCGTTAAACAGCTAGGCTCTGACGCAGGTTTTCGTTTTAGGATCGGGGTCACAGGTCCTGGAGTAGAAAAGTAGGAAAGCAGATCTTGGGTTCCAAAGTGCAATCCGAATTGACACAATATCTTTGCCAGACGCTAAACGCACAATTACATAGGGCAAAAAGCCCAGACAATAAACCATAAGAGGGTGGTAAACTGAACCCACAGGGATCAAACAAAAGTGACGATACCTGATGCTCAAAACATAATACTACTAAACATTATTTCTGAAAAAGCGGATGCCGTCAAACGTTTGTCTTTGATTAGTTTTAACATGAGCAGTTACTAATAAGTACGTTATAAAGCAGTAAAGTCCTAGCAGAAATATTTTAAATAGTTAACATACAATTCATAAAGTTGCTATGTATGTACGACACGTATTATTTGCATGTATTATTCTATTGACATTAGTGAACTTTAGTTAGTATGTACGAAGTTAAGAATGATTGCTAAAATATGTGAAAAAACATTGCAAATGGCATTTAACTTTGTTGATTTAGTGATGCCTGATTAGCATTATTTATTCTATTTTTAAATGCTTATGTTTACGCCTCGTGTGTATAAAAGCTTTGTTGCTAAGTGATGTCCACATCACATCCTGCTATTCAAATCTGACCACCATAATTACTTAAACTCTTGTTGGTCCAGTTAGGATAGATATTGATTTAGTAACTGGGCCCATCAAGACCTATAGGGCCAAGATAACTGCCGGAGCGGTACGCCTGTTGATTGACGGATGTGGCTTTGATGGAGGTGTTCCTCTCTGAATTGGAAGGTCAGAAGGTAGGCACTGCCATAAAAGCCGTTTACATAAGTCAAACTAAAACGTTGGAGAAAGAGTCGCCTCCTTTTTTAGTTTGACTCACACGGCTAAGCGGATCCCTGGTTCCAAGGTGAAAGCCTGGGATGCAACCGGGAATAACGCTAACATGATGATGCTTAAGTAACTGGAGTTGTTCGTTCTAGTCGTTCCTACTTCGTATCTGTTGTAATGATTAAGTACTAATGATTGCATAGACCTTATGCCAGAGCAGTTTTAGGAAAAAGGGGTGTTTGATGGCCTTAACCTAAAACAAAATCTTCCTGTGCTAACTAGACAAAAATATTGACTTGACTGCAAGCAGAGATATATGAAAACGCACACCAATGTTGCGTCGACCCCGAATAAATTGGTATACTATAGGGTAAAAACTGATGCCAGCATATTCTCTCTAGTTAGGTATATCAATTTTATGCCAATATTCAGTCAAAATTTCCTCGGAGAGCACGTTAAGCCGTCGGTCCCGGTTGCCATACAAACATCTATGGCAGTCGTTACGGGTAGTTGGAGCCCTCAAAAGTCCAACCAGTCTAACTTGGAACTTCGATATCGCCATTGGTTGTGGAGGTCAGATGGCAGTCGCTCCACGTAAAATATCAAAGTTCAGCCGCATCATAGTTAGACTGGAAAGCCGACCCCAACTGAGTTGGGAAAAGGTTCAGAGAATGATGATTCAGTCAAAATTTCCAAAATAAACGTTCTAATTTGAACGCGTAAACGAACTTAATAATTAAGTGATTATCGAACGCGAATGTGCCTAGAGGTGATAGGTACAAGTACGTCTGACTCACCTATTGAAAACTTGTCTAATCATGCCATCCCAACGTAAGGAGGTAATATTTGAAGAGAAGGTGACCGCGTGGTCTGACTGATCGGACAACGCGTACTTTTTTTTCCTCTTGGTACGCCCAACGTGGACCAACAAGAAGGAAAATTCCGCGTCAGACGTACAAGAAAGAAAATCCGCGTCGTTCGGTCAGTCTGACTACACAGACAACTGTTATCTCCTTTGTAGATGATGTTGAACTTTGCAGTGTAGAACTGTAGATGCATTATAAACGAATGAATTTCTATAAATAAAAGATCGTAATCTTATCTGAAAATGGGCCAAAATCCGCCGCGAATTATTGTTTTTTAATGATGCTAAAAAACAGACATGCTAATGACAAAACTGAAAACTAAAAGCAATAAAAAAAAGAATTTGACTCTTTGAAGTTATACGTTTTTCTTGCGAGCATTTTATAGAAACATTCTCATAATCTTTTGCAGTAGTTTACAAAAAGAAAGTGAGTACCTACCTATATGAAATTAGAGATTTTGTATTATTCGGCAAAGCTACGTAGATAATTTAAAAGTTTTATACATTACTACTTATATACTATTTGGAATTTCAAATAAATATTGTCTTAAATCACGTAAAAACTAAGAAAACTAAAGCATTTATCGAAACTATTAAACGCTTCTGAAAAATCTAAAACAGTAATTTTTAACTATCAACGTTGTTGTATGTGTGGTTGTATGGAAAACTCGCCAGGTTTCTTTCCGTAATATTATATAATACAGTATTATCATTGAAAGTAGCTTATCCCGTGTTTTTCTGAAATCGAACATTATTTTTAGCATAGCACCGAAAAATTAGCTGAAATCGTAATGTTTATAACCAGTGATGGGTTTATGCGGTTTATGCAAAGCATGTTGGACATTTGATTGGGCGTTTATTCAATCTTCCCAAAATGCCAGGACATAAACTCATCTACTAATATGGGTTTGTGCCCTAGCATTTTGGGCTAAAATGATAAATGTCCGAAGTGTCAGGGCATTAACCCATCACTGGTTTAGTCTATAATCTAAGGGAAATGGGTGAAATGGCCTACAAAGGTGAGGCTGATCACCCGTCCGGCAACCGGCGTCCCCAAAGTAAATAATAATAATAGTCTATGATCTAAAACCACATTATCAAATGCCTCATAAGTGTTCATAACATTTTGGAGAAAACACACTACGATCTGAGTTGTTAGTGCTTATCTAAATCATAGTGATGTCAATACGACGTGAATCACTTCGATAATAATTGTAATTTAATTGCGTTTTAGTTAAATTTAATGCTGTATCATTGAAGTCCGAATAATGTACAAATTCATTGGCAAAATACCACATGTAAATGGCAATCTGCTACTAACCACGAGGCCAAAGCTTGCGTATTTTTTAAAAATTTCATCTTTTTTTCTTTGACAAAGACAGCAAAGACGCTATTGACACAGATTATATAAAAATTACGAAGTAGATGTTGTGAACTTCTCTGTTTAAACTGTTTACATGTAAACTATAATTTAGTCACAGTTATATGTATTTATGCAGCTATTCTTTTCGTGCTACTCCCATTTTGTTAGAATAGAGCCGATAGTGGGGATGAGGTGATGACTGGACAATATTACCGTTTCGTAGGCTTCGGGGTTATTAGCCTTAAGATAAACTTGTATGTCAGCCAACTGTAGCTGTACTTGTCAATTACACAGGTCACTGACAACTTGTTAATGTAATATATTGTTGAACTCTGCTAACTTTTAATCCTTCCTATTTATAGTTTTAACTAGCAGTATCTGCGACTTCGTCCGCCTGGTTTAAGATTTTAAGGTTTAAATTTATTACTGGGAATCCTAATTCCTTTTCAAGAAGTATGTAGCCTAAGTTACTCCTTCTTACACCAGCTATCTATCACTGAAAGTTTCAGAGATTAGCCGGAACGAACAGACAGACAGACAAAAATTGTGAAAAACGTTGGTTCAGTATAGGAAACGTGTAACATTATTATCTATTTGCATGGATATAGATTTCGTTAGATTGTGAGCGGCAAGAGCTAAAATAGCGGTCAGAAAAATAATCTTCGTTTATGCTTATTTTATATGGATAGGCTCTCCTAAGATTTTACACGAAATAAGTACGATGTCTTTTGCTATGGGTTCGGGAAAATTATTTCTATTTAGAGCTTACTCATACTCCCCAAAGAGTTTGCTTTGTCCTCTGTAATACTTACCTTAACAACATGATTTTTTTTCTCTGCGCATAATGTGGTTGTACGAGACAAAACAAATTGAAAAATGTTATTTCAGTATAATGTACTTACCCTGTGTACATTCAAATGCACAATGGTTATTTTAATGGTACAGACACTTTCTTTTTTTGAATAGATATAGATTTAGGAGGATTGTGATCAGCAAGAGCTGAAATAGCGGTCAGAAAAATAATCTTCGTTTATGCCCATTTCATACGGAACGGCTCTCCTAAGATTGTTACACCAAATACGATGTCTTTCGTTAGGGGTTCGGGTAAATTATTTCTATTTAGAGCTTATTCATATTCAGCAAGGTCGCTTTATTCTCTGTAATACTTACCTGACCCTAACAAAATGATTTTTTTTCTGCGCATAATGTGGTTGTACGAGAAAAAAAAATTGAAAAATGTTATTTCAGTATAATGTACTTACCCTGTGTACATTCAAATGCACAATGGTTATTTTAATGGTACAGACACTTTGTTTATTTGAATAGATATAGATTTAGGAGGATTGTGAGCAGCAAGAGCGGTCAGAAAAATAAAGATTTTTACACGAAATACGATGTCTTTCGTTATGGGTTCGGGTGAATTGTTTCTATTTAGAACTTGTTCATACCCAGCAAGCAGGTCGCTTTGTTCTCTGTAATACTTACCTGACCCTAACAAAATGTTTTTTTTTCTGCGCATAAGGTGGTTGTCCGAGACAAAAAAATTGACAAATGTTATTCAGTCAGTAGGTACAATGTACTTACCCTGTGTACATTCAAATGCACAATGGTTATTTTAATGGTACAGACACTTTTTATTTATTTGTATAGATATAGATTTGGATTCTGAGCGGCAAGAGCGGAAAATAATAGCGGTCAGAAAAATAATCTTCGTTCATGCCCATTTTATATGGATCGGCTCTCTTGATATTTCTACGCAGAATACGATGTCTTTCGTTCGGTTCGGGTACCTAAATTATGAGAAAAGTATCTTAAAATTCTCAAATGTTTATTTATTTTTTACTAATACAATGAAACTTAAATAATATGTACATTAAATTAATAACTAAACAAAATAAATATTTACATGGCGTGATAAAATTCCTCCACATCATCACTGACTGGTAATGTGCCCAGAAGGGGCAGAAGGCTGGCAGCATTCGGGTAAATTATTTATATTTAGAGCTTATTCATACTCAGCAAGAAGATCGCTTTGTTCTCTCTAATACTTACCTGACCCTAACAACATGATTTTTTTTCTCTGCGCATAATGTGCTTGTCCAAGACACAAACAGATAGTCTTTTTGTGTATCGGACACAAGGGACTACCTTTTTTTTCCGTGCGGACATCCTCATCCTCAACGGCTACGTTAAATAAATTGCCATTTCTCTCACTTGTACTGTTTAGGACAACAAGTACCATATTTAAACGCTCTTATTTAACTTGACTTGTTTGTTTGAGTCATATCTATAGTAGGTAATTGAAAACTGATCCCTTTCCTATGGACGCGACGGCTTGTTCTGATAATTGGCACATATCTTTAGTTCTGGTGACAAATACAAGTTAATCTATTCTGTATCTTTGTAAATCCAAGATGGCCGCCGCTTCAAAAGGGCGGCTTACGTATTTTCCCACAACTATCGCAATATGGATATCAAATGAAAGGGCTTGACTAGTAGAATATACTTAGTTCACGGTGAAAAAAAAGAAAATTCAATATGGCCGCTTTTAGTGCATAAAAGCGTTTAATCTAACGTAACATTTTTTTACAGTAATTTATTTATTTTATTAATGTGATCATTGACCACTGCTACTCGTATTTTAAGAATATTCTGCGTAGGAAACTAAAATAAATAAGAAACAGCGGTTTAGGTATGCAAATTAATGTAACACAATTATTTTACATACGCGATTGTTTTAACACTTTTAAAAATTTGAGTTTGACTTCCTAATCGTGAAGTAGAGTTCCTGTAAACGCTATTTCTGAAACGTAATGCGTGGTATAAAATGTATCTATTTATACAATGCACTGTTAGATGAATCATACGATGCGAATGCCTTCTGGGTAAGAAAATACAAAATTACACTTTGCACCACAGAGCACCACGGATCAGTTTGAACAAAATGAATCATAAGACGAGACAGATTTGTGCATTCATGCTTTGACCAAAATACGTATCAGCTTTCAGACAAGAATACATTATTCCAGTAAAATACATACAACACATAGAAGTACTAGACAACCTTAAACCTGTTAGGAATACATAAGTGGAATAATACGTGTGTATATTAAAGAGAAGTAACATGCGAACAATATACATCTATATTCTAAGTTCCGACTGTGT
This sequence comes from Lithosia quadra, assembly GCA_963576445.1. Classification (NCBI taxonomy): domain Eukaryota; kingdom Metazoa; phylum Arthropoda; class Insecta; order Lepidoptera; family Erebidae; genus Lithosia; species Lithosia quadra. Next base: position 6,154,678 of record OY754892.1, read on the forward strand.
TTGGTAGATAAAAAAACGTTTAAAGAGGTCAGATACTTTGGCGATAAGAAATATCCTACTATTCCTACAGATATTATAAACGTGAAAGCTTGTGAAGATGTTTATTATTCAATCATTGGTTTTTATGGTTTATGTGGGAGTCACTGCCGTCTCAAGACCAAGATAGGTAGATCTAATAAAACGGGGTATGATGTCCCTGAGTCCCTCCAACATAAAAGGAGGACTGACCACGGAGGGCGATCACGCCTGACGGGCTGAGGTCCTTCGGTTTACGTTGGGGTGCTGTATACTTATATGTTCCTAGCCTATGCCCGCGGCTCTGCCCGTGTGGACGTCCGTTTTCGCGTTTTTCGACTAACTAACTTCTCCAGTTCTACTAACCCGATTTTGATCAAACATGTGTAAGATTTTAAGTCTGACCAAGACTTTCCAAACAAAAAAAACCACATTAAAATCCGTTAAGCAGTTTTTGCGCCCATTGAGCATAAACAGATAAACCGAAAAACACAAGAATTCCAAAAAAAAATAAAAAAAAATTGTGTTCAGTATCGTTCATATAACAACCCAAGTACCTATTTTTTTTTTAAATCTCCAATGTACAGACACAGCTACTTTATAATATTACTAAGTAACCTATGCACGCGGATCCGCCGCGTGGACGTCGTTTTTACCCGACTGCCGAAGAAAAGAGGGTAATTTTTCGCGTTTTCTGACTACTCTGATTCTATTCAACGGAAGTGTAATTGCCAGGATTCGAACTCAGGACCTCACGATTGTAACTCCTTAACCATTAAGGCACCTTAGTAGAGTAAGTTACTTACATAGCAATTTTATATCTGCAGGTAAAGAGGAATTGGGCGAAGTGTTGCTATGCGAGATGGTGTTCCGCTCCAACTGGCTGCTGGTGGTGAAAGGGCGCAACCCTAACAGCCTCTTGTTGCTTGACGATGAGAAGCGCACCTTCCGTGGCGAGGTGACATTCAAATCACGCATCAGAGCTCTGCGGGCCAGAAGAGATAAGTAAGTCATTGGTATTTGATTAAGGGTGTACCAGACCCCTGGAGATGCTAGGAGGCGGTTGCAGAAGTGGCCCTATATAGGGCTGCTCGGATGCTTTCCGTGTGTCCTTCTGACGAGCAGAGAGCACAGGAAAGCAGGTAAGGAAGCAAGGTAATTAATAACATACCTACGTAATGCTCATGCCTTTTTCCCTTCGGGGTAGGTAGAGACAACAGCCCACCATCTGCATCTATCCTCGGTCCGTAGATAAGTGGTACAAGTCTAAATCGCTAAGGAATGGAATCTATTAGATAGACCAATACACTCCAGCTCGTGATCTTGCCGCGGCGCGCGCATCGTACGCCGTCGGCGACGAGCTTGGATATGATTGGTCGATCTAATCTATTCGATTCCTTAGCTATTTACGCTGTGCCACTTGTCTACGGGGGCTGACCTCTACTTTCATCTTACATGCAAGCCCGCCGGTTTCGAGTGCTTTTGACCTGCTCTTTTTACAATAACTCCTTAATTTGGTCAGTGTATACTCTGCGAGGTCGACCCCGGATTGCCTGCCCACTTACATGTGTCTTACATAACTAAAACATAATAAGATAAAACACAGTAATATTCTAGAGTTTATTATATACAGCACACCGCTATCTCCACTTAAACTAATGGGGCTCTAGAAAACAATTAGGTAAACATATCGAAATTCCCAAACCCATGCACACATTGACACATATTTTTGCATTGAGCGGGAATCAAACTCGCGACCTCGGACGGAAAAAAGAGTACATATTTAAAAAAAGAACTCCGCTCTCGTTCGATCTATCTGAATTCATATTATGTATTAGGCAAGTGTGTGTCACATAGGCAAGCGAGCCTTATCTACAAGTTGTGCGCACGAGTGCATTGACTATTGACTGATTGTTTACTTTATTCAACAAAATTAACAACATTGAGACATTAATTAAAATACACATCAAGGGACATATATAATGCAATTAAAATGAATAAATATTAATATACAAGCTGCGTAAATATTAACCGACTGATAAATATAATGAGTTAATTATGTATCTGAATATGGTACGATATGTATTTCCTGCGTCGATGGCGCAGCGGCGGAACGGCGGCGATTGTGTTTGCGTAGGTACATGAGATCCAAGGTTCGATGCCTGGGTCGGACATATATTTATTCTGTTTTTCTAGTAACAGCAGAAAGTGAGGATTACTTAAATAGGCAATCAGGTAAAAAGGAATTTTATGTAGATAAGTAGGTATGCCTAATTAGTGCATATTTTTAAATTGCTAGAACTAGGACCCGGAAATATGTTCCTCCTTTTAAGAATTACGTCGGTAAGAATGTTCGAGGTTTTACAGATGATAGGTATAGGTGATAAGTAAAAAGAACTAAGGAATCCATTTCTCCAGCTCTGCCCTTAGGGAGAGTGGTTGATCCAGCTCTCTCACGGCACCCGTTCGAACCTTCTTGTGTCCTTGATAAAAAAATATCTTAGGTGGGAGACAAGCACACAGCCCATCTGATTGGACGCGGTCACCGTGGTTTATGGACGTGTGCACCGCGCAGGGGTGGGGGAGATGGGGTGGAAGAAGGGAGGACGGTTAAGGTAGTTTTTACTCTGACAACGCAGGAGAAAAAGCAAGTCTTCATACTGACAGTATGGGGACTGGTTGATGCGGCCGGAGGAAGGGCCCCAGTCCCCTCTGGCACCGGGTCTCCCTGACCTCATCGTCGAATTTTATATTGAGTTTAGGCCGTGCGTGACCATAACGTATCGACTATAACTTGAATAATAAAAGAATCGTTTGTACTCCGATAAGATAACTTCGCCTTCACCCAATAACCCATTAAATTGTGTTGCATATCATTGTTAAACACATTAGCGTAATGGGCATTTGTTTTGTTTTATTATAGTTACCTATCTACTTAGGTATTTAAACTACCCTTTGTTGTCGATGATAACTTGTATTGTATGTTTGTATGTAGATTTTGGTAGAACGTGAAACATAGTCGTCGCAAATCATTATTGTATGAATTTTTTACAGCGCTATAAATTTTTATCGGTAAAAAACATCGAAATCTGTTCGATAGTTAGTAGCGCTTTTCAGCTGACACCCAAACGACACCATAATTTCACTGGCACTTCGATTTTGTTTTTTATCCATAACTCATTGGCCAGTAAAAATGGATTTTAACTTTGCATTTACTTTCTGATCCAAGTTATACGAACAAAATCATAAAATACAAAATACGCAAAATTTTATTTTCTACAATGTTTTTTTTTACTTTTGCCCTAAAGTGCATAACTGCCGAGATTTCGGACAAAATCTTTGTTTCGTCTAAAACTCCACAGGAATCGGTCAGCATTTTATGTTTTTGTACGTAGTAAGTTACCCTATACCTTATAGAAAAAGAATTGGATCGGTATGAAAATGCAAAATTGATAAAAAAAAAGTCTGTTTGGTCTATCACTAGCATTTTGAGATGTTTAACATCTCACATGAATATTAGTTCTTCTGGGCTGCGAAGAAAACGTTTAGTAAGTATTCCAATATTGTCTGCAGAGTAGCGGTGGTGCTGGCGTCCAGTATCCACGTGCTGACGCTGCCGTCGATGGCGCGCGTGGCGCTGGTGCGCACGCGGCCCGGCGCGCGCGCGCTCGTGTCCATGGCCTGCGACCCCACCGCGCCGCACCTGCTGGCCGCGCCGGCGCACCGCAAGGGATCAGTCCAGCTAGTTGTATGATCATTTTTGATTTTTATGAAATTATTATCCGTCGAAAGAAGGTACCTCAGTAGGTACTTCTGCAAAATGTCTACTTCCCAGGATAGCGATTTAAGCTAAGAACAGTAGCTATTAACAGCAAGAAAAAATATCTAAGAATCACATTTCAATCAAATTAACTCGCACATTGTTACTCGCTGTCATTTTTGCGACACAGCCTCGTCTTCAACTCGCTCCGCCTATAGATTTTATACGTTTCATGCATTCCAACATCTTGATGATATTCATATATTTATTTCCAGGATGTGACCCGTGCGGTCCGACGCAGATATTCCTCGTCCCCGTCAGTGATGGCCGGCCACCTGTCGGAGCTGGTGTGCATGAGCCTGTCGAACAACGGCACGAGGCTCGCCACCGCCTCCGAGCGCGGCACTATAATCCGCTTGTGGGACACCGCCTCAAAAACCATCCTGCATACACTTCGTAGGGGCTCTGACTACGCAGATGTTTTTTGGTGAGTTGAATAGTTGTTTTTTTATACTATTTAGGTGGCAGACAAGCACACGGCCCACCTGATGGGAAGCGGTCACCGTGGCCTATGAACGTGTGCAACACTAAGGGTGTCACACACGCGCTGCCTACCCTGAAGGGAAGGGGGGGAGGGCTGGGAAACCCTGGGGAGGGCTGACTTTCCAGTCTAACTGTGATGCGGCTGAACTTCGATATTTTCCGTGGAGCGACTGCCATCTGACCTCCACAACCAATGGTCATTATGACCAATGGCGATATCAAAGTTCCAAGTAAGAAAAATTTTATCGTGTGGAAAACTCCACGGATACCATCGGGGATGGTTATATCGAAATCGGACCGACTAAAACCGCACGCCGTCTCGAGTCTTAATTACCGGGGTGTAAGGTTACCAAGTGGGCATATCCCTCGCACCCCAGTTGACCCCGAACCATCTACGGTTTTAAGATGGCCCGCCGACAGTATTAGAGATATCTGCATATTTTTACTCCTATCTAGGACAATTCAATATTCTTGACAATTCACCCCGGTATTTGAGGCCCGAGAGGGCGTGCGATTCCGACATTAAAACCCTTGATGGCCGACGGAGGTGGTATCCATGGGGATTTCTGCACGATAAAAAAAGCCACACCTACCTGGCAATTATGAAAGTTGAAGAAGCGAGAGGCGTACGCCAGACAGGATTGTAGCAAATGGAAAGATGTTGTCTCTGCCTACCTCAATAGGAAAAAGGCGTGATTTGTATATAAGTATGTAACAGTAATTAACATTAGCTACTTTTCGCAGCATCATGTTCAACGCGTCTGGTTCGCTGATGTGCTGCGTGTCAGACAAGGGCACTCTCCACATGTGGGGTACAGCGCGCGGCGACCACTTGACTATCGCTCGCTCGCTTCCCGAAGTGCGAGGACTCTGCGCTATTCGTGACGAGAGCACCGCTGTCGGTACGTATAGCTACTTCCCACCTCTCACCTCCTACCTCTCACCTCCTACCTTCCACCTCCTGCCTCACTCCTATTTCTAGCTGTATGTGTTTTGTACTTTAGGTAACTTCGAAATTCAGTATGACAGTCGAAGTAGGCATGAGCATGAGTAGAGGGGGGAGGGGGGAGGGACTTTATGAAAACATTACACGAATTGTCCGGAAATAACAATTTATCGTTCTTGTGAAATAAAACCATTTTTGGGGGTAGGAAATTATTGGATTGTATAGCATGTTTTATTTTTCATGTACCTATTATGTTATGAAGCGCCAGTAACCGCCACAACATGTTTATTCTAGAACCCATGTTACAAAACTATATTTAGTTCGGGTCTATACCTTGTCTAATTTAGGATGATAATAATGACAGTTCATGTCTATGAAGTATCGTATTTTTTTTTACAAAATTAAACCCATAAAATAATTGTAATTCATAGACAAGCCCCGCCCACTTGTCATAGTGAAGCGTCTTGCAAGAATATAGCACAATTGACTTTACACAAATGAATCGAATGAATCGAATTTAAAATAATTTATTGAAATTATTAAGTACTTATACTACTAAAATTTTTGTGATATAATTAGCTAAATATGATACGAAACATAAATACTATACCATAAAACTTCTCTTTTGTCATCCTGAAGTAAGTTACCTAAAATAATAAAAGTAAATGTTTTTGTATTTTTGTAACTATCGATTCCATATTCTATGGGAACGATAATCGAAAATCGAATGAACCATTTTCGATTATACTATATGGGGTACCCTACTTGGAGCTGTCAAAATTATCATCCTAGATTAGACAAGGTATAGATAGCTTAATTATGTAGTTCGTATTAGAATATTTGTTACTAGCTGTTGCCCGCGGCTCAGCCCGCGTGGATGTCGGTTATCGCGACCAAAGATAGCCTATGTTTATTCTCGAGGTCTAATCTACTCCTATACCATCGGTTCAGTGGTTCAGGTGTGAAAGCGTAACAAACAGACCGACAGACAGACAGACAGACAGAGTTACTTTCGCATTTATAATATTAGTATGGATTCTAATATTATAATATGAAACAATCGTGAAGATAATATATATTTTTTTTCAGTGGTAAGTCAGGATGGCACTTTCCACAAGTTCAAGTTTGCAATCGAGGGAAACTGCCGTCGCAGCGACTTTGAGAATTTTCTACGGGTATGATATCTTTACACTTCATACTATTAATGCAATTTATTAATTTAAAAAAAAAATAGTTTTGGACTTAAGCAATCTGATGATTTAGACTTAATCCACCAATTACGGTAGTATCTAAATAAAAGGACTATAACACATTTTACACGCACACTCTTTTAACATAATAGGCTAAGTCCTTTATCTGTCCGGCGAGCACGTCTACTCACTCTGAGCGCCGTCTGCCAACTGACGTGACAGACATAAGTCAATTGCTCAGAATAATATTATTCTACCCGCACAAACACTACAGTATACATAAAATCTTTATTTTATTTTTATTTTTATTTTTTATCACCCCGTGTTAAACTCAGCCGAGCTTATAAAATGAAGAGACAAAAAATAAAATACATTAGTAATTTAACACTACTAACGTTTTATATTTTACATTTCAGGTGGGCGCTGAAGAGGATTTTATGAAGTAGATAATATTTTTTTTAAACCATAAATTGACTGTGAAAAGTGATAACACAGTGAGAAGTGAAGTTATATATAATAATATAAGTAAATGACACTAACGAGTTAACGCTTTCTTTCGAAAATCGTGATTATTTCAATAAATGTGAAATATCAATGTTTTAACTGTACCGCGTGGGCGGCACGCGTTCGCGTCTTATCATAGTTCTTATAGTTACTTCACAAATTAAGTGTAAATATAAAAATATAATTAGTTTCATTGCTAAAATATCAAAATAAATTTGTTCCTACCCGCAGTTCGACAAATATTGGTACACAACAGAACTATGTATATGTGGCCAAAAAGTTACCTGAGCAGGGCATGCTAACAAGTAAACCTGTACCTAAAGCAATTTTTGGAGATGCGTACATAAATAGTAAAAAGCAAAAATGTAATAAGTACAGCAAAAATCACATCAACAATGTGCTTACGTAATATCTAGATAAAAAAAAGATACGACGTAAGCGTAGCTTGGGGTCGGTGGGAGGTTAGGGATTCAAACCACCCTTCCCCGCATTAAGCAAACCGCGAGAACCCCTATTAGTCGCAATAATTTCGACTACTGAAATCTGACCTCACTAAATGATATTAAAAAATATTCAACGTTTGATATTTTAGTTATGTAATTGATTTATAATTATACATTAGGTAATATTTTAGATAAAAATCTCCTGTCGTATTTGTTTTAATAAGGGAGCGCCCGTATATCCTGGCATATATTTAATTTTAATATTAAGTAATGTTACAAGGTCAACGAAGTGTTTGGCATTTGTATATTTGGTTTATTTGGTCTATGGAAAATTAAGAGATGCACAAAAATTATGTTAGCAAAGGCTTTGTGTCAATTAAACGTGTAAATGATAAATATTCAATCGTTTTAATATTATTTTTAAAAAGATTGAATATTTAAAATAGCTTAAATTAGACTGGCTGTGCGGAACAAAAAATTACATAATGATTACAATTATGTTTATGAAAAAAAAAAATCTAATTTCTGCGTCCTGTGACACATTTTTTAACTGACTCCAAAACGAAGTTCACCGTTTAATCCGTATGTTTATCCGCGATTATTTTGCGTTTGTTTGGGCCGATTTTGGTGTAGATTTCAAAAAGGTATTTTTTTAATTTTGAAGATGGTTAGATATAGTGTACGTAATCGACGTACCCTCTGTAATTCGATTCTATTCCTGAATTAAAGCTTTTGTCCTGAACAGCTTGTCTAGTAGTATATACCTATAGGATTCATTGGATAAATATATCTGTTTTAATATATAACACTGCATGGTTATAAATAATAGCGACAGTTTCTTATAAATATTTTCCATTAGATCTACTTATATTCCATACCTTACTTTGGATAAATGACGAATGTTTACAACACACAATATGTCACACAAAATTTGGTTTTCGTTGTCAATATAAGGACCAATTTAAAACTTTGAATCATAGCATGTTTTAATTACAATAATCATAGCATACAAGGGTTTTCATTACTAAATGTTTGACGGTAAAAGACAGAGGGCAGTATATAGCATTTTTTATTTTAAGTTCAAAATGTCGGCGTAGTATAATTTTACATAACATTATTTACAATAAAAAATATTACTATATACTACAAGAATGACCGGAGAAATCAGATAAGTATATTAATGTGTTTATTTTATAAAGATTTTTTTATTATAATCTTGAATACGATTTCTCTCTAACATATTTCTTTCCTTTGTAAATAAGGATAATGTATCTATTAAAATTGTATTCTGTAACCAAGAAAAGTACAATGCTCGGTTTTTTTTTAATTTGGCAAGTCTGGCGAAATGTAACTTCGGTTTTTTAGATTTTGTATAGCGTTCTCTTTAAATCGTACAATGTCACCGTGCGGCGGTTATTGCTTTCTTATAATTATATTTAAGCTATTGGTTTCGCATAATTATATGAAATCGTATAATTATAAATATACTATTTCATATAAATATACGAAACCATTGTCTGCCGCACAGGCCCGCGTTTATCAGATCGACTTTCTCAAGCAGCTTAGCGCAACCTGTTATATTGTGCAATAGAGCACTTTTTCCCAGAGAGCCAATACAAAAGCTGGGTACTTTATTTTAATTCCATTTAGTCCATACTATATTATTTTTATAGAGGCTTTAAATGCTGGTAATGTATTTACATATACCGCTTATATTTAACGGTACGACTGAAGACATATAAATTATAAATAAGAAAGTCAGAATGTTGTATACTGGCTATATATGATTTATAAAAGAAATTGTATGTTTGTTGTTAATTTTGCAATTGCAATACGCTTAAGCAACAATTGTTACCATAGTTGCTAGGTACAAAGCAATATTTTGAATAGGTTGCTTATTTCTGGTTCATAGTTTTCTATGAAGCAGTTTAAAGGTCTGCGCTGCATTGTGCGTGTGCACCCATGCGGGCGCCCGTTTAGTGCAAAAAATACTGAGTTAATTTCATACAAATGATTTGGGCAAAAGCGTGCAAAAAAATCCAGACGATTTGCACGATTTACGGGCGCCCGAATGCTTGACACGCATAAGGCTGCGCAGGCCCTTAGATATTGCAAAAACATGTCTGCATGAATAATGTAATCATTGTTATATAAAATCATTTTTTATCATAATTTTTATCAACCATAGTTGTCATAATTGTTAGCTCAATTACATTTAGGTGAAGAGCTCCCAATTTTATTTTAATAATTTTAATATGCCATTGGGACGTTGTCATTATCGTGACTATAATAATGATTTTCAATAATAATATGTGTACTGAGATAGTAATTTTAAGGGTCGACTGTTATTCAACGGATTGTATTCAATACACAACTCAATACGAGCTCCTGTGTAAAATTCTATTGTAAAAATATAAGTATATAATATAAGTACCTATGTAAATATTTCTAACGCTCTGTGCTGCCTCATGCGTGTGCGCCTATTTCGTGCAAGAAGTATCGAGCTACTTTCGTGCAGATAGTTTCCTCAAAATCGAGCAGAAAGTCCATACGAAACGAAGTGCGGGCGCCCGCATGCGTGCCACGTATGAGGCAGCGCAGGGCCTAGTAGCCGCTATAGTTTTTATATATGACAAGCAAAATAATTGTAACTCAACTAAGCTTGAATCATATTTAATCACTTAGTAATTATTACTACAACCTATGGCAAGAAGGCAAACACTTTTTCGTCATTGTAAATACGGAGTTGTGAAAACAAAATTATTTTTTTATATTGAAAAAAATTGAAAAGGACTAAACTGGTTTTATATAAAGCTGTATGTACCAACTTGAATTTTTAACATTAAAATCTTCTTTTATAGAATTTTTGTTTCATTTTTTAATATTATGTCATATATCATCCTAGCGTGTCTCAGTTGCATCTGGGGCGGCACCTCACAGCTCAGGGTCTGCTTACTTGGGTTCGGGCCGGGCCCTCCACGTGGTGCACCCGGGCAACGTAGGCGTGCAGCGCCTCCCACTAGCCACGGGAGACGCTGCTGCCTCCGGCAAATCTGGGCCATCTTAAAACCCTAGAGGGCTCAGGGTCAGCTGAGGTGCGAGGGATATGCCTACCCGAGACGGCGTGCGGTTTTAGTCGGTTCGATCCCGACTTAACAACCCCCGATGGCCAACGGGGGTTGTTACGTCTTATATTAACACCTCTCTTCCTTTAGGTAAGCAAAGACAATATTATAGCATGCTGTCTGTATGTTTTATTTTCATAATCACAGCTTTATAATCCGAGTAGTATTATGGTAACCGCTTCATGGAAAATAGTGAAGCAAGGTTCTCTGAGCGGACCGTAATGATTTGGGTATAGGCTTGGAGAATGGTGAGCTGTATATTGTCAAATGGCAGATGTACACTTCCCATCAGGCGGGCCGTGTGCTTGTCTGCCACCTACGTGGTATAAAAAAAAGTACATGCCTATATTTTACAGACTGTTTTTTTCATTGTAACTGGTACATGCGAATCAGTTTAATACAAAACTGATTGCTACTCCCAACTTCTGACCTGACCATAAAATTAAAGCTTGTGCTTGATAATGTTGAACAGCAAGTGTATTTGGCTTGCAGGTCATGTTACTTTGGATACTTACAGGGTCCCATGCACCCAAATGTGTCAACTAGTAATAATAAGAATAATGAAGGCAGTCCTACTTGACACGGCATGCATTCTGAGGTTTCTATCTCTAGAGCCCTAACCACTGGCAGCTTGGTTCCTGTACCCGATGCCGGTGAGCCACTATTTTTTATATTTTTAAAATATTTGTTATTTTTTTATATATAGATGTATTTAAAAATATAATTTATAAGGAACTCAAATAAAGAATAATGATAATAAACAGATGTAATTGTTCGCTAATCTAACTATTAACAATAAAATAAATTACACTATTGTACATAAATTATTATTCACTATCTGGCTCTGGCTTCTTTCGTCCAAATGGATCTGTCCACACCTTCATGTCTGAAAAAATAAAGCAATTATTTTAGGACTCTCTGCACAGGTAACTTTAGCTTATTTAGCTTGTATTCTAGAATGTGGACAAACATACATTAAATGATTCTTTTTGGTAATACATGCACTAAGGCTAATGCATGTGTGTGTGTGTATATGTGTGTGTGTGTGTGTGTGTGTGTGTGTGTGTGTGTGTGTGCAATGGTAATTGTAGTTGCATCTTCTGACTTAACAGTTGAATTCTGTACCGCCACTCTAACAGAGGTTGAGTTGCTCATATAGCTAAATGAATGAAAATCTAGCTGAGGTACTTGTGCACTATGATTCTGTCCTTTCTTGCCCGTGTTACTACCAGTTCTACTACCAGTAGTAATACTGTTAATTTTTTTACCTTTCTTACTACTGCAGTAGTAAGTTGTTAGAATGGTAATTATAATTTACCCGTGTTATTACTGCTCTTCTTTCCTTGACGGTGCTACTACCAGTAGTAATACCAGTAAATTTGTTCTTCCTTCTTACTACTGCAGTAGTAAGTTGTAAGAATGGTAATTACAATTTACCCTTGTTACTACTTTTAATAAATTGTAATTAAAACTTATTTGATAAATATGATTCATTCTTCTTGGTTTACGCCTGAGGAAAAACATACACATGTCATCATGTGTCATAGATCTGTGTGAAATTATAGTTTATTGTTTGTCTTGTATAATAAAATAATTAATTATTATTATTATGAGTGGAGATATTGAAGATATTAAATTTATACAAAGAAAAGGAGGAACAATACTAATATGTAACGGACATCAGTATTACAAACTAAAACTTTATAAGAACGGGTCTGTTATATGGAGATGCGCTTCATATTTCACAAAAGACAAATGCTCTGGAAGTTTAACGTTGCAAGTAAGTAAACCGTTACCTATATACTTACTTACCTAAATTAAAAAAATATGATGTATTTCCTTCGCTGACCAATGCTAATTTACACAGGGCAACTCTGTGATACGAAAAATGGGTCATTTATGCAAGCCTGATTTTGAGAAGAACAAAATTGCAATGTCTATAGCGGAATTAAAGGATACAGTTACTAAAAGTGATAAACCGATAACAAAATTGTACAATCGAACATTAAAGAGGTTTGTACTTGAAGAGGGTAATAACTCGGCTAGGAATTTTCCGTCCTTTACAAACATCCAACATTCACTGTACGATGTTCGTAACAAAACATCTGCTGTTATGAAAACAGTTTTTAATAAATCAGAGGAGGTAAGTACAAGTACCTAAAAACTTTTATAATATGGTTCTTGCTGATTACTGTTTTGAAGGTGATCGTATACTTTTATTTTGTACCTCAGAGGCAAGAGAAGTCATACCTAATATAACTGAATTTTTCATAGACGCGACATTCAAAGCATGTCCGCCACCATTTAAAGAACTCGTCAGCATTCATGGCGATATCGGAAGTACTGCCACTACAACGAAAGTAGTACCCATTATATTCGGTTTATTATGTTATAAGACTCAGATTGCTTACGAAAAAATGTACGATATGATACAATCACAGCTGCCTCAATTCAAACCAGAAATATTTCACTGCGACTTTGAGGTTGCTAATATTAACGCGCTTTTACTTAAGTTTCCGTCCATAAAAATTGTTGGTTGCTATTTTCATTGGCAACGTTGTGTTTGGAGAAAAGCTGAAGCATTAGTGGGTAAATCAAGATGTAAAGCCGAAAACAGAATACTTTCGCTATGTGCCGTATTACCACTCTTACCCTCAGAAATGCTTTTGGAAGGGTGGGCATACATAAAAACAGAAAGTGAATACCTGCCTACCCTGGATAAATTTATAAAATACATACAACGCATGTGGATTAGAGAGAAATATTTAAATTTATTAAGTGTCTTTGGCATGAGACATCGAACTAACAATGTTCTCGAAGGCTATCATTCAAAATTAAATAAGTACGTTAACAAAAATAACAAAACTTTAATGAGGTTGTTAAATGTAATTAAGGATGATAGCTTTATTAAAATCGTTGCCAAGCAATTTAACTTAAGGAGAAAGCGAATTATATTAAATGATGACAATATACAAAATATCCTAATGCAACTAATTAATAAAGAAATCTCTATAGGTTACGCGTTAGAAAAGTTGTGATAGCTAATGTTTTGTTATAATAAAATTATAACAAAACATTATGCAACTGGTTTCCTACTACTTATCGGTTTTTTTGTTATTAAGAATACAAAACTTTTTTGTTAACTATAAGTAATTTTTTTCATTTAAAAATGTTAAGCTAATCTGTGGCATTGCCCATTTTAAATAAATAATTATTTTTATTTTGAATATTTCCTTTTCTTTTCCTTTTATTAAAAGTAGTAACAAGGGTAAATTGTAATTACCATTCTTACAACTTACTACTGCAGTAGTAAGAAGGAAGAACAAATTTACTGGTATTACTACTGGTAGTAGCACCGTCAAGGAAAGAAGAGCAGTAGTAACACGGGTAAATTGTAATTACCATTCTAACAACTTACTACTGCAGTAGTAAGAAAGGTAAAAAAATTAACAGTATTACTACTGGTAGTAGAACTGGTAGTAACACGGGCAAGAAAGGGATTCTGTAATGATGGACTCTAGGGCTTCTTCTGAACTAAAGTGCTGTATAGAAAGGCTAAGGTATGCAGTCTTGTCCCGGGTATTCTGGCTGGTACATTTGTTTCGACTTAATCCCAAAGGGTCTTGGTGGGGATGTAGGTAGGGTAAGGGACTCGCACAGACTGGAGCGCTGTTGGTAAACTTTACCAAGGATATATGGTGGTACAAACTACGACAAACCAGTCCTTTATATTGCAATATTTTTACATTACCTATCCCTTTATAGTTTAATATATTATAATATAATGAGCAAAGTTTAATAAAGCCGAACTTACTTCCAGGTTGTATGTCTTCTTGTCTGATATTTTTTCTTGCTTCCTTTTGAATTTTTCCTAAAAAAAAGAACCATTTAAAATATTTTCTGTAAATTAGTTTTTAGGTTATGAGTATGTTGTTGAATGAATTATTGTGAAAAACTCACTATATTCAGAAGCATCTATCATAGGACTTATTGCTATAGGGTAAAGTGTAAGTGCTATTAATCCAACAAATCCAGAAATAAAGGCGGTATATCGCCATCCTCTGTGGAATGCCATTCCAGTTAAATTAACTAAGCTTATTGGAATTGCGTGTAAGTGAAATGCGTGGATTCAGGTAGATTATTAAGATTATATAAGGCTATACAAGATTAAAAACTATTTCATAACAATCTTCTGGATATTCTTTTATGAAGATTGAAGACAGTATTGTCTTGTCACTGTCATTTTTTGTTTGTTATGATGTTATGTCACCACTGTCACCATTCACAGTTACAAAAATATGACAGTCAAAGGTATTTTCAAGGAGTAAGCTTTTAACATTTTTTAAAGCCACCCTAATAAAATAAAAGGAACAAGAAGAAGTTACATCATCAATTTAACCTATTTGCTTACAATTTTTTTTAATCGTCGTCATCTCAGTGTTGAGTCCCAATAGCATTCGAAAGGCTTTCGCCACGTTGCTTGGGGTCCACTTTCCGGCTTTTGTTCCTCCACTTCACATAGTCGTGGTGGTGGTTTCCACTACTAGGGATGCCTAGTTATGCAAGACCGTGCGAAGTGCCAATGGCCGGTCTCCCATTGGCACGTATAACATAAACTAGTACTTCTTGGGTCTTCTCTTCAGCACCCTCTTCTTCACACCTAACATAAATTCCACCCTCTTCTATTCCGTCTCGATTCCCGATCGATACGGGATTTTTTTACACTACATTCTGTGGCGAGTTGGTAGCAGAGTGTTAGACTAACACATAAAGTGCCAATGGCCGGTCTCCCATTGGCACGCATAACATAAACTAGTACTTCTTGGGTCTTCTCTCTGCACCCTCTTCTCCACACCTGATATAAATTCCACTCTCTTCTATTCCGTCTCGACTCCCGATCGATAGGGGATTTTTTTACATTACATTCTGTGGCGAATTGGTAGCAGAGTGTTAGACTAGAACACATATTAACTCATAGCTCGGAACGGGTCAATCAAAGGTTCGATTTTTGATGTCTGTACCTCAGACTACAAGAATTAGTCTGAGGTCTGTACTTGTATCCAAGTATATACCTACCTAAATCTGCATTTTAGAAGCCATAATACCTACATACAAGCTATTTAATTAGCTATCCTTACCTACTTTGAGCTAACTATAGTGCTGGCTGTGTAGAACGTAGTAAATTCATTATTATCCTTTTGTGAGTGCTATTTATATGTTTAATTAGTTATACAATTAAGTACTGCACAAAAGCAAAACAAGTACAAAGGTCAAATTTGTCACCATTACCTACTTCCTCCTACTTCTATCGAATTACTATCTATACATCTAGCTAGGTACCTATAGAGATAGATAAATAAAATTAAAGTGTCTGTATGTATGTAACATTAAGAATCGCTGGTAGCAGCCAATCACTCCCCTTTACCCTACATGGTGTGTAAAGTAAAAATCAGTAGTGTGAGAAACGAGAAAAAAATTACTATTTGTCATACTGGGGTGTGTGCCTGTGCAAGACAAGGAAATTTCTCTTGGGTGTGTGATAATGTGGTGTGACTACGAGTCGGTAATGAGAATAACAGGTTTTTAATCAATGCATTATATTGCGATGCGTAAGTATACCTACCTACTAATGTACCTACGATAGGTACCTCAGACTAGAAGAATGTAGTCGGAGGTAGGTACATTTTATAACATAATATACCTATACTTACATAGCGTTTTTTTACATTATCTACCTGTCTGTCTGTCTTTTTGTTCCTTTAAAAGAAGTAGGTACCTAATCTTTGGAACGGTTGGGCCAACTTGGACGGGATTCTCATAGGCAGACCGGTAATTTTGTAAGGTGTGACAAAGACTTTAATTTGGGAATAAGAATTGGGTGCCGCGTAAATTTGAAACCTGAAAAATCCAAAATCACGCGTGTGAAGTCAAGTGAATTGGGATGACGACATGGTCTTCAGATTCTAACCAATACTGCTTAATGTTTCAGTTATTTCTGAATAAATATGAATTGTAAAATTAGATATTGCCTAACTAAACCGAAATTATGATACGTCCGGTAGATTTTAAGCCTGACCTTTGGCTTAAAATCTACCGGACGTTTGACCAAAAACGAAACCAACCTCCGCGCGGGCGGAGCTACGGGCATTAGCTAGTAGGTTCATAATTATATTACAGTTAATTTCTGTATACGCACATAATATCGAATGATTGTATCATAGTAAGAAAGCATATTGCATAGATTTGTGATTCATCGTTCATCGTCTTTAGACACTTTGACCCCTATTATCAAATAGCAAGGCACTAACATTACAATGATGAATACATACATAAATATTATTAAATATATTATGAGTAGTCCACAGACAAACGGTAAATAAAGTATTTCGACATTCCCTACAAAGGTAGGTAGGTAGTATTTATCAGAACTGCATTTAACCAAACTTAGGTAGGTATAATGATTTGTGTATATTTGCTTTATTCGCACGAATATTCGCCTTAGTCACTGTTCTATGATGAATTGTGGAGGGTTTAGTCGTCTATAAGAATAGCCAAGTGTGGTTCCGCCATAACTTACCTACCCTTATCTATATAAAAAATAATGGCGTACCTACCGCGTATGTAGACGTCATTAACATTCCTGCTCGAAATATCTATACCAACACTAAAAATACCATTTTAGACCATTACGAGATTACGAGTAAGTATCCATACAATAATGACTCGAATACTTTGTAAGTTAATACCTATAGATAATCGAGTCACAGCTAGAGCCAGGCGCCTGATTCATTGATGTAAGTACGGTACGACCACATAATGACGCGAGATGATGGTTACTCCGTGAACATGGCGACACAAAACGCTTGGGTAGAGGAAGACCCCCGCTACATGGTGGTCCAATACCAATAGGGAACGGAACACTGTGACAATCCAGGGTAGGACGTCCGGGGTGCGGGCCGGAACCTCCACGTGGTGCACCTGGGCAACGGAGTCGCGCAGCGCCTCCCACTCGCCACGGGAGACGCTGCTGTCTGCGGCCAATCCGGCCGGGGTGGGAATTAAAACGTTTAAAATCTGAATCGACGAAGTCTCGGGTATATCTGTAGGTAACATAATTATGTGAGCGACCGAAACATGACCACGCTGATAAACCGCGAATACGTATAATACTTTTGGTGACCCTAGCAAGTTACGAGGAGGAAAAAGATGTACAAAAATATATATATCTACAATAACAATTCGTGTAACTTTGCAATGGCTCTGCTCAACAGATAACCTCCCAAGGAGTAACTTTGTCCCGCAGTTTCAGTGAACGTGACGCCGACTCGTTTTCTGACCATTTTCCCTTACATTTTCCATACACTAGGCGCACACTGGGCGACAGGCGAAAGCCACAATTCGGCGTCTACCGCGACGACAGGCTGCGGCCGAGAATTTCATATACCTATTTTGTTCTAAGCTTCGCACACTTGGCGTCTTTGATGCCGAGCTGTTGCTGTCGCCTGTCGCCAAGTATGTGCTTAGGGTTATTGCTTGGCTCGGAACGGTAGTAGCGTGAGAAAACTTATTTACTTTCACATTTACAGCTGGATACCGAGGAGTAAAAGCCTTTTGTTTATAATGTTAACTTTTGGTAAATCTGCCCAAATGAACGTGGCGTTCATATTAGTTGACAAACGTATCTAGAGTCCGTGCTGCTACCTGAAATGGCCACATGTTCGAACTTGCGATCGGTAGGCTGCTGGTTCCATTCCTGGTCATTACACTAACGGCCTAAAATACTGTGAACCCACTTAAAAATTACAATACGCGCATTGTATCACCTAGGACCATAGTATACAATCTAAGAATGTAAACTTGTGCCACGGAACCTTAATGAGAAAATGTGACCATAAGCACTAATTTTACTAAATAATTCCCCTTTTAGCCAAATAAAACTTCTCAAGCATTTATTATATAAGTTTAATTAAATAATCAAAGCGTTTTTAGTTTTCTAGTATATTTCTTTCTAGTAAGGGGTATGTGGATGTCCGCCTCTCAACACTTTCCAATAGCTGCAGTAACCTGTCGTAAACAAGAGTAGGTGCGTCCACAGCCCACATAAAGTCGATGTGGTTGAACTCCTTAAACGGCACTGTATAATGTTCTATCGGATTTTGTAGTTTTTCATATAAGTTCTTTGCATCCACCACGCTGGACATCCAATCGTTTTTGGCACTGAACAAAGCAATTGGCAATGTTATTTTATTCAACTCATATTCAGGAGGATTTTCCTTTCCGTACTGTTTAAGGTTCCCCTCTGATCCATAATCATACTGCTGGAATCTACCATTGTCTTTAATTTCTTGAGCATAGTGGATGAAAGTCTTTGTAGAAGCTCCTGCAGGAGTATGGCTTAGTATTAATGGCAACAAAGACTTATTGAATTGTCTTTCATCATAACCACACAATACAAATAGTGAGTTTTCATATATATATTCCTCGTAAGGGTTTAAATCCCAAGCATATTTTGACAACCAAGTCAAAATTGAACTTTTTGGAAGAAATTCATTTGCACCGAAAAGTTCCATCACTAATCCTAGGTTTTTACTGAATCTGGCAACTACTCTAATGGGGCTCTTAATATCCGACATAAAGGCGACGGGAGCTAAGGCGAAACCCGCTCGCAAGATTTCATTGTATTCAGTTTTCGTCGACAATAACGCAAACAAGACTGAGGTCCCCATGGAATGCCCGATGTAGTTAATCTTGACATCCGATCCTTTCATTTCCATGATGTAGTCTATCACGGCTGGTAAATCATATTGGCTTACCTCGTGAAACGTGAAGTTCCAGAAAGCATACGAGTCTATGCTCCTTGACACATGTGCTCTGGAGTACGTATTGCCTCTGACATTAGCCAGCCATACATCGTAGCCAGCATCCGATAAAATATATGCTAGACCTTTGTTAGGGCCAGCAATGACCCAATCGGCAGAGCTTCCAAGGAGACCATGGTGTACCAAAACCGTTTTTCGGGGTGATGTTTTACTGGTGTCGTTTTTCTTGTGTTCTGTGAACGGTCAAGATGTATCCATCAGCTGTGACGATCGTATGGGTTTCTGAAGGGTAGCCGTGTAGGTCAATGAGTTGCGGCGTGGTGAATTGTAGCGTGAGGTCTTTTTTTCCATCTTCATAATTATTATCAGTAGTTTCCGTAGTACTATTATTGTCTTCAGAAATTTTATCCGTTGCAACTCCATCTGGCAAATCCCTGAGTTTTTCTGTCACTCTTTCTTCATCTATATTTCTGACGTGAACTGAAGAGGCTGGCTGACTCTGGTTTGGGTGTACTCCAAAGTATGAGTTGAATTTGTTCTTTAGATTGCGACTTTTTTCTTCAACATAGCTGGTTATTTGTGAAGTCTTGTCTGTGAAAGAGTTTACTATGGACCAAGAACGTTCAAAGAACCAACATTCACTGTAACCCAAAAACAGTACGAACGTTAAAACAAAAAGAAAAGGGAGCTTCATGTTCGTGTGCGCAGAGGATTGTGAGCGCGACCGTTGTTCACACGACTGAACTCAATACTGGATCACTAACGTGATAATATTCCCCTTTTGTGTGGTCAAGGGGAAGCGTGTATTTGTTCATAATAATTTTTATAGCTTTTATATGTATATTATGATAACATTATATAAAACAACTAATGACCCGCTATCGTTTCGTTTAGGTTTACTGCCTACAGTATGGCAATTCCCATTTTTTTAAATTTAAGCCTGATGGCAACGAAATTCTACACAGCGCTCACTAGACCCAAAGTAAGCATAGTACCTAAGAAAAGAAAGAAAGAAAGAAAACTAATTTTATTAGCATATTTTATTTTTTATTTTTATTTAGCATAGTTTAACTAGCTTGTGTTATGGGTTCTACAATGCGGATAACATACTTAGGTATATACTTTTTTGTTAATATATACCTACATATTATACATAGGAACACCCAGAACAATGTAAAAAGGCATATTCATGCATACAAATATTTGCATTAAGCGGGAATCAAACCCGCGCCCCCGACGTAGCAGTCGATTGCACTACCGCTACTCCACAGAGAACGTCAATTATATCAAATTTACATAAGGCCCTACAAAAAATCTTGAGATTAGGTACCTACTGTCAAAAATGCCTCTATCTATAAATTGTCGCGGGACGAAAACCTGCTAACAAACCGTGTCGGAAACGTATTTTGTACCTACCCACGTATCTGTATATGCACAAACATACAATCACCCCTGTTTCCTATTGGGCTGTGTGTGCAGTAGGTACCTACCTACCATGTTTCCACTTGCTCCTACCCAATTTAACACTTGACAATCTGAATTTAATATTGCTGAAAACTATTATTACAATAACAAAAGCACGTTGTTTTTGTTACATAATATAAATTAAAGTCATAATCACAACTCAAAGCACAGATTAGATAACCATTTACATACCTAACTAAAGTGCTTGACGTTCAGTATCGAATTTGTACAATTTATTATAGTTGTGAATTATGAATTCTCTTTTTTAGAGTTCCCTAATTGTTATTAAGATCAAGGTCTGAAACAAAGTTTCCTTATTGCACTATTATTTTCTTTATTTATGATGTAAATATACATAAAGGAAATAATCTATACTTAATATTATAAACAATGATATTATACATGTAAAAAGAGGCAGATATGTTAATAGAGCGCGCCAGATGAAGACTCGAAAACGTCCCAATTGGGACGTTTTTTGACGGATAATGTTTATAGCTATCTATTTTACTTACGTGCTTATCCCATATTTCATACTACTATAACGCTAATTGTCAACAATTGTCAATGTGGATCAGATTTGAGGTGTCAGTTACTATGAACGTAACATATCTTGTATATAAAATCATTATTATAAAACTGAAGGTAGGTACCTACTGTTCGTTTGGTTGAACACGTTACTCTTAGGAACTGCCAGTTCCAAATTGGAAAATGATTTTTGGGTTGGATAGCCCTTTTATCAAAGATTAGGTATACCTACTCAAGTATACTTGGTAGGTGTAAATATAAATACAAAATAAAAATAGTGATCCAACGAAAGGTACCTATCGGGTACAGGGACCAAGCTACCGTTGGCTCCAGACAGAGGAATCTCATCACAGTATGTCCCGTGTCAGCAGTACCGCCTTCTGCATCAAGCCCTTGACCTAACTGTCTTTTAGCAATCAGTCCGTGAACCGATACCTACGACTATTGGAACAATAAAAATAGCTGAATCAACATTCCATAGGTCGATAACCTCGCGAGATAAATTCTTTTTTTTTTTGTCTTCATGTAGCATATTTTTTTATCAATGTTTGTCTTTTTGGCTTTCACGAGATTCCTGTCATGCGGGATGGTGATGTCGACAATTATTGTGCGGCGCTCTAATCTATCTACTTATATCAGACTTATCGGCTACAATAGTAGGTACTGTCAGTGATGAATGTGATGATAGATCGATCCCAGTACAATTGACACGGCCAGCATCAAGGTACATATATAAAAAAAGAACACTGTATTGTTACACCATGTGAAATGTGATAGTGTCGTCAATATGGAACAAATACCTACTAAGAAATCTGAGCAGTAATGGCTTCGGAAAACATAAGGAAAGAGCAAATTTTTAACAAAATCATTTTAAATTTTCTTAGTTATTTACATCAAACTGCTTGATTGGTTAAAATAAACTGCAGTCAGTATTGTGCTAAATAAAATAATTTAATAAAATAATCATCACAATATATCATTAATTTATTATAAGTAGGTAGGTAAAATTGTGCATTTCATGAAAATATTTCAAATTGTAAATCGTGTTAAAATGTTCCAAGAAGTGGCTTTGTTTATTTTATATTTTATTTCAGACACAACGTGGAAGTTGTTAATGAATAAATACTGAATACTGATTAGTTTCCCACTCTAATGTTATGCCCTTGTTACAGAATTGAAATAAAACTAACTATTTCAGGAAGTTCAGCAGCAGGTATATTATACAGTAATTTGCAGGTGAGGTTGGCTTGGGACCTAGATAGGTCAGGTTGACTGCAGGCTCTAAACAGTATCTAGTAGTAAATATACCGACATAGAAGTCAATGTTATTTTTGCTTCATAATCTAACATTGTTATTCTAGTTTAAGATCATTACACATAACATGCAATCAATATTTCCTTAAAATAAGAAAGATAAGCAAATATGGATGATTCACAGGGCGAGCTTTGTTTATCTAATAAATTGTTTATGTAATGAACACGCCGTCAGCTGTGTGAATTACTCACGCTTCCCCTTGACCACAGACTACAAGGGGAATATTATTACGTTAAGTGATCCAGTATTGAGTTCAGTCGTGTGAACAACGGTCGCGCTCACTCACACCCCTGTGTGCACACGAACATGAAGCTCCCTTTGCTTTTCGTGTTTACGTTTATATTGCTATTCAGTTACAGTGAATGTGGCCACTCACCTTGGTTTCCAAACATTGTAGACTCTTTCACAAACAAGACTTCACAATTAACTAGCTATGTTCGAGAAAAAGGTCGCAATTTGAAAAATAGAATCCATTCGTACTTTGGACTACACCCGAACCAGAGTCACCCAGATCCTTCAGTTAACATAGGAGGTAGAAATGAAGAGAGAGTAAAAAGAAAATTCCGGGACTTTTTGGATGAAGCTCAAACGGATACCACGAAAAACGCAAAGGATTGTAGTGGTGACGACCCAACGCTGCATTACAACACGCCGCAACTCATTGCTCTACATGGCTTCCCATCAGAATCGCATACTATCGTCACAGCTGATGGATACATCTTGACCGTTCACAGAATCCCTTACATGAAAAATGCCACGAGTAAAACAATACCCCGAAAAACTGTTTTGCTGCACCATGGTCTCCTTGGAAGCTCTGCAGATTGGGTCATTGCTGGCCCTAACAAAGGTCTAGCATATATTTTATCAGATGCTGGTTACGATGTATGGCTGGCTAATGTCAGGGGCAATACGTACTCCAGAGCACACGTGTCAAGGAGCATAGACTCGTATGCTTTCTGGAACTTCACGTTCCACGAGGTAAGCCAATATGATTTACCAGCCGTGATAGACTACATCATGGAAATGAAAGGATGGGATGTCAAGATTAACTACATCGGGCATTCCATGGGGACCTCAGTCTTGTTTGCGTTATTATCAACGAAAACTCAATACAATAAGATCTTGCGAGCGGGTTTTGCCTTAGCCCCCGTCGCCTATATGTCGGATATAAAGGGCCCCATCAGAGTAGTTGCCAAATTCAGCGATAACTTGGCATATTTGATGAAACTCTTCGGCGCAAATGAATTTCTTCCACAAAGTGCAATTTTAAATTGGTTATCAAAACATGCTTGCGAAATAAACCATTACGAGGAATTTATTTGTGAAAATTCACTGTTTGTGCTGTGTGGTTATGATGAAAAACAATTCAATAAGTCTCTACTGCCGCTGATACTGAGCCATACTCCCGCAGGAGCTTCTACAAAGACTTTAATCCACTACGCTCAAGAAATTAAAAACGATGGACGATTCCAGCAGTTCGACTATGGAACTGAGGGGAATATCAGACAGTATGGAAAGATAAGTCCTCCTGAATATCCACTGAATAAAATAACATTGCCAGTAGCTTTGCTCAGTTCTGAAAATGATTGGCTGGCCAGTGAGGTTGATGTGACGAATTTATATGTACAACTCCAAAATCCGATAGAACATTATAAAGTGCCGTTTAAGGAGTTCAACCACATCGACTTTTTGTGGGCTGTTGACGCACCGACTCTAGTTTACGACAGGTTACTGCAGCTAATGGAAGAAGGTGTTGTTAGGCGGTCAGCCGCATTTCCTATTGATACAAATATGTTGGATGACTAAAAATGCTGTGATAATTTAAGTTAAACTTATAAACAACATTACATTATTACTAAATTTTGTTTTGCTAAGTAGGTATACAAGTCTAATATTGCAAAATGATCCGAGTGTCAATCCCGGTTGCACTTTGGCACCCAGGGGTCATCTGTTTCCCCCCCTATTCCGGGGGCATGACGGGAACCGCGCGGTTCCCAAACCCGAGGGGGCCATCTCGAATCCGGAGATGGCCCGGGTCAAGCCGGGGTGCGAGGGAAATGCTCTTCGGGCCACCTTACACCCTGGCGTCAGAAGACCCTAGACGGCGTGCGGTTTTAGTCGGTAAGAGTCCGACATAACCTGCCCCGCTGGCCGCGGGGTGGAGATCCATGAGGATTTCCGCACGAAAAAAAAAAAAAAAGGGGTCATCTGTTTTAACTTTTTTCTTTTATCTTTATCTTAAATATCATATCAAATCCAATATTGACAAGCCTACACCAGACCATCGTAAGTCAATCAACGGGTGTAGATACCGGAACTTAATCCTACTATAATATCGATACTCGACCGATATTATAATGTGAAAGTTTACGAAGGTGTTTGTTGTTCAATTACAATCTAATCTAATCACGGCTGAACGGACCTAGCTGAAATGTACAGGTATAGATTATAATCTAGAATAACACATACCTAGGTGAATAGCATTTTATTCCGGGAAAAGGTTCCCATGGATAACAAACCCAAATTTCACGCGGGTGGACTAGTGGTTAATAATAAACAATGATCGGTTAAGTACTTGCATTTATTATTCTTCTGCACTTTCTTTTCAATTATAAATGCTTAATATCCTCATATACTTTGTCAAAATTTTGTATATTCCACGTCAACAACTCTTTCTCTAAATCTCCAGCGGTCAGTTTGTTGAAGTTCTCCATGTCTGAAAAAAAAAATTACCTGTAAAAATGAATGGACAATGGAGAAGTGAGATGACTTCTTGGTCCGTTTCCCACCAGTAAGTGGAACACGATAACACGAGTCAGTCCAGGGCCTCGATTCTGCTAAAGGCATACTACTGTAAACCACTGGCACTCTAAAAATGCTATTTAATTGTAGACTTTACCGTTATACAGTTAAAGTCTAAAATCAAATGAAAAGAATTCATTTAACTTTTTCATTCCCTCTACAAAAAATCATTTGACTTTAAACTTTTAACCTGATAACAATAAAGTCTACAATTAAATGTCATTTTTAGAGTGTCAGTGGTACCTATATCAGTGGTTTGTCTTTAGCAGAATCGAGGCCCAGTTTACTAACAAATAGCAAATGGCGCACCAGATTTGTTTAAGAGGACTACATACCTACCTACTAGGTACTAAGTAGTAAGTAACCCTACGGTCGAGTGTTAAGATACATTATCAAAAAATAAGAATTTTTTTTTAAGTTAAACGCTTTTATGCCTTAAAAGCGGCCTTCTACTAGTCAAGCCCTTTCATTTGATATCCATATTGCGGTAGTTGTGAAAAAATACGTAAGCCGCCATTTTGTAGCGGGAGCCGTCTTAGATTTACAGAATAGATTACCAACTATTAGGTAATCGGAGGTCTCGACGACCTCTGTGGCAAAGCGGTAGAGCGTTCGACTGCCAAGTCAGAGGTCGGAGGTTTGATGCCCACTCAATGCATATCTATCTATACTATTACAAAATTGTAAAGTAGCTGTGTCTGTTTGTACATTAGAGAAATGGAGATATTTATCTACGAAATGTAGATGAAACCTTTTTTATTACGGCGGGGGCGGTTTTAACGGACTCGAACCAACTAAAACCGTACGCCCTTTCAGGTCTTTGGTCTCAAGTACCTAAATGTATATAGGACCTAAAATTTTATCACGATTGAAGGGCAGGCCATCGACATTTATTGATTTTATGTCATTACGTAGACGAGGTCATCGGCGCAAGATAAAAAAACTAACCAAACAAGTTTATAAAGGTGCTTTCACACAAGGGTTACAATATCAGTAAATATTAGGTAGGTATATAACATTTTTATAGGCAGTAAGTACATGTATCAAGTTCTTTAGAGCCCTGAAGCAAGCCGGTACACCTGCAGCAGATGTAGGGAGAGTACAAAATTTCTTTCAAATAGTAAGCGCATCGTATTCCTGACCAGAGTTTGGAGGCAGTGAATATAATCGCGATCCGGTTAATAATATTGATTGTATTGACACGCAAATGCGATATTAATGTTGTGTAAACAAACGCGCCATATCGTGATTCGGTGTTTGACCAATCAAACACCGAATCACGATATGGGAGAATATTATATTGACTGTTTCATTCGAAAGAAATATCGTGCTAGCCGTACTGATCAACGTACGAGGTTTTCTTGCGAGCGCAGTCTTTCCTCATATGATTGACAGATCAGACAGCAGTCGCTCCCATAAAAGCTAAAATAAACATTATTAATGAGGATAAGTAGAAAATTAGACTCCGGGCTCCAAAATGCAAATTTTGGATGTAAACAAATCTTGGTGCTAAGCTACTCACCGTATATAGGAAACCAGCCACTCAACTCTAAGACTGCCACATTCATATTTACAAATTGTTTAGCTCCTTTCGTACTTTTCCTAGGCCAGACAAATATTCTAACAGTATCATCTGCGGTCTCCAATCTCTGCCTTCTAGTCAAAAGAATGTTATGAGCAATGGAATTCTTTAAAAAATATTCTATCACTTTATAAATGTCTTTGGTTTTTTGTATTATAGAGAGCTTTTGTACTTCAAAACAGAATGCCGGTACAGGATAAGTTTCGTCCAATGTATAGAGACCATCCTTTATATGTTGCCATTTCTGAAAAGTAGATAAAAATTTACTGGTCTGTACAGTGTATGATGTGGTAGTTTCGACTGCTACATCAGAGGTGGTGGGTTTGATGTCCGCTTACTGCTCATATTTAAATGCATGAATACATCTAGCAATACGGAAAATATTTTTTTATAATCCTATCATCATTCTCTGAACCTTTTTCCCTACTCAGTTGGGGTCGGCTTTCCAGTCTAACTGTGATGCGGCTGAACTTCGATATTTTCCGTGGAGCGACTGCCATCTGACCTCCACAACCAATGGTCATTATGACCAATGGCGATATCGAAGTTACAGGCTAGACTGGTTGGACTTTTGTGGGCTCCAACTACCCGTAACGACTGCCATAGATGTTTGTATGGCAACCGGGATCGACGGCTTAACGTGCTCTCCGAGGCACTAATAAACCTGCGATAAATACACACATAACTTCGAAAAGCATCGAAAAGACATTGGTGTGTGCCATGGTGAACCTGGGATCGAACCCGAGACCTCGTCTCAGCAGTCTATACCCAAACCACTAGGCTCGTAATTATGCACAAATTAATCAACCCCACGACCTTTGTCTTAGCAGTCGAACCCTTTATCGCTGCGTTACTCACGAGTTACACGTCATGATAAGCCTTGAGGTCGTCATTATCTTATAGTAATGGAAAATCTAAACATGCAACTAATAATAGGTACCCACCACATTTTCTACGTAGAAGTCATTCTTTTCCAGAAACAAATGGTAATGTAAATGATTGACAGATGCAAAGCCACAAAGGCTGTTGTATAAGATCCTCAAATTCCTAAAAAAACACCATTATATAGGATTTTAAAATCACACAAATTGACTAATGTTACAGAAATGGTTTAGTCTAAGAATGACTAATTGGTCAAATGACTAATAACTACAGTCTATAATTGAACAATTCTTAGTATGTAAATTTCTATAAACGACTCATTCTAAAATTGACTTATTGTAATTTGACACAAAGGAAGACAGTCAAAGTGCAGATCCGGGGAAGGTAGGTGAGGTCACCTGTTACCCCAGCAGAAGCTGGCCGAGCGGCGGAGTGGGGAACAGCCCAGCCAGCCAGCCGCCCTTTTCAGGACTATACTGTGGTTCCCACAGCTAAGAGGGCCATCCGGGCTAGGAAAATGCCTTATGGCCGCCACCTTACACCCCAGCGTCTATAGACTCAAGGCATTCGGTTTTAAGTTTTAATCGGTTCAAGTCCAGCACACAACCCCCACCGGCGAGAGGGTATTTGGGGGGCAGTTATATACATAACCTCACGTTATTGTCTGTACATACTTGCCTACACTCACCGATCCTCTGCAACAAACATGATTTCTACTGCCAAAGCCAAACTTTCAACTGTAACTATTTGAGGCAAACATTTGTTTACTGATGGGCACAGTAAGGAGTGATATCTCGATATTGGACTGACATTCACTAGGACTGTGTGGATATCTGAATCTGTAATTAAAGTTAAACATTGCTTAACTATTAAATAAGTCTAGAAGGCACCAAGTACATTATAATTATCTATCAGATATGTTCAAAAGGCACTAAGTTCTGTTTCCTATTAGTATTATCTTTGATGCTAATAAAAGATTCAGATCAAAAGGTTATATTCTTCTATTTTATTATTTGTGTTCGAAAAAAGGTGATTCAATGTGACGGTCCTTATGTAGGTTAGTAGAAGTTTCATTAAGACAAAATTAAATTGCAGAAACTATTTTGACGCTACTACTTTTGATGCTAACTAATATGTAGGAAGGGACTGTTGAAACGTATATAATTATTTAGCCAGTGTAAAATTTAAAAGTTACTATCTAAAACAGGTACACTCATTATAGGAATACCTTTGTCTTCTATAGAAAATAATATTTCATTGGGTGCAACTTTAGTGAAATTAAACTTTTTTTCATCAAATGGTTGGAGTATATTGTTCATCTCTTCAGGTGCCCTTCTTTTAACCTGGCGGTTGGGGTTTAGCTGGAAAAGAAACAAAATATTATAATACAGTCTAGATTGGTTTGTGCCATTAAAACCCTGATGGACCCCTTGCGTATTTTGATACATATACTAATAATAAAGTTAGTTTATTGTTTGCGCACACTACTCTCAGGCACTATAAATGCGCTATTTGAAAATCCTTTTTGCATTGATAGCACTGTTCTTGGGAAAGGTTATAGACTCAGACTACAAGAATAAGATCTTATTCTTCTAGTCTGAGTATAGTATGGGTGATTGGAACAACATTGAGTACACAAGTGAAACCATAGCACAGGAGCACAGCTAGGTCAACTAGTTATTAGATAATATAAGCCGTAATTCGCTGTTTACTAATACATAATTAAGTAAACTATAATTTTTAATAAAATTATACGTAAACGGGAATTAACGCGATCACGTTAAAGCGCGATACGTATAATTAATCATGGAACGCGAAAGTTTAAAAGTTAATGTAATTTTTAAGTATAGCATCTGTAGTTGAGATAGGGCTATGACAATATTCTGTTTATAAAACTTGGAATATGGATTTTAGTGGATGATTCAGTTCAACTTTAGATTAGCCGCCTACGATTTAAGGGTAGGGAGTGGGTGGAGAGGGGGGATGGGGGAATGTAGAACACCCCCTTTGAAGGAAAAAGTGCGGACGCCCCTTTTTGAGATCTATACGATTTTTTTAATATTCTAACCTAACTTTCGCAAAATGCAGACGCCCATCCTTGCACCATAAAACTTCACGTGGAAGCTTCTAATAACATTAGTTTTGTGTAAAAACGCATGTGGACTCCAAACTCGTGGGCGGTTAATCTAAAGCTGAGCCGATGATTCATGTACTTACCTAATATTCCGTAATTTATTTGATAGATATTGGTTCAAGAAATAGATCGGCGTTATCTCCTGACCTGATTACTGACCAATTGTGAGTGATACCACCGTATTAAACCGTAGAGCTAAGTGCTCTAAAATATAAACATATTTACCTACCTGTAAAAAATATTTCTCATCTACAATCCGTTCTTTTAATTGATCGATTTTATAACGAAAAATATTAGTGTTATCGTGCAACTTGTCCCATTTGGACTTCAATAAATCTATAAACTGTAATGAGTTACACTTGTCGTAAAAGTTTTCTAATCTGAACATTGTTATAGTATGCTTATGTACAATACAGTAATTATCTTTACTTGTATCAATGTATACGTATTCATGTGCAATTGCTTTGTTATTAACATCACATCATCGCACTATATAATCGGCACGAATGAACACAACACAACGTAAATAAACAAAACAAAACAAACACAAGAGAAAAGAGAAGTTTGTCATCTGTCAACTGTCAATGTTCATTTCATTTGACGAATAAAATTTTGAAAGCGAATCTGTGATAATGATAACAAAACGTTTTGTTATCACAGATTGCAGGTAGGTATTGTAAACTTGCAGAGTTCCAGCAAGCTATCTAGCACGACAATTTCCCATTAGGGTAGGCACAGTACACCTCTTTCCACTGGCTACCATTTTGGCATGAGTACACCCGTACACATTTAACTTCTTTTATTTCTATAAATATTTTAATGAAGTACCTAGGTAAGTATAAAGAGAAGAGAATATTTTAAAATTATTGTTACTTGGACAACTATTTGAAGATACTATTCAAGTGGGTAGCCAAGTGGTAGTATGATGTAGAAATTGTAATTTTTTTTGGACACGTCCATAACTTCACCTCGCCTCGTGGAAGGAGACACATGGACTGGTGAAATATAAATGGGACTTCTGATCATCATAAATAATAATTATAACATATAGATTCGTCCAGGAATTGAATACCATTACTGTATTACATGGAGTTTGTTGCGCCGTTTCTTCTCCACTAGCGCCTAGGAAGCGGTGGTAAACTTAGTATTAAGTAGTTTTTGACGTCAAAAAGATGTAATTACGTTACACTATTTTGAAAAATAAAGAAATTGAAATTGAAATTGTATTTTACTGATCTAGGCTCAGCTATTTCATAGTTAGACTGAAAGCTGACCACAGTCGACTTAGGGAAAAGGCTTTGAGGAGAAGGAGAATAGGTAATTATATCAACAAAATTAAAACAAAAGCTTATGAATCTTCAGATTTCACATTATTAGGATTAAACGGATTATCTTGATGGTATACCCACAATATATTCATTATTTTATTTGACACTTGAGCAGCCTGAAATGAACTCATTTGAGCTAACTTGTTGGCTAATGTACAGCCAAAATTTCCATATTCTGTATCATCTATGTTGAATATGTTATTTTGAACACCTCGGAACACATTCAATATTCCATTGGCTATATTTTCACATGCTGAATCTTCTTCATTACGTGATTTGCTAGAGATATCGTCTTCATGGCTGTTTAATTCTTCACTCCTAGCATCTATGTTATCCTGAAAAATATAATTCCATGTGTGAGACATACCACAGGCTTACCAAATACAATAAAAGAATTTACAAGTAATATAGAGAGCAAACTCTATCTTTTCTCAGCTTTTCAAATACTATGCATGTGCCAGTTCTATCACATAATAGAGGGACCCACTTACAGTATCAACAATGACTGAGATTTATGACCAAAATATAGGTATAGAGTGCCCTACTATCTACTGTGTTCTATCTTTGCCCAACCAGGTAGAATCCTAATAATGCCATTTTGAATAGACTGGATTGGATGGATTGAATGAAAAGAAAAAAGTAATAAACTAGAGCGCATATTAAGCAGTTTTTAAACAAGTTTTATAAAGATTTATCTGGTACACCCCTGGCATCTATACAATAGCAAACAGTTTTCATGAATCAACTTTGTCCTATAATATTATTAGCTGATGTTCTATTAGTAAATTAGCTGTAGATTTGGCTCCAGTACCTTAATTTCATCTTCAGGGTCTTCAACTCCCGATGATCTTATTCTTTTTTTCTTATTTACATTTAGTAAAAAACTACAAGCTTCCCATAAAGGCCAGTTGACTTTGTATACCTGCAACACAGTCAATTTTTATATTAAAACCTGTTCAGTAGGTAATTATTCATAGATTTATAATTTTTTTTTTGTGTGGAACCCTAATTCTTTTTACAAAATTAAAGTAGCAAGACAAGTTACTCCCTACACAAGGCGACAATAATTTGCATGATTTTTTTTATTGGTAAAGGCTCGCATTTGACCACAATCTCACCAGTAGATGTTATGGTCAATGGTGGAGCACGCTGGCCTAGACGTAACCTGTTCATTCTAGACTTGGAGACTCCTAGGCTATGTTTTTCCAGAAACACTGATTCAGTCAGGGCCCAGGGCATTTCAATCTTTAGCAGTATGCATAATAATACTGTGAAACAGTTTCAATATTACGGTAAAAATAATATGTACTACCTCGCCATCGTCCTTAGCTCGGCTTGCTTTTAATTTTCTTAGATAGTTGGCAAAAGTCGATCTGATATTCGTCCAACGATCCTTAACTGCCTGTCCAGTGAATTCATTTCCATATTTAGAAGCAAAAGTGGCGTAAGTTTGATCTCTGTATTCAATTGATGTGTATTTAGGATGGCTAGGATTCCAAATGTTTGGTCTGTTTTCAATGAATTTCACTAGTTTTAGATTCATCTTTCTCGTCCAGAAAACCTTCTCTTTCGCAAATTCAGAGATCATGGTTTGTTAGATTAACAACTTTAACTATTGATATAATATACCTTTAGTTAGGTAGTTATTCCTAGGTCCATGCCTTTAGTACGTAATATCGAGTTATTTAATTTGTTTATAAAATAAAATGATATACTCCTGCCGTGTTTCCGGATACTCTGTATAAATAGGTTTTTTTGGTTTAAATTTATTCAGCACTAACATTATCAGCTGCAGTTTTTTGACATTTCTGATACAAGTGTTGCCTGATTATCAAAATAACAATATCAAAATATAGGAATGTTCCGTTTTTTCCATGTTATTTCGATACAAAACCAGTGATGGGATTATTATTATACCCCTTATTATATTAACTATAACTGGGGCGTTCGTTAATTCAATCTTCCCTAAATTAAACCCATTTATAATAAGGTGGCTTTATTTTCGTACCTACCAAGATTCGTAAACGCCCACAAGATCATGACGTAATGTTTAATTCTGTTTTATTTATCAGCCAGCCAGTATTTTGGCATGCAACCGGCGCAAAATACCTACGCCACTTGTATCTTGTTGTAGATTATTGTTTATATACACCTGCATAATCAAAATTAGCAGAAAATGAAGGTAAGATAAAATAATGTATTAATTCAACTTCATAAGTGTTTAGCGCGAAAGTAATAAGTACCTAGCTGAAGGACACTGAATAGGTTTTTTAGATTCCACTTAGATTATTAAGCGATTCCATTAATTCACACAGAGAAATACACAGTCTATAGGTAGTTAGGTATACATTAGTGTAGATATTAAGATATTAAGCACGATCCGCATAAACGAAAAGATACCTACTTATAAGCTACATGTACCTACTAGGTACCTACGGAAAAATTTATCTAAGGACCTATGCACACCACGTTTTTTAAATGC
This sequence comes from Lithosia quadra, assembly GCA_963576445.1. NCBI lineage: Eukaryota > Metazoa > Arthropoda > Insecta > Lepidoptera > Erebidae > Lithosia > Lithosia quadra. Next base: position 6,188,537 of record OY754892.1, read on the forward strand.
GCCGGTTACGCGCGTTTAAGAAACGTGGTGTACATAGTGCAATGTGCTTAAAGGTATCAATTAGTCCAAGTAGGTATTTACATAGTAATATTCGAGTAAATACCTGTCGAAGCTTATAAGCTACTAGCTGTTGCCCGCGGCTCCGCCCGCGTGGATGTCGAAATCCGTTTCAAAAACTATCCTATCTCTCAAGTTGGATCGAACTGCACATGGTGTGCGAATTTTATTATAATCGGTTAAGTGGTTTAGGAGTCCATTGAGGACAAACATTGTGACACGAGATTTATATATATTAAGATAATAAAAATATAGTAATTACTAGGGTGAAAGGAAGAAACAATTTACCATGGTCAATCCAGCGTGTCGTGACAAAGCAGCCTATTTATCACGATGCGTTGCCCAATTATTAGGGCCTGGAGTCATTGCTCCGTTTGATTTTTCTACTTATCTTCATCACCTGAGCAGTGTGTGCAAAACAAGGCTGTGTCCTTAGAACACTGCGGGTGGACTACGTACAATGGATCTGTATAATAGGTGGGTTTATGTCCGTCATAAATCAGGCACATAGAATAAATATCCGAATAATGCCCAAAGTGACCCCATGACTGTGTGTGGTGGTGTAGTAGATGATCGATTGTTTGATGGCTTGTCGCGATATCAATTTTATAGTTCCATATATGGCCAGTTACAAGACTATAATATGGAACTATAAAATACCAATTTCTTTGATTACAAAATGAACAGCTCTGTTCTTGACTGTGCATAGTGTAAGACCTTGCTTATATATAAGTAAATGTTTTTTAAAGATTCTGTTTTTTTACGTTTGCTTATTTATTAACAGATGGCGTTAGTATTACCCATTGTATTGCCGGGTGACAATTTGGGTCAACGGCACCGTTACCTCAACGCAGCGGTGAGCCAGGCAGCCACTAGCGGCGATCAGGTGTTTCAAGACATAGAAGCTTTAACCGAACAAACTGCTATCGATCGACTATTTAAAATAGATTTGGCAATTAAACAGAAGAACGTCGATTATATCCTAAAATCTTTAAAAGATGACGACATGTTGTACGTTAGCAGAGCGCTGAAGTGCAAATGGCTGCTGGAGCGACGTGATCTAATAAATCCCAAGTATTTAGAAGATGTACTTTTCCCGGAGATGGTGATGCCGGCTATCACTAAAATGAAACACTGGTTATATATCAATTTAGCGGATAACTTGACGTGTGAGGAATTTTACCAATATTATAAATGCAGGAATTTTGATTTTGCTGCAAAGTTTCTCCGTCACTGTAGTAATGACTTCCTTTTAAACGAGTTTCCTAAAATATTGATCCAAGTAACCCCCCATCTTCTGAAAGTTCTCGGTGAAAAAAGTCCGAAGCTAGTCAAAATATACTTCGACTCATTGGCGACGGACAACGATTTGGTAAAACGATATCTGAAAGACGAACAATTGTTTTATAACAAAATCAAATGCTTGTTGAAGTTAGATCCAGATGTATTTTTAGATATAACTGAAAAATATCATAGCTTGACGACATTTAATAAACTTAGTCCATTGGCTACTGAGTACATCTTGCGTTACCAGAAGAACAGATTTATGGTAAAGTCCGAACTATATGTTGTACATCTTCTACATATGCCTACCGTGGCGCAACGTCTCAGTGTAGAGGAGTGCCAAGAGTTGGTGATCAAGCTAGCTCGTGCAGATTATTTGAAATGGTGGTTCTCATATGAAAATGTGGAGCCCTTACTGAAACGCGTGGACCGCAAGGAGAGAGCCGCTTTCAAGAAAAAAGTCTTCGTGGAGAAGAACATTGGGGAACGAGTAGTTGAATGGCCTTATGCATTACCAGCCTCACCGGTAGCAACCGATGCAAATTCTGACGAGTATGCTTTCCATGACCAGGACTTTGAGCCAATACAAATGAATAGATATGTTGCAAGTTGCTTCAAGTCCATGTCGATGAAACATAAGTATGCTGCCCCCTGTTACATGGACATGGAGAAATGCATGATTATGCAAGTAAAGTCAGAACTGCAAAAACTATTCGACGAGTTCAGGGTTGTGGGGTTCGAGGGAACGCTCCATGAATTGAGAGGGCGAATAAATGCGGTGAGCTCGGCAGATCGACGTCGTGACATGTTGCTAGTATTAGTGAGTAAAAGTGGTGGGCGTACTGACAGCGTGCGTGCTCTGCTACAACTAGCATTGAAATTACGTAATGAGCCTGTGCATGAGCGAGCCGCTATTGTTCGCAGTCTTGTGAAGAGAGCGAGTGTTTGGCGTCTCCCTCAGGATGTCTGGGATTTAATATTAGAGTACGGACATGGGCTTGGCCTAGACGGCTCAACACCTGAGGCTCGATGCGTCGAAGGACTACACGCAGTAGTTATGCGTCAACTTCTGGGTACCGGTAACTGCGAATCTGCAGTACTTACCACTTTTCTTGAGGATTTTTCGACACTTGAGGAGTATAAGCTTACACCAACAGAGCGTTCAACAATTGCTGCTGGGTTGCAGTGTATTTTAAAGACTGCAGCTAGCGATGCATCGCTGGAGGCATCAACAAAGTACCTTCATCACTTATTAGACGTCCTCAAAAGTTACCGCATCTCATATCAATCAGCTGTATCAGACATTTTAGCACTGGCGGAGCGTGATTCTGTTAAAGCCAGACCGCTATTGGTACGTCTCTACAATGCCGGTGTTGGTCGTCGTGAACTGCTTCGTCAATACTTGGAGTTCAGGCATGATGATGCTGCGCTTATAAATATTTTACGACATGACCCTGATGCATTAAGATCTGAGTGGTTAATCAAGTTATTAATGGACGGAGAAACTCGTGCGAACAAATTTTTCTTGAAAATAGCTGTGTATTTCAACGAGTCTGATGGCATAGCAGAACAAATAAGGCAAAAATTACAAGAAAAGATCGTGGAGGTGCCTAATATAAAGTTAGCTCGTCCGCTGGCAACCATTGCTGGTAAAGACATACAGTCAATATGGTGTGAACAAGATGTAGCGGATGGCGAGCATTACAAATTGGCTGCAGCACTTCGAGCCAACATGCACCGTGCGCGACCTGCTCCAGACGCGTTAGATCTTGGATGGCGTAAGGCTGGTATGAAGGCATTAGCATGGCGCGCCATGCGTTGTCGTCCAATACACATAACGCCTTTAGTCCAGACGTTACTGCAAGAACGAGTTAGACGAACTGTTCGCTTGGCATTAGTGTTAGCGCAGCGCACGACATGCCCCGTTGATATTTTTTCGATGGCAGCAACAATTAGGCCCTTAGCCGCCTTGCGCGCTGCGTTACCATATTATCGAAATATGGGTGAAGCAGCGGATCCGCAAGTCTGGGATATTGTTAAACCTTACGTCTCCAGCGTAGACCTTACAAATCGCGAAGGTCTCCGCCATATTCTTAAAAAGGTTGAATGGGTTCCAAAGGTCATGAAGCCCGAATATTGCACAGTTTTATTCATAGCTCTAGATAAAATTTCAGATTGGTATGTTTACCAGGTCCGTCGTGATATGATAAAATATCTGCCACAAATCGGTGACGATCTGCTCAAAACCGTACTATTACGAATTTCAGCAAATATTGACGCAGAGAATCCTGTATCGTTTCCTGCTATTTTCATCAGATACTTACTGCTAAGTAAAAGCGATAGTGAAGAAAAATTAAGATTTGAGGAAATATTGCAACCATTTTTAAAGAAAATTGATGTCTACCGCGAGGAAAAAGACGAAATAAAGCATCAGTTTTTTATAGATAATCTTGAGCAGATTATCAAATCCCTGGTGTACAATGCTGTATTCTTTGACTTGAAATACAATTGTAGCCTGATAGTCATCGAGAGAGTTTTGAATTGGATATCTAGTTTTTTGTCTAAAGAAACGCATTTTGAAAAATATATTAACATACATGCGGCGATGTTGTACTATAAAGCAGTTAGGCAGAGCATAAAACATAAACCGGAAATATTTGCCAATCCTATAAAGAAAGGGTCTGAAGGTGTGGAAGTCGTGGGCTTTACATTTGGGCAGTATATCGCGAAGGAAGTGGCTGAGCTGAAGTTAAAATTCTTCGACTCGATTGTTGAACTATATCGTGATGGATTTACAAATTTCTTGGACGCGTACTTCATGTATGGTGGTTCGAGAGGTAAGTTCATAGCAGCTATCACGAAGGGAATCTTGTCAGAAAGTGTAGGAAGTGAGGCTCGCTTGGCAGTCCATGTTTTACATCATGCCCAGTATTCTATAGAAGATTCTGTGACTGAGGAAATCAAAGAGCTGTTTATGAAAAGCAAGGACAAGGAAGTACAATTCTTTGCACATGCTGAAATATATAACCTAAGAAGTATTTACTGATTGTATAGAAATAAAACGCACGTTTAATATAAAAAGGTACTTGTAGGTAAGTACCTAACTTTTTATATAAATGTAATCTATCAGCCGTACCGTATCTATTAATCATCCTAATAATTTACAACAAAACCGTGATGTGATAGGCACTAACAATAAAATGTTTAACCATTAAAAATAAACTCAAATTTAAACTTCCGATGTTTCTTTTCAGGGCTCTGATTCAGTACCTAGAATTACGTTTTTAAAACGCGTAATTTCAAATATTACGAAGACTTAAAATTTAAAATCAAAAGAATCAAACTGTGATGATTCGAAGGTTCAATAAACTCACGAAAACATAAAAATGTAGCTTTTTGTTTTGACAGATCACAGTGCCCATTTTCACCCACGCCCGCCACGGTTGCGGGCCCGCAGCTTTTGTAGAATACAGATATTTATGTAAAAAATTAAAGCATATTTCACGACGCGTTATACGCCCGCAGCGTGTGCGATTGTTTGCGGGTCTCGCTGCACCAGCGGTCATCTTGTACCGGCGCGGTGGGCGCTGGTCGCGGTTCCACAGCCGCGGCGGGTTGCACCCGCGCGCTCTGCGATCGGTTGACGGGCGACCGGCGTGGGCAGCAATTTGCAACCGTCTTGCAACCGCCCGTCTTGCGATAATCAATCTCTTGCGATAATCGCAACCGTACCGGCTGCGTAACCGCACAAAACTCTGGTCTCGTGAGTTTTGAAAATATGACCCGCGCCCGCAGCCGCGGCAGGCGCGGGTGAAAACCGCTTCGTGAGTTCTCGCCCTAAGGTATTAGTATTAATAACGTTTTTTTACTAATCTAATTGAAATCACGCGTTTAAAAACGTGGCGTTACTGAATTAGGCCCCAGACCCACTAACTATCACGGAACAGAAAAAACAATTGGAAATGCGATACTACCATTCATTCAAATAATATCAAAGATGGAGAAAAAACTTTAAGATTTTTTTTGAGGGTGTTGTTTAACTTGTCAAAATGACATAGGTACATGTGTTACCACCCACATTATTACGCCCATGCACGTATTCTGTACTTGGAAGACTAATACAATAATAAATACATAGTTACGATGAGCAATTATATATATTAGATGAATTAATATTATAATAATATTATTAGTTATTAGTAGGTATATTATAATTAAAAAAAAAATGATTCGCACTTTTTCTTAGCGTCACTGTCGTTTCCGGTTGCTCAGATGAGTCAGATGCAACCGGAAATGAGAGCAGCGAAGTCGGTGCACCTGCTAAACCACAGATCAGGCTCTGGCGCAGACTTTCCTCTCGAGGTTGGAGGTTAGATGGCAGTCGCTCCCGCAAAAGGCGATATACACGCCAGCTGTGTATGTTTTGATCTACAATTAAAAAAAAGAGAACGGTATACTTATTCAATGTCCATGACTGAAATGCCAGAAGCAGCGCACGGCAGCGCCAGCGGTACGGCGGCGGCGGCATCGGCACCCGCGCACGGCGCACCGGCCGCAACGGTACACTCTGGGATTTAGCTCGTACCGCACGCGCAGTTGTCTCTGCGGCCTTAACCGCCATGGGTCGTTCTCTCCGCTCGTTCGCCGCATACACGAAACCGTTTACAGTGAAAAATTCTAGATATGCCACGACCGGTTGTCCGTTTTCAAAAAGGGAACGATCTCAAATAGCCCCAACTGCGGAGTTAAATGAGGAAGTTTTCGCAAATGCAAAACCTTATTCGGAAGTGCCTGGACCGAAACCAATACCTATATTGGGGAATACGTGGCGGATGGTGCCAATCATCGGTCAGTTCGATATATCAGAGTTCGCGAAAGTGACACAACATTTTTTAGACAAATATGGGAGGATCGTCCGTTTGGGAGGGCTAATCGGTAGGCCTGACCTTTTGTTTGTTTACGATGCTGACGAGATAGAGAGGATGTACAGAAGGGAAGGGCCTACACCCTTCCGTCCTGCAATGCCCTGCCTCGTGAAATATAAATCAGAGGTCAGGAAGGATTTCTTCGGTGAGCTACCTGGAGTTGTCGGAGTGTAAGTTACTTACTTGTATAATTTAAATTTAGCAGTTATTCCAATTATAGTAAAAGTAGCTACAAAAATTAAATCTCACTATTTTTAGAATTAACTAAATTGGTATAGAATACTCAATTAAGATTTTTGTGAAGTTCAACTAACAAATTCCTATTTGAATACAGAAAAGCAGTTGAGCAAGTCTTGTAAAAAAAGTAAAAAGTACCGTTAAAGAACGGAACGTTCAACTTTCACTTTTTAAAACCTTGGAAAAAAGTTAAGTTAAGTACAATGCATGGAGCTTTTATTTTGCCAGTCTGTGTTTTACTAGATATATATTTATTTTTATTTCTTTCTACATAATACAAAGCTTTCCTTTATTTTATGTTTACGTAGTGTGACATGAATGAAATAAATCAGAGATTTCTACATTGGGTCGTAATTATTTAGATAGGTACAAGGCTATAAAATGATTTAGCAACAGCAATCATTTCTCAATTGCTTTAACATTTAATGTTCGTTACCTGCTTAGTTTTACTTGAAACACTTCGCTCTATACTATTCAGTGCAAGTTTTTATCATGAAAAATAAAATGATTAGCCGCAATGCACAGGTCAAAAATACACAAAGTTGTTACCGCCGCCGTGGCCGGCAAGGATTCTTGATGGATGGATAAATATTTGTGATCTTTTCACGCTCAAACGGCCTAACAGATCTGTGTGAAATTTGGCAAAAAGATAGATTGTAATAAAGAGCAGGTTCTCAATTCGACTGTATTTTTTATCTCGTTTGTCACCTCGGAACTTTTGACTGGGTGAATCGATTTTGATGATTCTTTTTATTTGATAGGTAGCTGGCGCTTGCCGTGTGGTCCCATTTTAATTTGGTCCGTTGAAGTCAGTTTTTTTGTTTGAAAAGTTTTTTTTTTATATTCAGAGGTATATCGAACTCAAGCATCAATGTCATCTATACTATTGACTTGGTTTGGTTTCACATTACTATACAGTATAACAGTTACTACTAGTTAGCACTTCCGTTGGTGCTAAATCAAACCTGATAATACTAAGCAGTAGCACGCACATTGACGTAGCATTTAGCACTGTGTTATGAAGGTCACCTTATATAACTGAAAACTAGGAATTCAGGTCTTCTTCATTCATTCAAGTTTGAAAAGTATGAGTTTTTTTTGTAAGTATATGAATTTTGTGAGTAGCGTTAATTATGGTGCTGTAAATCCGTTCGCCTGCTGTTTGACGAGAGATGCTCTCGCTCAGCTCCTGCTCGGAGCTGGAAGTGGCATTCATACATACATACATACATAGAAATCACGCCTCTTTCCCATTGGGGTAGGCAGAGACAACATCTTTCCTCTTGCTACGATCTTGGCATAAGTCTCCTTTCGTTTCTTCATTTTTTTATATAGAACATGTCAAAATAACTTTACTTCTCCTGATGGTAAGCTAAAGGCGAAGTCTCAGGACTGGGGTCACCACCACATATTCAATACATTAGGAAAAGAGGAACAGGTTAGCGCACCCCGGGTTCCCCAAGTGCAAGTTTTGGATGTTTTGGAATTGGCATTGACACTTGGATGATGATGATGATGATGACTAAATAATTCTCACAGTCCAGAGATTAAAATCATAATTAATAAATAACATAACATAACATAAACTCACGCCTATATCCCCGAAGGGGTAGGCAGAGGTGCTAGCACCCACATTTCGCCAGTTTTTCAATAAATTCATCATTAATTAAACCTCAAGACAAAGATAGATGCCATTATTCAAAATGATTCTCAAAAATCCTGTTATAAAAAAAACAAAACAAAAGTGCACCTACCTATATCGAGCCCTTACGCCCTTGACTCTTGTTTTATAAAAAAACTGTGTGGGTTTCACTTGAACCGGTTTTGGTGTATATACTGTGTAGGGTGTGTAGTCTTCGAAAGCGGATGTATCATTATAGTTAACTAAATCTATTTGATGGCTGAGATGGCATCTTTTAGTTTCTTATTGAACTATTTCTCCTTGATGGTACCTATAGCTATAACAAAGTGTTAAATCTAAATAACTACAATGTTAGCGACTACCCGGTGAAGTGTCGCCCGGTGCTGATACTTGACTCAGTTGGGAACCAGGGCGAGGCGAAAGTCTGTGTGCGTGACGCATGCGACGTGATATGCACGGTAATGAACTCTTATCCAAATCAACCACTGAGAAATACCTTGCCGATCGATTTCTGATGATTTTTCTAAAGAAAATCAAAGAACAAAATATGAACAACTGCGATTAAGGCGAATATTTCACTGAACGCACTTGTTTGACGTAAACGCAGATTTCAGCATTGAAATATTGTTATTACAATTTTTGAGTATTTCTTTTCACTTTCATTGTATGATTGCAGGTCAAAGACACATTCCCCAGTCTCTGATTGAGATAATCTATATCGCGTGACAATGCAATATTTTTTGAATCATAATTCCTTGACTATTAGGCTAGGCACCGCCACCGTTACTCGTCCTACAATCATAATGTCCAAAAGAGTTTCTCCTGCTTCGTAGAGCGTAACGTTATCATCAAAAAGGTTTCCAAATAAAACACATTCCATTTTAGTTTACGTTTCAACATAACATGGCCTTCTAAAGTCAGGTCGTCGCCTCGCCTCAACACAGATGAGCGGCATGCAGTTGATAATTAGGTAGGTACGCGAAATATTCTTCTATGAGCATGTCTTAGCGTTCAGTTGTTTTGCCCATAACAAAATTTAAAACAAAATACACGCGATTAGAGTTATGTATGATTTAATTACGAACACTTTCAACGATTGTTTTCATGAGTATAATGCGTTCAAGTTATTATGCGACTATGCCCGACGTGAGAATATAGGATTAACATTCCGTACCCCAAGGTGTAGGCCTCGGATGCGGTCGGGGCAAAAGAGAAGATGGTGATAGCTACAGGAATAACATGGTCAATAAGTTCGGTGTGAATGTAGGTATAGGTAAGAGCTAAATAACATCGAAAGCATCATCAAAATAACAACCAACATACAATATATCGATGACTAGATATTATCTGCAGTCACAAAACTTGCCTTTCAAAGCTTCTCAATGCCATTTAAGCATTTATACTCATCAACGATCAAGCAGTAAGCCACTGCTCAATTTTACTATCGTTACCTACATCAAACTATAGATATGTGCTTAATATTAAAAAGTTTGTGAGGTTTAAAGGTATAATCTCTGGATCTGCTGAATCGATTTTGAAACTCTTTTATCAATAGAAAGACTACGGCTGACTACGAGTAGGTACCTATACCTATTTGGTGTGTTGTATATTGATTGTCAACAAATCCGGGAGATACTAATATTCAATGAAAACTAATAAATTACGGGCATAATGGGGTAAAGGGATACAACGGGGATTCGAGAAATGCCACGGGCGAAGCCGGGGAGGGCTAGCTAGTTAAGTATACCTACCTAAATAATGTAGAGACGAAATTACAAGGGTTAATTAGGGTGCTGTCGTTTCATTATAAATCAAAAAATCCGAATAATATAATAATGATGGTGTTTATCAAGTATTTATGTCAACGTAGATTGTCACGCTATGATCCCTTTGACGAGATCGCTGACTTCGATGGCCATGGCGTTTTTCTTTTTAAAACTAAAGAGACTGTACCTAAGTATTCGTCGGCAGAAATTATAATACGTTACAAACTTTAATTTAACTTGCTCTGTTGCTTGTTACGCCCTGTTTTTTTATATCGATCACGTCAATAATGACTTCACCTAGCCTGATGGTAAGCTAAAGGTAAAGTCTTAGGAAGGGGGTCCCTATTACCACCGACATACAGTGACATAATGGTGGCCTTCAACTTGACGGTCTAATGAAAGAAGAGGTGATTGTCGTCGCAGCACTGCGTGACAAGTAGGTATCTTAGATAATTGGTTTAGTATTGAACAAGTTGAACACATCATTTGATTTGTCCGGTTATGCGCTTACGAGAAAGCTGCTTTTTAAAGTCTTTTCAAAAGATAATTTAGCATAGCGGTATACCTACGTAGATAGGTATAAGAAAACCATTATTTAATAAGCAAAACACTTTTATAAAACCTGTTCACCTACTGCGAAAGCGATATCTGGTTTTGCAAGTTTGTACGGTTTACAGTATTAACAGTAATTTTGTGCTGGTCAGCTCTCTGATCTAGGTGTGTCATGTGTGGACATGCGAAAGAAACGATCAGTGATTTGTTGGCCTCATCTCAAAAAATTCTAAATTTTACTGACTGACTTTTAGATTATGTTGTTTTTGCACGGCATTTTAATTTTTTTCTAAAATATAAGTTGTCTTGTTATGCCTTATAATGTATTGTCATCTATCTGAATATGAAAATGTCATCAAAATCAGTTTATCCGTTGCCAATAATGCTTTTTGATTAAAGGACGAAAATTGAGTCTAGTGTCTTATATATATGAAATAGCTATTAGTTTCTCAATTTGACTAAGTACATACTTTCTCGAGCTTGTAACCACCTAGGTACTTAGCAAGCAACATTATTCTCAAAGCGACAGTTACTTCGAAGAATGCTTACCTACTATGTCAAAATATTATGCATACTATGCATATGCAAAGTAATATATGAACTATTAGGTAATCGGTGGTAATATGCAAAAACATGCAGAACATTACGAATATGTTTTTAGAAAACAATAGAACATCGTGCAATCAATGAGCAAATAAAATTAGTTACAAATTAGTAATTTTTTTCAAATATTGCTCAGTACCTACGTATGTTTTACTAATTACGATTAATAAATTCAAAATGAATTTAATTCTGTTTGCAAGCAGTGGCGTGGTGAAACTAAATACGTCTAGTGTTGTTGAGTTATGGATTGCATAAAACGACAAGTTGTCTTAGAGTACATACTCGAGAGAAACGTTCCGAGACGAAACGCAAACATCTTATTTTATATTATTTGCTCAGAGTAAACCACTGGTCTAGAGATTAATTATGGATATCCAAAGGTCGTAATGCGTGAATCCTCGTGTGTAAATCCTCATGAATGAGCCCAGCGAAGGTGGTTATGTCAGGGTACCAACAAATCTTAGATATCTAATGCCGGGGTGTAAGTGGTGTAAGGGGTTCTTCAAGAAGGGCATTAGAAGGTTTTTGCGGGGTCGGCAGCGCGAGTGTGATGCCCCTGGTGTTGCACGCGTCTGTAGGCCACGGTGTCCGCTTCCCATCAGGTGGGACCACCTAAGTGGTATAAAAAAAAGGTAGCCCAATAAGACAATTCCCTCGCACTCCGGCTGACTCTCGGTTGTGGGCGATGGCCGGCCGATAAGTGCGATAGTGATTTTTTAATGATATATTATTTTTATTTATGTGAATGATTCGTATGCCGTTTAAGAATATTGGAACATAAATCTTAGAACTTAGTATGACGTGTCGTTAAGTAAATAGGCAAACAATGTCGTAATCGCGATCTACACACGTTGTTCTTGGTGTGTATGCTTAGTGGCCATAATGAGAAGTGGTCCATTAGCGAGTCGGTTGCCCAAATGAGAATTAGCCCTAATGCGCCTAAAACCGTAAGAATGTTCGCTGTAAGTTGAATAACAAGAACTTCCGCGAGAGCGTCAACAAAAGAGCAGCGTCTCGTAAGCTCGACAAGGTGAGACCGCCAATTTGCTGAGCACTTCAAGTTTTACGGCGCAGCGATGTCTTCTGTAAAAGATACACTAGTAGATTCGTCTCTGCGAGGAATACTACTCTCCTCTCTCGAGTGACTTTGCGAAGCACTTATTAGCTAATTTTGACTGATTACAGTGGTTGTCCGAGTCCTAAGGTCACAAAAACCCTAGAGCAACTTACACTGCAGTTGTGATCTTCCAATTCTATTCAATTTACAATTTTCGCTTATCAAGAAAAAACCGATGCATCCAGCTAATAAATAATTGAGTATGCGTGGCCGTCTGTTAGATCAACGAGTTAGTATTCGTCGCATACTATCACGAGAGTCGTATTCAACCACCAATCGTAACGATAACTTGTACATTTTTATTCTAACAACGATTTCTTCGCGGCTATGCCGTCTGATGCTGTCATTTCGCAAGGTATTTATAACCTTATGTATCTACATTTATACCTTTGTACACGAGTACCTTCTTATTGGTAATGTATGTATGCGGTATGTGAATTTACATTATCTGTTATGTTTGGTACTCAAATATTCTATGAGTGACCAATAAGTATTTTGATATCAAGAGTAGCAATAGTTTTTGTGGAATCGAAATGAGATTGGAACTGAATTTTAAATATATTTTATTACGAGACCTTTTTAGAAAAAGAAAGGAATTACCGAAACTATAGTAAACTGTATAAAATTATTCGTGAATATGTATGTTCATAGGTACATGTTCGTGAAAGAAATTGTATGGTGTTTATTAAGTAACAGAGACCATAAATGGTTGACTATTAACAGTTTGATTTGCTTCAATAGAATAATATTATGCTTGAGAGAGTCAAGTGATGTTTTCTTTTGTGCGAATATTCCATCGTCTTTATATTCTGAAGCTTCCTTATGATCCAGCAATTTATCTATTGACTATTTTACAACAGATTTTAGTTTGACATAATTTTATATGAATATAAAAACAGAATTTTGCGTTATTAAATCTTATTCTATCAGTTGTTCTTTCTATTACAAACATATCAACTTACTAGCTGTTATCCACGGCTTTACTGCAATACTGATCCTGTTACCGCAAGCCAAGAGAATATATTGCCGAATTAAAATGTAACTATGCTATTTCAGACTATATCCAATCTGTGTGCCAAATTTTATCTGGATCCGTTCAGAAATAATATAGGTACCCATCCATCCAACTACGGACTAACGCTGTTATGATGATGTTCACACATGAAAAGAAAGGCCACAGGGATGAGAAATCTCTTTGTACCCTTCCTACTTCACACATGAAAAGAAAGAAAGGTTTAGAAAAGAAAGAAAGTAGTAGTAATCAAGAATTTTTTTATCTTTTCAGTCACGGTGACCAATGGCGCAGATTCCGCTCGAAGGTCCAACGTCCAATCTTGCAGCCGCAGACGGTGAAGAAATACGTGGCACCTATCGAACTAGTGACAGAAGACTTCCTGGAGTACATGGTGAAGGCACGAGACGAGAATGGAGACTTGCCACACGAGTTTGATAACGATATCCATCGGTGGTCGCTTGAATGTGAGTTTCTTATTATGTAAGTGTATAGTAGCTGTCGTTAGATTTTGTTTATATTTAGGTACCTAATAGTATCCCTCGTAAAGGTCCCTTTCTAAAAATATGCTAAAGAACATGGAAAGTGAAGGGGTAAAAGTTGGAAAGTGGATCCCAGGCTCCTGGCGTCGGAGCCTCGGATGCGACAGGGACTGAGATAATGATGACTGATATTCCTTCCTGTTTTCTTCCTCATCTCCTTTTTGAATATAAAAATATAATGACTCACTTACAAGTGATTTTTTTACGGGATTACATCATCATTATCTATTAGCGTTAACCCCGGTTGCATCTAAAGCCACTTTGTAACTCGAGATACGTTTTCCTGCTCTTGGTCTTGATTTCTTAAATTTTGAGTCCCCAATATTTGACCTACAAACCCAGAGGATAACTTGCACTAGAGCCTCAATTAGCAGGCGTCCCAGCAGGGGACGTAGGTTTGACTCTGACAGTCTCGCTGGGACGCCAAAGAACATTATAGTGACCAAGAGTTTATTCTGAATTCCAGGTATCGGTCGTGTAGCGCTTGACGTTCGGCTAGGTTGTCTGTCGTCGAAACTGACCAGTGACTCAGAGCCGCAACGCATCATCGACGCGGCCAAGTTTGCTCTGAGGAACGTAGCAGTTCTTGAACTGAAGGCTCCTTACTGGAGATATGTGCCAACGCCTTTGTGGACCAAATATGTGAACAATATGAACTTTTTCGTTGAGTAAGTGGAAAATTATAAAGATACTTGTATAGTTGCATTTCTCCTCTGCCCTACGTCCGGTCGTGATACTTGTATAGCAATGCGGAGTCATTTCCAAAATGCTGATGCCAGCATAAGTTCACTGCAGTATATCGTGACCAGAAATTTAATTTCAATTTTTTATTAACTACAAGGCATACCTACGTCTTTTAATTATTTAAGCTGTTTTATTACATTGAATCCCATCTCCATCTTGACCAGTTCATCAGGATCACAATAAAACCCCAATTATTAATAACCAAATAATCATCGAATACATTGATTTCAGGCTCTGCAGTCGTTATATAAACGAGGCACTGGAACGACTCAAAACTAAGAAAGTCACATCAGAAAATGATCTGTCGCTGCTTGAACGCGTACTTAAAAGTGAGGGTGATCCGAAAATCGCTACCGTTATGGCACTGGACCTTATTCTCGTTGGCATTGATACGGTTAGTATAGCTTAAACAGATACTTTTACTTTACAGACTGAACAAACATGACAATGAAAATAAGTGAAAATAATGAAAAGGAGGAGTAGGAACGCGGACCTCCATGCTTTGAATGCAGAAGAAGATTAGATATATATTGTACTAATAAAAGCTTCTAATGATTACAGATATCGATGGCAGTCTGTTCAATCCTGTATCAAGTAGCAACCAGGTTGAAACAGCAAGAGAAAATGGCCGAGGAGATAAGGAGGGTCTTCCCGGATCCAAGTAAACCGATCTCGTACGCCGACTTAGATAAACTTCACTACACTAAAGCATTTGTTAGAGAAGTGTTCAGGTAAGTAAATGAAGTGAACTAACTGTTGCTGGCAGCATTAAATTTATTTATTTAAATTCCTACTAAGCCTGCGATCCACGGGAATAATGTACCCGTAGGTTGCAGTTTTAGTAGATATTTGGAATTGTCCCATGTTAAAAGTAGCCTATGTGTCAATCAGGAGTTTATTCAGGAGTCGGGCAAGTGAGTGATTATACCTACCGATTTGTCTTTCTGACACTTGACATTGGCGAAATTGTGGTGGTATGGTATCCCCCATAGCCACTATCAAAAGTAGAAATTGAAGTTATACCTACCGATCGATTTTTTTACGGTAAGCACACCATTAAATGAATCTCGTGAATTCATTGGTGTGCTGGTTATCTAGCCTACTATAAATCGTCAGCAATCTTGCTATCTACCTACCAGGATGGTGTAGGTACCTATTGTCAACTGCTGGTATAAAAACGTTTATTTTTGTTGCAGAATGTATTCTACAGTTATCGGCAACGGCAGGACGCTTCAAGAAGACGATGTCATTTGTGGTTATCATATCCCCAAAGGTGTAAGTGTTTCAATTTATACTAGCTACTTGGCCCGATTGACGGACTGACTCATCAACGCAGAACCTAAAACGACATGGTTTAAAAACTAAAAGGGCGCCACTGTGTATTAAAAGATATCCAAAAATCTAAGTAGACTTAATCTAAGTAGATATCAAACTATTGAAAAAATCGTGCCATAGTTAATGTTTGGGAGCCGCAGAACTAAAAATTGTGAATCCAAAGATGTATTTGTTCATGTCAATAAGCGATTCAGATTTTGTATCAGTTTATAGTTTTACAATATCCCCAAAAGTGAAGAAATAATCGTTTTGACGTAGGTACTTGGCGTTTCCACCCTAAAATACAACGTGTCGTTAGCACACCTTGCCTAGTCGGTCCGTTTGTGTTGTCATGAAAATCTTGAACAAACGTCAAAAATTTTGCGCATATATGCAGTTGTAAGCGGCCAATTTAAACCAATACAGGGAGTCAAGGAAAAGATACAAATTAGGTCGTAACAGGAGGTGAAAGGATTGGCACAGAAGAGAGAAGAGTGGCGATTACTCCACCGACAAGAACAGTGCTCTTAAAAGAGAGAGAGAGAGGGACTCATCAATAAATGACGCGAATCCTTTGAGCCCCTAATTAATTTAATATAATATATCTATGATTGGTTGATTAGTACCCCGCCTCGCTTACAGCTAAAGATACGTCAAAAATCCCACAGTGCCTTGTGAGTACATTGTCAAGATTTTTGCCCCTAACTATGAACTTATTTCTTGTTTTCAGGTTCAAGTAGTATTCCCTACTATCGTGACAGGCAACATGGAACAATTTGTGTCCGACCCTAAGGAATTCAAGCCGGAAAGGTGGTTAGAGTCTGATGGTAAACTGCACCCGTTCGCTTCCTTGCCTTACGGCTTCGGCGCTAGGATCTGCTTAGGGCGCAGATTTGCAGATTTGGAGATTCAGATACTTTTAGCGAAGGTAAATTTACTTTACTCCAATATCAACCACTAATTTCTTCCCTGAATTATGTAAATAAACATAGCTAAATTAGCGTTTAAACAAATGAAGAGATACTAATAATAATTACAGTTTATTGTGAAACGCTCGATATTAGTTGGATGTTGATGAAGGCCAAGATGTAGAAAGCGGCCATGATCGACAATGCCCGAATAGTCCGACGGTTCCTCTGCAAATCACCCCTTTTTTTATCGTGCGGAAATCGCCGGATGGCCGACGGGTGTGGTATCCGTACCACACCCGTCGGCCATCGGGGGTGGTTATGTCGGGATCGAACCGACTAAAACCGCACGCCGTCTCGGGTCTTAATTACTGGGGTGTAAGGTTACCCAATAGGCATATCCCTCGCACCCCAGCTGACCCTGGTCCATCTACGGTTTTAAGAGGGCCCCCTCGACCCCCCGAAAGGGGGGTGGTGCGAGCATCGTGCCATTTCGCTGACGGTGGGGTGTAGGGTGACAGCAGCAGTAGGGTGCAAATCACCCAAACACCTATTTAGCCAACTTGCCGTGGCTATCTTGCCACTTCTTCCTGCTGTTGCGTGATGTAGCTTCATGAGTATAATATTTATGTTTCTCTTATTTTTCCAGTTGCTCCGTCGATATCGTTTGGAATATCACTTTGAGCCACTGGACTACGCAGTTACGTTCATGTACGCGCCCGATGGACCCCTGCGCTTGCGCATGATTGACCGATAAATAATCTAAATTCCTGTTTATTACATATCAATTTATCCATGTCAGTTTGAGTTAAGAAGTAATCTATGGTATTATATTAATGACTTTATAAAAGGTTTGAGAAATAATGTAAGTGTGACCAAGGTTAATGTCTGTACAGATGAAAATGTAAATAAAGTCATATATTATATTTTTTATGAATTTTTTTAATTTATTATATTACTACTTGCCATTTTATATGCGTGGGAACTTAGTTGTTGTCGAAAAATTGACATTTAACGGCTTAATAACAGTACAGGAAGCGCATGAAGTAGGTAAGTATGTAAGGGAGGGTTCCAGCGACTGGGACCGCAATAGCTGGGACCGCGGTTCCAGTTGCCGGTTCTATTAAATTTAAATATTTTTCTTCCGGCAACTGGGACCACCCATAAAAAGCAGATGGCGGGCTGTTCTCTGCCTACCTCGGAGAAAAAAAGGTGTGCATATATTCTGAAACACGGCAATAAAAGTCGCTACTTGGGGAGCAGAATAACATCCAAAGGTGATCCAAGCTTCCACTTCGGAGCTCGGAGATCGAAATGACAACCTACAGGAAATAGTAAAGTAGGAATACTTATAACTAATACCAATTCAATGAAAACTATAAATATGACGAATGGAGAAACTTTATTTTTTTATATCGGTCACGTCAATATGACTTCACCTCGCTAGATGGTAAGCTAAAGGCAGTCTCTGGGTTGGGAGTCACCATTGCTAACACCGATAGTGCCACAAGGGGCGTGAAAAAGCATTTGATGAGGCCGTCAAGGTGAGTGCCACTCAGCTTGACGGCCCGGCCATAGGTTTAGATGAAACCGTAGAAGTAGTTAGTCTAAAAACTCACTATCATCATCTAAACGTTGTGTCCCATTGCATCCGAGGTTTTTTTATATTGGACACGTCAAAATTACTTTACCTCGCCTGATGGTAAGCTAAAGGTTAATATCATTTGGCATTTTTGGCTTTACCGTGGGTGACTGCCATCAAACCCCTAACCCTGGACGGAAAGTCAACTCCAGAGATAGTTGTTATTAAATGACGAAGTTTAGAGGAAACCGTAGAAATTGGTTACTAAAATAACTGAAAGAATATAAATCATCATCATCATCTTCCTGCCCTTGTCCCAATTATTTGGGGTCGGCGCAACATGTCATTCTCCGCCATACATTCCTGTCCGATGTCATCTCCTCAGTCACTCCCTTCCTTTCCATATCGTCTTTCACGCATTCCATCCATCTTTTCTTAGGCCTACCTCTACCCCTGAAGCCCTCCACATTCATACTTTGAACCTTTTTAACAACATTACTTTCATCTCTTCTCATAACATGTCCATACCACGACAGTCGCTCGCTTCTCAATTTTTCATTTACTGGTGCAACTTTCAAACTGCCTCTAATATACTCATTCCTTATTCTGTCCATTCTTGTCACACCACACATCCATCTTAACATTCGCATCTCCGCTACATGCATTTGTTTTTCATCCGTCGCTTTCAAGGCCAGACATGACGATCCATACAAGACGGCAGGTCTTATCATGGTTTTATAAATTTTCCCCTTAAGCTTAAGGGGAAATTGAGGATCGCATATGGTTCCTTTGACCTGTCGCCATTTCATCCAACCTGCGTCAATTCTGTGCTTTACTGCACGATCAATTTCCCCATCGGCCTGGATAAGAGAGCCGAGGTATCGGAAATTGGAGCAGACTGGTATTGGTACACCATCAAGTACCATGGGTGTAAAACTGGAGAGACCGCCGAAATCAGAGAACATATATTCAGTTTTGGCTCTACTGATTTTCAAGCCTACCCTCTCCAATCTACACTGCCATTCCTCCAATCTGCTCTGGACCTCAAGCCCGTCTTCACCGACTAGTACAATATCATCGGCAAATAGCATACACCAGGGGCTCTCTTCCTGTATCTCCGATGTCAAGGCATCCATTATCAACAGGAAGAGGTATGGGCTTAACGCCGAGCCCTGATGCAAGCCTACCGAGACACTGAACTCATCGGTGTTGCCAGCCGCGGATCGTACGTGGGTTTTCGATCGACAGTACATTGCACAGATCAACTCTACATACTTCCCTGGCACACCTTTCTCTTTCAAGGCCCACCACAAAACCTTTCTGGGTACCCGATCGTATGCCTTCTCAAGATCTACAAACACCATATGCAAGTTTTTGTGTGCACGCCTGTATTTCTCGCACAGTTGGCGGAGGGCGAAAATATAAATACAAAATACAATAAGTAACGTCGCTGTTAAAAAATTACTACTTAACAATTAACGTGAGACATCTCTACCTAGTATTATAACCCCACTCTCCCCCTTCAATTACGCCTGTTTCGAATGGGTTTCACGTCGTTAGTACATTAGGTATGGGTAAAGTGCGAACCTGAGGGTCGCAGCCTCACAGGTTCGACGCCTGATTCGTTAGTCACGACAATACGCTACACGGTTAAAATTGCCATACCGTGTAGCGTAATATGTATTTACTTAAGTATCATTTTTGTAGCGATTTGTGGGTTTACGTCTAAAGTTTGAACTAAGGAGTCCAGGGTATATTATTTTTGATTGGTTTGTTGGCATTGACTAGAGCGATTGCCGTCTGGCCTAACTTCGCGAGGAAAGCCTGCTGAATCGAGCCTCTTCCGTTATTTAGTAGATGCAATTATGTATTTCGGATAACTGATTTTTTGTTGAATGGTTATTACTAAACTAACATCTGCTTGTTGTATGAGTAGGTTGCTGGGAGATATTCGCACAACCGAAACATTGAGATAAGTGTTTTTTTTTATATTGGACACTAGCGACCCGCCCCGGCTTCGCACGGGTGCAATGCTGATACTAAATTAAATACACTACAGAAAAACTATGAACGTTGTATATAAAAACATAGCGGCCCCTCCCCCGCTCCCCCCATCCACTCCCCGCACTGCCCAGTCCGACCGGTACCGCCCGCCGCAAACGCAAATTTTAAATTTGTAATATCTCCGAAAATATTTGTTTAATTTACATGCTGTAAGGAACCATATTTATCTATATTAATTGCAAACTGTATTTAAGGTACTTAATTCGATAAGGATTAATGCCGTATTGCTTAAAATAGCTTCGTAAATAAGCCATTTCTTCACGTAAAAAGTAAACAATAAAAATGGTTAATGTGGGTTATCCCTAAAAGATAAACATATACCATCGCGGACTTTTTTGTAGACCTTTTTATGGTGTATAATACTGTAGTACATTAATTTGATCTAACTCGTAGGGTTTAGGCAGCGTTTTTGCTAAATTGCTAAATAAGCCCAAAAAAATAGGTTAATTTACGACATCACGTTAGAAACCTCTAAAATTAGCAATGTTGCCTTAGTATATGATGCATGTATTATACATATAAACCTTCCTCTTGAATCACTCTATCTATTGGAAAAAACCGCATCAAAATCCGTTGCGTAGTTTTAAAGATTTAAGCGCACATAGGGATATAGGGAAAGAAAAGGCGACTTTGTTTTATACTATGTAGTGATGATGACTTCATCTCGCCTGATAGAAAGCTCAAGGCAAAGTCTCAGGATCGGGGGTCACCACTACATACACCATGCTTCAGTGTACCGAAATCATACATATATTGCGACAGAATTTGTTACAATGGTTTTATTTCAAACAATACCTAATAATAACATCCCAGTTACTGTATGTATTGACGTAGGTGTCCCTGACAAGCTATTTAAAAGGCATAGTACTTACAAACAATAGTTGAAGCCATTGCCATGGTGGAACTTTCTAAAGGCACAATACATTATATTAGTCACAGAAAGTTTTGCGGTTTACTTACCACTTTTGTTTGATAAGGTACGTTTTCATGATTTGGGTTGTGATTGGATTCGCTTACATTGTTGGTAAAGAAAGTATGACGCGTCTTTAGAAAAATACAGATATATTTTTCCCTTTGGAGTAGGCAGAGAAAACAGTGCACCATCTGCTTCTGTCCTTTTTTTTTCCGTGCGGAAATCCTCATGGATACCCACCTCGCGGCCAGCGGGGCAGGTTATGGCGGACTCTTACCGACTAAAACCGCACGCCGTCTAGGGTCTTCTGACGCCAGGGTGTAAGGTGGCCCAAAGAGCATTTTCCTCGCACCCCGGCTTGACCCGGGCCATATCCGGATTCGAGATGGCCCCCTCGGGTTTGGGAACCGCGTGGTTCCCGTCATGCCCCCGGAATAGGAATACTTTCCAAGTTTTCTCAACTGTCATTTAAATCTTTCATGCAAGCATTTTCTAAGCATAGAATATTATAAAACTAATCTCGGGCCCAAAGGGTTGCCCCATTGATAGATCATCCTTATACTGGTTTTTTGTAGGCTAGTTAGGCTAAGGACTCACGAAGCGGTTTTCACCCACGCCCACCGCGGGTGCGGGTCCGTCCGCAGCCTTTGTAGAATACAGATATTTATGTAAAAAATTAAAGCAAATTTTATTCGCGTACTCTACAAAGACTGTGGGCCCGCAACCGCGGCGGGCGCGGGTGAAAACAGCTTCGTGAGTCCTTAGCCTTAGTGCATTATGCGTGATCTTTTTGACATGTGGTCAAGATTTTTCTCCACTGTCTGCTATATTCTCCTTCTTCCTCTACCGACATTCAAGCATGCAATATACATATATTGCATGCTTGAATGTCGTAATAGTTTTAATAATCATCACGATTTTAACATTACAAGAATGTGCAGTCATTTTATTTGAATACAATTTGTACCTGTTTTCAATGTTAGTAGATTCAAGGATTATTACAAAACCTATTATTTTTACGTATATCGTGATTTCTAATACCCGTAGAGCAAATATTATAGGGTCTCATTGAGATCTTCGGGGCTCAAGGCAGACTTTGGTGCAGGTCTTCTCCTAGGGATTTCGGTTTAGGTAGTCAGACGGGTTACTACCGTAAAACCCAAATTAAATGAGGAGTAGGAGAGTGGAACCCGTGTTCAAAGTGCACGATTTAAATCTAACCGGCACGGCACATCTCTAGAATTAGATATCTATGTTAATAGGTACCTCGGGTAGACAACGACGCGCGGCCATAATAACCATCGTGTTGTGTTCCCAGTGGTAAGTAGGGTAGCCAGAGCTCACTGTACCCCTCCTCCCCCGCCCCTTCCTAGCCTTCCCACCCTTTCCTACTCCAGCCCTTTCCTTTCAGGGTCGGCAGCTCGTGGCTGACGACCTTGGTGTTGCACACGTCCATAGGCCACGGCAACCGCTTCCCATCAGGTGGGCCATGTAATTGTCTGCAACGTACGTGATATAAAAAACGGGTGTGGGTGCCCTCCCCGTAAGTAGCAACTTTGCTGTGGAACCAATTACTACACCACGATGACAACATCGACACGAAAGAAGAAGACGGGTGTGGTCACTAGTGGTATTTTGTCACGTAGTTAATTTATTTACCCACCAACAGCGGTGTGTCCTGTTATTGGTCGCCTTACGCCTACCTTTGTTTTATTACGGCTAATTACACAAATGTTTCATTTGCTCACGTTAAGTTGCATAAGCACCATGTTTTAAAGATTTTGTCATAGGTAAGTTTTAGTACATGTGTGAAGTGTATCTATCTGTACAAATCTGTGTACTAACATAGGGCCCCGATTCTGCTAAAGACAAACCACTGTAATACCACTGACACTCTAAAAAATGCCATTTCATTGTAGACTTTATTGTTATCAGGTTAAAGTCTAAAGTCAAATGATATTTTGTAGAGCGAATGAAAAAGTTCAATGAATTATTTTCATTTGATTTTAGACTTTAACTGTACATTACGGTAAAGTCTACAATTAAATAGCATTTTTAGAGTGTCAGTAGTATTACAGTGGTTGGCCTTTAGCAGAATCGAGGCCCAGGTCTATGTCCACGGCTTCACTCGCGCGGACGTCGGTTTTCGCGTTTTATGTATACTTATATCTCTGGTACTACTTAAACAATTGGGATCAAACATGCGTAAGATTTTAACTCTGACCAAGACCTTTCAAACAATACAACAGCATTAAACTAAGTACTTATTAGAAACCTTTTCAGTCGTTACGGGTAGTTGGAGCCCTCAAAAGTCCAACCAGTCTAACTTGGAACTTCGATATCGCCATTGGTTGTGGAGGTCAGATGGCAGTCGCTCCACGGAAAATATCGAAGTTCAGCCGCATCACAGTTAGACTGGAAAGCCGACCCCAACTGAGTTGGGAAAAGGTTCAGAAAATGATGAAACTTTTTTATAAACATAAAAAACTGCGACAGCAAACTTCTTTTCATCTAAATAAATATTACTATTCTTCTGTACCGCGGTAGCCTAGTGGTCTGGGTAATGGACTACTGAGACGAGGTCTCGGGTGCGATCCCAGGTTCACCATGGCACACACCATTGCCTTTCGAAGCTTTTCGAAGTTATGTGTGTATTTATCGCAGGTTTATAAGTGCCCGGTTAAAGACCAAGGGTTAGAAGTAGAGGAGGATTCCAGCCACCCCCATTTTGACCGGAATATCTCAAGATATAGTTTGCTCAGATAGAATGCTAGTTCACCATTGCGTATATAACATGGGATTTACCGAAGTTTGTGGGTGGGAAGCACATAGTTTGTGCCTTAGGTCTACGGTACATCCTTACACAATTCTTCCGATTGTTACTTAACTTTGACACACTCTTGGTGGGATAGGCTGGAAGGCGAACAAAGAGACATTTAGGTATGTCTCAATATTTACATACAAGTAGTCGGTAATGCATCATCCGTGTAAGTAACATAACTATGTGTGTACATTCCAACTAGCAAGGTAAAGTAAATAACTGTAGAATAATACTCCTTTTTTATAGTAAGACCGTCAATTGACTTTACCCCGCTAGATGGTAAGAAGCTTGGGTAAAGTCCAAAGGGTACGGGCCGGCATTTTAGTCACCATTCGTCCCAAAACGGCGGTCCCTACCTTGACGGCTTAAACAGTAATACATGAAATGCGCAGTAATGTAGGTATGAAAGAAGTTGATTTATTCGCCTATTCCTGGGGTTATATTATAGCGAAGGGAAAACTACCCGGTATAACTACCCGGTATCCGCTGGGATTCTCGCACGAAAAAAAAGAGCCTGTATTACAAGCAAACATAATATATTATCTGCAAAAATGAAACAGGTAAATATGAGGTAATTTTTTACTTTGAAAGGTCTTGGACAGACTTGAATCATACGCATGTGTGATCACAATCGGTTAAGCGGAACCGGATATATAATGAAAAACGCGATAACTGAATCCACGCGAGCGGAGCTGCGAGCATAAGCTAGTAGATAATATTTATGTTTATGCCGCATAGTTTGCTACGAAGTTATGACGTCATCACAAACGCTCTTCTATCATAATGTTATAACAAATTGCATATCGACAATAACAATTATGTCATCCGTAGTTAGTTAAAATTTATGAGACCTGTGAATCATACTTCTACGTAATACACAGTTCATTGAACTTTCCCATTGATGCAGCGCGTACGCTCTTGGCCGTCAAAGGAAATAGAAAGTATCATAACAATACGGGAAATAGCATGGACTGGCGAAAAATAAAATTGGTTCGCTCAAGGTGAACAACTGAGCTTTGAAAATGCTTCCCTAGAGTTGTGTTCTTTGGAAGCAGATCGTCAATTGTTTGTTTTACATGTGGAAGTTCTCATGGGTACTACTCTACTGGGTCTAGTGAGCTGAGTCGCCTGCTCTTAGCCTTGGCGGTTCAGGGGAATTCTATATATCGCCCGGACCCACTCCGCCGCCTCCTTTTCGATTATTAAGTACTTGTTCGCAGAAGGAGGCGAACTCGCGCTCTGGTACATCGCTGTGAGCAAGATTCTCAGTGAGAGGACTCCCACGCTGACGGCCGAGAGGGCTTATCTCGGCACTTCCCACGCCTGGCAATCAGCGAGCGTGTATAGCCCTGAATCCGCAGAACTGAAAAGATCTGGTATAAATTTGGTAGGTACATGTATAGATATTATAGACTGGAATAACACATAAGCTTGAAGGAATCGAATGCCACGCGGGGCAGGCCTCGGGCAACAGTTAGTTTTTAATACTTGTAAAGTTAATCGGACAAAACATTGCCCAATCTCAGGGCTCCACTATATCAGAAGACAGATTACACAAAAATTCATGAATTTAAGAAGGTAATCTTGTGCATAGGCGAATCAAAAGCCAAGGTTTATTACCTCATACTATCAAAATACTATGCATCGATGGTGAACATTGAACAACTTATGGGAAAAGCGGTGACACAATCTTGGTTATAAGTACCAATCCATCTTGGCTATAAGTACCAATCCATCTTGGCTATAAGTACCAATCAGTGTGAGATGTTAGTGTTTTGTTAACCTACCGGTTTCAGATGATTCTCGTAGATGCTAGCGAAAATATTGTTAATATGAAAAAGCTTTGGCAGAATCCTTCAAAATAGGTATTTCATTCATGAAGTCTTACAATTATTCTCACTAACACAATTGAAACAGTACAGTAGTAGAACCGCTTGTCCTACTCCTCACCGGAGCTACCAATTAAATGGGTATGTCGCAGTCGAACCTACCAAAACCGCACGTGTTTCAAGTGTGCCCTAAAAGACTATAATTTTCAAATAAAACATAACCATACGTATCTCAAGAGTATAGAATAGAATAGAATAGAATAGAAATACACTTTATTGTACACCAATAAAAAAAATACATAAATGGAAAACACATTAATATGTAGGTACAAAATATGGCAGCCTTATCGCTAAAAGCAATATCTTATAGGCAACCTTTGGATGGACATGTATACTAAATGAGCCATATCGTATACTGGTTACCCATAAGCAGGTACCTATGTTACGTACATATAAAAATATACCTACAAGTTAACGGTATTTTCAAAATAATTCAAAGAAATAAAATAATTTTGATAGTAGGTACCGACCTACCTTATTATTATTTCAAGAAATTTTGCCATTATCTACCTACTATGATAGTGTAGAAATTAAGTGTCTTGTAAATGTTAATATTACGACAGAAAATAGTTCAAAATCTCATGCTATCTCACTCTTGAGCATGACCACTATATGTGATAGAGAGAGCCACCACATGCGTTTGAAAGTAGGTACCTACTCCGAGTTATGCTAAAAAATCTTATTTCTTTAACTTCAAAATCGTTTCTCCATGTAATCTGTAAAAAAGATGCTTTCAAAAATTTACTTATTGTTTTATTTCATTTAGAAAAAAAATTGACTTCTATAAAATTATACTCATATGGGGGTAACTCAGGTTTCGAGGTCGAACGGGCACTAAATAAAAAGAGGTCGAACGGGGCAATTTTATAAAAGGGTCGAAACTTGGAGGTCGTAGTGCGGGCGTTGTAATTTAATATGTATTGATAGTTATGAGATGGATAGATAGAGTACCTACCTACTATAAAAGAATATATTCCAGTGTGATATTCATTATTCGTCATCACCGCGAAGTGTTTTCGATTTCTTTAAGTGATCAAATTTCACACAAGAATTAGTATGCACAGTGTGAAATATGTCACCGAATAATTTGAAACAGTTTGAAACATTTCAGCATTCAGGGTGCGAATATGGAAAGTACCTATGTATTCATAACTGCTCTACAATAATTGGGTATGCCTCCTTAATTTTAATAAGTTAATCAGCCAGCAACGCGTCGAAAGAATGCGCACGTTTTTCTGTATCTACTTCAATTATGTATAGTGAATGGATATACAAATATAGGCACCCAATAAGTTATAATAAACATATAATAGTTACTTTAGTCCTTTAGAAGCTGTTTCTGTAAGGTGGGTAAGGCAACGCGAAAGACAGAGAGGTCTTAAAAGACTAGTATGAAAGTCGAAAGTGCCATTTTTTAAAAAGGTAAGTAATTAAATCATCTCACAGGGTGCTAATTAATGATATGACAATGTTATCTCAAAATACTTAAGATAAATAATATCTATTATACACTAGATACATGAATTAAAATAAATAAGTAGGAATTCTACGACAATTTTTTTATTACACGGCGTCATTTAGAAGTAAACTAAGCAATAAATAATAATAAATAAATAACACAAGCTAGTGAAACTAAGCTTACTTTGGGTCTAGGGAGCGATGTGTAGAATGTCGTAGAGTATTTATTTATTATTATTTATTATTATTAATACTGGAAATATGGGTTTTATAATGCAGCATAATCTAGACCGTAGAATATATAAATCAATATCACAGTTTGTGGGGTTGTCTGCACGACAAAAAGACCTCTTAACAACTCACTTCTTAAGATTTCCCCGTTTTGCCTTCTTTTTTTTCTATTTTATATGAATAAAATAATGATAATTTTAAACCAAAGAATTTTTAATATTCGAGCAGTTTTGGCACTCTGCACTACATTTATATACTTACAAAAATACAACATAAATACCTATATATGCAAAATCTTAACGTGTATAGGTATTTAGGTATAGTAGGTATATATTTGAAATAATGACGGTATAGTGTGAAATAATGACGATACAACGCTTAGCGTGCTTCAAAAAATGCTATGCGTGCGAATAGACTGACGTATTATGTACATCGCCGGTATTCGACGGATGTTATGAAACAACACTGTAGAACGATTTTCCTATGTTCTTGATTGTTGCAATCAGTATTAAAGTAACTTAGAACTTGAATCTTACTTTCCAAAATTTAAACTAACTGATCGCGTCTCGCTCGCACGAGCGGTGATCGGTAATCATTTTTTGATCATATCTCTGATTATACTTGATTAATTGTAATCAAACATACAGACGATTTTAAGTCTAACCAAGACCTTTTTTATACAAAAAACCGCATCAAAATCTGTTCAATAGTTTTTGCGTCCATCGCGAACGCAGTAGATACCTAAAGAGTTACAAAAAAAAATATTTTTCTGAGAAAAAAATATTTTTCTGAGATAATAATATTTTTCAGAATCGTTTCTATAACGTAATTCAAGTATTTTTTAAATGTCTCCAATGTACATAGACACAGCTAATTTACAATTTTATAAGACTCATTCATTAATTGACTCACGTCGATTCTCGGTTGCACAGATACTTAGTAAAGATTAATAGTTTCGGATAGTTATCGATTGTACGAATGGTGGCATTGACAGTGAGAAGTACTTTCAATCTCGTTGATAGCGAGCAAAAGCTTTATTGCGGACCAGTGGCTGTGCGTTTTCATTACCCCACGGTAACTACGGCCTATGCCTAAATGAAATAAATATTTTTGTCGAAGTAATGAGTAGTCAAATTATTGTTATTTGCAATTGAAACCGTGTTGCGATAATTAACTGCTGAAGTGTATTATATCGACTTAAATATTTGTAATTAAACAATGGACACATCTAAGAATGATTTTACAGAAATATCTTTCAATTTCATTAATGTAGGTTGTTATTCATAATAATGATACAAAATACTTTTATTTTAAAATGCTTTGTACTACTAGTCGACAGGTTACCGTGTGATTATAAATTTTGATTGTGAGAATCGTCTTCGTCAGGTTGTATTTTTACAAGAAAAGGTAAATCATAAGACAAAAAAATTAATAGTTACAACTATGTAGCGATGATGTTCTGTACAAGCTTTTATTCAATTGTCATTCAAACTACTTAAACGTGTTCCTGAAATTTCAGCTCAATCGAATGCCAACAAATGGTTTGTAAATAACTCAAAAAGTAAAGTATCATCACCATCACAGATTATCTAATACCTAGTTGGTAATCAAGGCTAAAATCTGTGTTTCGGCTTTCGGCGCCACTTCTCATGGGAATTTCAACTTTAATAATTATAACCATTTTATAACTAAAATTCTTCCAAACCAAAGTACTTAATACAGGTTTTAACCTTGATTGCCAACGGATCCTAAGTAAATCATGTACATTTTGTGTTATAATTGTTAAGTATAGTTGTATACAAAGCACTATTTAAACAATTTTTTATAGAGTTCATTTTGACGTCCCGTACGTTACAGCCCAACGCAATATCGTATCAAAGTTTTGATGGTATAATGGAGAGAGGCGCTGATAGCGAACTCGTAACAAGAAGACGTTCAGTCGCCGTTCAACTCGCTAACAGTACACAGGGAGCCGGTAGAGATCCAGGCCTTTATTGTTATTTGGAGTTTCTTTCTTTTTTAGTTATTTTTTGAGTGAAAAGTGAGAGTAAAACGGATTATAGGATTTTAACTCTAGCTGGGAGAAAAGGTGCGTACACGTACATAAGCGTTTCATTTTTTTTTAGTTTTTTCTATCCTACAGGACTAGGATAAAGTATTCCAAAGTATGGGGTTAGGTAGAGTAATTTGAAGGCATTAATTTTTTTCTTTTTTTTTGGTACCTATTGTTTAAAATGACCTAAATATCGACATAATATTATTTTTGAATATTTTAACAATTTTAATTATTGTTTAATAATTGTTATACATTTCATTTAGCTTAATCATATTTTATTTTGATGATGGTTGACACTTTGAAATCTTTTTTCATATTTTTTAAATTTTTACTACTTAACTACAATAAATAAATAACGAATGTTTCAAATCCCTGAAAAGGCTGGACCGATTTTGATGAAATAATGACATTACTCTTATAAGGCGTAATTATGCTAGGATTGATTTTGAGTTTCTCACGCGTAACCGGGACGGTCCGCTAAAACCAGACGAATAGGATTGTTTCAAGATACTCCTAATGTAACTCGGGGATGAACAAAAAATTCAGTGCAAATAAGTAAGCGAGAAAGCCGTGTGTGTATATTTATATGTGTTAGCGTGGGAAATTATATCTATATACTATACCGATACGTAGAAACACCCAGACCAATGCGAATATACATATTTACCTACACTGAGTGGGAATCAAACCCGCAACCTTCGACTAAGTAGTCGAACGCTCTACATGATGGTGAGTAGAAGCTATACGTAATACCTGAACCAAATTGTGGGAAAAGCGTGGACCAGCAGGTATAGGTACTACGTCTTATTTTACTATTAAGATATTTGGTTATTAAGCCTATCCTGGATTCTTTATCTCATAAATTGTTGATAAAAGCTATACTAACAATAAATCTAAACAAATTTATTTGAACGGACTAATCTCTTGAACTGCTTGTCCGATTAAAAAAATATTTCAACTTTTGACAGCCTATTTCTTGGAAAGAGTATAATAATGTCATGATGATATTATCACATACTCGTACTAAGTTGCAGGCAAGGAGTTTTACAAATAGTTTTTTCTCCTTGTCTCTGCCCACCCCATTGAGAAAGAATCATGACTGTAGGTACGTAAAGAACATTAACGTCAGAGCTGTAATTTGTTTTACCGCTGTAACAATTTATAAACGCAAGTGCTATATGAAAAATTACGAAATAGTAGGTAATTGAAAAAAATGTTCCTAGGTATTTAATTAAAAAACACAATAAATGTAAAATAATTATTGAAAAAGATATTTACGTAATAGATAGGTGTTAGAGAAAACATAAGCAATAAACATTAGATTGTTAAAAATTATGTAACTTTTTAACATTATTGATTTTATTAATGAATGGGTCTGCTGTGGCTGTGATGAGCATGATGATTGATGGGTATAAAACTTATAACGTTATGGTTTGTTGTTTCACATGTTACTTCAAGTATAAATACCTTAAACTTACTTGGAGTAACGAAGTTTTAATCTATATCGATTTAACATTGAAATCTTTGTGCAAGCATCAACTATAATTATTATGCATAGTTGATGTTTGCACAAAGATTTTTAAGAACTTAAATAAACCTTCGTACCTACCTAATTTATAAAAAAAATCTATCCAGGTGAACATTCACCGAGGTAGAAATAGATTGCACTAAATCTCTTCATTTTCAATCTCCTTTGTACTTAAATGTCTATTCACTATCATGAAACTTATATCTACTTTAAAAACTTCGGACTGGCCGAAACAAGAATGGAAGACGTGAGATTTACGTACCTACCACGAAATTCCTTCAGTTTTCTCTCGGTAGGGTTTAGATCGAAAGAGGTAGCACGCACGATTGCAATTTAAATACACTTCATGGTACCAATTGTATAGGGGCATTTAAGCTTTTAAAAAATAATAACCTCAAGGTAGTACCCCAAATTACTAGTATGGCGGTAAACACCTCTTATGTTAGGCGTGGGTTT
The DNA here is from genome assembly GCA_963576445.1 of Lithosia quadra. Lineage (NCBI taxonomy): Eukaryota > Metazoa > Arthropoda > Insecta > Lepidoptera > Erebidae > Lithosia > Lithosia quadra. The sequence goes on from OY754892.1 coordinate 6,220,238, forward strand.
GTCAGTAGTGTAATAACGAGGATTTAAACCAACCTCTCGATCGTCAGGCCGACTCCGTAACCAGAAGCTACTTAACACTAGCTTACTGCAGTATATTAAAGACATCCAATCTAAAGACAGATAAACTTAAGTAGGTATAGGTCTCACAAAAATATCTATAAAATATTTAAGTGTAAACATAATACATTCAGTAATTATATCCTGAGAATCTACCTACCTATTGATTGTCTATTACACAAAAGGCTAACAAAGTCGTTTGAGGACATTAACCAAGTTCTCACTCCCATGCGAAAACATACAGTATACAATACAAATAGCATATTTCTCTCCATGTGGAAACCGCCGTGCACCACGTTGCCTAGCACGAATAAGTGACTATGTCGGCATCAAATCGATTGAGACCATGCCATGTTATTAGTTTATCAGTTTATTTTAGCAATAAAATTTACATTATATCTATTTGTTGGAATTACATCTTAATATTAAATAATTTATTTGCTAAGATTATGGGGTTTCCTACATATCTCATGCAAAGAACTAGAAGTATGAGCGAATATTGCATGTAAACTTTTAAGTGATTGTCACAAGTTGACCACGAAATTTTTTTCGAACCGTAAGCATAACATATTCGTAATGGGAGACTGGAGACAGTAGATATAACTATATTAAAATCGTACCGTTAATCGGTGTTTGAACAATGAATTTTGTTTGCACATCAATAATATCCAATATTATTTACCGGATTGCGAAGTAGCATAGAAATAATTAATGTATTCGGAACAAGTAACTATACATCATTGGTTACGCAGATAATATATGTGCCCAGAAAAAACAAACCATTTCTCTGATATAAACGTCCTAGCCTAAAACATATCCAGTAACATATCATATTCCTCAAACGTACAAGTGAACATTGCATCCAGGACTGTAAAAGCGCCAATTAAGCGAAAACTTATGCAACGACTGCCATGAGACCAATTAGGCACTGCTTAATTACTAATTAAACAAATAAATTGACATGTGTTGGCTACAGACTAACAACACTCAAAGCGATAATGGAGGTCGGTGAGGCAACAAAAGCACTTGTATACATTGCACGTATTGTGAAATTTAAAAAAACCACTATCTTTATCCCAAGTTCTATCCGCAAAATAGATCTCGTTGTCTCAACCTAGTTCTTGTTGTGTGCTATTCCAGACAATATTTCTTGCCTACTTTACTCTTGATCTATACAGCCGTTCTGGTGTGATAGATTGATGAAACTTTCCCATTGATAAATCATTATCTTCATCATCTATCTACCTGCCTTTGTCCCAAAGGCTCGGGCAATAATGTCATACACTACCAAGAATTATTGTCAGATGTCATCTTCTCAATTACTTCTTTTTGCCTCTTTCACGCATTTTATCCATCCTAGGCCTACCTCTGCACTCAAAGCCCTCCTAATATTCATACTTTGAACTTTTCTAATAACATTGTATTCATAATCATCCCATAACATGTCCATACCATGACAGTCGTGTATAATTATTATTATCAACGCAATAGTCCGTTTACTATTTTTCTGAACTGTCAAAATCTGAATTTTCATTAAGTTTTTGACGGTCATAGTAATTTTACAATGTAAATTGTAAAATTGCGTTTGTTGCTCGCTGTACTTATTTCTATTTCTAGTCGGGTTATTTGATGGGTCACGGGTTTATTGTTTGTTTATTTGTGACAATACGAAAAATTGTAATGTAATTCAATAAAAAAAAATCAAAGAAATTAAAAATATTCTGGTTCTATATTTGTATGTTTATTAATAATAATATATAATGTATTGTATGTTGTATTTTAATGCAGGTGTTATAAAGTTAATAAGTCTCTTTTTTCTTAGAAATGAGCCTTTAGAATCGTTAATGTGACATAACCTAAGAGTTCGATAAACTCACTTGTGAAACCATGTAGTTAGGTATATTTTCTTTCGATAACTTAAACTATGTGTTTTGCTCAAGTTATGACACAAAGATTATACAGAACTACAACTTAGATATGCTAGTTAAACACCGGTTTGAAATTAAGTAAAAGTTTTTAATTAAAGTGAACCTTTAGTGATGGTATATTTCTCGTAACATAGCTATGAACTTTTATGTCATGTTTATATAACGAAATTATAGTACTGCTTCAAGAAAGCACGTGTATAATCAAATCATATTGCTCGTATTTGAGTTATTGTAATGTTAAGTATGTGATTAGAGAACGGTAATGGTTTATAGTAGAGACGTGGTAATAATAGTTTGCTTAGTCCATTTGAATTATATTTTTGAATTGATTTATTTGCAATATTTAGTATTAAGAATATCAGAACCAGTAATCTAGTAACGTAACTGCAAGTCTCAAGGAGAATTCTAGTCTCGAATCTATAAAAATCTGATATTTAAGACTTAATCCAACAGTTATGTAAATATCAACCTCGTAGTCTATGGCCTGTGTCTATGGCCAAGGTTTAGGTTTCAAAAATGCATTTTGTTATTAAGAAATAATTTAAAACATGACAAACGATGCATAATTTAATTGATTTGACCGTTACTTATAACATATACCTAATATTTGAGAAAATTGTTTCTTAGATATATTTTTCAATCCAAAGTAAGCAGACTTTATTTGGTTTGTGTTGCGGGTCCATATTCCTGCATATAAATATTTGCTCTGGGTGGGAATCGAACCTGCGACTTTTGACGCAGCAGTCGAACGCTTTACCGCTACGCCATAAACGTGGAAAAAAAATCAAATCAGATCATTGCAAATTAATTATTGTTGTTTGATTTTCAGTTTGGTTTTTACTGTTAGTCCATACATGTATAGGAATATATCTTTATCACAATACGGATACCATTTTTTTTAAATATGTCAGCTATTATTTCAATCCGCGTGGATGTCGGTTTTCGCGTTTTTTACTGTATCTCCGGTTCTACTTAACCGATTGTGATCAAACATATACCTACCTACGTAAGATTTCAAGCCTGACCAAGATCTATATAAAAAACCACAAAAATCCGTTCTGTAGTTTTTGCGTCCATCGAGCACAAACAGACAAGAATTCCAAAAAAAAAAATTGTGTTCAGAATCTTTCATATAACATAATAAGTTTTTTTTTTATATCTCCAATATACAGAAACAGCTACTTTTTAATTTTATAATGCTGTTAGCTACTTAATATTATAAAGCCGGAACCATGTAGGAGCGTGTTAATGTTCTTTTCGATCATTAACACGCTCCTGGCATATCGTTCTGGCGTTGAAGTAAACTTTCATTTCCTACTGCTTACCCTTGAAGACTTTAAGGGACTATTCATTTAGTACAGTCAGCGGCGAAAATAGCTGGACACTAACAAATTTATAAAATTTACATTGGAATACTTAAGTATTCCATTGATCTGTGGTTATTTTTGTAACTCATAGTAGACTTAATAAATTTCATGTGAAAATGGTTTATAAAGTTGAATATGCTAAATCACTTTTATCGTTGACCTACCTGCCTATTTGTAATTTTGTATGCCTTTTCTTTGTTTACCATAGGATCAATTCAAAAGTTTATATAGTTGAATATGTTGCGGATAAAAATATAAATGAATGAGTACCGAATAAGGTAATAGATTTTCAACATTTTTCATAACAAAAGTAACTGCCTGCATAATAAAATCACTTCCTATCATTAGCAATTTCCAATTGTACCTAAGTATATTTAGTGAGAGGTCGTTAAGAGCTTCTTAAATCATAGACATTATGCAATACCAGAATAACAAATATTTTTCTTCATATATTATTTACTGGCGTCCGATTCAGTTACATCAGGTTTTCAAAACGCGAGATTTCAATTGGATTAGAACGAAAAATTAAAAAAGGAAACCTTATTATTTGGTTATGAATTTTGAAAGATGAAGAAGCTAAAGCAGCAAGTGGAAAGATGTTGTCTCTGCCTACCCCAATAGACATGAACACTGTATCTAACGAAAAAGCAAGGCAATTGTTAACATCTGTGTCGAGAAATGCAGCTCACACATTTCACTGATAGCCAAGCTCGCATTTTTTTAACCGACTCGTCCAAAAAGTGGAGGTATTCAATTCGTTTTGGTTTTTTTGTGTATGTATACCGATTTCTCCGAGGTCTATGGGCCGACATGCGTGATTCTTTTTTTAATCGATATGGAATACTTTCGAAAATGTTTATATATTTTTTTTATCTTTGGGCAATTGTTGTAAAGGGTTTTTTAGAGTCGTTACAAGCTGGAAATTAAAGCGATCAGTTTTTTTGTCCTAAATATATTTTTTTTCACATTATTATGTCATACTCATAGTAATAAACTTAGGTATTCAATAGGCTAGTATAATAACGAAACCTTTAAAAGACACATCGAAAAATTAATGATACGTATAAGTAGATACTAGTAATCACCCGTAGCTTCGCCCGCGTGGAATTCTAATCCCGTTCCCGCTACACATTGGAACAAGCCTTTGTGTTATTCCAGACTATAATCTATCACAGTACCAAATTATAGCCAGATCCGTTCACTCTTTAGAGCTTCATTAAGTAACAAACATCCAAACATCTTCACAGATTGTCGCATTTATAATAGTCTAAGGATATAGCCATAAAAACATAATAATACAAAAACGATAAAAGCTTAACAGAATGTCGAGGTGAAATGTTACACTTTGGTCAAACCTTGAACTCACAATAATGTCAGAATACTTTACTTCCGACTCCGACCATATTACAATTTGTGGAAAGTACAGTCGCAATGTACCTACTACAGATTGTAAGTCAGCCTTAAGAAATGAACAATGGCAAATGTATGCAAAGAATACATAATGGGAAAAGGGTTTGCCACCTATAAGTAGTATCACATGTAGCTACTGAATAACCGTTTATTTTAAGAAAAAACATCTAGCAAATATTTTACCACTCTGGCATTCAAAACTGATCATTATGCTACTAATAATGTAATTAAGTATGAAAATTTATGAAAATGTTTGTATATTTGGATGTTTGTTACTTAATCACGTACAAACAGCTGAATGGATCTGGATGAAATTTGGCACATAGGTACATTAGGAAATCAGAGAAATATAATAAAAATGTAAAATATAGTACTCAGTACTCACTCTAATAAAAATATGCATACAGTTACATATTTATATGCATACCTAGAGGTCGAATGAAGCTGCTTAAAATGAAAAATCAGTAAGCAACCCGTGGCTGAGTGGTTCTAGCATGAGGTTTATGGAAATGCAAAAGTTGACGGTTCGAATCCTACGATCTTGCAATAACACTTTTTGCAGTGAGCAAATAGGCAATAGTATATTGCCTATCCTGCGATGGGATGTGACTAAAGCGATCGGGTGGACATAGTGAGGGTTAGTGGGTATGCCCTTTAGGGAGTGTCCCACATAGGTCTACGGGTTTTCTCCAAACTCGAAGGCAACATGCATAAGCACGCATTCCTCACTTAAAAAAATATTAAAAATCAGCAGCACATCAAGTTGATACCATATTCGCATTATATTTAAAATGATTGATTGATCGATGATTGATTGACTGAAAGGTCATCGCAACTTGTTTATTGTTTTTTTAATGCCTAATTTATATTAAAATTATATGACTTTGAATATGCGACTTGTCTTGTATCGTGTAGCGATAGCGTGTTCAATAGCATCAGAGGTTGCGGGTTCGATTTTCGCTATGGATTACTGCTTATTTTTAAATCAACAGTAATCCATATCAATTACGACATGAGATAATAAAGTAGGCGATATTAGTAAATTGTCAAAATGTTATACAGGATGAATTTTTGAGAAGGGCTTGGATGACCAAATCCGAAACTATAAGGAATAGCGAAAAATGCTCAAAGGAGTCACGAGCCCGAATTTCATGAACCTTAAAACCTCATCATTAGATTTTTGAAAAACCAACAATTTTAGCTGGGAAACCTTATAGTTACGGATTTGGCCATCTAATCTCTTTTGAAAAATTCACTCTGTATATTATTATGTCATGATTTTATAGTGCTGGGTTACTGAGGTTTGTAATTTTATATTTGTTTCAGATCTTAATTACGGCAGAAAATGAAGAGTCGTGTGAGCGTGGTGAAATGGCCGTTACAAAGTATTAACTCTATTCGATCCCTATCTACCACAGCGCGATGTTATCAAGCGTCCGACGGTGGATTGGAAATCGGTATGTTACCGTTAGTAAAGTCATTTTATTTAGTTACTTGTTTAGATTACTTGTTCTATCTATATAGTAGATCTAGATTACGGGGTAATCTTTAATGTTACCTGGCTTAACATGCTTACCTATAATAATAAACCCAAAGAGTTACATGGGAGCATGAAACTTTAATAGTGCTTTAAAGTGTCAGAATTCTTATGAGTGTAGTACCTACTAACTATACTTGTGCGTTTTATGGCTTGGAAGTTTTAATCTCAGTCAATTCTTTATAACTAGACCTCCAGTACGAAAAGTTTACGTGAAAAAAAAAACAATTTTCGAGCATCAATGGGTCTCTTACCAACTTTTACAGAAGCTGGGACCTGGGACTGATTATTTTGAAGTGCGCTATGACCATTACTTCACTTGAGTAGATGTTGGTAACATCTTAATTTCATCTTATATTATAGGCCAAGGACATTTCAAAGTTTTTCAAATAACATCGTAAATCATATCACTGTCATATGAGGTTGTAATTGCAATTCAACAAAAAATAAAATTAAATGAGTTAAATTTCATAATTACACCGGTACTTAACTCTTATCTTTTTAGATGGTAAGATTTTTTGCTCGTCTATTTCAGTCTATCATGATGTATTATGTATGATGCAAGCGTTTGCGGTTTAAAAGCGTAGAATTATATGGTGTAACATAAATTAGAACGTAACTCAAAGAGTAGGTATTAGATTAACAATGTTAGATTCATATTAGGTGTGAACAAAAGTAAATTGAATGGAATTAATATCAAAATGAGAAAAACTTACGCAAGCCTGGTCTTGCAAGGAATGTATGTAATATAACAGGCCAGACAGTAAGCAGTACTTTTAAAATATGTCGAACGTGACGGTACATCATCAGATAGGCAGACACACACGTAGAAAATATCGCTATGGACACGAAATTTTGGTATTTTTGACAGATATGCCATTCATAAGTTGAAAGCAAGAACATTAGAAATTTTTGGTTATATTATCCTTGGTTGAAAGTGAAGGCCAGTGTACCAGTGGTCCTAACTTCAAGCCCTATGGAACACCGCACGATTTAATTCTAAAACTCAGAATATGACTTTGTACAGCGGTTTCCCAGTTACCTATATTCAAAGTTTTAACTTTGGAGCTTGAAGTCCGCTTCATGTTTTTGATAAGTGTGTTCGTTTTACCCCCTAAAACGAACAACTACCATCTGACCTCCCAATCCTGGGCGGAAAGCCTGCGCCAGAGTCTCGTCTGTTGTTTAGCAAGCACACCGAATAGGACAGGTGGATTTGGGCCTCGAGCCCTCACTAACTGTCCAACAGTCACAACGGTAACTGTGTAAAGGTCCAACTCAGAATACCGAGTGTGAAATCATAAATATTTTTATGTTGCAGGTTCGAAACCAGTGGCAATATGTCCAGCTCAGGGTTCTCGCTCAAGGTCAACCCATGCGGCCTTAGATTCTTCCCTGTTCGACATATCTCCGTCTGTCAGATCATGGGATGAGGTGCCAGGTCCCAAGCCTTTACCGCTGTTGGGGAATACTTGGCGATTTACACCATATATCGGTGAGTTTATCTTTTTTCCTTCTAAAGTAGAGAGTGACTTAAGACTACAGGTTAAGTAAGTATTTAGACTGTAAGGTGATAATCACTTTCACTGGTGGTAGAAATTTGATTCCACAAAGTTGTCACAAAATTTGGCCCTCCATAGTAATCCAATCTCGGTTGGATTGTGTTCAGGGGTCAGCAAGTGCATAGCCGGGTAGGGGGGAATGTGGCCGCAGCACTAGTGGGACCGGTGGGTGTCACGCGGTGCTGCGACGACAATCCTCTTTTTATGAGGCCGCTAAGCTGAGTGCCATCATTGTAAACATGGCACATGTATGTAATGGTGATACCCTTTCCTGAGACTTTACCTTCAGCTTACCATCAGGCGAGGTGAAGTTGAATTGACGTGTCCTATATATTAAACAAATGATTAAACGAAACTAATTTTGTTGAAGTACATAACATTCTACTGGAAATAATGAATGAATACATTACTTTGAATTAAAACTAGTTAGGTATAACCACGGAATAAAGAATACCTACTAGGTATAACGCATTCTATCGACACAGAGATTTTGAATTCAGTGTAAATTTTTAATTGACTAAATATTTTTAAATAATTAATTTCATTAAATAGTTTTATTTCCATGTGTGATATTTGCATAAACATTTGACAAACCATGAATACATAACTTTTATAACCTGTACCAAACTAAAGAAAGTATGCAACTTTGGATACCTTATTCGTTTACACAATGAGCAATCAATAATTAAATTAAAGAAATTTGGTCACTTTTTTTTCAATTACGTAACCTACCTGTACATGTAGTAAAAGATTCATATTCTAAATTGCGATGATCTATCAGTTTTTAGCATAAATCCAATCTAACTCTACGTAACTAATGTAAGTTTTGAAATATAACTTATTTAAATTGATGATCTGCTACGAAAAATACGTATTATACGTTTAGATGGTATCGACCGTTTCAAATATTAACAGGATTTGTAATTCATCTTTCCTCCAAAACGGTACAATACAGTTATAATACATACATGTTTAGATAATAATATTTCCATATAACTAATAGATTATATTGATTAATTAACTTTATCTCTGATTAGAATAAGTTTAACACCAATTTTGACTTTGATTTTACTTGATCACCTTAGGTCGAACTTGAAAAGTATTATCAACAAGCCTTCCGCGTTGCCTGCTCACTTTGAATGCGATTCGAAAAGTACCTATGTCCATTTTTAACCTTGCCACAATACTTTATCAAAGTCGTAACGAACGATATTAAAATTTCTTCTCAGCATAATAACTAATTGTAATACATTTATTTTTTGATAATCTTATGACATATATTTTCTTATTAAATTTTACATAAAATAATGTAAAAATCCAAAAAATCAGGGTAAAATTTTTATAACTTCTACTTTGCCCCGAAAAGTCAAGAGTTTTCGAATTACTTCTATAGTATAATAGATACTTAATTTTTTTTGTCATTTTGTGTATGTGCTGTGATAGCTAACAGAAAGAAACCTTATGTTCAAATCTCGTGCTTTGGAGCCCGGGGTCCACACTTTACTCTTTCTCTTGATTTGGTTAAACTTGTTTTTTTACAAGAGTAATCGTCGTCTCAACCTCAACTTCGCCATAAAAGCCTGCGCCAAAACCTTGTCGGTCAATTAGCAGGTGCGGTTGACCTAGTATCCGAGTCCCATACTACCAAACTATGGTTTGGAATTCACGGGTCCTGGATACTGGGAGTACCTACTTTTGTTTTACCCTAACACTTCCTATGTAAGTATAACCGCTTACAATCAACTTTTCTTCAATTTTGATGCGGCTTTCAATACAGATCAACTTTCAATGTGACTTTCTGAGTCTGAGACGAGGTCTCGGGTTCGATCCCAGGTTCACCATGGCACACACCAATGACTTTTCGATGCTTTTCGAAGTTTTGTGTATATTTATCGCAGGTTTATTAGTGCCCGGTTAATGGCAATAGGCTCGTCACCTATTACATTGGGACCTAAACATAAACTGGCGAAATGTGTGTGCTAGCACCTCTGCCTACCCCTTCGGGGATATAAGCGTGAGTTTATGTTATGTTATGTTATGTTAAATCACTCCTGTTGATCCTTTTTTGTTTCTAACGTGTGGGAACTCCCAACAGGTACCACCTCACTACGACTAGTGAAGTAGTTATGTTAAGATCGAACCGTCGAACTACTGTTGATTCTAGTTTACAAGAGTTACAATAACTTTTTCTTCCGATATAACTTTTTCAGGAGACCAATATACGCCAAAATTTATATTTATACATCTTCCTCTCCTTTCTGAAGGCTATTTGAAGACAAGGTCGTATCATCTAATGCATCTGGCTTGAATCTAACCTTTACAGCAGTTTATAATCGTTTAATAAACCTTGCGGTTACTACTATTCTGTCGGTATTGCATTATTTCAAAAGGCTGTTGTTCTCTAATCATCTTGTAAGTTTTATAATGAGGTAACGATTGACGTTAAGAGGATTGTTATGATCATTATGTCGATGATGTTATTCATTGAAGATGAAGATTTACATATTACAATTTCAATTGATCAATCTGGTTATATTGTTGCTAGCTGTATCTGCGACTTCGTTCGTTTTCGCAACTTCGCATTCAATTTATTACGTGGAATCAAAATTCTTTCTCCAAAATTAAAGTAGTCTAAGTTACTCGTTTTTACATCAGCTATCTACCAGTGAAAGTCCTGTCATAAAATTGGACCAGTCATTCCAGATATTAGCCAAAAAAACAGATAAACAAAAATTTTAAAATTCTAAAAAGAATTATTTTGGTATAAATATGTACCGTGTATATAGCCAAGTGTATTTAGTAAAAACAGATTATTTTAATATTACAAACAGACACTCCAATTTTATTTGTAGATATGTATAGATTGTGAATACTAAGGACACAATCATTGAGAAATGTGAACCAAAATAACTAGTATTACCGTTCATCCCTCCAGTTAAGCTAAATTGCTTGTGTTAGGCGTGGATTGACGTCAGTAGTGTAATGGCCACGATACCTCAAAAATCTTAAAAACACGAAGAAGTAGGTTTACTTACCATGTTTCGGCAACTGATTTTCAAAAGCATTGTTTTAAATTCTCCATATATAACGGTGTGTACAGTCTCATGCTTAATTTATATTCGTTCGATGTACATACTCTGAAATATATTGCACTAGTACGGTCACAATAAAAGAAACGATTTACATAATTGTGTAGTGAACATCACAGAACAGGGAAAAGACAATTGAATATCATCAAAGTGAAAATATAAAGATATCTTATGCCACAACAAATTCAAACCGTTTTTTCACTAGGCTCTGACGTCTCCGGGGTGCGAGGGAAATGCTCTATGGGCCGCCTTAGGTACGCCCTGGCGTCAGGAGACTCTAGATGGCGTGCGGTTTTAGTCGACCGTGTAGTCCGGTGTAGTCCGACATAACCAGCCCCGCTGATATATTCCATGATATACTAAAATGTACCACGGCGTAACCTGTGTAACCTGGTCGAAACGTCAGGCATTCCAAAGGTATGTATATCCATAGGTAATTCCCGTTAACATTTTAGTCTTAGATTTTGTTAGCTGTATATTTCTCGGTTCCTCGTAGGTACTAGGGAGTCCGTTTTCACACAAAAAAATTCTTAACAAAAACTCTCAATATACTCGTAACAGTGACCCATGCAAAATCAGCAATCACATTGAACACCTACGCTTTAGCACAAATCTGTGTTATTAGCATGTATATCTTGTAGATTGTATTTAAACATTTCAACACAAATTATGTTTGTTCAGAAATAAATTGAATTGAATTGAATTAGACTAACAATGCCCATCCCGTGTAAACATTTTTAATGAGGGTAGTTATTAACATTGCCGTTTGCTATGTGCACTGACCTGAATAAGTACTTATTTCAGGTCAGTGGCTATGTGTATTAGATATCGACAGTTGAAAAACAAAAGTGTGTAGGTAAGTGACAATGGTACCTATACATTCTTATAACATCGTTTGGAATTTTTTTAAAAGTTTATGTTGCTTCCACCTTTTTACCTTCTGATGAGCTAAACACAAAGTACATATTAGATTACACATAATCGATAAGCATTGCTACGAAATTAACATAATTAACACAGCCAAACAAATGCTTAAAACATAACAACCTTTTCAAAACCTGACCTTATGAAGACTATGGGTCAGCTTTGGCCGTGAACTCTCTACAACTTTGCGTCATTGAATAATTTATATAGCAGTCTACGACAGGTTACGTAGCTACTTGAACGATTTTATCAATAAATTTTGATACAAAAAAAGCAAGAAAAAGGCAAAAAAGAAAGTGGTAAATAAAGCCAGAAAGAAAGCAAGAAAGAAAGCAAGAAAGAAAGCAAGAAAGAAAGCAAGAAAGAAAGCAAGAAAGAAAGCAAGAAAGAAAGCAAGAAAGAAAGCAAGAAAAAAACCATGAAAGGAAGCAGAAAGAAAACAAGAAAAAAAGAAAGAAAGATACAAAATAAGAAACTATGTAAGTACCCAAATTTTCGCAATATAGTCCATTAAAAAGTTTGTCTGGAAGAGACCGCAGCCAGCGCTCATTGTACATAACTTCCAGATTATTATTCTTGCTTTAAGCTTGTGTTTGTGGTACAATAAAGAATATTTAACTTATCTTATCTTAAAGAAATCGAGAATGCAAGAAAGAAAGAAAGCAAGTACCTAATATATTTGTTGTCATATGTATTGTGGGCCTTTCATTTGTAATTTGTGATAAATGTTATAAAACTACCCTCTACTAATATAGATACTACTAATATATAATACTAATTGTTGCCAACAGTGAACAACAAACTTACATATCTACGGTATCTATCTACATAAAAATGCGCCATAATCTTCATGTTAGACGATTATGATGCAAGATGCAAGCGATAGCGGACGGGACAATTTTCATTAATTACGCTATAATAAAGCACTCGAGCCATTGTTTTTTTTCGTAACGGTTCGTAACAATGCCGACGGCATACCAATTTTATTTAATACCCTGCCTCGGTTACGAAAATCGTCATTTAGGCCAAGGTCGCCATTTTGAATTACTATGCATGTCAACGTGGTTTTATGAGTATGTCGCACGGTAATAAACAGCTGTTAATTAAATATAAATAAAGGAGTATCGATATCACAAACTATTAAATTAATAGGTTAATATTCATTTTGTCTAGGTACAGCTAGTTTTAGTAGTTTTCGAATACAGAAGTACAAAATATACAAGTTGCATATACCGGGTGCAAAACTGTACTTTCGTATTATGAAGAAAGGGTACATAAATTTTGAAAAATAAAATGGATGTTCGTCCATATTTATTTTTATTCAGAATAAGGGAAAAAGGTAGGTACATCTACTCATTACAAGCTTTTATTTAGTTTCACCTGTCCCGTTGTCTGTAATCAAATCTTGCAAGCCATTTTTCAACCACTTCTGGTTATCCGATTGAGCTGAAATTTGGCATACTTATGTAAGTCCCATGACAATTCTATATTGTCAATAATACAAGCTTGTTATTAGTTTTTTTTAAACCAGCAGCTTGTTTTTTGTTATATTGTTAAAATTAATCACTACAATATATGGAAAAAATATACTAAGCCCGAAAGAGTAATTTACTGTTTGACCTTCCCTTTGAACCTAGAGAGAGAAACGAAAGCCAAAGCCTAATTAATCAGCAAAGACATTTCGTTAACTGTCCACGCATAGTAATGCAAAAAAAAAATACCAAGTTGGACACTATAAATATCGTTTACTTATGACTACCTAGTTAGTCCCTGTTACTCGCCTGCAGCTATTAATTACTGGATATTACACGCAATCTGTTTCCTTCTTTATGCAATTCTGCAATTTTTACGCTCGGTGGTGCATAAGGTGACAACCGGTTATTTACATACTCGTTACTACATTGTTCCTTGTGAAATCACCTATATTTTATGTAACTGGGGTATACGTACTCCACCGAAAGGTAGGGTACGTATACCCCGCTAACCTCACCTGCAAGTTGTTACACCTTCTGATTGACGGACGAGACTCTGGCGTAGGCCTTCCTCTCTTGAAGAGGGGGAGGGTTTGTCACTTCCGTAAAAGTCAAGATGAACAAAAGCAAATGAAAAGAAAGAAGGAGGGCTTCCTCTGCCTTCTTCGAAGGGAGCAATGAATGTAGGTAACCATGACTTCTTCAATGCAGATATGTGACCAATTATATCATCAAATCTCTCAGGTTGTAACAAATATCTTTCGAGTCTTTTCCCAACTCTGTTTTTTTTTATCTTATATTTTTAGTTAGGATCGGATTTCCCGTCAAGCGACTGCCATCTGACCTCCACAACCCATTGCTGATATCGAAGTTCTGTAATTAGAACAGTTTTTGACTTTTTCTGGGACCGACAGCTTAACGTGCTCTCCGAGGCACGGATAAACTCAGACCAATGCAAATATATATATTCATGCATACAAATATTTGCACTGAACGGAAATGTAATCCGGAACCTCCAACGTAGCAGTTGAATGCTCTACCGCTACACCACGGAGGTCTGCTTGTATATAACAATATATCACTTTTATGCCGATGTAATACTAAGAGCAAAACGTCCTCTTTGATAGTATGACCAGAAAGCAATACACCATGGAAGCAAAACTTCTACAATCGAAATATTACTGTATTCAGAAAGCATACTGTCAAGTTTGCAGTCGATTCTCTAGCTATTCTACACAAGCACATTAAAAACTAGAAATATAGGGATGGTTTAGGTTGTTAGAAAGTATTCGGTAGAGGAAAATACACAACATGTCTAACCAGGGTTTCTAGACAAGTCAGAAATCTAGTTATAGGTAGGTACATATCTAGGTCTATAGCTGTCTGGGTAGTTTTTTGAAACCGTACTTACATTGTTAACATATAAGCTCATAATTTTACCTTGTAAATATTTTTATTACTGCATCGAATGAATGATAATTGGATTATTATCAAGAGATATATCGTTTTTGCACTTGGCTTCTAACGTCTTTTTATTGGAGGCGAGTCCTCGTAACACGGCATGACTAATTCAGATGTCGTGTGATAAATATTTCAATTAAAAGGCCCGTAAGATATTTCCCTCGCACTACGGCTGAAAAAGGGAGGGAAGGGGGGAAAGGTCTGTACGTATATGTAACGTTATCAGTGAGTATAATGATTTTTCACGTAACTTGCTATTGATTAGAAATCTTTGGCATTACCTATGAGTACAGATTTGTAGAGTCAGCGATATTATCTACTATATAAAAATGAGTCGGGTTTTCGTCGGGTCGGGACGTTATAACTCCAGAACGCACGAACCGATTTCCAAAGTTTTGCATTCGTTGGAAAGGTCTCGGGCTCCGTGAGGTTTATGGCAAAACAACCATGCGGGTGGAGCCGCGGGCAACAGCTAGTATGGTATAATTTGCAGTAGTTCGAACTTGACTACCAACCGGACTACTGCTAGCGGTCAGCTTAGTTTTTTTTGTTATGAGTCAGGAACTTTTATTGCTGACTGTAAGTACCTACTTGCAGTAATGTAAGATTATAACATAATGGTTTAATCGTGACCAAGACGTGTGAAAATCTGATGAAATATACTAAGGTATGAAATGTATTTTTGTGATTTGAAAGTGATGTGATTTTGATGACCGTGTGAATATATTTTTTTTATATAATATATAGGACACGTCAATTTGACTTCACCTCGCCTGATGGTAAGCTGTAGGTAAAGTCTCAGGAAAGAGGGTCACCGTTACATACACGTACCATGTTAACAAAGGTGGCACTCAGCTTGACGGCCTCATCAAAAGAGGATTGTCGTCGCAGCACCGCGTGATCCCCCCTGCCCGGCTATGCACTTGCTGACCCCTGAACGCAATTTTTTCAACTACTGAAGAAGCAAGTAAACCTTATTAAGTGCCTGTTTATTTAGAGTTTATGGACTAATATATTATTATGCAACTATTATTATGCAACTTTGTAAAATATACTTATGCAAATTTAATCCTCAGTATAAAGTGATCTATACAAATAGTACAGCTGGTGAGTATGTTTGAACGCGCTAATCTATGGAATTACCAGTACGAATTAAAATATTTTTTTTTTTACTTTTTATAGCTTTTTTTTGGAAAAGATTGTAGGTTCTTAATTGAATTTTCCTGCTCTCGTTACAAAAATTAGCTTCAGAACCTTTTTAATCTATCTTAACTTCAACTAAGTCAAGAAACTTGTGACACCGACATTAACTAGGTACTTGGTATAACTTGAAAGCCTGTTACGTTAATTAGACAAGCCCTAGTTTTATAAGCCAATTATGGTTCGAGTATCAACATAGGCTCTTTCACTCCATTCTTTACACTTGGGAAAAGCATTTAACCACTTTACTTAACGGAAGCATAGTATGTAGGCATAGCTGGGCACCGTTAATCAAATCGTTAACTTCGTTAATCGCTTATCCGTTACTGGAAAATTTAACTTCGTTAACAGTTAAAGCGTTACTTTTTAGAAAATTTAACGCAAGTTAACGTTAATCGTTAATCCGTTAACACGTGCTCAAAATTGCATCTTATAAAAAAACTGTTGGTCCTGTACGGTATCAAGTTGGAAACAAAAAAGACGGGTATCATTTTAGGGTGCGTATATTCACAAACAATGTTTCTTTCATTCATTTGGTTGATTAAAAATTGCGTTCTGGAAGAAAAATTTAAAAAATGAACTAATTTGAAGACATTATTAGTTTAAGCTTGCGCGGTTCAATTTACCTGTCAATTTACTCATTTCGCATCATATGGATATTCCCCTTCATGAACATTAATATGTTGAAGTTCTCGTCTGAAAGCGAGGCTCGTTTCGGTTGTAGTATATCCTTGCCCGCGGAGAAAAGACGTTCAACTGCTGCGCTTGAGGGTATAGCTGTATTATATTTAATAAACAGATTTTCTAATATCTGTTCCCCGAGGAAAGCCGCATCACTCAAGGAGTCTTTGGACTTTATATCTAGCCACATTTTGACGAGACTTTGTGCTTTGCTTTTTGAAGATTCGCGGCTCTTGGGCATTTCTTTAGATTGAGTAACAGAGTTAAAAAAGTCATCCTCATCATCTTCGTTGTTACTCGCGCTGCCTCCGCAACTTAAACTGTCTCTGTCCTTTGAATTTTCGAAATGTTCTTGTTTTAACGCCTCTTCTACCTTTTTTTCCATGCATTTTTTCACTGCATCTACTCGAGTCCTGTCATATGTTTCTAACCATATTAACCGGAACTTCGGGTGAAAAGCCGCGGCAAGTTGGCACTGTTCATCGTCCAAAAGTGGTCCAAACCTTTTCTCTATGCCATTTAATAAAGCATTGGCTAAAGCTGTGCAGTTTACTAGGCCCTTAGACTTTATATTTCTTAATTTAAAGACAGTTGCTGCAATTGTCGGTAGCAGTGACCCAAGATATGCTTGAGCTTCTCCTTGAATGCGATCGAGGGCACTAGCGACAGGTGCCATAACCTGTAAATATCAGTACCTACTTAACAATATATACGACATGATTAACACGACATGAAAAAAATATCCGTGTGACATTGGAAAAAGAATAATATCACTTCATCTCTCCCTGTGGATGTCGTTTAATAGAGTTCATAATAAAATACTTAGAAAAGGCAATTTTAATAAAGGTTTTTATATGAGTAGATTAGTAAAGAACATAGGCTATTTTTACTACAGAAAAATGTCGAGCTCTCACAGGAAAATCGAAAGACCGCGCGTAACACCACGGGGCAAAAGCTAGCAGATATAAATAATTTACCTTTGCATACTCCTTCATTACAGTCACATCTTGGTCATTAAAAGTCGGTATTTTTAGCTGAGTCATAACCCTATGAAGAGAAGGCCTTTTTGTTTCCAATATTCCGTTAAGAATAACAATAGCATCATACATTGAGTTCCACCTTGTTGTATTTGGAAGGACGAGTCGTCTGCCTAATTCAGTATAAATGCTATCTGCTGCTACCGTACTACGTGACTGCTGATTCCAGAGAGCACGCGCTTTGGCCATGGCACTTCTGTAAGGTGTCTTGAAAACAGTTATTTGTAGTGCAGCATCAGCATCTCTGCTTGCGATCAAATTAAACGTATGCGCAGCACATCTCATGTGAACTGGCAAAGTATTGAAGTTTTCTAATATGGCTTTATCAGTTTCATTGCACTGGTAACGATCTGGCATATTTAGTATATTTGCCACTGAAATAAATTCTAAGTCATCATCTTCTGAGTTTGGATTTAAAAGGCTGTCAATATTATTATCAGATTCTGAGTCTAAATCACATGATGTCAGATCTGGGAGTATTTCTTTTTCCGAGCCAAATTGCACAAATGCCTTAACGAAGTTACTGCCGTTATCCGTAGTAGTCCTGAAATTAATTTTAAAAAGTAAAACAACACGTAGGGTAGTTTCGCCTGTTTTCGACCGACGCCAGTTCCCGACTTTTTTACCGACCTGTTTGCCTAATCGGCGTAGAACAGCAATACCGATACGATTAGAAGCAAAACAAAAATACTGTGGCAATCTCAAATAGTTCGGTTGTAGACACAAATAGATAAAGTGCATATGTGCAAACAGAGTAGGGAGTAAAAAAATACTGAAATATGTTGTTCGCTAAGAACATGACAGAAACGTGCTTCACTACGAAAAGAAAAGTGAGGAGGTTCTGCAGTTGACCCTAGATTTTTAAATTGTCGTTTTATATTTTGGACTTGTTTGTTATTTGTACAGATAGATAATGAAGTATAGTATCGATTAAATATAGGAGTTATTGTAAATTTATTTGAAAAGTGTGTATAATTGGATGGTCGGTAACTGTTACCTCATTTTTGTAGAATATCTAATTCTCGACCCGCACCGTCGAGAATTGGCGTCACCGAGTCCAAACACTTGCATGTTTTTATACATATTGTTAAAGAAATTACTGAACTTAGATTGTGAGTTTGAATCTTATTTACATGAGAATCATGTCAGCCAGTTCGCGACCAGACTTTTTCAAGCACGTTAACAATATCACGTGTTGTAAAACCTTCTAGGTCGAGAACAGGATAGTGCAATTAAATAGGCCTATACCATATTCCGACTACTATTTTCGGTGGGTACATATAGGTATGGACATTAACGGTGAGTACATCTCGCATCATCAGTACGCCGACTACATCATCATAGTTACAGAGTTGCTGGAGCAGCTGAGCAAATTGCTGCACAGCCTAAATGGATCCTCTCGGCGCGTCAGTATTGGTGTATACATACGCCGGAACTGGTTACACCAAGACCAATTGCCATTGAAGGGAGAGTTGTTCAAGAATAATATCTACCTTGAGCAGGTTATCCAGCTCGGTAGAAACAACTTCGAGTTAAGTCACCTTAAGGATTGAATTGGGTAACCTAATTGAATCCTTTTTGTGACTTTTATTTCACAAGCATTTGGCAAATTACTTCGGCTTACCACATGGCCTCTTCAACCAGTGAATTCTATCTGTTAAAATATACGGTGCCGAAGCGTGGACAACAGTAAGGTTCGTCCACAACCTAGTCGTGCAGCGGGCTATGGAGCAAGCTATGATCCTTTGAAGGATAATAATCCTGATTCTTTGAAGGATTCGTTATGCCAATGGACTAAAATTGCCGAGATAACTCGCAGAATTAGTAAGCTGAAGTGGCAATGGGCTGGCTACATCTGCTGAAGGACTAATAATGATCGTAGAGCAAACGAGTTCTATAGTGGAGACCGCTGATTGGCAAACGGAAGATGGAACAGTACCTAGGATGGACATAAATGACCCGAAAAAGGTGGCTAGGATAGACTGGAGGAAGGTGAAAGATCGAGTGCTATGGCGCATATTGGGAGAGGCCTACTGCCAGCAGTGGACTGCAATAGGCTAATGAGTGCCATTAAGAAATAAACTTTAATTTTAGTTAGTAAAGGTTGATAAAGCAGAGGAAGAACACTGATTTGTAAATATTATAGTCGTGTTATCAACTTTATAATGATTATTTAACATCAGTTTATTATATAACATAATGTATATTAAATTCTGTCAAAATACGGGTTTCATTAGATTACAAATTAATAATTACTAATGTTTTACTTCACATATTTGCCATCTCACCTAATAGTCGAGAACTGGCGAATATAACGTCGAGAACTGGAAATTTCGGTCGAGAACTGGCGAAATCGGCATTTTTGGGTTTATTATTTTCTGTAAAATTATTGCATGATCTTAATGGAAGATAAAGGATATTAAATGAAAATGGACTATATTTACTATGTATCAAAAATATTCTCTATCAATAATTCATATTAATTCAATTTTATTTTTCGTTCCGAAGTTGACAACTCCACTAAACGGTCGAGAACCGGCGAAATGACCCTATTATACTAGTGTTTGTTGACACTTTTTTTATCAAAATACTAATTTCATCGATCAATAATCACATAATCATAAGTTTGTACGGTTTGTACCTGTGGAACACCGCGGCCGTAATAAGCATTGCGCAAATCCATATCCATAGGCCACGGTGACCGCTTCCCATCAGAGCGGACCGTGTACTTGTCTACCACCAGTAGTATAAAAATAAACTAAAATTCACGGATTTTATCGGTGCATTAGGCATTTTATAGAAACACATATATTTTATAATTATGATTATCAAATTTCGTTTACTAAACTAGTAAAAAAGTAAAATAGACCTAAAGACAACTATGCCTAAAGTATGTTGATAAATGATGCCGCCACTGTTGGTTCGGCCTTTGAGAAAAGCCGCCTTCGCCGCGGTCGGTGTTTTGAGAATGTAGGTAATGAAAATAGTACCAAGGTACATAACCTTATTATGCAATTTTTAAAGGATTTTTTTATTGAATTTTTTTGGTTCCTTAATGTTGAATTGCCTTAAGATGATAGACACATTTTCTAAACCAATGGTTGTAATTGTTCAAGTAGGTAGTTAACTTCAACAAATTTTTTTTTCATAATAGCTAGGTAAACTTACCTACATATTTATCGCCTAGGAAAGTAATGTATCCCCTATTATAATATATAAATTTTATCATTCCATATTCACGGTTTCCGTATTCGCGGCATAGGTACTTACGGAACGTACCTACCTATACCTCGAGAATAAAAAGCTTTATTACTGTATACTACACGTGCGCTATAAGTGGAGACCTCAACTTATATTATAAATATAGCGCACGTGTTGTACAAAGTTTAAAGTTCCAAAATAATAAAAAAACAAAAAGAATTTATAATTAAGCTAACCTTGTAATTTTTTTATCTATGTGAAATTCATAGTGAATATCGATCATTGCCTGCGCCAGGACATCGTATGTATGATGACCTTTTAGTCGTTTACAAGATAATACTGCATGCATTCTGGCTTTCGTAATAGGATCTAACCAATGAACTGTCATGCCTAAATAACTTTTATTGTGAGCTGACCAACAGTCAGCAGTAATTGTTGCCACCCAATCAATTTTTCCAAGTAAACTGAAATAAAATTTATAAAGACATCACTTCACATTTCGTCAAATTATAGGTAGGTACCTACTACACGTGCGCTATAAGTTGAGACCTATGGGGCGAGCACGAATTTTCTTTCGAATCGAGATCGTAACGTGTCGTGTGCGATAGAAATTATATGAGATTTGTACTATACGCGCCAAACAACTTTGCGCCTACGAAGTTAGCTACTTAATCAAGGTTGCGCAGGTACTGTCGCGAAAAAAATGCCCTGAGTATGAAAGTAGGTACTATAATAAAAAATCTATAAATTAGGTACTATAATAATAAACCTTCTCAGTATTCATTCGAGATTTTCATCTAATTGAATCATGCTAAATATTTAATCTATTTAGGCAGCAAACAACTTAATAAATAATGACCTAAAATAATTTACAGTGCATAGATATTTAATATTTTGAATAGAATTATAATACCTACCTAATACCCGATTGCAGCATCATTTACATAAATCAATTTACTTGTGTTAAGTATAATATCGACTTATTTATAATTTAAATTAACAAAATCTTTTAACAATTATGTTCACAACAGTACGTTAGAACGAAATGGCGAAATTACCGAACGCGTCAGAGCGAGATGCACGATTGAACATGCAGGTGCATCGTATCGGCCGGTCACGTGCCTACCCGTCCCCCTCAGCTGCGCAAACGTTGCCCCTGCGATACCTACAAAATACTACAAATCCATCATTGCTGCGCCTCTTGCGCGAACTTCATAGATAAGACGCAAAGTTATTTGGCGCGTATAGGGGCGCTGTACAAATTTCATACAAGCATATCTACAACTTTAACTCGATACGAAAGAAAATTCGTGCGCGCCCTACTGACCGCTATATATACCTACGTCACCGGCGCGTGTTTGTACAGAGCACAAAAAATATCGTACTATTACTAGTAAACAAGCTTTCGCCCGAGAAGTTACCTACCTACCTGTCTACCTATTTTTTTGCGAACAGTACATCACGGGCGACTGAGGGGCAGTGCAGGGGGAAGTGGGTGGAGAGCTCAAGTCTCAACTTATAGCGCACGTTTTATACACTACAACAGACTACAACATAGGTATGCACCAGTAACTCTATTTGTCGTGCGCAAATCACCACGAATACCCCCCGCTGGGCAGCGGGGGTGGTTATGTCGGATTCGAACCGACTAAAACTTCACGCTGTCTCGGGTCGCCTAGGCTGCGCATTTGCGGGCTAGGCGGGCCCGAAGAGTCCTAAATCTCTCTCGGGCTGCGCCGCCTCCTTCTCGAGCATTACTTGCTCGCAGAAGGAGGCGGCGGCGGCTCGCACAATTGCACTCCTCTCCATGGCCACAATCAAAGTGCCGAGTGAGGGGACTTCCACCACCCTTATTGCCGCCACTCTGTCACATATGCACCCGTGACTATTATTTTACTAGTAAATAGTTTAGGTCTGTTAGAAAAAGAAAACACTAATTTACTTACCTAATCAAGTATTGTTTCATTTGAATATGTTCTTCAATAATACGTCTGCCCAAAGTTCTTCTAGAAATAGAATTTTTGCTAGGGTTTAGGGTTTTTATTAAAGTATTGAATGACTGGCTCTCAACAACATGCAGAGGTATCATGTTTGAGACAAAAAAAATTACTATACATTGGTCAACTTTTGTCTGGGGCACACCGCCGCCAGTAGATGCAATCCCGAAAGATTCGCCAATGCTCATCTGGCGGCCTTGTCTCGTTATTTTCATTGGAATATCGCTGCTGCTGGTGGCGGCTCTACCATCACTTTCATTAACAGCAATTCTTTTCTTTGGCTTACCCCGGTTTGACCCCGCCTTGGCCGCCTCTTCAAATTGGGTATATTGGGACTCATGGACTCTTTTTATATGTTGTTTGAGGTTATTTAGGGTTGATATGTGAGCTTTTACTATAGTTTTCTTCGGTAAGCATCGTTTGCATTCAAATAGTAATTGCTCGCCCGATCTTGACACAAAATGAATGAAGTCGCATAAATGGGGCCACGGATTTTCATCAGCGGTAAAATTCGACTCCGATTCCATGATAGGTAGGTAAGTAGGTATTGTTTTAATTACACAGTTACACTTCACACAGAACACTCTCTTTTTAAATACTACATACACACACACCCGACTATAAATTCTTTGCACACACCGTAGGTACAGATGCAAATTATCATTGACAGTACCTATATTATTACAAAGTATGTACAATTGTACTACTATTATATGCATTTATACTATTTATATTAAGGTCAGTACGGGGAAGTGTGTCATACTTTTTGCGAAGTTTACTTTGAACATAAAAATCACATATTTTTAGGTATAATTTCTAAATCTCGGTGCAAACAAAACATGATATGGTTCATAATTGGCTGAAAACAAAGTGTTTTAGTCAATAACATTCATTAGGAATTAGTTTTTAAGTACTCATTGTATATTGCTATGGTAGACACACTTCCCCAACAAAGTGAGGCAAGTGTGACTATGTCTTTCGTGTACAATAGACAGTTATTTTTAATTTAGAAATGCAGTGTTTAAGCTACTCGATCGCGTGAACGAATTAATTGATGTTAATACTACGTAATATACTGTGTATGAATCTTTCAAGGTTGTAAAATTTATGAGGTAAGTGTGTCATATTATGTTGGGCAGGGATAGAAAACATTTTTAGGTAAAAGTCATAGCTGATGTTTAATCTTCACTTTTATTTAGAGTTTAATAAAATTAATATTAATAATATTAAAAGGTACTTATTGAAAGGTAAGTAGGTATTCAGATGAAATATAAAGGTAAATTTTCTTGTTCCTACGACATTTTTTTTTGTTTCTACAAGAAAATTTATTTTTCATCAATAAAATAAATTTTATTATCTTCCATAAAAATTAACAAAGCTAATAAGTAACAAAATCATACAGAAAATATCAACATATTTAAAATTTTACCTTGCTTATTGACTAACACTTTTAGTGTGTACAGGTACCTACAACCTTCCAGAGATAATTAATCCGATACAATATAAAATTGTTAACGAAATAAATAATTAAGATTACTGTCTACAAACAAAATTACAAACTATTTTAAAAACAAAATTATAAACTTTGCCTTAGAAATTATATAATAAATTAAATCAAACTCAATGTTTTTAACCTCTGACTTGGGGCAAGTGTGTCATATAGACACACTTGCCTCATGGAAAGTAGACACACTTTCCCAGTCACTTGATTTAGAGGTTCGATTTTTTGAATGGACGTAATTCTCTCATTTTCAACAATTCCGACAATATTATAGGAGTAATAATAAGTTTAATTAGTATATTAACCACTTATGGGTACAAAATACACTGATTTACACAAAAAACCAAGATTTTTATGGATTCAAATGGGTGATGTGAACTCTAATTCGTCTTACAAAATGTGACATATTTTAAAATGGCGATAACTTCATAAATGCTTGACCAGTGCCATCTAATTTTAAATTATGTAACTAGATATTTGTTTCCACACAAGAACAGATGGCACTTTCATCAAAAGCTCTAATAGTTTCCGTAATATAAAGGGCAGTTACACTTGCCTCATAGCTACACTTCCCCGCACTGACCTTATATATTTTATACTTATATTATTGTAAGTATAATGTACAATTGTAATTGTCGTATTTGAATACTTAACACAAAAATAAACAAAGCACATGAAAACTCTATGCGCCCGCGCTAAGGGATGAAACAAAACTAACTTCCAAAGCAAATCAAATCATAATATGAATCCTTCGCAGTGTTCTCACTCACACCCGTGGGCAAAATAGTGCCATTTCACTCACGGCACGTGCCGCGCTGCGCTAGTACTTCTTGACCGGCTCGATCGTATCGCGAACATGTGAGAACCTGTTTTTCGCGGTGCGGCGCGGTGGATGCAGTAGGTATTTGTGCAGCTAGAGTAACGATTAACGGACTTTGAGAAATTTAACGGAAGTTAACGAGTTCGTTAACATATTTTCAAGTTAACTTAAAAGTTAATCCGTTACTCGAAATGTTAACTTCGTTAATTAACGATTAACGGATTAACGAGTTAATGCCCAGCTATGTATGTAGGTAGGTGCAATTACCAGCAGAAGTTGCTGAACACAAAAGATTTCACAAAAAGCTTTTTATGGAAATAAATCAATAAAGAATTATGAATATTTTTTTTACGTTCGACATGTCAATATGACTTTACCTCGCCTGATGGTAAGCTAAATTTAAAGTCTCAGGACCGGGTATCACCACTACATACACCGCAAGTGCTGCAGTGGCGGCCCTCAGCTTGATGGCCTCATCAAATGCTTTTTCACGCGTCATAATCTTTAGAAGATACGTCAAATACATTCCAAGTTTTGTTTATTATATCTTATAAAAGACTAGCTATTTCCCGCGGCTCCACTAGCGTGATCTGATCCCATTCTCAAAATCCATTGGAAAAATAAGCATGTTAGTAATCGAAAATACCTACCATTTTCCCTAACCCCTCCAGTAGAGCTAAATAGCTTATTTTAGGAGCAAATTCACGGCGCGGTGGCAGGATTCAGGAACGCCCAATTACTTAACCACTGAGCCACCATCGCTTCAGAGCAATTTATAAAAAAACTACTTTTAAAACAAAGAGAATGCACTAGAAATTGCTTTACCAGTTGTTAACTTTATCGCTAAACGAGCAATAATGGATCTAATGAGCCTCTCGCTTTCTCAGGGAGAGGTGGTGACTGGTGACTGGTAGCCGCGAAAGTGAAACTGCAGGGAATGGGAATGTACCTACCTATCGAGTTTCTACTGAGCTTGGATCGCATTACGTACTTGGATCGAGTTACGTTCTGTGTACAATGTATTAAAATCTAAGGGTGAGCGCAGATTAGAGACAAGATAGTTTAGGTATTTGATAGCTTTGTATATTAAACAGTTTTGTTCTAAGTGTGCGCACTATCTTTTTTTTTTCTGTAAAACAGTCTATGTTTCTGTAGAACAGATCTGTCTTAAGACTGTTTTATTTCTAATGAGTACTCAACTTAATATAGCAAATACAAAAGTGAGCATGTTCCCTATTGTCATGTAAAAATTACGGATTTGTCTACAGATAGAGAGGACAGAGGCTTTCCAAAGGATCCTAATTTTCTATGGTCCTGTGGGAATGAGATTAATAGATAGGTACGCCTTACGGTCAAGATATAATTTAGCTTATTGGAAGGGTAAGCGAGAATACTAGTAGTTTCGGGTACTAGTAGGTACTTTGGTATCAAGCTTGATATCATGAGCATATATTAATGCTTTTTTCAGGAGGCTACTCAGTTGAACATATCGACAAGGTGTGCTTGTCATTGCGCGCGCAGTATGGCAACTGTGTGAAGATGACCGGACTGCTCGGCCGGCCTGATATGCTGTTCGTTTTCGATGCCAGTGAAGTCGAAAGAGTTTTTAGGGGTGAGGATGCTACCCCTCATAGGTGAGTTTACGTGTACCTTTTATGCTACAAAAATGTAAACAACAAATCCTTATTTAACATATTCGTTACGTCTGTAGCCTTTTTTTTTCGTGCGGAAATCCTCATGGATACCCACCCCGCGGCCAGTGGGGTAGGTTAAGTCGGACTCTTACCGACTACAACCGCACGCCGTCTATGATCGTTACGTCTGTAGCCTTATAAATAGCATGAAGAATATTCGTCTTCGATTATTAACCTTTTAGCCGCCTGAGTCGGATTTATCCGACAAAAAATTTCGAGCTTATTCCGCCTGAGTCGGATCTATCCGACACAAAATCCGGTGTATAATATATTCACTTTCTAAACGTATTACGACGTTTTAGCCTGAAATACATATTTTTTTCGAAAGTTTATCTATTCAACCTTTTATTTAGTGTTATAATTCAAATTTACTATATCAAGAAACAAAATAAAACACTATTTCAATTAAGGTAAATTTACTAAAATTATCCCTGAAAAGTGTATTGACTTCCAGCGCCTATGTCGTATTTATCCGACAGTAGTGATGAGACAATGTTAGAACTTATACGATATGGAATATGCATAAACAAACATAAATTATATTAAATACCAAGTTATTAAGTTTAAAAAGAACATGAAATAATTTGTTGTATAATATCGTGTTGTTTTAACTTTGTATAAATCTATATCTTTATATGAAATTAGCGGTTTAGTAATTTTTGTACGGACTACTATAAATGCAAATTCCCATCCCTAGACTTGTGTCCTTTTCGCCCAGGACGCCAGTATAGCTAATAGCTAGCGCCTGCGTCGGATATACACGACCGTTCATGACGTCACAACCGAGCTGAGCCGTACACTAGTGATGGGTCGCTAAAAAGGCCACATTCGATGTGTCATAATATGATCATCTTATCTTTCTGTTTTACTTTCCTATTTTAAAAATTGAAATTTACCATGTCGACTGCTGAAGAATTAATAAGAATTCTAGAAGGCGATGACGATGACGAATTTGTGTCAGACGAAGAACTTGATATTGATGAAGAGGTAATTACTTATATCTTTTATTAAATTTGTTTTATTTAAAATTTATTGTGTAGTGAGAAACGGTAATTTTATCTATTCTATCTTCACAACGGTCAGAACACGAATCATACCTACGTTACTTGAGTTTAATCATGTCATGACATGAATGCTCCGCCGCCGCACTGGCCAGGACAGGTACCTAAAGACTTCCGATTTGTGAATGTTTGTTTGTAACATCTTCACAACGGTCAGAACACGAATCATACCTACGTTACTTGAGTTTAATCATGTCATAGTTTATAGTGTAATACAAAATATTATTGTGATTAAATATGGTTACCATTAATAAATCGATCGATGTTTTATTTGCTTACAAAAAATGGCGGATATTTCCATAGAGTAATCAGTAGTAGGTAAGTATGTACATAGTTGTTAGTTATCATTGTTATCAAACTCGTAAATACAAATATTACTAGCTGTTGCCCGCGGCTCCGCCCGCGTGGATGTCGAAATCCGTTTCAAAAACTATCCTATCTCTCAAGTTGGATCGAACTGCACATGGTGTGCGAATTTTATTATAATCGGTTAAGTGGTTTAGGAGTCCATTGAGGACAAACATTGTGACACGAGATTTATATATATTAAGATTATAGCGAAATATCGACGTCGAAAAGTGTATTTACTTACATCGCTATTTGTTGTAGGTATTTATTGGTCGATTCAATGTATCGGGCGCTGGGGGCACGCCAACTGATAAAAAGCTGGGCGGTTAAAAGGTTAATTATCTTCAGTTAGGTTAAAGTGATTACCTATAAAAAGAAAAGTTAAAAATAGCAACTAATTTATAAATAACAATGCGGTAGAGGCAATAAATCGCGTATGTATTTAATAAAGGCCAACCATGAAACGGACCGCAATTTCTGACAATAATTAATACCATGAAATTCCGCGTGTTGACGGCCCAGTCTAATCAGCCGAAGCTAACGACCATACAGATAATCTGACACTTCGTTCGGCATTTACACCCAATCGAAATATTTCAGAACAAATGGTACAGTCAGCGGCAAAAGTCTATGATGATTGATGAAAAATGGTTGATGAAAAAATCGAATGAAAATGGTTCATTTTGCAATCAAAGTTTAAAGGTAGCTAAATAGAGGTAACTAAGTAACTAAACATCATTTTCATTAAGAACCATAAGTTACTTTGCTCAAAACTACTGTTCAGAATCTGAAAATGATCATAGACCTTTGACGCTGACTGTACCTTAATGCTACATCTTTCAATCGTGTATCGTGCGAGTCCTAGGGGCTCTTGGCTAAGTGGTAACCGAGCACTCTGAGCAGGTATATGCAATCCTAGCCAGGTCAGTCTTAGGATGCGTGACCGGTGCCGGTTTCCATACGAACAACAGGCGGTCCTTACGGGTAGTTGGAGCCCTAAAATGTTCGAGAACTGGTCTAACTACTGAACTTCTATATCGCCAAAGGGTTTTGGAGGTCAGATGGCAGTGACTTCACGGAAAATATAGACCGCTCGACCGCTTCGTAGTTAGACTGAAAAGCCGACCCCAACTGAAACTGAGTCGGAGCATGATAGTGCGGGCCTGATGTTTCGGATTTTGGTTTTACCTTTATGATTTTTTAAATATGAAATTATTAATTTCTAAGTTAACGATATTCACGTTTCAGACCCTCAATGCCCTCTCTAAATTACTACAAGCATACACTGAGAAAAGATTTCTTTGGTGCTGAGGAGAACT
This sequence comes from Lithosia quadra, assembly GCA_963576445.1. NCBI lineage: Eukaryota > Metazoa > Arthropoda > Insecta > Lepidoptera > Erebidae > Lithosia > Lithosia quadra. Next base: position 6,249,904 of record OY754892.1, read on the forward strand.
GCGCTGGAGTCATTGCTGTGTAAGATATTTATGATTTATTGGCTTCATTATTATCTACAACATTAAATTCCATTTAATAATTTGATTGCTAAAATTATTCTTCTTGCAACGTGATAGGTACCTACCTATATCTAGAACGCAAACTGAAAAGGACTGTTGATCAACTATTGAGGTTATTTTTATTTTTATTTTAAAGTTAGTTTTCTTTCTTTCTTTTTTCTTATTTATATTAAAATTATATTGAGGTAAGGTTTACCTCAATATAACTCTATAGTTATCCAAAGTTTCTAAATGTTGATTACTTCATTTAATATATTTAGCCTCTACATTTACAAGTGCCTATGAACTACCATTATGGGTGTCTACCATTTACGTACTATATAAGTTTGCTTTTCACAAGTCTTTTATAATGATATCTACTACAGAGCTTTGGATTCAACTCTTAGGTCATCCGCTGCTTTGCACATAAATACTTATATATGTGGACGGCCTGTTTCTTGCAAATAATGTTGAACGATTTTCATGCAAATAATTTCGTGATGCACGAGGCAGTAAATGGGTTAAAAAAACTACACTGATGATTGATGTAAGTATCTGAGCTGCTGTTCTGATAAGAACTGGTACATATGTTTCAGGCACGGTGACTCATGGGCTGCATTTAGGACCAAGGTATCAAGAGTAGCGTTAAGCGCTGGAGCCGCAGCCCAATATACTGTACCTGTTGCAGAAGTTGCGGATGCTTTTGTTCAAAGGTACAAATCTGTCTTGACTTGACTATAGTTTTGGATCGGCAAAAGTCCCTTTTTAGGGAAAATATATAGGCCTACTAAGTTACATCTGGATGTTTGAAATCCTCATAGGTATACATACATCTTGGGTCGACTTGTTGACACTCCTGGTGTTGCACACCTTTATAGGCCACGGTCACCGCTTCCTATCAGGTGGGCCGTGTGCTTGTCTGCCACCTACGTAGTATATAAAAAAACTTCTTTGTTTTATTTGTTGAAGTAACGCCTGTGTAGAGCTCGAGTTTTAAGTTAGTTTATCATATTGCTATGTATATTATAATAGGTACGGAACTAATCCCACTCTCAATCATACTAACTTGTAACTCCCATACCAGGATCAACTTCTGTTGATCCTGGTATGGGAGTTACAAGTTAGTATTGGTTCATTACTATGAACCACGAACACATCAAGTATTGACATTCAGGACGTCCCAGGGAACGTTAGATTGTCTTGGATCCCGCATCGAAATTAATCAGAAATCAAATTGAAGCAGTTAGAAATACTTATAAGAGGTAAATCCACTTCCCTCTAGCAAAATGAGAGAAAATAGACACATTATGATAGGTAGTACACGTGGCAATTTGTTTAGTTCAATTTGGTATCTACAAAAATTTGTAGATTCATTTAAAACATTAAAAGTACCTATTTACCTTACTTTATCAATGTTTTTAGGATACGTGACATAAGAAACGAAAACTCGGAGACACCAGATGACTTTTTAAATGAAGTACATAAATGGTCGTTAGAATGTGAGTTTATTGCATTTTTATTTTTTTCTACATTCTACATGCTATCCTACCAATATTATAGATGTGAATATTTTTAAAGATGTTTGGATGTTTGTTACTCAAACATGTTCTAACGGCTGATGGATCCGGCTGAAATTTGGTTCAGGGATAGGTAATAACACATAGGCTAATTTTTATTCCTGGAAAAGGTTCCTATGGATAACGGAAACGGAAACAGTACTCCGCGAACTGAATTCCGCGCGGACAAAGCCGTGAGCGACAGCTAGTTTATGCAAAACCTACATTTTTTATACATTTATAATCCTTTTATAAGTAGATCTCTTTGTAGTGTTTTGTTCTTCCTAACACGGGACTCACTTGAAATCAATCTCAAGCAACACTAGCAACGTTTATCGCAGGCGTAGTTTTTTCGTACCGATTATTTTTTTATTACTTAAGTACAACAACTTTTTGCGGTTTCAGCCCTTGGATTGATAGCTCTAGACACTCGTCTGGGCTGTTTCGAAGCCCAGGAAGATTCGGAGAGTATGCGGCTCATCCACGCCGTCCAAACATTCTTCCTAAGCGTCGGAGAGCTTGAGCTGCGCGCTCCGTGGTGGCGAATTTATCCTACATCGATGTTCAAGAAATATGTGGCAGCTTTGGACACAATTCTTAGGTAGTTTTATGTTTTAGCAACTAAAATATTGCAAAGATATGTAATGTGATAAGTAGGTGGCAATAAATCAAATCAAATAAGATCATTCCTATTTTTAGTATAGAATAGAGAAGATAAAAGAACTAGAAATGTACCACGTTGGGCGCCACTGTCACATAAACACACCCTTACAGTCTGTAAGGATGTGTAACTATACTTACTTGGAGTAGTATGTGGTTTGAGAATAATTTCAACAACGTTTAATTTTTGTAGTCTAATTTTTGTAGTGTAAGCACGTATTTGACGTCTATAGACGTCAAATACGTGCTTTTTCATAGGCCTTATGTTAATGGATTGCTAGCAACCCTAATTTTACGTTAATATAAATCTTGGTAAGCTTTTCAACCGTCTAATGCTTACAGCGTGACTCTCAGACACGTAGAGAAGGCGTTAAAAGAATGTGAAGCTAACGGAGGCAGTAAGTCACTGTTACAAGACTTGGTGGCCGCTGCTGGGCCGAGGGTAGCTGCTGTAGCCGCTCTAGATCTCTTCCTAGTAGGAATTGATACGGTAAGAATGTAAAGTATTGTCATGAACTTTTTTTTCCTTCCTCTTCCCCTCACATACGTTAAATTGCTTGTGTTAAAAGCAGGTTCACCCCGGGAAGCGCCTGTTAAAAATGTTTAGCAATGCTTGACTACCTGACAAAATATCGAAAATGAAGAGGTTTCAGCAATAAATAGCACTTTTGATAGAGTCCATGAAGTTGTTAAAGCTGATAAAAGGTTGCAAAATTGTTTTTTCGAAATATTTACAGACATCAAATGCAGTGGCATCGATTTTATATCAGTTATCGTTAAGACCTGCGGTGCAACAGCGTTTATACGAAGAAATCAACAACGTACTTCAAGGCAGAGCTATGAAACCTGGAGATATTAACCAAATGCCTTACTTGAAGGCATGTGTTAAAGAAGTCCTCAGGTTAGTGTTTACTGTTAGATTATCTTTTACCTGCAGTAGAGCTAAGACTTAACTCTGCATAATGTTAATAATGCATGTATTGTATAACAATTCTATTATGTTTTAGAATGTATCCTGTAGTAATCGGCAATGGACGACAGCTTACTAAGGACACAATTATTTGTGGCTATCATATACCCAAAGGTGTAAGTATGAAAATTGAAGAACTTTATGTAGTTACTAGTATAAATTAGAAATTAATCCAATTATCCGTACTGGTAAGGAAAATGGAAATCCAGCTATCCCTGTCAGTGCTATCAGTAGGGAGACATGGAATAGAAGATTCCACATATCCCTACCGATAGGGATAGTTATAAAAAATTCTAAGTATCCCTACCGATGGGGATATCTTTGTTAGAATACATGGAGCAGGCCAGTTCAATGTAAAATGTTATGAACGTTTTGAAATTTTATTTCACAATATTTTTAGTCATACCTAATCATACTGCACTCGTCCGTAACTTCATAATTTCTAAGTCGATATACCTAAGGTTACATAAGTGTAATTACTTTAATATTAAGACCTTAGATTAAGCTAATTATATATATTTTTTTATACTACGTAGGTAGTAGACAAGCACACGGCCTACCTGATGGGAAGTGCAACACTTAGGGTGTCACACACGCGCTGCCTACCCTGAAGGGCTGAAGGCAATGTTTTCCCGAATAAATAATAAAAAAAATAACCTATCTATCTATACATTTTCTGTTATAGACCCAAGTGATCTTTCAACACTATGTTATGGGAAACAGTGATGATTATTTCACAAATGCAGCAGAATTTTGGCCTGAGAGGTGGATGCATAGATCTCCTTCACAGAAGCACCATGCCTTTGCATCATTACCGTTTGGGTACGGCAAAAGAATGTGTTTGGGCAGAAGATTTGCTGAACTGGAAATACATACCGTTATATGCAAGGTAATTTGTTATTGCAGTATTGTTAAATAAAGGGCCAATTCTATTGAAAATATGTTCAAAATTTAGTCACAATCTAGTCTCAATTTCATGTCGTTTTCCCAAATGTCCTTGACCATACTGGCCGATGTGAACAAACACCATAGGTTTTAGTTGGTTCGCGTCCGGCGTAGGTACTCACCGCATCCACTCCATTCAGGTGAAGCCCTAAGGGGTTTCTGCATAAGAATAAAGGGAAGCCTTTTGTTGAACGTTCTAAACGAACTATTAGGTAATCGGTGGTTCTTAGGTAATCGGTGGTTCTAACGTGAATTGTTTTAAAGTACTTCGTATTTCGTTTCCATTTTTTGGGACACACTTGATTGCAATTTAAATTAGGAATTCTGCATTTTGTGTGCGTATTAATTACCATAAATGAATTAAATTAGGTACAAGCACCATTGGAAAATTGATAGCGATAAACGTGAATGTTATTTGTTTTTTTTACGAAAAATATTGTTTGCAGATGGTGCAAGCTTTCAAAATGGAGTATCATCATGAACCAATGGACTATCACATTCATCCGATGTACACCCCTAACGGTCCACTTAGATTAAAACTTATTAATCGATAAATAACGGTTATACTGGAGGTCGCGGGTTCGATTTCCAATCAGTGTTAATGTTAATACTCGTATGTCTATCTGCATTGATCTCGGTGTTCCTATGTATAAAATGTGTTTTCAAAATTTTACAGAAGTAGCGGGTTCGATTCCCAAACAGTGCAAATATTTGAATGCATGAAATATTTGCCATAGTATGGATATTTAAAAAAAAAAATATTTATTCACTAAAGTTACTAGAAAATGGTTTATATAATTATTACTGTCTATATTAGAATGTACATATAATTCATATACTTTAAATTTTAGTTAAGTACCTTACGATTGTTTTAAACTTCGATGTTCAGTAATACAGTCGTATATTTCTAATAAAAAAAACCTAATAAATATTTTTTAAATTATAACTGGATTTTCAATATACAGGGTGTATTTTTGAAACGGGGCAGTAAGGGCAAGTACCTTAACCGTTGCAGTTACAGCAAAACGTTCTTAAAAGACCTTCCCTAACTTTTTGGTACATTTTGAACTGCATTCACAGATTTTGTAAAAATCTTACAGTTAGCAAAAAAAAGCAAAAAGTTCAAATTTTTTTTTTTATGCCAATCGATTCTATTTCATGTGGGGATCAAAAAACTCTATGAGACCATTTTAGCTTTCAGTACTAGAAATGACAGAAATCGCCAAAAACGTTTCCCATACATTTCGGCAACAGAAACAAATTTCTACGATGGTCTAACTTTTTGTTATGGCCAGGAAGTGGGTAGAATTGACTGTAAAGTAAATAAAAAGAATTTTTACCCTCAAATTTCGAATTTGATTCGAAAATCTGTGTGTTATACTTAGTTTCAGCTGAGAAACTTCGTATGAGTTATTAATTAAGGATTTTCACTAAAATGTCTTCTAATCGTGAAAAAATTGACTTATTAGAAGCGTATTTTGTCAATAATCGAAATGCGGGAGCTGCATTAGTGTGGTACCGCAATAAGTATCCGTTGCGGCATGTGCCAACAAGAAAGGTTATTACAAATCTTTTTTGATCCCCACATGAAATAGAATCGATTGGCATAAAAAAATATTTTTGGACTTTTGCATTTTTTTTGCCAACTGTAAGTTTTTTACAAAATCTGTGAATGCAGTTCAAAATATGTCAAAAAGTTAGGGAAGGTCTTCTATGAACGTTTTGCTGTAACTGCAACGGTTAAGGTACTTGCCCTTACTGCCCCGTTTCAAAAATACACCCTGTATGTCTGTTGGATTTATCTGCCGTATTCTTGAATGACAGTACTTAGACTGCGTGGACGCAATATAATTTTATTATAAGTATTTATCCCTCCGCAGTTAGGTACGTTACGTACCTACACTCCCTCACGTTTATCCCTCAGTAATTTTCAGCCATATCCATTCAGCCGTTAGAGCGTGATTAAGTGACAAACATACAAACATCTTGACAATGTTTCACTTTTACAATATTAGTTGGATAGGCATGGCCATTTTTTATAGCTGTTCCAACAACTTTCAACTTCACTAGTAAGAAAGGTACTTAAATTCCCGTTGTTATTTATGTTAGGTATTTATTTTTGGAGTGTTAATTTCGATATTTTCAGTACGAGTGTTCCAAGTTTGAGTAAGTCCTTTAGCAACCAATTCTTTGCAGACTAGGCGGGAATGGTTGAAGTGCTCGTCAAGGACGTACTAATACTGTTCTATGGCGCTCGCTAGTCTCGTTTCTTTCAATTATTCTATATCTTTCATTTGTATGTAACTATTTCTTTTATTAGTGTACTCAAATTCTTCTGCTGTCTATTGTTATTTGTAATATCTGTCTTTCTTATCTATATGTGAAATCTTATAACTGGCCCTTTTCACCTTACTTGTAGGTATTAACTATCCTACCTAATTAACTGTAAGTTTTCCGTAAAAAATAATAATTATAGGTTGGTAGTAACATGAGCAATGTAGGGTACTGACTAGCAGGTGTGTGTGACTTCGGCCCTACGCGACGTAAAGTTAGTAGTACAAAACTTGAAATGGGTGCCTTAGCTAGAATTAATAGCAAAGTGTTAATTAACCTTTGCTGGTGATGTCTGTATATTGTGGAGTACCTACCTAAATCATTACGCCTAACTTTATGTACATTATGCAGAAATACATAATAATTAAAGGCATGAACACACTGTACTTTTAAATCTTGGTTTAAAAGATAGTAGGTAATAATTGTTAAATAGCCCTAATGAAAATGAGAAAGTACCTAAATGTTTTTACATTATCTGCTTACATCATCCATGTCATACTGTTGGAGCCTATTCTAAATTTCTAATAAATCTGTACCATATTTTTTCCTTACAGTTTCTGGTTTCTTGTTATAAGTACCTACTCGTTTATGTCTATAGGACTAGGGGAAGTGGGAATTCAGTCGATAAATAAAACAAATTTTAACATTCATAGAATGTTTTACTTCGATTGTCTCAAAAAGCAATCTCACTAACATTACAAAATCATCGCAATTATTATTTTATGGCTTTAGATACATTCTGTATATCCAATCCTATATTACAATAAGATTGATTTCAATCGTGTTCACAGAATGTACCTAATTTAGCCATATGACAATAAAATACGGTACACTATACATTTATTCATGGCCACATTAGTGTACATTTTTAATATATTTACACAAAAATATCACAAATGAGTATATTAAACAATGAAAGATATTTAATTTAATACATCGTGATGAATTCAAAGTATGCTATACATAATACAAATAATGTTGACTAGGAATAATAAAAATATACATTAAAAATTCTGAGGATGCATTGCATCATAGCTATCATTGTTTCTTTATGGCACTATTTTACATAATGATAAAATAGGCATGCTTAAGCGCCTGAAATAATTATAATAAAGCTAAAAAGGCAGTGAGTATAGCGAAGTAACTTTATACAAGAATATCATTTAGAACGCAGCCATTTAGGTAGGTACTTCATGTGTTTTTGAATTTACATTTAAAATTATGATATTATCACATAATAAGAAAATTCTATACCTTATTAATATTTACAAAGCTTAGCATGAGTTTCTCGCGTTAGTCGTAGTTATCGATTTCGATTTTCTATTATTTCTATATGTATAAACAGTGAGTGAAACTAATAAAACCGTAAATAGAGCAGACCCCATGACTATATACATTGTAGCCAAACTGTTCGATGCGAATGCAGCAGTATCACTTATACCACTGACGTCTCTCACTTTTCGGGATTTTGATAGCGTTCCATCGAGATCACCGGAATCTGTGAATAAAGATTAAAATAACTATTGAACACTTAAAAAAAAACTTTCTTGTAGGTAAGCACATAACCAGATAAATCAAAATAAGCCCAAACATAACAGGATTATCCTGTTTCCTTCAGAAGTTCCTATGATCACTAAGCGTTACCATCTTCAAACCCTGGATATCACGTAGCATCAGAGTATTTGTCAAGACAAAACAATTGAATCTGAAACTCGATTAGCTTATCTTGTTTAGTTCAGAAGTTCCCTATGGAGACCTTTCGACTTCATCATCAGACTAGCTTCATATTACCATTTATCGTAATGTCATCTAAGATAAGCAAGTGTACGAAATTTGAGCTAAGTCTGACGTCAGGAAGTGGTTTTAAATGGGCTTCCAAAATTTGATCGATACTAGAAAACTAAGACATAAACAAACAAAAGAGCAAGTTAAAATAAACCTTAATAATACCTTCGGTAATACTCATATAGCCGTTCGGAGGGGTCCTATTCTTGTCGATTCTAAATACGGTATCATCTGTATAATATATTTCAGTATTACGAGTATAGTTGTACTTAGCTAGGTGTTGAATAAAAATACTTACCATTATCTAATGGTGTATCTTCGTGATCTGTGTCATATTCGAAATCGTTCGAAGCTAACCTTGACACTCGAAGTGATTTCACTTCATTTTCAGCTGGGAATGGTGGCAAGTAAGTAGAAGGAGGATTTGTACTGCTGGGGGCAAAAGGTTGTGGACATTTTGGGTCTCTAGATCCAGGATAACAAGAGCTTGGAGTTGTAGGTTTGGGACATCTGGGGTCTGTACTGCCAGGGAAGCATTTAGGAGGTTCAGGTGTTGTAGGTTTGGGACACCGAGGGTCTGTACTACCAGGGAAGCACCGAGGAGGTTCAGGTGTTGTGGGTTTAGGGCATCTGGGGTCTGTACTACCAGGGAAGCAACGAGGAGGTTCAGGTGTTGTGGGTTTAGGGCACCTGGGGTCTGTACTACCAGGGAAGCAACGAGGAGGTTCAGGTGTTGTGGGTTTAGGGCATCTGGGGTCTGTACTGCCAGGGTAACAACGAGGAGGTTCAGGTGTTGTTGGTTTAGGGCACCTGGGGTCTGTACTACCAGGGAAGCAACGAGGAGGTTCAGGTGTTGTGGGTTTAGGGCATCTGGGGTCTGTACTGCCAGGGTAACAACGAGGAGGTTCAGGTGTTGTTGGTTTAGGGCACCTGGGGTCTGTACTACCAGGGAAGCAACGAGGAGGTTCAGGTGTTGTCGGCTTGGGGCACCTAGGATCTGTACTGCCGGGGAAGCAGCGAGGAGGTTCAGGTGTTGTGGGTTTAGGGCATCTAGGATCTGTACTGCCGGGGAAGCAGCGAGGAGGTTCAGGTGTTGTGGGTTTAGGGCACCTGGGATCTGTACTGCCAGGGAAGCAGCGAGGAGGTTCAGGTGTTGTGGGTTTAGGGCATCTAGGATCAGTTGAGCCAGGATAACACCTTGGAGCAGATGTTGTTGGAGGTAGATAAGTAGGTGGGTTTAATGTTGTAGGTCGAGGTGGTTGCGGGCAATTGGGATCAGGTGATCCGGGATAACAAACTGGCTTTTGTGGCTCAGGTGTTGTGGGCTTGGGACATCTAGGGTCAGTACTGCCAGGGAAGCATCGGGGAGGTTCGGGTGTTGTAGGTTTGGGACACCGAGGGTCTGTACTGCCGGGGAAGCAGCGAGGAGGTTCAGGTGTTGTGGGCTTGGGGCACCTAGGATCTGTACTGCCGGGGAAGCACCGAGGAGGTTCAGGTGTTGTGGGTTTAGGGCATCTGGGGTCTGTACTGCCGGGGAAGCAGCGAGGAGGTTCAGGCGTTGTGGGTTTAGGGCACCTGGAGTCTGTACTGCCGGGGAAGCATCGAGGAGGTTCAGGTGTTGTTGGTTTAGGGCATCTGGGGTCTGTACTGCCAGGGTAACAACGAGGAGGTTCAGGTGTTGTTGGTTTAGGGCATCTGGGGTCTGTACTGCCAGGGTAACAACGAGGAGGTTCAGGTGTTGTTGGTTTAGGGCACCTGGGGTCTGTACTGCCAGGGAAGCAGCGAGGTGGTTCAGGTGTTGTAGGCTTAGGGCATCTAGGATCAGTTGAGCCAGGATAACACCTTGGGGCAGATGTTGTTGGAGGTAGATAAGTAGGTGGGTTTAATGTCGTTGGTCGCGGTGGTTGCGGACAGTTGGGATTGGGTGATCCGGGGTAACAAACTGGCTTTTGTGGCTCAGGTGTTGTAGGCTTGGGACACCTAGGGTCGGTACTACCAGGGAAGCATCTAGGAGGTGCGGGTGTTGTGGGTTTGGGACATCTAGGATCCGTACTACCAGGGAAGCAACGCGGTGGCTCAGGAGTAGTTGGTTTCGGGCAACGAGGATCATTGCTGCCAGGGAAACAACGCGGTGGCTCAGGTGTGGTTGGTTTGGGACATCTAGGATCCGTGTTGCCAGGGTAGCATCGGGGAGGTGCAGGTGTTGTGGGTTTGGGACATCTGGGATCTGTACTGCCTGGGAAGCAACGAGGTGGTTCAGGCGTTGTAGGCCTGGGACATCTAGAGTCGGTACTACCAGGGAAGCATCGAGGAGGTTCAGGTGTTGTGGGTTTAGGGCATCTGGGGTCTGTACTGCCAGGGAAGCAGCGAGGAGGTTCAGGCGTTGTAGGCTTGGGGCACCTAGGATCTGTACTGCCGGGGAAGCATCGAGGAGGTTCAGGTGTTGTGGGTTTGGGGCACCTAGAGTCTGTACTACCAGGGAAGCAACGAGGAGGTTCAGGCGTTGTAGGCTTTGGACATCTAGGGTCGGTACTACCAGGGAAGCATCGAGGAGGCTCAGGGGTCGTAGGTTTGGGGCATCTAGGATCTGTACTACCAGGGAAGCAACGAGGGGGTTCAGGTGTTGTTGGTTTAGGGCATCGGGGATCAGATGAGCCAGGATAGCACCTTGGTGCAGATGTTACTGGTGGTAGGTATGTAGGAGGATTTAATGTTGTTGGTCGTGGTGGTTGTGGGCATTGTGGGTCAGGTGATCCGGGGTAACAAACTGGCTTTTGTGGCTGTGGTGTAGTTGGTTTCGGACATCTGGTGTCTGTACTTCCAGGGAAGCAGCGTGGTGGTTCAGGGGTAGTTGGTTTCGGACATCTTGGATCTGTACTACCCGGGAAGCAACGAGGAGGTGCAGGTGTTGTAGGTTTGGGACATCTAGGATCCGTACTGCCGGGGAAGCAACGAGGAGGTGCAGGAGTAGTAGGCTTGGGGCATCTAGGATCTGTGCTGCCGGGGAAGCATCGAGGAGGTTCAGGTGTTGTAGGTTTAGGACAACGAGGGTCAGTGCTGCCAGGATAACAACGGGGAGGTTCAGGTGTTGTAGGTTTCGGGCACCTGGGGTCTGTACTACCGGGGAAACATCGAGGTGGTTCAGGAGTTGTTGGCTTTGGACATCTTGAATCTGTACTGCCAGGGAAGCATCTAGGAGGTGCAGGTGTCGTGGGTTTGGGACATCTAGGATCCGTACTACCAGGGAAGCAACGCGGTGGCTCAGGAGTAGTTGGTTTTGGGCAACGAGGATCATTGCTGCCAGGGAAACAACGCGGTGGCTCAGGTGTGGTTGGTTTGGGACATCTAGGATCCGTGCTGCCGGGGTAGCATCGGGGAGGTGCAGGTGTTGTGGGTTTGGGGCATCTGGGGTCTGTACTGCCTGGGAAGCATCGTGGTGGTTCAGGTGTGGTAGGTTTAGGGCATCTAGGATCAGAAGAGCCAGGATAGCACCTTGGTGCAGATGTTACTGGTGGTAAGTATGTAGGAGGATTTAATGTAGTTGGTCGTGGTGGTTGCGGGCAGTTCGGATCACGTGAACCGGGGTAGCAAACAGGCTTTTGTGGCTGAGGCGTGGTGGGCTTTGGACATCTTGGATCCGTGCTTCCAGGGAAGCATCGTGGTGGTTCAGGCGTTGTTGGTTTAGGGCACCTAGGATCTGTGCTGCCAGGGAAGCATCGAGGAGGTGCAGGTGTTGTAGGCTTGGGACATCTTGGGTCTGTGCTGCCAGGGAAGCATCGAGGAGGTGCAGGTGTTGTAGGCTTGGGACATCTTGGGTCTGTGCTGCCGGGGAAGCATCGAGGAGGTGCAGGTGTTGTAGGCTTGGGACATCTTGGGTCTGTACTACCGGAGAAGCATCGAGGAGGTGCAGGTGTTGTTGGCTGTGGGCATCTAGGATCTGTACTACCCGGGAAACAACGAGGAGGTGCAGGTGTTGTTGGTTTTGGGCACCTAGAGTCTGTACTACCGGGGAAGCAACGTGGTGGTTCTGGCGTCGTTGGCTTAGGACATCTAGGATCGGTACTGCCAGGGTAGCATCGAGGTGGTTCAGGTGTAGTTGGTTTAGGGCATCTAGGATCAGACGAGCCAGGATAGCACTTTGGTGCAGATGTTACAGGTGGCAAGTATGTAGGGGGATTTAAAGTTGTTGGTCGGGGTGGTTGTGGACAGTTTGGATCAGGTGATCCAGGATAACAAACTGGCTTTAATGGCTCAGGTGTGGTGGGCCTTGGACATCTGGAATCCGTACTTCCGGGGAAGCATCGTGGAGGCTCCGGAGTGGTTGGTTTGGGACACCTAGGATCTGTACTGCCAGGGAAACAACGCGGTGGTGCAGGTGTGGTAGGTTTGGGACATCTGGGGTCTGTACTGCCAGGGAAGCATCGTGGTGGTGCAGGCGTAGTCGGCTTGGGACATCTTGGATCTGTACTACCAGGGAAGCATCGTGGAGGCTCTGGTGTGGTTGGTTTGGGACATCTGGGATCTGTACTACCAGGGTAGCATCGAGGTGGTTCAGGTGTCGTAGGCTTGGGACATCTAGGGTCTGTACTACCGGGGAAGCAACGTGGTGGTGCAGGTGTTGTTGGCTTGGGACATCTTGGATCTGTACTACCAGGGTAGCATCGAGGTGGTTCAGGTGTCGTAGGCTTGGGACATCTAGGGTCTGTACTACCGGGGAAGCAGCGTGGTGGTGCAGGTGTTGTTGGTTTGGGACACCTAGGATCTGTACTACCGGGGAAACAACGTGGCGGCGCAGGTGTTGTAGGTTTCGGACATCTAGAGTCTGTACTACCCGGATAGCACCGAGGAGGTTCGGGTGTCGTAGGCTTGGGACATCTAGGGTCTGTACTACCGGGGAAGCAACGTGGTGGTGCAGGTGTTGTTGGCTTAGGACATCTTGGATCTGTACTACCAGGGTAGCATCGAGGTGGTTCAGGTGTCGTAGGCTTGGGACATCTAGGGTCTGTACTACCGGGGAAGCAGCGTGGCGGTGCAGGTGTTGTTGGTTTGGGACACCTAGGATCTGTACTACCGGGGAAACAACGTGGCGGCGCAGGTGTTGTAGGTTTCGGACATCTAGAGTCTGTACTACCCGGATAGCACCGAGGAGGTTCGGGTGTCGTAGGCTTAGATGTTACCGGAGGTAAATATGTAGGCGGATTTAATGTTGTAGGTCGTGAAGGTTGCGGGCAACTTGGATCTGGTGATCCAGGGTAACAAACTGGCTTTTTAGGCTGAGGTGTGGTTGGTTTTGGGCATCTGGGATCCGTACTCCCAGGGAAGCATCGAGGTGGTTCAGGTGTTGTAGGCTTGGGACATCTAGGGTCTGTACTACCTGGGTAGCAACGCGGTGGTGCTGGTGTTGTTGGTTTGGGACATCTGGAATCTGTACTGCCAGGGAAGCATCGTGGAGACTCTGGAGTGGTTGGTTTGGGACACCTAGGATCTGTACTACCGGGGAAACAACGTGGTGGCGCAGGTGTTGTAGGTTTGGGACATCTGGGATCTGTACTACCAGGGTAGCATCGAGGTGGTTCAGGTGTGGTAGGCTTGGGACATCTGGGGTCTGTACTGCCGGGGAAGCAACGTGTTGGAGCAGGTGTTGTTGGTTTAGGACATCTTGGATCTGTACTACCAGGGAAGCATCGTGGAGGCTCTGGTGTAGTTGGTTTGGGACATCTGGAGTCTGTACTGCCGGGGAAACAACGTGGTGGTGCAGGTGTTGTTGGTTTAGGACATCTTGGATCTGTACTACCAGGGAAGCATCGTGGAGGCTCTGGTGTGGTTGGTTTGGGACATCTAGGATCTGTACTGCCGGGGAAACAACGCGGGGGAGCAGGTGTTGTGGGTTTAGGACATCTAGGGTCTGTACTACCGGGGTAGCATCTGGGCGGTTCAGGTGTTGTAGGTTTGGGGCACCTAGAGTCTGTACTACCTGGGAAACAACGAGGAGGTTCAGGTGAGGTTGGTTTGGGACAACTAGGGTTCGTTGAACCTGGATAACACTTTGGTGCTGGTGTTACTGGAGGTAGATAAGTTGGCGGATTCAGTGTTGTTGGTCGTGGCGGTTGCGGGCAATTTGGATCTGGTGATCCAGGGTAACAAACTGGTTTAGGAGGCCGAGGTGTGGTTGGTTTTGGACATCTGGGATCCGTGCTGCCTGGGAAGCATCGAGGTGGTTCGGGTGTTGTTGGTTTGGGACATCTGGGATCTGTACTGCCAGGGAAGCATCGTGGAGGCTCTGGAGTGGTTGGTTTGGGACACCTAGGATCTGTACTACCGGGGAAACAACGTGGTGGCGCAGGTGTTGTAGGTTTGGGACATCTGGGATCTGTACTACCAGGGTAGCATCGAGGTGGTTCAGGTGTTGTTGGTTTGGGACACCTAGGATCTGTACTACCGGGGAAACAACGTGGCGGCGCAGGTGTTGTAGGTTTGGGACATCTAGGATCTGTACTGCCAGGGAAGCATCGTGGAGGCTCCGGAGTAGTAGGTTTGGGACATCTGGGATCTGTACTACCAGGGTAGCATCGAGGTGGTTCAGGTGTTGTTGGTTTAGGACATCTTGGATCGGTACTACCAGGGAAGCATCGTGGAGGCTCTGGTGTGGTTGGTTTGGGACATCTAGGATCTGTACTACCGGGGAAACAACGCGGGGGTGCAGGTGTTGTGGGTTTGGGACATCTTGGATCTGTACTACCAGGAAAGCATCGTGGCGGCTCTGGTGTGGTTGGTTTAGGACATCTAGGATCCGTACTACCAGGGAAGCATCGAGGTGGTTCAGGTGTTGTTGGCTTGGGACATCTAGAGTCTGTACTACCCGGATAGCACCGAGGAGGTTCGGGTGTTGTGGGCTTAGATGTTACCGGAGGTAAATAAGTAGGTGGATTTAATGTTGTAGGTCGCGGTGGTTTAGGGCAATTCGGATCAGGTGACCCAGGATAACATACTGGCTTTTCTGGCTGAGGTGTAGTGGGTTTTGGACATCTAGGATCTGTACTACCAGGGAAACAGCGCGGAGGTGCAGGAGTAGTTGGCTTTGGACATCTAGGATCCGTACTACCAGGGAAGCATCGAGGAGGTTCAGGTGTTGTAGGCTTTGGGCATCTCGAATCTGTACTGCCAGGGAAGCAACGAGGGGGTTCTGGTGTTGTTGGTTTGGGGCATCTAGGATCTGTACTGCCGGGGAAACACCGAGGAGGTTCTGGTGTTGTTGGTTTGGGGCATCTAGGATCTGTACTGCCGGGGAAGCATCGAGGAGGTTCAGGTGTTGTGCGTTTAGGGCACCTGGGGTCTGTACTACCTGGGAAACAACGTGGTGGTGCAGGTGTTGTGGGTTTCGGGCAATTGGGGTCGTTTGAGCCAGGATAACATCTTGGTGCAGATGTTACTGGTGGTAAATAAGTAGGCGGATTCAGAGTTGTTGGTCGCGGTGGTTGCGGGCAACTTGGATCAAGTGATCCAGGATAACAAATTGGCTTTTGTGTTGTGGGCTTTGGACAATTGGGATCCGTACTACCAGGGAAGCATCGAGGCGGCTCCGGGGTAGTGGGTTTGGGACACCTGGGGTCTGTACTGCCAGGGAAGCAACGCGGTGGTGCAGGTGTTGTTGGCTTGGGACATCTAGGGTCAGTACTTCCAGGGAAGCATCGTGGTGGCTCCGGAGTAGTAGGTTTTGGACACCTGGGATCTGTACTGCCAGGGAAGCAACGTGGAGGCGCTGGTGTTGTTGGCTTGGGACATCTAGAGTCAGTACTTCCAGGGAAGCATCGTGGTGGCTCCGGAGTGGTAGGTTTTGGACACCTGGGATCTGTACTGCCAGGGAAGCACCTAGGAGGTTCTGGTGTTGTGGGCTTGGGGCATCTTGGGTCTGTACTGCCAGGGAAACATCGCGGAGGTTCCGGTGTGGTGGGTTTCGGGCAGTTAGGGTCGGTTGACCCGGGATAACATCTTGGTGTCGGTGTTACTGGAGGTAAATATGTAGGCGGATTTAATGTTGTTGGTCTTGGTGGTTGCGGGCATTTAGGATCAGGGGATCCAGGATAACAAACTGGCTTTTGTGGTTCGGGTGTAGTTGGCTTTGGACATCTGGAATCTGTACTGCCAGGGAAGCATCGTGGAGGCTCTGGAGAAGTTGGTTTTGGACACCTTGGGTCTGTACTGCCGGGGAAGCATCGTGGAGGTGCAGGTGTTGTTGGTTTGGGACATCTTGGATCAGTACTTCCAGGGAAGCATTTGGGAGGAGATGGCGTGGTTGGTTGTGGACAACGTAGATCCGTGCTACCTGGGTAACAGTTAGGAGGAGTAGGTGTAGTAGGTTTAGGACATCGCCGGTCTGTTGAACCGGGGAAGCAGTTAAGTGGTGAAGTAACGGGAGGTAAATAGGTCGGTGGATTTATTGTCGTTGGTTTAGTTGGTTGCGGGCAATTGGGATCTTTCGAACCTGCATAACATATTGGTCTAGTAGGCCTTGGACAACGGAGATCTGTACTTCCTGGGTAACAAATGGGAGGAGCTGGTGTCGTTGGTTTTGGACATCTAGGGTCTCTACTGCCAGGGAAACAACGAGGAGGTGCAGGTGTTGTAGGTTTAGGGCATCTAGGATCCGTGCTACCTGGGAAGCAACGAGGTGGTTCAGGAGTTGTGGGTTGGGGACACCTAGGATCTGTACTACCAGGGAAACAACGAGGTGGTTCAGGTGTTGTTGGCTTAGGACACCTAGGGTCTGTACTACCAGGGAAACAACGAGGAGGTGCAGATGTTGTAGGTTTAGGACATCTGGGATCCGTGCTACCTGGGAAGCAACGAGGAGATTCAGGAGTTGTGGGTTTCGGACACCTAGGATCTGTACTACCAGGGAAACAACGAGGTGGTTCCGGTGTTGTTGGTTTCGGACATCTGGGGTCTGCACTGCCAGGGAAGCAGCGAGGAGGTTCAGGTGTTGTAGGTTTTGGACAGCGAGAGTCTGTTGAACCGGGGAAGCAGTTTGGTGCTGATGTCACAGGCGGTAAATATGTAGGTGGATTTAATGTTGTGGGTCGCGGTGGTTGCGGACAGTTTGGATCTCGGGAACCGGGATAACATACGGGCTTAGTAGGCCTTGGACAACGAAGGTCTGTGCTGCCTGGATAACAAATAGCAGGAGCAGGCGTCGTTGGTTTCGGGCATCTGGGGTCTGTACTTCCTCGGAAACATTTAGGTGGTGCTGGTGTTGTTGGTTTAGGGCACCTGGGGTCTGTACTGCCCGGGAAGCAACGAGGAGGTTCGGGTGTTGTAGGCTTAGGACACCTGGGGTCTGTACTACCAGGGAAGCAACGAGGAGGTTCAGGGGTTGTGGGCTTAGGACACCTGGGGTCTGTACTACCAGGGAAGCAGCGAGGAGGTTCAGGGGTTGTGGGCTTAGGACACCTGGGGTCTGTACTACCAGGGAAGCAACGAGGAGGTTCAGGGGTTGTGGGCTTAGGACACCTGGGGTCTGTACTACCAGGGAAGCAACGAGGAGGTTCAGGAGTTGTAGGCTTAGGACACCTGGGGTCTGTACTGCCAGGGAAGCAGCGAGGAGGTTCAGGTGTTGTGGGCTTAGGACAGCGTGGGTCTGTGGAACCGGGGAAGCAATTTGGTGCGATTGTTGAAGGAGGCAAATAGGTTGGTGGTTTAAACGTCGTTGGCCTTGGTGGTTCCGAGCAATCTGGATCTAATGAACCAGGTTTACATTTAACTTGAGATATTGACTGACATCCAGGATCTGATGAGCCTGGGTAACATTTCAGAGAAGGCTTAACTGTAGCTGTTATTTCCGTAGTTACTCCTTCGCAATTAGCATCACAGTTGCTTGTGCAAAGCTGAAAAAAAATGATATGAATGAGTTTATCCTTGAGAAAACTAAAGGTCAATTCTCATAATACAAAATATGTTCAAAAATATGTCTCAGTCTCTTTTTGATTTCATACCGATATACTTAATATCAGAAAAAGGTTCTTGTAACCAAAGGAATATCTTTTAGATCGATATGAGATCGATACTAGACTGAGACTGAATTTTGCACATATTTTTTTACGAGGATTGACCGTGAATATTTGTAATACAATAAGTATATAGATATAAGTTTATACCTCAACATTACACGTTAGGTACACTTGATCATTTTCTGGGAAGCGGAAAGCGTTTACTTTACTGTAAGCTATTAGTGTAGCACCGCTTTTGCCAGTATTCTTTGTTTTCTGCCACACATCAATGAGTTTCTTCTTCCTGGATTTCAAAATATAATCTTTTAGATACATTCCTTAAGAAATCTATATTAGTACTCGTATTATAAATAGGACAAAGTTTGTTAGCTTGGGAGGATGTAGGGGGTCAATTTTGGATCTACTTAACCTATTTTTAAATTTCTGTTACCAATAGAAAGCCACAATACTTGTATGTGTCATAGGTTACTACATATCATCACGCTACTATCCAAATACTACTCAAACAATTTGACTGCATATTATGTTTGCGTCTACTCACTATAAATTAGTATTAATTACCTAATAAAAACTAATAATTGGATCGGTAATTTAGTGTGAAGTAAAATTCAATTTTTCCTGAACTGTACATAAATATTGGTAAACATGTTGAACATCTTTATATTATGGCATACAAGCAATAGCACTTGCATTTTTTATTTTTAATAATGTTGAACCTAGCTCAATATCATTATATTCTCGTATTATAGGTAACTAGCTGTTGCTCGTGGCTTCGCCCTCGTGAAATTCGGATCCATTCTTCCCATGGGTACCTGTTCCACGGACAAAAATTTAAAAAAAACACAAAAATTACAGATTATTTGTCCCTATACTAAATTTCGGTCAGCTAGACCTGTTCAGCCGTTAGAGCCTGGTTGAGTAACAAACATACAAACATCCAAGCACCTGAACGTCTTCACAAACTTTCACATTTATAATATCAGCAGGGGTAGAATTTTAGCAAAATATACAAATATCTTACTTAGGACAGCCATCTTTGTCGGTAAGTTGAATTTTGCCGGTCTTGGAGCCGTCATAGTCTTCATTGTCGTAAGCCCAACAGTCGTGAATCTTGAGGTTGAACTGGTTCCTGACATCTTTTAGATAAACTAATATTGTCAAATATTCGCCAATCTTAATTGATGACTCTAATGGAGTTGTCTGAAAGAGAAACACGTGTTATGTTCACTTTTGTTGAAAGCCAAAGCAATTTACAATTTTGTAGTTTTCTAAAACAGTGTATACGATTAGATGGGTATATGACATATTTTAGACATTTTTCTCCTTTCTTAGTTATTTTTTTGAACTGGCAATTATTTCATCAGTATTCTTTTTTTTGGTTGTGCGATTAGTTAACAATATAACGAACATATAAATATTATATTAATTTGGTCGAAGAAAGAAAAACTTTCTGCGAATATCAATTATAAGAGTCCTTAAGAGTCCCTGTATAATAAACTAAGCAGGTCTTTATCAAGCCTCGCGTACATTTATACTCCGATTTTTAATTCTAGGCAAGAAAATGACATTTGCAGTGTTGCAGGTTTTTTGTATCAAATAAATAGTGATGTGGTTGAATCGAGTTTTCCAATTCTAAGTTAGTCGTGAGTCGAGATTATAATTCTTTTATTAAATATATAAATATTTTTTTTATATAAATAAAAATATGTAATTTACGGTAATTAAACAGAAAACATACACAGTAAGTAATTAAATCTAATATATTATATAAAATCAATTGCTGTTTGTTAGTTTCGCTAAAACTGGAGAACGGCTGAACCGATTTGGCTGAAAATTGATGGGGAGGTAGCTTAGAACTAGAAGAAGGACATAGGATACTTTTTATCCTGCCACGGGGACAAAGTATGCCACGGGCGAAGCCGCGGGACACAGCTAGTATTCTATAAAAAATATTTCCGTCGTGTAATGTACTAGGCGAGCATAAACTGCAAAGGGGTTCATTCACTGATAAAAATAAAGAATGATTAAAGTGTCTAGTCTATTGATTGCCGAACATCACTATTGTAGCGGGTCACCCTTTTTTGTATCAGTGACAGTTGCACTTGTCATTTTCTTGCCTAGAATTAAAAATCGGAGTATAATTTAATTGTGAAGTCGATTAATTAAATCGACTAGACAATTCAATTCAATTAATCGACATTAATCTGTGCAAAATAAGTCAATATTTTAGGACTATATTATCAGCAGAGATACTTACATTAGGAAAAACTCCCTTCTGTATATCCATCCAACACTCAACTCCTCCTGCAGGTCCTTGGACAGCTACGACATCTAACATATCGACCATGAAGGGCTTTAGTTTTAGAATGTGCTGTTGCTCTCTGGTGGCGACTGTACCAGCTGTCAATTCCAAAGATGTACGTGCACATGATACCTGTAATTCAAGTAATAAGGTGCTTAATCTCCTTAAAGATAATGCTACAATAGAGTGGGAACTGGAGCAGATTATATTATAATCAAGGAAATATGATACTTCCACTAAAAGTCCCTCAAAGTTTGAGCAGCTATGAATGTTCAGCGATGCGGCGCCAGTTTGTCCCTCACAGGCCTTGTGTTAAATGTACCAGATGTACTTATACCCTTGACAATTACACATAACACAGTCCCTCCCTAAGCTCTGGTTACGTCCACCGCCGCCCACTTAAAGTTCTATACATACCTTACGAGCGAAGTCAGATGTTCCTTGCACGAAGTCGTCAGCTTGGAATACGAGAATATTGTCGACAGTACCACAAGCGTTGCAAAGAGGTCGGGAACCGCAGCCATTCAGGGGTACTCTGAACGAGTACCGTGATTGGCTACCTCCCAATGATACATATCTAAAGTACAGAACGTCACATTAATTTTTAGTTAATAATATATTCAAATCCATCAAAATATATCATGCCGTACTTATGTATCTCTTTTTAAATCCAATTTTGGAGAGTATTATGGATAATGTTTAGTTAAAAATAATATGTTATTACATCAGGATTTATAATTATGTAACTACGATTCTTTCGATAGCAGTAATCCACCTTTTCATCGAGGTAGACGACAGTGAAGCAAATGGATAAAGGGAAGGTAGGCTATTATTACTATTATTTCCGACCAGGACGCCGGTGGTTGTGCTGGTGATCAACTAACATGAGTGATACTATTGGATGAAGTTGTTTCAAGCGACAATTCCGACATAAATTCTATATCATATCGGCACCATCAGCCAATGCTGCCGATTACCACGATTGATGATTAATTTGGCCTATGATTAATTTGGAAACATTATAATGCCTCCAAATTAACCACTCTGGATACTCACTTGCACTTAGGATCATTAAGATAACCCTTGCTGTAAATGATACCATCGAAAATGTCGGCGAATTCCACAGTTACGTCAATAAAGTCGCCGGAGCATTGCACGTCGATATCTGGTGATAATGGCGAGTCTGCGGCTCTTGCACCTCTCATAAAGGTGACCACGGGTTCATCGATGTTCTCGTAGAAAGGTGAAAGTCCATAATCGCCGGCCAATTCGCGGTTAAGCTCCACCGCGGTTAATGTTTGGAATGCCTCATCTGAAACAGCTGTAGCGAGCGACAGCTACAGGCAAAATAAAGAAATATTAGAATCACTCTAATCTAAAAACTTTAAAAATATGTTGATTTTGTACTTCCCGAAGTTTTTACGTCCGGTGTTACTGCAGAGTATTAAATATATTTACCCTTTTAAATGAACGTAACTAACACATGTAAGCTCAATTAATTGAACACAATCCATGGCATATTATAATGTTAAAAGTTGCCCTTTCACATGCATAACCCTTAGTTGAGTAACTAAAGATCTGTGTGACACTAAACCAAAACCAAACTGCCTGTGAACAGGTACCTTTACTGAAACATTTTGGTTCAAATAATAACCCGTGTAAGATATCAAATTGAACTCATCAGGAAGCCAGTATAACGTTAAAAATTAGCAATTAACATTTGTAACCCTCTATTGAAGTCTATTGAATAACCAAGGATCTGTGTGAGAGATGGGGTTCTATTATCGAAGCAAAATCTGCATGTAATTTATTGTTTGTTGCGCGGACAATGAATATTTACTCTCACGTACTTAATTTTGTCTTACAAACCATTGCGGCGTATTACAAAAACGCGAACTGCATTGATTAATCGCCGTTATACTTGGTGATTTAATACTAAAGCGTGGTTGCAAAAACGCTTGCATTATAGACTTTTAGGTATCCTAGAGTGTAAAGAACTAAAAAATATCCAACTATTAACCTAAAAAGCAATTAAATTATTATGAGCGAGCTTTAATGAATACCTAATAATAAATGCAATACTAATAAAATAGTAATCTTTCGAGCTTTTCCCAACTCGTGGCGGTAACAAAATTGGAGCATGACATGACATTTTATTTACCAAAATCAATTCTCTAGTACGTACATAGTGACTTTAGTTACTATGTAACCTTCCTATTTTCATTGGCACTACAGTCTCCCTCAGAAGAAGCGCAATACGATATAAAATTAAAAACTATCATTACAAAGAAATCATTTAATAAAGAAGTTGTAATTCAGGGCATAAATTTTACTTTTTTGTTTATTATTTTATATAAAGTTTTAGAGTTAATGGGGTCGGTACCTTGAAATGTGTTAAGTTAATACCGATAGCGACTTCACAAAATACAATTGATGGACACAAAGGACACACTATTCACACAATGAATAAAATTGTGAATCACACATAGGTTTGAACATGTGGATTGAAGCCACAATATAGTTGGCAGTCTGTAGACGAGGTGACCTATTCTAAGTCATCTATCAAGAATTATTTGTTTGGTCTTTGAGTACAATCATATTGTACAGATTAGGTACTTGATATCACAAGAAGAAGCTTCTATCTATAAGCATAGGAATATTTTGCATATATTTAGTCTAGTCAGAAATACGAGTATTTATACAAATAAAGATATTTGTATACTAAACAGACTAGTATGCACAAATTAAATAGTGTATACAAGCAAAGACGATATGATAACTTATCATATCGTATCGTTATCATATCGTCTTTGATACAAGTTAGACCTGCTAAAGAATTTAGAAGGAAAAAAGCTCACAACATACTAATGTTGCCTAAAATGGCATCTGCCCGATGTCGCACTTACCATTAGTGATAAACGTCGCAGCATCAGGAGTGGCACTCTTTAGAGTAAGGTTTCAAAGTTAAGAAATTTATCGAACACACTAATATTACGCAAAATAATGCCATATTAGTAGAATTTATCATCCGTACATTAATAATGCATAATTAATTTGGTTACTTCATATAACTATTAATACACTCGAGAGCAATGAATCCGGGTCACTTAAACGAAGAAACTGGTTCTAACCTACGCAGACCAGGAACGGGCAGAACCAGGTGTACCACAGCACGAGAAGACCGATACTTGGTGAACACCATGCTTCGAAATCGCTTTCTCACAGGAACTGAACTCACCAATCAGTTTCGACGCCTCGGAGGAAGTAACCCAAGTGCATGGACAGTAAGACGTCGGCTTGCTGAATCTAACTTAAAACCCCTTAGACCTGCAAACGGCCCTAAACTGGAGCGTGGGCATCGTATTTCGAGACTAAGATATGCCCTGTTTCCTATTTTTGTTTTAAGGAGAGATCAGCAGTTTTTTTCTTTATGTAATTTTGTGTTAATAAAATGTATGGTGACTCATATTTTTTTTACTTTCATTTAAGCAGTATTACATTGTCTATTAAATACAATTTATTGCATTAACCTATCATTTTTAGTTTCCGAGATTTTTAACATTCTTTAAGTGACCCGGATTCATTGCTCTCGAGTGTAGTTATATGTTCAAAAGATTTAGGCTTTTAAATGAGAAGAATTACAAAATTATTCAGATGAGTGAATTTATGGTGATTTGACATTGAGATTTATGTTTTACGACTCGTCACCATGACAGTCTTATAATGTTACACTAACACACGTGTGAATGTTTATAAAATCCAAATAAAAATATATTAATATCAATATTGTTAGTCAGGTGTGTTCAGGGTCCTAACAACTCCTTCGGGGCCCAACAGGTCAGTGGGGCCCAAGCAACTCTCATCTAGATACTAAGCACAGAACATTACAATTTTTCTTTGTTCTGTGTAAGCAATGGATGAGGCTCTGGCGCAGGAATTCTAAAGGAATAACTTTGTAACTTTGCCTATTTTAAATTAAAAGTCATCCAGGACGGTACTTGAACCCGCGATATTACTTTTCTAAAACGAATAGGTACTCTACTGAGTTGCAGCAATTTGAATATAATAGTAATAGGCTGTAAAAACTATAAAACATACTACAAAAAGGTATGGCAGGTATACTCGTACATATAGGTACGAGTATACCTGCCATAGTACGAAGAAGAAGTACGAGGGAAGTACTATAGGGTATGTAAAATTGTTAAAATGTAGATATCCTTACCTGCACGAGTGCAATCAGTGCCGCTATGCGCATGACAGCCGCTTCATGGGGACCTGAAGCAAAGAAAAAAATCTTAGTTAAATAAAATCTGTTTCTTTTATGGTTTAGAAGATAAACGTAACTACTAAGTGCAAAACTTCTCAAGTTCGAATGTGAACTCTATATCGATGGTTTTAAAGACAAACATGCTAAGTGCAAATTATGGTATGAGTACTTTTTGTCTTATCGACCATAATATTTACTGTGCCATCTGTGGGAATCTAATAAAATAACCTATTACCTAAGTATTTTTGTGGTAAAGAAAATTATCACTTTCCATATAGGTACATCGATTGATCTGTCAGTGATTTTTTTGTTATTGATAGTATAAAGATACCAATATTAGTTATGAATTAATAATTTTACGTCTTAAAGATAAAATCAATAGGGTTTAAACCGCCAGTAAAACTTAATTAACAATAATGTATTTTAAGGTTAAGTATAAAAATTTCATCTACATTACTTCTATCAAATCTAAACTGGGTTTCTACTAATAGGCTACGTAGTGTCAAAAAGTAGCTATAAACTTACCGACCAACCTAATTAGAACTACTGAAAACCACTTTTACACTCCCAAGATATATTATATTATGTCCACATTAGCGTCACTGTTGAAAATCAATTCATTATGGCCAAGATCAAAACAATGCGGTGGCAGATTCGATTTTTCGGTGATTATAAATAATGAAAATTTTATTAAAGCAATTCGACACAGTTTGCTTTTACTTCTTGCTTTGCTTGTAATTCTTTAAATTAACGGACAACCAAAGAATGTGTTTTTGTCTATTTTACTAAGATAATTGGTTACTTGATAAGACAACAAAGAATATAAATAAAACAGCATTATTACAATTTGTTGTAGATACTTTTTTGAAATGGCTCTTATATTTTACATCATCTAAAATAGAAATGATTTATGATTATAATAATAATAATAAAAAAATACAGGAAAAGCCGCATTTCTATTAGCTAACTTATGAGGCTGCAGTCTAATATTGATTATTATTATCATTTGAAAGGGAAACAATTAAAATCCTTCATTTATGTTTTCTTTATTAGATACTGGTACCAAAAAAAAGTATATTTTGTTCTATTATAATTATACCTAGGTAATGGCTAAATTCTAAAACTCAGCGTATTCAATTGATTCCCATGGCGGCCACTTATTTAAAAATTTTCACAACTAAGAATATGAGTTAAAGTTGACACAAAACATAAATTAACTCATAATTCACAATAATACACTCTAAAACGGATTAAATACGATTCCGCTAGTCAATATTATAAAGTTAATTCTTATAATATGAACGGTTCAGATGACCGCTATCTGTTAAACAAACATATTCTCAACAAAGGTGCCGGCAATATATAAAGGATACTTCTCATTAGTCCAGTCCCAGTGAGGCATTAAATTTCCCAATAGTTCCATGGAACTAACTAGGACTGGAACTAATGAAAATTATCAAATATGAATATCAGCATTCAAGTTTTATTGCATCAAATAACACTTATCTGTTTTATGTGTTGTGGTGAACTGAACCTATGGCACATCTTTGTTTAAATGTCAATTAATACGAAGTTACTATTTAGATGTTTTGCAAACACCTGTTCCTTGAAATCGATTGAGTACAAGGCAACGCGTCAATTAGAATTAAAGTGTAATTCATAGAAGCAAGTAATTTTGAAAGAGATTAGCATGATACAGTGAAATACTTTCAATGTTATATGTTGATAATGTCACCATACAAAAGTACACATTACACATTTTCAACATAACAGTGCAAAGTGCTTGTTGCTCATATAACATTAGAACTGTGTATTATGTAAGACTTTTCTTATATACATTGTACATCATAAATAACATAGGTTCTATACGCTTATAAGTACTCATGTCATTAAAAGTTTACTTAACCTAAAAATAAATGTATTTTTGTATAAGTAACTTAGTGTTTAATGTGTATAACTCTCATTAAATTGTTTTAACACCCTATCACGCGATAGGGTTAATGATAGTAGAAGAAGCTTATGAAGAAAGCCAGTGCTAAGTATTCGTATCCGGCATTATTGTGAACTGGTTCCTTTTTTGGGGCAGCATGGATGAAGCTCCATTTTTACTAGGTATTTGGTAATATCAAACTTCTTTCTTTCTTTCTTCTTTTATCTCATTATGAGATGACAGTTCGGTACTAAGTTAATTTACAAAGGCGTTTCTCAATATGCGTCTATTATGGGCATTTGAAAAATTAAGCCAATCGGCATTGTTAAGTCAATCAATGTTTACCTATTTGCATACACATTAATAGATACGATTGTAACGTATACTGTTAATAGTTAAAGTGGCAGCTCACGAAGATCACTTTAATTGTAAGGTTGCATCTCGGATTCGTGAGGTCAGCCGTGTGAACCCGGCCCTATGTGTTTCCGCGTCTTATTTCGTCATAGATTCTTCCAATTAAAAGAACCTGGGGCCTTACTCTGAAAATCGAACATGAACGTTTCGGATAGAACGAAAACGGACCATTTGTCAAACAACGACAGCGAAAACGTCAAATGTATTTTGGGAGTAGGAGGTGTACTGATGACGATCGACAACCTCAATGTCAAACGATCGAAGACGGATCCGAAATCCGAAACGAAACACTTTCGGGGCAGCTAATAGGTCAAAACGTCAACGGATACGAATATTTTCGTTTTTCGGAGTAAGGCCCCTGGACAGTTTCATCACACTTTTCTATAATCTTTATAGGATATGAACACTTCATTCGCGTAGAATTCGCGTTTAAAATTGAATAGTAAGCATCTTTTAGCACTTTCTATGGCTTTCTCTAGGTATAGTCTATCTGTGTGCGGTTATAATTTGTTGGACCATTTTTATATGATTGAATCAAACAAATATACTTATAAACTTTCACATTTATAATACGACTAGCTTATTCCCCTGGCTTGGCTTGCACGTAATTAATACTTTAATTCAAGTTAAAATACTTATTATATATTTGATCAAAATGATGTCGGAGTTTGTCAATCTCATTTATTTATGTATACTCACATGTTTTTTTTATATAGCTTAGGTGGCAGACAAGCACATGTATAAAATGAAGAGATAAGACTTCACCTTATCACCGTTTATTGGTTGATAAACTGCTTTAAAAGATATAAAAACTTCGGATCTCATAATGGACAACTCATAATGAGCTTCAATGAGGTGCATCGGAATACATCACCATCAGAAAGACCAGATTTACAACAGGTTTTTTTAAGTTATGCGACAACCTTGAAATTAAAACGTTTTCCGTTTGTGGTGCTCGCCATTATCGGTTATAACCAGATTTGGTGAAAGATCACAAGTAGCCTTCTATGGGATTCTTATTGGCGATGACTGTTTTGAGTGTTTATGACTATTAGATAGATATACTCTTTATTGCACACCTCGTAAAGGATACAATCATTAAACATTTCTTATACAATGGGCGGCCTTATCGCAATTTGCAATTTCTGTTAAACAACCGTCGTTGGATAGATTAAATTTGCTAGCCATTGGGTAACAAGTAGGTACATAAATTATCACTAGGTACTTAACTAATTTTACATAACATATAACATAAACTCACGCCTATATCCCCGAAGGGGTAGGCAGATGTGCTAGCACCTACATTTCGCCAGTTTATGTTTAGGTCCCAATGTAATAGGTGGCGAGCCTATTGCCATTAACCGGGCACTTATAAACCTGCGATAAATACACACATAACTTCGAAAAGCATCGAAAAGTCATTGGTGTGTGCCATGGTGAACCTGGGATCGAACCCGAGACCTCGTCTCAGCAGTTCATTACCCAGACCACTAGGCTACCGCGGTTTCTACCACTACCACTAGGCTAACTAATTTTAGAAGAAGAGAAATACAAATGGTGCTTAAATTTTGTATTGTATACTATTCGAAGTATTAAGATACCGATGAAGGCAGGGAAACTATACTAATCCCACTCACCTAGACAATTCTTATAAAATGTCCACATTTTGTAAAAGTTTGTATAATTATTAGAACAACTATTCTTCCAACAATTAAACAATTGCAGAAGTTAAACAAAGGAAAGTAAAAGTCACATCACATTAACATATTATAATACGTTTACTTAAAGGATTCAGAGGTATGGAAACATCGCGACCAAACACCTGTTTTATTCTGATGATGGCATCTTTTAGTCTCACCTTAGAAAATATATAACTGGTTACATATATGCGTATATTATCGAAATGTGGAATTGTCAAGGTCAGTCTGCTCATTTATAATTTAAATAAATTTATTATTGTACTTTTATAGAATATGTTATAATCTGGACGAACAAGTTTCTCAGAATTTGGTACTGTCAGCAACTGCGAAGGAAATGTGTATACTTTTTATCATTGTCGTTTATACTAATCGGCTTTAACAATACTGACTACTGAAGTTTCCCAAGTTTTTGTTTGGCTGTTAAGAAACAATAATTTGTATTGATCCCCTGCATTGGTGCTTGATTACACGGCAATAAAATTTAATGACCTCTCCTTTGAGTCGCGTGCTTTTTGTCGCTACTGTTATTAATTACTAGTTATTGGGGTCGTGACACGTTTTGTTGACGAAATACCTTCAGATTTCTATTATCTCGAAACGTCAGCATCATTGACGGGACTTGAAATGGAGTTAGTCTCTTTCTAGGTGTAATATTCTACTTCGTCTCATCCTTAGTAATTGAGATTAGCATCTAAATACTTTACAGCGACGCAGGTTACTAGAATATTATATGCTACCTCATCATCATCATTCTCTGAACCTTTTTCCCAACTCAGTTGGGAAAAAGGTTCAGAGAATGACAGTTAGTCAGTCAGAGAATCACAGTTAGGCTTTCCAGTCTAACTGTGATGCGGCTGAACTTCGATATTTTCCGTAGAGCGACTGCCATCTGACCTCCACAACCAATGGTCATTATGACCAATGGCGATATCGAAGTTGAAAGTTAGACTGGTTGGACTTTTGTGGGCTACAACTACCCGTAACGACTGCCATAGATGTTTGTATGGCAACTTTATTATAATATTATATGCTACCTAAATATCGAAGTTCAGCCGCATCACAGTTGGACTGGAAAGCCGACCCCAACTGAGTTGGGAAAAGGTTCAGAGAATGATATATGCTACCTAACAGCAGTAATACAAATAACATAATGCATTCAGTTATACAGTCGTAGAACACGTTAAGCCCTCGGTCCCAGTAACTGAAAATAGACATGATGACTAAAAATAGGGCTGCCAAATATAAAATAAATAAATTATAAGATGTCACTTCAGTAGAAACCCATAATGAACAAAATTATGACCCTATATTATGACGTAGTAACACAATCAATATTCAATTTTCCGTAAATAATTATGAGTATAATAAGTATAATCATTAAAGTTCACATGTACGGGGTGTGTCGATAACAATCAAATAAACCCACGTGTCTTGTCGCACAAATTTACGAATTGTATATTGCGATTTCTGGGCGGATCACCGGTACATTACGATGCATATCAACCAGTCCGACCGGTCTAGGGCAGAGGGTTTACGGTACGATGAAGTCACGACGACCATGACATAGTTTTATATTAAATAATTCGATGACACGACGCTAAAGACAGATGGATGGAACGTTAAAAGTTTAACTTTATCGATATTGCACTCTTGAAATTCTTGAAACAAGTACTTACTAATAAAAATATTTCTCAATAGTATACATACTTAAATTAAGCTACTCGGCTAACGGACTGTTGATCTTTTGTTAAATTTGTGTGGCATGTTGGAGTTTATTAATGTTATATTATTTCTATACTTATATAATTTATCTCTGTATGAAATTTCATCCAGATCCGTTCAGCATTTGTCCGTGAAAGAATATCAAACATCCATACATAAATCCATCCATACGATTAGCAGGATTCTCAGATAGTGTCTTAACAAGTGAAAAAAGAGATATTTGAACTGTCTGCCTAAAGAAAAATTGTCAATAAAGTATTCTAATACCCGATTTCAGTGCTAAATTTATTTCTAATCTTTAATGATAAGTATTTACCCAAACACCCTACAACCAGCAGGAATAAATCTACAAGAGCTGTAGTGTCACGTACATCAAAGGATCTCATTAACTCAAAGTTACAATAATTAACCTGAGTAGGTACTTAATTAACAGCTGATAAACGTTAAATGTATTACATTTAAAACTTGATGAAATGTACCTACATTTTAAAAGATTAATATTTATGTATGTTCACCATTTATCATCAAATAGACATCACTGTGAAATAGTAATAATATATTTAGAATACTATTAATCATTCTATAAAAGAAACCTATCAATTGCAATTTCAAATAAGATAATGATTAACGATATCAAATAAATATCATCAGCTGTTCATTAAAAACAATTTCATCACATTTAGATAATGTAAATAAATAGGACTCATCATCATCACTTTGGACAAAAAATGAAGAGTTTGAACATAAAAAATATTCGTTGTTAAATTAGATAATTACTACAAAAACACACAAGTATGAAGTCAAACTGATGAACTTTTCTGAATTTTATATTGATTTGCCGTAGTTGATGATTAAAGCTTACGGCCTTGCAACGTACGATATGCGGCAAATAATCTGTAATTTACTTACTGGTCTAGTATTGAAAATCATTTCATACATACGCACACAAATGTTATAATAGTTTGAGTTACCATCAAGGGTTACCATCAATATCCTCATGCTATGATATGGGTTAGATCGATTCACATAGAATTCATATTCTAACAGATTTGCCTTACATTTCAAAATAAGAGACAAACTTCTGAACATAAAACGATTTGTTTGATTTCTTTAATATTAGGTACTGGACATAGAAAACCTAGAGGATTAGAAAGTGGAACAGATCATAAAATTTTGCAAGGATACAGGCAGGTTCGATGCAACTCCGTGATTGCCGGGTCAGGGAAAATGGGTGAAATGGCCCACTCAGGTTGATACACTCGCGCGGTCACTGACATTCTTTTTTTTTAAGGTAATAATAGGCTCGCGTTTGACCACAATCTCACCAGTTGGTAAGTGATGATGTGGTCGACGGTGGAGCACGCTTGCCTAGAAGAAACCTATTCACTCTAGACTTGAAGACTCCTAGGTCGTAGCTTTCCGGAAATACAGACTCAGTTCCCGTTACAAATAATAATAATAAGTTCGTGTTTGACCACAATTCCAACTATTGATAAGTGATGGTTTGGTCGATGATAGAGTGGAGCACTATATGAGAGACTCCTCACTATATCACGAAAGAATCTATTGTAATAGATTTCATTTCAATTTGTAATATTCACGTACTTAAGTAAACTTCCGACAACTTTTGAACATTTTAAAAAACAAACATACAAACATCGTGTCACAGAGTTTCACCATTCAAAAAATCTTGATCAAATATAAACAAGTGTTGTCTGTGTTTTTATATGTTAGGATAGGTATATAGAATGTAGAACAGTTCACAATGGTCAATTGTTTGCAAATTTTAAAATTGCAAGCTGTAAGAATTTACGAAAGTATGAGAGAAATTATGAGTTGCACTTTCCCCAGCATGTATGTACACTAGTACTAGATATTTTATATCCTAGTAACGTTATGTTATGTATGTTATGTTATATCAAATGTTTTTTCACGCCCCGCTTAAAGGACCCGGGAATGTATGAGGAAGGAAACACTATTATGTAGGTATGTACGCAAAGACGATTTTATGTCCCCGTATAAATAGGAGTTCTGTTTATTGCGGGGACGAAATCATTGTTTCTTCTACGTTTATCTGGAATAGCAGGTATTTCTGAGATTTTCATTTGACATTTGGTTGACTGACAATTCCATTTAGCCGTTCTGGTGTAATTAAGTAAGAACAACTATCCATTTAGCTAAACTTTCAAATCCATATCTAATACTAGTAAGATTACAAGTATCAAGTTCGCGAATGCTCTTGACCATCACAGAAATCTAATGAAGTCATTTATTGTAAACTAACCCTTAATCATCTTAAGAAAATGCCTTAATGTTTTCACACAACATTATATATTATGCAGTCTGAGGTCGGTATAATTTAAAATGCCGACCTAAATAGTCGTACTAAAGGTATTGCATTGAGTATCCGTAGATGTCTCATACAGATGCATATTACTATCGTCACGAGGTAGTTTCGAGCTTAATGTCAGCAATATCGTATAAAGCGTAGTTATAATACTACTGGTATAAAGAATAATAAAAACTAGCTGTTGAACGCGGCTCCGCCCGCGTGGATTTCGAATTCTTTAATTTTTTGAAAACAAATTATAGCCTATGTTACTCCCAGATATTGTAACTTTCTATAGTTGAAAGAATTATTGAAATCAGTCCAGTAGTTTCGGAGCCTATTCGAGACAAACAAACAATCAAACCTTTCCTCTTTATAATATTAGTAGGTATAGATAAACCACTTGGAACATTTAAACTTTTTTGGACCTATATTGTGAACGTAAACCATTAGAAGCTTTAAATCCGATTTTTTTAATCCAAAATAAAAAATCTTAATATATATAAATCTCGTGTCACAATGTTTGTCCTCAATGGACTCCTGAAACCACTTAACCGATTATAATAAAATTCGCACACCATGTGCAGTTCGATCCAACTTGAGAGTTATGATAGTTTTTGAAACGGATTTCGACATCCACGCGGGCGGAGCCGCGGGCAACAGCTAGTAGTCATATAAAAAGCATTCTGAACCGTTCGCCCCTTATTTTACCCCTATATGAAATTTCTATTATTTCATATCGCTTTTGGATTTTGGAGAGACAATACCTATTCATACATTTGTATAATAGTAAAGTACTCCACCCAATCAGCTAAGATTTTATCTGAATACTATTCTCAAATACTAATTTCATGCTGTTTTGATCTTATTTTTTTTATTATGTGCTTTACAATTAATCAAAGTTTGCACTTAAGCAACATCTGGTATTTGCGAAAAACCTAGTCTACTTCTCTCGGTCAAAGTGCCAAGTTTCGTAAAGTCTAATGTAGATGTTCATCGTACAACAATCATGCTGTTAATTACTGTGTAAGTCATTTAAAACTTGTTGTAAACTAAAATATACGTGGGAACAGAATTAGTCAATATAGAGGTTTATGCTCATGATTATCGGGCTGCATAATACAAGGAAATGTTGATTTGTACTGACCTCATCAGAGCTTATTAAATACATTCTCCGTCCGGGTTCCGTATAGAACATCTTCACGACTATCATAACTGTAAGTAAGTACTGAATATGCCTTTTACTTCAACCTATGACCGCATGCCGTACTTATTGCGTGATTATATTCGCCGTGTAATTTATTAATTAACTTATCACATAGTTTTATCGAACTCAACGTTTCGGAGGCTTTTCGGCAGTTATAATGATGGGGATTTTATTTATAGTTTAGGTATTATGCGATGTTTTTTTTTTCAGAAAATGAATGATTGATTCTTGAATAACGCTGTACTATTAGGAAGTTAGTAAATCCTAATAAATATATTTAGGAAGGAATCAATAATAGGTAATGATATGATATGATATGAAACGGAAATAAGTAGGTACATAATATAGAGATCTTAAGAAAAACGAAAATAATAAAAAGACATGTGAAACTCTAAATATTTTAATAGTGTAACTGATACACTATTTGGACAATAATGTACAGTCAATGACAAAAGTGAATTGACACTAAAATATTTACACAGCTTTTTTACAGTAGAATAAGTACACGGAGCAATAATGAAAGTATAGTTTATAGTAAATAGAGGTAGCAAAATAAAATTTTCTATTCCTCACAAGACAAAGGTAAATATATATATTTTTTTAAATTTAATTCATTTGGAACAAAAACAGTCACATTTTAAAATAGGACAACAATTAGATTATAATTTAATAATTGGTGGACATATTATTCGTAGATTATATTTTGTTTATTACTTTATGACGTCTTCATCAGCTAAGGTGATTAATAAATTGGAATGTTAAGCTACTTTTGCCATTGACTGTAAATGTGTTCAACCCAGACAAGAAAAGATTACATAAGTTTATTTACATACTAATGTGTGTGGATTACGTATTACATAAAATACTTTTAAGCTCATTGTGAAAGAAGGAAATTATAATTTTTATTCTATAGTTTCATTCTTTATAATAATACTAGCTGTTGCCCGCGGCTCCGCCCGCGTGGATGTCGAAATCCGTTTCAAAAACTATGCTATCTCTCAAGTTGGATCGAACTGCACATGGTGTGCGAATTTTATTATAATCGGTTAAGTGGTTTAGGAGTCCAT
Organism: Lithosia quadra; assembly: GCA_963576445.1. Classification (NCBI taxonomy): domain Eukaryota; kingdom Metazoa; phylum Arthropoda; class Insecta; order Lepidoptera; family Erebidae; genus Lithosia; species Lithosia quadra. The sequence goes on from OY754892.1 coordinate 6,285,135, forward strand.
TGAGGACAAACATTGTGACACGAGATTTATATATATTAAGATTATATATACATAATTATTTCTTAGATCTGCTTGCCCGGCATCACCCGCATACTAACTTAACATTAAGTATATTCCAAAATTTTATTTATTAATACTCAAACAAAAAAGAAATCATCCAAACAGGTTAAGCTGTTTTTAAGTTTGCGCATAGCAACCAATTAAGTGATTTATATTTAATTAGGTATGTAGATTGCGTATGTGGCGTTAGCGAGACTAAAAGAACATACCAAAATGCAATATAGTTGCCTAGGATTAGAGAATGTTGACCTACACGTTAAATGTAGGGTCTGAAGGTAAAGTTATATACCTGCTTATTTACATAATGAGACGCTGTTTAAAAGTTAATATCTTTACTACTAATTACTTTTAGATCGAAAATCAGTCGCATTACCGCTACGCCACAGGGACCATAAAATTAGAAATAAACGGTTTCTAAGAGAAAAATCTCGCGCAATTTCATCGCAATTATTTTATGACCGAATACACCATAAGGCATTTAACATTTATAGTTTTGGAATGTCATAATGGCTTTACTCAATATTTTAATGCGGTCAAGAGATGAGTCTTCTGCCTACCTACCATCGTACCTACCATCCCTTAATTACACCTTGTTTCTGTAATCTTAGTCCACGGCCGGCAATTTGTGGATTGCAAAACTGCGAGTAATGACCGACGATCAAAACTAGGAACTAAGTAAAAACAAGCAATATTGTGAAGGAATCATTAGAATTCATAGTTTCTTTGGTTATTAATGTTGCTTAAATTCCAATTAACCATTCAATCAGTAATCACTTAGGCATGATAGGAACGTATAAATTTGTAAATGAGTTGTCTTTACTTAAATTTCTTTTTATATTCAAAATAAGGGCTATGTTAAAAAAAGGATTCTGAACACAATTTTCTTTTTCACAATTTTTATATATTATGTTTGTTCACGATGGTCGCAAAAACTACTGAATGGATATTGATGCAGTTTTTTTTCATTTAAAAGGTCTTGGTCAGACTTATAATCTGCTGTGTGTTTGATTGTAATTGGTTGAGTAGGACCGGAGATATGACCAAAAGTTGCAATAAGCGATATTCGGATTGCGGAGCCGCGCGCATCGGCTAGTACTTAATAATTATAATTTCATGAGTTCAAATAAAATGAACGTATAATGTGAACTTACAAAGTTTTAGAGGCAATAAAGCTGATTATTGCCAATGGTACATATTATCACGGTACTCATGATAATGTCATTGAGTTCGACGCTAGTTTTTTTTTTTTAGTTAGTTAAGATGCAATGATAATTTTATTGTACTAAAAGTCTACGCTATTCGTGGAAAATTGTCTTAAGAATGTACCTCTGTGGACTGTATGAATATTTATGGAGGAGACTTAAGATTACCTGAGATCAGCATAGCTGGTTAATGGAAAACAATATAATTTAATAAACAAATAATTGTTGTAACTACAAAATAATTATTACTATTTATGTAGTTACAACAATTGGTTACTAATACAGTTGCTATTTATATATCGTTGTACATTCAACGTCCAAAATAGCTTATCGTATTATATTTATCGAACACTTTTTCGATAAAATTTTACATAAACTAATTCTTGAACCATAATTACCTAAAGTATTAACCTCGTGCTCAAAGGATTACAACAAACATAAATTATTTGATAATGTATTTCAATGCAAAAGTAGTCTAATAATTTAAATCGGAAACAAAACATCCAGGACTGGACTTGAAACCGCGACCAGTCCCTTACAGAGATAATACTCTGATCAACTGGAAATTGGTGTATAAATTATGAGGATTTCCGCACGGAAAAAAATACCTGAACACGTTCTAGATATTCGAAATCCTCCGATACATTTTACAACTTGGGGCACCGTTTCCAGCCATCTACCGTATCGACCCATCCGTCCGGTGGGGTATGAAGTCTCAACGTGGATGTTCTCTTTTTAAATCATTAGGAAAAGTTAGCATACTAATTGCTTTAAAATTTCGTTGAAATAAAAACAGATTGTAATTTTTTAACTGTTAAGCAATTTTTGTTGTAGACCATACGACTAATATGGACTTGCACTTAAAGTTATAAAAATAATTAAGTAATTAACTTCATCTTGTACAATACTGTTGACTGACTACCGATGTTTGACAAGATAATGACTGCTGAATGTATTAAAATGTTCATTAATTAAGCAGAAAATTGCGTGGAACGGATTGCCGGCAGACACCGTATGATACATGATGACTACATACTGCTGTACCAATAAGGATTGTTGTTCTACAAGCCTTATATGTTATGCTTATGTATACCTGTGGCACAGAATATATAATTAGTACTCTGTGGCTCCACTTGTATACATGTACTAGCTGCAGCTATGATCGATTGGGTAGTTCAGGGGTGAAAGCGCAACAAATAAACAGAAATACCCCAATTTTCAATTCGATACATCAATTAGAAGTTCATTCAATTCGACTTTCAAGACTTGTTTTCATACACAGCATAGTAAGTTTGTGTGATAAAAACTTTTTTATAGATATGTGTTTAACTGAGAGTCTATCCGCTACTGCCTACGGCAAATGACCCTCCAGATACTTGTTCAAAGGCTTTCCACGTATCCCTCTGACTAGCAGAGGGTTGGTTCTACAAGTACAGGGGAGGGGAGGGGTTGACAAGGCGGTCACCTGTCACCCCCATTTTTAATTGATTCTATCACAATATGTTTATCTCGCACGTTTCCACATCTCCCCATGACCATGACTGTTGAAAAGCAACCGAAATGTCAAGTTCAATTTAAATAATAATAACACCAAATAAATCATGCTTTAATCTCTTGCAAATAGTTTTTTCAATGCGTGAATTTCGCGTAAACTTCCGACAGTATCATATATTATTGTTACTTATGATATATTTTTAAACTGTAAATTTGAAACAAAAGATTCATCATGTCATGCCAGTAAAGGGCAACACGCAATAATATCATAAGCGGAAAAAAACAAAAAACAAGATTGAGTAATGTTTTCGTTAGATAATACTCAAAGTCACATGGATAGGGACGTACCTACTGGCATTCTTACTTACACATTTTCACAATCGATGTTAGCACTTAAGAAATAGCTTAATTCGAGACACGGTGACATCGTTTTCAAGTGAATTTTCCAATAGTTGCGTTTAAAGTTGCAATCGGTTTGTTTGTTTTTATGACATAATCGTCAATATAATTTTAGCCACTATTAAAATAGAATACAATGTGGAAAACATTGGCCCATTTTTTTTCTCGTGGTGTTGTACAAGATACTTTAAACACATTACCCTCGCTGGCGCAGTCAGGTAAAAATATGACCATTGCCCCTTCTGAGACAAACCTTACAGCTACAGACCATGAAAAAACCTTGAAAACGTGCCCGGTTGATAAACTCTCCTCCTATGTGCAACTAAAAACATGGTTAGCAAAATATGCGATTTTAATACACCCCTACCTAAACCCTCAGGGAATATACATGCGTGAATGTATATGTATCTTATCTACATATCTTTCGTAGAAGACAATGATGACTTAAATCTTTTTCACAGTTAATATTAGTAGGTATCTTATATGTAAGGTCATTTCTGTAGTCAATCAGATAAACGTACGATTAGATCGCTAATAATATGATATATGAACACCTCCCAAACAAATTGTGGGAGTGGTTTAGAATGGTTGATATAACCTTTACTTCGTGTCAGGTCAAATATACAGACGCGAGCAGATGATGCGCGGTCGAGTAATGATCGTATAATAAAATTGGTATATGCTTGTACAGTTAAACACAAAAGTGGCTTAGAGTTGCATTTCTACCTTACACCCAGGTGCTCGAAGACTCAAGAAGCTGAATCAGTGAGGGCGGTATCCCCATAGATTTCCGTATAAATAAAGGCAGGAATTGCCACGTAACGGTTTTATGGCGTTTTATGTTTTTGTTTTATTGTACACCTACATGGATCTTAAAATATCAAGAGTGAAATTTGATCCCCGGGGAATCAGTTTTAGTCAGATCAACAAACCAGTTGGTCTACCAGTTTGATTTTGCAGTTGACAGCGGGTAAATACCCCGTTATTCTATCGAATTGAGGGTATTTTAGAAATAGGCTAGTTTGAAAGTATCCGTAATTGGCAAGCATGTATGAAAACCATTGGAAAAATGCATGTTACAATCGTAGCAAGATCAGGAAGATTAATGACTATTTGACTATGTATAAAAATTACAACAGTATTTCAACTGAAGCATGGTGAATTACGTAATCCATATATTTTTTTTTTTATTCATGATAGGCTTACGTTTGACCTCAATCTAACCTGATGGTAAGTGATTATCTTTAAATTAGGAACCTTTTCAACACATAAATAGATTAAACTCATTGTAGTTTCACCTTGCAATACATAAACTTTTAAAAGTAAATTTGATTATGTTATATTATATTCACTGTAATTACTTAGATCACGCTAGGTGTGCACCGTGGAAATATGAAGCAATGTAACTAGCCTCATCGTTATCTTTATGAAGACGGCCCAGTAATTACATTTATCCATAAAGCTCTTTGTATATGTCTATCAACAAAAGGTTATATGATTTCGATACAAAGTTAATACTTGATGGGGCAAGTATTGCAGTGGAGATAACTATATAGATAGATACTTTGTGTGAATTCAGCTTCCAAACCGTGGGTAATATAAACAGTTCTCACGGAATTGATGTTCGTACCGAAATATCGCTCGATTTTTTTAATTACAATGTTTGTAGATATATTCAAGGGCATGTCTATTTATTACTGTGTAAAGTTAAAACAATGGTAGCAGTTGAGCAATCTGGTGGGTGTCATTTCATAAAGCCTTGGACAATGGAAGGTGCTACCAGTTTCTCACAAACCGGCGAAAAAGAAAAACGAATCCGAATTACAAAATACGGTCAAACGGATGTGATTCTTGGAATAATTATTTAATTCTTATGGCCCGAGTAACCAACTTTAAGCTACGAGTATGTTGACTAACCCCCATTACAGACGTAGGATAAAAACCAAAAATCTGAAGTGGGATTGGGCGTTCCATGTTTTGTAGAATGCGACCTGATGAGTGGGTAGAGCGAAGATAGAAGGCGGAGGCATGGTTGGCAGAGGAAACGTTAGTGGGACGACATACTCTTTTGTTCCAGATTGGTGGAATGCTGGCGGGGATAATGGAGGTTAAAAAGGGGGCTAAGTTCCTATCAGCTAAAGGTTCGCCTAAAAAAATATTGAAATCCAATCCAATGCCAAGTTTACATGCACTTTAAAATCGATCATAATCATCTTTTCTTCTAAATTTGAACTTGGCAGGTTTTCGTGCTGTACGTAACACTTGATTAATTGTGTAATTAAATTAACCTGCCAAGTTAAAAATTAGAAGAAATTTAGATGATTATGATCGATTTTAAAGTGCATCTTAACTTGGCATTGGATTGGATTTCAATCCTTTTTTAGGCGTACCTTAGCTGATAGGAACTTGGCCCCCTTTTTAACAGGTATGTTTTTGGTGGGATACTAATTTAGCGAGACCACATCCGAATTAAAAGATCACATACCTACTAATCCACCCACACATAGTTCGGGACATTTTCAAATGATTTATTACGCGGATTATATTGTCCTTGGGATTGTCATTCGCTAACCTATACCTACGCAAATAATTAATACAATTGTTTTGAATAATTGATTTTGCATGTTTAAATAAGTTTCATATAAAAAAAGTTCCATATTTTATTGTATTACACAATGTTTTAAAATAATATGATACTGTCTGAGATCACTTGACATGAATATGCTGAAAGGTTACATAAGGATAACTTTTTTTTTACTTGCCCGAGCTTCTTCACATGTCTAGAACAAGTCCTTAAAATTATTCATTAATTCAGTCTTCAATATTGTGAGTCTGATACTGTGTCGAATTTACCATAAAAGTGAAGAAGTAAAAAAGTCAATGAAAACTTCAGTCTGTAGGAAACAATTTGTAGGTTACCTTTTCATATCATCATTGTTACATAAAGTATACACTATATTAACAACTTTTAATACAACAATTAAATGTTGTGCGGTATCTCCCTTGAGCCTGAACTTTTCATTGTTATAATTTATTATGATAGCGATCACAGTTATATAAATTATAATAATGCTATGTCATTATAACTACTACTGCTAGGCTTTGTCTAAAATTTTATATGAGAGTATAGACAAATGAATGAATGAACGAAAAAATAAAGTAATATACACGGTTTTTTTCCTGATAAATTTAAAAATTTATGTAAATTTTACACATTATAATAAGTCTTTTCAAATAGACTATTATGTTTTTTTTAATATTCTGCCAGTTCTTATACAAACAAGTTTTGAACATTGCATTTAATTTCATGAATGCGGTTATATCTGCATAATTAAACTATTAGATGACTTATTACTCAAATAAATTAATCACCACTATCAATAAATTAATGCTCTATCATTAATATTATCAGATGTTTGATTTTGTGCGTTAAGAACATACTTCACATGCTTCATGGAAATAATAAAATTTGTATGACACTCGGCATGTCGTTATGTGTGAGCTTATGGTGTAATACAACACCATTGAATGTAATAAATTTAGTTTAACAAAGATATTTCAAACTGGAAGGTGAGAAATTTAGTTTAACTGAAATATATTCAAAAGTTGATTATACGAAAATTTGTTTAAATTTATAATAACATTCCAAATTTAAATATGAAATATGTAGAAATTTCAGAGTCAAAAAAAATTTATGTTAATAATTTATTTCGACTCTGAAATTTGTGCATATTTCAGAGAAGAGGGCCCTTATTCTGTTTGATAAATCGTACCGTAACCATCCACGTTCGTATTAGCCGACACATTTAGGTTGGTTTAGTTTTACAACGGTTCTTTCCTCTATGTTAACCTATTGAAATCGACTGACTCCTCACGTTTCGACTGTGATAGAAATCAATGTCAAACAGAATAATGCTCCAGTACTTGTTATGGAATTATTACTATTATTACATAGGTAGGTAGGTATATGACTACAGAATTTGTAATAAAAAGTAAACCATAATTGTCGTGCGGTTACAGGTCGCGTTGATAATATTTATTAACCGCACTTCACGAATGTTACAGTCTGCTCGACTCTTTTTATCAAGCACACGTTTTAGAGTTTATCTACTTATAACAAAAACTATGAACATGTCTGGTCTTTTTACAAGACTTTAGGAAACTATACCTACAGTAATTACACATGTCGTGGTAAATGTGGTGAACACTTCATAAGAATTTGAGCTTCGCTGTAAACTTTGCTGAATTGGATTACGTGTGTGTGCCTTTTGATTTGATATAATTGTATAGTCCAGCAACTGGCAACTTGACTGTAATTAAGTATTTTTAAACTAGGTAAGTATGCCAAAATCAATGCCAAAGCAACATGATGTATACAATGCAGTGCAATGTATACACAGGGTGCCCATTTTTATCTGTCGACATACTTATTAAACATGTCAAAAAATGTCAAAATTCAAAATATATAATACTAGATCAGCAAATGGACCACCGTGCACCAGTTCAAAACGTGGCCCAGACTTGAGAAGACTCCGGCAAGAAACTCAGCGGGCTGTTTTTTTGGTATATTAATAATCATTTATTTCTAAATAAATACAGAAAGTTCATGAACAACTATTAAATCTTGCCAATATGGCCTAAAGAAAAAAAAAATTAACGACTTCAAATATAAGTAGTAGGGAATTTACTGTTACAAAAAATGTAAAGCAGTTTCATTAACAAAGAGGAAGTTGCTTAAGCAAGTAAACATTGTCATTCCTAACTAGAAGCCCTATTGTGCAATTTTAGGTCGATCGGCTTCGCATACCAATGTGATAAACATTGCTTGCTAATTCATCAATGAAGATGTACTTACGACATTTTGGCTAGCAATGTACTGAAATCTAGTATAGCAGTCGATGCAAGAAGTTAGTGTGAAGGGTCAAATTCTAAAATAATTACAATTCGTTTCGATTAAGTATTCGGTATGGTGCGAGTGACAGTCCTGGCGTAGCAAACGCTCAAAGATTATCTTTTTTAAATTTGAGCACGTTAATATGACTTCACTTCACCTGATGGAAAGCTAAAGGTAAAGTCTCGGGAATGGGGTCACCATTGTATATGTAGTGGTGACCTATTCCTGATAATGCTACATTGATGGCCCTTGGTTTGATGACCTCATCAAATGCTTTTCACGCTCCCCTTAAAGTACCCGGGACTGCAAAAGGAAGGAAACACGTGTGCTGGTTAATGAATTTTGATAACTACTAACCTGCAGGTAGATTACGAATTTTCAGAGCCGGTCATTGACAAAATGATATTATGTATGTGTAAATTGATAGTTACTAAAATAGTTATTTCAGTTTAACTAAATTCGAATAGTGTCTAATGATATATTGAGTACATGTCAATTTTTGTAGGTAGACATTTCTCAGCACTGGAACATTTCACATGGGTAATTACCTGAAAATAAAAATATTAATTCGTTAATTCATTTAATACGGAAATTGTGATTTATTTTGTAATTCTATACTTTTATCTGTTTTACGTGGTATAAAAATAATAAAAGTTCGAATTTCGAACTTTTCGTAGTAGATGAAATAATATTAAGATGAGTGCGAAATTATCATTCATTTGACTACTTTACTCGTAATAATATTACTCTTTATTTTCTCACATGGTTTACTAATATTGTCTGCTTCAAACAATCTCAATTTTGTTATTCAAGTTTCACTAAAAGTTTAATCAATACGGATAAAGCTGTTTTTATGCAAAGTGGTTTCAATTTTTTCTGTTCCTCTATATACGTCCATGACTGTGTCATTAAAATGCCTTGCTGGCCTTGACATTTCTTTAATAATAATACAATCTAAAAATGTTATATTTATAACATTAGATTGGGTCAAATGGTTGCCGCAAAGAAAGAAATTTCATTCAGGTTTTCTAAGAAACGTCTTCACGTAACGAATTCTGCCCGATCCAAAACTGGATCGGGCAGTATTCGTTACGTACTAGTGTTACTCGATCAATATGATTTTCATTATAATTTATTCATAAACGTTTTTGGTAAGAAGCAAGCCTTTTTGGTATTTTTATTTAATCAGAATTGGCACTTAGCCCGAATGCATACTAATGTATTTTTACAAACTAATTTCATTCAAGTTAATCTGCTTGTGAATCTACTGAAAATAGTGACGTCACTATATTCTAGGCATAGATTCATCCGCTTGTTAATTTACTATTGATATTAAACTTATTTTATACACGTTGTACAGTAAATAGATAGGTAGGTACTATTTTACTGGTCCATCCCTAATGTCAGTACCTATAGGTTTACCTACTTTAAACATTCGAATACTGTAAAAGTTTCGAATCTCACCTTTACAGGTAATAATATATGAATCGATCATAATACAGCAATCGTATTAAAGTAATTGGTTATGTTACTAAGAATTACTAGGCATAAGAGTCTACAAATGTTTAATATCGTACATTGAATATCAGCGACATAACTATCAACATATATTTCGTAATAAATGTCATTGCAATAATATTTGTCTAAAATGTAATTCCCACACTCATCACAAATCTAACAGCTGCGGAATGATAAATATTACCACAGAAGGAACATTGCGAAGTCAAATGTTAAGTTATTTAAGTGGTTCGCTCATTGGTTTAATAATAAAAAACCGTAAATGCCATCACTGAGGTCGAGATGAATCATGGATAATCACGATGCAACGTACAAATGATCGTCCATTGACGGTACTAAACTCAGTTCACGATTTCATTAACATTATACTAACAATTCATGTCGTAATCCTCGTAGTTTTTATGAATGTTCAATGTTATTGTTCCGGTGTTATTTTGATAATGTTTCCGCATTTACTCAATTGATTATTATTAAGTATAATGTGTGTATGATTATTACATTAATCACAGGTGAAGAATCTGTTGGGAATACAATAATAATTAAACTGTTTTAAAAACTCTCACGGTGTTTAATTTTGCGATTATATTTGCTTGCAATCGTGAGGTTCTGATTCGATTTCCTGATCATGTAAAGTACTCGTAAAGTTGATGTTCAGTAGCAAAATGGAATCTGTAAACAAGCCCATTAGTAGGCAATAAAATTCGACCTATGTAAGGTGGGTCCAAAAAGACGGCTTGCTTAAAATTCAATCGTTAACAATAATCAATTTTTCTATCACTCTAAATTTTGTGAAAGAAATTCCGTCAACTAGGACCGAGACGTAGGATCAATGTAGACATAAACATGTTTGTATAATTGTTACAAGGTTTATATAGCAAGTAGGTATACCAATATTTATTTGGTTCTAGAAACTTACCTGAGGCATGATTACCAACCTTTGCCTTTACCAGTTACATGGCTTAACCGGGGGCGCATTTTCTTACATAACTTTTCAACTCTTATCATCGGATGTCCGAACGATCAAATTACAAGTAATATTAAGGTTTATTCCATATACCTATTATTTTACAAAACATTCAATTTAACCAAACTGCTATTAAATACCGCATCTATGGTGAGCCTTATTGATATCATCGTTAACCTTTGAGTTGTTATAATAGGGCACTACGTAACTCTCGCAAAATTACGACCTCTTATCGTAAATAATGAAAATTGTATTAGCTTTATGGGTCAATTAATTGCTCAACAAGACATGTATAAGGCACCTAAAATTAACAGCTTACGTACCTTTAATTTGAAGGGAGTATTGGGACATCACCAAGTTCTTTGAAATTATAGTTTTCATCTTAGCACACAATTGTGCCATTTCTTGAATTAAGAAATTTATTGCATTTATCACAACGACAATCAGACGTGGGTAGTTGCGCGTTTGATCAAAATGTCAAAATGGAAAGCTATCTTCAATCTAGACAGTTCTATTCTGTTCTTGTATTAGGTTCTCTATTATATGCTCCATTCAACAAATGTTAAGCAATTACATAATAATTCTTGGCTATTTGTGTTCGCGATTGTAAATTGCAAATAAGTATTGGATGTTATTTGTATATTTGGATGATAAAATCATTAACAATGGAAGTTATGTACTTATGCGTTCTATAGTTTAAAAAGGTAACAAAGTTATTAAAATAGAAATTGGTTTTATAAATAAGTCTATAGTCAAGAAATTATAGCACTTGAGGGTTTCTTATGTAAACCAGTGATGACAAGACTCTGTTAATAGTATTCATTTTGTTAAATGTAAGTACGTAGAAAGGGTCAAGGGATACAATTAGACATTCATTATTGCATCGCGATCCAGTGTCTATAATCGCTTTTGTACATCAATAATATCAATAAATTTTATAGACAGAATTGCCAACATGTGATATAGGTATATTAACGAGTAAAAATCAACCATTTCTTATAATTAATAGCTAACCACTTTACTAAGCTACATCTTATTCAAATTTTATTTGGTCTTTGTGAGAAGAACTACTACTTAGTGAAGATACAATCAGTGTTTGAAAACTTTTGCCACCTAAGTTGTATAAAAAAAAAATAAAGCGTTTAAATTCAGGCCCTGTTACCTTAGCACCAATTTTGCACACAAACATCAATAGATTTTTACAGAGTTTGTAACATTTGAGTAATACATGGTGTGGCAAGAGACCATAGAAACGTTTACCATTAGGTGCGCCTTATGCTTCTTTGTCACATTAGTCGTATATAATACAGTGTGTAATTTGCAGCATGCTCCAAGAATTGAATAGTAAAAATAGGGTGCCTCATATTTGTAGGTATGAGTAGAAAATACCTCATGGTTTTTTGAAAACACTTAAATGTTCCTATTTATTATATTTTGTAGTGTAGTACAAAGGTAGGTGAAATCATCGCCAGCCCTAGCCTACGTTCAGAGTAAAACAAAATTGTCTTTCAGCGTCTTTTGGACGACGAATTCACTCCCCGTGCCCCTCAAAACCGCCGTCAAGTATTTTTTGTTCCTTTCAATCTGGCAACTGATGCAACTGCTCCTTTTGCTACCCCCACGGTCTTCACAACGTGTATCCCATGGGGAGATACTACACATATTATGAGGTAGATGCCTTTTGAACTAGGATGTAGGATCGGTAACAGAGAGTTGCTTATCATCGTCAGTTCTCATGCCAACTTAAGTTGAAAGACAAAGAACTAAAAAAATATTTTTTTGAAATTTTAAAAACTTTTGTTTTGTAATTAGTCTAATAACTTTGAATAGTTGGTTTATTGCTGTGTATTTTTCTCTAGAGTCGCCGTTTTATAATTACTAGATTAGCCGTTAATTATAAATTTAAATGCATTACATGCGTTTAATAGCTTAGCGCTTAAAATAAAGTTATCTGATATGAACAATAAAAATGGTATAATTCTTATAATTTTACATGAGGTAAATACTAATTTAAAATTTACATGGTATTGTGTGATTTTTTCTCAGGTATGATCTAACTTTTACCATTTCATACGAAGGTTGCCGTTGTTTCTAGATAGCCTTTTAGCCTTAGATCATTTTTTGAATGACTATTTTCATCCTATCCTATTTCCTAATTACAGCGCCACCTATCAGGTCCAAAAAATTTGTCACTAATTTTCACACAAGTGTAAGCTATAAAATTGACGAAGTTTTATCGTAATAGGATGAACGGTAGCACAGCACATACACATAATTATGATACACAATCTACGATTAAACGAACATAATTTATATTAAGTCCGTAGTGTAAGACACTCATAGAAAGCGTTCAACACGCATGATATTTGACAATCACACTAATAATTCTCACATAAATTACATGTAACTAAGTATACGTGAAGTAGTGCGTATGTAAATGAATATTGCAATGAAAAATAACTGACAGTTGTGGGAATGTAACATATTAGTGGTGTGAACTCGATCCCGCTAGGCAACTACAGCAAAATGTTATATACGATGCTTGATTTAAAGGTCAATCAGATAAGCTGACAAGGCATCTTCGATGTTACGTAAAAGCAATAAAATTTAGATTTCAGGATCAATCCAGAGGTCAGGATTTTTTTAATAGAGAGATAATTCCAAGTGCTATATAAATACCTGCTACACGCTTTGTGGGTTGGCGCCCAGTTGGTGCCTTAAAAAGGCCGATAATCAGGTCTAGCTATATAACTTCGATATCGTTATTCGGTATTCGCTTCACGGCAAATATTACGGCAAATATCTAAGTTGGGCAGTTTCGTAGTTAGACTGAAAGCCGGTCTCAATTGATTTTTGAATAGGTTAATGAGTCAAATTTGCTATGTAACAAGGAAACACCACAGATTCAAAAATATTACGGTTCCTAAATGCATATTCGGATTACCAGAAGCTTCAGTAAGCTCTTTATTAAATCGAATATTCAAAACGGCATTGATAGGATCTTACCAAATCTGGATAGGTAGAGTGGGGATCACTACTGACGGTGGAGGTGTGCGCAGACGCTACGCAAGGTAGCCACTATAAACCTACTTCTGGGTCGCAAGTACCAGTCACCGGTCACGGGATTCGTCTCTGTACCACGCCATGGACCCGGCGACCGCATGGTGAATCCATGGAATGCTGAGAATCGGACCTCCCCCTTATAAACGTATGAAGGAATCGCCCAAAATCACTGGAAATTCAACCTAAATGTCACATCATTACGGCATACGAGAGAAAGCTTCTTTAGATTTAATATGCCACGGATAATACAGCATAAATGTGCACATATATTTAAGATGATTTGGATTAACAGGCTTTATCTAGAGTTCACCACTCACCACACGAGCTTGCCCTTTTAGTAGAGAATGTCGAACGTAAATGAACTTGCTTGTACCGTTAAATATACCTTTACAACTAAAGATCACCCACATTTGACATACCTATCAATACATGAGATGCAGACACTTACCTAAGACCCATAATTACTGACTGAATTACAATAACTAAAGTGCTATGTTTGTGCGATGGAGACATTCAAAATATATTATAATGCATTGAAACAATGTATAGTAATAGAAATAAATAAAGGTTTTGTTTTAATATTCACTCACTTCACCTCACCTGATGGTAGGCTAAAGTCTCGGGAGTGGGGAACACCATTACAGACTCGATGTCTGCTCAGCTTGACGGCTTAATCAGGTGCTTTTTCACGCTCCGCTTCAAGGGACCAATAAAGGTGAACGTTTCAGGTGTTTTTCAGCAACCATGGTCATAGAGAGGCAAATAAGAAGGTTTAGAATTTTAATTAGACGACCTCTGTGGCGTGTCGGTAGAGCGTTCAACTGCTACGCAAGAGGTCGTGGGTTCGATTCCCGTTCAGTACAAATATTTATATATTTGCGTGTTTTTATAATTATACACTTATGTATTAACAAATCCCCAATCTAAGTACATAATACAAGCTAACTGGCTTGTATTACATACTTAGATTTAGCTTTGTTTACTTTGGGTCTAAATAGCGCTGTTGAAATAAAAATAATAATCCTCAATACTATTATAATCCTTACAGAATAAGTTAAATAAATTCATCTACCAAAGTTGCTCTAAAATAATTCAAGATTATCTCAATCATATTCTAAACACTGTATTAACATCAAATAAGTGTGAACAATATTCTAACAATGCAAACTAATAAATGGTTTCGCAATAGCATGTAACAGCCAGACAATAGGATGTCACTGTACCTATTTCCCACAGTTCCGTAATACTTTCTCTATCGTGATCGACCGTTTCAGATCCGTTCATCTCCGGACGTGTCGATGCGTCCAATCCATTCGTGTATCGTTTCTGCCGTGATTTCACTTTTACCCCTCGATATTATCTAGAAGGAAGCTTTATCTAGTTCCACCATTTTTGTAACGAATAGTGTCTTTATCAATGATTCTAAAAAATACTAAAAATCACGCGTATGATGACAGATTATCTGATTACACGTAGAATTTATGCGTGTATGCATAATTCAGTATAATAATACTGGCCGCAGTAATAGTTTTTTATTCGATATTTAAATATAAAATAAAAAATATACACAAATATTTAATTTAAAATTATAATTTTACATCGATTTGGAGGATTTTGTGCCCGTATAATTTGATACTGTTTAAATAATATCTCTAAAATAAGGAAATCCATATAATAATTTATAATATTTACATAATTATAATTCAGGAATTAATATAATGTGTAGTCAAACTCAATAAAAAAAATACAGAAAAGTTATTCGAGAAGATGAATAAAGTTAACTTACAATAAGTTGAAGTTGTATTGACAAATTTAATTACATTATTAGCTTAAAAGTGTGAAAATGTATAAATGTATACATTTTCGAACTTATCATCATTTTAAAACCCATCATCTTTGACAGACATATTTCGCAGTAACAATAAATTACAAGTTGAAACCTTTATGAGAATCACCTTTATCATAAAAACACATACATGTCAAGGTTGGAAGGTTGGGTTTCATTATAATTATAATTTAAGTAATACCATAAACAGAATCAAGAATTTAATAACATTATAGCTAACAATCAAATACGTTTTTTTCCCTTTCAAAAGACACTGAATATAATTGCTAAGTCACGGGGAGCTTTACAAATAAACAACTTATGCACATTTTTTTATATTCCGTCAATTGATTTTACTCCGCTAGATACAAATACAGATTTTAAGCTCGGGCCCTTTCCGTAAGTAGCGGCATTGCCATGAAACATATTTATTACTACACCACGATGGCAACATTGACACTAAAGAAGAAGAATACTTAGAACATGGTTAAATCGACTAGTCACTTAGATACTATAATTGGAAATGAGACATGGATTACATCGATTGTGATTGGATGATTCCTGCCTGGCTCCTCTACGTTCCGTTTGTCTTCGCTTTAATGGGAAAGCGGCCTTATTATCATCTGTCAAGCACAATATGATTACTATCTTACGTGGTGAGTTGACTACTTATTGCATTGCACCTTCATTGCACCATCAGTGCTTTTTTTTTTAAATTTCATCTCAAAAGCCCTAGTATGTTATTATGCTTAAGTCTTAATAATAATAACCTAATCAATAACTTCTTCAATTTTGATTAATTTTTAATAAAGGTACTTTATTCGATAGTCACGTCACAGCCTTGAATACAAAAAATAATTAATGAATACAAAAATTAATTAATGAACACAAAAATTAATTAATTGACAATTGAATTTCGATTATTTACGGCTGTATTCAGCGTTGACTGTAATTTTGAAATGTTATCACGGTATTTATTTCATCATAGAAATAGAAGAAGCCCATTTACATTCTAAAATACGTTTGAGGAATCCTATAAAATACTTAGTCCATTCATTATGCTGTGTAGCAACAGCTAAGCAAGAATTAGGCGTGTCAACTGGTCCCATAATATATTCTTAAAATAAAAGTGTCATATTATTATATTTTTTATTCTTCTTGAATAAAGCTTATGGATCGTTTTTTTTTTCACATAGAGCACATTCTTATTATCGACCTTGGGTAGCGGATCTTATAGAATACGGTAAATTACTAATTCTAAGGTTCTTAAGGTTAGTTAAGTTAGTTTAGGTTAGGCTTTAAGTCAAGGTTGTTTTTTATTTGGCCTGCTAAGATTAGCGGATACATCTTATTTATAGATAAATGTTTAAAAGGTCAAACAGATAAAGAGTTAGGCTGACATTTTACATCTCATTTAAAAGTTGACGCGATGCGACCGTGATATGAATATCCAATATCCATTATGTGCCGTAGACCTATGTAATTACGAATATTCATTAATGCAAACCTCGATTCTAGAATTTGTTAAGTATTGAAGATGTACAAAGCACTATTTACAACATATTCTTTTGTAATATCTTACAGAGATTGTTATTATTGATTTAATTCCGTCAACTTGGACGTTCATTTATTGGTGGTACCTACCTATGTATTTCTGTTTGACCGCTATCTGAGTGAAGTGTTGACTAGATATTACAAACATTTACTTTGAGACAATATCAATTCTCTAATGACTTTTTTTCAAGGCGGTAGGACACGATGGTATCTCCCGTTCGAAATGAGCTGTCCGACTGGGGAAGTACCTCCGCCCTACAGAAGACCGCTGCCATAATAACCATCGTGTTGTGTTCCCGCCGCTAAGTAGGGTAGCCAGAGCTCACTGTATCCCTCCTCCCCCCCCCTTCCTAGCCTTCCCACCCCTTCCCAGCTCTCCCCCTTTCCCTTCAGGGTAGGCAGCGCGTGTGTGACACCCTTAGTGTTGTACACGTTCATAGGCCACGGTGACCGCTTCTCATCAGGTGGGCCGTGTGCTTGTCTGCCACCTACATAGTATAAAAAAAAACTTCAAAATATGGCCATTTTTGTAGTAGACATTCAAAGTATACAAATCATATGGTTGCTTTGTATTTATCAGAACACACGGGATTGAAAGTAGTCTAGTAGTAGGATGTTCAAGAAAAGTTAACTACTTTTTATTTATCAACACGAATCGAGTTAAAAATTACAAAATCATCATTTTCAACGAACTTTTTTCACATTCAAATATATAAACGGATGTCTGTCCGCTGTTCGCTCTATATGGTAAATACGTGTTTCTTGTGTGTTTTACATTTTAATAGGAGCCAGTTATTTAAATAAACGTTTTCAAGGCTCATATTGTGTTAATCGTTGCTCTAGTGATTTATTAATATTTTGAGTATTTACTAATGATGTACTTCTGCGTAATTACCAGATAATCGTCCTCGGTAGCAGTTTACTCTGAACCGACTGTTTACATGGTGTATTATTTGCTATCGTTCAAAGGCAACGCATATTACAAATTTTGTAAGAGTGTCTAGTGCTCACTATTACGAAATAGCTCGTAGCTTATGTGTTAAACAAATTAATTTATGTAAATATTGTGTAAAATGTCAGAAGTTGTCGGACATTACACTATACTTATATCACAAGTTCACTAAACAAGACGTGTCAATACTTGGAAGTAATTAGAGTTTTTTTAACTGTTGTAAAATAATATATACCTACAGTCCATATAAGTAGGCTCAAAGATATTGTGTTGTTATCAATATGGAATCCTTAAAAAACTGTTTTCAAACTATACATAGAAAAATTTAATTCTGGTTTGACAACATTCTTGACAAATATAATGGTTATATCCGAAACTTAAACACATTATAGCCATTCTTAGAGCCCTTAATTTGCATAGAATTTAATAAGTTTTGAGTACATAATATATCAAGTTTATTACCTACGATTCATAGCAAAATTCTTGAAAATTTTCAATATTTCAATGTTCAATAATAAAATGTTACTTCGCAGAAAATAGTAGCAGCAAATAAATACACTTCACTCCTTTGCAGAAAACTTTATTGGCAACATAACTATGGCATTATAAATTCAAGCATTAGGTTGCAAGTGATATTTGATTGTAATTAGTGTATGTCAAAATCACCTAAGTACAAACAAATACGCATACAACTCCAGAAATCACCAGTCAACATTTGTATTAAGAATTGACATAACGGTGCCAGAACTGATGCAGGCTGTGTACCTACCTACAATTTGCTGGTAAAGTTACAATGTCCTCGACAGCCACTTGCAAACGGATAAAACTAACTCATATAAGTAGGGTTTTTTGGACAAAAGATACACGCTAGCGTTGTTATTCTGGCTATCTGTTGCTAAGATTTTCATGGTTATCAATACAACTCCGGAAAAAAAACAAGTGATTTTGCCTTGATTGCGTCCAAGCTTCATCACAATGTTTTCTCGATTTGAATAGTTTTTGTACATTGAAGACCGGGATTAACAACTTCCTTGTTAGATCACTTCATATGGATTATATTCAGCAGCATTGAATTCATCAAAGTAACATTACAACTGTAAATTTACCTTTATCTAACTACAAGATTAAGCCATCCATGCATAAATTTAGTAAACCATATAAACATAGTTTGTTGCTCAAGAATTGATTTAATTATTTCCTAACCATAAGATGATATTAATCAGTATACGCGTTATAATAACTTAAATAGTAGCTACGTATATACAGTAAAATATTTGGTGAAGGTTTCATTATAATTATCCATTCGTTCCAATGTAATCAATCTTTATCGTGTGAATTTGCAAACCTAGATTTTCCATTTATTACAATCAAAATGAATGAAAATCAGAATGAATTTCATAATTGAAGAATTCAATTTAAGCTGACATCTAACCTTACAATTCAGTTTGTGATATAGCTAAACATTTATGTGTGGAAGTTACGAGTGTATAAGTTCCGAGCTTTTAAGAAAGGAATCAGGGCATGACGGATTTTCTACAGTGATAGAATTGTAAGTTACCGAGTTCGAAGTATTTTTAGCGGTTTGTATAACAACAGTCATTCCTTTCTTACTCAAAGTCATAAATTTTGATGAATTTTATTGGTAGGTACTATAATATTGTTCGTACTTTTTGGTTATTGTAGGTATAATTTGTCTTTCAAAAATCTCCCAAACGCGCAATATTACCAAAACATTTCGATTATTTTTAGTGACAACGCTAATACCAAAGACTATGTAAGAATTTCTTGATATACCTATCCAATATTTTGGATCGAATATTATAATAGTTGGATCGTATCATCTAGATGACTCAAGTCCGGCTTCTAATCACGACGCATCAAAGGAAACCAATAGTTAAATAGACCGTCGCAGATTTATGATTAAAACACCATCCTCATTATCCTAAAGTCTAGGCACGTTTAGTTGCGTAAAGCCCTATGTTCGTAAAGTTATTGTTATTAACAATAAGCATTGTGACCGCATGCCGCGGCTATGAGATTTGCAATACTTCAAATAACTGTTTTTAGCGCCGCCATCGCCTCAAGACACGGCGCATTGGGACCGACAATCTGTCTAATAATAGTATTGTATCTAGTTTATAGCTTTATTGAGAGACGTCCGAATGCTGTATACCTATTAATATTGAGGTTATTATGATGCGTAATATTACGTTACTTTTATCACTGCACTAGTTGTATACATACCAACGAACATCGCTAGATGTGCCTACATTTTATAATGTTATGAAATATTTGATTGGTTCTCACATGTATATATCAGAAGTAATAAATATCAGTATAATATTAGTAATACTAACTAGGTTTGCAATGCAATATATGAGTCGGTATATAAACAAACAAACCAAAAAAGTCATGGCCACTCGTAAAACTCTATAAATTACAATATTTGGTTTACAAATCATGTTTTGTATGGGATTAGAGTCATTAAAAAGTGAAAGGACATTACCTAAAGCAAACTTAATAATAACGTGTTATTAAGATGTAAACTCCTATCAGGCAATTAATCGGCATTTTCCTCGATAGTACGGACACCTACAATGGATAAATCCACCTTTCTTTGATATAACAAGAGGATTCTTAAAGTAGAATATTATCGTATAATCATGTTAGGTAGGTAGGTTGATACAACATCTTAATTTGTAAGCAAATGCGACAAGATTATATTTAAATTTCAAATTAGGTCTGCGGTCAAGGTCAGTCTAGCGATGGTACCGAGAACAATTTAAAAAATGGGGTCTCTGTTCTAACTACACATGGGTGAAACCAATTTCTCTTGAGCTGACCACTTTTCCAAAAAGATTTTGAATTTCCTCTGAATACTTATTTATTTTCTTCCCAGATAGATAAAATTACTGACGAATTGAAAATGGTAGTTAGGGTAGATTGGATACTGAAGGTAGAGGCTCGGGTGCTATAAACGAATTATATTTTTAACATAAACAGTTTTATTAATAGGAATACGAAATAATTCCATGTAAGTATTCTGATATCACTATTAATTAATTTTTCGAAGACTTTAAAGCTTGTTTTTAGTTACCACCAAGGTGTAAGAATAAAACAAATTTTACATAGTAAGAAATTTTTAGTTTATCTGAGAAAAATAAATTAAGCGCCAAGTTTCTTACATAACAAAATATTTTGAGACTGTTAGTTTAAATATAAAGTTACTCAATAACGTACCATTCACATAATTTTAGCAGCGTACGCGATTTTGGTGTGAAAATTACATTTACTTTACAATTAATTAGTTAAGCCCGAAACGCATTTGATGAGTAAAGTACATTAAACGCACCTTTAATTAATAATTACAAGGTTTTAATGCGACCGGAAGAATAATTTAATTGATAATTAACTCGTAAGTTGTGCACGATTGCTTGACTAATTTGAAGAGATCGCAATTAATATTGATATGAATAATTTTATAACGCCTTACTTTCCGAGTGTCATTACTTGGTATGTTCCTGGGAAGCTACAGTACTGTTGTGAAGCGAACGCCTGGGATGTTACCAGGAACAACGCTACAATGGTGGCGCCTTGTATTATAAATTACTAGGTAACTTATCCAGGCCTCATATGTCATAAGAATTTACCGTAAGAAACCTGGATTATTGGCGACTCATCCAGGCTTACGGGCAATTCGCAGCGCAGCGCAAGTGCATGCAGTTAACAACATTTTAAAATACGCACAAATATAAATGGACATTGATTTCTATGTACTTATTAGATGTAAGTATCGTACTATTTTACATATTAGGAAAGGTTAGGTGGGATTACCGGCAGTTATGGGTGACCCATTATGAAACATGTACAGTGTCTTAACCTTTTCCATTCTATTCTTTATTTCAAAATTATCTTAAAAATGTATGAAGCTGTTAATTTCATTAATGAAAACGTTAGTACAAGACCAGATAAAATCTTGTGAGACCAACACTAATTACGACTGAGAAAAGATAATTATTACAATTATAATTAAATGATAACGATGTCATTACAACATAAAGGTGTTTAATTCTTTTCAACAATGTATAAAAATAGATCTTTACATCTAGATTTTTGTATAAACTTGTTTTGATAGCGCACATGTAATAATATGTAAATATTCAATTTTTTAAATGCCTCTTACTCCACCAAATTTTTTAGAATCGAAACCATTATTACCTGCAAACTGGTACTCTTGCTCATTAACAATGGATGCTTTGGCGCAGTTTCACCTAGGTTGGGTGGGTCAGATAGCAGTCTCCCACAAAAGTCAAGGTAAATTAGATTATGGAACTGACTGCCTCCTAAAACTGAAAGTGGAGCTTGCCTCAAAGCCTCGTCTGTCAATAAGTAGGTCTACCAGCTGGTAGACGAGGTTGACTGGACCTCGTAAGATTTGCTGGGATCCCAAACACTCTTATCCCAAGAACGTACACTAATACAGTGTCACTAGAACATTAGTGTTACAATGATAACGACAATTCGAATCGATGATTTTTTTAACACACGCTAATCGAATAAGCTATATAATGAGCTGTAACGAAACATCACTAATTGAAGGTGTTACTGCCGATTACCGTACCCAAGAAAAAAACGTAATACAAAAGTCAAGATTAGTAAAGGCGTATATCCACTTTCGCTTTTCAGTATGACGAATCTATTCACAGGTGGCCGGTGCGTGTTATGACGGTACGGGCCACGAGATGTTTGTCCTCATATGCGTCTGCGCAACCTCCGCGAGCATAATTGCACTTTCGTTGACCCAGCCGTGCGATAATTAGCAAATTGCTATGTAAATTTTATTGATGCGTGTGTAAAAACGCTGATGAGTTAGATTTTTAGTTTTTATGGTTTTGAAATTGTTATTTTAATGAGTGTAGATTAGGCACTGGTTGATTAAGTGTTCGTGATGTTTTATTTAGTATCTCTATTCATAAGTGGTTTACGGTAGTTGTTGAAATACGATTTTAACATTTGCATCAATTAATAAGTCAGTCATCATCCACTACGGGACTTGAACCCGTTAACAGCACTTTTCTAAGAGAACTAAGCTACCGTGAACGCTCCCTGGATATTCCAGATGATTAATGATGAGAGTACATTCGGGAGTCCTGGAGTGCGAGGGAAATGCCATTTGAATCATCTTACAACCCTGCGCTCGAAGATCCGAGATGGCTTGCGGTTTTAGTGGGTTCAGGTCCGACATAACTGCCTTTTTTTCTTTTTTTTTCCGTGCGGTAATCCTCATCTCGTGGCCAGCGGGGCAAGTTATGTCGGACTCTTACCGACTAAAACTGCACACTGTCTAGGATCTTCTGACGCAAGGGTGTAAGGTGGCCCATAGAGCATTTTCCTCGCCCTATAGAGCATTTCCCTCGCCAACATAACTGCCCTCGCTGGCAATGAGGGGGTATCCATGGGGATATCCGCCAAAAAAGGGTACGTTCGGGAAGTAGGTTAGTTTCGGTTGCATCTCAATTGCCATGGTCATGGTGAGAATATAATGGTGGTCATCTCATATCTTTCAGTGTAAAGTTATCTTTAAGTGTTCAATTGTTGGTGTTAATATTACCGCATCCACTCTCTAGTCTACAAAAAATGTCCATAACTGCATACAACTCCATTGAGATTTCTAGAAGCATATATTATCATAAGTCTGTGTTACAATTGACAAAGCAAGAGATGACCTGCGCATACGTAACTCTCGTGTGTTACAAACGGAAGTAGCTGTTTACGTGTTGTGTAATACAATTCTAACTGATATTGGCTGTTGTTTTGGTTCAATGTTTAAAGTTATGTATTCATGTTGGTCATACTATGACACTTATGAAGGTCAGATAGGTGCTGAGTTTTTTTA
Organism: Lithosia quadra; assembly: GCA_963576445.1. Classification (NCBI taxonomy): domain Eukaryota; kingdom Metazoa; phylum Arthropoda; class Insecta; order Lepidoptera; family Erebidae; genus Lithosia; species Lithosia quadra. Next base: position 6,308,956 of record OY754892.1, read on the forward strand.
TCGTATGTGTTGTATATCCACTAGCTTTTCGCGCCTACCGATACATGTCGCTCACTCCATAGCCTTCCAAAAAAGTTCCCAATATAAACCTTATCTTGACAAGTTACGAAGAAACGAAAAAGTCGAGCAGTTCTTAAGTTTTGAGCTTAGTAACTTTAGCTATCCTTTATATTGATAGTACCTACACGAGTGTAACTAACCAAAACCATATATTTTATATCAAACCAAGCGCTATACTGTAACCCTCAAGGAAAGTTTAGGCGTGGTTGTCCCGAATAGACCTGAAGGCGGACAATTATTGCGGATACGGGGAGACTAGAAAAATCTAGGAGGATGTCAAATGCGAGGCTCAAGACCAATAGGGATGGCGGCCCCATCTGGAAGTCATAGGACCATAAGTCAACTTGAGAATAAAACCTACGCCTTTCAAACTTCGTAGTGGAAAAAAAATTGTGGGTTACACAAATATCTCATACAATTATTAAATTTAATATGCAACACAGTGAACCATCGGATGTGAGGTGACCACTTAAACCATTGCGCCATTTTATGTAATACAATCATAACTTAGATAATAAATATTACCATATTTTTTTAGGATGTTAAGTGTAGATATATTTATCACTAGCCGGTGCCCGCGGCTCCTCCCGCGTGGACGTCGATTTTCGCCTTTTTTTTATTACATCGCCGGTTCTAATCAGCCGTTTGTGATCAGATATGCGTAAGATTTTTAGTCTAACCAAGACCTTTCTAATAAAAAGAAACCGCATCAAAATCCGTTCAGTATTTTTTACGTTCATCATCAACGCACAGCTCATGCGTCACCTAGAGGATCACTCCCTAATTAATGACCGGCAATATGGCTTCAGGCCGAAACGGTCAACGGGTGATCTTTTGGCGTACGTCACCCATCTATGGGGTGAGGCTATGGACAAGCATGGCGAGTCATTGGCTATCAGTCTTGACATCGCCAAAGCTTTCGATAGAGTCTGGCACAAGTCGCTTCTTTCCAAGCTGCCTGCTTTTGGTCTACCTCCCCTATTATGCAGCTGGGTTAAGAACTTCCTGCAGGAGCGCCGCATCCGAGTGCTCTGTGATGGGCGGGCATCGGCTTTCTTGCAGATCAATGCAGGTGTACCGCAGGGGTCCGTTTTATCGCCTACTCTGTTTCTTCTGCATATCAATGACATGTTGTCAGCAGGCAGCATTCATTGTTATGCAGATGATAGCACCTTGCACGGACGATATCACGGTCAACCTGCGGACAAGCAGGCTGACGTAGGGGAAAAAAGACAGCTTCTTGTCACTGAGCTTGATCGGGTCTTGAATCTCATTTCGCAGTGGGGCTCTGAGAACCTGGTCGAGTTCAATGCCAAGAAGACGCAGGCTTGTGCGTTTACAGCTAAGGTATCTCCTTTCCTTCCACTTCCTACTCTTCAGGACACTCCACTGCCACTTCGGGATAACCTAGATATACTTGGCATGGATGTTCGCTGCAAATTGAATAATAAAAACTACATCGAGAGCATCATCAAAACGGCCTCGCGGAAACTCGGAGTCCTGAACAAGGTGAGACGGTTTTTCACGCCGGAGCAACGGTGTCTTCTGTACAAGGCACAAATCCGTTCCGGCGTGGAATACTGTTCTCATCTCTGGGATGGCTCTGCTCAGTACTTGTTAGATGCTCTCGACAGGTTGCAGCGACGCGCGGCCCGTATTATTGGGAGTCCCGAAGTTACCAATACTCTCGAGCCCCTGCAATTGCGCAGAGATATAGCATCTTTGGCAGCTTTTTGCCGCATATACCATGGGGAGTGTTCCGACGAGCTCTACCAACTAGTCCCACCCTCTCCATTCCTGTACAGAACAACACGTGCAAGGCTGAGATACCACCCTCATATGGTGCAAACAATTCCATCAAGAACCAAGCGGTTCGGTGCCTCTTTCCTTTGCCGCACCATTAAAACCTGGAATTCTTTACCAGCTCACGTGTTTCCTTCCTCATACAGTCCCGGGTCCTTTAAGCGGGGCGTGAAAAAGCATTTGATGAGGCCGTCAAGCTGAGAGCCACCATTTTGGCACTATCGGTGTTTGCAATGGTGACTCCCATTCTAGAGACTTTGCCTCAGCTTACCATCAGGCGAGGTGAAGTCATGTTGACGTGACCGACATAAAAAAAAAAAAAAAAAAAAAAAAACGTTCAGGCATTTTTTATTAGAAAGGTCTTGCTTAGACTATAAATTTACCGTATGTTTGGTTGTAATTGGTTAAGTAGAACCGGAGATATGACCAAAACTACATAAAAACGAAGCGCGGGCGAAGCCACGGGTGTCAGCTTGTATAAAAAGTAGCCTATGTTGCCCAGAACTATGAACTATAATCGTACCAAGTTTGATCAAAATCCCTCCAGTAGTTTTTGATTTTAGCGTGAACAAAAATTTAGTGCTGACAAACAGAGGCACAGAAGCACAGAGGCACAGAGGCACAGAGACACAGACAAACAGACAAAAATTCTAATAATCATTGTTTTGGCATCTATTACATTCATAAAGTCCCCTAATAATTTTTTTTCTCATATATCTTCCATGTACAGACGCCGAACAGTTATAGATTTATTATATGTATAGTTATGTGCTTGTTACAAAAATTAATTATACTTGACGTTCGCTAATTTTCATATCAATCTACGTCCGATTTATTCATGATACTTTATGATACATGATAGTAAATCAGTTGACCTGTATGTATGTATGTTTGCGATTATTTTGCGTTTGATTCAACCTATTTTGCTTCGTTTTTCAGAAAAATATTTTTTATTCTGGAACTTAAAAGAGGAGGCAAGTCTAACTAGGTATATGAACTCAATTATAACAAAAATAAATTTGCTTAGCTGGAAGGGGTAAGAGTACCTGATTATTTATACTAGTACTTACTAGTATACCCATACTAGTACTAGTATAAATAATTGGGTACTCTTTGAAATAAAGTCTGTGCTAGAGTCTCGTTCTTCAATCAGCAGATAGTTTATAAGGCCCTAGACACACACATATTCCAAAGTAGGTATAACCAATTAGTAACTGTTACAAATAGTAGCACAAACACACTTGAATACATTAGAAAACTTAAAAGTCAAGGTCCATGTATAGTACATGCATATTAAATAAATTGAAATCTTTCTCACGACTCACTCGAACCGATTTATTTCGCGTACTAAGTGAAATAAACACGATTTGCACAATTGCCTCAAAAACTATCAATTAAAAAATTATAAGGTTACGTATTCAATAGCTCGTTGTAAATTACTTACGGTGAGTCGCACATCACCGGCTAACTGAATCCTTGACGTTTTATAAATACTTTTGACTATTGTTATTGTTGAGGCTGTCAAGGTAGGGGTCACCATTCTAGGGACAGCATCTGGACATGATAGCTGTTACTTTTTGGACAGCTTACCATCAGGCGGAGTGTAATTTAAAGATTTTTTTATGAAAGGCACGTCAATATGACTTCACTTCGCCTGATGGTAAGCTAAAAGAAAAAGTCCCAAGAATGAGGATCACCTTTATAGATACTATTTATACAATTATAGTGGCCCTCCGGCCACACTTGAAACATGACCTACCAACCTTGAGATGAAACCCTGTGCTAGAGCATCGGCCACCAGTCAGTAGGTGTACCTACCGGACTCCTCCCTTTTCCGGGGGCATGACGGGAACCGTGGTTCCCAAACCCGAGGGGGCCATAACACAATACTTATTATTACAAACTCTGTTAATTTCTGGCATGCTTTCTAAATCTTTACAAATGCTTATGTGGCTAATTTCATTAATTTAATTTACATTTTTGGCATATTCGTTGTAAGTACACAACGTAACAACTTTGAATTCACAATGATGTAGAGATTTTTTTGTGGGTAAGTATTTTATTTTCATTATAGATGAATAATGAAAGTAGAAAGATTACTGGTTAACTTTGATTTAAAGACAAACATACCACAGAGAGCCAATTCTCGTAATAAAAATATGTTCAAAATCCAGTGTAAGTTTACTCTCGTTCTCATGTCGATCTCCCAAATGTCAGTAATAGGGCATTCTTTTGTTTACAAGAATACTTCTTTTGACATTTTTAATATATCGAAATGTGATCAAGACTAGACTGAGATTGAATTTTGAACACATTTTTTACACAGAAATAGCCCTCTGTGCATATATAAACAGAAAAAGTCATTTCTACATACTGTGGGGAAAATTAACGATTACAGATCAAAAAAATGCTGAAAATGTCAAATTTAATTCATCAAAAATTATTTGACATTATACATCTATGGTTGTTAAACGTTCAAGGTTGTTCAAGGTTACACGGATGATACACATTAAAGAGAATTATTTATATATTCCGAGATCAAAGTTAAATTGATACCAATTTAATTTCCAGCTTTTAAATTGCCTATAATGACTGTCTTGTTGGATTTGACGAATATATTATAAATAAGATTAATTTACATATTTGTGTGCATTAGTGAATTGAAACTATTTCTAGGCTGTTCTTTTGAACTTGGGTTATCAATTCTGAAATTGAGAATAGTACCTATGTATGGTTTTGGTTTATCAATCTAATTACCTAACCTAATTAAATGCAAATGCAAATTCTACATGCAAAATGAATGAATGAATAAAAAAATTACACGCCCTGAGAATATAATCGGGATAGGGTACTTTTTATACCGGGAATAGGTTCCTGTAGGTTATGGGAACGGTATTAATATTCTATGCTATAGAGTAGCAAGTATCAGCTTATCACAAATTACTCCTACATTTATGCAATGTTGTCGCTTAAGTTGAATTTATTTTAATTTGTAGATATTAATGAAACTTGTAAAACTATAGAACAATTTAGGGTTCCATAACTCTCGTAGAGATGGAACCCTAAATTGTTTTGTTCTTTAATAATTTTTAATTATAGTTTTATTGATATGATTATTTTCTTATGAATATACATAATACGCAACTTAATGGCGGGCGAGGTCGAGGAAGCGGTGCTTTATGGCTCTTTGCAATTTAAATTTGTGTTTAGTTTTAAGCATCCGTAAGGCCTTGATCACAAATAATATGCATGTTATCAGATAAGATTTATGTCTGCTTGTTAAGTGCTTGTTTTACGAGGGTCTACTAAGAACTACAAGGCAAAAAAAATAGTAAGAGAGTGTATTTTAAAGTAGTTACTTCGAAAACTGACATCACATACTGTCTAGTTCTTTAATAGACACTGGTAATTTTTTGATAAATTTTATTCTAGATCTATGTTTATAAAAAATAGGGTCTGCACCCTTGTAGAAAAACTCTTACAAATAAGTATGTAACATAAAAAAAATATGTTTTGAAAAAAAGATCTGTAAAAAAATATCTTATCGTTTGAGTTCTTCAATTAAAAAAAAACATTAATTTTAGATGTACCACAAAATAATTCGCATCAAATTGTCACAGCTACTTAATATTCATTTATATTTCTCATTTCAGTTAAATGTTTAATGAATCATTGAAGTCATCTTATTTTTTAACCTCTATTTTAATTTATTCAAATTAATATGTATTTAGTACATTTACCAGGGTTTACGATATTTCAAGCTTTTCATTAGCTCTTAGGCAAATAATCAAGGCCTCCTATATCCATATTAAGAGCTTTTCACGTTTATGCCAATGGAGTTGCGTAGCTGTAGTGTGTACTATTAAATGAAACTCATAACAGAGTTGCAGAACAGATGTACATAGTCTTAAAATGTCAGTTTGGCTTAAGACTACGTCACATTTTCGTTAAAAATCGATTAGTTAGCCGCATCTTGTGCAAGGATTTAACTTAAGTACCTATTGCAAAATAGAACGGCAAAATCCCATATGTTGCCTACCCAAAATGACCTTCTGTAATTGCTGTAGATAATTCATAAAAAGCAAAACATTGGATACAATTAAATTTCTATGTAATTTTTAATTGCTATAGGTGGAACAATTCTTATAGTAAACAATTATAGACAATTTATAATTACTGTAAACATATATTATTGTATGATAAAGTTGCGTAAATTCTAAACGATAATTCAATTATTTTGTGTTTAAATTTCTACTACCTAATTCGAGGATACTTCTATCTGAAGGAATATCCCAAGCACCTCCTGCCATAAACTATATGATGAGCGTAAGGCCTCACATCGAACAATGTTTCAACATTTATCTTTAGAGTCAGTATTGCAAGTCTATAGGTGGGTAAAGTCTTCGAGAAAAGAGTCTGATGCGGTACCTATACCTCTTTTTGTATTAGGAGCTTTCATAATAAAAAGGCTGTACAAAAAATTCTGGAATAAAAGGTTATCACAATCCTTCGAGCACCTACTCAGACTTATCTCGAAATCACGCAAAGGTTTGTACGATTATATTTTGTACAGAAAGTTTGTATAAATTAAAAAACATTGGTACAACAATTTACCAAAGTTTCAACATACAATGAATGGACCTATCCAACATTGAGGACAAACACACAAACATACCATTAATATTCATAAAGATAAAGAAAAAAGTATAAAGATTATGTACCAGAATAATTATATGCATAATGACTAATAAGTATCATCATAATGCCTAAGTATAACATACTGTTATCTGTGTATAATACTAATTAACTATAAAATGTGCTACAAACTAAACAGTTTATATTCATAATGTACTGAATTACTAAGAGTTGGTAACTCGGTCGAAATTTATCTATCATTGTTCAGATGTGGGCGTTTCTCACGGAAGGTGCGTGCGCGTCTCCCGTCACACTTACCCACATTGTGGAGTTACGTAGGATATGTAGTAAATTTTAGTGTACTTGTATTTGTTATTCGTGGTATTTACAATTGTATACAACAATGAACCACAAAATGCGACGCCAAAACGACTTTTAAACGACGCTGTAAGCCTACTTTAGTTACTTACACCTGCAACTGTGTGTTTTATGGTGATGCAGTACTGCACTGCGAAATATTGGATATAACAATGTTAGAAACCTTTGTTTATAATTATGTAGGTATTTTCTATGCTTTTTTTAGGTCGAATCTATAAATTCACCTTAATAAAAACAATTTTATAATAAATAGAATAGAATAAATAGAATAAATAGAAACTACAGCACAAGCTGTAGTTTCTTTGAGCATGAGAGAGTGGCCGGAGGTCGTACGGGCCCTTTTTATTAATTTTTATTTTGAAGGTCGTACGGGTACCAAAAATGAGGTCGTAAAGGCACTTTTTAAAAAGGGTCCAAACTTTGAGGTCGTACAGGTACGTCACGTCGCCGGTTTTTTTACTTTTCTTAGTCTTCTCTCTTACTCAATCTTTTTTTTTCTGTTTATATCTTTGATAGCAATGTATGGGTACTAGTAACAACTATTATTAAACTGGGTTTCATGAGTAAAGGGCCGTCAAATAATCTAAATATTCGCGTTTCTTTTATTGAAATTCTTTGAGTAAAATGTGGTACCGCAGTTTAATTCGACTTGATCGTGGTTCCTGTCATTGAAGAAAACTACTCTCCATAGCTTGGTAATCAATGTTAGTTAGTAAATGTGCCTAAGTGTAAAATTATAAATAAAACAGTTTACTTTGAAGATTACATTGATCAGTTACATTATATAATATCGGCACCCACGTGTGGCTAAGTACATATGTCTATTAACTTTTTATCAATCAAACAATTGTCTCCTAACTCGTTGGTGTGAGAATTTCACAATCGGCGGTTACCAAACAAATACAATTACGGTCTCATTGTTTGACTTTGACACAGGGGTAAACGCGTAAATTACCATATTACCCAGTAACCTGTCTATCGCTTTGTAATCAAAGTAGCGGTGTGTCAGCGGTGCGATAGCTTTACGTAACGGACACGTAACGTCTCCGCTTTCGCTACGGTGCTCGACCTCTGACATTACATCGATGACCGAGTCTTAGAATTTTTTTTAGTGATCTATTGCTGGAATAATTAGGGATTGTGGATTTTTTTGCAGTTTGACAGTTAGGGTCCGTTCACACAGACCGACTCGGAGAGGAGAGCAGATTCTTATCACGTTGAAAACAGAGTTTTTAGTATTTGTAGTTAGGTTTATTTATGCATATGCACTGCTTTTGTTATTATGAAAATCATTTGTCAGTGTAAAAAGAAAAATGCACGCCGATGCTCTCCGAGCCGGTCTGTGTGAACGGACCCTATGAGAGTCTAGCCAGATACTAGACCTAAGCTCTGATAGCATTGTGATATTTCTAAACGCTATCAATGAATTATTTTTAAATATCATCATGTCACTCTATTGAATTTTGAAAATTAGCGTCAATTGTCAAATTCTTACGACTGCATTTCTGGTTTATACATAACTCTAGCAATCTATTCTAGGACTATTATGCATGTTTTTCTCATATTTAAAGATGTCGAACTTAACACTATTATTTATACAAACATACATACTTTTAAATTTATAATGTTGGTCAACGATTCTCTAGGGACATTCTACACGAGAACTCATTCTGGACAGCGCTATCCAGACCCAAAGTAAGTTGTAAGATACTTAGACACATTTTGTCACACACACATCGAAACACCCAGCCCAATGCAAATATACACATACGTACATACAAATTTCTGCACAGACCGGTAATCGATCCCGCGTTCTCTGATTACACTCAGTTGAATACTTAGTCTACCGCTACGCCGCGCCGCATAGGTCGTTGATATAATAGATACGTTATGGAGTGTTCAACTCGTGATTTGCAAGCGTGCTTTGTTGTGGAAGTTATCTGGCTATCTCGAGGGATCTGTTTCCATCAAAGAATAGGAAGTTATTTCGAATGCGTATAACTTTAAAGCAACGTGTATATTATTAACATTTAATGAAGAGAGCTTTGTATGAATTCAATATAATAGGAAGTAATTAATTTCGGAGTTATGTCGACAAACTGCGCTAAAATACGTTGAATATTACACAAGTTTGGGGTATTGTGGGGCATTATTACTTATTATTAATAGTATTGAACTATAAAGAGACTTGTTGAACACTAGAAGATGCTTAGTACCTAGTTTAGGTCAAGTATTGAACAGGTTTTACTTCATAAAAACGATATTAAAATTGACTAAACAGACTAGGTGGCTGATTTTCTAGTTCGAATATTTTTACTTTTTAAAAATTGCTGAAGGTCATAGCTATTGCCTCCTGATCCGCACGTGACGATTGATAATATTATATAAAAAATTATGTCACGTTTCACGTGCGAAAATATACCTAATTCAATGATTAGGTAGGTAGGTAGGTATATCGGCTGAGTGTAGCCTGCCGCGAATGCGGATTATTTGACCTTTTGAATAAGTAATAATAGGTATACATTTCTGTATATTAATCTACAAACTACCCATAATAATAAGATCTCAAAACTAATACTTTTTTTGTTTGTTTTCTTTTATTTTCCTCTACAATTAGATAACTAAAGGGTTTCCTCGTAGTAATCTCATATTGACGAAAGCTCGGCTTTGTAGGGGAGAGGTGGCATGAAAGGGACACGTATTGAAAGGGACAATTCAAATAACTTGTAAAATAAAAACAATTTCCAGTCAGCAATATTTTTGTTGTATGACAACCTTGACGCAAGTTTATTCGCAGCAAACTTCAAACTTCTGTCATTTCAAACATGGCGGATTCATGTGAGTGTTGTTATTGGGATTGAAAAGTATTTTTTCTGCTATAGTTTCGAAACGTCTTATGCAGTGCTGTGAGTTAATTATTTATGTGTGAATCACTTTTTAAGATAGGTTGGGCATCCAAAAATATAAGAACATAAGGTTTGTGAACTTTCATTTAATATTGTTGATTTTGTAGTTATGTTTTTAATTTTTGTATGATATTTATGAAAGGGACACAACAAACAGTTTTGAATGGGACATCCCCTTCATAACTGTTTCTTTCAAGATTGCTATTTTGCACTAGGTTTCTTATATTTTTTTACTTCTTTTTTAGATTAGAAATGTCACATAAGAAGAGAACGGGTGTCGATGCAAAAGAAATTAAGAGGCAGTCAATAAAAAAACTTTATGGAGGCTGTTGATATGGTATAATTCTATTAAAAAGCAAAAATATTTTTTGTAGTGCATTCTAAGTCTAAAAAGAGATATAATTATATTGTTGATTGTTCTTTAATTTTATATAATATGTTTAATTTCTTGTGAATTAAAAGGAGACTAATTATAAGTGTCTTAAGAAAATCTATTAATATTTTTTAAGTTCATTAAATCTGAGAAAAATGTTTATATTGTTGATTTCTGGTTAGAGTTACATAAAAGTGTTTAAATTATGTTAATTTATTAGATGAAAACAGTAATACTCAATAACGTCAATACATATTTCCTCAAAATAAGGTACTGTCCCTTTCATAAATGACTACGTCCCTTTTAATACAGTACATTTATGAAAGGGACAAAAGACACATTTTTTTAAGATGCGAAAATAAATGACTAAGAATTGATTAATGACAATTATTGCATTTTATTTTAGTAGTCTAATAATAAACGTTTCCTATGCGACTCCAACCTTTTCCAAATATTTTCTCAATAAATTACTAGGACCTCAAAATCAAAAATGTCCCTTTCATGCCACCTCTCCCCTACATAATATTTGTTTATCTTTGTAAACATGATCGATGTATTGTTTGGTATAAAACAAGAATTAAGAATTAATTCAAGCGTCTGATGAGTGACTACTAATAAGAAAACAACTTAAAACAATCCAATATATAAATAATAATCTATTGAGAAAATGAGAAGAGATGAAAGTAAAGTTGTTAAAAAGGTTCAAAGTATGAACGTAGAGAGCTTTAGGTGCGGAGGTAGGTCTAAGAAAAGACGGATGGAATGCGTGAAGAGGATATATGGAAAGTAAGGGTGTGACTGAGGAGATGGCATCTGACAGGAATGTATGGAGAAGAAAGACATGTATCCAAATAATTGCGACTAAGGCAGGTAAATGATGGTGATTAATCTATCCATAAAATAAAAAACATAAGATAATATAATTATTTGTGTACAAATATTAGTACAATTCTCCTACATCAATTTATTTCTGTACTTATGTAAGGAACATTTTGTAAATTTATTATTGTTAAGCAACTTTTGTCGCACACAGTACATTGTGAGTAGTTGTTTATGTAGAACAATGAGTACTGGCAATCTGCCAAATGCTCTTCGTTTCACATAATTTATACAAAAACATTTTGTTTGCGGTTACAGTAAGTTATAGTATGATACGGCAATCGTACGTAACCGGCATATGGACACACCATATCTTCTACATTTTCTACTATTCGATTTAACTGACTATTGTTTCCAAAATAAATTTTAACCTTACCACAAAGTGTTGCGATGTTGAATAAGTATTACACAAAACTGAAAAAGCTTATACAGCCTTTCAATAGACGATTTGTGGTGATAAAAAGGTTATAGCAATGCGTAGGCGTAATACGGCATCCGTCAATTTCATCATATTTAAGAATACCAAAGACAATATCTTTTTGTGTGTACCGCTAACTTGTTTATTATGCAACTGACAGTCTAGAGGTCGTTTTGAATCAAACGGAATCTAATGGTCGTTCGAAAATTGAAATTATCTAATGATGATATACCTAGCTTTTACTGTAACAAATAATTTGTCAATTAGAGCAATACAAGAATCTTTTAAGTTAACGCAACGATATACTTAAATGACATTTATTTGACAGCTGTCATCAATGTCGTTGCATGTCATAATATTGTGTCAAAATTTAATGAATTTTTGATTAACACATACAACTGTAATTATATAAATATACCTATGTATATCTATAAGTTTACGAGCTTCTGACGATTGTAATTATATTTAATAATATATATTGCATCACGAGAAACTATGGGAATGCGTTGAGTAATATACTAAAATGATATTATTTAACAGTAGTTTTATTATGGCCGTTTGGCATTCAAGAATATGTAGGCAGTGTTTTTCTACAATAAGTACCTAGTTTCGATTGCTTAAAATAAACAGTTAGGCTACGCCTATTTAGTAATTAGTAATGTTATAATATTTACACAAAGTATTATATATGTACACAAAAAGACGCATATAAAATACAATTTAGAGTTTAGTACATAGGAGAGCAATCTCTTACAGGCAATCATTGGATGTAGAGTTGTAGAGTATGAGTGAAAAGTATATATAGGAATATTTCACATGGAAATTTACTGTAACATAAATAATATATAAATTTGAAATACAATACTCGAAATACAATTATATATATACGGCATAATTTTTCCATGTGTAATGTGTATGGATTTAAAACTAGCTTAGTTTAAGTTGAAATGGCGCTGTCATTACGTCCTAGAATATTATATTTTATTTGTCATTAAGTTAGATTGATACCTACCTACCAATAAGCACAGATAATACACCAATTCATTAGATTATATTAACTGTGTACTTTTTTTACGAAAATTCGTTCCTTTTATGTATAAAGTTGCTCAAAAAAGTGAGCAAAAGGTATAATTTGACTTTTTGGGTAGGGCACTGATTAATGATTAATTTGTTCTCACGTATAAATTATAAATTATGTTAACGTGATATATTATTATGGTAAAATTGTGACCACACCAGTACATTCGACACGTAACGCAATCCAAAGGTAAGTGAGATTATATATGATTTGTGTTATGAGTTACGAACGTTTGAAGGCTTCTTACTTAGTACCTAACCAAATAAGACATTTTCAAACAATCAATCAATCAATGAGCCTATCTACGTACTCTGCTGGACATATGCTTCTCCCAAAAGGCGTCATTCCACCTAATTTAGGTCGTCGTTGGGGGATGTTCCATCACCTTTAATTTTAGGTATATGAGATTTAACAGCCATAGTTTTCAATATATCGTAATAAACACCTATCAAAAGAACTTCCTTTTAGCTCCTATACTATTATTGAACCTTTTTGACCTGCCCTTTTTTCAACACATCATCAATTTGAAAAGGCACTTACATGTGCCTTACATAAAATACATATAAATATAAAAAAAGAACTTGTTATGCACCACAAGTAATCGAAGGTAAGTTATCTCATCACGTAACTTTCGTAACGTAATACTCGTCGGTATGATAAAGTGATCTGTAGGGGTCAAACAAAGTCATGGTATTTTATCTAAGCGTTTCATATTTGCGTTTGTGGAGAGGTGAGATAGTGGTCAACCGCTAGTCTAGTATAATATAAAAATAAATAGAGAAACAAGACTAAAGTTGTTTCCAGTTTACGGGTCATAATATACAAGTGTGCAAAATATTAATCTTTTGTTTTTACTCGTAACAACAATTTGCAGGTATTAACGTGTATTTACTTTATTAAAAAACAACCAGTTATAGTGGATATCACACTAAAATATTTATATTTGAAAATATCAGCAAGTCTACCATGACATGTTATAAGTATTCGTTCGTCTTCCAGGTGAATATCAGGGATGGTGTATAGCTCCATCCCTCTTTCTTATACGATAATAGCACGCAATGGCAGGTCAATGGAAAGTTTGTTTTTATCGGTAACTCGAGTTAGATTTGAACCTATGAATGATGTCGTTGAAAAAATCACACACAGCTATATAATTGCGTCAATGGCCTTATGACACTATATTTGTCTATGTTTATTTACATTCGTACATGTTTGTAATTATGTAAATAAAGTAACACAAGTCATTGACACTTAAAAACAAAATATTTATCTTTATTATTATAGTCATTTATAATTAGTAAACTTTAAATTATAGTAGTAGTAATTATTACAACCTCCAGCGATTTTTGCATTTTTACGTTGTTGCATTTTTTATTTCGATACTGCGTGTTTTGATTACAAGCCACCCTGTTTGTGAAATTATGCCAGTCCATCCTAAGGTTATAAGAAATCACTTAGCGATTAAATTTTAGCATGGTTATCGCAATGTAAAATGTACCAAGCATATTGATGTGCTTAATATACCTATTGTTAATGGTATACATATAAAGTGTTATCTATCTATCTGTCTATCTACAGTAGTTACAGCTGAATATGTACTGTAACCAAGATTCGGATGGGATTAGTCCCATCGAAGAAAATATAGAAACCAAAACGCATTGAAACTCGGTCATAAAACTAATGTAAAGTAAGAGTACTCTTCAGTACAACTAATGTTATGCAGTAGCAGTCTTAACAAATCACATTTAAATTTTTAAATAGCACGAAACAACAAATGAGGCACTGTACTGTCATCATTATGTTAGCTGCCCCAAGCTCCTGCGCACCAATACATTGTAAGATTTCTAAGGTCCATTGTTAAGACTAGTTAAAGTGTAGTGTATACTATAGTTACCGCATTACTGACTACTATTGACAGAATAGGCTGTTATTCTACATTTTTTATTGTATTCGTCACGTCTGACACACATAATGACTATACTTCGCTTATTGGTAAGCTAAAAGTAGTTTCGGGAATGAGTATCACCATTACAGATACCGATAATTTTACAATAATAGTCCTCAGTTTGCGGGTCTCATCAGATTTCACGCCCCGCTTAAAGGACTCAGGATTATAGGAAGATTGTATCACATACCTACCATTACAAAAAATACTCTTGATTTTATTCATAGACGTAAATAATTTTTATTGGTCGGTCTAAAATTACATTTAAAATAGATTTAATAGGCATTAATTTCAACCTTTAAAGATATGACTAATGTGTCGTAATTGTTACGTAATTAATAATTAAATATTTATAAAAACGGTCTATATTTTCGGTAAACTTTGTGGCTAATAAACTCATTAAAATCAGATATTTTTTGTAAATGTTAAACAATATCAAAAATTAATCCAAGAAATAAAAAAAAATTGTTCTTTATAACATAATAGGTATAACTACCAAGGCGTGTGTGACCACACATAACGTTTAGGTTAATTTGTTGACTTTTATGAGAGCGACTTATAGCAACTTGTTACGCATTTTCCATTCTAAACTCAACAAAACAAAACTAATGATATGCCCACGAGATGCCGCTACCGTCCGACACACTCAAGATGCGGCCCATTGTTGCGTAGCTCTAGGCATTATCTCAGATCTGCGGCGCTTAATGAAGTCTGCCGTACGCATAGTTAAGTAAATGCAAAAAACAGGTCACTAGTGTCATCAGATTTAGAGATTCTAGCTTAAGGCCTTCTTGGCCTCCTTGAAGTAAATTCCTAAAAAGAATTGTCGTTTTTCACTATAGGAGATGTCTTCATCATCATCGTGGTGATAACCTCATTGCGATGATTGTGGTGATTGATTACTTTCATTTTGATTTGGATTCAGTTGCGCATCCTTAACCGGTTGTCATTAGTTGAAGCTAATCTATCGAAACAATACGAAAATCGTATCTAGATTTAGCCTGTTTAACACGTTTTAATTAGCTTCGTATATATATTTATGTTTGTATGTATCTTTAAACTCGAGTTTTTCGCATTTTTAAACGACGACGTCGGATTGATTTGAATATACTCCAAAATTAAAATTATTCAAAATAGTTAGGACCAAAACACACTTTCATAAGTGAATAATAATAAAAAATATATTACAATGAAATAAATTGTTTTATTATTCACTCTATTTCCTAATCTCAAATTTATCAACAAATATTTTTTACATTTTACTTAGTTTTTTCTATTTGAAATGGGAGAAAATAATGAAATACCCATTAGTATTTCATTATTTTCTTCAATTTCGTTGGTTATTTGTATTTACCTAATAATAAAAAGGTGTGTCCAAATTTTATCCAGTTTGATGCTATTAATCAGCGAACCCGATCTTATATTGTTACGCAATATGTATGCAAATGAGGATCGCTGAATATTTTAATCGACAGATATTTTACAACAGAGGGATCATGTTACATTAAGACACATTATTAAACGAAAAATATTTCAAAATGATTTGATTTTTATTAAAGTAGTTATCTTAAAACACAAGTTGAAATAATAATGAAAAAGAAATATTTTGGGCTTAACTAGCACAGCGCTTCTCAAACTAAGCAGTACGGACTACACTCTTTTACTTTATAAATATGTACATACATTGTAGAAACACTCCGACAAATTGACATGATCATTTTACAGAATATTTGCATCGAGTAGAAATCGATCCCTCGCGCCCTGACGTACCAATCGAGTGCATATAGAGAATTTTAGTAACGAAGAATATTTTAAGCTATACACTTAGATACAAAATGTGTGAAAGAGAAACTCTTACGCAGCTTTTCAACCGGTCCTATATGAGGGTCTGACCTGCACAGCTTTCCATCAGATAGGCTTCTAAATTAACTAAGAAACCTTGACACGTTAATTCATTGTTTTGATGGATAAATAACAAAGATATACATATTTCTCATAAACTGTTTCTGTCCTAACACATACATACAAATCACACCTTTTTGCCTTTGGGATAGGCAGATACATTTAACATTTACCTTGAAAATTTCCATTGGGAAAAAGACGTATGCACAAAACGCACCAAAGTAGTCACACGAAGAGAAACTTCCAGGTGGCTTATTTGGTGGGTAGGTAGGATGATTTTTATCACAGAACAAAGAAAAATCCTTATCAATCGATAGATAAATTCTCTGTGTTTGGAATTAAGCATTCGCAGATAGCCGAAAGAGAAACCCTTCCTAAAACTGACAATATTTATAATTAATTGCTAAGCTGGAGCAGGAAGTTTAAAACAAAAACATTTATCATTAAATTAAAGAACTAAATTACCTTTTGTTATCTGTGTTTGTTTGTTACGCGATCGGCATCACCAGCTTTTTAATTTTAATAAATTACCCTCCTTTCACATCTTTTTGAACTTACAACAATGCTTATCCCTATTTTTCTTATTTATATTCATGCATACGGGGAAGTTGAAGGCATTAGAAATATAATAAATCCACTTCCCTTCTTAGCAAATCGGGTGATAATAGATACAAATAGGGAAACTACTTATAAAATAGAGAACACCAAGGACACCAATATGATGGATCCTTGTATGTATAATGATTCCCTCACGTCTATCTGCGTTATTGAGCATCAGATGCACCCTAGTAACAAAATCCCTAGGTCCAATCAATAAGTGGCTACATTCTGTCGCCATCTTGTCATGGCCATATTTATTTCCATAAAGACTACTTGAATAAACCAAGATAAAAAAGACACATCCGGTACAAAATGTAAATGTCGTAGTATATTCCTAAAACCTACACTATATAATCATCTCAAAGTATATAATTTAATCATTTTGGTAATTAAAACTGTTGATTTTTTCGAAGTGTTATTGGAGGTTTTTCGTCATTATGTACAAGACAAGCTCACTGTGCGAGTTTGTTAATTCCCACGTGAAGCCGAGATAGCTCAATAGGTTTAGATAAATTACTTGCAAGAAGGTTGTTCAAATCTCACGTGTGGATAGCCTTAGTATGAAATAATAATATACAATTAACACTGGTTTATGCTGTTTTGTTTATGTTTCTTGTGGAACATTATGGGTACACATTCGAATAGTATTAGTTTTTTTTTTTCAGATCAATTTTTTTTTCAGTCATAGTCATATTATTAGCGTTCAATTGAATGAAATTCGAAGCTTTTAATATTGAGCCCGGACTCCATTTAATTTAATTTATTTCGATGTATTCAGGAATTTTTCCACAGCGGTAGAGCGTTTGACTGTTTAATCAAAGGTGTTGGATTCATTCCCAGCTCTGTACCAATATTTGTATGTATGAATGTGTTTATTTCCACTGAATAAAATAAATTAAAGATTTAGTGAGGACTTGGTAAAGATTTGGTAATGCTCTGGTAAAGACTTGGTAGACTTGATAAAGAGGGGCTGATTGAAAAGTGTTCTTAATTATTTTCAACTGTAATTATTATCTTTTTCTTGCAAAATTCACGTACTTGAATTGAGGGACAGGCTATTCATGAATTTATGATTTACGAGGGTTTTGAAAAAAAAATGTCTTACATTATAATGTATTCTTAAAGTTTGTTGCAATGTAAATGACCTCATAGGTTCTCTTTCTTAACAAATGTTATTAATTATTCGGGCTGTCATATAAATGGAAAAGTAAAGAGAATTCTTAGAACAGATAATATACTCCAAGGACTAAACAATTTTGAGATGATAATTTTACACTTCAAGATATATAAGACAACCATCATCTTAGTTTCATTATAAATAGAAGGTGGTTATGATTATTAAAAAAAAAAATTGTAATCGTGAATTATCTTATTTAGAAACGTATCTAACCACAGTCTAAAAACGTCTAATTCCTAATGACTATTTTACATTATAAGAAGGAACTGCTGACAATTTTTTATTATTAAATAATGTTTTATGTTACAAATTGATAAAACTTGAAACAGTAGGTACTATCTTCTGTTAAAATAATTAAATTTTTACTAGTGTAACCTATATTGCATACTGTGTTCACATCTATCTAGCAGAATATAATCACGCAATGACTTATTTGTGAGCTTCATAGTGTATGTAATTCTCGTGTTTTTCGTTTATTATCCATGTTACTACTAATCTTACTACATTCAATAATTAAATAAATAGGTAGATAAAGAGATAGATAATTAAATTATCGATGTTACTACTAAATGTTCCCATACGATTTGTCAATCCAAATAAGGACTTTTTGTAAACATACACCTATTAAGTCATAAAACAATTCGATTTATACACATGTACAATAAATTGCACAGTAATGCCATTACAGTGACCACAACATTTGAAATTAAATAACCCTAATGCGCTTTTGATGTCTAGTACACATGTAAACATGTACAAAATTTATTGACAATTTGTCATAAATCTTTGTGTACAATATTGTTCAATATTCATCACGTGATCGGCTCGGCGCTTTGACATCTTTACTAAAGGTCGTGTGCATATACGCATAACACAATGCAATGGGTTGATTCGCGTGCACGATTTAAATACCTATCAAAAAGAGATTCCCTTGGAATTTAATTGCTGATTGTCGGTGTAATATCACTGCAAAATATTTTAATCGTTCGATAATTACAATATTGTAAGTACTGTTGGACTTATATGCATAATTAAACTTGACCAATTTTTACACTTTTAAAAAAAAAATATTTAAAATGTACACTTTTAATTAATAGTGTACAATTAAATCTAGTGATTAATTAGTATTCCAGGATACATTAAACGGTGCAGATGAACGTATCTACTTGTAGATTTATTTTAAAGTAGCAGCGTTCTACTGCTCCATCGGAGGTCACGAGTTCTATGCCTATGCAGTGCAAATATTAGTAATATGTGAATTGTTCTAATGTTTTTCGTGTGTAATCTATTTTATTTATTTTTTATTTACCTACTAACTTATAATCTTTACATTCCAACATGTACACCTGCAATTGTGCTAAAGAAACGGCGTTACGAACGCGTGTCTCAGGTTCGAATCCTAGCCATTCCATCACCAACTACCAAAACCTAACCCATGCAGTTTAGCTTAACTGGAGGGGTTAAGTGGAATACTAATAATTTGGTTTATTAGTGCTAGTTTTTTTCTAAATTAACATCATCATGGTTTATTTTTTAATCAATCAAATCAATCAATTGACCTATTTGTAGTCTACTGCTTGAAGTAGGCCTCTCCTAATGTACCTTAGCAACCGATCATTTTCCATCCGTATCCATCTATTCCAACAACCATATTTTTCATGCCAACTTTACTTAAATAACTTCACATCACTTCGTATCTACTCCATTCATTTTAAGTAGCAAAATAATTTTTAGACTACAATTTTTGGACGATTAGATTCTGTCTCAAAATCATCATTTACTAATACAGATAAAGTTGTTACGTTTTTTTTTAGTTGTTTAGTTTTTAGTTTTACCCTTAATTTACACATCATCTATATGTAAAATCATGTATCTAGCCATTTTCTATTAACTGTAATAACTATTTTACCTTACTAGCTGTAGTTTTCCAGATATAAAAAAAATATAAAACTTTCAAAAATTGAGAATTTGTAACATTTTATTTGTGTTTTATTCATTACTGTTTCAATATTCTCTTTTACGTATTTGTAGGTTGAAGATGACTTTTGTTGAATGCCGGTGCGCGATAGCTCGTTGATGTCTTTTTGGTAGCCGCACATGTTCTATAACATTCATAAAAATAGCATCCGCACGTTTGTTCTCGCAAAACATATAAAGTAGAGAATGGATTTAATTTAAAATTTGGAACGTTTGTTAAATAATTTTTATCCAAGAGTGTTAATTTTATGTCCCAAAGTTCCCATGGGAACGGAAAATATTTAACCAAATTGTAGCGAGGCCGGTTTTGTCAATATGGTAATTATTACATAATATTATTATATTTTGGACAATTTTGTTTTTGTATTACTCACATGTACATACTAAACTATTAATATTATTGCAATTTATTATTATTGTGACATTTTAGTCCATTTTAGAGCATGTCTTGAATATGTTAATGAAATTATTCTGTTTGAAGATTTATAGATACTTAAAAAAGTTGTCTGCATTATTTACTATACGAAATTACGATCTGTGGTTTTTTTTTTAAATATGATAATAATTAAAAATCTTAAATGTGCCAATTTTCAAGGTTATCGGTCAAACTGTGCTAAAGTAAATTTTTGCATTATTATCATTAATATTTTCAGGTCAGGCTATTATTTTTATTGAAATTACTTATTATTATTAGCTTTTAAACTTTCATTAAATTTTGATAGTCATCATTATTAATATAACATTAACAATAATTATTACATACCGGCTTATTATTATTACATACGTATAAATACTATTATTAAGTATATTAAATTATCCTTAATGTAAGTACTCACCTTATATACAAGAAAAACACGACACCACGTCACACACACTAAATTCTAAATTCAAATAAATAAGTAAAGTCCGGCTGTCGCGCTTACTAGGGTCAGAGTGCGCATGCGTGTATCCGCGGTGTCATCCCGCGACTCACGCGCTCGCGCAGTGAAAGTGCTTATATAGCCTTTTAGTTGCAAGCCTGCACGCTGTGACGTCACACACATTGGATGCAATGGATTTATGGGCGCCCGAAACAATGAAATGAACTTTGGGTGAAGCTTTTGAGGTGATTTTTTAAATGACTTTAGGTATAGAAAAGCCCAGACATTTTGGCATTGACACATTTGCGGTTCATTATAATATATAAGTGAGCAGCGTAAGATGCAAGTTCTCGCTTCATCATCATCATCCTCCGAGCTTCTTACCATCTCGTTTGTCGTCGGCTTTTTGATCTAACTAACGGTAGAACTTCAATATTTTCCCTGAGTATCTGACTATCTGACTTCCACAACCCATTGGCGATATCGAAGTTCTGTAGTTGGTCTAAATTGTTGGACGTTTTAGGGTTTAAACTACCCGTAACGACTGCCATACACATCGTGTATGGCAACCGGGAGCTTGACTTGCTCTTAGAGACACGAAGGGATTTCAATGTGTTAAGAATGCTCAGTATGGTCACCCATCCTAAGACTGACCTGGCTAGTATTGCTTAACTTAGCAATGTATTAGCTTGCTCGTTTATGTTCAAGGTCGTTCAAGGTCACAAAGATGATACACATAATGACGAAATTTTAATACAAAAATAGAATAAATTTACGGTTATGTCGGAATCGAACCTACTAAAACCTACCTACCTACCTCCTACAATCTCGGGTCCTTTAAGCAGGGCGTGAAAAAGCAGTTGATAAGGCCGTCAAGTTCAGGGTCACTATTATGGCACTGTCGGTGTATGTACTGGGGAACCCCTTCCTGAGACTTTACCTTTAGCTTACCATCAGGCGAGGTGAAGTCATATTGACGTGACCGATATAAAAAAATACGCCGTTTTGGGTCTTTTAGCGCAGAGGTGTAAGGAGGCCCAAAGTCTTTTCCCTCACATCCCGGCTGACCCGAGCCATCTCCGTCTTCGAGATGACCCCCTCGGGCACCCGCGCCCCTTTCGTAGCAGTCTAATTCACTATTCTTACACCACAGAGGCCGTGGCATGTAAAACAAATGTTTATTTAAGAGATATAATGCTAAGTAGGATCTTAAAACAATGCTAATAAAATAATGTTTGAAAGGCAAATATCTAAGTTATCTATAGATATTTATTAAGTGGTACAGATACCGGCAAGTAAATTGGCCAGACGCGTCATATGCGCAAAGGTCGATTTTTAGGTCCCCTTTGAGGTATGAGCGGGTCGCGGGAGACGCGGTTGCGTCGTCGCGGACATATGATTGGTCCGTCACTTGACGGACCAATCAGATGTCTCCGAGAGACGTCTTGTAGCGAATCAACGTTCCGTTCGTTCGTACTTTGAATCATTTGATTGGCTCAAAGTGCACGATGCGCGAACTTACCCCAAACCTGGCCAAGTTACGTGCCTGTATCTGTACGAGCAATTTTGAACATTATTAATTAAAAAAATTATCAAACCACATTCAGAATGATTAAATTTAAAATAAAATGGAACCTACTTTTTTAAGTCGTGGAATGCCCTGCCTGAGTCTGTATTTCCGGAAAGCTACAACTAGGGAACAGGTGAGATTGTGGTCAAACACGAGCCTATTACCAATAAAAAAAAGTCGATGTAGTTTACTAAAACCTACAGACTAAAAAATATTTTTCAGAAAACCGCTAAGATCTGTTCAACTAAATGTGACATAATCAGCAACAAACATATATACAGACGCTGTATGTGAACTTTATATGTTACACTGTATGTATTAAACAGTATACCTCCTTTTTGCAGCCGATTAAAGAGTTAAATAATTATATTATTACATTTGTCATAGTGTTAATACTGCATAGATTTGAATGACAAGTGGAAACTGAATATGGAAATGAATAAATTAAAATGTAAATAAAAACATTTATGACTTATGGCCGCTAAATGATTTTAATCTGATTCAAATCAATCAAATTTAATCAAGTAATTTATGATTTGTGGTTACATCTTTAGGGGGAGCGCGGGGAGTCCTATGTAGGCCTCCCCCCACACTCCCACCCTTTATTTATGCGAAAATCCCCGCAGATACCAACCCTTCATCCTTCAGGGGTGGTAATGACTAATTCGAACCGACTAAAACCGCAAACCATCTTGGGTCCCAATTTACCGGGATGTGAGTTCATCCAAAAAGGCATTTCCCTGGCACCCTAGCGGACCTCGGGCCATCTACTGTTTTAAGAGAGTCCACTCGGCCCCTAAAAGAGATTGGGCGACCATGGCACCGCCGTGTCAGAGGGACACATGGAGACTTCGAGCAGCCCCCTAGAGGGCCACTCCCGCCTCAGCCAGCATTTGCTGCAGGCAGCAGTGTCTCCCTACGAGTAAAAGGCCCTACCGTCTTCGTTGCCCGGGTGCACCGCGTGTAAGTTCCGGTTTTAATTATTTTCAGGTTGCACGTCCTCTTTTTCTTTTGTAACCGGCCTCAGTGTTGGTAACCACAGGATTCCTAATGATAAACAATGCATGCCAGTGTACTCTCTTTAGAGTGGCTAATAAGTATTAATAGAGTCATGCTTGAGATGTAAACAGTATTTTTGGAGCAAACTTACCTAATATATAAAAATCTCGTGTCGCAGTGTTCGCCATCAAGCTCCTCCGAAACGGCTAGACTTATTCTTATGCAACTTCTCGTGTGGCTATGTTTTTAGGTGAATGGAATCAGAATTTAATGTGGGTGGAGCCGCACGCAACAGCTAGTTATAACATACGATTTAAGTTTGTTTTTACATATTAATATAATATAACATTTTTTTTTATTTATGTGACTATAATACTTGTTGTAGACTGTTAGACTATTGATAACATTGTAAAACTTGTTTGTAGAGAAAGATAAATGTTCATTATATTTTATTATACTTTATTCATTCATTTGTAACAATAAAGAGAACACTAGCAAAACTCCTAAATACAAGTTATTCCTAGATATAATTACTGCTTATTATTCTAGATGAAACCCGCTTATAGTGAAAACAAGATATTTTGCAAGGCCGGTACACCAAGTTTATGAACAAAGAATAAAAAAGTAGTTTAAGATTCTAATATAATACCAAGGTATAAGTTGACCACATCATCACTTACCATCAGGTGAGATAGTGGTCAAACGTGGGCCTATCGACTATGTATAAAATAACAAGGCGTCCAGTTTGCATTACCAATACTTACACTAACTTGGGTAATGAATTTATTTATTTGATATTCATTGATATATGTAAGTATATTTCTTAGTTACCTTTCTAGCTTACCATCAGGTGAGGTGAAGTCATATTGGCGTGATTATTATATAAAAAAATTGAGCGTATAATACTTGCGAATATTTTAGCGCTAATTGCATATCTCGAGAATGATACCTTCTTCCTTCCTCCTTCAATCCCGGGTTCTTTAAGCGGGGCGTGAAAAGGCATTTGTCTAGGCCGTCAAGGTAGGGACCGCCGTTTTGGGACGAATGGTGTATGGAATGGCGGCCCGTACCCTCTGGACTTTGCCCTTGCTTCTTACCATCCAGCGGGGTTAAGTCAATAGACGGACTGAATATAAAAAAAGTCTATGGTAAATATAATATAGCTACAATCAAATGGTCAACACATTGAGTGACGTTGATATCATCGGATATCTACAAAGTGCGCATTTTGCAAGCTCATATTACAAATGCCAATGATTAATTGTTGTATTGTGCTACCTGACACACAAACAACACTGTTGTATAATAAATCTGTGCGTGTAATATCATAGACAATGGCTGAAAGTACATCAGCGTTTGGACATCGACTTGTAAATTTATTGTTAGTATCAAATTACTACCCTAAATTAATAAAACACCTTTAATTTTTTGATGTGTGAATGATGAATGATGAAATGCTCACAAAAGGCATGTTATTATAAAGCTCGGTACTCACATACGGTTTTACTCGATCGAGCTATCATGTCCAGTAAAAACCATGGCATGGGTTTTCGTACACACATCATCATCCTCATCATTCTCTGAAACTTTTTCCCAACACAGTTGGGGTCGGCTTTCCAGTCTAGCTGTGATGCGGCTGAACTTCGATATTTTCCGTGGAGCGACTGCCATCTGACCTCCACAACCAATGGTCATTATGACCAATGGCGATATCGAAGTTCCAAGTTAGACAAGTTGGACTTTTGTGGGCACATTCACACATTACGTACACACATTTAGCATTAATCTATCGAGTGACGCGCACCGATCAGTATTCACCGAACCATACAGCGCACTATCACTTGACCATTAGAGAAGGATCTATATTATCAGCTCAGCAGACCTAGGAGAGTAGTAGAGAACACATTTGGGATATTTTCTAATGAATTCCGTCAAGCTCGATGGTTCGTTTCGAGTAGGTGCAAAGGAAATTACTTTTATTTAATTCTTTGGTTTTCTAGATCGATATCTTTAAAATCTTAACAGCGAGCTATCGCGCAAGCCGGTAATCGAATCGAATGATTGCCGGGAGCGGTGACTGCCAATCTAACATACGCCGAATTTGTATTCTCTTTCATCACTATCGTTTTATAAAAAGTAACTACCCACGCAACACGTGTTCACACTTCGAATATAAACGGATCCGCGGTATAGGTGATAACCCTTCATAAAAAAGGTTTATTCTGTAATGTAACCTAACACTGAAAAATAAAGTCCAAAATCGATCACACGGTTAATCACGCAAAAAATTGTCCACAGTTAGCACGCGAAGTATTTCTGTTTAGCATCAATAATTGTGCGAAAGTTTCTTTTATGCTGACCATACTTATAATCGAAGGTTGATGTTTCATGATTTGGTGTTGCTATACTAATTTTAATAAGTACTTGAATAACTTAATTATGAGACCTCAGGCTACCACGACGTGTTAGAACGTCGTGCAGCGCGGCCGCGATCCAGTGGGAGAGATAGAGCTATACACTCAATATGGCTCCTCAAACCTTCAAACTGGAAGACTTGCTCTCGATTTTGGTGCTAGCTTTTCTATCACCGTAGGAGGAAGGGGAGAGGGCTTCAGGCCAAAATGGTCAGTGTTCTAGCGGTTCGGTGCTTTTTTTCTTTGTCGCGCTATAATACTTGACATTCTTTACATGCACGCGTGTTTCCTACCTTCTACAGTCTAAAAGTATTTGATGAGGCCGTCAAGCTGAGGGCCACTAACCTAGCATTATCGGTGTCTGTATGATATCCCTTACTCCTGAGACTTTGCCAACCAATCCATTTGAAAGGAGAAATATAATAGAAGTCTTAGAACTCCAAAACAACCTCCTCCTAACTCCTTGGATACAACCGTGATTCATGATGACAATACATTTACAGATAATTTATTCCTATCAAAAAATAGGAATAAACAAGAATTAAATTATATTAACCTTGTTCTCTAAGGATCACTAAAATGTATATAAAATAACATAACATATCATAACATAAACTCACGTCTATATCCCCGAAGGGGTAGGCAGAGGTGCTAGCACCCATATTTCGCCAGTTTATGTTTAGGTCCCAATGTGCGAGCCTATTGCCATTAACCGGGCACTTATAAACCTGCGATAAATACACACATAACTTCGAAAAGCATCGAAAAGCCATTGGTGTGCGCCATGATGAACCTGAAATCGAACCCTAGACCTCGTCTCAGCAGTCCATTACCCAGACCACTAGGCTACCGCGGTCTTATATAAAATATCGATATTATTAGTAACGCATTTTACATTAAAATATCGTTTATAAATTTGTCGCTCATTGTACCAACATCAATTGCACAATATGCCCTTGTAATACCACAATGGTGGGATTACCACTATAATCGTAAAGTGCCCTAAAATATTTTCCACCTAATTACTGTCATCGGTCGCCGTCTTCGTCACCTGACCTTGCGCTTTACAGACCATGGTTCGCTGTCCGACTCATCTGAGTTGGTTTATTTTGTAAGGAATTGACTGCCGTCTCATTATATAACTCCGACAGGAAAGTCTGCACTAGAGACTCTTGCGGCAGTCAGCTGCTGTACAATATAGGGGCTTGCAAATAAGACTATAGCCTCGTTCGTTAATCAGTAGGTGTACCGGCTTGCAGATAAGATTGGCATAGGCACATAAGATAAGATCAGACGTAACGAAAATGGAAAATTGTTAAAACTCTCCTCTGGAGATTACAAAAGTAAATTATAGACAAAGTATTATTTTATTGATTTATTTCAACGTAAAGATCGTTTGTTTCGTAAGTGTTCAGCAACTTTTGAGAGCTACTATACATCATACAACTACTGTATATTGAGGCATTGTTTAGAAGATTCGAATCCGCAACGTTGCTGATTGCTAATCCGACAACTGTCACGCTTGATTATATAAAGTTAATTATTAAAACGAAATTAATAATTACGTACATGATTAACTCGTTTCACGTAACCCTTCTACCTCAGTTTATTAAAAATACGGAAAACAGGTAAGTACTAATAGTTTCAATGAAAAAGATGTTCTTAATTTTTTACGGTGATAACGCTTAACCTTCTGTGGTTAGCCACATTTTTGCCCAAATGTTCTAATGCACCAAACGTAACGACCATGAACTCTTTAAAGCTATCCATAAAATTTAACTTTATAGCTGTGAAGTTAATAAATAAAGTTGATTCTAAATATATTTCAGATGTTAATGGAATTAATATTGAAGTAGACAATATAGACACGTACGTAAGGATTATATGATATTAAAAACAAATGCTTCGACATTAGCATTTTTAGAATTCCGTACTAAATGACGAAAATACATACATACATAATTGTCACGTCATGCAGACATTTTTTGCGTAAGTACTTAATTTTCATGACAGGCCTACTGATAAGGGCGTCAAGCTGACGGCCATCACTATATCATTATCGGTGTTTGTAATGGTGTTGTCTCATTTCTTAGACCTTATATTTAACGTATCATCTGGCGAGATGAAGTCATATTGACGAGACTATTACAAAAAAAATATTAAATTTAATTATAGCCGGCGTACTTTCTGCTTTCACTATCATAATAAAACTCTAGAAAACATATTAGATTTTATTTACGATTCTCAATACTCCATCCACCATCAGACTCTTCCATTCTCAGCATACCTGGGGCCGGTGAGGGCGTTGCGATATTTTCAACGTCAACCATTTCAAAAGCTGCAACTGTTGGTTCAGTTATATCAGGATTTTCTATGAACGCAGTAATTTCACTGGCAGGCACCAATTTAGGTCCAATGGTCGGATATTCTAAATCTGCTAGTGGTTTCACTTTAGTTGCTAATTTTAGTTTTTGCATTTTTATATTTGGAGCTTGCCAAGTGTTGAACATTTCGACAATGCCAGACGGTGTTGAGCTGGTGGTTGGTATTTTAGCTCGATAATAATTTGGCATCTGAAAGCATAATTTATAAATATATTGTCCTGACTAGATTGATTAATGACTATGAACGTGAAAGTTGATATAGATGGAACGGCTAAATAAAATGCAGTACACAAATATAATAGTCTAGAATAACACGTAGACTAGATTCGTTCTTGCAACTTACCTAAATCTAATACTGGGATAATAGGTTCCTGTAGATTGCGCGAATTGGATCAATACTTCCCGTCTGTTCAATTGCGGGCAATAGCTAGTACATATTTTTAGTATCTACATAGGACTTTGCAAAATCTTTCTTCCGTTTCGCCAGGTGCTGAAAGTAGCGTTGCTTTGGTGCTATAGCTATAATATTTTTACAATTTCTCAAAATACGTACACTTTCATTAACAGTTTCGATCCAATCAGAGAATGCTCCGACTAACGTGAATACAGTAGGTGCATTCGTGAACCCGCAGATGGTGGGTCCAAATGAGATTACACCAACTAAACGACCTGCTATTAACGCAGGACCTCCGGCGTCGTGCTGTAGAAATAATTGCATTAAAAAATTGTTAAGTAGCTGTTTCTGTATATTGGAGATAACTGTTGCTGGAACTTGTCCTGCGCACTGCCGTGCGCTTTGAACATACTTGGATTATGTTGAATGAACGATTTTGAACACATTTTTTGGAATGTTTATCTGTTTGTAGTTTTGTTCGTGGTGGACGTAAAAATTACTGAACGGATTTTTATATGATTAATTTTGTTTGAAAAGTCTTGGTCAGACTCAAAATCTTATACAACAATAACAATTTGATGCAACAATGGTTTATCGGTCCCCATCCATACCGACTTTGATTCAAGTTGGCTCGGCGCGACGTGGAATTCATAGGCTAAACAATTTTATCTGACAAAAAAATATCACTCACGTCACAAGCGCCTGCTCCAGTTGTTATAGTCCCAGCACAAAACATTTTATCTGTGATGAACTTACTGCAAAAAATAATAATTTATGTACATACATACATACTCATACATACATACATACTCATACATACATTTGCCCACATATTTTTCCTTCCGGGATAGGCAGAGACAACACAGCCCGCCATCTGCTTCAGTCCTTACACACTTCACGCGCTTCCTCTACTGGCATTAAATCTTTCACGCAAGCCCCTCGGTTTCGAGTGCTTTTGACCTGCCTACAAGGAGATTACTCCTCATAGATTGCGACTTTTTGTGAAATTATTCAATGTATACTTACTGTCCGTATACTTCTTTACAAAATGTATTTGGGTAGACTGGTATATATTTCTTTTGTAAAAATATTGGCTCATACGATAATTTCTGCGACAACTGAAAGATTTAAACATTTTTTAAATATTTGACACGTAAATATGACTTCACCTCGCCTGATGGTAAGCTAAATAGGAGTCACCATTATACAAACCGATAGTACTCGTATTACAATGGTGACGCTCAGCTTGACGACAATATTTATAAGACAATAGACTTTGACGCTTATGTATTTTATGATTTTTACAAGCTTTATTTTAACTTGCTCTATTGTTGGTTAGTTTGTTAGTATGGGACAAATCTTGGAAGCCCAATTAGAACCTGTGTGGAAATATCTGAGCTAATTATTTATTTATGTACTGTGTTCTCAATTTGATTCAAAAAATACCTTTGTGACTCCCCAGCCAAGTACTAGTAGTTCAGCAGTAGCGGGAATACCGTCAGGCAGGTCTGAGATGGCAATTATTTTTGGGATTCTGTGATATGTAAAAGCCAAATGTCTTCGTAGACGGATAACCGCCAAATTATTTTGTAGACTCCTGGGATCATAACCAGGGTGAAAGTATACCTGAGAATAAAGACATGTAAGAGTTAGCATTAAATTAACTATGAAAAAGTAGCCTAATGTGTTTATACATAGGAAATATATAAAAAAACTGGGATTATGTTCTATGAATGATTCTGAACCCAAATATTTTTTTTGGAATTCTTCTCTATTTATTCGCGATGGACGCAAAAACTACCTACTGAACAGATTTTGATACAGTTTTTGTAACATACCGACCTCTAAAACTTGGACGACTTCACCGCCCACTCGGCTGTGGTTACTCCCAACCCTCACCTGCACCACCCGAGGGTTCTCACGGAAGAACCGATTGTTGTGTAATCTGAAAAATATAAACCGCTGATTATAATGATATTTGGTTATACATACATAGCGATGATATGGGTTAAACAATTCCTTAATTTACATTTTAATATTTAATAATGTTCCTAAAATACCTATGTGATGGCTAAGGAATTTAAAAATCTTGTACATACTCGTAGTTTTATAACTTACAACTGCAAACACGACGCCGATGTGAGGACTAAGTCATTCCAATATAGTGAGCCTCCACACCAAAATCTGCCCATGACGTGAATAGAAACCATGAAAGGCCAATCTCTAATATTGGTGCGTTCTCCTCTGTAAATACGCCTTCCATCACGCTTGGCGTCATAGTATTCTTTCAAATCTTCTAATGCACCCTGAGGATCTGTCAGGAAGAAAAATAACTAAATAAATAAATCTATATGTACCTATATAATAGTCCCAGGCCTTTAAGCGGAGCGTGAATAAAAAGTATTTTAAGTTAAACGCTTTTATTTACTAAAAGCGGCCATGTTGGGTTTTCTTTTCTTTTTGCACATTCTTGTATTGTCACTAGAACTATAGATATGTGTCAGATATCAGAACAATCCTTCCAAAGGAAGTGGGTAAATTTTTAATTAGACTAGATTTGACCCAAACAAACAGGTCAAATGAAATAAAAGCGTTTAAAAAAACATTTGATGAGGCCGAAGAGCTGAGGGCCACCACTGAAGCACTATCTGTGTATGTAGTGGTGACCCCGACCCTTAGACTTTACCTGTAGCTTACCATTAAAAAATAT
Organism: Lithosia quadra; assembly: GCA_963576445.1. Classification (NCBI taxonomy): domain Eukaryota; kingdom Metazoa; phylum Arthropoda; class Insecta; order Lepidoptera; family Erebidae; genus Lithosia; species Lithosia quadra. The sequence goes on from OY754892.1 coordinate 6,340,418, forward strand.
ATTTTATGACATTCTACACAGCGCTCTCTAGACCCAAAATTGGCACAGTTTAACAGCTTGTGTTATGGGTTCTAGAATGCGGATAAACATACAACTCACTACATTTAGTTAACAAATAAGCATAAAAATTTATCGTATTCATCATAATATCATAATGTTTATCATACCCCAGTAAATACTTTCATTTGCTTTCACCTTATGATCGTCTTTAGGCACTTCACCTAAAAATTTATCTACGACATCATGTATTGCATTATCGTCCCCACTTTTTTGCACTGATTTCTTCATCATGCGTCTAGCTGACTTTTTTAGTTTGCCTTTTCCACCTTTTGCAGCTAAAATCTTAAATATATCATCACGATTCATCTTAGCTTTCAATTTTAAGTAAAGGTTTTCTGAATCATTTGTGGTTAAAAACCTAAAATGATCATTTTCGTTCAGAGATTGGTAGAAATTGGTTTGGTTCAAAGTTGTTTCACTTGTCACGTTTGTCAGTAATTCAGCAAACAAATCATTGCTGTCCACGTAGCTGTTGATTTTATCCATCTTTTCTTCAAGTTCTTTGATTCTTCCATGTTCATGGTTAACACCAAATATATTTACTATTTTATTAGACAGTTCATTGACTGTTAGATTATGCGTAAGGTTTTCATTTCCTTTAGTTAAGTGCACATATGTGAGTAACGTTAAATATAATAGAACACACATTACATAGGCTCTAGGATTTTTTCTGAACTTATTGCCTCAAGTACGTAATGCATTTTGAAAGTTTTATTGTTTATTAATATTTTATGGCAAGTGTTATGATAAAATAAATCGATTCCGTTTTTAGTGTTTATCAACTTATCAACTTCTATCGTTGACTGTACTTAGAATTGATATTGCTATAAATCAAATAGTTTTCATAAAATTGCAATGAAAATTGTTGTATAGAAACATTGCACATACCTACTTATCGAATATTGTATTTACATTCTAGTCCCGTTTCGACACATATAAAATATGCCAAACACGGAAAACGACTTCAAGTGTGCGTATTAAATTTTAATACAGTTGAGTAGTTCGTGACCTCTAAGTAAATAATTTTTGTTGCTAAAAAAACTAGAAATTTAGTTATTTTACATAAATTATATTACATTTTGGGCATAAAAAATGAATGATGCTATTTTAGTATCAAATCAAATCACTGTATTTGAATAATTTAATTAAAGAATTGCAATTAAATTATCTTATTATAATATTGCAATCATAGTGTTGATTTTGTAATTTAATCCTTTGTCAAGTATGTTATCTTAATATTTTCATATGACTAAGTAGCAGACAAGCACACGGCCCACCTGAAGGGAAGTGGTTACCGTGGCGTATGGACGTATGCAACACCAGGAGCGTCACAATCGCTTTGCTGACCCTGTAGGTAAAAGGTTAGGAGAATTTCTGTGCCGGAGACAAAGTAAGCCTCCATGTACTTCAAGCTTTTGGTCTTCCTGTTGATACCAAAGAATCACTCAAGTGCAACTTCTATATCTTTTGACTTTTTTTTATTGGTAATAGGCTCGCGTTTGACCACAATCTCACCTGTTGGCAAGTGATGATGTGGTAAACTTAACTAAACTTAACTCTCTGTCTGTTTGAATTAGATAAACTCTAGAATGGCTGGACCGACGTTGACGTGATTTTCACTGCAGATACATTATAGGGCGTAACATAAACTACTTTAATAATGAAAGATTATAAGGGTTCCGCTGAAATACATAAAATCCTGAAAATATTGCGGCTAAAATCACGGGTTTAGCTAGTAATAAATATAAATAACTAGCTGTGCCCCGCGGCTTCGCCCGTGGCATACGTCGTCCCCGTGGCAGGATAAAAAGTATCCTATGTCCGTCTCCTAATAAGTTAATATGGTCGTTAAGTTTTCTGAAATTTTCTAATGTCCCGCGCAACTTTCTTAACTTTTTCTTTCATAAGAACCTTTTCCTGACAATAGCAAACACAATAAAAAAAGAATTAGTGAAATCGGTCCAGCCGTTCACGCGTGATGCCGTGACCAAGGGAAATAGGGATTCATTTTTATATATATAGATTAACTTTACTATGTTTATAAATGGCAGTACTCCACTACAACAGCCCTTCAAAATTCATAACTTAATAATGCTTATTGAATTAACGATTGCGCCATGGTGAGAAAATGTATTGTAAAAATGCTCAACTCGACCGGCCTTTATGATTTACAAATGCGAAGGCCTTGTAGTTTACGATGTCGAGATGAGTACGAAGTGTATGGGTCATTATGTGAAAAATGTCAGACAATTACATCTCGGCCGTTAGGCCATTACAGGTTAAATCGTGTGTTAAATATCAGTCAGCGAGCGACGTCCGAATGATACTTTTGCCAAACACCTCGTTTTAGGATCCAATAACAATTATATTGCCCAATATGTAACTGCTATATTTGGGTTCAATTACGATAGTCCAAACGTTAAGTTTGTTTTGTGAATGAAACAATAATGTAATTGAAATCACGAATGTACAAAACTTATGGAGGGAACGCGTTTAAGAATATAACACTGACGACATAGTCAACTCACACACACTCACACACTAGCCACTACACGGCAAACGCGATTCGATTCAGTTAGTTTGACTGACGAAAAAAAACAGAATATTTTTTTTTTTTGCAGTGAATTTGAAGGAAATGAGCAGTCCGAATGAGGTAGTACCTCCACCCTACAGGAGACCGCGGCCATAACAACCATCGTGTTGTGTTCCGGCCAGTAAGTAAGGGTAGCCAGAGCTCACTGTTCCCTTTCCTTCCCCCACCCCTTCCTAACCCCACCCCTATTCCTTTCAGGCGCTTGTGTGACACGTGTGTTACACACGTCCATAGACCACGGTGACCGCTTCTCATCAGGTGGGCCGTGTGCTTGTTGTTTATATACAACCTATGTTGTATAGAAAAGGGAAATTGTGTAAAAACCGTACCTTTTGACAATAATTAAAATATTCAGGTAGGTATCATATTTCAAACAAATTAGGGTAACAAATTGCAACCCAAAATTTACTCACACATGGTTAGCCACCGCCATTCTTGTGCCGCAGTCTCTTCTTCAGTTAGTCCAATCCGTAGGTTTTATAAGTCGATGATTGCAATATTTTATTTAACTTAATAATGGTTCTAAACTAGAAACCAATTTTAGGTTGATGTTCGTACAGCAATATTTATTGGATAACCACATTGGTATAATGAACCAATATACATAAAACTTGGTTTGGTCGTGAAGTCTAGACAGCAGTGTATGTTAAAACTAAAAGTCAGATCATTGGTCCAGGTCATACAAAGGTCTACAGTAAAGATTGTTTGTAGATCTTCGAGTAATTCTGCAGAATTTTGTGGATAATAGTTTTTAGGCATTATTTGAACTTTAGGACAAGCACGAAATTTCTGTCAAATAGTAAGCGAATCGAATTCGTAACCGTCGTCCTACTGATTTTAAGGTTGTATTTGGCATCGAAAGGATATTGTTATTATTACTAGCAAATTTAACGATAAATATATAGGTAGGGCCTGTTTAAAATAACAAAAACAATGGCGGTTAGAACAATGTAGTCAGTGACCTTAGTAAATCTATACTGATACCAATTAAAATCTAAAAATTATCAACAGAAGTTAACAATTATACCTAATTAATAAAATGCCATTTGTTCATCATGATTTTTTTTATTTTAGACTAAGGTTTGTATTTTATAAGGCTCTACATCTTAATTAGACAAAGACAATATTATCTCGTTGCGAAAATAAAACGAAAATAAACATATACGAGTAACATAAACTCACGCCTATTTATCCCCGAAGGGGTAGGCAGAGGTGCTAGCATCCACATTTCGCCAGTTTATGTTTTTAGGTCCCAATGTAATATTGCCATTAACTGGGCACTTATAAACCTGCGATAAATACACACATAACTTCGAAAAGCATCGAAAAGTCATTGGTGTGTGCCATGGTGAACCTGGGATCGAACCCGAGACCTCATCTCAGTAGTCCATTACCCAGACCACTAGGCTGCCGCCTAGTGGTCTGGGTAATAAACGAAAATAAACCCCAAAAAATGCATATTCAAAAGTATCCGTTTGTAAACTTTCTCAAGTTATAATCGGGAATTTATTCACGAGGAGTTTCATTGTGCTTGTCAAAAGATATCTTTTACTTTATCTTACTTTGGGTCTTAATAGTCTTAAATTGGGTCTAGATGTCTTAGATTATTACTAATTATCCTGCGAACCTCAACATCACAACACTAAGTACAGAAATCAGATAACACCATTCGTTCTATGTTAAAATGACCGTTCTTGACTATCAGGTAAAATCTAAGGCTGGTTTGGGAAACCTGAGGTGAAATGATGACACTAAAACAGTTGCATTACGTACGCTCGACACAGCTTGGTTACGTTACGCGTGATCAGTATGAGTCCGACCATTACTTAGTAGATAGTCATAATTACAGATGCGAGTGACCTTTGCCCTAGAAAATTTTATTTATAACTTTACATAACATACATAAATAAAAATAACATAACATAACATGATTTTGTTTTTAGCTATCTATAATCTAATTTCTATAACCTAATTAAAATATATCTACCTATTATTTTGTTAGTGTGAGGAGTACGAAAATACACTTCCACATTGATGATACCTATTATTAACTAGCGTCTACCCACGGCTCCGTCTGTGTGAGTGTCGGTTTTCACGTTTTTTGACTACTTATACCTCCGGTTCTACTCAACCGATTGTGATCAAAACATACGTAAGATTCTAAGTCTGATTAAGACCTATCAATAATAAAAATTCTATCAAAATTCGTTCTGTAGTTTTTGCTTGCATCGCGGCGCACAAACAGACAGGAATTTAAAAAAAAAATTATGTACAGATAGGTCCAGCTGCTTTACTAATTTTTATTTTCATCTAAATAATGGTTTGTGAATTCGTTACTGTTCAGCAACTTTTATCAATGACTGTAGGTACACTGTAGGTACATGCAGGTAATTATTCTATTTTATGGGCAGTCTATTACAAAAATGTGTGGTACCAGAACACTTGCAAATTCTTCTAAGTGTAGTTACGTCTTATTACTATGTTAGGGATAATTATCGCAATTATATTACATACGAATGAAATGTAAATTACAATAACAGTTGGTGATCAACTGCTCCATTAAAACCTCACAATTACTCATTACATTAAGTTGTTCAAGATATTTATTCATCATTACAGCATTTAATTACTGCCACATGTTCGCGATTATTTTAGTTTAGTTTGGGCGAGATTGGGTGATGGGGGAGGGGGTTGTGAGCTCTGGCTACCCTACTTACAGGCGGGAATACAACACAATGGTTATTATGTTATTACTATTAATCCGGAGTTTTTTTTGTTTTTTTTTTATATAGGATACGTCTAAATGACTTTACCTCGCCTGATGGTAAGCTAAAGGTAAAGTCTCAGGACAGGGGTCATCACTACATACACCGGTAGTGCTACAGTGGCGGCCCTCAGCTTGACGGCCTCATCAAATGCTTTTTCACGCCCCACTTAAAGGCCCCGGGACTATAGGAGGAGGAGATGGCGCTAGGTCAGCCGGGGTGCGAGGGAAATACCTTAAGGGTCACTTTATATTTGAGCGCTTGAAGACTCGAAATGAGGCGCGGTTTTGGTCGATTCAATTCCAATAATACCTATAGCCACTGGCCACACCCTGGCCGCGGAAGTGATATTCGTAGGTATTTCAGAAATAGGTTTGATCTTCTGTACTCTTTCCTTGATTTTACTTTTCCTGACTTTTACGGGAGTTACCACTCTCTAACCGCTCCGCCCTCCTCCGCCCTCAAAAGGAAAGCTTGCACCAGCACCTCATCCATTAATCAGCGGGTGTACCGGCTGGAAGGTCAAATAGACTTGACAGCCCCAATGAAATGATTTATTATCGGATGTAGACTGCTTATTAAATAATAATCTGATTGTTATTCAAATTGTATCTCCTTGACATTCAGAACATTCATCGAAAATTTAAAATTAGCTGTAACTTGATGTAGATGATAGTATTAAGAACAGGGTGTTGCCAATGATTACTAATCAACCGCCCATAATGGAGCGTACGGTATCAATATCCATGGGGCCCAAATCAATATCACATGTAAGCCGATATACCTGCTGTTGGATTGATAAAACTCTGGCGAAGGCTTTTCTATCAGGGTTAAAAGATCAGACAGTAGTTGCTCCACCTTTTTTTTATCGTGCGGAAATCCCCATGGATACCACCCCCGTCGACCATCGGGGATGGTTATATCGGGATCAAACCTACTAAAACCGCACGCCCGTCTCGGGTCTAATTACCGGGGTGTAAGGTGTTAGGCCTGCGGCCGGATTGGCCGCTAGCAGCAGCGTCTCCCGTGGCGAGTGGGAGGCGCTGCTCGCCTCCGTTGCCCGGGTGCACAGCGTGGAAGTAGTTGCTCCCCTAAAAGTCGCATAAGCCAAATCAAAAGAGGAGAAGTAAAAGGACTCCGGACTCGCGAACTGAATGGCAGCAATGGTTTACATTTTTGAAATACACAAAGTCGGTGATGTCGACCTTGAACCAACTAAAACCGCAAGCCGTTTTAGGTTAACAGACGCCGGGGTGTAAGGTGGTCCTTTAATTCATAATTAGTTAAAATATTTCTATTAAGTAGTGTTGTACTGTAAATTTTAATAAACTTTTTTCTGTGGCAAGGTCGACGCCAATAATACCGCAACGTTTTTTTTTCTTTATTCAAACTTTATTGGTTACACATTTTATGTAAACACGAAATTACAAGTGTAACATCATAATGAATTTTCAACAGTAAGTTTTAAGCAAACAATAACGTTAAATCGTTCGCGGTTATCCAAAAGTTGAGCAACGTTCTACTTCTATACACGTTGATAACATCTGGCGAAGTCAATGCATTTCCAATTATCACTGGTCCGCTAATACCTGTGTTTGATTTCTAAACAATGACGGTAACAAGTTGGGAAATAACTACATAATACATGCATATACACTGAGATGACATTTTCGGATTGGGGTTCAAAGAAGATTCAAATTAAGTGTGGATTCGGTTAACCTTCTACTGCTGTTAGGTTTCAACATTTAACACGTAGGTAACAAGCCCTAATAGTAATAAGTTATAGTAAATCTTATTATCTTTAGGTCGCACATATTTCTTACTGGTTATATGCAGCAATATAATTATAATAGTTTTTCGACCTAAGGTTATTTTTTTACGACATTCTACACAGCGCTCCCTAGACCCAAAGTAAGCATAGTTTAACTAGCTTGTGTTATGGGTTCTAGAATGCTGATAAACTTCCTTATACAGGTACTTTATTTTAATAAATACATACTTACATATAAATACCTAGACCAATGCAAATAGACATATTCATGCATACAAATATTTGCATTGAGCGGGAATCGAACCCGCGCCCCTTGCGTAGCAGTCGTAAGCACTACCGCTACGCTACAGAGGCCGTCGTACGGTTATCTACTTCATCGCTACGCTAACTATAGCCCAAAAACAGTTGATTATGTTATACAATATAATAATTTTTATTCAGGTTTTAAGCTTAAAAATTGTGCAATCATCATCTATTTTTGACGCTGACTGTACGTTCTACCATTAGCCAAATCGTGGTCGAAACCAATCGCAACCCTGGGACTCGTAGGAGTAAATACATTATTTTGAAATAGCAACAATAGAATCTACGTTATCATATATACCTATTCAAATTAGAAAATGACTACATAACATGACACAATGCGTGGTCCGACAAAAATGTGTCCGGTTTTTTAATATCTGGTTTGACATTAAAACTTATATGCCCATGTAAAAATAGCCGAAGAAACTTCACGCTCCGATTGATTAAAAAACCGGATGTCTTGGAAAAATAGGATTCCGAATGTCGATATGTCTAATTATCTATTGTGAACAAAACAAAGGTGGTTTCCGTTGCATTGAATATGGATTAATTTACTGCAACGCTTAGGGAACAGACCACAGAACATTAACATAGTAGAAGTAGCATCAAAGTAAAAATACAAAGAAATCGTTGTCGCCAAAAATTACACTAACACAGAGTATACAATTATACTTTAAAATATAGGCAAAGTATAATTACACACCATATTTTACTGAAATAAACTTAACTTTTGATCAGTATTAATCTATTTATATAATAATTAATCCCTTCAAATGCGTGAGTCCTTCAGTTAAGTATATCTACACTTAACTTTTTGGCGATGCAACCCCGCCCCCTTGCTACTTCTAATGTCTTTTTTTGTTATCGATGTACCGATAATCTTACGACTAACGTTTATAAACTGTACTTACTTGTGTTCATAGTATAGTTTGTATTATGTTGGATATTTAATCTTTCGATGATAAATAATATATTGTTTCACTAGTTACTGTGGCTTATGATTGCTTGTAACATTAAAAATATTGTGCTACCACGTTAAGAGGGAACAGTAATGAAGCTGGAGGTGAGAGAAAGCCAGAAAGATCCTCGAGCACTTACACGGTACTTCCTTAGTAGAATCACTGAGAAAAACTTTACCATGTGTAGACTTTACTTAGCACCAATCTAGTACCAATGGACACACATACATTTGTCTATCCAAGATAGACTGATCTAGTCCCTCTTTTAATTTCTCTCTCTACATATCCAACGATATTGTATAAAGTAGTAATATTACCGGCTCTACCATGGCGAGTGTTCCGATGAGCTCTTCCAATTAATACCACCCTTTCCTTTCCTACAAAGAACTACACGTGCCAGACTAAGGTATCACACTCACATCAAGAACCAAGCGGTTCGGTGCCTCTTTTATTTGTCGCACCATAAAGACTTGGAATTCTTTACCAGCGCATGTGTTTCCTTACTTCTATAGTCCCGGGGCCTTGAAAAAGCATTTGATGAGGCCGTCAAGGTGAGGGCCGCTACTGTTGCACTACCGGTGTATGTGGTGGTGACCCCAGTCCTGAGACATTGCTTTAGCTTACCATCAGATGAGGTAAAGTCATTTTGACGTGTCCTATACTTATAAAAAAAAAATTAAAAGGCAATACATATAATGTTTAGAAAGAACGTAACACGAATATACTGTACATAATAGTATGGAAATATATACATAAGATTAAAGTAGATAATCAAATATTAGTCAGATGATTCGCTAAAGTTGTCATACTCTAACCTTGATGATGTACCGGTTGGTGGACATCTTGATTTCATGTGGGAGCACTTTCCAAACGAGATTAACTTAACTAGTATGGATAGACAATACCAGAGTTATTTAAAATGAGGTTCAAGGTAAGTTAGAGCATTTTATTAAGATAATAGAGAGGATAGTTTTATGCACACAATTTTCAGAAGCTTAATAGACCCCGAGTCAGAAGCGATAAGTCGACGGATTATTTCGTCAAAAAAACGTTATTTTTCAAACTTGATTGTAACTCAAACATATACAGTATATCTAACGTCAAGGATCCACTATATAAACAAAGAGGTAATCTAAAATGTAGTTTTATAGAATTCAACACATGTATTTTGTTTGACTTATTTTTTATCATAAGTATATTAAAAATAAAACTTTGACGTCCGAGTTAACTGTAGGTAACCGAAAGATTAATTTTCAGGAATAGCGGCTAACATTATCATATAAAAAATAATCAATGGTATAATCGTTCCAGAAACTGAATCAAAGTGGGTCCAGTTGCCCATTATCAAATTAGAAAAGGTCCATCTGGTCCCTGGTCCCAGTATAAGACTGAGACGAAACGTCTCGTAAGCCACCTTATTTTGTATTTATTACTTTTAAGTAAATAAATTTTATTTTTTTAATATTTTTTTTTTGGCTACGGAAAATTTTATTTGGATAAAAGAAATAAATATAAAACGTTATAATATATATAAAAAGGTATAATGTTAGAATTGACTATTTTGAAAAACACCGAATAGCCCGTTATGACCGATTACGGAACGTTTGGCTACCGATTAGATACAAGTGACATCCTTATTTGCACCGAGGCTATGCATTGCTCCACTCCTATTCTAAAGTATGTCAATTAACGATGAACATTTTTTTTTCGGTTTTGCTGCATTTAATAGACTTGATTAGTGCATAGGGCCCTGTGCACTAATCAAGTCAGAAAGTGAGGTTGACTTGGGCCCCGAAGGTAAATCTTCGGGGCCCAAGTCAACCTCACTTTCTTATTGGTGCACCTGTTAAGCAATGGCCTTAACGCGGACTCTCGGAGTTGCAAGTCCAGACATTATCCTACTATCCTTCTTTTTTATATCGGTCACGATAATATAACTTCACCTCGCATGACGGTAAGTGAAAGGTAAAGTCTCAGGAATAGTAGTCACCATTACAAACACCAATAGTGCTATAATGGTGGTCCTCAGCTTGACGGCCTCATCAAATGCTTTTTCACGCTTAAAGGACCCGAGACTACTATTCTATCCAACTAATATTATAAATGCGAAAGTTTATGAAGGTTTTGGACGTTTGTTACTTTATCACATTCTAATGAGTGAGCGGATCTCGCTGTAATTTGGAACAGAGATAGATTATAATCTGGAATAATAATAAAAAGGGCACTTTTAATACCATAACGGGAACGGGAATTTCGATTTGAAATTCACAGGCATCGGATAGGTCATCATAAATGTAGATGTTTTTTGACCTCTAGCTAATCCTACTAATATAACAGGCGTGACTAAATTTATGTTATCGTCATTAACTTAGGACTCGGAGCACGAGTTTGCTTTCCTATTTTTCTACTTCACCCTGTAATTTTTTTTAAAGAAAACTCGGTCTTTGTGATACCTATTTTTTTTTTTTTTAAATAACAAATATTTTACAACATTCTACACAGCGCTCTCTAGACCCAAAATAAGCATAGTTTAACTAGCTTGTGTTATGGATTTTAGATGCAAATAAACATACCTATATACTTTTTTGTAAATACAGACATAATTATGCATAGAAACACCCAGACCAATGCAAATAGACATATTTACACTGAGCGGGAATCGACCCCCCGCCTCCTGTCGAAGCAGTCGGATGCACTACCGCTACGCCACACAGGCCGTCTATGTCCATATGTATGGAAATAAAAACTAAATCACAGTCCATTTATGAATTAATATGGCATAATGTCCTTAACCTCTTAGCTCATAATTGATGCCGTCTTAATTAGCCGGAAGACTTAAAAAATTTAGTAGGTTGTTGTTTATTATTATTTTTATTTTCTGCTTTACAAAGTTCTATTGAAATAGGATCAATTTTGAAAAGAATTATGCATTTATGCTAACATTTTCCAACTTACGTAGTACGAAGACGTATACGGAAATTTAATTTTTTCTCGAATAACTTAGTCAGCTTAGCAACATGGTATCTATTATCATTTTATAGTCTTTTATGAGTGTTGATTTTATGAATATTAAAATACAGACTACCTTAGTCGTCTTCTTGCGTTAATTAAAGTGAAATCGGTTTTTTCTGAAAGAAATAACTTACACTTTTTATTAATTACTAGACACTTTTTAACTTGACTTCGTCCTACTGTACGAAATCGAAATATACAGGATCAGTTTATGGTAATAAGTTCGCTATTTATCTGATCGCTACCTATCAATACAATCTGGAGTGATGTAACATTTTTTTTCTAAAATGCATTTAAATGTTCGTTAACCAAAAAAATAATTCATTATATTTGAAATGTAACTCACGCGTACTTATATGCCTAATATTCGTTTACAATAATTCACCTTGTATTATGATGGCTAAAAAATGAAAAATACGTAATGATTAAGGAACTGCGTGCACCAAAATAAGTAGGTAGGTAATAATATTTCCTATTAATGTAAAGGATCCAACAATGTCCGTAGGTGTTACTCACTAAATCCAAGGAAAGCTTCCTTGAACAAAAGCTGGCAAGGCTGTATGGGGCACGAGAATAAGGCACTACCTATTGAAAAAGTATATACAGTATTAATCCACGAGAGCTTAGTGATGTAATCATATTTATCTGTAAGAATAAATATATCAATTAAATTAATTACTTGACAGTGAAGGATATCTTAATTAAATGTATTTTCTTGAGAGCACTCTACTAGATTTTAAAGAGTGCTTTGTAATCAGTGCTAAAAATTGAACAGTTTGAAGAGATTCCCGAGGTAAAATTGGTATAAAACTTGCGTAATAAATGTATTGTAAGATACATTTAGATTATTGAACGTCTTCAAAAGACGGCAGATATTTTTACTAGTAGTGGAAGATCTTTTAGTTACAGAACCCTAAAAAATAGGAACGTGATTGTTTATTTTTTATTTATTGCCTAATGAAATACGTAATAAATGATGTAGATACTTTTTATTAATGTACGTGATAAAATAAATTTGTTTGAGGAAGATAATGTAATAGAGAAATTAATAAATTTTATAACACATCTCAGTGTTTTATTCCCAACTTATTATTGCAGGAAAATTAACAACTGGAAGTTTCTAACTGAGATATTTGGAAGTAAAAAGTCAAGTAGACATTAAAAGTTCTCTACCTAACCCCCTAAAGTCCTGCAGACTTAGCATTGCGGGAAAGACAGGTATCTCTCCAATGTCTTCAACGTTTCTCAAGGTTTTCTGTGATTTTAATCGTCGAAGACTAAAAGTAAGAGTAAAATTGAATAAAACAGTTTTATTTCAATGTATATACGCATAATATTTGCGGATTTTTTACAGAATTCAAAAAAGGACGATTTTTTTAAATATTTTGTACCTCAGAACTTTCGACTGGGTGAACCGACTTTGATGATAACTGGCACTTCCCGTCGTGTGGTCTCATTTCAATTTGTTCCAGTTGAAGTAGGTTTTTTTTTAAGAATTCTATTTTATATTGGATACTGTATGGAATAACACCAAATAAATAGCTTTACGTTAAATAGTTTTACGTCAATATTTATTATGCGTTGTTTACTGTCAGTACCTAATTGATAATTTTTTTCAATGGATGGATGGCTGACCCCATGTTTTAGTGTGCAAAGTAGAATTAATCAAAGCCACTATGTCTCCGATGTCAAATTGTCGCGAGAACAAATATATTCATTAATGAGATAACCGGTTGCTATGCCGACTGCCGTAAGGTCATCTGGATTTTTTATTAATATGTCTCATCTTTGCGCGTGGGTGTCGTACAAAACGACCGGGGCGAAAGCTAGTTAATATGCCCTTTGATAAATGTACCAACGTATGTGTCTCTCTGATGTTATTGCGATTTAGAATATCAATATGTGATATATAGAGCATTCATCACCTCCAGATTACGTCCAGCTTGCCGAAAACCTATATCCTGGATATATGCTACAGTAGATGACCTGAAAGCCCCTAAATAGATTACGATTCCAGGGCCTCGATTCTGCTAAAGACAAACCACTGATATACCACTGACACTTTTATGAAAATGCCATTTAATTGCAGACTTTATTGCTATCAAGTTAAAGTCTAAAGTCTTATGATATTTTGTAGAGCGAATTAAAAAGTTAAATGAATTCTTTTCATTTCATTTTAGACTTTAACTGTATAACGGTAGAGTCTACAATTAAATAGCATTTTTAGAGTGTCAGTGGTATTACAGTGGTTTGCCTTTAGCAGAATCGAGGCCCAGGGCCTCGATTCTGCTAAAGACAAACCACTGATATACCACTGACGCTCTAAAATATGCCATTTAATTGTAGACTTTATTATTATCATGTTAAAGTCTAAAGTCAAATGATATTTTGTAGAGCGAATGAGAAAGTTAAATGAATTCTTTTCATTTGATTTTAGACTTTAACTGTATAGCGGTAAAGTCTACAATTAAATAGCATTTTTGGAGTGTCAGTGGTATTACAGTGGTTTGCCTTTAGCAGAATCGAGGCCCTGGTCAGCTGCTGCAGGGCAGACTGGATTAAGCGGGGCTACCTGTTTGATAAATAAAACAGAAATCTATCATAACACATACATATTACTAGTAGTACAGCAATTCGTTATTCAAATATGATAGTCATATAGCAAATTCATTTTCTAATAAAACGTTTTATACAATACAACCTTGAATTTCCGTAAAGGAAATTTATAATATCAACAAGTTGAATTTGAGAATGATTACGTTAGTGTTTTATTGAGTTGGCAATATACATATTGGTCTTTTAGAAATGATGGCATGATGTATAATAAACAGGGACTTAAATTGTTATACACCACGGAGCACAATAACCAGTGGAGAGAGCGTGCGGGGCTGCCGCAGTCGCTAAACATACGCTAAATGAAGCGTATGCTGCGAAATTTTGATCAGTCGCAGAAATTGTAGGTTGACGTACGAACGTCACGCGCTCCCGTTTTAAAAGGAAATAAAAATAAAAGCAATGCCTAGTTGTGTAATTAAATGGTGTGGAAAGTCTACTACAACGTCAAGTTACATGAAAGATGGGATAACATTTCACAGGTAAGTGTTTTTTACTCCATTTAATAAAACAACAATTTCAACAACGAAAAATAAAATCAAATATTTGCTCTCTTTCTAGCACATTGAATTGCATATAGCAGTTGTCCCTTTTTTTCTCGATAGTTCTGTTCGCAGCATCGCGACATTTTATATCGATAGAATTTAAAATAATTTTATTTATTCAATGTTCTTCCTATAGTTTCCTTTTTTTGTTTTTGTATCATTATTGCTTTATTTTAAGACTTACTTATGCAGGTCTTCCTCGCAAAAGTGTAGGAATACTGGTAAAAACTTGTACATAACAGTAAAAAATGTATAGTGCGCGGCATCTAACGTGGCCTGATTTTGGAGTAGTGTGGGCCCCACTACTACAAAACCGTGCCAAGTTAGATGCTGTACACTATACTTGTTTGTGGCAAAATGCGTGGCAAAATAAATGAAATCTGTACCTGACTTAAAAAAAAAATAGATTTGCTCGGCCCGGGTGCACCACGTGGAGGGTCCGGCCCGCACCCTCCAGGCGACGTCCTGCCACTAAATGACGAAGCAATTCTAATCTTTCCCGTTATCATTACCTATTGAATTTCATGGAACGCGACAGTTTAAAGGTTAGGGGTTCATTATATTGGGTGCGGGCCGGAACCTCCACGTGTTGCACCTGGGAAACGGAGGCGAGCAGTGCCTCCCACTCGCCACAGGAGACGCTACTGCCTGCGGCCAATCCGGCCGGGGTGGGAGTGGCCCTCTAGAGGGCTGCTCCGAGGCTCTCCACGTGTCCCTCTGACTAGCAGATGGCACAGTGGGGAGCGAGCGAGAGGTGAGCTGATTGTCTGCGCGCCGACGGTTGGGTGACAGGACGGCCGCCTGTCACCCTACACCCCACCTTCGTCGGGGGGTCTTAAAACCGTAGATGGCCCCGGGGTCAGCTGGGTGCGAGGGATATGCCCATTGGGTAACCTTACACCCCGGTAACTAAGGCCCGAGACGGCGTGCGGTTTTAGTCTGTTCGATCCCGACATAACCACCCCCGATGGCCGAAGGGGGTGGTATCCATGGGGATTTCCGCACGATAAAAAAAGGGGTTTCATTATATTGGAAAAACGTGTATTTTGTATTAAATTTTGCAGATTCAGATAATGATGACATCGAGATGAAAGAAATTTGGATCAAAGCTACACATAGAGACAATTTTTTACCAACAAAGTGCAGTGTCGTATGTTGAGCCATTTCACGTAAAAGTACCAGAAAAAAATATTTTGTAAATAAAGTCTTCCTAATTTAATAACCTTTTCTTTTATTTTATAAAGAATATTAGCAACTGAAATTATTACTAATATTCCCTCTAAACCCTCCAGTTAAGCTCAAGGGCTTGTGTTAGGAGTGGGTTCACGACGGTAGTGTAATGACCTGGATTCGAACCCGGGGCCTCTCGATCGTAAGGCGGACTTCTTAACCACTAAGCTGCCGCTTTTTCTCCTGTTTTAAACAATTCTGTATCGCAAACAAATCCTTATAAATAATATTATAGATTACGAATGAGTCAACAATTTTATCGATATCGATACTTTTTTAATTACTTGTTTGGAATCCCTAGCTATTGAGTTGTCATTTTTTTGACAATTCGTCACCCAATCACAGAGGGCGAAACGCATTCTCTCCCCGCCGCGAATTGGTGACTTTGATTTAGAACAAAAACATGCCCATACTCTCTCCACTGGTTATTGTGCTCCGTGTTATACACCAAGCTATCCTATTATCGTGAGCGCGGTAGTTTATAAGCATGAATGTTTGTAACACTTACACATAGAACTGGCTGAATGGATCTGGCTGAAATTTGGTTCGGTGCCTCTTTTCTTGCCGCACCATCAAAACCTGGAATTCTTTACCAGCTCACGTGTTTCCTTCCACATACAGTCCCGGCTCCTTTTAGCGGGGCGTGAAAAAGCATTTGATGAGGCCGTCAAGCTGAGTGCCACCATTCTGGCACTATCGGTGTTTGTAATGGTGACTCCCATTCCAGAGACGTTGCCTTTAGTTTACCATCAGGCGGGGTGAAGTCATGTTGACGTGACCGACAGAAAAAAATTGATACGAGAATAGATTTTTATTATAGTTTGAAATGATACCTACATAGGCTACTTTTTTCAAGCTCTATTTAAACTTGTTCTTTTGTTTGCTAGTTTGTTAGTACCTTTGGGACTAATCTGGGATTAGGCCTAATTAGAACCAATTCCTGACGTCAGATTGGGTTCTAATTTGATATACTTGTTTAATCTTCGGTGTCAATACGATAATACAGTATCTACTATGAAGCTGATCTGATGATGGTTTATCATCCCTCATTTCTTTTGTCTTGGCAAATACTCTGATGCTACGTGATATCCAGGGTCTGAAGATGCAGTTGGTAAGCAGACATAGAAAGTTCTGAACTAAACAAGATAAACCTATAATTTTGAACTTATTTGATTAGTCTGGTTTTAGCGAGTTGACGAATGACTCCTCTGGAATAGGTTCACATGAGGAGTAGGAACGGGACACGAAATTCACGTAAGTACGTAAAGCCGCGGGCAAAAGCGTGTAAAATATACATGGCCTATGATGCAGTTAATTCATCCTAACCTTCGTATAAATTTAGCCTAAACGAATCAAAAATTAAAATGCTCCTTAATTATTAAATAAAACGCTTTGCTTTTATTGACATTTAAAGTTTAAAAAATGAATATAAATAACTTATTAATTCATTGATGTAATCTGATTTTGTTATTTCCCACTGACACTGGTAATTCCTGCTAGTTTTTAATTTTATCAATTTAATTTTTGTCGCCTAAAATCTGTGAATAAATCGACATTATGCATAGAATAAACTTATATGGGATTATGAGCTGCATAATATATCTTTCACTCTTTGAGATGCTCCGCGCCAATTGTGTTAATCGCACGCAAGTGCACGCTTAAGACATATTTCAGAGTTAAATAGCAACCCATTTATGTCCCACTGCTTGGCACGGGTCTCTTCTCCTCTAACGAGTGAGCTGAGAGGGTATAGGCCTTAATCCACACACGCTGGCCTAATGCGGGTTGGTGGATCGGACATGTCCTTAGAATTAAGTAATAAGTATCTCAGAGTTAAGTCTGATCTATTAATACGACCAAATACAAAAAAAATGCAGCTATTTTACATAAGGACCCCTTAAGGCTCAATTTCATTAGTGGATATTAAGAACTAATGAAGTAGTTACACCATTAGTGGACAACTGATGAAATGAATAAATATAAAGCATACGGAATGCCTGAATCTCCTCACACACCTCAGAAACGAATACGCTCTTGCAAAGACTGATGTGATAGATATTGCCCAGTAGGATATGCGGAGTCGAGTCCATTGACTTACGGATAGCGACAAAAGATAATTATTAACATTAAAGTATTTACAAACTTATTTTACATTAAAATACATGGGTCAGTCATTAATTTATATGTAGTTTTATAATCCCTAGAGGACTAAGTTTATGTATTCGTTATTGTTTTGTTAAAGGTTTATGAGTTAAGGTGATCAATAAATTCGTTAACTGAACATCTGCCACACGCATACAGTAAATCTCCAGGTTTTAATAGTGTATAATTTGATGACTAGTGCATTAAAGCAGTCGGTCATTGCGAGTCAAGTGGTATAATCATTCTATAATTGAAATTCGTGTAAACTTTTGCATTAAATAAATTATCACTTGTGTAAATGGTAAGAGGTTGACGAAAACCTGTATAAAAGTTAATTTTCCTTAAATTTCTTGACAGTGGGTGCGGCATCCACCCACGCTTAGCAAGTATTTTGTGCGCATATGGCGACAGTATTGCTGATGTTGATTGGAAACTAATTAACTGACATTTTTTTTTTAAATCTACTGTATCATCACAACAGTAGTACCTACTTCCGGTTGAATACAAAGCTTGTATTAAAAAAAAACTTATAAAATTATTAGTATACCCTGTATACCCACTAACCGGGAGTACCGCGGTAGCCTAGTGGTTTGGGTAATGGACTGCTGAGACGAGGTCTCGGGTTCGATCCCAAGTTCACCATGGCACACCAATGACTTGTCGATGCTTTTCGAAGTTATGTGTGTATTTATCGCAGGTTTATTAGTGCCTCGGAGAGCACGTTAAGCCGTCGGTCCCGGTTGCCATACAAACATCTATGGCAGTCGTTACGGGTAGTTGGAGCCCACAAAAGTCCAACCAGTCTAACTTGGAACTTCGATATCGCCATTTGTCATAATGACCATTGGTTGTGGAGGTCAGATGGCAGTCGCTCCATGGAAAATATCGAAGTTCAGCCGCATCACAGTTAGACTGGAAAGCCGACCCCAACTGAGTTGGGAAAAAGGTTCAGAGAATGATGATGACCCACTAACCCTTCCAGCAAAACCGAAACAATAGACAAAAATGGGCAAGCTAACCTCTTCAGCTAAGCTAAACTGCTTGTGTTAGGAATCGGTTCACCTCATGGACTACTCCGTTATCACTTGCCTATTAACAGATAAGGCCCAGGTGTTTCCTTTTATCTAATTGTAAATGAGAAGAGTCTTCCTGAGCAACTTCATGCAATAAAATCACGTTCGGAGCACCCTGGAAGTGGCTACCATTCTGTAACGCAGAGTCCAGCCAGCTAATATTCTCAACATAATGACTCAAAAGAACAACTTAATTAGGGATAGCAGTGTCTGCTAAAATGATAATTTAAGATCACGAAAATGTGAGACACTGTGGTAATGATGCTGCGCTTTAGATAGTCGTGTCGTGATGGGTTGGGCCTCTGACACGTCTGCCTCACTCAGTTGAAAGGGTACTACATTGAAGGCCGCTACACTGACCGCATCCGCTTTGGGCCTAGTTGCCACAAAACAGGTGTCGGGTTATGTAATTTTGTCATCGTTGCTTCATTTTATAAAGCCTATTCAAGATTATTTTTAATCGTCTTACTGATATACATTACTGAAATTATTGGAATTTAAAAAAAATACATAAAAAAATATTATTTCGTTGCATAAGCTACATTTTACTAAAACATTATTATTTTTAATAACATTTGGCAAGCAATAAGAGTGATTATATTTGTGAATCGGAATATTGATTAAAAAAATATATTAATTTATTAGAATAAGAATTGAAATAATATAATTGAAATATTTTTTTGAAAAACATGCAACAACTGTTTTTCTTTTTCACTTTTATTCACGAACTTTCTTTCTTTCTTCAATTATGCAAGAACCCCTCTTATGTTAGGGTGAAGTCCTTTTTCCAGTTACCTCTATCATTGGCTTTCGTTATCCAGTCTTTACCTGACCTTTACTATGTCATCTTACAATCAGGCCAATGGTCTACCCCTCTTCCTAGTACCCATTGCAAAATATAACAACATAATAATTTAATTGAGTACCATTAAGAACCATTACCATTTAAAAAGTAATTAATATTTTAAAGGTACTGTCGTTTGGATAGCACAGATGCATATATTAATCAAAATATTCATCAGTTTTTAAATTGTCAATCAATCAATCTGTGCGATGACTCAGTGGTGGCTTGAAGGGTATATTTGGTAACATATCTATACTAATAATAAAGAGTTGAAGGGTTTGTTTTTTTGCTCGACCGTCAGGAAAAGCTGGTTCGTATTCCAAAAATATTTTTGTGCCAGATCGATAAATTTATCGAGGTAAGATTTTTTCTAGTATCATCACGCTACTACTTACTTACCCAGGAGACAAAGAAAACATTTTCAGTCTAATTTTCTCATTTTAAAATTAAGAAGTTGGCCAATGTGAATGCGAATAGATGAATTAAGTAATTGATTGATTGATTGCTAGCGTAAAAGCGTCAAAAAAAAACCATCGACGTGAAACCATTCAGTCTTAACATACCTAAGCAATTAAGCTTGGACGGAAGGGTTAGGAAAATAGTAATGTTTATTACCAATATTCTTTGCAAAATAAAAAAATATGAGCTCAGAGAAATAGCATATTTTATGACTTGTGTAACGTGGCTGTTCAGTGTTCTATAGAGCTACGTCACGGGTTTAATTCTCGCTCGGTACAAATATTTGTTGCATAAACGATTCACAATTTTGAGAAGCAAAACACCATGTATATTTTATTACCAATTATTATAAACACAATACCTACTATTAGAGAGTGTGTCACCTTTATTAATAATGTCAATAATTGTTACATCCGTCTAAGCTGGTCGTTTTATTGTCCATCAAAGCGATGTTACAAGCGACCCCGTATTACTCGTAATATGTCAATTGTAACATTTGGCACTCTCTTTTCGAAACATGATTTCAATATTAGTATCTAGGTACCTATTGAAAATTTCGTAAGTAGATACCAAGAACCAAATGAATGTGGATATATGCGCCATTCTCCATTCAGCGTAGGTGGAATTGACCACAGAAAAGAGAAGTAATTAGAAATGGTAAGTGGGCGTGGCACGCGTGTCACTGGTATGCCAATTGACAGCCCGGTAATGATGCCTTTCTTTTTACATACCTTCAGTTTACAAGACTATACAGGTAGATTATATCTTTTAGGTAGCTGATATGGTACCAGTAATGATAATTATGCAATATTTTGAGTGCAATGTGTGTCCACCAAATAACTGTAACAGCGAAAATTTTTTTTTTGTTTTAGTGTATATATATACTGAAACATAAAAAAACAATTTTCAATAATAGGCACATAATGACATGACAAAAATTAGCCCGTAGTTGATTTTTGGCGATGCCAGTTTTTTTTTATTCCGTCCGACATAATATAGCACTCATTGTTTCCACAATGGTCTAGGTATGTTGCATATCGTATTACAATTATATTATCTATGTATCAAATCCAAGCAATAATGGTCCACGACCCACTAATTTCATTAAGTAATATTTGATTTCATACCGCATTGTCCTTAGAGAAGATTGCCGATTGTTCATCTATTGAAGGTGTTACATAACTATAGGGTCAAGAGTCAATAATCGACAATTCGTACGAGTATATTATATTTACTTGCTGCAATATGTCGTGCGTCTTTCAAATTATTTATCACGAATTAAATTACTAACCTTTAAATACCGTGTTACGAGATGTTATTTTTAGGTGATATGTATATTAAGACAATTGCATTCTTTTATCACTGATCCTGTGTTGAATAATACATTTTATTATTATTTAGTACATCATGCAGTTTTATAAAGAGGTACTAGAGAGTAAAATCACGTAGGTAGGTACAGTTTATATTGTTTAATATCGTACGATTCTGCATTACATTCGGCCTAAAGTCTCGCATTAAATAAAATAACTACAACATTTATGATTCTTTTGTTTTCTTCCGTTTTATCTTTTCACTCTTCTTCATTTGATCAAACAATCATAAAATATTATGTATTAATTGTGTTTCCAACTAACTAAAAATCTAGCGGTATCACGTAGATACCTAATAACTGTTAATAGTAACAGTTAAAGAACTTAATGCCAGAGTGCACAGGATCGTAATGTCAATGCCGTGGCCTCCACGTATTGCATTAAGTATGTTACAATGTATCACAATAATAATAATTTATTGTTAAATTAAATGTTCCCAAATTATGCATTTTCAGTTAACTTTTGTAAACAGAAACGATTTCGAATTATTTATGGTCAAAACATCCCAGAAGACGTTTATTAGCCTAATTCTTCAGAATCTAACAAGCAAAAAAAAACATATAGGCCCGACCCCTAACATCCTGAGATCTCCTTTCTAGGGCGCATCAGATTCTTCGGCCACGCAGGCCAATGTGACGAGACACCGTGTGGTTTTAGTCGGTTCAACTCCGGCATAACCGTCCCCGCCTTGGTAGGGGTGGAGAGGGGGAAGCTATTAATGAGGATTGCCGCACGAAAGAAAACCTTAGCAGAATAGAAATATCGATGAAAGTTGTTCGGGGATACAAAATTTGATGAAACGGCTTTCACACTGACGTAGGTATCCAGACGAGAGCAGCAGTGAATTACGATAAACAAATTTTATTAATTGATTTTTATACTGGCTGGATCTTTTGAAGTCCAAAGTTCATTTCTAAGAATTTTCCCACACTAAAAATCTTCTTGGGTGGGCAGTGTGGTTATTAATACGCAACTATTTACTCACATGTTAAAAATAGTCATAATAAAAAGTGTGTGTGCGTCCGTCATTGTTGCAATTTTATCTATAAGGTTATGCCATCGCCTACGATTCGGACATGAAAGCCTTGTAAACCTACGGCTTATGTTTTCAATAGAACAGCCTCGATTGCAATTATAGCTTTCCGCACGCGTATGTTAATGTATCTTCGAATTTTCACAACCTTCCTATATACTTAAAACAAAGTCTTCCTATTTGTTAATTTTAATTTAGCTGAGATATTTTAACGAAACGGGGAACGAAAGATCTACTAACCCTACGTTCTACGTTTTACCGGATCTGAATTTTATCGGATCTGGAAACAGTCAACTTCAGCTAGATTCGGTTTTTTGCCGTGTCTTGAAACCGAATGCATGTGAGAACACATTCATTGAAATATTGTTGCCACTAAACCGAATCCTGCAAAAAACCGATTCTTTGAAAATAAGATCCGGCAAAACTTGGCTCCGTGTGAACGTAGGGTTAGGTCTTTGAAGCCCGAGTCCACCTCTCCTGTCATTATATCTGTTGCGCGTTTAATTACGCGTTTTATAAAAACGTGTCGTTACTGTATCGGGCGCCTGGATACAGAATTTTTTGTAACTATTGGTAATTTCAAAGAGCTTGCTGGTACGTCTACTACGCGAGATAAATAAATATAACTGCCGAAATGTGGGTGTCATATTCCTCTGTCTATCTTATCGGGAATATACAAGTGTGAGTAGGTATAATTATAATTATTAAAAATACTAAGTAGGTATCACAGAACAAAGAAAAATCCTTTGGTTTTTTAATGTTCTGTGGTAGGTATACAACATTTTTGTGAAACAATCCTTTAATAAAAAAAATTAAGTGACAGCCTCCTCTTAAAACTATGACATTCAAAGTAAATTATAAAAGATTATAAACTATTAATACATGAAAAACAGTAACCTAGTTCTTATGTATAGATTCAACAAAGACCTTTACTGATAGGTACAATATTAAAAAACACCCACAGAAATCTAGAAGAAATAAATTAATTTCAATAAGTTAATGTTCTAATAGATTTTAAGGAAACGTCAAACAACAGCACTTCATTCTACGAAAAGGTTTATAAAACTACATCCCCGTGAGAATGCTGCCTGTATCCTAAGTACCCTAATATTTAGGATACATGCAGCATTCTCACGCAAAATTTTGTCGTGAGAAAACATTGACGGTGTCTACACCTCAGTTTAATTTTTTTTTTAATTTTTTTATCATAACGTAAATTAAATATACTTTGAAACTTTTATGCTTCTTATTTACTTCACTGGTCAATAGTTTTATTTACATTTTGCTTTACCTACGTATGATTTTGAAAGTCAAATTGCAAACTACTTGCATAATGAAATACTGTATTGTCCAGTAGCAGTTTCGCACAAATATAGCTATGAAACGCAGAAATACGCCAAACCGTATAGATACAACCGCTAAATCGTGATTCAGATGAACCGACGACGGAACGCAGAACGCAAAGGCATCGAGCACACGGAGGCGCGGGCAGGGCCGGTCAATTTCACCGCGTACGATAGCGCAAAAGGAATCCTATACTTCCAATGCACGCGAAGGGCAAAAAGACTGCGCCGCGGGTGCCCGTGGGCATCGACGATCACGGGCACCCGCGGTCATATTGCTTCGCAGTCAAAAAGACCTGCCCGCCCCGCCGACTGCTTAACGCCTAACAATCAAAAAGTAGTATCAACATAACGTAGTCGAAAAATTGCCGGTTACCGATACTAAAAGTAGTTCTCTTAGTAGTGAATATTATACACTATAGTAATACTTCGGCATAGCATGGCTGTTATATAAAATGCCGGGCTTATGCCGACCGCCTCCACCAAATTTTCCGTTATATCTAAAAGCTAACTCAAATTCAGGTATAGCACAGCAGTAGGTATAACCGTCCTCCACGTTGTGCCAATCGGTGCCATTCATCCAGTCAATTTCGTCGCAAATATCTGTACAATGAACGTGTGCAGGGGCTTCTGTTGCTGATAAGTCAGGAACATTGACTTGTATTATAGCGACAGCAGCAGATAATACCGGATCTTGGACTACCTAAAAATATTAGATACACTTAATATTTTATCGAGTACAGACTGTTTTCTCACTTAATTTTTTTAGCCTGAGTATATACCACAGGCCTTACCTCACTTTTTTCCTCTCTATCCCTTTCTGCAGGTGGAAACTCTTAAACGGTGGTTTCGCAAGTGTTTATAGGTTATTGTACCAAAATGCTAAATTGCTATCATATATTTTGATTTAACAAATATAATTACCTTCCACAAATATTGTGCGACGGCTTGTTTTTTACCACGCTCGTCATGAATTGCCATGTCTGAAGGATAAGCAGAACGCACATGTTGCTTTGCTGTGCCTGTCCATATTGTTAGATTATTGTCAAGTAATTTTGAAAATTTTCTTACATTTTCTTCCACTGCAGCCCAGTTCTGAAATAATTAATGTATGTTTCATCCGTTGGTTTAAATTCGTAGCAAGTAGATTATGAGAAGTCTGAGAAGTATAGCTGGAGTAAGATTTATGGACCTAGTAAGGAATAGCGTGATAAGGGAACTTTGTGGTATGGTTGAAGATATAGTGACCAAGATAGAGAAAGGGAATTAGATGGGTCGGACATGTTAAGAGGATGGATTAAAGAAGATTGACGAAACAGATATATGAGGCGAGGGTGAATGGGCAACCCAGTAAAGGGCGCTCTTGGCGTACATTATATTAATCATACCCAGTAAGTACGTTTTAGAAAGAGGTCAGGTTAAGAGTAACCGCAATCGACGTTATGAAAACAAATTATGAAAGTTGAAGAAGCGAGAGGCGTATGCCAAGATCGTATCAAGTGGAAAGTTGAAAGTTTTCTCTTCTCTGCCTACCCCAATGGGAAAAAAAGCGTGATTTTTATGTGTGTTTGTATGTAAAACCGTTGAAGGCTCAATTGTGTGTCAAGTAAAATATCAATAACTAAACAGCAGTAATTGTTTTGCCAGTGATTGATGGCCAGTATTACTGCCAATCAAATCAAAATTTAATTATTTCAAAAAGGTTCACTTACTTTGGAATTACACGTGCTCCAGTGAGGAACGACATTTAAATAAGTGTATGCTGCTGCGGTTGGGATCCCAGGTCTCAAATCTTCTGGATTAACCAGTTGTTCTTTATCATAACAACATTCATCATATTCATGGAAAGGTCTGCGTAATGTAGATGATATATCAGCATTTTGATTTCTGCATTGATACATTGAATCAAAATCTACCGGTACCAAATTATGAGGGAACCATTTATCAACACTCCTGGCTACACCGTATTGGGCCGAAGATAACTCATGTCGCGTGTGTAAAGGCACATTGTTATCCTTGTCTAGGCAAACATCATATACATGGAGAAAATTGCCATAGACTTCATATCCTACTTCTACATGTTCGGTATTACCAGTATCACAACGTCTACTGTTTCGTCGAATAGTCGGTTCATTTTGCTCAGCACATCCGATGTCTTTATATTTTACTATATTGCCATTCAAATTTATATTTGAATTGCCTTCACAATAGCCCAACATAGTATGGGTTGAAGGATACATTGCGAAGCCTTTCTGGCAATATAAATATAATGGGTCACCTTTACGTATAAACATGTATCCTTCGTATACAACAAAATCGGACCATGTAAGTGAGCGTGATAGTAATAAGGGATGGATTTGATCTAAGAAGTCTTTTCTTGCATCTAATATACAATCTGTAAAAAGAATAAAATATTAGTGCAATAAAATAAAATGAATTTCACAAGTATTATCAACAGATCAAGATACAAGTTGTATTTTATCAGGAGGTCAAAAAATTGGGTGCGGGCTGGAACCTCCACGCGGTGCACCCGGGGAACGGAGGCGAGCAGCACTTCCCACTCACCACTCACCACGGGTGATGCTGCTGCCTGCGGCCAATCCAGCCGGGCCGCCTGTCACCCTACACCACATCGTCGGTGAAGTGGCGTGATGCTCGCCCCAACCCCCCTTCGGGCAGGATTAGACCCGAGACGGCGTGCGGTTTTAGTCGGTTCGATACCGACTTAATCACCCCCGATGGCCGACGAGGGTGGTATCCATGGGGATTTCCGCACGGTAAAAAAAAGGAGGTCAAAAAATTTACAGAAAAAAGAATGCTTATGTTTCATATTATTCAGTTACCTACTTCATATTATTTTACATACATTTGCATACATACATATAGAAAAGAATTTATCTTCGAAAACAATAAACTTTTAAATATCAATCCATGTGATAAATATATTACCTGTGGTTACAATACTGAATGATCGACTTATATTTCCAAATTCATTACTAACTTCGCACGTATAATTTCCTCTATTATATAGCGACATATGCAAGTCGTAGATCATATCTTCTGCGACTAATTTTTCATCGTTCAGATACCAGGATACCTATAAACAAAGTATTGAATACTAGGAATCATACATGTAAAAATGTACTACCTACTTTGGTGAAATCTCGTATATTCTTGATTTCCCTAACGAAAATTGATTTTCAAGTAAAATGGTAGTTTTGGATACTTTTTACGTTTTGTCATAATCTTTCATCATCTACCTGCCCTTGTCCCAATTAATTGGGGTCGGCGCAACATGTATTTTTCCTCCATTCATTCCTGTCAGATGTCATCTCTTCGGTTGCCTCCTTCCTTGCCATATCCTCTTTCACGCACTCCATCCATCTTTTCTTAGGCCTACCTCTACCCTTAAAGCCCTCCACATTCATACTTAGAACCTTTTTAACAACATTGCTTTCATCTCTTCTCATAACATGTCCATACCACGACAGTCGCTCGCTTCTCAATTTTTCATTTATTGGTGCAACTTTCAAACTTCCTCTAATGTAATAACGTTTTGTCATATAATCTTTCACATAATAACATCCAAGTGCTTGCTATGGAGAGAGCGATTTTTTTCTATAGATAAAATAATACAGTACATCAGTAGCATTTATTACCTGTGGCGTTGGTTCTCCTGTGGCTTCGCAACTAAGAGGTAATTTATCGCCTTCTATAAATTCAATTGTTGTTTCCTCTTCTGAAGTAAATGATGGTTTGTACCCTACTACTACACGGACATGTGATGAACTTGATTTTTCAAAATCGCTGACGCGGCAGGTGTAAGTACCGGTATCTTTTGATGTTACTTTATCGAGAGTTAGTTCCTTATAAGTGATTATTTTGCTATCCTGCAAAAACAATAATTTAATGTTATTAATTACCTATATGTATGTATATACACCTCACTTCGATATCACCATTGGTCATAATGACCATTGGTTGTGGAGGTCAGATGGTAGTCGCTCCACGGAAAATATCGAAGTTCAGCCGTATCACAGTTAGACTGGAAAGCCGACCCCAACTGAGTTGGGAAAAAGGTTCAGAGAATGATGATGATGTGTATCATTAATATATAATTATAACTGTCAGTGATTGTAATGGGGACCCTCTTCCTGAGACTTTAGCTTTAGCTTACCATCAGGCAAGGTGAAGCCATAAAATGGTCGTGACCGATATATAAAAAAATTATACGTCGGTCCTAATCTACTAGCATTCTGCCAAAAAGTACTTAAGTAAGTGTAAGTCATGTGTATATTTTTTGAGTTGGTTTGAAGGTGAGACTGAAGGGCAAAAATGCACAAATATAAATGTAGGTAATTCCAGTTTGGACGCTTATCTACAAAGTCCCTCATAAAAAAAATTATGAAGTAGGTAGTTCTGTACCTTATACCAACGGATCGAATCAGTAGGCAAATGCGGTGCGTTACAAGTGATGTTAGCCGATTTTCCTTCTTCGATTAACATTGTGCGTACTGGTTTATCAATTACTGGAGAATCTGAAAAAGAAAACCATGTTGAAACCTCGTCATCATCATCGTCATCGGTAAATCTTAACCTTTAATTGATGCTATAATTAATGTTAATCTAGGACCCTTTAAGCCTAGAGACAACAGGTTGCTTCTAGGCAAGCGTGCTCCATCATCGACCACATTTTCACTTACCATCGGGTGATATAGTGGTCAAACGCGGGCCTATCGACTATAGACCAGTGCAGATAGCTATGAAAATGGTAAAAAGTAAAAGAAATTTATAGTAGGATGAAACCTGTTGTAAAAGGAAGAGAATAAAATAAAAATGATAGGAAAAATAAATTACGGGCGATCTGAGCTCGGGAAGGGGGGAGGGGGGTGAGTTTTAAGGGTAAAAACGGTTTATCTCGATTTCCGGCAAAACTACAAGTCCTATGGAAAAAAGTTAAATGACAAAGTTGTAGGTAATAAAGAGACCTACAACTTTTCCATTTACACTTTTTTCACATAACCTCAAAAAGTATGTGAAAAATTCAAATAATCAAGTTTTTGGTTTTTTATTTTTATCTTAAGCAAAACAAATTTGTTTTCCACGAAATTTGGTGAAAACTTAGCTTTTTATGTCCCAAAGACACTGTAATTTTTTTGATTTGAAATACTCTTTTTTTCAGCTTATTTTGACTAAATATCGAAAAACCACCCTAATTTTCAATCGAAAAATCTCACGTCAAAATATCAGCTTTTTAAAAAAAGTCAAAGAGTTTTTTGTTCTTTGAAATCTCTTCTTTCTGATAATGTAAAAATATATATACATTGCTATGGTAAATGTTCTCAGAAAATGCAAAGAAGAAAAACTCGAATTCGAAATTAACATTTTTGTATTTAGTCATTTCCTCGTTGAGGTGGGATGAAAAGTTACATGTTGCACTATAATTTCATGGTTGCACTCGAGTGCAAAGATTTTTCACCTTGTGCTCTTTTGATTCCCTCGCTAAAGCTCAGGGTTCTATTTTGTGATTATTGTATTTAGTCATTTCCTCGCTGTGGTGGGATGAAAAGTTACGTGTTGCACTATAGCTTCATAGTTACACTCGAGTGCAAAGATTTT
This sequence comes from Lithosia quadra, assembly GCA_963576445.1. NCBI lineage: Eukaryota > Metazoa > Arthropoda > Insecta > Lepidoptera > Erebidae > Lithosia > Lithosia quadra. The sequence goes on from OY754892.1 coordinate 6,370,152, forward strand.
TCACCTTGCGCACTTTTGATTCCCTCGTTAAAGATCTGGGTTCAATTTTTAGAACCCTTCGCGTGCTCAGTTTTGATGACCGAGCAAGCGAAGGGTTCATAATTTGAATCACGAGCGCAGCGAGCGATTCACAAAATAGAACCCTGAGCTTTAGCGAGGGAATCAAAAGAGCACAAGGTGAAAAATCTTTGCACTCGAGTGCAACCATGAAGTTATAGTGCAACATGTAACTTTTCATCCCACCTCAACGAGGAAATGACTAAATACAAAAATGTTAATTTCGAATTCGAGTTTTTCTTCTTTGCATTTTCTGAGAACATTTACCATAGCAATGTATATATATTTTTACATTATCAGAAAGAAGAGATTTCAAAGAACAAAAAACTCTTTGACTTTTTTTAAAAAGCTGATATTTTGACGTGAGATTTTTCGATTGAAAATTGGGGTAGTTTTTCGATATTTAGTCAAAATAAACTGAAAAAAAGAGTATTTCAAATCAAAAAAATTACAGTGTCTTTGGGACATAAAAAGCTAAGTTTTCACCAAATTTCGTGGAAAACAAATTTGTTTTGCTTAAGATAAAAATAAAAAACCAAAAACTTGATTATTTGAATTTTTCACATACTTTTTGAGGTTATGTGAAAAAAGTGTAAATGGAAAAGTTGTAGGTCTCTTTATTACCTACAACTTTGTCATTTAACTTTTTTCCATAGGACTTGTAGTTTTGCCGGAAATCGAGATAAACCGTTTTTACCCTTAAAACTCACCCCCCTCCCCCCTTCCCGAGCTCAGATCGCCCGTAATTTATTTTTCCTATCATTTTTATTATATTCTCTTCCTTTTACAACAGGTTTCATCCTACTATAAATTTATTTTGTCTCAAAGTCTATCGGCACTGGTCTACTATGAAAAGAAACATAATTGCACCCAAAGTTTTCATTTTGGGGTTAAGTGTTTGCTCTTCTGCCCTTTTATTTTCTTTTCTATATTTTTTTTTGGTTTGTCATGGCTTTCACGGCGGTGACTGCCGTAAATGAGCTGTCCAACTGGGGTAGTACCTCCGCCCTACAGAAGACCGCGGCCATAATAACCTTGTGTAGTGTTCCCGCCGGTACCTAAGTAGGGTAGCCAGAGCTCAGTGTACCTCTCCTCCCCCACCCCTTCCAAGCCCTCCCCCCTTCCCTTCAGGGTAGGCAGCACGTGTGTGATACCCTTAGTGTTGCACACGTCCATAGGCCACGGTGACCGCTTTCCATCAGGTGGGCCGTGTACTTTTCTGCCACCTACGGTATAAAAAAGAACCTAGTGAACGTGGTAAACCAAATAAAAAATAAATTGAATTCTTCTTCTCTCGTGTCGATGTTGCTCAATTGAATTAGTAACTAGCATACTTATTATATAGTCTTACTACCAAAGAATTTATACGCTTACTACACTATATAATACCAAAATTCGTTCACTGTGCACACGGTGAATATAGGTTGATTTAAATCATTTAAGTGGATTTATTTACAGTGCTACGGTGTGCAATAAGGCATCGAAACAAAACTTTAAAAGCCACTTTCAGTTTTCAACATTTTTCCTTTTTACCTAAACCACACTACATCATTTTTCTTTAAGCTACGCATTGTGCTTTAGTCATTTATTTAAGAAAAATAAAATAAATATATATTTTACATACCTATAACTTTCAAATAGTAGTTCATTGTGTCGTTTCCAATGCTGTTTTCAGCTATACATGTATACGGCCCTTCTGAGATATCATCAATATTCTTGATTATCAGAGATCCATCGTAGATATCGAACCATTCAGAACCTAATGGTGGAGATTTTAATAACTTTATTCAGCTATCAATTTTAAAAGGTACAGTTGCCTTCAAAATTAGTTTAACACATTATATTTTTATCAACCGTCAATCGTTCTAAAATTTTACCAAAATTCAAAAAGTTAAGTTTGTTCTCTGAAAATTTGTTTGTTTCGATTGTTTTGTTAGTGTTCAGCAACTTCTGAAGGCGACTGTACATAGGTACATAGCGTTTTCACTCTAACTTTATCCTCTTCTAGAAAACTCTCAACTTATAATAATAATTAATATAATAATTATATAAATGTAATGTTTATAGGTAATAAAATAAATAAATATTTTTAATAAAAAAAAATAAAAAAAAATAATTATAAATAAATTATTTAATAGGGGTCGGCCTCGCAGAGTAGGTATACACTGACCAAAATTAATGATTTATTGCAAAAAGGGCAGGTCAAAAGCACTCGAAACCGGCGGGCTTGCAGGAAAGGTTTAATGACAGCAGAGGAAGCGCGTGAAGGATGTAAGGACAGAGGCAGATGGCAGTCTGTTGTCTCTGCCTACCGCGGAGGGAAAAAGGCGTGAGCATAATATGTATGTATGTATGTAATTTATTTAACAAGCATTGCAACTTCAGTTGCTCAATCCTCACATGATAGGTAAGCAATGTAATAATATCATCATCATCTTTGAGTTAGTCTCCTCGATTTCAACCCGGAGTCCGGGGTCAACAAAGTGATAATTCTATATTGTTAACAAGTCTATAAATGTTAAATAAATGTATATTACCAGAAGCTATATCCAAATCTGCCTTTTTCCAGGAGATGGTCGGTTCAGGTCCGCCAGTGGCTTTGCATGCAATTTTTAACACCAAATCACCTTTTACGGCTGTGAAAGTGTTGCTTGCATAAGTCTTTTCAATTTTCGGTTTCGCTGCAAAAAACAGCAGGGGTCACTAAATACATAGATAGATTCTCTTTATTGCACCATCACCATTATACCATCAGGATATAAAAAAGCGTACCTATAAATTTTTTTTTTTTTTCATATAAGATAAGATAAGATAATATTTATTTGCAAAAAGACTATGTATATTATATGTACACATGTTTTTTGCAAATAAATATTATCTTATCTTATCTTATCTTATCTTATCTTATCTTATCTTATATGAAAAAAAATCTGTACAAAGGGCGTTCTTATTGCTGTATCGGATTTCTTCCAGACAATCAGTATGGACTATATTATAGGAATCTGAGTATGCTCCTGGTAGTGACTATATAGGACATCTATAAAACTATTAAGGAACTTTTCCTACTGAGTAATCGATTCCAGAAAGCACAGTCCCAGTAGTTCTTAAGTGGGTCGAAATGGTTAAGTATTAAATTAACGTTACCTTAATGCTACACCCTATTGTGTCACTGCCAATAAATTAAATCCCTTGGTTGTTTAAATTAAAGAAATAGAGCGTGGCTACCCTCATAGTCGAATGAATAGTGCAAATTAAAATGTTGTTTTGCCTTTGAGATTAGCGTGACATGAATAGCTATCAATGTTTTATTATATCTTACACATTGAAGTATATAATTATATTATTACTATTACAACTCGTCTAAATTTTACGTAAAATTTGTTAACTTAAAGTACTTTGTAAAACTCATAAGAAAATGACGTTTTTATTAATAACCTATTTACTTGTAAATAAATATTTTCTGACACAATTAATTAAATAGGAGTATTCATTTACATACCAAACAAATTAACTTTGTACGTAATTCTAGCCGATCCAACATTATTAATCGCTTTACATGTATAATATCCATTATCTCTCGCTTTCATATTTTGTAACTTTAAACCCATTGTACCTTTACCATACCTGAAAACACATAATTTAACTTATTCCATGTCGGTTATTATAATGTAATAAACTGTAGGTAACTTATTAAATGTGATAGGAAAAATTCCAACTAGAGTAAATTACTACAGCAAACTACGATTGGTGTGAAATGACGTGCAGTTATTCCACAGGGCTTAGTATTTGGGCTTTGGGAAAATCTCTGGACTCATAAGTGTTGCCCGGTGTGTTCTTGAGGAGTTTCAGCATGATAACATAACATAAACTCACGCCTATATCCCCGAAGGGGTAGGCAGAGGTGCTAGCACCCACATTTCGCCAGTTTATGTTTAGGTCCCAATGTAATAGGTGGCGAGCCTATTGCCATTAACCGGGCACTTATAAACCTGCGATAAACACACACATAACTTCGAAAAGCATCGAAAAGTCATTGGTGTGTGCCATGGTGATCCTGGGATCGAATCCGAGACCTCGTCTCAGCAGTCCACTACCCAGACCACTAGGCTACCGCGGTCTTGTCGACTTTAAAAAAAGAAAAGTTCCAAGCGATATTATAAATACAGTGATTTTCTTGCCATCTCTATCAGTAGCTATCACTTCCAAAAATAATAATCTTATTTGGAAACGGCAAGCTGTTAAAATACGAAAAGGCTTATCGGCCCTCCTGTAAATAGTTAGCATGATATGCTACGTTTATGGCATCATACGTTTAGGTTCATCGTGTTGGTGGGAATCACAGAACAAAGAAAAATCCTTATTGTTCTGTGGTGGGAATCCAGTGGCGAATTATACTTAACTTTCCTACGACAGCGACCCACTATCCGCTTCTATCCTTAAAACACTCCACGAGCTGTTTCTACAGTCGTTAAGTCCTCCGTACAGGGGCTCGTGGGAATCGATCAAATTAATGAAGGCACATTGGTTTCAACTAACACTGATCACCCATTAACATTCACATCAGTGTCTGGAGATCGTTTTTTGCGAACTACCGCAAATGAGGTTTCTTAAGTTAATTTTTAACTTCTAAAGAAAGAAATAAAAGGCATTCCAAGGACCTATTTCAGTGAGTTTCAAAAATTTTCAACTATTCCATGTCATAATTTTGATCAGAAGATGAAATCTTCTATCAAGTTGCATCCCTTATACTCTTGTTATTAGTTTGCGACTGAAGACTTACTAGGTAAATACAGATACAGGCACGTAACTTGGCCAGGTTTGGGGTAAGTTTGCACTTTGAGCCAATCAAATGATTCAAAGTACGAACGTACGGAACGTTGATTCGCTATAAGATGTCTCTCGGAGACATCTGATTGGTCCGTCAAGTGACGGACCAATCATATGTCCGCGACGGCGCAACCCCGTCCGCGACCCGCTCAAACCTCAAAGGGGACCTAAAAATCGACCTTTGCGCATATTATGACGCGTCTGACCAATTTACATGCCGGTATCTGTACGCTGTGTGGTTACTTTAAAACCTTTCATTACAGTTTGAATACTATAATGCTGCGGTTTAAGTTAGGATTCTTATATCTTTAGCTTAAGGGTCTTACCGAATGTTCACGTTTCTTTTCCCGTCTATATCAGTATACCTCCATTTAATATATGGTTGCGGGTAACCATCAGCGATACATGGTAACGATAGATTTTGTCCAATAGTTGCGTTAATTACAAATACTTTTGGCGCTTCTATGTGTGGTGGATCTGCAAAATAATACATTTCAGTCTACAAATCGAAAGATGTTACGTAATGTATTACGACATAATCATTAATCACACTTTGAAAATGTTACGCATTTATGTAGTGTTTCAGCATTGATTGATCATAAAATATGCCTGTAACCATTTTTATGACATTAAGTAAGTATATTGTACACGTGATGGTAAGCGCTTACTAACATGTTTTAAGACGGAAAGGTGATAGGAAAACCGGGAAACATAATAAAATTGGTAGTGAGAAAAAACCTTAGCTACTCTCTACTCATAATAATTTGAACAAAATGCAGCATTCCTGCTACTATTTGAAGTCTACATAATGTGGGAGTAATAATAGTTTTTTTCTGGTCATGCTTTGCATGTTAAAACTATTAGTATATCTAAGTACTTACCAAAAATTTTGACTGAAACTGTTTTATTAGTAGAACCAATTGGATTTTTAGCTTCACATGTGTAGTGCCCGTTGTTTGTCAATACTTTTGCACTAAACCTGAAATCAATAAACATGTCTTTTTTATCCATTTGAATTTCAATGTAAAAGAATTTAGAATACATTCCGGAGTTTTAAAAACACCATGTATATGAATGAATGAGGCATTAGCAATTTTGTTTAACCTAAGACTAGTCAGCAAAAATTCCAGTAATTAACATATTCATAAAGAAAAAATTGGCGACGCCTGATACGAACCTCAAGCAAATTAAATATCGAAAGTAAGCTTTTTGTCTGATAATAATAATATCTGCAGTTAATATTACGATAGTATTTTTTATTACTTAAATAAGTACCTAACTTTTCATTTCTCAAACACATAATGTGGAAATCTGAGTAGTTTTAATATAACAAACTCAATTTGTTCGTTTTATAATATCTGTAATTCAATTTATTCAATTCAATTTCTTTATTTTTTAAAATAGTGCAACGTAATTACATCTTTTTGACGTCAAAAACTACTTAATAATAAGTTTACCACCGCTTCCTAGGCGCTAGTGGAGAAGAAACGGCGCAACAATCTCCATATATATGTTCCTAACGCAGATAAAACCAAAGGTTTTAGCTTTTTTAAAATCCTCACTGAAATTTACTTTTCTTTCTATAGCATGAGAGTATGAAGTTAACATGCTGTTGTATAGTAATAGCTCTAATGAAGAAAAGAAAACTAATAGAATTAATGGGTGGTCAGCTAGTTCTACAAACTTCTATATATGGGGGCTACCATGAAATGTATATCAAAAATTTCTTCAACAATAATCTTATTCAACGAATAATACCATAACGGAACCCATCTAACACCCAATTCAAAATGTTTCTCTACCATTCGAACGGTATGAAACGTTTTTGGAAAGTTAACTATACAGAAATCCATTTCAGCTTAAGAGCAAGAATGTTTATAATTTATATCATTGTCAGTGTGTACAATTATTGTACTTACTTAAGACTATGATTTTCTGTTATTTGAAAAACACTTGGGTCATTTAACAATGTGCCATCTTTAAACCATTTCACTGTTGGACTAGGCACACCATCCACTTCACAGGGTATTGTGACTATCTTACCATCCTTAGCTTTTATTGTGCGAGCGCTGTTCTTGATTGTAGGTGGATCTAGAACATACAAATATTATATTAATTCATTTTTAGATAATATACGCCCGAATACTGAACTGCCACTCAAAAATTAAGTTGCACTTAAATTTAACAGACCCTCAAATTTGACGTTTTCTGTATACGAAATTATAATGTAAGAGCTACTCAAACATATAAGTAGCGCTTATATATTTGAGTGACAGTTCAGTATTCGGGCATTAGTTTCATAATCTCATAAGTTTAAATATTTTTTGTCCTTTAAGATACAAAACACGTACCATGCACCTACTAAAATAAATCAAGTTTTTGTTACTTTATACTTGACAGTCTGGCGTCGCAAAAATTACTATGAATTGCTTTTCAGACAATACGATGCCTTATTGGCCTGTTTTTAAAATACTTACATTCTACTACCAGTTCCACAGCATATCGGTCAGTACCCAAATCATTAGTGGCCGTACATAAATAATAGCCAGCTTGATCCAGCGTCACTTTTTTTAATTCTAGAATCTCCTCTGTGTTCGTTATTTCCTTAAACCAAGGATCGATTGGTGACTGGTAAAACCACTGTATCGTAGGTCTCGGGGTACCTTCTATAATGCTATAAGCAAGAATGGATATTTTTAAATTACTATAAAATTTATTGTAGGTAAACTGTTTAAATTAAAATAAAACCCTTCAAACTTTAACACTTTCGCGTTCCATGATTATTATACGTAAACGGGAATTAACGCGATCATGGTATAGGTATATATATACCTTTAGAATGCCTAACGTTTATATACCATGATCGCGTTAATTCCCGTTTACGTATAATAAAACCCATCAAATCCTTTATTCTAATCCACGAGCGTTAGTTGCTTTTTTGTTTAAATTGATTATCCTATCAAATTAACAGTATATTTATAACAAACTTACCGACATTCAAGCTGAGCATCGTTTCCTTTTGATACAATATATTTCTCTTCTGTTTTGTCAATTTTTGGCTTTTCTAAAATGGTTTCATATTAAAATTAAAATAATTTCTTACAAGTACTCATTTTCAGTAAGTAAGATTTATTGACTAATTTGATCTTCTGAACTATTTGTTTTGATATTTCATGTAAAGTTAATAGTCATACAATTTGTGTAATTCTTTTGTTACTATGTCGAATACTGATTAACAGATTACTTTTGACGTCAAAAACAAGTAGTATGATTCTTGTTAGACGCATAATTTGTATCTCTAATATGGAAGTGTTTTAAGTTTATGAACAGAGCAATATTATGACTACATTTTATATTTCGTAAAATTTACTTGTGATAGAAAAAAGTACCTTACCTAATCCAGACACAAATACCATTGAATAAAACACTTTTCTGTTAAGTTCATTTCTTACTTCACACATAAACTTTCCTTCAGATTTAATATCCATATGTTTTATAGTGACAGTGCCATCATCAGCTATCATAATGTTACCATCGTTGATCAATGGGACGCCATTCTTGAACCAGCTTACAGTTGCTGGTGGTTGAGCATCCACTCTACATGGAATTATGCCCTCTTGACCATACTTAATTTCAATCTTATCTGTAATGTAATATGTAAAAATTTTGATTTATATAATTTAATATAAATAATTATGTGTTTGTATCTTTACTTAATTTTCATCCAATTTAAAATTTATTATACTCGTAACTACTATTTTATCACACTTACCATCGGGAGTAACCCATACATTGAAATACGTATTCACATCTATCTTAACTGTGTCTTTGCTATCTCCTAGTGGGCTTGATGCTGTGCATTCGTAGGTAGATTTTTTTGTTATTTTTTCTATGTCCAGAATACTCATGAAATCAGAAGGCGCTTCTATAGTTGATTCCTAAAAATATTTAAATCGATATACGAATAAACATTATGCGATTATTTTTGATAATTTGTGGAATAATTTATAATTAGCGGCTGATTAATGATTGTAATTTTACCACTTCCTAGGGGCAAAAAAATTGCTATTCAAAAATCCTTAATTTGAATAGATTATTTTCTTTTAAATTCTCTCTCTGCAGGTTCCAAGACATACGTATTGTAAATTCTTTAAATTTTCACGGATAAAAAAAAATTAAGGAAACTTTATTTAGCAGAAGAAATAGATCTAATCAAATAACTTATTTAAACTAATTTTATTTCATAATTATTGTTATAATAAGTAAGAGTAAACGTATGAATCACCCTGTAAATTATGATTAATGTTATGGCTTTGAATTTTAGTTATCATGTTGCATGTTTTGAAGACGTCGATTGTAGTCTCCTATATTATTTCTATGCATTTCTCTTCCTTGAAGAATATTATGTTAAACTAGGTTAAAATTTCATATAAAATTTTACAAATTGGTACTTACTTTACTTGGCATAACCGCTCCAGTATCAATATCGTACCATTTTATTATGGGCTTAGGATATCCATGAACTTTACATTTAACTTGTACCATGGCGTTATATTCTACCATTACTTCTGTATCACCCATAATAGTTACTTTGGGTGCTATGTCAACTTTTGTGCCTGTAAGAAAATTTCAACACATTGATCTTTAGATCTTAGAGGAGAGTAACCAATATTAAAACGGCGCTCTTAAATTGGACCATACTTGAAAAATACACGAGTGGTCCAATTTATGCTTCGGTTCCATATTAATTTAATTGGTTCAATATTTGGGTTCATTTGACTGCACCTCGACTGATGATATGCTAAGATGTATTCCAAAAGTACAGGCTAGCATTTGAGATATTATCAATTCCTGGTGGTTCTCAGTAGTCATTAATTTGACTTTATCGATGTACTTATTTGTTTATTTATTTATTTAATCTTCATGCACACAGTACATTGGCGGACTTAATGCCGTGGGCATTCTCTACCAGTCAATCATAGGGTGGTGTAGAACTATTTTTGAACAATGTTCGTAAACACAATTTGATAAAACTAACGCTCATTCAATCACTGATTTTTGTCGTATTATGCGATAAAAAATTTCATAAAATATATTTTCCAAAATAGTAAATTAACCCGTAAAATTTCCAATAAATATATTAAAATAATTTTAAATTCTCACCACCAATTTCTGGCTTTTGTCGTTCAATTGGAGTAGCAGACAATCTGTGTATAGTTGATTTCGTTTCTTCTTCGACGCCGATCACCTTGGGATCACAACATTTTATTTAATCAATTAAGTTATACAGTACCTATAAACAATACATAACATTATTTGTAATCGAACTATAACATTATCATTAAACTGAAATACTATTAAATCCGACCCACCAACCCGCATTAGGCCAGCGTGTGTGGATTAAAGCCTAAACCCTCTCAGGGCCTCGATTCTGCTAAAAACAAACCACTGTAATACCACTGACCCTCTATAAAATGCCATTTAATTGTAGACTTTATTGTTATCATGTTAAAGTCTAAAGTCAAATGATATTTTGTAGAGCGAATGAAAAAGTTAAATGAATTCTTTTCATTAGATTTTAGACTTTAACTGTATAACAGTAAAGTCTACAATTAAATAGCATTTTTAGAGTGTCAGTGGTATTACAGTGGTTTGCCTTTAGCAGAATCGAGGCCCAGCTCTCTCGTTAGAGGAGAGGAGACCCGTGCCCAGCAGTGGGACATAAATGGGTTGCTATTATTATTATTGTTATTGCAAATCTCATTCAGTTGTATCCGAAGTTTGTGTCTCTAAGTCCAGAGTTCACGTACTTGGCCTTATTTTGTTTGGCTTATATGGGATTGATTATCCTCAGCTGATCTCCTTACCTCGAGAAGAAGCCTGCGCCAGAACTATTCAGATTTTAAACACTCTGTAATTGGCTCTTACGCAAATGTAGGCATAATTCCATGAATTTAACTTTCGTAATAGATTTAGATGATCATTACTAGAAGATATTGACGACTTACGGCAATTCGGAAAGTGTCACTTGGAGGATTGAATTTTTTGGTCAAATAGTATTTGGTTTTTTCGTTAATTAGTCGTAGGGGTAACTCTTCCAAAATTTTACCCTTCATATCAATTAATTTTGCAGTATGAAGTTTTACTCCTTCTCCAACTAACTGAATGGATAAGTATGTATTTCCATCTAGAACAACATAAAAGTAAACATAATAAGACAAAATGCCAAAGAATAAGATAGGTATACACATACAATACAAGATAAAATAAATAACTGAAAATGAAAAACTGACTGCGTACGATGCGCGCGCCGCGGCGGAATCACGAGCTGGAGTGTGATTGGTCGACCTAATCTATTCGTTTCCTTAGAAAGATCGGGGCAAGATGGACAGACAGGACTCAACAGTTTTTAGAAATCTCGTTTAATTTTTTAGGTACTTTTTCGTGCGACAGCATACTCCTTATATATATCAAATCAGTTACATTTTGCACAAGAACTTAAGCAACTACTTCAATTTGCTTACTACTACTTCGACTAAATGTGAATTCCAGTTAAACCCACAATTTATAATATATAGAGAATATATATCATTTAATTTGATAGGGTTAAGTTTACAGACTTTACAGAAATAAATTGTACCTGGAGCAGGTCTGGTAGCAGTCTCGCTTAAGGCTGTTGGCTCGAATGAAGAAAACCCATGTTGGAAGTCAAGTGTGGTTTTGCCTTTAATCTTTACAGATTTATCTGATGAACTGCTAATCTCTGCGACGTATTCACCAGGTTTTCCATTGGGAATAGTTACGATCTGCAAAGATTTTAATTATTATTAAACATGCAAATTACTATACGACCCTAGTAATAACTGGCCAAACTTCCGCTTTGCAACAACCGTAGGTATCCCTTTCTTCAAGCCGTGCTTGTTGGTCAATTAATCGGCAAGAATACGAAAACCCAAGTATACCAATTAAGTACTAAAAAGGTCTACCACAATGCTTAAGACCTGAATTTATGTATATTATGTTGTTTATAAAAATTGTACATATAATCATGAATACAAACCTTTATTTCAGTTTTCGTAACAACTCCTATTGTATCTACCTCTTTGCCATCTGGATCACTGACTTTGATACTGGGATCGCGACCAGCAACAGCTATAGTTACATTTGTAAGCTTGTCATCAATCGTAAACTATAACAATAATGAGATATAATAAATAAAAGACATAAAAGAGATAAATAAGTACCGAAGTATGGCTTGGCTGCACGAGTTCATCTTGGGCCTGCTTCTGTTTTTATGGCAGTAATCCCAGCCGTTCTTCATGGTCAGCTTGATATCATAGTTATTTATACCGTAGATAATTATATGAAATGTTGTGAATTGTATTATCCCGATCGTCACTTCACACTATCCCATCAGCCGTGAATAGAACTATAAGAGAACTGAAATTTGATTACGAAAGTAGCCAGGCAATGATCAAAACAGCAATTTTTAGGTCGCCTACTGCTGGAGTCTAGTGAAAGTGAAATGGCTGAGACATTTTGTTGACCACGCAGCCAGGCGGTTACCACAACATGTAGCGCCACCAGCAAAGGCGATTTTGCATAGCCTAATTCCCTCAGAGGCACTTCTAACACGGAACAACCAGAACTAGGGCAGCGACGCGCCATGTGGTGGACATTGCACTCATACGCATTAAAAGTTTTTGCAGTATAATCATTATGGGTACTTTTAAAGAGTGGAATACCCTGCCCGAGTCTGTTTTCGGAAAGGCAGCTGGAAGTCTTCGCGTCTAGAGTGAACAGGCTACTTCTAGACAAGCGTGTTCCACCGTCGACCATGTCATTGCTGACCAACAGATGAGATTATGGTCAAGCGCGAATCTATTATCAATTAAGAAAAAAGAGAAAAACACTTACATTAACTGAATGTGTTCCAGCTGGAAAAGTTTCGTCCACCAGTATATTATCTCTGCCTTTTATAGATTCCACAATATACTTTAACACCTGTAATGAATTTAAAATTATTGTAACAAAATTGTAACGAGGTAAAAACTGTGTATTGAGTATTTAACTATTTATGTCTGTTTATCAGGTTTTTACCGATGTACTGAACAGATTGAGCTGATAATATGCAGGAACATTTTTCTAGGGTACATTCGGTATTATTATCTACATTATTAAATGTCTCATAAGAGCAGCAGAGCAAAATCGGTTTAAACTATTATTTCAAAACTAATTAAAATTTTGCAATTCGAGATAACACAATACATTAAAACATTAAAAATCAGCATGCTATAGCTTAAAGGTGTTGAGTAGTAAAATATAAACTCGGAATAATGTGCCTCTAGCAACAATGGTGTTTAAAAATAAATTCCAATGATAAGGTAATCAACACAACTTGACTCTAAGGCAGAACGAAGTTTGCCTGGACAACTAATCCTAATTCCTTGTCTTACTAATATTATAAATGTGAAAAATTGTGAAGATATCTGAATGGATCTAGTTGGTACATTGCGATAGATATATGGAAAGACATTAGTCTATCCATATATCTAACGCAGTTCAGACTATTAAGTCTGAACTAGTTAGTTATAACAAAACTTACATCTTTCACATCCGTTTTCAACATATTGAAAACTTGTCCAGATGTAACCTTAGCTACTTTATGGTAGACTTGGTAATCTGCAGCGCTTCTAGAAGAGCATTGACCGGTTAACAGGAACGTTACCTAAAATGAAAAAAAAAAAACTGCAAGAAAATACTAATAATAATGTTAGAGAACACACAAAAGCACGTATACTATACGTGAATATGATTTTCATTTTGACCTGATAAAGGAAACAAAAACTTGCCTGACATTATAATAAAACAATCAGTTTTCAGTAGACTCATTCCTAGTCCAATTGACTGATTGAAAACTCTTCATATTGATAATACTCCTAATAAATTATAATAATAATATCATATACAATAGTATATTTTATCATCATAATATATTATTATTGATATGATAATGTTGTATGTTGTTGTACGATAAATATCTATCTCAGCTACCTTTATTTGCAGGGTGTGCTATGCAAATAGTATGGTACGGATTCCTGTCTATCACAACGGTGTCTTTTGTGAGGCATAAGGAGTTGTTATCTTTTATAGAAATAAATAAAATTTAAGTACCTACCTATCTATTAGAAATATAATAACAGACTTAGAAATAAATGTATATGGTTTATATACGATACATACGATAGATATAGGTTAGTAAAGAAACAGAATCAAAATCGGTTCATCCGTTTGGGAGCTACGATGCCACAGACAGTCTTACAAACACACACACACACACACACACACACACACACACACACACACACACACACACACACACACACACACACACACACACACGTCAAACTTATAACACCCCGTTCGGGTTTCCGTCGGGGGTTAAAAAGTAATTTGTAGTCTACCTGTCTGTCTTTCTGTAAGTTTGAATTAGATAGTCTTTGGAACAGTTGGGCTAAATTTTCTGGACTTTAACTGGTATATTGCTAATATTATAATATGATCTAAAGCTACTTTAATTTTAAAGAATTCCGCGCCTAAAATTAAAACCCATACCTAAATCTGTGCGGACGAAGTCGTGACTAAAGCTTGTAGTATACATGTTAGATACTAGTGTATAAAAAAATTACATTAGCCTGGGTACCTAATTTGACATTTTTGTCTTAACGACACCCAAAAAGTCAAATAAGGCTAAGCGCACATTATAGACAAGACAATCTACAGACAGACTATAAAAAAAAAAACATAAAAGTGCGCACACTTAGAACAAGACAAAGCTGTTTAATTTCATAAAAACCACCGAGACACAACTGTCTAAAGACTATCTTGTTTCTACAGTAGCGGCACGATATAATGGCCGGTTTGACGTTTGTCCGCTCATGAAGTTTCGTATTAATTATTGTGACATTTTGAAAGAGCCAATTGCTGTTCTTTATTGTCAATAGTGACGTACAGTAAGTCATAAAATTTTATCGAATGTAGGTATAATTTTAGGACACAATATTTATTTATTACATTGATTTCTGAATTATATAATGTATATTAGTGTCCCACGATCATTTATTTTTTATTTTAATAAGATTATAATTACCTATTGGTGTACTTATTTCACACAACTCGGTATTTGTTTTTCGAAATTCAATTTTTTTAAATAACATCTATATAATCGACACTAGGACCACTAGCAAGCCCAATAATACCTCCGGCAAACTTACTTCAAAACAAAGCATTTTCGACTTGACGTTGCTTCGAAAAGTACAAACTAGGAGTGCCCTGCGATTGCGATATAGTTTAGACCTCCTCGCCTGATGGCAAGCTAAATGGTAAATCTCGCCTGATGGTAAAGTCTCAGGAAGGGGTCCCCATTACATACACTAACAGTGATAATTATAATGGTAGCCCTCAACTTACTCTGTTTACGCCTTTTGTTGTGGATTTCGTCGATATGGCCGAACGTACGGTCAGGCATGTGTGTTCGTTTATAGATACGCCTTCGTAACATTTCGATCGTGAATTTCAAAATGGAAGGTCAATTTTACCTATAACTGTTAGACGAATAGATAACTAAAGAAAAATTTGGCGAGACTGGCACAGAAGAAAATAAACTTCACACATTAAAACGGAAAAAAACGAGCAAAACCAGTCGAAGACATGTGTGTAGCTACTATTTACGGAAGGAGTATCCAACAAGATAAAAGTTAGTGCAATCACTGAAGGAAGCTGGATTAATATATACTCATTTTCATTCCTAATTCCAATATTCAGTTCGTTCAAATGTATTTAGTAGGTAAAAATTTATATTTTTTTACTAAAGTTTTTGAATCAGGTAAGTACTGCTTGCAATAAAAACTTATAAATTTGATTATATTTTTATCGAGAGTAAATTGACATTTCACATCACTATTTTAATGTGTCAAACCGGCCATTATATCGTGCCGCTACTGTAATGTGCAGAAGCCCTAAGTTACCTGGACTTGTTTTTTCTGTGCTAAACTCTTAATTTCATCATATATAGTGTAATCTTTCGCAGATGCATCAGTGAACACATAAATATATGAAAGTGGTAAACTGTTTTCAAGGGCTATTTTAATGCCTTTCATAGCATATTCCGGGCAATCACCTCCACCGTCTACTCGTATTCCTCTTAGGGCTTCCTTGAAATTGTCCCTGTCTTTGGTTATGGTAAGTAGTTTAGCACCTGAAAATCAGAAATTATGGTAACATTAGACATGTTCTAAGTGTGCCACGGTCCTTCCAATGGTATAACTGGAGGCCCTGATAAAGACTCACGTTGACGAAACACTGTTCTTTGGGGAGGGAGTATTTTTTGAGGGTAAAAAACATCTGTTATTTAAGTTTGAAATGTAATATACATAATCTGTTGATGTGCCTGATAAATATATAAAAATAAATAAATAAAAAAGAAAGAAAGAAAAAATTGTTTATTATTTTAGACACACAGAAAATCGTTATAAAATAGGTAAACAGTTGTATTATTTATCTGTGGCCCGCGCCCACCAAAAGAACATTTTTTTTATGAACGCATAGGTACCCTCTAATTCTATTTATTACACAGTTATATACCCCCTCAATAAATTTCAACTCATTACAATATCAACGGGAATCCGACTTGCATTTCAATCATTTTCATACAAGTTGCGATAAGACAGGTGACGCGTGGCGCGTTCCTAGTCATTGCAATTCATGCAAATAACAAGTAGGTATTGAATAAATTTCTAAGATAACTATCGCACTAAGAAGTCCTAAAAAGGATTATTTTTGTAGTTGGTAACATAAAACACCATTATACTTAACAGCCTGCTGCAAAGTTACCTTCAAACTAATAAATTTTAGCGTTTTGTTTTATAATGATATCATGGGCGCAGAAAAAAAAATTATGAATGAAAATACAAATCTAGTGGTTCGTGATATTTTTTTGGAATAGACTCGAATACCAACCCAAGCAGTGTTTAAAAGTACTTACTATTTAAAAAGTACTACCTACATCTTTATACGGTATGGCATATTTACAAAAAAAAATGCAGATACCCAGAAAATATACACCAAAATTTACGTACTTAATAGGTTTCACTAAGAAGAACTAATTAAATCTATATGCGAAATGATAAACAAAAAGTTGCGCGATATGCTATCGATATTTGTGATGGATAAATTTATCTTTTTTCTTTTTATGATGATGAATAAAAAACCGACTTCAACAGACCAAATTGAAATGGAAGACGAGAAGCGCCAGCTATCAAATAAAAAAGAATAATCTAAATCGGTTCACCCAGTCGAAAGTTCTGAGGTAAAAAAAATTAGGTACATTCAAATAAAGAACCTTCTCTTTTTTGAATTTGGTTAAAAGAGAATGTTTATGTGATAGAATGACTTACCTGGATCATTAAAAGTGACCAGAATAAAGTTTTCAATTTGTGATGTATTTGAAGTTGTCACTGTTTCGAAAATGGTATTGACACTATTTTTCACTTGTTGTATTTCATTCCACATTGACCCTGTATCATCAATAACGAAAGTTAAACTACTTTTTGGTATAGCTTCTCCGTAAATAACCCATGCTTGTGTGACTAGTACCACAAATATTAGATATGCTTGTAACGAAGCCATGTTTAGGACTAACTGAAGAGGAATATTGTATGAGTATTTATTGTAATAATGTAACAAGTAATCAGTTTTTGACGCCTCTCATGAATAATATAGTAAACGTTATTTATCCGTAAAAACCCGCTGGAATATCCGCTGATATCTTTAATTCACGATTTTTTTTCAAACTCAGCTGGGGTCGGTTTTCAGTTTGACTATCTGACTGACTGAACTTCGATATTTTCTGTGAAGCGACTACTATTTTGTTCTTCTTTATCCACTCTACATAATAAATACAACAGCAAAGCAAAAGTACAATTGGGTTCTTTTCCGAACCTATTCTTAAGTGAAGCCGAGACTCGGGCTGCTAGTATCCCCGTATATAAAGTTGTTTTTCTTACTATTTTATTTATTATCTCTACATAGTGATTTCCAGAAGAGTAGCGTATAATTTATAAGAAATCTTTGTAAAATAGTTTTATTCAATTTATTGAGAAAGGATTATAAATTAAAATTTTGTGTATGATATTATGAAATAGCTACTCTGATGAGGAATCAAATAGCGTTTCAATGTAATACAATTTATACAATGAGACTTATTGTACGATATTTGTCCCGTACAACGTTATTCGCGTAGCTTATCAATTAATATGACATGTGACCTGTGTTCTGTTGATATGTGAGGTTAATAGATTAATAACTTTATTTATTGAGCTGCAAGTGCGGGAATCCCATATTTTAGAATACCGTAAAAGAAAGAAACGGATCTTGTTTAATCATGATTGTGGTAAGGAACCGTCAGGTTAAGTGGGTAACAAATATGTCTGACCATCATACCACTTCCCCTGGACCGCGGTAGGATGGAGAGACCCAAGAAGGGCTGATTTGACGTCGTAAGAGATGACATGCGTGCTAATGGTCTCTGTCATGGTACTATGGATGCCCTAGATCGTGCGATGTGGAGACGAAAAATCAAGAAAGCGGATCTTAGGCTCCGAAATGTAGCCTCGAATTCAATCGGGAGACAACTCTAAGATGATGTAAATGATAACTCAAGTTTGCAAGTCTTTGAAGCGGTGAAAAAAATACATTTCTACTAACTCGTTATATAATATTATAATTATAATAGTAGAGAATAGGTAGCGTAAATTCTCCGTCCATCGGTGGCTTCCATACTATTCTAAAATTGTAAATAAATTAGCTGTGTCTGTAATTCTCCATTCGTTTACTGATTCCAGGTCATTATTCTAGGACTCGTTTGCGGCCATCAGCATTATAAAGGCCAGCCAATTTTTACTTCTCAGTTTACTTCTACCGCAAGCTATCTAGTAACTTCATCATCATCATCATCTTCCTGCCCTCGTCCCAATTATGTGGGGTCGGTGCAACATGTCATTCTCCGCCATACATTCCTGTCCGATGTTATCTCCTCAGTCACTCCTTTCCTTTCCACATCGTCTTTCACGCATTCCATCCATCTTTTCTTAGGCCTACCTCTGCCCCTGAAGCCCTCCACATTCATACTTTGAACCTTTTTAACAACATTACTTTCATCTCTTCTCATAACATGTCCATACCACGACAGTCGCTCGCTTCTAGTAACTTAGTTATCTAAAAGTAACATGAACTTGGTCCGTCAATCAGGTTAGGTACAGAACCCTCACCGCATGATCCCAACTCCCAATTGACTGGTTTTTATTGTTTACATTTCTGAAGTGTGAACTCATAGGCAAAAAAACTATGTTTTAATAACTGTCTTGGGTTTTAAAAATCTTGAGTTTTAAAATTTCAAATTGTAAATTGCGTCTGTATCAATATTGAAAATATAAAAAATAATATATATATTTTTTATACTACTTAGGTGGCAGACAAGCACACGGCCCACCTGATGGGAAGCGGTCACCGTGGCCTATGAACGTGTGCAACACTAAGGGTGTCACACACGCGCTACCTACCCTGAAGGGAAGGGGGGAGGGCTGGGAAGGGGTAGGGAGGCTAGGAAGGGATGGGAGGAGGAAGGGTACAGTGAGCTCTGGCTACCCTACTTACCGGCGGGAACACAACACGATGGTTATTATGGCCACGGTGTTTTGTCTGTAATATGTTATTGGATTATGTTAAATGGACGATTTTGCACACAAAATAATTATGAGCATCTTGTCCGTTTGTTTGCTTGGACGAATTTCATGCGATTTTCAGGAATTTTTCTATTAGAGAGGATTTGGTCAGACAGAAAATCTGCCGAATGGTAAAACCGGAGATGATAAAACACGATAACCAACCTCCATGCGAGTGGAGCCACCGGTATCAACTAGTACTGTTTATAAGATTACGAAATAGGAGAACGATTAGGAAGACTACGAGGTGGCCTTATTTCGTTTATTCAAGTACCTACCTAAGTAGTTTTATCTACTGCATTACCTGCCTACTACCTATTTAAACTCGTATTGTTATGACATTAGAGACATACCACGTCGCGCGACGTCTCAAATTTCGTGTGAGTAGGTAATTACTTATTATCTTTATTAATTTTAATCCTACTATTCTATTTCCTACTAATATTTTGAATGTGAAAGTTTTGTGAAGTTTTGTGATGTTTGTTACTCTATTACGCTCTAACAGGTGAACGGATTGGACTGAAATTTTATAGAGATTATTATAGTCTGCAATAACACTTACATGGTACGCACACTGGGCGACAGGCGACAGCGCTAGCTCGGCGTGTAGACGCGACGACAGGCTGCGGCCGAGAATTCATATATTTTGTTCTTAACTCCGCACACTTGGCGTCAGAGACGCCGAGTCGCGACAACAAGCTAGGGGAGTTGCCGCGTCTTGTGGCGCTATGAAATTGTCGGCCGCAACCTGGGCCTCGATTCTGCTAAAGACAAACCACTGATTTACCACTGACACTCCAAAAACTGCCATTTAATTGTAGACTTAATTGTTATCAGATTAAAGTCTAAAGTCAAATGATATTTTGTAGAGCGAATGAAAAAGTTAAATGAATTCTTTTCATTTGATTTTAGACTTTAACTGTATAACGTTAAAGTCTACAATTAAATAGCATTTTTAGAGTGTCAGTGGTAAATCAGTGGTTTGTCTTTAGCAGAATCGAGGCCCTGTCGTCGCGTCTAGACGCCGCCGAGCTGTCGCTGTCGCCTGTTGTTAAGTATGCGTCTAGGGTTAGGCTACTACTTTTATTCCGGGAATAGGATTCTATAGGTAACGGGAACAGGAGCAGAATTCCACGCAGGCGGCTTGTCAAAATTGTTCATAAAATGTTAGATTCGAATTTTTTTATCAAAGTTTGATACATTATCAGAATGGGTATAATTTTGTACGTTTAACCTGGTGGATCAAGCAAGTCTATAAGATCTATATCATTCACAATAAAATTCTACTTGTACCACTAATTTAGACCTGCGTTTTTTCATTATTATTTTTTGTTTTTTTTTTTTTTCGTTTTTGACCAAAAATGTTCTTAAGTTTTTGGTCGCCATGTCTTTATATCTCATATTTTCACCTTTTGAATTAACTTATTATCAACGAGCGACGTATATTTATTGATAAGCCGAGTCAGAGGGTATAAACTGCGTACCGTACAGTGTACGATTAAGTAGGCTCCTACGTCTGGGGAAAACCACCTACATAGAAAAACCGAAATAGTATAGTTATAGTAGGTACTAATATTATTTTCTAGGAAATGTTGCCAGTATCTGAGTAGATAAGGCGTTATCAATACTGTTTTAATATCAAACATTATATGCCAAAACTCTTTCATGTATGTACAGTCAACGAGAAAAGTTGGTTAACAAAAAGAAAACTAGCCTACGCCCGTAGCCTCAGACGTCGGTTTTCACGTTTTTTGACTAGTTATTATCTCCGGTTCTACTCAACCCATTGTGATCAAAAATGCGTAATATTAGAAACCTAACCAAGATCTTTCAAGCCATAAAACCGCATCAAAATCCGTTTAGTTTTTGTGTTCATCGCGAACAAATAGACAGGAATTCCCAAAAAATATGTTTGTGTTGAGAATCGTTCATACTCGTAATTAACCCCGGTAATTAAGGCCCGAGACGGCGTGCGGTTTTAGTCGGTTCGATCCCGACATAACCACCCCCGATGGCCGACGGGGGTGGTATCCATGGGGATTTCCGCACGATAAAAAAAAAGTGTCAACTGGGGAGCGCGGGATATATGCTCTACGTAATCTTACACCCCGGTAACTGAAGACTTGAGACGGTGGCGTGCGGTTTTAATCAGGTCTGAGTGAGACTTAACCACTCCTGCTAGCTGACGGGGATGATAAATGGAGGAACTTCCGCACGAAAAAAAGAATTT
The DNA here is from genome assembly GCA_963576445.1 of Lithosia quadra. NCBI lineage: Eukaryota > Metazoa > Arthropoda > Insecta > Lepidoptera > Erebidae > Lithosia > Lithosia quadra. The sequence goes on from OY754892.1 coordinate 6,392,046, forward strand.
AAAACAGAATTTGAATTCCACGCGGGCGGAGACGCGGGCAACAGCTAGTATAACATAATTTTACTTTTTATAATAGTACCTATAGATAAAGGCTGACTCGGTAGCACAATATTATTAACTGGTGTAGGCAAAAGCCAGCTAGCAATTTATGTTCATTTAATTTATTTTGCCATTCGGCGTGGCAATGCTGCCAACCTTCTGGGCACATTACCAGTCGGTGATGATGAGGATAGAGGAATTTTATGACACCATGTAAATATTTATTTTGTTTAGTTGATTAATTATCTTTAATTTGAATCACTATTAATGAACCTATTTATTATTACAAATAAAATAAAATTTATTAATAATTATAATTATGTGCTTGCAATGCTTATCAATGCTTTTATTTCCAATACATGATGTAACGACTATTTAGAGATTCATGGTCAATAATCTTATACTATATAATTCAAAGTCCTGACTGACCTAGAGACAACGCACAGCCTCAACCGCTGGTCGTAGAGACTTGAAATTTGCAGAATATGTGTGTTTTGATGCGTAGAGGTGTACTAAGAAAGGAATTTTTAATATTCGAACCCTAAAGCCCTAAAAAGGGCTAAAAACGTGCTTTTGCCAGAACTCAAGAACGGCTGAACAGATTTTCATGATCTATGATTTTTTGGATTTGTCTCCGCCTCGAATAGCATATAACATAATTAAAAATATATGATTCATTCAGGAAATTTAGTAATAAAAAGAAAATTAGATGTTGCAAACGTTTTTATCGCCATCTATCATAGTTGTCATAGCAACAGGAACTAAAATTGACTTTGTCTAAATTTTCATAGAGTAGTATCCTTTACTTCTTTTTCCTCAAAAGTAAATAGAATGTATTAATTTTTAGGGTTCTGTGCCTGATTAGAAAAAAAAAACCTTATCTCTTCGTTATCCGTCTGCCTGTCTGTCAAGACCTCTTTCTTAAGAACACGTAGAGGCATCAAGTTGAATTAGATGAAAGGAATGTTACGGATAATGCTTGGCATTACACGAAGCGTAATATCCAAACTGTGGTCTCACTATCGACTAATAGGTGGCTTGACCTACCATCTCCTGGCCTGCACTCATGGAGGACGGAGGTCGTTAAGTTACCTTCGGCGACGTTAGTGAGTCACCTGCACCGCAATCGGAGAGTTTTAGGAAGCCGTACCTTATTTTTCGTGCGGAAATCCCCACGAATCTCTCCCCTCCTCTGGCCAGTAGGGACGTAATATCGGACTTGACCGACTAAGGTCGAACTCCATCTTGGGTCTACAGACGCTGAAGTTTAAGGTAACCCTTGACCCTGAGCTATCCAAGGGCATGGCTGTTTTGGTGAGTTCCTGCATTGCATAGGCAGGGTGCTGACGTTTGCCACCATTGCCGGGGCTGATCCGTGGGCACACCACCTCTTCATAAACCGGTAGAGTCTCCAGAGTGGATAGAGTGGCGCCATGTCCTAGAAGCAGACGTCTGTGGGGTAAGCCTCATGGTGAGGTCCCTGGTGCCGACCATGGTCACCATAGAGAGTATGTGGAACGCCACCACTTTTTTTGCGAGGCAGTAATGCGCGCAGAAGTGGTGGTGGAAAAGCTACGGGAGAGGTCTAGCACTCCCCCGTGTCGATGAAGGCGCACCGGGCGGCGTAGTTCGCAGAACCATCTCCGTCCTCCATGAGTGAGGGCCTAGGGTGACGGTTGAGGCTAACCGTCACCCTAGCAGAAGCAGACCCAGGGTGGCAGGGTGTTATATTTCCACGTGCGCTTTTTTATAGAGATGGGGGATTTAGATTCCTAATAACACGTCGAGGTCGCCAGTGCTGGTGGCCGGAACCGGTTGGCGTTTCTGGGATATCCTTTCTAGGACACACCAGATTCCTCGATCACACAGGCATTGGTAGGACTCTGACATACCAACCTCTCCGTTGGCTCCGTAGAGGTGAAGCCCGACGGGGTTTTTGCGCACGAATAAAAGGGGTATTTCCCTTTGGGCTAGAATCCAGATATTTTGCAGGAAGTAAAATCTTATAGCATAAGGTATAGGGAAAAGTTCGGCAAGCATAAATATTACTTACTTCACCAAAAAAAATGTATATGTCTGTCATTCAAGACAAGAAGCACTGCAACAAAGTTAAGTTCGCCCCCTTTTTTTGTCGTGTGGAAATCCCCCTCAACCCAATTTTGTATGAAACCCTGCGTGCACGAGCCCAATTTGCACTTGACCGGTATTTATTAGTATATCCTCTTTCTTTATTTCATGAACTTCTTGAATGTTAAATCAGGTTGTCAAATGTCAATGTCTGTAGCAAGATTTTAATAATAAAAAAATCAGATTTTCGGAAATAAATAATGTTCACTAATTTGAAATAGTGCATCGAATGTGAAAGTGCAATGCAACTATGATGAAAGGGTTTTTCAAAGGGCCTCTCCCGAGTCACACATACTTTGACCAGAGCAGCTATCTAATCCCTCTTGAACACAATGAAAAAGGTTAATGATGGTAAATAAACGGGCTTTGGCCGCGATGCATGTCACTGTACTTTGAAGGGTTTGATAGAACTTGAGATGAAATGAATACGTTTAGCTGCAACCACTGATTGCGAAGGAATAGACATTGAAAGGTAGTACGGGCAGTCCCTCAGCTTAAAAAAGACTTGATGGCGATAGCCAACATTCGCGCGGGCGGAGCCGCGCGCGGGTACGCTAGTAAATAATATAATTTCCTTAAACTATAACCACGTTTTCTAACAAAGGAACTAAGTTTAATCCCAATTTATGCACTGAGGTTTAAATTATCCCAAGTCAATGTGAAAATAATTTCACCCTTTTTCCTATTGAATCCGAAAAAAAAACATGGTGTAGGTACTTAGCTATTTTTATGGCATCGATCGATAGGGTAAATGATCGTAGGGGATGAGGTATCACCCACACACGGTGGCATCAATTCCATCAAGAACCAAGCGGTTCGGTGCCTCTATTATTTGCCGCACCATAAAGACTTGGAATTCTTTACCAGCGCATGTGTTTCCTTCCTCCTATAGTCCCGGGGCCTTTAAGCGGGGCGTGAAAAAGCATTTGATGAGGCCGTCAAGCTGAGGGCCGCCACTGTAGCACTACCGGTGTATGTGGTGGTGACCCCAGTCCGGAGACTTTGCCTTTCGCTTACCATCAGGCGAGGTGGAGTCATTTTGACGTGTCCTACATAAAAAAAGGGTAAATCATAAGAATCAAATCTCTCTTAGACTTAATCATCATCCACCTGCTCATGTCCTAATTATTTGGGGTCGGCGCAACATGTCATTCTCCTTACACGCATTCCATCCATCTATTCTGAGGCCTACCTGCTGCCCCTGAAGCCCTCTACATTCATACTTTGAACCTTTTAAACAACATTACTTTCATCTCTTCTCATAACATGTCCATACCACGACAGTCTCTCGCTTCTCAATTTTTCATTTAGTGGTGCAACTTTCAAACTACCTCTGATATACTCATTCCTTATTCTGTCCATTCTTGTCACATTTTGCTCTCTCAGACTGAAATAAAAGAAAATCTAGGAAATATTAAGTTCATAAAAATTTGTTCATAATGGAAGTGGCATACACCCGGCATACGCATCGATGTATTTATTGATTTATTTCAATGTAAAGATGTTTAAATATTTAGTGTTCAGTAACTTCTGATTCCGACTATGTTATAGCATAATGTTTGTAACTTTGTATATCTAAGCGCACGGCCGTGCGCAGGACAAGTTCCAGCAACAGGCCGTACACTGTTTACACGAACCGTTTTGAACCATTTTTGACCCCCCTGTAGCTCAGTGCCTATTTATTGCAAGTACAGAGATAAAATTTTATAATTATAATATACCTACATGATCAGATACTACTAAAGCAGTATGCCAAATTTCATAAATATAGCTTCAGTAGATCCTAAAATATGAACCAAATTTAGGTGTAGATTTAGAGAGACATTTAGTTCAAACTATGAAGAAATAGTTCAAATTTAGAAGAAATTGATAATTTATGATTATGATCGATTTTAAATTGGATCTAAACTTAGAATTGGATTGGATTTCAACCCTTTTTTAGGCGAACTAATAGCTGATAGAAACATGGCCCCTTTTTAACAAGTATATTTTTGGTGAGATAATATAATTACAGTACGCTTCGGTGCCTCTTTTCTTTGCCGCACCATAATTATAGGCTTGGAATTCCTTACCAACGCATGTGTTTGCTTCCTGCTGTCAGTACCGAGTCCTTTAAGCGTGGCATGAAAAAGCTGACGGCCACCTCCACTGTAGCACTATCGGTGTATGTAGTGTTGACCCCCGGTCCTGAGACTTTACTTTTAGTTTACCATCAGGCGAGGTGAAGTCATGTTGACGTGTGCAATATAAAAAATACTAAACAGATCAATCAACACTTGAAGCATTTTGAATACGGCTCATATTCGCTCATATTATATTAATTTTGTCTCACAGTCTATTGTGGTTAAATTGGTTTCATTGGATAAACAATTATTTATGTATCTTGTTACTAGACAACAAATAGGTACAATGAAGATGATTAATTGGGAATTACCAAGGTTTATTATGTTCATTTACTGCATACCTACTTGGTTGGGAGGGATAAGACGGTCATGTGGGAGGGATAAGAATGTTTGCGTTTCCTCTCAATGTGATGATGATCTTGAAGACCTTTAGAGACCTGTACTGTGGAGGATATAAAAATGAATCACTAATCTATAATTTGAAGTATCGTTACTTATTTTAGTTACTCATAGCTTATCTAGCGGATCCCAACGGTATTTCAATCCCGAAAAACACCTTTCAAAGTCAAAAATCATTTATTCTGTATAGACCATTAAACGGAACTTACAAAACGTCAAAATTAAAAATATTCAAAACTAGATAAGCAAATAAATAAATAAATGGACTACCGACACCGGTTCGAAACACGGCCCAGATCAGAGAGGACTCTGATAAGAAACTCAACGTGCTTTAGTTTTTTATACCACTAAAGTGGTAAACGAGCACACGGCTCACCTAATGTGAAGCAGTCACCGTGGCCTATGGACGTAGCGACTTCTTTAGTAGGCTCAATAATGCCTTGTAAAATTTGATCGCAATAAAAATTCCTTGTCATGGTCACTTATTCAAGTTTATATATTATTTTGTATAAGGAGTAAAATGAAATATATATTTAAGCTGAAGAATCTATGAACGCCAGTAGGTAGTATTGAAACTACCTGCAGTATAAAAGTAGTAAAAAAGAAAAACCTGATAGGTATCTGATTCTTATTCAAGGTGCCTGTGTCAAGGAATAAGGTTTACATTGCCCTGAAGATCGAAGACCTCAAGAAGATAGCACTCCAAGAAGAAGAGAAAAAAGTAACTGGTTTAAATTGATATAGCCCACCGTCCCCACTTTTCTGCCTCTTGGAATCCCCAACACGCTATTCTGAATCTTAATTATTGGACCATGTCCAGCGAGGGTGGTAGAGTTGAGAATAATACAAGTTCACTTTGCAGCAACTCTTGTATTCCGCGGTGTAACCAATATTGTTTCACAAAAAATCATTGTCAAAATGCCTTTATATACACTGACCCTGTAACGAAACCATATCGCGATTTAAAAATCCTTATAAAGGCGCCATCTAGTTTACCTTGCGGTACTAATCAAATTCACATCATTTTATGGTTACAAATATTGGCGTTGCGTGTAGGTATCGTTACATAGTCGGTTAGACATTCCGCCTACCAAGGTATACATACTGACATATTATGTCCTTTTGAATTTACACATTCGATTGATGGCAACATAACACTGTTATAATATTCACTTACATATTTCACTGAGCAAACTGCGTACTAGCAAGTTATTATACATCGAAATTGACACGTTTGTGTTTTTTTCTAATATACGATACGATGTCTTAATCATCACTTCGTTTTTTCATCGTATTAGGTTGGATCCAAGGTTAGATCCAACCATGCTATAAATGCATATTAGCTTTGTGTAATGGGGTGTATCCCATCTGCCCCGGTGACTTGGCCCGGTGCCGGGCCACATGGGAAAAAAAAGTTTTAACTGGCCTGTTGATATGTTTACCGGGCCAGATGACACAAATCAAGTGCCATCGTCCCCGGTAAGGGAAAAATAGAGGATACGCCTCGTAATTTTTTTTATATATAGGACACGTCAATTTGACTTCACCTCGCCTGATGGTAAGCCTTCAGGGCCAAGTCCCCGGGGCAGATGGGATACACCCGTGTAATGTAGGTGCCTACGTAACTTAATTTTTGTTCAAGGTCAAATTACACTGAAGTTGTCACATGCTATAATATTGTAATCAAATGAAAAATCAATATGGGATCCATCCCATGTACTTGTGCACCAATCGAATTCGTATCAAATAATCTCATAACTTATAAAATTTTGCACAGTGCGCACTGTTGGCGGATGTAACGTGTGTGTGGAGATGCATTCTCTGTCTGTGGCGAGCGATGCGATGATAGACCGTGGCCGTAGACTTCATGTCAAACAATTCATCTGAACACATAACATTATTTATGAAAAAATAAAAGTTCTCATTGAAAAAGTTTTTTTTTTTATATTAATTCAACACGAATACAGCACCTGTTTATATTTTGCCATCAAAATATAAACAGGCGCTGTATCCGTGATTATTTATAGTATAAATATTTTTGATGAAACACTATTTTTAACCGATTCTATCGCAATATATAATATTAGGTATATTAATCACCATGGCTACTGAAGAAATGGAAAACTACGAAAACTAACATCCACGCGGGCGGAGCCACTGGCATAAGCTAGTGACTAATACGGGTCTATAGGTAGGTAGTACCTACCTATAGGTACCTACTAGGTACCCGATTCTATCTGTAAACGTTCTTAAACAGTTTCTTCATACCTATTATATGAGGACGCCCGCGCCGAGAAGTAAATTAACATTGTATATTATTACTCTGTGTATCACCACACCAATCAATTAAGTACCTAGTGTTTATTTTCCTCGTGTATTTTCATACCATTTATAGTAAATTGTCCGTAATAATGTTTATTTCATGTGCTCGTATGTACCTACGTAATCTAATATTATAAAATAATTAATTAGACACAGTAATAATTGACGGAGCTATTCTATTTGAGGATGAATAACTTATTAGCTATTAAATTGCTATCTGTCGCTATTCGTTATACATTTTTATAACTAAATATCAAGAAATTGTAAAAAACTTAGAGTTCCATGAAATAATACAATCACAATGAAATATCTACAACAATATATAAATAATAAATCATGAGTGACTGTCGTCGTATGGACATTTTATGAGAAAAGATAAAAGTAATGTTGTTAAACAGGTTCAAAGAATAAATGTGGAGGGCTTCAAGTGCAGAGGTAGGCTTAAGAAAAGATGAATAGAATGTGTGAAAGACGATAATTATGGGAGTGACTGAAGAGAACCCCAAATGATTGGAACAAGGGCAGGTAGCTGATTATCCAGCTCGGTCTTCGATAAAGAAGCCACCAAAAGATACCAAGGGTCTTCGATCAGTGTGTCCTACCTGGGCTTCGATTCTGCTAAAAGCAAACCACTGTAATACCACTGACACTCTAAAAATGCAATAGCATTTTATATTTTATATTTTATAACGGTAAAGTCTACAATTAAATATAATTGTAGACTTTACCGTTATACAGTTAAAGTCTAAAATTAAATGAAAAGAATTCATTTAACTTTTTCATTCGCTCTACAAAATATCATTTTAAATCGATAACAATAAAGACTACAATTAAATGGCATTTTTTAGAGTGTCAGTGGTATATCACTGGTTTGTCTTTAGCAGAATCGAGGCTGTGTTATAACCTACAGTGACGTGGATATTGACAGTAAAACTGGTCCACGTCTTAAAATCGCGCAGCGGGCTATGGAGCGAGCTATGCTTGAAGTTATTGGATAAAATTCGAAATGAGGTCATCCGACAAAGAACTAAAGTCACCGATATAGCTCGCAGAATAAGCAAGCTGAAGTGGCAATGGGCTGGCCACATCTGCCGAAGGACTGTTGGCGGTGGAACAAACGAGTCCTAAAGTAAAAACCGCCGATTGGCAAACGGAAAGTAGGACGCTCCTAGCGCGAAGGACGGGCGAAAAAGGTAGCTGGGATGGACTGGATGCGCAAGGCGGAGGATTGGGTGCGGGCCCATATCCAGCAGTGGAATGCAATAGACTAACTGATTGATTGTAGATTCACTAAGAGTTGCTGTACTTTTGAAGTGCCAATATTCTGAAGTAGTTAATTCAAATAGTATCAGTACCTAGCGTCCTTTTGCTATTCGTGATAATGCAACTAGGAGAATGACCTAGAAATTGTCCCTACAGTAAAACAGTGGGGTTAAATGTTATCAAACACGTAATTACTGTTACAATATTGCAACTTAAAGGTAAGACACATGTTTAAATTTAAAATAATTATAATATCTGTATACTTATTACTGTTATAAAATTTTGAAGTAGCTGTATCTGTACATAATATGAGACATTTATAAAAATATTTGCATTATGTAACGTTGTTTATTGTAATAAATATTTTTATATGGTTTTTCTTTAAATTGTAATATTATCTGCCTGTTTGTCTTTTAGTTCGCGTTGGATGCAAAAACTACTAAATGTATTATGATGCGTTTTTTTTAGTTTAACAGGTCTTTTTTGATCACAACTAGTTACTGTTGAGTAAAGCCTAGCAAAATATATCATTATATGTGTAAAAACTTCGCCTTAAATTACACAAGTAGTGTATTTATCCATTAAACATGCAACATTCTATTCATTTCGTTGCGTATTCACTCCTTCCAAGATGATTTTCAAACACATTTTGATTTGGTTTTCAATATTGAAATTAATTTATTGTGAAAAAAGTTTTACAATAGTTCTCGATACGTCCTGGTCGATGTATGAAGAATTAGATGTGATAAAAGCTAATTTACCTTCTGCTATAAATCCATCTCATAACAAGAATATAGGAAATTACATTCTTGTGCCGTTCAGTGACCCAGGTAAGACTATACGTGTTTCCTTCCTCCTTCAGTCCCGGGTCATTTAGGCGGGGCGTAAAAAATTTTTTGATGAGGCCGTCAAACTGAGGTCCACCATTATGGCACTATCGGTGTATGTAATGGTGACCTTTACCTTTAGCTTACCATCAGGCTAAGTGAAGTCATATTGACGTGGTCGATATAAAAAAAAATATACCGGTTACAACGACAGAGGCTTGGGTTCCATTCTAAGCAAAGATTTTTCCATCCATTTAATGGCGTCCAAAGCGTCAGGCGAAACGAATTGGAACTTTAGGTTTTTTTTTTTTGGGGTTTCTAGGTAGAAAACCTCCCAAAAGATCTATTTCAGCACAATATAACCAGAGGTGCTTTGGATGCTTTTACAAGTAGTTTTGTAGAATCAGACAAATTAAATATTAAAGCAAATCTATAATTTGTCTCTGTTTCAGATTTTAATAAAGACGGGAAAATTTTTCCGTGAAAACATTCACTCTCGTAAATACCTAGATACAAGCTTTCACATTTATAATATTAGTAGGATTATTAGGAAGTAGGTTTTTTCATTTACACGTGTAGGTAGGCGTTCCATATTTCCAAGGTGCCGTATAGAGATAAGATACCGGAGAGGGCGCATGTGTCGTATCGTAATAAGTGTCTGTCCGATTTTTCTAGGTTTAGCAAATGTGGGATAATTGAAAAAAATATTTACACACTAGCCGTTGCCCGCGGCTCCGCTCGCGTGGAAGTCACTTATTGCATCCACTCCCACTCCTGCTCCAGTTCCTACTCCCACTCCCACCCCCCCGCTCCCGCTCCCACTCACACTCCCACCTCCACTCCCACGCACACTCCCACTCCCACGCACACTCCCACCCCCGCTCTCGCTTCCACTCACACTTCCACTCACACTTCCACCCCACTCCCACTTACACTTCCACTCTCACTCACACTCCCGCTCCCACGCACACTCCCACTCCCACTCCCACGCACACTCCTACTCCCACTCCCACCCCCGCTCCCGCTCCCACTCCCACTCCCACCCCTACCCCCACCCCCACCCCCACCCCCACTCCCAGTCAAATCAAAATCCCTAAAAATTAATAACACCACTATCCACTAATCTTACTTGAACCCCACTCACAAATTAACCTACTCATAAAAAAACATAATTCCATCTAAAGAATTGATTTATTTATTTATTATTTATGCACACAAAATGTTAATTAGTAAAGAAAATGGAAGGTGGAAAGAATAGTAGGTACAATTATTATATTATATTTCACAATTTAATTTGTACCTAGTGTGATGTGGTTCATATGATTATTTATACTATTGTATGTCTTATCAGACATGCTACGGTGATACTTTTATGTAATTGACAACATCTTCTATCTACCTGTGACCTTTAAATGAATTTTGAATTTTGAATTTTGAACTGCGGGTGACGTAACCTACGACAAACTTATTATTTGCGGTTGGTACAGTAATCGGGTCTAGGAATTGAACCGCAAAATTAAACTTGTCTTTTATTGTATGTACTTTTCCGGGATAAAAAGTATCCAGTGTGCTGCCCAGGATATTGAAGAATAATTATACCAAGTTTCATCGTAATCGAACCGGTAGTTTTTGCGTGATGCCTGAACAAACAGACAGACAGACAGACAGACAGACAGACAGACAAAAATTTTTTTAATCACATATTTGGGTTTGGTGTCAGTCTAGTAACACCCCCTGCTAATTTTTATTTTTTTATTTTCAATGTACAGAATTTTCACTTCTACAGATTTATTATAAGTATAGATATTTGAAAAATACAGGACTTTTTCATATCTATACTTACCACCCAATCAAGGGTCTCTGCGTCTCTGTCTCTGTTTATCCGCACTAAATTTTGTTCACGCTGGGATCAAAAGCTACTGGAGGGATTTTGATCAAACTTGGTACGATTATAGTTCATAGTTCTGGGCAACATATAGGCTACTTTTTATACAAGCTGATACCCGTGGCTTCACCCGTGCTTCGTTTTAGGTCGTTTTTAGTCATATCTCCGGTTCTACTTAACCAATTACAACCAAACATACGGTACATTTTTAGTCTAAGCATTTTTTTATTATAAAGGCCTTGGTTAGGCTTCAAATCTCACGCATATTTATTCACAATCGGCTGATTAGAACCGGCGATATAGTAAAAAATCGACGTCCACGCGGGCGGAGCCGCGGGCAACAGCTAGTTCTATATAAGTTTTATGAATGATGGGTTGCGTGATAAGAATTGTTATAGATGCTTTGTAAAATTAAATTATGTTTAGAAGTCAGCATGAAATAGTTTGATATTTTAAAAGATAATCAAGATAATCATCACCATCATCATCAAAATCCGTTCAGTAGTTTTTCAGGGAAAAGGACTTTTTTCAGCTTTTACATGAAATTTTGTTTTATGTACAGTTGTCGCTGAACCAACAATATCATCAACATTTAGTGATCTATTAACTGCTGTCAATAGAATATCATTGAGTAGAGGCGGAGACTGTCCAGAATTGTCGCTCTCTGGTATTGAAAAAGCTCTTGAAGTGAGCAAACCTCGTTCAAATATATTTCTCTTCACCGACGGTTTTCCGAAGGACATTAATAAGATTAGTTCTATAGAAAATCTATGTAGAAATACGTTAAGCCAGGTAACACATTTTCATTAAATTGTACGAACATGTAAAAGCAATTTCGCAACTAGTTACGTAGGTACGTAACTACTAAATTTAAAAAAAAAACTAAATTTTCTAATATCATACCTACTTGTATTACAATAAACATAATATAGTTCTCATGTGAAGCATTGAGCACTTTTTAACTTCAAAGACACCACAGATGGTGACAAATATTATTTTTACAGGTGGTCATATTCTTGACTGGTTTTTGCAAAAAGTCTCCATTGGTAAATTCCCAATCTTATTATGATGTGGCTACAGCTTGCTCAGGCACGGTGTTTGAGTTGAATGCCCCTGATTTGAGAGAGGTTAGATTTCTTTTTATTATAATTTATAAATTATAGCTCTTAGCACTGGTTACCAGATGAATAGACGACCTGAAAAGGTGGATAGTCTGGATAAGGAAAATGGGAGTTCTGATGCAATAGCGTAGAGGGTACCTATATCTAACAGTGGATGGTAATAGGCTAATAGATTCTGATCGCTAGCTATTATGGGACCATAGCCGGAAGAATCTGGTTTTACTATAGAACAGGAATGACGATAACACATGAAGTAGATAATATATTACTATCGTAGTTTCCAACGTGAATAAATGCTGTCTCAAATAAATGCATAGATGTCTCATGAAATAAAAATTATCGTTTCGAATGGTCACTAATGATGTTAAACATTTTAGGCATTCAAATATATAAAGGAACTAATTAAAGTGGAATGGACTGACGTAATTACACATGATACATTCAACGAACACAAAGAAATGTCGGTGAGTTGCTTCTATATTGTACCTATCCTTGTTATTACTATTTCAATAAGTTATAACTCAATAAGCTTTACTGTCTCAAAAACTAAAGTATAAGATTTTATGGTAACTAAATACTTATTGTATAATTTCAGTATTTTGAATTGTTTTTTTTTTATAACATTATTTGGATTTATCTTTGGATCTTTGGATCTATATTTGGATTCAAATATATATCTAAATATATTATTATCCAAACATTTTATTTTTATTCTAATTATAATCTTATTATAATCAATCAAATATGTAATGTTTCTAATGGATAAATTTTCATGCAGAGAATCTGCGAAACATGTCGGACCTTAGGCGATTAACACACGACACCGCGCTCTGCCGCGAAAGGCGGTGCGGTAAAGGCAGATTTTGCCGCTCGACCGCGCGGTCGTGGGGTGTATGTGTGTTAGGTATCAACCACAGTATCAACGGATTTGGTAGAGGTCAATGCGTCATGAGATCCGCTTCACCGCCAACCGCGGCGGTAGATGGTGCAGTGTGTGATGCGCTTTATTTGTTTTGTAACACCATTGTAACTTACCGTGTTTCAAGCAATAAATGATTACCTACTTACTTACTTACTTACCTATAAATCTAATCGTTGCCATATCAGTTTTCAGTCGATTCCTTCACAAAGAGTATACTAGTGGTGGTATCTGGAATATCTCCACGAGCTCAATTGTCTCGAGTAGATAATTCTAGCTTTACATCTGAAAATATTTTTATGTCCTCGAACGCTCAGGTAATTTTTATAAAAAATGTTTTCATTTAGTTAATATTATGCGGATTATTATGGTAAATAGTATGCTTTACAAAATTAAATGCTTTCCTAGGTAATACAATTAATAGACGCTTCACCAGGTGATTACACAATAAATATTAGATGCCAGGGCAGGACTTCTCTCATTATATACAAGAAATTCGCACTACCTTTGCAAATTGGGTTTTCAAGTGTACAACCCAGAAGCATGAAGGAAACCAGCCGACGACCTATGCCAGGTGAATACATTTTTTTAGTAATTTGGGAAGGGTAGATCGGGACTACTAAGATCTACTGAATTTTAAACTTATTTGGAGTAACACATTAAATCGCATAACATTGATAGTGTGAGAAGCAACTAATAGCCTAAAAAGACAAAGTTAAGCAACCACTAGGTACTTTAAATCGAGTTAAAGCAAGTATATTCATATACTGGTATGGTACAATGGTAAATGGTGAAATACTTATAAAATATCGTCTGTATTCTAAGACGTAATGCCAATTTCTTTTTGGAGTTTGTCCGTCCACAAATTTTAGATACGCAGTCAATGTTAGTCAAAGTCGAAGTCAAAGCGACGTCATTTCGACGTTCTCTACCTACTTTTCTACCCCGCCGTGAACACGTTTTTTTTTTATACCACTTAGGTGGCAGACAAGCACACGGCCCACACTGATGGAAAGCGGTTACCGTGGCCTATGGACGCGTGCAACACCAGGGGCGTCACACTCGCCACAAATCTTAGGATTCGCTCGAAGTTTTTCTCTTGCATCCATTACGCTGGAGCTGGAATGTTGGCAAAATTTAATTTTATCTACTTAACATAAGTATAATCGTTCGGTTACAGGTCGAGTAAACTATATACTCGTTGAGGTATTAAATGAATTCAAACTGGAATCAATTGCCATACAAGTTTTTAATGAGCAAGGCAAAAATATGTTGTCAGTTGAGGAACTAACTGCTAACCATTACCTAACTAAAACTTCCATCGAACCTGATAAAAGTTTTCGTATTTGGGTAATTATCTATGTATAATTATGATATTCTTTCTCTGATGTCTGTTTTTTATAGTTTCTAAAGCTATTTGGTTATGCAGATTTTTGATGTATTGTATTTTCTTTTAGATTTCCGGTTACGATAAAGTTACCAATCAAAAGATTACGACTTCCACGGAGAGTTTAATCCCCCAAATGACGGGTGAGATGTGCATTAAAAAAAAGAAAATTTAATGTGTTCTACCAATATCTACGTATGGTTATGATAGGTGGCAGTCATTTGATATCGACTATAATATTTAAAAAATGGGCTACTTAACGAAACTTGAACATTTAATTTTATGACTATTTAAAAACATTTAAATATACTCGTAGTAATAGTAAAACTGCCGCTAGTTCTCAAACTAGAAGATATTCTTTCTTAATTCTTAATCTTTATTGTACACTCAGAAAACAACTATAAACATTACAAATATAACTTAATGTACAAAGGCGAGCTTAACTCAATATTGAGTTTTCTCCCAGCAAACCTTTGGGGGATTTTCTGTTTTTTTAATCACCAAATCCCTTTACCACCTTAGTACTGAATAACAAGAGGTGTGGCTGTATGTATGTATATCGTTGCATATAATTATGTGTATGTATGCTAATTCTGATAAAAATTGTATTTATAGTGATAGATTCAAGATGGATTGAACCTAAAGCAGAAATACTTGAAGGAAGATCAATAACAATAGATTATGGTGGCAAGGCAACTGTGGCGTGTAAAGTGACGGGATATCCAAGACCCAGCATATGGTGGGCAGATAACGAACATACCCTAACTGGTGCTACTGATGTAAGTTTCCTTTTTAGGGTTCCGTAGCCAAATGGCAAAAAACGGAACCCTTATAGATTCGTCATGTCTGTCTGTCTGTCTGTCTGTCCGTCCGTATGTCACAGCCACTTTTCTCCGAAACTATAAGGCCTATGCTGTTGAAACTTAGTAAGTAGATGTATTCTGTGAACCGCATTAAGAATTTCACACAAAAATAGAAAAAAAGCATAACTTTTTTTTAATACGTCTTAAACCGAAATTAATTGACAATATTTTTGGTTTAAATATTTCTTGTGAAACTGCTATTATTATCAACTTGTTTAGCTTTCACAAGCTCATATGGGCTCGTATATAGTTACTTACTGCTACGACACCCTTCATGGGCGAGTCCGACTCGCACTTGGCCGGTTTTTTTCTTAATTGTTACAAGGAAAATAATGACTATGTTTACTACTATGATTACGCTTTTTGATATCCTATTATTGTGATCAATGACAAACAAATCACTGAATAGAAATAAGGGTTTGGTGATTATGTTGTTTATACTCTATACGTACTCGATTGTAATTGCGATTGAATTAATGAGAACATTTGAAGGAGATACATGAAATTTACATTTTGAAACCAACTTTTGCGTGTTACTAGTAAAATAATTGATTTGTTGATAAATTGCCTGACACATACACAAATATACAGAACAACACGCATAGTAATGTATAGTATTTACAATTATTTTACTATTAATTTCAGAGCGTTTTGTTGGAGATACCGTCATCATACATCAACTACTTTAATATTGAAAATGTAATATCAAATTTCACAATATACTGCAAGTGTAAAAATCCTAAAGGCGAAAATTCTCAACGTTTAGACGTATATGTTTATAGACCATTTACGTTTGAAGTTTTGCAAAAACCTGAAGGTAAACACCTTGTTTTTAAAACTGTTGGTTAAGGTAGTTTAATTATTCTTTCGTTATTGATAAAATTTAGATGTGCATAATAATTTGTCAAAATCCAGTTATCGACTGGCAGATTGCTCAGTACTATATGAAATTCATGGTCAAGACAACGCTCACAATTGCAGGATTCTCAATGTTGTACTAATTATTGTGGATTAAAAAAGCGATGGTAGCTGAATGGATAAGGATGCGGCCTCTGCTTAGAGGTATCGAGTCAAATCCGGCCAGACAGTGTCAATGTGAATTTCAATTTGTGGAATTAATATGTGCTAATCATATGATTTACCATCTGCTGACGGTGAAGGAAAAACATCGTGAGGGAACTCACATGTCCTAGAAGAATATCTAAAGACATGTTCGATCCACCATCCCGCATTAGGCCAGCGTGTATAGATTGAAGTCTAAACCCTCTCAGCTCTCTCGTTAGTGGAGAGGAGAGCCTTGCCCAGCAGTGGGACATAAATGGCTTGCTATCTTCTCTGTAGATTATACTAGTTGTACTAATATTTTGTAAGATTGATATCTAGTATACTTGTTGTATGTTGTTTAGTTTAGAATTACAAATACACCTGATGAAAAGTTTTCACAAATACCATCAACAAATTATATTATTGAATGTTATTTATAGTTATAGTATGTCACATAAACTGAAAACAATCGACATAACCAGGTATTATTTAATAAGAGGAAACTGTTGGAAAATAAACGGCGTAGCCAGTAGGTAGAGGTATTTATAACATACCAATAGTTTGTTTCAAATAACTATCAATTTTTTTAATTAATCAGCGTGGTAAGGCGTGCTATATTTTGTTTGGTTTCATATTTCAATATATTTTTTTAATCTATTTACCTACTCCCAACTCATTTGGAGTTGCAAGATGGCAGTCGCTTCACGGAAACTATCGAGGTCTAGTCCGCAGTTAAGACTGGTAAAGCGGACTCCAGACTCCGAGGTGAAAGCTTTGGATGCAACTGGGATTGACGCTAGATTGAATAAGAACTTATTTGGTAGGAGGTAGGACACGACGGTATCTCCCGTCTGTAATGAGCTATCCGACTGGGGTAGTACCTCCGCCCTACAGAACACCGCGGCCATAATAACCATCGTGTTGTGTTCCCGCCAGTAAATAGGGTATCCAGAGCTCACGGTATTCCTCCTTCCCCCACCAATTCCTAGCCTCCCCACTCCTTACTAGCCCACTCCTCTTCCCTTAAGGGTAGGCAGCGCGTGTGAGACACCCTAAGTGTTACACACGTCCATAGGCCACGGTGACCGCTTCCCATCAGGTGGGCGTGTAATTGTCTGACACCTTCGTAGTATGAAAAAAAAAATTGGGGTTGCGGATGAACTTACGGTTTGCGGTACGAAGCTGAACTTCAATATTTTTATGTGAAGCAACCATCACAACCTACAGACAATAGCAAAATTCTGCAGTTAGACCAGTTCAGTGTTTTTATATACTATCCGTAGCATTAATCATGTGGTCGTTATGTTCTTCACGTACCATCATTAGGTTCATTGGTTTATATGATTCGATATGGGTAGTTCCGGTCGTTTAAACCACAGGAAAAGTATCCAATATTGAATATACCTAATTAAATTTATTACAGATCAAAGTATCGATTACGGTACCGAAGGTAAATTGTTTTGCGAAGTATCAGCATACCCTGAAGCAGAAATAAAGTGGTACCACAATGACAGCTTGATTATACAATCAGATGATTTTGAAGTTTTACCTGCAGAAAATGCTTTACTAATAAAAAATATGACTTTGAATAATATCGGTGAATACAAATGTGAAATAAGCAACTCTGTCAACACTGCAATTCACACAGCTTCCATAACTGTATCTGGAATAGGTGAGTTTAAGGTTCAGGGACTATGTGGAGTGTTTATCCATTACTGAGTCCAACAAGTAGGTACTAGATTCAGCAGATAATATATAGAGAACCCTAGCCGTGATCTCAAAGAGAGTAACTCTACTGTTGCTACTTACAGAAGGGAATCAGGAAGATACCTTATGAAACAATGTGGAACGTAACATTCTACAACTAAATGCCATTATTATTTTCAGAAGCACCATATGTGGAAGTCGATAATTCAAGCATTACACTCGTCCTGGGAGATTCTACTTCTCTCGAATGCAGGTATTATGCTAACCAGTGCTTATATAAGTAATTTGAAATAATTATGACCTGAAATAACTACATTTCGTTTGGTTTTCCGTGCAAGATTTAACTGTTTATTTTCAAACTCTTTACACTCAAAAAAATGTAACCGTTTCATATGAGTAGTTTTGTGAAAATATATTAGGGTTTGAAAACTTAGGGGGTTGAGTTAAAAAACGTCCTTGTGCGTCCTGCACAAACTGAAGAGGCAAAATTTATTTGCCTTTCTTTGAGGGTAGCGTTGCTGTTAGTTACCAGCTAATTTGTAAGGAGGCGTAGAACTCGCCAACGGTTGGAAATACCTGGGATTAATAGCACTTTCAACTTGGATTTCATTGATTCCTTATTTTTATCAATGATTAACTAACAAATTCGTTTTCAGGGTTATAAAAGGCAAACCAATGCCATTAATAACTTGGAAGTTTAAATCTATGGATAGTTACGACTTCAGTACATTACTGGCAAGCGTGACGGAAGACGAGGGTAAACTCAAAATAACATCTGCGCAAAGCGAACACAATGGTGTTTATAGATGCTACGCGAATAATATCGAAGGAGAACATTCGGCAGATATCACAATCAATGTGCAATGTGAGAGACGTATACTGATATAAATCTTACATGAATACATGGAGTCACCTCATCTACTCTATTTAACAAACCTCAGTTTAGATGCTAATTATGCGAATGCTACTATCGTTCTCATTTCGGACTGTACAGTTATTCATAAGACAACAGACGCCGTTTAAATCAACTTTTTATCTTCTGGGTAGGCAGAAACAAGAGCCCTGCTGCTGTCCTTACACGAGGTTCTCCTACAGTCACTAACTTTTCATGCAAGCTCCCTGTTATATGCTTCTAATCGGCTATATTTTCAGTGTATCATCGATTTTATCTGTGTATGTTCTTCGAGTTTGACCTTATTGCCTGCTCTCTTATACGTGTCTTATACACTTTGTGTCTCATTTGCTCAGTACCCGTAAGTAACCAATTAATGTTTACATCATCAAGGATATCACAAGTGCATAACCAACTCGGTAAAATACCCGTTATTCATGTTTTGAAGAACCTCATATTATAGCTTTTAGGGAAAACCATAGCTGCGAAGTGCCTGTAGAAATTAGTTCTGCGAGTATGTAAGGTCTTATAGCACAGGATTTCTATGAGATAATACAAGGAACAATGCTGACTATTTTCTTGGCTTTTGTCAGAAACGAACAGAACAGAACAGAGTATAAAGTTTAGAAAATGTAATTTTATATTTCTTTTAGATCCTCCAATCATATCAAATAATGAACCCAGCGAATTAATAGTTAAGGAAGACGACGATGTTGTATTCGAGTGTAACGTAAGTGCTTCGCCAGCAGCAGTCGTGTGGTGGGAAATGTCGCAGGATGACGTCACCAACGCATTAGACTACAGACATCATACAGACGAGCACCACGTACACAGGTAACTTATACTATACTTAATCTTTTGATGGAATAAAATTGTTCTTAATGTTTCATATCATTGAATGGATCTAACTGTTGACTCTTCCCAGTAATCTTGAACTGTATGATACAGTTGACTATACAGTCTGTATGTAAGTCTTGGCTTTGACACTTGGTTCACTTTTGGATTACAAATTAGTGACGCACTTAGCAGACTTACAGTCAGTTCGACTGTAAGTTTATTAAACAATATTACGATTAAATACCACAATGTATATACGTAAATTTCTGCGTAAGCAATGACATCACTTCAGTATTTTGCGTAACCAATTACGTGTTCAATTATTTAATGGATTCACCGTACTTACAAGTTTATAAATTTTACTCCAATCTTTTACAGGTTTAAAGCATTGGGAAAAGACTCCGGCAATTATCACTGTATAGCTGAAAATGCTTTGGGTAGAGTGAAAAAAGAAATTGTTCTGAAAGTTTTAGGTTAGTTTCGTTTAATATTGAGTTGCTGCCTTGTTTTTGCATTATAAGCTTTAACATTCATTTTAATGAAATGTTGTATTTGCTATTTGCCTGGTTTAAAAGCTTTATTGAAACCAACTGTTTCTTTCTTGTAATTAAATACTCTTGTAGACTATGTGATGGGATTTGCTTAGTGTTATGTGTGTTACAAATTTAAATTGATTGTACACTGACTACTAACTCTTAAACCTTCGCGTTTCATTTGTTTCGTACAGTTCGTAAACTGAATATTTTTATTTTTTATTCAAAAAGAGAATTCTTAGACTATATAACACAGCAAAATGAATTTGATAACATAAAATAAGTTTGCTTTGCAGTTAAACCTTACATTGAGGCTCCAAAATTGAGTACTGTAACTGTAAGAGCTGGCAGTAGTATTGATTTGCCATGCAAGATTATAGTTGGGAATCCTGTGCCCTCTACCAAATGGCAGTTTATAGCTGTGGACTCTACTATTAGCATCTTGCTGAGGTACCATCCCGTTACAATTCTCATGCTTTTCACCGAAGACCTAACTTTTTTCGAACGTTAATGTACTAGGCGCTAGGGGTTGAGAGGGCACTACCAATATCCATCTGCTAAAAATGGACAAGGCTCTGGCGCAGGTCTCCTCTCAGGGTCGGAAGTCAGATGGCAGTCGCTCCCAGAAAAATCAATGTACAGCCAGCGGCAAATGTTGATGATGATAGTACTTTCAAACTTAAAATCTAATTAAAAATTCTTAATTATCTCTAGCAGAATAAGGCCCGAGACGGAAGTGTGACGTGTTCTGTGTGCACCGTTCTTAATGAAGATGGGCCCCTCCAAATTCCATGGCGAGACTGGTGATTAAATAGTGGTCAAAGTTTCCTAGGGTTCCTAGGGAGTCCCTACTTAGGGTATGTCTGGGGTCCCTGCTGAAAGACTCACGTAGACGGAATGAATACCGTGAGGCTTTAGTCAGTTCTTCCCGACATAACTACTTCACTACCCCTGGTGAGTTTGTACCTGCTGGGGGTTTCCACACGTTAAAAAAAAGGTGGTAATTGACAAAGTCCTGAGAACATTTTTAGAACATCCAATAGAATTCACAGGCAGGGAATTCATCCCCACACGTTGCATCCGCCTACAGTGTTTACTGTAAGGTATGAAAGAAATTTCATTCCGCGCACGCTTATGCTGTGGAATGATCTCCCTGCAGTGGTTTTCTCGGCGGCTACAATATGGGGTTCTTCAAGAAGGGCATTAGACGCCACTAGTGTCGCATAGGCCACGGTCCACGGCCACGTTCACGGCCGCTCCCTATCAGGTGGGCCGTGTGCTTGTCTGCCACCTAAGTGGTATTAAAAAAAAGAATATTATTCTTACATTCCTATTATTTGTTTTTTCAGAGGTAATTCTTCAACCGTTTTACATTTGACTGATGTTCGTCACTCCAACGAAGGCTGGTATACATGTTTGGCTAACAACGACGTTGGCACAGATCGTATAAACATTTATATAAAAGTTCAATAAACTTACGAGATTTACATTTGAGTTTATTATAATTTCCTTAACACTTTCCTTTCAGTTTATACAACCATAAATGGCAATTATGAGGATTGGTGATATTTTTTTTATGACACTTACAACGCTGGCTATTGAAAAGTTGTAAAAGTTAAAGTCCCAATTTCATTTTTTGCATGTAATAGAGGGGGGGGGGGATAAGTATAACCAACTCAAATTTATGGGGTGGTAACCCTAGCTTCTTGGTCGCGGGTTTGAGTTGTAGTACTATTAGGTATTCTGTGGTTGTAGTAATATCAAGCAAACTATCGTCAGACAGAAAACTTATAAAAGTAGTAGTTTTGTTACGAATATGATTTTATACAATATTATTTTTTGAAATCTGATTCGTATCCAATATTAAAAGCTAAAGCAAAGCTATGTTATCTTTGGTTGATAACCAAAAAATAACGAAGATAAATAACAAAGATAGATAAACACATTGCGAACAAATTTTCAAAGAGGGCCCTGTATATCTAAACGGGGCCTCATATACCCTTACTGGCTAATTGATGAACGGTTTTCCTGTCGGTGTTGGGCAAGTCAAGCGACGGTCGCTTCCGTATAAGATTAATATTTGGCCTTTGATTAGGGAAAAAACTGTTTCCAATGTTTTAATTGGAAACTGTTTATCAAACAACAAAAAGGAAAGGAATATTAAAAAGTCAACTTATTCGAATAGGTATGCAACTGCATAAGGATAATAATAAATGACAAATATATTAGTATTTATTTATAGTCGTGTACGTGTTAGGTATTTCATATCAATTTAAATTAATATGACTTACAAAGAGTAAAACCTGACAACAAACTTTGTGCCTAGCAACCAATTTAGTGATTCATAGACTTGACCGATTAGAGTGACTCATTTTTTGCTGTGTTCGTAAATGCCAGGACAAGCTGAAAAGGTATAGAAAATTTGGCTCCCGAATAACGCTGGGTATGAACCGCTATTGATAAAATAAAACTGATAACTTCTAATTATATATAGGTAATATTTCCTTCATATGGTCCATATATAAATCAGTTAGGTTTTTGTAAACTTAGGTGCTGAGCTGCATAGGTCTCACTATATATTTACCTAAATGTTATGTGTAATTTCGATACAGCATCTATACGCCCCAATTTAATCTGCTTATGATGTAATTATGTTACTCAGAAATACTGATTTTTTCAGAGTATGTAATATTTTGAGTTGAAAGATAGAAGTTGCATTATTTATCAAAATTAAGCAATAATGTGGCTTTCTATTGGTGAAAGAATGTTTAAAATCAGTTCAGTAGATCCCGAGATTACCCCTTACAATTTAACAAATATACAAACACACAAACTTTACCTCTTTATAATATTAGTATAGATAAAAGATGACCTTGGTCTCTCTATCTTCCATCATACCTGATATACTTATGAACACACCTCCGAAGCTGGCGACCCCTAAATACGGCTCTATATTACCTATCACATTAGCTCACCTTAAACCTCCACCAGTATTTTGCACTCATCCTCCTTTACCCAATTCAGTTTGATCGACTTTTCCAGTCTAAATATGAAACGGCGTACTTCGATATTTTCCGTCTAGCGAATGCCATTATTCTGACCTACACAACCCATTGGCGATATCGAAGTTCTGTAGTAAGACCACTTCATCTTCAATATTATTTTCATGTATAGGTACACTTAAAAGTGGCATCGGTGATGAATTTGATGATACACGCACTATGTGTCGGATGAATATAGGTTTGTTAGTACAATTGCCATGTTGACTGACCATATTGCAATCATACGAGCAGAAATCATTGGAATATAGTTGCCCAATTGCTGCAGCAGCCCCACTGATCCTGTTATTCATCAAAGTCACAACATGTGAGTCTTAAGGCTTTTTGAACCTGATCTTCAGGCTAAGCTTGCAGCATGTATGATGGAAAACTGAAATTAGCTATTTAAACTGTAGTTTTACTGCGGATTGATGTATTTATGATATTAAGTCATTATTACCAATTTTAAGGAAAACTATTGAAAATGGACTAAGGAAAACTGTTGAAAACGAAAATGACTCATTCAAATCATGGCAAGTATAAGAACTATTGTACTCAGTTCGTTCAATTACAAATGAAGTTTCAGTGTAGTAGTTAGGCCGCTAGAGGTTTATTATCCAGCAGATTATAATATTATTCAAAATAAAAAAGGCTTAAAAATATCAAAATGGGGGTGTGGTCCTATCCACACGTGGTATTACTAATACTTGCAATAATTAACGTTTATGGAGCATTATGTCAAGAAAAATCCAGTTTAACATTTGTAATTGATGACACGTACTCCATGCATAACGATATAGCGCAAGTGAAAAGTAGTACAGATGGGATCACTCAAATTGTATTCGATTCAAAAGGTAGCCAGATCAAAAATATGGTACTTGTCACGTTTAATGACCCAGGTGTGTATTTTTTTTTTCTTATGAGATTTGACTAACTAGTTATGTATTGACTTGTCTTGATAGTCAAGGAGTATTTCGTTGATTTATTCATAAACTAGCTGTTGCCTGTCCATCCGTGTGGATGTGGGTCATAGCGCTCGATCGTTCACATGGCCTATCCTCTAATTCATTCGCCAAAATTCTATTCACCCAGAAACGCATATTTATTGCATTGTTTAGTTTTTGTCATCTGGTGCTCCCTAATTTATTCAATTGTCCTGATTGAACTTCAACATTCATGTATGATCTAGTAAAAGCATGGGTTAAAATAAACTGTAGGTACCTGCTATTTTTAACCGACTTCAAAAAAGAAGGAGGTTCTCAATTCATAAGTTATTTTTATTTGTTACGCGATAGCGGCACCAATTACTGGATGGATTTTGAATTTTTTTTTTGTTTGAAAGAGGCTACTTCTGAGGTGGTCCCATATCCAGGGTATCAGGATCTGATGCTGGGATCTTGGGGAAATCGAGGGGAAATCATCAAATTTACGGCAAATTTCTGTTTTTGATGCCTTTGTATATAATAAACCTCATTAATAGGTACTTTTCTATTTCTGTACACTAAAAAGTAAATAATAATATTAGTTTGTGAAGACGGTTTTTTAAACGTAGGTATAATTATAAATGTATTACATTTTATATTACACATATCTATATTAAAAACGTTGAACAGACATACACAATATACACAATAATTAACATAAGTCTTTTTCAGGTGTGAGATTAGTGACAACGACTGAAGATCGTAATACTTTCAAATATTTAATAAATAGTATAATGGTACATGGCGGCGGTGACTGTCCTGAAGTGTCAATGTCGGGTATAATACAAGCATTGCATTCGAGTTTACCTGGATCATTTATATACGTATTTACTGACGCTTCAGCTAAGGACCGCTTTCGAAGCGATGAAGTTAAAAACTTGTGCCAAAAGAAACAGAGTCAGGTATACAAGCGAGTTCTATTTAATAATTTGAAAAATTCTGATGTCATTTCATTAATTTAATTTTATTATTATTACATTTTCAGATAGTATTTGTGCTTACTGGTTTTTGTACAAATCGTCAAGACCCAATGTATCAAGTATATTATGATATAGCAGCCGCTTGTTCGGGACTAGCATTCGATGTTACTAAAGATGATGTTAAAAAGGTAATTGTTTATATTTAAGCTGTTGGTGATATTCAATTAAGCAGTACTTGTAGGTTGCTAATAAGAAAAAGAATGCCTGTCGTCGCGTCTAGAAGCCAAGCTGTCGCTGTCACCTGTCGCCAAGTGTGCGCCTAGGGTTAGCGATGTAGGAACTAAAAAATGTAAACATAGCGTTTGATAAATATACAAATCTATCTTAGAATACAATTTACCTAGTATTAATAAACTACTGAAATAAAAACCAAACTACAAAGAAATATTACTTAAAGCTACGCAATAATCATGAAGAATAAGTTTCTTTATATTACTAACTTTTCCGATCAAATCTATAAAAATTATATATTTTCAGATACTCAGTACAATAAAGGAAACGATAACAGGCAAACAAACAGTGATAACTACGAAGAAAGTTCCTGCTTATGTCAGTACAGACATAAAGGTAAGTACTCGTAGTTCCTAGTTGAAGCGCTCAGGTATTATCTACGAGTACAATTCAAAGATTAAGCCAGTGAACATTTTGGCCTATATACAGGATAGAATTTTTTTACCTTACTTGGAGGAAAAATACTCTAAATACTGGAAGGTAGTAAAATTCACCTAAAGGAAATATTCCTTTATTTTTTAAAAGATTCAAATCGGCATTTAAAGCTGTTTGAAAACTCGCTTATCTCTATAGGTAACTGCTAAAAGTAATGATTTATTACAAGCACACTACTTTGAAGAATTTTAACAAATAAGAATAATGTGTTGAACCTACGTGTTTACATTTTACATTTTAACAAAATCGAAGGAGTCAACATAGTATGCCGAATTCAAGATTTCATGAGAGATCCTATTAATTAATTGATGCCATAAAAAACGACTGTTTTTTTTGCGAATTTAAGCATTCAGGGAGTTTTCAAAAAACATTTAAATGAAAATTTTTTCCTTTTAAAAATGAAGGAATATTTGCCATGAGTAAAATTTCTTGTCTTCCGTATTTAGAGTACTATGCCTTCAGGTAAGGTTAAAAAATTGCACCCTGTATATTCCATCACAGAAGTAGCATAATTATATGGACGACCTTGTAGATTAAAGCTGAGAAGCTGAGAAGCTGCGCTAATCTTGATGAGTGATAACTTAGCATTTCGACTTTTTGCAAGATATAATGAAGTTATCTAAAAAAAAATTTTTTTTTTAAATGTGGATCTTGGAATCAATTTTCTGACTATGCGCAGATAAGGTGTTGAATGATTTGCGGTTACAGATATTCCTCATTAGGAACATCTATCACACTAATATTAGCTTAGTCAATGCAGCTGAGCACCAATTCTTTGTCTCTTGGGACGGTTCAATTAGTCCGGTAGGGGACAAAAAACATGCCTCTTTTCTTTACCGCACCATAAAACTTGTAACTCTTTACCAGAGCATGTGTTTCCTTCCGCCCATAGTCCCGGGTCCTTTAAGCGGGGCGTGAGCATTTGATGAGACCGTCAAACTGAGGGCCATCACTGTAACACTATCGATGTATGTAGTGGTAACCGCAGTCCTGAGATTTTAACTTCAGCTTACCATCTGGCGAGGTAAAGTCATGTTGATGTGTCTTATATAAAAAAATTAAATAAAAAAGAAAATCAGTTAAAAGAATCATCAATAATAATTAATGTTTTTATTACCATTGTGGTTTGTTGTTTCAGTTCGAAATTGACGATCAAACTGAATATGCCATTGTAACAGCATCGGGGTTAAACGCATTTTTGAAAATATTAGGACCACCTGCAGAATTATCATACTTAACAAAACTATCGAACGTTAAGGTAAGGTGCTCTTAAATCATAATAATATTATTTAGTTTGAAGCTCAGTATTAACTCCATAGCAGTCATGTACCCTTTTTACCCGACTGCCGAAGAAAGGAGGGTAATGTTTTGTACCTTCTCCTGTACTAACCAACTGAAGTATTAGACCGAAATATTTTGGATACAGTTTCGATACCTAAATCGATTGGACCCATTAATTTAAGAAGCAATAATTTGCATTGGTCTGGGTGTTTCTATGTATAATTATGTATGTATTTACAGAAAAAGTATATACCTAAGTATGTTTATCAGCATTCTAGAACCCAAACACAAGCTAGTTAAACATAGCTTAATTTGGGTCTAATCAGCGCTGTGTAGAATGTCGTAGAACATTTATTTATTATAATTAAAAAATAAATAATTTTGAAGTCAGAACGTTATTATTATTTTCAGTCGATAAAAATTAATCGACCCACACCTGGGACATACACCGCGAGGGTTTACGGTACATCACAGACGACTGTTTACGTTGTCGGCAGAACTGACTTTACTTTCACTCATGGTTTCTCCAAGATGGAACCCAAATCTCTCAAAGACACCACGCCACAGCCTATTGCTAGTAAGTCGAATTTATTTTTTCTTTCTATTATGGTCTAT
Source organism: Lithosia quadra (assembly GCA_963576445.1). NCBI lineage: Eukaryota > Metazoa > Arthropoda > Insecta > Lepidoptera > Erebidae > Lithosia > Lithosia quadra. Next base: position 6,419,897 of record OY754892.1, read on the forward strand.
CTTTTGGTAATTTTCCATCGGCCTATCACTAGTATACTTTGGGATTCACGAGAAATTTTGTGGCCATTATTGGCACATGTCATGTCAGCATTAGAATCGTGATGGTCTGAACACTTTCATAATACAGTTCTATATTTTCAGATACACCAACTCACCTTTCGATCTCTGTAACGGATCCAAAACACACAGTGGACATATTATTGGTTCATATCTTGAATATGGATGAGCAAATTATCGACTCGTTGCTTTTAAAGCAAATTTCAAAGGATTTCTACTCGACGTCTAAGCGGTTTAAAGCTCCATCGACGAGATTCAAAATTGCTGTAAGTACTACTAATTGTTGATCTTTGAACCATCGCTGTTACATTATCTACTACTGTAGCTAATATATTAGTTTTTTTGACATGGTCTACAATGTATAATATTAATTTTATTCATCAGGTTATCGGAAAAGAAGTACGCACAGGCAAATCCATTAGACGTCTAGCAAAACTTCCAATCACTCCTCAAGAACCACCTAAAGGTGAGCCATTAATTATTATTTAGCATCCATATGTTTAACACAATAATATTGAAACAGAATATTTTTTGCATATTTTTTATTTTTGACTTAGTTATCGGTTACACAACAAAGCTTTAATTTTATAAATAAAAACTTAGCAACATTTATAAATGGCTTAGTATCAGAGAGCGAGCCTCTTTATCATCGACTGTACATTTTCCGTTAAAATTTTATCAATAACAAATTTTTTGACACGGACATAAAGCTTAGGACTTCATACAAAGCATTCATTCATACTATCAAGACTAAAATAATGTTCTTATAAATCAAATCAAAATGAGTATTGCATATCATTTTTCAGTTGAACCAAAAGCACAAAAACCAATGTTAACAATATCGGAAGGTAAGATTATAAGGCTTGAATATGGACAAACGGTGAAACTGACCTGCAAAGTGACGGCTTATCCTGAACCTAAAATCAAGTGGGTGAACAGAAATGGAGCAACATTGAAGTCTCAGGTGAAACAAACTCGTAATGCATTCATATTTCACCAACTCTTTTGGGGTAAAATTTGGACTGAGTTTCTATAATACTATGGCGTTAATTTTATTAGAAGAAGTTTATTAGAAAATTCGCAAATATCTATCACCAGACTATACCCGCTTCGTCCGCGTGGATGTTAGTGATCGGGACTTTTGGTCAATCGTTGGTTCTACTCAACCAATTGAAATGATAGGTACATGCGGCAGATTTTAAGTCTGATCAAGGCTTTTTTAAAAGAGATAACTGCTTAAAATTCATTTAGTATTTTTTTGTATCAATCGCAAATAAGCAAGCAAACAGACAAGGACCATTTATTCAACAAGTATACCAAGTATAAACCAAGTATATTTTAAAATATCTTCAATTTACAGACACAACTTTTTAACAATTTCATCATAGCATAAATGTTACATTTTGATAGACGTTATGCTGAGATAATGTTAGACTGTTCTGAACATTAATTATTCATGATACTGATTATGATATTTTCAGAGTTCTGCTGTGGAGCCGCCGCTTAAATATATAAGCTACTTAACCATAGAAGATGCCTCAGACAGCGATACATATTCGTGTAATGCTAAAAACCATGCAGGAGATACAACTACTGATATTAATGTAGATGTCAAAGAGCCATTTGACGTTAACAATGTAATTGAAGGTGAAACTGAAAAAACTAACACTAACACCAAACTATTGTGTTATTTATTGTTCTGACATATTTTATAATTATATTGTTTTATATTATGGACTAGGTATCACAAATATCAAATATGGTGAAAAAGGTACACTGAGATGTGACATTAGTGCTAAAGTACCAATGCACATTACTTGGGACTATATAGAAGAAAGTTCTGGCGCGCGCATAACAATCACCCCATCAAACAGGCACTCCATTGCTGCTGATGGTACGGTACTCACTATCAACAAAATGGATTTCGATATGATTGGAACATATCGTTGCAAAGCAGTCTTAGATAAAAATGCACAAAAAACATCTGTCCATGAAACACAAGTCAAGATTATTGGATTGAGTAAGTGCGATAGCAATTATCATACTGCCTACTAATATTTTAAATGCCAATGTTTGTGAAGTTTAAATGTTTGTTGCTCTAACAGTTGCATCAATTTGGCTGAAATTTACAATTACAATGATAGATTTAGTCTGGAATAATAAATTTTTATTTGTGGAATAGGTGCCCATGGGTAACGGGAACAGAATTGACATTGACTGACAGCAATAATTTTTAAGAATTACACATTTTAAAAATAACGAAAAACCAGAATAAACTCAGTTTTTTTACTTTTTCAGTCAAAAATTGAGTCTGTTATATTCCAAACATATTACCTATTGTTGAAATATAATACAAACCAAGTCAATATACACGTATTTTTTTATTTTGTATTACAACTTTTATTTTTTTTTTTTTTTGTGTGTGTATTTTTTATTATGTTTATATGGGCCTTTTGCTTGCAATAAAATGATGAATATTATTGATCTACGATCAGTCTGTCAACTATGAGCAGAATGTGGTTACAGCATATTCATATAAATACTATAATTCGTACACTGATTTCAGCCCAACCACAAGCAACAGGTGATGATAAAATCAATGCTTTGAAGGGATCAAATGTCCATATTACATGCCGGTAAGTTATATACAATGTCATAAATATAATGTTATGTATTGTTTTTATTTTATTTAAGTATTTGAGACTCACCAAGGTCTTTGGGGCCCAAGCTTCTAAATATTATTATTCCACGTACTTTCTGACCCCAACCCATGTTTGGAAAGTTTGCGCTAGACTAGAACCCATTGATCGGCACGCATATAACAGCTAACAGGTGACATTGTTAGCCATTTTTTTTACTCAATATTGTTTTTACTGAAACCTCAACTAGGGCAGATATAATATGCCTTATTAGGAGTTGCTTATTCTATGCTCTTTTTAAAAGCACGATGCTGTTTTTATTTCCTAGAGTAACTGGTATACCAGAACCAACAATAACTTGGCTATTTAAAGCTAGAGATGACACAAAGTTTGTACCAATACATGGGTCGAGTAATGTGCTGCAGATATCTAACATTGGTGTACATCAAGCTGGCAGTTACAAGTGCAAAGCACATAATGCTATAGGTGACAGTGAGCATCTCACTTCACTCACTGTTCAAAGTAAGTTATTTACCCTGTCGGTTTTATCCCTTCTGCTACATACATTTGTTGATCTTTGCCTCAAAATTTAAACAAATGACAAAATCGGTTACCTATTTAACCGTCACTTCTATTTGACACGCGTCAACTATGAGCAGATGTGGTGTACCTACCTATGGCATATTTCACGTAAACATTATAATTCGTACAATAATTTCAGCCCATCCTCAAGCGACGGGTGTTGATAACATAAGTACTCCGGTGGGATCAAGTGTCCACATTACATGCCGGTAAGTTGTCTACAATATCCCAAATATAATAATACATAATATTTTTATTTATTTAACAAGTTCCATATATAGTTGTACCTACACTGTTTAAACACTCATTTTTCTCTTATAAATATTGTTCCATCCAACGGTTACTTGAATACATTTTCCAACTTGTTTTTAATAAGAAGGTAAGTGCAATGGTAGATAAAATGACTTTTATTACCTCTGCCTCTTATTCTAGGGTCACCTGTATCATAAAAGGCAGTGTTCGGCTAGACTGTGTTTGATACCAATAATATTATTATAATATTTATAATATACCATAATTTATATTATATCCTAATAATAGTTTATTTGATCATATATTATGGGACCCTGCCAAAACCACTAGGACCCAAGCCCCTAATTTACATAATTATGTGGTGTATTTTCTGACCTTTCAATTCCGTTAAGAAGGCTTACACTAGAGCCTCGTCCATCGATCGGCGTGTATAACAGCTAGCAGATGACACTAAATGCGATTTTTATTCACCCAATTTTTTTAAACAGATGCCTATAAATATTCTATGCCCTCCTCAAAGACAACATGGTCTTTGCCCTCCCCAAAAACACAAAAAGAAGTATTAATAAATGATAAATGCCTAGTGACGATTGGTGCTCAAAAATATCAATAACGCTATTTTTATATTTCCCAGAGTAACAGGCATACCAGAACCAACAATAACTTGGCTATTTAAAGCTAAAGATGATACAAAGTTTGTACCAATACATGGGTCGAGTAATGTGCTGCAGATACCTAACATTGGTGTACATCAAGCTGGCAGTTACAAGTGCAAAGCACATAATGCTATAGGTGACAGTGAGCATCTCACTTCACTCACTGTTCAAAGTAAGTTATTTACCCTGTCGGCTTTATCCCTTCTGCTACATACATTTGCTGATCTTTGCCTCAAAATTTAAACAAATGACAAAACCGGTAACCTGTTTAACTGTCACTTCTATTTAACACGCGGTCAGCAACTAGTATTATCATAACGAATTTGATCGTAATTCAAACATTCTAAGTTCTTTCTGAACATTTTTATTTGAATTATATTTGGTCCGAGACCAATCGGTCAACTATGAGCAGATGTGGTGTACGTATGGCATATTTCACGTAAACATTATAATTCGTACAATAATTTCAGCCCATCCTCAAGCGACGGGTGTTGATAACATAAGTGCTCCGGTGGGATCAGGTGTCGAAATTACATGCCGGTAAGGTTGTATACAATATCATAAAATATAATAATACACAATATTTTTATTTATTTAACAAGTTTCATTTATAGCACACTGTATCATAAACACTCATTTTTCTCTTATAAATCTTATTCCATCCAACGGTTACTTGAATACATTTTCCAACTTGTTTTTAATAAGTAAGTGCAATGGTAGGTATTTACATGTTTAATGATAAATACCTTCAGAACTAGTGACGATCGTTGCTTAATACAATCATAGTTAACGCAAAAATATCAACATAACATATACATTGTTATGTTGATATTTTTGCGTTAACTATGTCTACTGTGTAATAACGCTGTTTTTATATTTCCCAGAGTAACAGGTATACCAGAACCAACTATAACTTGGCTATTTAAAGCTAAAGATGACACAAAGTTTGTACCAATACATGGATCGAGTAATGTGCTGCAGATACCTAACATTGGTGTACATCAAGCTGGCAGTTACAAGTGCAAAGCACATAATGCTATAGGTGACAGTGAGCATCTCACTTCACTCACTGTTCAAAGTAAGTTATTTACCCTGTCGGCTTTATCCCTTCTGCTACATACATTTCTCGATGTTTGTTACAAAATTTAAAAAAAAAATTAAACCGTCACTTCTGTTAACATGCAATTTAATGAATAAATTAATGTAATTAATAGAAACAGTTGTTAGTAGCCTAGATAGTAACAGTGGATTGTAATAGGCTGATTGATATTGATGATGAAGAATATAAAGATGTAGTATATTCTTTTAGTAACAGACCGCAACAGTATATTGAATTAAAGCAACAGTTAAAACTTGGGTTAGTTAACTGTTACAATTTTTTTTTTTAGTTCCACCAAGTATCATCCCAAACCCTACAAACGTCTATAATGGTGTCGAAGGCTATGATGCTACGTTGAAGATCCCTTGCGCCGCAACTGGTCTCCCCAAACCAATAATTACGTGGACGGTGAATGGTGTAAGCATATCTGAAAGTAAGATTGACATAATATATATTGTATTTCATTTTACGACATTCTACAATCACATAATATATTATATACTATGTAACTGTTAAAACTTTACTGGTGTAAAGCGAACAGGGAGATGCTAGGCAACAAGTACACTAAAAATATCTAATCTCACCAAAATATAATAATTATCAATATATAAAATATTGTTAGTGATACAAATACTCGTAATGCTGCCTGTAATAAATTCACTTTTCAATTTGTTTTTAGAAATCAAAAAAGTAAAAAGAAGAGAAGAGAAAAACACAGTTCGTTAATAAATCGAGCTATACTTTGTATGATTGCAAAGAAAAGTCTAGCATTAACTATACTGTCAGATTTTATTTTTCCAGATTTTACTTAATAGCTGTTGGATTTAGTAATGATAATATATACTGTAACGTTTCAGGCGCAAAATATTCCATAAACGGCGGAACTTTGACTATACGGGATCCAAAGGTGAGCGACAATAATAAATACGAATGTGTGGCAAAAAATGACGCTGGATCTACCCATGCATTGTTCGAAGTATATGTTCAACGTGAGTATTTTATATTACATCTACATAATATTATGATCCGTATAAGTATTTTTATACATTAGATTCAAAGGATATACCTTTAACACATGAATAGCTATGGTATGCCTGTAATATGCACTGTTTTGTTTGTTGCTATGCTATGCATACGACAGTACCGAATCCTTCGATGTTTCTGTAGGTAGGTACTGATCTGAGAGTCAGTGGCATATTTTCATAATACTTTTTTTAATTTGTCTTAGATTTGTTTATTAATTTATTATTTTAATTATTTTAGAGCTGCCTGAAGTTTCTGGAGAACCATCTAAAACAGTCAAAACGGGTAAACCCGTTGATATTATCTGCAAGTAAGATGCATTTGAATAAAATACAGTTACAAGTAAACAACCTAGACATCAACCTGAACCGATATAATATTTTACCCGTCAATAATTTTTTTCAGTATTGTCAAAGGTGTACCAAAACCGAAAATTACTTGGCACTTCATGGCCAAAGATGCCCTTAAATTCGTATCATTACCGACGTCTACTGAGGTGCTGAAGATACCGAAAGCTGATCGATCCAATACGGGCACCTACAAATGTATTGCACGTAATGAAGTAGGCAACCACGAACACAACACTGATCTTACTGTAGAATGTAAGAAATAAATTTTAAAACTTAACCCTTTTTAAGGTAGTGGCAACTATATCGCCATCACCTTAAAGCACGTGGAAACAGTCAATATGTACATAATATAATATTACAATCCAATATCGTGATTCGGTTTATGAACCAATTGCGTTCGTTTGCACATCAATAATATTACGTTTGCATATCAATATCATCAATATTATACATAACTGAATCACGATCTACGAGTGATATTAACTGTCACCATGCGTTCTTTGAGTTTAAAATTATGATTTAAAATATATTTAATTAAACTTTTGTTGACAGTTGCACCTATCATACTTTCTGATCATTCAACGACTTTAAACGGTCTTGAAGGTGATATAGCCTTAAATATCCCATGCGTGGCAATTGGAGTACCTAAACCATCTATTATATGGAAGATGAACAATGAAGTAATCACTCCAAGTAAGTGAAATTATGTTAAAAACTGTTCATTAGTTTATTGGTAATATCCGTTGTTGAATTTTTCTTATAATTTACTGTTTTAATCGTAATAGTAATTTGTTTGTAATAGTTTTCACATGTTGCATTTTTGTTTTATTTTGGTGTTTTTTTTTTACTTTATTTTTGCGTTTTGTTTCAATGATTTTTATATTTGACTCCATATTATTGCTAATTTGTATCATTAGGTATAGATAACAAATGAATTTATTCATTGATCATAGTAGTTGCATTTTTGAAAATCTAGACAACTTGTTTATTTCGCAGTGAACTTTCATTAGGTACTTTATTGCTTTATGGCTTTAGTTATTTATTGAATATTTTTACATGAATAGAATTTTTGCAAAGGTGTAATAGAAAATATTATTTTGATATTTATTGCAGATGCACATTATCTCATAACCGATAAGGCATTGGTTATAAAAGATCCAACGAAGAAAGACTCTAATTCGTATACGTGTGAAGCTAAAAATTACTTGGGCCTTGCACATGCTAAATTTAATGCCGTAGTTGAAAGTAAGTAACAAATTGATGCTAGAGAAAGGCTGTAAGGTGTATTAAGTTCGAAACGTAATTTTCTGAGAACAGCTAGTATTTATTATAGAGATATAACTCTTAAATTAATCTCTAATGCCCACGTTTTATATTATTGCAGCGGATCTTGTCAATTTTGGACCTGTTCAGATTATAAACATTAAGCAAGGTGAAACAGCGAAACTTGAATGTGGTTCTACAGATCCCTCTCAGTCAACCAGGTGGTTCTTGGTAAGGACAATAATGTTAATTTGTCACAATGATATTGCTATAATCAGTCACACGAGTGAGTGAGACAGATAATAAAAGAATTTCACCAGATAACTTAGATGATACTGGCGTACTACATACATACCGATATACTACAGTATGTCACAACTCATGATTCCAAAACAACATTTAAATATCAAATAAATAAAAAGTTCTACATAAAGATGATGCTTGAGGATATTATTGAAATTATTTATCATTTACCTTAATCAATAATAAAATAACAGATTTCTATTCGATGTTGGTACTTGATAAAATAATTTTCCCGTGATAAAAAAACCTCAATGGTTTACACAAAAAACATTCTTTCGATATGCTTAAAAAAATTGTTTATTCTCAGGAGGGTGTTGATACAGGGATTAAAGGAAACTATTTCCACTTAGAAAATGTTGAAGTGTCTCTAGATGGTAACTATACTTGCCATGTGAGTGACATTAACGGTACGTTCACAAAGACATACCTCGTTATTGTTGGTTACCCACCAATGTTTTTGTTCCCTCAAGAAGATCCTCAGGTAGATTGGAGCGGAAGTAAAGATGATATGTTGGACTGTGATGTTGATGCGAAACCAGTACCAGACGTAAGTAAAATCATTGGATTAAATATTATATTTCTAAGCCCACCGATATATTCCTGGACATAACTTTTCCTGGACTTCCTGAGTGTTATTACTCGGTGTATTCGTAGGTCTGTTGATCTAGGTGTATAGGAGCTACTGTAGTAGGAATGAGGGTGAGATTAGTCCCGTAAAAATGACTTTTTGGAAACAAGTCTTTATAAAATAAGGAGAAAACCGATTCTTGTATAAAAAAGAGTTTGATTTGGGTACATAATTGAAAATTAGGCATCGATTAGAGCCTTCCGAAATGGTTATTAAATGTAATGAAGAGTACTACAAAGAGAATATTTGCGTACATAAATATTATATATTTGCATAGCCTGGGTGTTTCAGATATAATAATGTATTCATAAAAATTGTGTATAACTATAGAAATTCGATATCGCCAGTGGGTTATGGAAGTAGTGGAGGTCAGATGGCAGCTGCTTCACGAAAAATATCGAAGCTTAGCCAATTCGTAGTTAGACTTAAAAGCCGTAGTTAGTTTGATCCGCATTTTAGTATCATAATTGAAGGCTAGCTAAGCTATGCTTTACTTTGGGTCTAGATAGTAGTGGGCGGAATTTCCTAAAATGTTATTATTATATACATAACTGCTTCGAAAGAACATCAATTTACAATAAATCATTTGTTTCAGATTACATGGACGTTTAACGGTAAAGTATCGAATAATTCGATATTATCGCGACTGGATGTGTCTGGGAACTGGGGACACTACACATGTAGCGTGAAAAATGTACATGGTGAAGTACAGAGGAGCTTCGATGTCACATCTTCTAGTAAGTTTAATCGATTTTTAAAATCCATACTTACTAGTGACATCAAATAAAAGATTGTTTGTACTAGACCTAGTTATAGATTATAGTACTCATGCATCTCGGATTAGGTTAGCTAATATTATGACTCATTACCTTTAAAGATTTGGAGATCCTATTCACTGCACTATCACTACGCGTAAAGATAATTTTTATACAATCATCTGTGGTGTGAAAGTTCATTTGCACTACTTCGGTTGAAGCAGTGACGCCTAAGCTATTTAAAAGCGATGTCGAAATTAGTAAAAAAAATTTTTAACTAATGACAATTTAATTTGTTTCAGAATGCCTTATAAGCAGGAAACCTAAAAATATTAAAAATATGCCTCTTATACTGAGTCCAACAGCCAAATGGCCTATACTGGATGCCACTACAGATTACTTAAAAGTTGGACCCGGACAAAAAGTCATTTTTTCTTGCCCTAATACTAAATACCGAACAAATGCTTTTCAAAAACTCCCTGGAATACATGAAATAGAAGCTATTTGCGACAAAGAAGATATATTCAGAGTAGGAGGTGAATCCTACACGGTTTCTGATTTACAGTGTGTTCTAGAAGGTAGCCCTATCATTAATAAAAGACACATGAAATGTTTGTCTAAAAACTCTGAATTAATTCGTGTCGGTTTCAAAGTTCATGGATTCCTTGAAGCATATGAAGTATGTTTCGATATGTCTTATAAAGTACCTCTATATACACGTGCAATGGTATCCAAAAGCAACCAAGGACCAGGCACAGTCTACCACTGGTACAAGCATCCTGCATTTGCTGAAGGAAATAAAGAAACAGTATACACGTGTGAGAATTTAACATCAAAATGTTGCTACAGCAAAACACAGTTAGTGAACACTCGCGACTTCATTGATGGTCCGGCGCAGAAAGGTGCTTTCATAGATCCTTTAAACGCTATCCCATACTGGCGTCCTTGTGATATTGAACAGGTAATCTATCAATTATAACGTATTACTATATTTGCCTTACGGCTTTCCAGATTTTAAAACCATTTTTATAAAAAGTGCCCAGTATAACATAAATTGACATTCAATTTATATCTCAAAACATAGAAACGTATTTGAAGTAGGTATCACTTTTGAAGTGTTTAGACAGATTTACATTTTCAATAAGTTATCAATGAATTCTGAGTGAAATAATGAAAACGTTGCAAAATAATTTAAAAAATACATTTTTACTCTAATGTTCAAAGGTAATTTTTTGTTGGGTATTTGAACGCTTATTTCGTTTGATTTTAGTCTCCGTGGGACGAAATAGGAAATGATGTTAGATCACGACTCAACATATTCGATCAGTTCGTCGTTTGGTCTGGTACCCACATGTTACAGAACAAGAATGGAGGTGCTGTACCACGTTATCTATGGAAGGTACGTTTATAGTTTAAACAACTGTTCATCATCATCTTGGTGTGCTCCCGGTTACATCCGAGGTTTTAGCCTTAGAGCCTGGAGTTCGCTTACTCCTTTAGATTTGGCTTATGCGACTCTTATGTAAGCGATGGATTTCTAACATCCCAACCCCGAGAGAAGAACCAGCGCCTGGGCCTTTACGTCAATCAACAGGTATTTTCCGGCTTGCGGTGACGTTGACTTGACTCCGATGGTCATTGTGTGGGGGAGGGAGGTATATAAAGTAAAAGTCTGGATGACTGAATGTCCATTACTCATTCACGCCAGAACGATTGAATGAGACTTGATTAAATTTGGCACCCGATGGGAAGCAGTCACTGTGGTCTATATGCAACACAGGGTGTCACAAACGCGCTGCCTACCCTGAATGGAAGGGGGAGGGCTAGAAATGGGCGGAGAGGCTACGAAGGGGGGAGGGGGGAGGGGGAGGAGGTCGATTTTAATCTAGAATAGCAAGTATAATATTTAGCCCGAAAATGGGTTCTTGTGTGTCAAGGGAGCAAAATTAGCATTCTACGCGGATGGAGACCCCTGTTGTCCATGCAAGGTCCATATGCCGTAAATTTGCTGTTGCTGTATTGTAAAATTTTACCATTTATCCCTAGGTCGTTAGATTTGATAAAGAAGAGTCGATAGCAATAATCTACATAAATGGTCCATCGCCTTCGGAAGCGGACATTCTGTGCACGAACACATGCGCTGACGAGTACAGCGTGCCGTGGCTTCATAGAAATAATAATTACACCTACTGTTGCGATGTAGATGAGTTTGTTCAAGCGTTCAATTTGCATGGCACTTTGATTGGAGGCAAGTCTCATTTTTTTCTATGATAAAATGTATTTGGCACTAGTTTGGTCAAACTATTCAGCTAATTTTGACACTTAAGCCTTTCATTAAACTGCAAGAAGTGTTGTTCTTCAGTTACTTAATTGTCACTTACTATCATGTCACTGTTCTGGCCTAGACGTCTAATTAGCTAACTAGTTTAACCAAATGGCTACGTCATGTGCAAACTGTTACTTCTATAACATGATGCTGAAGTCAAGAATTGAAATAAAACTATTTTGAACGGATTCTATCACGATTTATTTCTTGTTTATTTACAATGAATCCAATATTACAGTTGCTTACAGCAGCCATGGTCACAGGGAGAAATATAAAATAACTTGAAATAAATCGCGATAGAATCAGTTTTATTTCCATTCTTAACTTATCCTATTTTGTACTTTAATTTTCTTAACTCAAAACATTTTTAGTATTAATACTAAAGTAATTTAAATGACTTTAATATAATCTTATTTTTTTGGCTCACAAGAATATTTTATTTACTGTTTTTTAATAAAACTTTCAGAACCAATACCAACAGCTACACTGGATACGTCAATAAAACACTAAACACAAAATTAGCAATAAGTTGCGGCGATCATTACATCAAGTTGCGGTGATCATTACCTACATCAAGTTGCGGCGATCATCACATCAAATTTTGGCGATCATTACATCTTAACTTTTCTGCTTTATTTTATTTATCATATTATGTATTACTTGCTTTTAATACTAACAATGTACAACAAAATAAAATAAATATAATACATTGACTACAAATTGTTTTTTTTATCACTATTAACACAAATGATTAAATATATGATTAATGTCTACATAATATTATTTTTAACAGAAATAAGACATTGTACGCAACGCTATCTAGACTTAAAGTGGGCAAAATAGGGTTATGCTGATAAACATACTTAACTTTTTGTAAATCACATATTAAGTATCTATACGGACATAAAAATACCCAGACCAATATAAATAGACATATCCGTGCATACATTAAGCGGGAATCAAACCCTCGACCTCCGACTTGGCAGTTGAACGCTCTACCGCCACCCACACCACGGAAGTCGTTCAACCTAACAGTCGTATAATGTTCCAACTAAGGTGTTTAATTTTTTAGAACCGTTTAGTTAGTAAATATTCTAATGGCTTATATCTGAAACGTAATGCAACCTTATGACGCACTAGCTGTGCCTGCGACTTAGCCCGCGTGGATTTAAATTTTGCAGGTTATAATTTTTAGAACACTCCCATTTTTTCAAAATTAAAGTAAGTAGCCTATGTTATTACCTATCTGCTTATAAAAATCCCGTTTAAATCGGCCCAGCCGTTCCAGAGATTACCTCTTTCAAACAGACACAAAGACAGGTTTTATTTTTTTATTTATCGGCCTATTTATTTTGTCTGGATACTCAGATGTAAAATAAAAACACCTGTCTTTGACGAAATCGATAATAGAGCATAATGTTGCCATTCTTAACTAAAAAAGACTGAAACTAAACAGCATGCACACAAGGTACTAGGTAATAAATTAAATACTTACTATAATGATACACTTAATGACCTATATAATTATGATAAAGCGTTTTTAAGGAATCAAAACAATGTTATTGAAGCTCATAATTATAAAACATTATCTTATCATTGTTTTTAATGTTCTTTACTAAGAAATTTTAAAACGCAAAATAAAAAAATATTGAGTCTACCCATTATTATGATTTGAGTGTCAATCCCATCTGCATCCATAGCTTGCACTTTGGGTCCCAGGTCCGCTTACTTTTTCTCCATAATTTGGTTTATCTTATGGAAGTGATTTCCGTCTGATCCCAATACCTTGAAAACAAATCCTGCGCCAAAATCTCGTCATTTTATTTGTAGGTCACCGCCTTGCCATTTATATTGTGTGAAAGAACCCAAGTCTAGTCACGCACATACTTACATGACAAGAGATAGTATAGTTAAAGATTAATCCCCAAGATATTTAGCTTCGCAGGTTAATTAAAGGTCGCAGTAAATTGATAAGTCGACAAATTTTTTGTATAGGCTCGCGTTTGACCACTATCTCACCCGTTGGCAAGAGAAGATGTGATCGATAATGAAACACGCTTGCAGAAGCAACCCTATACACTCCAGACTTGAAGACTCCCTGGTTATAGCTTTCTGGAAACACAGGTATAAGATTGGGAATTCCATTTCATAACAGGATGAGCAATACGCATTACAAACGTATTGCTGAAGGGGTGCGTGCGTAGGTATAAGCGGAATATTCACCATAATATCGATGGTACATCGCCGTACGTCTGGTCTTTCGGTAATGGAAAGGGCTTGGAGGAATCAAGGTATGCAACCCCAGCGCACACACTACACTTGGGTAGAGATATTTGTATAGGTACCTATTTAGTACCTAATCTGTGTCCAAAAATCCCAATTCAGCTAAATAATTAAAACTAAACATGACCGCAATCAAATATTTTGATAACAGAAGGAAAAATCTTTAAAACTACGAGAACGTTCGTGCTCAGTTTTGTAACAGTAAAGTCATTGAACAAAATAACAAGTTAAATAAATGCTTGTAAAAAATGCATGTCTTCATTTTCATGGCGATGCTTTTTAATCCCCGTCGCAAAATGGGTGTGATAAAGAACAGTTTATTAAGAACGCAAATGAAAGATGGTTTTTTTATTTACATTAAGGGATCACGAGAGTTCGCGGAATGATTGGCAAAACCAGTGATAATAAAAAACAACATTCGGGCCAAAGGTTCGTGTTGTCATCATATTTTAAGACTTGAAAATAAGCTGTAGTAATTCAGTCCGTGAGTGTGAATAATTAAAAGTGGTACATTTACTCGCAAGTGAAAAAAAGGTTTTAACTATTTTCAATTTATTATTATTTTAATATTATAATACTTCTCCTTAATTATGTGTACATCACGATAAAGTAACCAATTTCAAAGTATTCATTCTTAAAAAATATATATCAAAGTAAGCCTTTGTTTTTTTTAATTGTCGTCTTTTTCTGTATTGTACCTATAGGTATTGTTTTTTTGTGAGTGTATGTAATAATATTATCTCGGTAATGAAAGTTTCTGTGTTCAGAGAAATACATTTTATGGATATTTTTGTTTATTAAATTATCATATAACTACAGGTAACTTCAATTTTGTTAATTAGATGCTTATAAATATAGGAACATGGGATTCCATTTAATATAATTCAAAACTACTAAATATCAATAGAAATATAACTTTTGTTTACTTTCTGAAGCCATGGTTATTTTTCAGTTTCTTTGAATATCAGCGGATGTCGAGAAAAGTGGTTTTATTTATGAGATCTTAACTGGACTGATAGATATCATAACAAGATAAATCTTCAGCAAAAATGGCGAAATCATTTCTGTTCGTGACATCCTTAGTACTTGTAATGATCTTTAAAGTATCAGGTAAGTCAATATTTTAATATCGACGGTCCCTATGTACAATCTCAGAAGTGGTAGTATACGGGATTATTTTACTGTCGTCATGACCTTCAAAATACCCTTTTAGTTTTGTTACATAAAAAATTGTCGAACTCAATAATTTTAGCTAATTTCTTTAGGAATAATTTCAATGCATAATTAAATAAGTGCTAAATATTACTTTTAATACTGCTTTTTTGTTATTTTTGTATAAATACTTCACATTACCAACTGTTTTATAAAATTTCGTGTGTGTTCGTTAAGTAGAAAACAAGCGTCTATAAGCCACGGTGACCGCTTTCCGTCAGGTAGGCCGTGTGCTTGTCTGCCACCTAAGTCGTATAAAAAGCGTTTTAAGTCTTATACAAGTTTGACACCCCTGGTAGGTGCTGCACACGTCCATAGGCCACGGTGACTGCTTCCTTTTATTGGGACCAGAATGCCATAGAAGTCTCATGTAATTATTAACTACTTGATTAATAGGTAATTTTTTTATATTTTACAGCCACAGAGTCGGGAAGCGACATTGATGAATTAATAGAGCGATTGACGCACCCTGAGCTGGATAGTATATCACAAAGTATGTTGCACTGTTTTGAAATATATCTATACAAACCAATGAAATTGTAGTGTCTGTTTGTAATACTAAACTAACAGGTTTTAAATCAATACTTATGAGTGTATCTACGACGATACGTATAACAAAAAAATTGTCTGTCTATTCTGTCTTTCTCTCTGTTTGAAAAGCAATCTCTGAAACGGCCAGGCCAATTTGGGCTCAACTGTCACTGGTAGATAGGTAATATTACAAGGTGTAATAATACTCGTAGACCTTTAATTTGGAGAAGGAATTAGGGTTCGGTGTAAAAAGAAACCTTAAAAATATAAATCCACGAAGTCAAGGGCACGGCTAGTTATTATTAAAACTAGATACTTAATTAATAACTAAGTAATAAATGTTTTGCAGGTACAGAGAATATAAATTAATAGCTATAATTTTACTGATTTACAGGTACGGCGTCCACAGAGTCCACAGAGACTACCGAGACCACAGTGTTCACAGAGTCCATAGAGACCACAGAGTTCCCAGAATTCATAGCGTCCACAGTGTCCACAGATTCCACACGCGACAGGAATCCACACTGGGAGTATTTTAACCCTGAGACATCGGTACTGCCTAGCGACGCTATAGTTGGAGGATTTGAAAATGAGACTCTTTACATTATCAGATCTGAACATAAGGGTTCTATAGCTCCTGGGAAGTATATACCTTCTCAACACAAAGCTTTCATACCTTGGGGCTATAAATCACATCTAAAAAATGATCTTGAGGTGAGAGGAAATATTTTTACCTAGCTGATGTTGGTTATCGTTTTTTGGTCATATCCCCGATTCTACTCAACTAATTTTGTAATCAAATATCCGTCAGATTTTAAGTCTGACCGAGAGCTTTCTAATAGTATAAAAACTGTCTCGCAGTCCGTTCAGTAGTTTTTGCGTCCATCACAAATAAACAAACAAACCGACCGAGAAGAATAAAAAAAAAGGCTCATCATCTTTCATGTAACATAACCCAAGTATTTTTTTTAATATTTCTAATGTACAGATACAGCTAATTTACAATTTTATAATAGGTAGTATAGATAAATATTGATGGGCCTAAGCCAACTTCACCGGTGGACGGTGAAGTTTTGGGTTAGAATTTCCCTTCGAGGTTGGGGGGACCGACAGCAGTTAATAACACAAAAGTTAAATAAGCCACATAAGGAGAAGAAAACTCTGGTTTCCAGGGTGCAACCAAGATGAATGCTAGCACAAATGAATTTCATCACCATCTAGTGTTTTAATAATAATTTTCTTGTAGATTTTACGTGGCAATAATTACAAATGGGTTCAGACTAACAAAGACATACCCAAAGGAATTTTTGTTGGTGGAATCTCTGAACATAAACACGACCCTTTGTATATCTGCAGAGGAACACATTTAGGTTACACAATACCTGGAAAAATCGATCCACACTACAAAAGCTGTTACATACCCTATGGTGATTTAGAACTAGAAAGAGGAATGGGGAATTATGAAGCTCTTGTTGTTCCAGAGAAAGGTGAGTCGTATAATATTGGTCCCATTCATTGAAATTTTGAAACAATTGCACTGCTAACTCTTGCTATTTTCCTATTATTCCTCTTATCTCTCTCTCCTCCTCCTATCATTGACTCAGTTGAGGTCGGCTTTACAGTCTATGCCATCTGACCTCCATGAGCTCCACGTAGAGCATATTTATTATACCTTCTCCTAATTGAATCCTATTTGATGTCATTTGCTCAGTAGGTAGGTACCAATTCGATATTCTGTGCCACCGAAGTATATCGTTTTTAACTATCTTTCTTAAATTGTTATTAACTTCAGTATTATTAAGTTACCTTTAACTTCCAAAACTGATATAAGACCAGTTTTCCTTGCATTTCTTTAAACATGTAAATAAAATTAATGCCGCCACTGTAGCACTACCGGTGTATGTGGTGGTGACCCCAGTCCTGAGACTTAACCTTTAGCTTACCATCAGGCGAGGTAAAATCATTTTGACGTGTCCTATATAAAAAAAATCATATTTTTTTATTATTTTCAGTTGCTCCACCAAAAATAATTTCAACATCATCAGCTGTCTATAAAATTATTGAAGGAAATGATAAGTTATTGAAGATCCCTTGCGCAACGACCGGTTATCCAGAACCAATTATCACTTGGAAATTGAATGATGCTGTAATCTCAAATAGTAAGATAAAAGAAGTTCTCATTTCAATTTAGAGGTTCTCTCTTTGGATTCGGGACATCTGTGTAAGATATGAACTACAATAATTTATCATTACATATTCCAGATTCTAAATATTCCATAGAAAATGGAAATTTGATTATTAAAGACCCAACTGTGAGCGACAGTCAAAGCTATACGTGTGAGGCAAATAATGATGCTGGTTCTGTCAGTGCAACATTCCAAGCAGAAATTCTTCGTAAGTAACATTCTGAAATATTTGAAATACTACTTTGGGGGGCTCATCAACATGACTTTATACCGAAGACCTTCATGATTGTTGTCATAATGATGATTAATGAAATGGTGTTCCTCGGTTTGACGGCCTCGATGCTTTTTTATGTCTTGCTTGAAAACCCAGAATTTGGGCAGATGGATTAATATAATATTACATTATTTGTAATTTCAGAGGCGCCTAAACTATTGGGCGAAACATTCAAGATAGCCATACTAGGAGAATCCGTTGCATTGAAATGCATGTAAGTTTAATTTTGTAATTCTTAATTCTTTATTGTACCTACACACAGTAAATAATTTTTCATAAATTACAATATAGTAATAATAATTTTTAAAATAATCATCTTAATAGGCTCGGGATTAGTGGGAAGTCGGTATTAACCAGAGTGCAGAAAGTTGTCTTGCTTGACCATGCCCGAATAGTTCGGTATTACTGAGAAGTTAGCAAAGAACACTACCGTCGTCATAATCGAACTTTGGAATTCATACATAAAGATGACCCTCGATATTACTGCACTGCCATGATGTATCATCATCATCTAAGTAGACATTTATTTAGTTTTATTTTCCTACATTTGCAGGATCGTTAAAGGCGTTCCGAAACCAGACTTCGTATGGAAATTTAAGTCCGAAACTGACTTCGAATTCAGCTTCATACAGAATTCTGAAAATGTGCTGAGTATACCTGATGTGAATCCGGGCCACGCGGGTCTCTACAAGTGCACAGCACGTAACGCCGTTGGTTTCGATACACACATCACTGTACTCATGGTTCAAAGTAACTACTCTAATAATTTTAAGACATACCTACAATTTTATTGCTTTCTTCTCAAATAAAATGATTAATTTAATCGCATGATCTCGTTTCCAGAACCACCAATCATTCGATCAGATTCTTCAGTCATCTATAATGGTGTTGAAGGAAAAGATAAGCTACTAAGAGTGCCTTGTATAGCAACCGGTCTACCTGAACCGATTATTACATGGACATTGAACGGTGTAACCATTACACAGGGTAAGATGTATACCTAACGATGTATTGTATTATGTTCGTTGTTAAGTAGTTATGGTAGATACGATACTGATGTCGTGTTGTTGGACCTTGTGGAGTTACGTAACTAACACTGAGTCCAGTAAGTAAATAACCTGAGTTATTTACTCACTGTCCTTTAAATGCATAAACCATATACCATGAATCAGGATTGATAGGATTCTTTATGATCAATTATTAATTTTCTCATTGTATATTTATTCCATTTTAGTCACACCTCTTTTCTCATTACCTTCATTTTATATTGCAGACTCCAAATTCTCAATAGAAAATGGAACTTTAGTAATTAAAGAACCAGTCGTGAGCGACAGTCAGATGTACAGATGCGAGGCAAAGAATTTCGCCGGCTCTTCCCATGCAACGTTCAAAGTGGAAATTATCAATGAAGTGTAAGTATTTGCAAAAACAGACTTTGTAGACGTTAGGAACACCTATCTGATACATGTATTTAAATGTTGAAAGAACCTAATATCATGCCTAATATCAACAAGATCCCCTTGATTCACATAAAAAATTTGGTCCACGGGTCCAGCTATATAACCGCCCAACCCCAAAAGGATAACCTACGCCACCTGTACTGACCTGTAGGCGAGATGTGCTTGGCTAAAGGTCTTGTTGAGGACCCATGTACTATTATGAACTATCATATTTTACTTCTAAAATGTATTAAGCAACCTGCAGACCAAACTGTCAAGTTAATTTCGTGTGCCTTCAATCTCGCATGAAAGCAAACTGTGACTACCATTTAATTTCTATTGTATGATGTTTTTTTTATCGGATTCGAACTTAATTTATTCAGTACTATCATTACTTACATTCGGGTGTGTTACAGCTACCAAGTATACGGGTCTCATAAAAATTTACTGTACAAAAAAATGTTAACATTTCCAGGGTTGATCCAACACCATTATCTGGCCAGATCCTTCGTTCGTTCATTAATCGTTGGTTCAAGTCAACTCCTGAAACAAGTAGCGATGCTAATTCTGCAGATTTTGACGACGAGCACACGATATCAAATTTTAATTAGTCACTTCGCTCCGCAACTACTGTGCCAACTGCTGAATGTAAGAATACAAATGTTTTTTTTTTCTTATTGTTCCATACTGACCTATCTGAACTATCTGACATCCTATAAATAATATTGAATACCCATTCATCTATTTATTAGGTAACAATTATCTTAAGAAACCTTTGTTACATTTTCAGAAAACTGGATGCGGTATTTAGTAATCCTGGCGGAGAGGAACCAACATATTAAGTGCTTCTTGCCAAGTTTTATATTTATTTTTATAATGTATATATTTTGTTATTATTGTGACCACTAGCTTTAATATTTTTACTGTTAACTCTTATGTTATTAAATTTTAAACTTAATAAGCAATTAAAATTAAATTTTTATGACGGTATTTAATTACTTGCTTACTTCGACATTATATTGTGAAAACACGATCTACACACTATAGTTGCAATTATGGCGAAAGGTACCTTACCCCTTACCCCGAGTAAGAGGACTCCTACCACACTGCGAGGGACTATCACGGCGCTGCCCCAGCCATTTTTCCATGACCGCTATAATAATTATGCCGAGCCCTGCGCTTGGTTGCCCAAGTCGTTCTATCCTCATCGCCAATTAGTATCGCTTTGATATCGATACTCTTTGATTTTTGATTGAGGAGCAGATCTCAGATCCCACTCCAGTGAGACAAGACCTATTCGAAAGCAGTATAAAGCTGGTGGATCTGCTGCGGGCTGCAGAGACTGTCGGATGGGGAAAATATTTTTTATCTTGTATAAATAGTAGATACACACATTCACTTTAACAATTATACTCTTTCTGTAGAACATAACATTTCAGCAACATTCGACAATTCAGTGCATAAGTGCTGTAGATTTGGGCACGTAAAATTTGTTTGCCGAACTAAACCCCTTTGCCGTAAGTGCGGTTAGGACCATGGAGGTAACGGTTGCTTTGTAACCACGAAAGAGACTTTTTATTTAAATTGTTTACAAAGTAAAATGATACACGAATTTTCAACACACGCTTGACATTGGCAAAGTTGCCGACAAATATTAGCACAGGCTTGCCATGACCTTGAAAAGTTTAACGGATGGTGGGAGGAGGAAAATATTAATTCTATTTTTGGGTATGGCAAAATCGGTAAAAACAATGATAGTGTTATTATCAAACTCAACATTCAAGCCCTCTGTGTGTTTTCTTATCATTTAAGTCTTTAGAAAAAGTTCTGGTAATTCAGTTTTTCTGTGGTTTAAAGTGAAAGCATCTACTTGCGAAGTGGGTGAAAGGAATTAACTGGTTTCAATTGTTTTATCTAAAATTATAATCTAAGTATAAACTAACCAAGACTATGCTATGAAACATTTTATCGTCTTCTTCGTCTAAGCATGTATGTATGTGATGTATTCTTTGTACTGACATTATGGAATTCGGAGAAAATGTAGATAATATATATGACTACGTAAAATATTATTATCGTAATATAAATACATATCCACTATCTAATGATCTAGTTTTCGTACAGTTCTAAAGAAAAAGATGTATAGTTCTAAAAAGAAGCTTACCAAAGTTAGACTTATAAACATGCAGAGGTTCTTATACAAATCAAAATTGTTATGAAATGGATTAACCATGAATGTCCAAGCCAAAATAGGTACTATTGAATAACATTAATTAACTTGTTCTGGCTTCAACAGATGCTACGTTATTAAAAATCGTGACAAAAAAATCTGCAGGGTTTACACTAAATCAATGAACCAATACGACTATCAAAACTATAAAAGATTAGCTCAATTCAAACTTTACAATCCTCAAACCTGAAGAGCTAAATAAAAAAAATTCCAGTTTTTTAATTCACAATATAAATTTTTTTAGGGCTCTGTTGAACGCGTTGACCGTTGTAATTGAAAATAAATTAGGTATAGCAATGTTTATTATGTTAGGATGGCTATAATCTATATATATAAAAATGAATCCCTATTTCCCTTGGTCACGGCATCACGCGTGAACGGCTGGACTGATTTCGTTAATTCTTTTTTTATTGTGTTTGTTATTGTCAGGAGAAGGTTCTTCTGAAAGAAAAAGTTAAGAAAGTTGCGCGGGACATTAGAAAATTTAAGAAAACTTAACGACCATAATTTTAACTTTTATAATTCAACCTTCATAGTGCTTTTGACAATAACACTTTTCTAATGTAACCTCAGGGTATGCATAGCTGTCATGTAACTGACTTAACAGCTATGCATATTTCTACATGCATGTCTCTATGCATGTTTCAATATTTACCTGTCAAAAGTTCAGTTTAATATGGAGTTTTGGTAGTTTAGGTTGTTGGTAGTCAATGGGAGTTTCAATGGACCAATTTGAACTCGCTATTCATTGTTGGCACATTAAGACAGGACAACGCCTGTCGGGTCAGCTAGTAGAAATATAAAAAAGAAACATTCTGAACTTATTTTACTTTTTTTTACTTTATTCTTACTTTATTTTCTGAACCCCTGTTTTAGTTTTCAGATTCATTTTCAGAATAAATTAACTGCCTGTAATCGGTGGGGTCAGTCTTCTTTGACATCATAATATATAGGTAACACCTTAGATGGAAACATAATATACCTAATTGACAGCCTCTGTGACGTAGCGGTAGTGCATGCGACTGCTACGCAGGGGGTGCGGGTTCGATTCCCGCTCAGTGCAAATATTTATATGCATGAATATGTCTATTTACACTGTTCTGGGTGTTTCTATGTATAATAAGTATGTATTTACAAAAAAAAGTATATAAGTATGTTTATCAGCATTCTAGAACCCATAACACAAGCTAGTTAAACTAAGCTTACTTTGGGTCTAGGGAGCGATGTGTAGAATGTTGTAGAATATTTATTTATTTATTTATATGTAACATGTTCGGCAATAAAGTTTGATTTGAAACGTGATCTTATTTCTAAGATCTTAACTGGACAGATCAATGTTAACAAGGCAAAATCTTCAACGAAAATGATGAAATCGTGGCTGTTTCTGACATTATTGATATTTGCTGCCTGTCTTAAGTAGGGGAAAGGTGTACAAAACGATCCCTTGAGGTCAAATGATTCCCAACTGTTTAAAACAAATTACTAGTGCCATCTGTTTAAAATCGCCAAAAACGTATTCCCCGCATCCCGCTCAGTTGTTCGGCGAAGTTTCATGGCGGTGTGATCACTATTGGTAAGTAAATTGATAAAAAAAAGAAAATCAGTGTGCTCGATCTAAGTTAGGCCTTAATATAATAATAAATTGCTGCTAATTTATTGTGATTTGGAAAATAGCTGTTTTATTAACGGTTTCTATAGCATTTCAATAACATTTTGAACAGGTGTTGGTTCTCAATATGATAGCTGTTTCAGGTTATTTTTACGAAGTTTTCGAAATAATACGATTGGGGTCAAATGATTACTCATTGTGGGTATAAAATGATCCCAGGGATCATTTTACCTTACAACATTTTGTCAGTTTACAAAAATAGAAGGATACAATATATGAATTAATATACTGGGATACCTACTTACTTTAATTTATACTTAGTACCAAGTATAAGTATAATATTATCTATAATGCCACATTCAGCATCATAAATTTCATAATGTTGCCAGTACAGTTAAATCCACTGTATTGTAATTATGGTATTTTTTTTGGTATTAGTTGCCCTGTTGTTTCTATAAATCTTCTTCTATATACTTATAATAAAACTGTAGAGAGGTCAATTCTATTGGGGGGAGGAAAATAGCTATTGGGGGATAATTGGTGATCCATAAAAATGCAATATTTTTGTCTTTCTGTCTGTCTGTCTGTCTGTATGCGCACGAATGATCAAAAACTACTGGAGGGATTTTAATCAAACTTGGTAAGATTATAGTTCATAGTTCTGGGCAACTTATAGGTTACTGTTTATACCAACTGATACCCGTGGCTTCGCCCACGCTTCGTTTTTGGTCATATCTCCGGTTCTACTTAACCAGTTACAACCAAATACGGTAAATTTTGAGTCTAAGCAAGACGTCCATCGCTGATCTCGATGGACGTAAAAACTACTGAACGAATTTTGATGCGGTTTTTTCATTAGATAGGTCTTGGTTAGACGAGTGGAGACCAGTAGAGTAAATAGTGCAGTGGAGAGTGGACTCAAGAGTGGAGTAGAGAGTGGAGTGGAGAGCGAAGTGGAGAGTGGAGTGGAGTGGAGTGGAGTGTGAAGTGTGGAGTAGTGAATGGATCCTTAATTCTTGTGTTGTGTATTCTCAATCAATAAATCTTTATTTCTTTCTCCTACGAGTATATGTCTTTATTCTTTTACAGATTATGCCACGTAATTAGGTAGGTACTGTAGAAAAAATACTCGACAATACTGGAGTGAGGATGTCTAATTAGAAGACTTTTTTCTTAGTTATATTAGAATATAGTTAGAAGAAGATTACTAGAAGATACCAAAGGCTTTTAGTTAAACTACCTATTTAATTCATATATTGTTACAGAGAATGTGGATCTCAGACTGTGATGATTATGATTATAGAATAATAACTCCATAAGAAGGCTGTAATAAATAATTATTGTTAAAAATTATAATATTTTTGTTCCTATTAATGCTACTTTTGGTAATAAATATGATTATAATACACAAATATTTTATTAAATCTGGTACTTGGTAAAATGATCCCCGGGATCATTTAAACCCTACTCTTGGGATCATTTTGTACACCCAGGTGTACAAAATGATCCTTTAGTAAACTTCTGGGAAATGTCTAATAAATTGGAAAACGTAAATAAATTACAAAATATTGCTGTGCTAGTGTATGTATTATTAAATGGTTTAACTAAAATTTCTTCAATCGTTACTATTAGGTTTATATTTTTGACACAATAGGCATTCTCCCTTAGGGGGATCATTTTGTACACCTTTCCCCTAATATTAAGAAAGCTCTAGCGCCATCCACAATTTGTTTGCATGGTAACAAGAATCGCAGGTTTATAAGTGCTCGGTTAATGGCAATAGGCTCGCCACCTTATTACATTGGGACCTAAACATAAACTGGCGAAATGTGGGCTAGCACCTCTGCCTACCCCTTCGGAGATATAGGCGTGAGTTTATGAGTTTATGTTATGTAGGTAACAAGAACTAAAAGTGACTCTGTCTAAATTTTCATCGTCATAAATATACATAGGTATTTATTTTAGGGTTCTGTACCTGATGAAAAACAAGTGTATAAAGAAATAAATTAAAAAAAAAATGTGGTGGATGTTGACTACATAGGTACAATCGGTAGAGTAGAAACGAGATATTTTGTTTTATACTACGTAGGTGGCAGACAAGCACTCGGCCCACCTGATGGGAAGTGGTCACCGTGGCCTATGGACGTGTGCAACACTAAAGGTGTCACACACGCGCTGCCTACCCTGAAGGGAAGGGAGGAGGGCTAGAATAGGGTGGGGAGGCTAGGAAGGGGTGGGGGGAGGATGGGTAAAGTGAGCTCTGGCTACCCAAGTTGCCGACGGGAACACAACTCGAGGTTATTATGACCGCGGTCTTCTATGGGGTGCAGGTACTACCCCAGTAATCAAAAAACACGAAAAGTAATATCCACGCAGGCGGAGCCATGGGCATAGGCTAGTTGTAGGTACCCTAT
Organism: Lithosia quadra; assembly: GCA_963576445.1. Taxonomy (NCBI): domain Eukaryota; kingdom Metazoa; phylum Arthropoda; class Insecta; order Lepidoptera; family Erebidae; genus Lithosia; species Lithosia quadra. Next base: position 6,446,008 of record OY754892.1, read on the forward strand.
ATAAACGATGAGTGGTAACCAGTGATGTCATGTAAAATCAAATATTGCTCAAACATTCTAAAGGTCAAAGGTGTCCAATTATAATCTTTGTTACCTAATACTAGCTGTTGCCCGCGTCGCCACCCCCTTGAAATTTTGATGTCGTTTCCACAGTCCTTAGGAGCATAATATGTTATTCCAGGCTGAACAGGGCCACCATTACCTTAAGGGCCCAAGCCAACCTCACTTGCTGGCCACATAACCTTTTTTTATCGTGCGGAAATCCCCATGGATACCACCCCCTTTGGCCATCGGGGGTGGTTATATCGGGATCGATCGACTAAAACCGCACGCCACCTCGGGTCTTAATTACTGGCTATACCTGCTGAACAACTTTATCTTCTATTGCTATGGCGCAGGCTTTCCTCTCAGGGGTTGGAAGTTCAGACGGCAGTCACTTCTAGAAAAGTCGATATACTTATACATACCAATCAGGACAATAAGCCAACCCCTAGCTGCAAATGCGAATTCCTGAAAGGAGAATGATGATATTATTCTAGACTGTTCTATCCATGTCCCAAATTTCACTCAGATACGTTCAGCCGTTTGAACGTGATTAAGTAATAAACGTGCAAACTTCTTCTCAAAATTTCACATTTATATAATGCTAGCTATGCCCGCGATATCGTCTCCGTCCTATGAAGCTGGTCTGATGATGGAATCGGAAGGTATCCATAAGAACTTCTGAACTAAACAAGATAAAACAACCGAGTTTGGGCTCATTCGTTTGTTCTTGGTACATACTCTGATGCTGCGTGATTTCTGGAGTCTGCAGATGGATTACGGTAAGTGGTCATAGGAACTTCTGAATTAAATAAGAAGCGGAGGGTGGGCTGATTCTCTGCGCGCGGACGGTTGGGTGACAGGGCTGCCGCCTGTCACCGTACACCCCACTGTCAGCGAGGTGGAGCGATGTTCGCCCCACCCTCCCTATTCGGGGTTCGAGGGAGTCATCTTTAAACCGTAGATAGCCCAGGGTCAGCTGAGGTGCGAGGGATATGCCTATTAGGTAACCTTACACCCCGGTAATTAAGACCCGAGATGACGTGCGGTTTTAGTTGGTTCGTTCCCGACATAACTACCCCCGATGGCCAACGGGGATAGCATCCATGGGGATTTCCGCACGATAAAAAAAAAGTTTTGGATGACGTTATTAAGCATGCCTATATTGTAAAAGGCGTTCTCAAATGCAGTGTTTGTTTAGTTTTTTCTTTAATAAAAAGCTTGTTTTTAAAAAAGATTTTTAATCATTTTCCTCCTTTTACAATCTCAATTCCGTGTAACTTATCAAGAGGTCGAATACCTACTAGTAAAAACATTGATAATGTTATAAAAGTAAATGTTATAAAAGTCAATACTCAGGCCAATAATGGTGCATTTTTTTATAATTTAAGTCTTGAGAATAAGTTGTAGACATTCAGTTTGTTCCGTTGTTCTAAAGTGGTAGCATCTACTCGCAAAGTGGGAAAAGGTATTAACTAGTTTCAATTATTGTATCTATAAATTAATTAATAAAAACAAAGCAGCAATAAAAAAGTCTATGTGTATTCTATGAAACATTTTTATCGTCTTTTTCTGTAGGTAGGGGAGACTGAGGACACTTGATCCCCTCTTTTGTTTTTTACCCATATATAGGTACGTGTTTTGACACTGAACTCCTCCTAAACGGCTGGACCGATTCGAATGTATTTTTTGTATGCGTTTGGGTGGCGCCCTGGATGGTTAAGATTCACAAATCAGCCCGGCAGATGGCACTGCAGTCGGTATCTATAATGCAGGACAACGTCTGTCGGGTCCGCTAGTATTATGTAATACTTTCATTTATTTCCTGAAGCCCTGTTTTTTTCAGCTTCTGTAAGCATCCCAGTTGCTGAAAACGTGATCTTATTTCTAAGATCTTAACTGGACGGATCAATGTTAACAAGTGAAAATCTTCAACGAAAATGATGAAATCGTGGCTGTTTCTGACATTATTGATATTTGCGAACTTTAACAAATCATGTAAGTCACTATTCTAATAAGTGAAATTTTGGAAAATCAGTAGACAAATTTTTCTTGTGTATTTAAGTCGTTAAAATTCAACAGTGTGGACAGAATTTAAACTTTCAGTCTTTTCAAGAAATTGAACTACTTAATGATTACAATCTTATATTGCAAAAAAATAATGTTTTAGAATTTTATTGCAGACTTCTACCAAATCCCTATACGACCATTACATAATCTAATCCAGGCAAATTTCATACCTGAGACACCTAATAAGTTTTGAATACTATTTTGCACTGATTTAAAGACAATGATTTATTGTTGAGTATAGTGCATGGCATATGACTTGGCAAAATCTTGCCAAGTTAGATGCCGTGAACTATACTTGATTAAAAATAATACTAGTTACCTATATTCTTAAAATATTAATTCATGAGGCGATATAAGCAATGGCACAATTACGTAATAGCCACCTCTCCAGCTATTCTCTCATTATAATATAAAGTAATAACTATAATTTCAATCTTTTACAGGTGCAGAGTCCTTAGAGTTCACATTTTCCTCAGAGTCCATGGAGGATACAGTGTCCACAGATTCCATAGTGTCTAAAGAAACCACAGAATCTAGACAGTCCACAGATTTTACAGTGTCCAAAGAGCCTACACGCGACAGTAATTATCCTCACTGGGAACCTTTTAACCCTGAGACATCGGTACTGCCTAGTGATGCTATAATTGGAGGACGTGAAAATGAGGTTCTTTACATCATCAGATCTGAACATGAAAATTCTGTATCTCCTGGGAAGTATATACCTTCTCAACAAAAAGCTTATATATCCTGGGGTTATAGAGCATATCTAAAATATGATATCGAGGTGAGTTAATTTATTTAGAATATAGACGTAAGCTTGCTTAGCTTTAATACTTTTTGATGTTTAGTCCGTCAATTTGATTATACTTTTGATAGTAAGATTAGGTGAAGTCGAAAAAGTGAAATGAAGGTAGGTAGCCCTTACGTTGACGACCTTCACATATGTTTTAGTAAGTGTATCGTAATAACATGTTTGGAGCGTAAGATCTGTTAGCTAGTTTCCTCTCAAAGGTCAGGAGAAAATGGCAATAAGAGTTCCATTCAAAACTGGGTTGAGTCATGAACTTAGAATTCCTGTAAACACTACTGAACTCAGACTGGACGGGGCTGGGACTAGGCACAAAGCGAGTTCTAGAGTGAAGACCTCGAATCAGTACCTACCTAACCAAAACGTGGAACTGGATACACCAGAGTTGGCTACCTTTTTCTGGTCAATCTGAAAAACATAGGTGAAAAAGGGATATGTTCGATGCCCCATGGATTTCCTTGCAAGTATCTAAATATTCTGCATAGAGGACCGAATGTTTTGATGGCGTTGACCTATTTGTTATAAATGTTAACTTGGTGTCTCGATGCAATCTTGAGATAAAGATCTCGAGGGGCAGACAGATATAGACAGCGGATAGTGAAATGTTCCTAAAAGGGTTCCGGAGCCCTAATAAGCGTAGCTGAATGGACCCTGAGGTCCAGTATGCCAACTTTGGATGCAACCAAGATGATCACCAGGATGATAATGACTTTCATCGCCATCATAAAATAACATAAACTCACGCCTATATCCCCGAAGGGGCAGGCAGAGGTGCTAGCACGACACATTTCGCCAGTTTATGTTCAGGTCCCAATGTAATAGATGGCGAACCTATTGCCATTAACCGGGCACTTATAAACACGCGATATACAGGGTCTCCCGTAATGAATGGATAAACCGTAAACTGGAGTTGCTCCGGATGTGAGGCTATAAGAAAATCATATCATTTTGCTAGGGTTGTCAACCATATGGTAATGGCATAGACTTTTATACTTTTTTAGTAATTTCTCTACTTTTTTTATTAATTCCGTAGCCATTTCTTCAAATTTAAGTATTTTCGTGAATTTTTTTTTGTATTATACTCTTAAAGACGTGTATCATTCACTTTTGATATGATTTTAGGTGTCCTTAACGTTAAACGTTAATAAAATAGTCATTTTAAGAGAATTTTTTAATTTCTTTTTCTTAACATCAACTTTTGATCATCTACTGTGAAAAAAAAAAGTACGGCGCTATAGCTGCCCATGATCTTAATAAATTGTCCAGTATGTGTAGTTTCTAAAAAGGTATAACAATGTGTACTTTTAAAGCAACATTATGTTACTAGGAGCAAGAACGTTTATCAAGGTCAAAATTTAGATTTTTCAAGTAATGTTAAAAATAGTTGTAAAACTCGCCTTAATGATTTTATTCTATCTAGATACTTTACAAAAAAACTAACAGGCCACTAACTAGGATATTCAGAATGAAACCAAGTTGTTAAAAAAAAAGAATTTAATGAAAAACTTAAACTAAATGTTCAAAATGTCTTCTGCCGGCAGCAATGCATGCTCGGCAACGCCTAATAAAAGATCTTTTAATCCGACGCGCAAAACCAGCTTCTTCAATTTTACGAGCTGCTACTTGAATGCGCGTACGCAATTTTGTCAAAATAGGTAGAATCTTCTCTCATCTGCCGCAACAAAACGTTACTCTAGCAGCCCAGTCCCTCGGCATTAATGTTTGAACCCTTTGGTAATGATAGGGAAACAATTCGTGCCTCTTTAAAATTCTGTACAGTGATGTTCGCCGTGAAATAGCACTTATGGACGTACCAGGGTCCTCTTCGACTATTTCTAGTACTTCGTCTGCATTGTGTCGTTGAGGTCGTCCTGCGCTTGTCCCGCCTATGCCACTTCCCGGAAATCGTCCTTCCATAAATGCATTATGTACCTACTCTGATAAAAACACGGTAATCAGGGTTTCGCGCATTTGGATATCTTTCGCGATAAACACTAGCAGCTCCATTGGCGTTGCCATTACATTCGCCGTAAATGAAATGCATGTTTGCGTATTCGGTGGGCGTGTATTGTTGAGGCATAATACACAAATTTCACAAAAACTTTTTCAAACAACAAGTCCAATCGATAGCAGAAAACGAAGTCCGTAAATGTTTGCAAAGTTGTCAGTATCACCACGTTAACAAGTCCAAATCACAAGGCAAATCAAAGTCCGATATTAGAAAGCAGTAACAAATTGACGAAATTAATGAAAACAAAAAAAACTGGAGGAACTAAATTCTTTTTTTTTAACAACTTGGTTTCATTCTGAATATCCTAGTTAGTGGCCTGTTAGTTTTTTTGTAAAGTATCTTGATAGAATAAAATCATTAAGGCGAGTTTTACAACTATTTTTAACATTACTTGAAAAATCTAAATTTTGACCTTGATAAACGTTCTTGCTCCTAGTAACATAATGTTGCTTTAAAAGTACACATTGTTATACCTTTTTAGAAACTACACATACTGGACAATTTATTAAGATCATTGGCAGCTATAGCGCCGTACTTTTTTTTTTCACAGTAGATGATCAAAAGTTGATGTTAAGAAAAAGAAATTAAAAAATTCTCTTAAAATGACTATTTTATTAACGTTTAACGTTAAGGACACCTAAAATCATATCAAAAGTGAATGATACACGTCTTTAAGAGTATAATACAAAAAAAAATTCACGAAAATACTTAAATTTGAAGAAATGGCTACGGAATTAATAAAAAAAGTAGAGAAATTACTAAAAAAGTATAAAAGTCTATGCCATTACCATATGGTTGACAACCCTAGCAAAATGATATGATTTTTTTATAGCCTCACATCCGGAGCAACTCCAGTTTACGGTTTATCCATTCATTACGGGAGACCCTGTATACACACATAACTTCGAAAAGCATCGAAAAGTCATTGGTGTGTGCCATGGTGAACCTGGGATCGAACCCGAGACCTCGTCTCAGCAGTCCATTACCCAGACCACTAGGCTACCGCGGTCATCGCCATCAAGTATGTTAATAATACTTTTCTTACAGATTTTACGTGGAAATAAATACAAATGGGTTCAGACTTCAAAGGATATGCCATCTTGGTTTATGCCCAAAGAAGCTGTTTTTGGTGGAAAATCTGAGCGTCATGGTGATGGTTTATATGTTTGCAGAGGAAAACATTTAGGTTACACAATACCTGGAAAACTAGATCCACATGAACCGATCTGTTTCATAGCCTATAATGATGAAGAACTTCAAATAAAACTGGGGAATTTTGAAATCCTTGTTGTTTCCGAGGAAGGTAAGTCGTAAAACATTGGTACTAATATCTTCAAACACCTTAGTCATAATTCCTACTGAGGAATTATATATTATGACTTCCTAGCAGCCCGGGGCCCCTTTTCACCCGGAAATAAATTCGTAATAAAATACTTATGTACCGAGTTCAATTTCATAGTGAACTAAGTGTTGCCAGTGACGTCGTCGGCGTTAAGTTTGAGTTGGGTCCAACATATTTTAATCATTTCATTGCTATATTTTTAATTACTTTGATAGTTGTGAGGTTTAGATGTAACATCAAAATAAATTCTACCCGCAAAATTTTTTGAGGTTATTATTATGATTTGTTTGAATTGCAAGATTGCAAGAGCTGGCACTGCGCAAACTTAACGGTATGTGTAGTTATTTATCTTGAAAACATTAATTTACACAGAGACGATATAAACAATGTCACAGTTGCGGCATCACTGTGTCTATTCTCTAATAAAAAATAATGGTTATAATTTCAATATTTACAGGTGCAGAGACCACAGACTCCACAGAGACCACAGTGTCCACAGGTCCCACAGGCAAAAGTTATCCACACTGGGAACATTTTAACCCTGCGACATCGATACTACCTAATGATGCTATAATTGGAGGATTTGAAGATGAGCCTCTTTACATCATCAGATCTGAACATGAAAATTCTGTAGCTCCTGGGAAGTATATACCTTCTCAACACAAAGCTTATATATCCTGGGGTTATAGATCGTATCTAAAATATGATGTTGAGGCGAGTTGATTTATTTTTAATACTGATTATTGGATGCCCCAAGATTCTGTTGCAATCGTGTAAATATTTTCCGTAAAGGACCGTTATGTTTTGATGGCGTTGATGTAAAAGTTTGATTTTTTCACAGCCTTAAATATTGATTTCATTGTTTGGCATAAATTTAATTAAAGTAAAAATTTATAACAAACAACGCTTTTTAGATAAAAAGATCATGTTAGACAAATAGACAGATAGACAGGGGGAGCGGACAACGAAATAATCTCATATGGGATCCGAAGCCTTAAAAACCCGAGCTGAATGAGCTCTGGGGCTCAGGATGCCAATTTTTGATCTAACTGAGATGACCGCCGCGATGATAAAGGCTTTTATCACTATCTAGTGTCTTAATGATACTTTTCTTACAGATTTTACGTGGAAATAAGTACAAATGGGTTCAGACTTCAAAGGATATGCCCTTTTGGTTTATACCCAAAGAAGCTGTTTTTGGTGGAAAATCTGAGCGTCATGGTGATGGTTTATATGTTTGCAGAGGAAAACATTTAGGTTACACAATACCTGGAAAACTAGATCCACATGAACCGATCTGTTTCATAGCCTATAATGATAAAGAACTTCAAATAACACTGGGGAATTTTGAAATCCTTGTTGTTTCCGAGGAAGGTAAGTCGTAAAACATTGGTACTAATATCTTCAAACACCTTATTCATAATTCCTACTAAGGAATTATATGACTTACTAGCAGCCCGGGTCCCCTTTTTCACCCGGAAATAAATTCGTAATAAAATACTTATCTATCGAGTTCAATTTCATAATGAACTAAGTGTTGCGAGTGCATCGTCGGCGTTAGTTTGAGTTGGGTCCAACATGTTTTGAATAATTTAATTGTTATATTTTCAATAACTTTGATAAATAATTGTGAGCTTTAGATGTAACATCAAAATAAATTCGGCCCGCAAAATTTTTTGAGGTTATTAATTATGATTTGTTTGAATTGCCGCCACCCGAAAACCAGCACTGCGCATACTTAACGGTATGTGTAGTTATTATGCTGAGGTGGCGACCATATTTAGATACGCAGTGTCTTACAATATTAATGTCGTAGAATTTACGTTTAATTGTAAGTTGTTGTGTTCTTTTTTCAATCAACTATCTTTTATACGTAATAACACTGTAAGGAGTTTTAAGAATTTTCAAAGAATATCTATTGTTAACTTGTTCAAATTAAAATTTACGCTTATTACCTATATCTTAAAGACATTAATTTACACAGAGATGATATAAACAATGGCACAGTTGCGGCATCACTGTGTCTATTCTCTAATAAAAAATAATGGTTATAATTTCAATGTTTACAGGTGCAGAGACCACAGACTCCACAGAGACCACAGTGTCCACAGGTCCCACAGGTCCCACAGGCAAAAGTTATCCACACTGGGAACATTTTAACCCTGAGACATCGATACTACCTAGTGATGCTATAATTGGAGGATTTGAAGATGAGCCTCTTTACATCATCAGATCTGAACATGAAAATTCTGTATCTCCTGGGAAGTATATACCTTCTCAACACAAAGCTTATATATCCTGGGGTTATAGATCGTATCTAAAATATGACGTTGAGGCGAGTTTATTTATTTTTAATACTGATTATTGGATGCCCCAAGATTCCATTGCAAGTGTCTAAATATTTTGCATACAGGACCGTATGTTTTGATGGCGTTGATATAAAAGTTTGATTTTTTCAGTCTTAAGGTATTGATTTCATTATTTGGTATAAATTTAATTAAAGTAAAAATTTATAACAAACAACGCTTTTTAGATAAAAAGATCATGATAGACAAACAGACGGATAGACAGGGGGAGCGGACAACGAAATAATCCCATATGGGATCCGGAGCCTTAAAAACCCGAGCTGAATGAGCTCTGGGGCCCAGGATGCCAATTTTTGATGTAACTGAAATGACCGCCGCGATGATAAAGGCTTTCATCACTATTTTGTGTCTTAATAATACTTTTCTTACAGATTTTACGTGGAAATAAGTACAAATGGGTTCAGACTTCAAAGGATATGCCCTCTTGGTTTATACCCAAAGAAGCTGTTTTTGGTGGAAAATCTGAGCGTCATGTTGATGGTTTATATGTTTGCAGAGGAAAACATTTAGGTTACACAATACCTGGAAAACTAGATCCACATGAACCGATCTGTTTCATAGCCTATAATGATAAAGAACTTCAAATAACACTGGGGAATTTTGAAATCCTTGTTGTTTCCGAGGAAGGTAAGTCGTAATATTTTAAAACTTTTATAAAATAAATATAAGTATATAGATTGTATATAGATGTTATATTCGCATCATTTTCTGACATTTGAATGTTTGTGTTTTAATTAGAATTTGCACTTACGTGGAGACGATGTAAGCAATGGCAAACCAAAAGCTACATACATACATACTAAACTAAAGCTACATACATAGTCTACACATTATAATATAAATTAATAGCTATGATTTCACTGCTTTGTAGGTGCAGAGACCACAGAGTCTACAGTGCCTACAGATCCCACAGAGTCCACAGGCTCCATACGAGATAGTTATCCATACTGGGAGCCTTTTAACCCTGAGACATCAGTACTACCTAGTGACGCTATAATTGGAGGATTTGAAAATGAGACTCTTTACATCATCAGATCTCAACATAAAAATTTTACAACCCCTGGGAAATACATACCTTCTCAACACAAAGCTTTTATATCTTGGGGTTATAGAACATATCTAAAACATGACCTGGAGGTGAGTTAAAATGTTTTGAATATTTACTTAAGCAGTAGTAGGCGTATCGTAATAATATCTTTAGGGCACAAGCAACCTGATAAGCTAGTTTCCTCTCTGGAATCGGCCTAGTGAAAGCCAAGATGAGGTACATCGGGACGAAAAACCAGCCTAGTGCCAGTCGAACTCGTGCACTAAGGGTTGAACTTAACTTTGCTGTAGATACTAATGAAGGGGCTTGTCTACAACAGGGGCTGGCCACATCTATAGATGGACCAAAAGCCCCAATCCAGTTTTATAGTGGAGACCTCGAATCAGTACCTTAACAAAAGGTAGGAGGGGATGACGGAACCCAAAAGCAGATGAAGTAGCGATGAACTGTAAGACGTAGCTAGGATATTATTGGATGCTCTATAAATTTTGATATCCTAAGTGTGTAAATGTTCTGCATAAATGATCATTATACATACGTTTTGCCGGCGCGCGATGACGTAAAACTCAGATAGTTGCACAGACTGAATTAAGTATTTGAACCTCGACATGTTCCCGAGAAACAGGGCTTATAAGCGAGGACCGAAATTATCCTACAACGTTTCCGTAATTTTGCTTTGTTTATTTTTTTTTTCGTGCGGCAATCCTATGGTGGTTATTTCAAACTCGGGCCGATTAAACCGCACGCCGTCTCGGTTCTTCAGGCACCGGGGTTTAAAAAGCTGGAAAAGGGGTGATGAGGTTAAGCCTCCGAGCAGCATTATACAGGGCTACTCCTGCCTCGGCCGTAATTAGCCACGGGCGGCAGCGTCTCCCCTGTGCACTGCATGGAGATTCCGGCCCACGCATCCTAGTTGAAAGGACCCTGGGTGCTAACTTTGGATGCACGCGAGCTAATCGCTGGAGTGATAATAACTTTCATCACCATCTAATAAATGAATAATAAATCTCTTACAGATTCTACGTGGAAATAAGTACAAATGGGTCGAGTCTTCAGAGGACATGACTTTTTTGAGTGTACTATCCTTACAGCCTATTGTTGGTGGAAAATCTGAACGTCATGGTGATGATTTGTATATCTGCAGAGGAAAACACTTAGGTTACACAATACCAGGAAAACTCGATCCACATATCTCAATCTGTTTCATACCGTATAATGATGAAGAACTTCAAATAACAACGGGGAATTATGAAATTCTAATTGTTTCTGATGAAGGTAAGTCATAATTCTCACTGGGATGTTATAGAATTAAAAAAAGAAAGAGAATGTAGGTAGTAAAGGAGAGACTGAAAATAACTATTTTTTTTTGCAAATTAGATTTTTGTGTCTTTACCCGCAAATAAGATAAAGGAACATTATAGTGAAGAAAGGAATGAAGTGAAATCAATAATCAAATAATTTAAATTTAAAAATCGTTTTCTTTAAGTATGATATCGTAATGTTGTAGTCATAAATATTTTTTTTAATTAAATTACCTCTTTACGTGTGACAAAAGTAATATCTGATCAAATATATAGTATCCATATCCTATTTATAATTATTTAAAAGTATGTTACGTTGCGTTGACATGCGGCGAGCCGGAATTGCTGTGACTGAGCTTAGTAGCTCAAATCCTCAAGGATATTAGCAACTGTAATCACTTTATTACTTTCACTGCTTTATAGTTGCAGAGCCCACAGAGTCTTCAAAGCCCACATTGTCCATAAATGCCACACGCGACGGTTATCCACACTGGGAGCCTTTTGACCCTAAGACATCAGTACTGCCTAGTGACGCTGTAATTGGAGGATATGAAAATGAGACTCTTTACATCATCAGATCTGAACATAACAATTCTATAACTCCTGGGAAGTACATACCTTCTCTACACGAAGCTTTTATATCGTGGGGATATAGAGCATATGAAAAATATGACCTTGAGGCGAGTTGAATAATTTTTTAAACATTGATTTAGGTCGAGTTGGTTGTGGAGGTCAGATGGCAGTCGCTCCACGGAAAATATCGAAGTTCAGCCGCATTACAGTTAGACTGGAAAGCCGACTCCAACTGAGTTGGGAAAAAGGTTCAGAGAATGATGATTGATTTAAGCAGAGTTCGATCGCTTCTGTGCGTCCTGAGGTAAAAACGGACAACCAGAGATAGAGGACACCAAAATGATCCTATAACAGTTCCGGAACCCCAAAAAGTGTAGCTAAATAAACACTGGGTTCTAGGTTGTAACTTTGGATGTAACTGAGATGATCACTGTAATGATAACGACTTTCATCACTACCTAGTATGTTAAGAATACTTTTCTTGCAGATTCTACGTGGAAATAAGTATAAATGGGTCGAGTCTTCAGAGGACATGACTTTTTTGAGTGTACTATCCTTACAGCCTATTGTTGGTGGAAAATCTGAACGTCATGGTGATGATTTGTATATCTGCAGAGGAAAACACTTAGGTTACACAATACCAGGAAAACTCGATCCACATATCTCAATCTGTTTCATACCGTATAATGATGAAGAACTTCAAATAACAACGGGGAATTATGAAATTCTAATTGTTTCTGATGAAGGTAAGTCATAATTCTCACTGGGATGTTATAGAATTAAAAAAAGAAAGAGAATGTAGGTAGTAAAGGAGAGACTGAAAATAACTATTTTTTTTTGCAAATTAGATTTTTGTGTCTTTACCCGCAAATAAGATAAAGGAACATTATAGTGAAGAAAGGAATGGAGTGAAATCAATAATCAAATAATTTAAATTTAAAAATCGTTTTCTTTAAGTATGATATCGTAATGTTGTAGTCATAAATATTTTTTTTAATTAAATTACCTCTTTACGTGTGACAAAAGTAATATCTGATCAAATATATAGTATCCATATCCTATTTATAATTATTTAAAAGTATGTTACGTTGCGTTGACATGCGGCGAGCCGGAATTGCTGTGACTGAGCTTAGTAGCTCAAATCCTCAAGGATATTAGCAACTGTAATCACTTTATTACTTTCACTGCTTTATAGTTGCAGAGCCCACAGAGTCTTCAAAGCCCACATTGTCCATAAATGCCACACGCGACGGTTATCCACACTGGGAGCCTTTTGACCCTAAGACATCAGTACTGCCTAGTGACGCTGTAATTGGAGGATATGAAAATGAGACTCTTTACATCATCAGATCTGAACATAACAATTCTATAACTCCTGGGAAGTACATACCTTCTCTACACGAAGCTTTTATATCGTGGGGATATAGAGCATATGAAAAATATGACCTTGAGGCGAGTTGAATAATTTTTTAAACATTGATTTAGGTCGAGTTGGTTGTGGAGGTCAGATGGCAGTCGCTTCACGGAAAATATCGAAGTTCAGCCGCATTACAGTTAGACTGGAAAGCCGACTCCAACTGAGTTGGGAAAAAGGTTCAGAGAATGATGATTGATTTAAGCAGAGTTCGATCGCTTCTGTGCGTCCTGAGGTAAAAACGGACAACCAGAGATAGAGGACACCAAAATGATCCTATAACAGTTCCGGAACCCCAAAAAGTGTAGCTAAATAAACACTGGGTTCTAAGTTGTAACTTTGGATGTAACTGAGATGATCACTGTAATGATAACGACTTTCATCACTACCTAGTATGTTAAGAATACTTTTCTTGCAGATTCTACGTGGAAATAAGTACAAATGGGTCGAGTCTTCAGAGGACATGACTTTTTTGAGTGTACTATCCTTACATCCTATTGTTGGTGGAAAATCTGAACGTCATGGTGATGATTTGTATATCTGCAGAGGAAAACACTTAGGTTACACAATACCAGGAAAACTCGATCCACATATCTCAATCTGTTTCATACCGTATAATGATGAAGAACTTCAAATAACAACGGGGAATTATGAAATTCTAATTGTTTCTGATGAAGGTAAGTCATAATTTTCACTGGGATGTTATAGAATTAAAAAAAGAAAGAGAATGTAGGTAGTACAAGAGAAACTAAAAATAAGGCGATTTTTTTTGGAAATTCTATAAGATTTTTGTGTCTTTACCCGCAAATAAAATAAGATAAAATTAATAGTGAAGAAAGGAATGGAGTGAAATCAATAATCAAATAATTTTCAATTATCAATTTTGTTTTCTTTAAGTATGATATTGTAATGTTGTGGTAATAAATGTTGTTTTTTTTAATTAATTTACCTCTTTACGTGTGACAAAAGTAATAAACCTAGATCTAGTATCTATATTTTATCTTCTATTAATTATACTTCTTTAAAACCATGTTACGTTGCGTTGGCATGCGGCGCAGCGTGCCAGAATTGCTGGAACTGAGCTTAGTAGCTCAAATCCTCAAAGAAATTAGCAGCTGTACTTAATCATTTTAATAGCTATAATTTTACTGCTTTATAGTTGCAGAGCCCACAGAGTCCTCAAAACCCAAAGTGTCCATAAATGCCACACGTGACAGTTATCCACACTGGGAGCCTTTTGACCCTGAGACATCAGTACTACCCAGTGACGCTGTAATTGGGGGATATGAAAATGAGACTCTTTACATCATCAGATCTGAACATAAAAAGTTTATAACTCCTGGAAAATATATACCTTCTGAACACAAAGCTTTCATATCTTATGGTTATAGAGCATATCGTAAATATGACCTCGAGGTGAGTTGAATTATTTATAATTTAGATTTAGGCTCAAGCCAACCTAACCTGTTAGTTAGTTTCTTCACAGGGATTAAAAGAGAAACCCTTTTCTCAGGAACGTTTAGGTATGCAGTAGCAAAAGCAGTAGGACACACATGTGTACGGACAGGGGCGGAGAACAACGAACTGATTATAATAACGCTTTCGGCAACCAGAAAAGCTTGAGAACTGCATGGACCCTGAGTTTTAGGTTGCCAAAACGAGATGATCGTGGGCATGATAATGATTTTCATCATCATCTAGTAACTTAATAATATTTTTTTGCAGATTTTGCGTGGTAATAAGTACAAATGGGTTCAGACTTTGGGCATACCCAAAGGAGCTGTTTACAGTGGAAAATCTGAACGTCATGATGATGGTTTGTATGTGTGCAGAGGAAATTATTTAGGTTACACAATACCTGGAAAACTCGATCCACATTCACCATTCTGTTATATATCCTATAACGATAAAGAAATTCAAATAACAATGGGGAATTATGAAATTCTTGTTATTTCTGAGGAAGGTAAGTCGTAAAACGTTGATACCAGTATCTTGGAACATGTTGAACTTTTGGTCACAATTACATTACTTATTAGCGGCCCAGGTCCTGATTTCATCCGGAAATAATTTCTATAAAAATCCTATAACCCAAGTGTACCGCCACTTACTGCATACAATGTGAATGTAAACGATGAAGCTTTTATAGAATTTATGTCTAGACCTAGAATAAAGGTAGTTTATGTTCCTCCGTATAATATTAACTATCTACAAGTTAAAGTCACGTCGAAATCAGCTGTTCAAAAGATTACTTCATCCAAACAAACAGAAAGATACATAAATAGATAGACAGACAACATTTTTTAAAATACACTAATGATGCATTCATTTAAAACCAGTTATCACAAAGAGACACCCACTTATTTATTTATTTATAAGAGAAGGAGGTATAATCATACAAATAGCTTAACTGCTTTACTTTGCAGAGCCCACAGAGTCCTCAAAGCCCACAGTGTTCACAAATTCCTCACGCGACAGTTATCCAAAATGGGAGCCTTTTGACCCTGAGACATCGGTACTGCCTAGTGACGCTATAATTGGAGGATATGAAAATGAGACTCTTTACATCATCAGATCCGAACATAAAAATTCTATAACCCCTGGGAAGTATATACCTTCTCGCCACGAAGCCTTTATATCTTGGGGTTATAGAGCATATGAAAAATATGACCTTGAGGTGAGTTGAATTATTTTTAATACTAATTTTGGCAGCAGTTAGTAGGTACCTATATTATACTAAAATCTTTGCAGCCCAATCTCACCTGTTAGCTAGTTTCCTCCCGAAGATCATGCGAGTGAAAGCCAATGTTTTCTTGCAGATTTTACGTGGTAGTAAGTACAAATGGATTCAGACTTCACAGGTCATGTCCGTTATGAGTATGCTGCCCTTACAGCCTGTTCTTGGTGGAAAATCTGAGTGTCATGGTGACGGTTTGTATGTCTGCAGAGGAAAATATTTAGGTTACACAATACCTGGAAAACTCGATCCACATACATCAATCTGTTTCATACCCTATAACGATGCAGAACTTCAAATAAAAGTGGGAAACTATGAAATTCTAGTTGTTTCTGAGGAAGGTAAGTCGTAAAATATCATGGTATTAATCTATTTTAATATCTTAGTTATAGTTCCTGCTATGAAATTATATAATTACTAGCGGCTCGGGTCCTGGCTTCACCCATAAAAAGTCCTGCAACCCGAGTGTACTGTCACTTACCGTGTACATTTTGTACATGTAAACCAGAAGAAGCTGCAATATTGAATTTCATACTTCTTACATCAAAATGAAGCGCTTCCCAAATTATGTACTTCAAACCACCCCTAATACCTCATTTGCCTCTTTAGAAGTGAAATTTTGCAAAACTGAGACCTGAACAAGTGCTGAATAGTTGAAGTTATCCTATACATACATTTCACTGATTGATAGTTCCAGAGCCAACAGAATCCTCAAAGCCCACCGTGGCCACAAATGCCACAACCGACAGTTATCCATACTGGGAGCCTTTTAGCCCTGAGACATCGGTCCTGCCTAGTGACGCTATAATTGGAGGATATGAAAATGAGACTCTGTATATCATCAGATCTGAACATAAAAATTCTGTAACTCCTGGAAAGTATATACCTTCTCTACACGAAGCTCTTATATCTTGGGGTTATAGAACATATCTGAAATATGACCTCGAGGTGAGTTGATATATTTTTAGCACCTACTAAAATTTAGACAGTAGTAGGTGTATCGTAGAAAGTGTACAAACATCTTTGGGCTCAAGTCAACTTGATCTTACCTAAATACCTAGTTTTCTCTCAGAGATCAAGTTAGTGAAAGCCAAGATGATGCACATCAGTAGGAAGGGCGAGATAGACCAAACCCGATTAATTGACAACCTGAAAATTTAGCTGGGATGTATTAGATGATTCCCCTGCAAATGTCTAAATAATATGCATAAATGACTAATGACCGTATGTATTGATGACATAAGTTTGATTTTATCGCAATTTTAAAGCATTGATATACTTAAGTATTTAATATACATTTCAACTTGATATCTTCACATGTTCCTAAGAAAAAAAATCTTAATAGACCAATAGAGTGACAGACAGAGACAGTGGATAACGAAAGTGATCCTGTAACGTTTCCGAAACCCCAAAAAGTTTAGCCGAATGGACCCTGAGTTTCTGGGTACCAACAGTGGGTGCAACCGGAACGGTTGCTCTGATGATAATGTCTTTCATCGCCATCTAGTCTGTTAACCATAATTTTCTTGCAGATTTTACGTGGAAATAAGTACAAATGGCTGCAGACTTCAAAGGGTATTGGGTCATTTTTTAATATTCCATATCTAAAGCCTGTTGTTGGTGGAAAATCTGAGCGTAATGGTGATGATTTATATGTCTGCAGAGGAAAACATTTAGGTTACAAAATACCTGGAAAACTCGATCCAGATACATCAATCTGTTTCATACCCTATAATGATGAAGAACTTCAAATAACAATGGGGAATTATGAAATTCTTAATGTTTTTGAGGAAGGTAAGTCGTAAAACTTTAATACTAATAATATCTTTAAGCACCTTAGTTATAATTTTTACTGAGGAATATTACATGACTTACTAAAGGCTCGAGTCCCGGGTTCACACGGAAGTAAATTCGTTAGAAAAATTCTATAACTCGCGTGCACCGCCGCTTACCGAATCCAAATTGTGAAACCAGACGAAGTCAAATCACAGGCTGGGCTTATTGGTATCAGGTACATTCATTGTAGGATCACAAACTTATCGGCTGCACCAGTAGGTAGGTACTATAAATTACGGTACAAAAATACTCTTTGTCTGATACGGTAAAAATGTAGGAGTTCACAAGAACTCTGATTTCTTATAATATAATAAAAATTAACCGCTTTGATGCACTGCTTTATAGGTCCAGTGCCCACCGTGTCTACAGAGTCCACAGTGCCTACAGAGTCCACAGTTCCTACAGAGTCCACAGTTCCTACAGCGTCCACAGTGCCTACGGAGTCCACAGTGCCTACAGAGTCCACAGTGCCTACAGAGTCCACAGTTACTACAGAGGCCACAGTTACTACAGAGTCCACAGTTACTACAGAGTCCACAGTTACTACAGAGTCCACAGTGCCTACGGAGTCCACAGTGCCTACGGAGTCTACAGTTACTACAGAGTCCACAGTGCCTACAGAGTCCACAGTGCCTACAGAGTTCACAGTGCCTACAGATTCCACAGTTACTATAGAGTCCTCAGTGCCTACAGAGTCCACAGTGCCTACAGAGTTCACGGAGTCCACAGATTCCACAGTGCCTACAGAGTCCACAGTGCCTACAGAGTCCACAGTGCCTACAGATTACACAGTTACTACAGAGTCCTCAGTGCCTACAGAGTCCACAGTGCCTACAGAATTCACAGAGTCCACAGATTCCACAGTGCCTACAGAGTCCACAGTGCCTACAGAGTCCACAGTGCTTACAGAGCCCAGAGTGCCTATAGAGCCCACAGAGTTCACAGATTCCAAACGCGACAGTTATCCATACTGGGAGCCTTTTAATCCTGAGACATCGGCACTGCCTAAAGACGCTATAGTTGGAGGATATGAAAATGAGACTCTTTACATCATCAGATCTGAACATGAAAATTATGTAACTCCTGGGAAGTATATACCTTCACAACACAAGGCTTTTATAGGGTGGGTTTATAGTGCATATCAAAAATATGACCTCGAGGTGAGTTGGATTATTTTTAGCATCTACAAATAGACAGTAATAGGCGTATCTTACAAAGTGTACAAATATCTTTGGGGCTCCAACTTGCCCCGTTAGCTAGTTTTCTCTCAAAGATCGGGCTAGTGAAAACCAAGATGAGGCACATTTGTAGAAAAAAACGGGTGAAGTACGAATCGTACCCCTGCATTGAGAGTGTAAATTGGTAAACTTAACATTGCCGTAGACACTGATGATGGAGCTAGTCTACAACCTGGATTTTTTAGATCTACTGATTGACCAAAAGCTCCAAGCGAGTTCTATAGCGACATCGCACCGGTACCTAAACAAAAGGAAGAGATAGTGATACAACAAGCCGGATGATTGACGACCGGAAAAGGTACTTAGCTGGGATGTAATTAGGTGCTCTATAAATATTGATTCACCTGCAAGTGTCTAAATATTTTGCATGATCACCGTATATATTGATGGCGATGACGAAAGTTTGATTTTATCATAACTTCAAGGCGTTGAGATAGGTATTTGGTGAACGTTTCTAAAAAAAGATCTAATAATAGACAGACAGAGTCAGCGGATATCGATTCCGAACCTCAAAAAGCGTAGCTGAACGCACTCTGTGTTTCAGGGTACCAACTGTGGATGCAACCAAGATGATTGCTGGGACGTTAATGACTTTCATCACCATCTAATTTTCTTGCAGATTTTACGTGGAACTAAGTACAAATGGCTTCAGACTTCAAAGGGTACTCGCGAATTTTTTGTAATTCCATATCTACAGCCTGTTGTTGGTGGAAAATCTGAGCGTAATGGTGATGATTTGTATGTCTGCAGAGGAAAACATTTAGGTTATACAATACCTGGAAAACTCGATCCACATACATTTATCTGTTTCGTACCCTACAATGATGAAACACTTCAAATTACAACGGGGAATTATGAAATTCTTATTGTTTTAGACGAAGGTAAGTAGTAAAATTTTAGTCCTAATTTTTTAACTAAGTAACCAATTGTATTAGAGCAAGAGCCCATGAACCCCAGACCTTCATTATTTTATAAAAGCTGACAGTTTGTCAGCGCATGCTCCCAATACAGATAAGAACGATGGCCCATTATGAAGTTCGGGTCATAGTGGCTTTGGCAGATACACGGCACTAAAGGGTAGCTGTACGAGCGAGCGCAGGGCAGTGGGTGTGATCGACATGGCGAGTCAGGTCTGTTGCGATCCTTCACAGCCCATGTATTGGAATTACACAATTGGAATTTTAATTCCATTTATATTGCCAATACATGTGCAGTGAGGGATCGCAATAAACCTAAAATTGGAATTAGAATTCCAATTTTATAATTCCATAATATGCGCAGTAAGGGGTCGCAATAGACCTGACTTGCCGTCTCACTCGCACCCACTGCCTTGCGCTTGCTACACTTTAGTACCGTTTATCTGCCAAAGCCACTATGACCCGAACTTCATAATGGGCCATCGTTCTTACCTTTATTGGGAGCATGCGCTGACAAACTTTCAGCTTTTATAAAATAACGAAAGTCTGGGGTTCACGGGCTCTAAGTCCATATGTGATGGTCAAAACTATATTATGTGTGAGGCTGTGGCAACATTACAAGCAGAAGTTCTTTGTACCTCTACGTAATGTTTCAAAATATTTGTTATCCTTTTTTATTATACAGGACGCATCGATATGACTTCATGCTGCTACTGCTGTTACACCCCGCTCACGTTCTTATTGTTTTCCCTTAAGTTTAAAAATTGGTTCATTAATTAAATAATTCCGATTTTAGGTCTACCAAACATCATATCAGATTCTAAAATCATTTACAATGGCGTTGTAGATAAAGATATGCTAATAAGGATACCATGTGTAGCAACCGGTAAACCTAATCCGATTATTACGTGGCGATTGAATGGTGTGGCTATTGTACAGGGTAAGATAATAATAATTTAATTATTTTACATTTATATTCAATTGTAGCAATAAGAAAAATTACCAAATAGCAGATGAAATATTTCATTAGCAGTATTGCCACTTTGATTGGCAATGCATAACAGAACTTATTCTGTGATACTTACTATAAATAAAAATCGTGCCATTTTTGATAAGCATTTTGTAGGTATACCTTTTATCATCATGACCACACTGCTTATAAGGTTATCCTTTTTGTTGGTTATGTATCATTAGATGATTAGAACTAAAGTTTTATTAACTATTTTCAACATAACTATGTTTAGATAATTATAATAATGTAATCATTAGAATATTATCTACTGTTAATTAATAATTAGGGTTAGGTTAGGTTAGAATAGTGACCATTAACCCAAGATCGGCTCTATTGTAGGTCTCATACCTAAAATGAAATACGTAAATGTTTTATCCTGACCATCACACGTGATTCACTATCAAGGCTCTTTACTCCACTGAGCATTCTACTCCATTCTATTCTTGACTGTGTTGAGAAGGTGGTTTATCAACTCAGTGATCTAATTACATGTCAATATTTTTGTGTGTTTCTTAACTTACTCTAAATAAGTACGAATATTGATTACTGATAAATCTACAGTAGGTGAATCCTCCATTATTACAATCAACCGTAGTTGAATAAACCGTACGTGAGTTGACCTTTAGATATTTCGTAGGTAGTAAGAAGTTATGTCTTGTTTGGTACCTATTTGTTATGTTTTTACTTAATTTCAATCATTCTTCTGTTTATCATTACCTACATTTTATATTGCAGATTCCAAATATTCAATAGAAAATGGAACTTTAGTAATAAAAGAACCAACTGTAAGCGACAGCCAGATGTACATATGCGAGGCAAAGAATGATATCGGAACTACCAGTGCTATGTTCAAAGTAGATATTGTCCACAACAACATGTAAGTATTTGCAAGAATAAACTTAGAAGTACAAAAAGTATTCCAATTTAATAGTACCTATTGTTATATTATTAACAACTGCGGTAGCCAAGTGGTCTGGGTAATGGATTGCTGAGACAAGGTCTCGGGTTCGATCCCAGGTTCACCAGGGCACACACCAATGACTTTTCGATGCTTTTCGAAGTTATGTGTGTATTTATCGCAGGTTTATAAGTGCCCGGTTAAAGGCAATAGGCTCGCCACCTATTATATTGGGACCTAAACATAAACTGGCGAAATGTGGGTGCTAGCACCTCTGCCTACCCCTTCGGGGATATAGGCGTGAGTTTATGTTATGTTATGTTATGTTATTGTTATATTATATCTCTTGACTGTTATGTTAAAGATTTCCTCATTTAGCGTAAGGTTATCATCTATACTTATAATAAATCTGTAGAAGTGAAAATTCTGTACATTGAAAATAAAAAAATAAAAAATAACAGGGGGTGTTACTAAACTGACACCGAACCCAAATATGCGATTAAAAAAATTTTTGTCTGTCTGTCTGTCTGTCTGTCTGTCTGTCTGTCTGTCTGTCTGTCTGTTTGTTCAGGCATCACGCAAAAACTACCGGTTTGATTACGATGAAACTTGGTATAATTATTCTTCAGTATCCTGGGCAGCACACTGGATACTTTTTATCCCGGAAAAGTACATACTATAAAAGACAAATTTAATTTTGCGGTTAAATTCCTAGACCCGATTACTGTACCAACCGCAAATAATAAGTTTGTCGTAGGTTACGTCATCCCACGTCACCCACAGTTCAAAATTCAAAATTCAAAATTCATTACATGTCACAGGTAGATAGAAGATGTTGTCAATTACATAAAAGTATCACCGTAGCATGTCTGATAAGACGTACAATATACACCCGTATAATCATATGAACCACATCACACTAGGTACAAATTAAATTGTGAAATATATAATATTTGTACTATTCTTTCCACCTTCCATTTTCTTTACTAATTAACACTGTGTGTGCATAAATATTAAATAAATAAATAAGTGAATAATTTAGATAGATAAATTTATATTTTATGAGTGGGGTTCAAGTAAGATAAGTGGATAGTGGTGTTATTAGTTTTTAGGGATTTTGATTTGAGTGGGAGTGGGGGTGGGGGTGGGAGTGGGAGCGGGAGCGGGGGTGGGAGTGGGAGTAGGAGTGTGTTTGGGAGTGGGAGTATGCGTGGGAGTGGGAGTGGGAGTGTGCATGGGGGCGGGAGTGTGAGTGAGAGTGGGGGTAGGAGTGAGAGTGGGGGTGGGAGTGTGAGTGGGAGTGGGAGCGTGGGTGGGAGTGGGAGTGGTAGTGTGCTTGGGAGTGGAAGTGTGCGTGGGATTGGGAGTGGCAGTGTGCGTGGGGGTGGGAGTATGAGTGGGAGTGGGGGTGGAAGTGTCAGTGGAAACTAGAGCGGGGTTGGGAGTGGGAGTGTGCGTGGAGTGGGAGTGTGCGTGGAGTGGGAGTGTGCGTGGCAGTGGGAGTGGGAGTGTGCGTGGGGGTGGGCGTGGGAGTGGGGGTGGGAGTGTGAGTGGGAGCGGTAGCGGGGGTGGGAGTGGGAGTAGGAACTGGAGCAGGAGTGGGCGCAGGAGTGGGAGTGGATGCAATAAGCGACTTACACGCGAGCGGAGCCGCGGGCAACAGCTAGTTTTCAATATAACTAAACTAGGTACCTACATTAGTAAAACGAACTTAATCTTAACCACCGTTACTCTCGGGCCAATTTTTAATAGCCACCCAGAAATTGGAGTCTAGTCAAATATCTTTAGTGATCAATAAGTTATATGTTGATCAGAAGAAGACAAGTTCCTATTGGTTTTTTAAAATTTGCTGCAATTAAAATACCTACTTTTATTTTCAGAGTTGACCCAGCATCAAACAGTCATATCGTTAGTTCTTTCATTAATCGTTGGTTCCGGTCGAAACCGGAATAAGGGATGCCAATTATGTAGGTAATGAATACTCGGATAAGACGGATAAGTGAAACAATTACTAGTTTGTTATATTTCATAGGTTACTTCGACACACTGTGCATACATATCTTTATTTACAGAACTCTTCCCCCTACTACAAGTTCTCATATCTAAATTACAATAATATTATCTTCTTCTTGATCCTATCGTCAATTATTCCCAGTCGCATCCAAAGCTTTCACCATGGAATCTAGGGTCCACTTTACCAGTCTTAACTGCGGATTTGGCTGGACCTCGATATTTCCGTGAAGTAACTGCCATCTGACCTTTACAACCCAATGGTGACATTAGGGAATATCGAAGCTAAATTACAACATATTTAACCCAAATTAGATTTTAGTTTTATAGTTCATTTAGTGATTATAGTTCAATAATAATATCTATTAGAACTTTAGGTTTATATGCAAAAAAAAATTGAGAAGTCGACGGGTATGGTACTATAATTTCACCGGGGCGAAGTAAGGGTGCGTAACTATTGATAATTTCATAAATTTTAGTAAATCTTTGTTTCATTTCAGAGCCAGAGCAACTAAACGGGTAATTTAGCAAGACGACATCGGAGGAGGGCCGTTAATCTATTGTGACAGGGTTCCTTGTAAACGATTTTGTACAATAAATAAACTTTTACCTATTCTGTTTTACTTATTTTTTTAATTCAAACCACTCCATTGGGGTTTATGCACCTTTCTAATGATGAAAGAATTTTCATAAGTACAATCGTTCTGAAGATTGTGTACCTAATAGGTTAGGTTAGGAGTAACCTATACACAACTGCATAAAGAATCTATACCATCTATACCTATAATATTATAAAGCTGATGAATTTGTTTGTTTTGTTAATAGCGCTGATCTCAGGAACTAAGGGTTTAAATTGAAAAATTCTTTCATGTTCGTTATATTAGGTATGTGGTTATATATATGGAAATAGGTATATGAATAGGTTATATATAGTGATAATATCATTACGCTGCTACTCAGTCGAGCAGAGCAATAGTATTTTCATTATCAACAAAAAATGAGAATATTACACTTAAAATGTACAAAAAGACCAATTCGAAAACACATAATATATTTATAGCTGGTTGACATCATAAACTAAAAATTCTTCAAACTACCTACACAATTATATTTTGTGTAAATTATCGATTATTCTATAGAATTTTCATATTCTCTTATCAAAAACAAATTTAATATGTAGGAATGTAGGGCAGACCTGCTACGAGTAGGTAAGTATATAGGGAACACCATGTATATTATAATAGGGTATCGTATGTACATATATTATTATGTGCTCCAGGCGATATTATTTTACTGAAAGAAGATTTATTTTGATTTAAAAACAATTTAAACCACATTTAAAGATTTTAGGAAATTCGCTTGGAAAACTCGGTTGTCGAACCGAGTAAAATCCGAAAAAATAACATTCTGTAGGTACTTTTATGGCATCAATTGACAAGGTTAATTATAAGGATCAAACCTCTTTAATACCCATGGCAAATGTAATAAAGGGTTTTCTACTAAGTATCTATTGTCGGTGCGCATCGATGCACGTCGGGGCGCGCCGGCCGGTCAATAAATATCCCTTTATTTAATTTTATTAATCATTAATAACCATTGTGTTACTCTCCGGAAGAGAAATGGACTACAATAATATTACACTTTGCAAAAAATAAAGTTGAAATGACGGGCAAGTATCACTAAACGAGTCGATAAATCGATCAAGTCACTCAATAGATAACTATTTAGTTAGAAATCTACCGCGCCTTGACCCGAGCTAGAGGGCAAAAAACAAATATAAAGCTTCGTGGAACATAATCAAAAATAAACCGGATGCGGTAAATATTCATCGAACAATTAGTACTATGAATAACAAAGGAAAAACCATCACCGACCCTATTGATAAGACCGGAACGTTTAGCTCGATTTACAAATGTGATATCCCTAGGATAAGCTAATCCTTGTTCTATCCTTGCACACTGACTGAAGTAAAGCAAACCATGTACTTATTATGTAATAGTTACGCAATTTGCGAGATATGATCTCGTTTGAAAATGAGTACCCACCAAAATAATATCCTTTAACCTAGCGTTAATCCCAGTTGCATCTAAAGCTTTCACTTCGGAGTCTGGGGCCGCTTTACCAGTCTTAACTGCGGATTTGATATTTTCCGTGAAGCAACTGCCATCTGACCTTCATAACCCAATGCTGACATTAGGCGATATCGAAGCATTGCAGCTAGAACGTTGTTGGACTTTTTAGGGTTCCAACTAACCGTAACGACTGCCATAGATGTTTGTATGGCAACCGGGACCGACGACCAGACCAATGCAAATACCTACCCATATTCATGCATACAAATATTTGCACTGAGCGGGGATCGAACCCGTGCCTCCTGCGCAGCGGCCGACCTACCAAAATAATATCCTGGTAAATAAATATTCTACAACATTCTACACATCGCTCCCTAGACCCAAATTGAGCTTAGTTTTACTAGCTTGTGTTCTGGGTTCTAGAATGCTGATAAACATACTTATATATTTTTTTATAAATACATACTTATTATACATAGAAACACCCAGGCCAATGCAAATAGACATATTTTGACATATTTGCCCCCTGCGTAGCAGTCGCTACAACTACCGCTACGCCACAGGGGCCGTAAAAAAAATCTATAGAATCTAATCAAAGATGCGTAACTATATCACAGAGTACAATCTTCTAACTAGCTCATTGCGCGGGTGTACTACTAGCGCACAGACATGTGTGCGTGACGTGTCACTGACAAGGCGCGGGGGGCAGGACTGAAGACGTTTCGGGGTAAAAGCGGTTCGGCTAGGGTGCCAACCAGTTTGAACTAGTTAGGCGCGGGTGCGAATGAAGGGTTGTCGTGACATGCGATACGAATAACGTGCAATTTTTATCATAAAAATTTCTAATATTAATTTCATAAGCATTGCAAACTTTACAAGCGTCTCATCAAAAATGGAACACAAGAAAGTAAAATAAATAAAATATGCATTTGGTAGGTATTATAAAATTCAATAAATAAATAAAATTGTTCAAAAGTATTTGATATAGTAACAGGGTTGTTTGCATCGTTTCAATTATACTTTTATTATACCTACTTTGTAAATGTAGGTACACTTTACTTAACTCTCTAACTTTTCTACCACTACGCTCAAAGGTTTGCTGGTAGAGATCTCTTACTGCATATACTAAAAAAACAAAGCGATCGAATTGAGGACCTCCTTTTTGGAAGTCGGTTAAAAATTATATACTCTTATAGAGTTATGTTCGTTATCGTACATATTTTATTTCTCGTGTCTCGTATGCATTTATCTTTTTTAATGTTTACCTACAATGCAGAATTAACAAGAATTGTTTCATTTTTTTTTCTCAAATTTGTCTAGGTCTTCTTATAAACTCCATTTATTAGAAACTGATTTAATACTAGCTTACAGCAAGTACACTCTTCACTTTGACCCTTGATGGAGGCAAATTTTTATTATTTTATTATTTAAAAATCCAATAACACCCTTTTTATCATGCGGCAATCCCCACGGATATCAATCTCGTTGGCCATCGGGGGTGGTTATGTCGGAATCAAATCGACTAAAACTGCATGCCATCTCGGGTCTCAATTACCGGGGTGTAAACTGTTATATGAACAGATTTCTTAGCACCATTATAATTTAGAATATGCGGCCATCTAAAAACTGTAGATGGCTCATGGGCAGCTGCTGCTGCAGCAGGGGTACAAGGGAAACGCCGTATGGACTACCTTATCCCCAGCGTCTGTAGACTCAAGACGGCATGCGTTATTAGTCGATCCAAGTCCAACATAACCACCCATGCTAACCAGCGCAGCGGAGGGGTATCCGTGGGGATTGCCACACGAAAAGAAAAGATAACCCCGTATAAAATAATGTTTTAACATCATTACTCTGTACCTATATTCGCAAAAAAAAAAAAATAATTCATTAAATGATAAAATTATTTTTGATATTTTTAGTTATTTAATCCATCTGAAAATAATGTCAAAACTCGCTTCTTTCAAAATGGTTTGTATTTAATGAAAATATTGGCAGCCCTATGAAAGTAAATTCGAAAGGGAGATTTCCTTCTGTACGACAGTATAATAGATATTCATGTGACTATATGCCCAAAAGATCTATGAAAGTTAAAAAAGTTTATTCGTAGCCGAGCCAAATCTGCTATTTGTCATTGCGAACGTGCGTCGCAAAAACTATTGGAGTTACATCATGTATAACAATGTAGGTATAATGGAAGTGCTTATCCTAAATAGTCCTAAAAAGAATAAGATAACGCTATTGTGGAAGAGGGGAATTTCCAAACACAAGCATTTTGTTAGCTTACATGGAAATTCCAACTGAAATAGTTTGTACCAAAATTGTGATAACAAATAAACATTTTTATTTATTATTATTTATTTATTTATTATTATTATTTATTTATTTTTATTTAGACCTATATCTTTTATGTGTAGTAAGCCATCATCGATTGAGTTATATAAACTCGAACTTCTTTTGAAATCTTCACATTTACACTCATTTACATTAGTAGGATATAATTTCAGTCTGTTTTGGTGAGAAATAACTTTCATCATTATTTAAGAAAAATTTTGGATGTTTGTTACTGTAAGGACGGCGGGACGGGGGTGACAGGACGGGCAAATGTCACCCTACCTGGCCCAGCGGTGGTGATTCTTCGCGCTCTTTCTTCCTGGAAAAAACGGGACCGCGGTTCCCAAACTCGAGCTCGAAACCGGAGATTGGTCCTGGGTCAATCAGGATGTGAGGAAAATGCCTCTTGAGCCACCTTACACCCCGTATTCTGAAGACCCGCTATCGCGTTTTAGTCGGACTGAGTCTGACATAACCAGCTCTGTTGGGTAACTGGGGTGGTAACCGGTACCCGTGGGGGTTTGCACACGAAAAAAAATAAAAAGGTGGGAGTGACCCTGTATAGGGTTATTCGGAGGCTCCGCTTATCTCTTCTTATCTCTGACTAGCAAAGGGTGCAGTAGAGAGCAGACAAGGGTCAGGCTGGTTATCCGAGTGCAGGTAGGGGAAGAGGTGACAGGACGGCCACCTGTTACCCTAGCGGTCATTTCGGAGCGGCGCGGCGGTGTGATGCTCAACTCCTTCTTTTCCAGGGCCAAGACGGGAACACCGTAGTTCCAAACCCGAGGGGCCTTCTCGATGCCAGAGATGAACTCGGGTGGGAGGAATGTGCAGCCGGGGTACAAGGTGAAATGCCCCTTGCGGTTCTAATCAATCTGAGTCCAACTTAATCGCCCTCGATGGCCAACGAGGGTGATATCCATGGGGATTTCCGCACAAAAAAGAGGGTGGCGCTGATTTCAGAAGATTGCAACGCAATTGCGTCACATTGCGCTTGTAGCGTGCAATGTTTTTATATTGCAAGCTGCAAGCTTTTATATCAGTACAACCTTCATATAAAATTATAATATTTTCGTCTAATTTAAAAAGATCTTTCAAATAAAAGTTTGTTTATAAAAGTTTTTTAATTGATTTATTTCTTAGTATTTTCCTCCTTCCACAATCTCGAGTCCGTTAAACTTATCAAAAGGTCAAATATCGGCAAAAACAGTGATAATGGTATAAAAGTCAACACTCAGGCCAGTAAGTACGTTTTCTTATCATGTAAGTCTTGAGAATAAGTTGTAGTTATTCAGATTGTCCCGTGATTTTAAAGTGGAAACATCTGTTTGGGCAGTGGGAAAAAGGTATTATCTGGTTTCAATTCATTATTTTATCTAATATTTATTTATAACATAATATAATTTGAAATAATTAAACATTATACTTAATTAATTAAATAATTACTAGATGACATATAAATGTAGGTGCCTAATGTTTCGTTTTTATTATTTTATTTGACAAAATTGTTTATTTTATTTTATTTGAAGAATTATCATTTGAATTGAAGATTGTATAAAATGTAACTGCATGAGGGATTTTGACACACTATCGAGAAAGAATTGTTTGTACCTAACTATAATTAGGTACCTATAGTGCCTCTATTTAAATCATATTAGTAGAAAATATTTAGATGAATACATAATTGTGCATAAAGAATATTCCTCTAATATTGTGCCATTCCCGATAGGGTCCATAATAGTGACAAAATTTTAACATAACATCTTTATAAAATTATGGGATGCAATAAATGTATTGAGTATAACCAATATAATTAATTTATCTTTCAAAAATGGGAACAATATTGTTTATTTACTATCTGCGACGTGCGCAAACGAGATAGGATTAAAAATAAAACCGTACTGATAAGGTTAAAGAACACTATTACCTAATATACATATTCGCGATTTGGTAATCCCATTTGCTTTTAAAAGATGTCTGGTCCTTTATGAGGCTTACATAAGGTTGAACTTCTATTTCAAATATTACAATGGAGTATCAATACCTAAGACAATGTCCAAGCCAGTACTATGAAGAACGTAAATAAAATTAACAATTAAAAATGTCGGCAGGGTTTACACTAAATCAACAATCCGGGCACCATAACTACCGAAACTATAATATCCCAAATTAAAACTCCATATTTTGTGACTAGGAGAAATAACCTCTTGAACTATTTTAAACCAAAAATATTAAGTACTTAGTAATTCTACTTAGTATTTCTTATCAGGACTCTATTCAACGTGTTTGGCTTACATCCAGACCATGTCTTGTAGTGAGTAAATCAGGAACAACTGGCATAGCTATTAAAATATAAAAAATTATAATTTCTGTTCTGAAGCCTTGTTTTATTTTTCAGCTTCTGCTTCACATCACCAATTGCCGAAAAAGTTGGTCTTATTTCTAAGATCTTAACTGAACGGATCAATGTTAACAAGGAAAAATCTACGAAAATGACGAAATCGTGGCTGTTCCCGACATTATTAATATTTGCTGCCATCTTCAACAAATCAAGTAAGTAATTTCTAATACGAGTATGATATTAATGGAGTGAAATGGATCAGTGATATTGTTTCGTTCGTGGTTCGTACGAGTCCGAAGTTTCTGATGTATGTTTCAGTCCCCCTCGGCGGACTTTTGCCAGTACAGATAGCTATAAAGTGACAAAAAGGGGAAAAAATTAATAATAGCTTGAGACCTATCGGAAATCAAACAAAATGTAGTAATGACACGAAAAATAAATTGAAAACGAATTCGATAAACGATTAAGAATGAAACTTCACGAAAGTCTGGTGCGTTTTAAGGGTGAAAAATGTATTATCATGATTTGCAACGAAACTAGACTTCTTATCGAAAAAAGTTAAATTTAAAGATCTGACATTCTCGAAAACTTTAAGGTTATCTGAAAAGTGGTTCGAACAAAATAATAGAGGTATAAATTGCAATAATATATAGTCCATAACGGTTGTCTAGAAGAAATCGCAGCCAGACCGCCCATTGTGCATAACTTCCATAGTTTATATTTACCTTGTATCTTGTATCTAGTGTTTGGTGTACAATAAAGAATAGTCATCTTTATCTTATACATGTAATAAATAATAAACATTAAAATTGTAGATACAGTTTCATAAATTCCAATTGAATAAATTATATTAGAACCACCAGCTGAGTAGTTGCAGGAAGTGGTGAACAGTATGAATGAGACCTTTAAAGCGAAATGTATGAAAGTGAATGCATGACAGACGAAAGTCATGGTTTTTGAAACAAACCAAAAAGTGACTGAAGATCATGTTATGATTGAAGATGAATGTGTGTAACAAGTGTTAAAGTTTGTATACTTAGCTAGTTTGTTCACAAGTGGTGGAAGATACGATGGAGATATTGAAAGGACACTTCATGAGTGGTTAGTCGGAAAAAAAGCACGATAGGCGATTTATAATGGTGTGCTATTCCCCAAATTAATGTTTGGACGTGAACGTTGGGTCTGCCAGAAAAGTCATGAAAATAAAGTAAATGCAATGGTGGTGGTGAGTATTGGGTTATGCTAAGGTTTAAAAACTTAGTACGAATGAGTACTTAGCGAATGACACATTAAGTACTATCCCACCAAAAACATACCTGTTAAAAAGGGGGCCAAGTTGCTATCAGCTAGTTCATCTAAAAAAGGGTTGAAATCCAATACAATGCCAAGTTTAGATGCACTTTGAAATCGATCATAATTGTCTGAATTTTTACTAAATTTGAACTTGGCAGGTTATTATTTTATTATACAATCAAACAAGTGTTAAATACAGCACGAAAACCTGCCAAGTTTAAATTTCACCTCTTTACTTGCAATAGGGACTGAGCTACCCCCTGTAGCTCAGTCCCTATTCGGTCAAAAGTGGGTCGAAACGATTCGTGTAAATAGTGCACGCCATGCGCACGGCCTGTTGCTGGAACTTGTCCTGCGAACTGCGTGCGCTTAGATAAGGCATTGTAAGTGGGTAGGCAAGCTGGGGTTGATCACGCAGATCAACACCAGCTTGCCTACCCACTTACATCCACAATTTAACAAATTATTGGGGTATTGAAAAAGGGCAAGCCAAATTAACTCAAAATCGGCGGGCGTGCATGAAAGTTTTAATGACAGTAAAGGCAGCTCATGAAGTAAGTAAGGACTGAAGCAGAATCGGAAATACGATTTATCATAATTCAGGTCATTTCGGTCACGGTAATAACACAACAGATTTTTAATTATAATATTATACTAATTAAAGACGGCAAAAGAAGAATACCTACATACTTATCTATGAATCACAAAAACATAAATATCATGTTTTGATTAGTCGGAATTCTGTTTCTTAGGAATACCAGGTTCAAAGGTGAAAACATCAGTTTTATCATATCAGTTTCTCAGAATACTGCGAAGAATTTATATGCATAATAATTAAATGTACATTATCTCTATGTATAGCATGAACCCTCATTACAACAATCAGGTTAAGCTATACTAGTAATCTAGGGCATTTTGCACTGTGCAGAATATTTTAGATTACTATCGTGTTTATTTTTGAAATCGCCAAATAAATTATCATTTTTATACAAATATGCAGAATAACGCTCCACCGGTATCGGATACAGGAACCAAGCCACCGAAGGTCGAGGAAATCGACCTTCATCACCTAGCCCTTGACCCATTTACCTAACGTGAGACCTTCAGTCCTTGTGATGTTGACAATCAAAATTATCGGATATTTGTGGACATTTTTTTCTCCTTCTTAATTTGATTTTATTTGGATTATACATTTTGTACTTTATTAATATTATCACTACACGCTATAGATATATTTTGCTTTCGTCACGTTACTGTCCATCCTAAGGTTACTGGGCTAAAATAGCTGTTTGCGATAAGGTTGCCAGTATATTCTACAGTTATTAACTACCTATTTATATTTCCTGTAAACAATCCTCATTATTGTATACTAAAATTATATAATAATGAGTATCATTGAGTTGGTGGATGCGGCCGGAACTTAGCAGGCTAAAACGATTCAATAATAACTAAAATTAAATACCTAATAATTAAAATGTGAATGTTTTACAGTTGCAGGCCCCACACGTGACAGTCGTTCAACATGGGAGGATTATGACTCTGAGACGCATAGTAAGTTATGAAGACTTTACACCGTTTAAGAACAATTATTTTATTTATAATATAAATAAGCTCATGATTTAGTACCTAATACCTAAAATGTAAATGTTATATTGTTGCAGAGTACGAAACGACACACACACCCCCACACGACAGTTATACAATATGGGAGCAATTTATCTCTGAGACGTATAGTAAGTTATAATATTTACAAAACGTTAGTTACATAAACTATTTCTCTCTCTCTCTCTGTCTCTCTCTTTCTAGAGGTAGTTTGTTTGATTGATAAGTCGGAGGTTGCGAGTTTGATTCCCGATAATGCAAATATTTGTATGCAATAATATATTATGTTTCTTTGCATTGGTCTTGCACATAATGAAGTAAATATATCGACGGTTAAAAGGCGAATTGATTCAAGCGCCACTTTGGGCGATATTGAGTTATATACATCATTGGAATCGTGGAATTTTTCCGCGTCTTTTGAGCCGGGTTTGAGGTTAATCTGAGCACTTTTTTGGCGCTTGGCTCCATTACGAATTTGGGTATCTTTTCTATTTACGAGGTATCAAGTGTAGCAATTTTGGTTGATTTTTTCAAAGCATGTATATAGACCCATCAAAAAAATTGTTTTTTCTTCCTATCTGTAGTTTAAACCATTAATCCCTGGATGGAATAAAATGGTTTTGCCGTTTGAATTGGTTTTACTTGATCTTAAATAATTTAACGTGGATGTTAATTCATTTTGCTTCAACCAGATTTATTGATGTCATGCAACTTAAATCATTTTGCCTTGAACATTTGAACATTATCTCTGTCGCTTGAATCAATCTTGCCTGAATAAGTATAATGGAAGTATATTACTTGTGCTAATTATCCTTGACCGATTTTTAGTGTTTATGCCATTTAGAACAGTTTTCTCTATGTATAAAATAAATATCTGTACGTTTGATTCCTTTATATTGATTTAATAATTAAACTTATGGCATACTTAAATCAGTTTACTTCTTTCACCTCGCAATAAAATGGCAACGCGGGTAGGTACTTGGACCCTTAATACGAGTGTCGCGCGGGGATTCGAGGTCAATTTAGTTTACTACTTGATGCCAGAATAAGTTGGATTTCAATTCCTTGCGGTTCGTGCGCGAATCACACTTATTTCCTATAGGATACTTTTATTGATTTTATTGAAATTACTAATATCTCATTATCAATCAATCAATTAGCCTGTCGACGTCCACTGCTAGGCATAGGCCTCTTCCAATGTACGCCATCCACCCGAATCTCCACCTTCCGCATCCAGTCCATCCCAGCTACCCTTTTCAGGTCATCGGTCCATCTGGCTGGGGGGCGTCCCACCTTCCGTTTGCCGACTCGTGGTCTCCACTCTAGGACTCGTTTGCTCCTACAGCCAGCGGTCCTTCGACAGATGTGGCCAGTTGATTGCCATTTCAGCTTGCTTATTCTGCGTGCTATGTCGGTAACTTTAGTTCTTTGGCAGATGACCTCATTGTGAATTTTTTTGCTTCAAAGAAATTCTAGGCGTAGCTCGCTTCATGGCCCGCTGCACGTCTTTAAATTTGTGGACTAGCCCCACAATCAGTGTACACGTTTTGGCACCGTAAGTCATGACTGGTAGGACGCACTGGTTGTAGACCTTCGATTTGAGGCATTGCGGTAAGGGTGAGAAGAAAACCCGACGCAGTTTGCCAAATGCTGCCCAACCTAACAGGATCCTTCGGGCGACTTTTTTCTCGAAGTTGTTTCTACCAAGCTTGATTGACTTGCCCAAGGTAGACTTATTTCTGAACAACTTCGAGTGTCAACCCTTCGACGTCGATCGGTCCAGGCTGACATTTTCGTTGAACATAATCTTGGTTTTGTCCAAGTTCATGCTGAGACCGATACATCGAGAGGCTCCATTTAGGCTATGCAGCATCTCGCCCAGCTGCTCCAGCGACTCCACAACTATGACAATGTCGTCGGCGAACCGATGGTGTGAGATGCGTTCCCGTTTATTTTTTAATTCCCCGTCCAGTCCAATCCAATGTCTTAAAGACGTCCTCCAGTGCGTTAGTGAATAGTTTAAGGGATATGACATCCCCCTGTCGTACTCCGTGCTGTAGTGTAATGCGGTTCGTCTTCTGGTCTTGGAGCTGGACGGACATGGTGGCAGTATCATACAGACATCTCATCACTTCGATATAATGCCAGTCGACGCGGCACCATTGCAGAGCATTCAGAACTGCTCAGGTCTCGATGGAGTCGAAGGCTTTCTCGTAGTCTACAAAAGCCATACACAGCGGCTGATTGTACTCCTCGGTCTTTTGCACAATCTGCCGAACAGTATGAATGTGGTCCACGGTGCTGTAGCTTTTTCGAAACCCGGCTTGCTCTAGTGGCTAGAACTCATTGAGCTTACGTTCGCATCTCATTATATTTATAATAATCTCTTAACGGCTAATTTCCGAATCGATGATTGCGGCATGCAGCCACCGACACTGCCCACTTGTGACCACGCAATGCCTGATATTCATATCAGGCAACGCGATGTTTGATTCGATTCGATGCAGTCCGGAAAGCTAGTGGTCTCGATGGTGTTCCTGCGGTGGTTCTACATAATTGTGCAGCAGAGTTGTCTCCAATGCCTACGCGTCTGTACCGCATATCTTACACTCGGGTACAGTGCCGTCCGCTTAGAAAGAGGCAAATGTACAGCCGATCCCCAAGAAAGGGGACCGGTCCGAGCTAGACAATTATTGGCCCATAGCCGTTACCTCAGTGCTGTGCTCATCTCTGGGATGGCTCTGCGCAGTACTTATTAGATGCTCTCGACAGATTGCAGCGACGTTAAGTCCGTATTATTGGGAGTCCTGAGGTTACGAACACCCTCGAGCCTCTACAGCTACGTATTGCATCTTTGGCAGTTTTTTACCGGCTCTACCATGGCGAGTGTTCTGATGAGCTCTTCCAATTAGTCCCAATTAGTGCCTCTTTTAAAGACTTGGAATTCTTTACCAGCGCATGTGTTTCCTTCCTCCTATAGTCCTGGGGCCTTTAAACGGGGCGTGAAAAAGCATTTGATGGGACCGTTAAGCTGAGAGCCGCCAATGTAGCACTACCGCTGTATGTAGTGGTGACCCCAGTCCTGAGACTTTGCCTTTAGCTTACCATCATGCGAGGTAAAGTCATTTTGACGTGTCCTATATAAAAAAAATATATTTGAAGACTGATTATTAGCGGTTATAAATGTCACCTATGTTTATAGATACCTACTTAATTTTACGTAAATGAATAAATAAAACAAAAGTTGATTCGTAAAGCGTTGTTTTCTTTGTTACGTTTTACAAAATCGATTTTAAAAGTTCGTAAAAGTGCACCAATTTTATCTATTTAAGTAACTTTTCTCAAAATTGATGTCATTTAATTCGCTTTCCCTACATCGTGAAATTTATTTTATTACCTTTAAGCTATTTTCCTCAATTCAGATTCAAATAAATCTTGCTATTAAAACAATTTGCTATAAATAGTTATTATAATACTGTGTAATTTGAGTCATTCCTCCTAGGACAGTTACAACTAGGTGAGTGGTTTAATTCATTTATTCATGAACAGTTGACAAATAGGTAAGTGATTTAAATCATGTATCCATGAACAGTTGACAAATGGGTAAGTGATTTAAATCATTTATCCTTGATCTGTTCAAGAAGCAAGGAACACATAAACTATTTTGCTTTGAATACATAAATCGTTATCGTGTATATAGACCTTTCTGCCCTGATCAAAGAATTGTGCAAAATGGCTCAAGTTACATCTAACTTGCTTTAAAAACACCTTTTATTAGTTATAATATAATCATAAATTAGCAAAAAATATACCGCTTCTTAATTGGGGCGATTTTTTCATTTTTATTAAATACTTTAGGAACTGTGATTTTTTTTCGTAAAAAATAAACTTTAAAATGCTCTACTGTAAAGTTCTCAAAATGGCGCTTGAATCAATTCGCCTTTTAACCGTCGATATTATGTTTATTCGCAAGCTCGAACCCAAAACACAAACTAGTTAAGCTATACTTGTATCGGGTCTAGATATTGCTATCTATTTTCAATTAATGACAATATTGAATGTTATGAAGTGAATAACCGCGGTAGCCTAGTGGTTTGGGTAATGGACTGCTGAGACAAGGTCTCAGGTTCGATCCTAGGTTCACCATGGCACACACCAATGACTTTTCGATGCTTTTCGAAGTTATGTGTGTATTTATCACAGATGTATTAGTGCCTCGGAGAGCACGTTAAGCCGTCGGTCCCGGTTGCCATAAAAACATCTATGGCAGTCGTTACGGGTAGTTGGAGCCCTCAAAAGTCCAATCAGTCAAACTTGGAACTTCGATATCGCCATTGGTCATAATGACAATTGGTTGTGGAGGTCAGATGGCAGTCGCTCCACGGAAAATACCTATCGAAGTTCAGCCGCATCACAGTTAGACTGGAAAGCCGACCCCAACTGAGTTGGGAAAAAGGTTCAGAGAATGATGATGACAATATTGAATGTTTTGCAGCTCCAGAGCCTACCGACTCTTCACACGATAGTGATACAATTTTACCGGATTTTGCTGAAACACACAGTAAGTTAGGAAGTCGATTTTTCATAGTTTTAAACACATTAATTATGTAAACTATTTTACTAGTAGGGGAGACCAGGATTGACCGTGAAATTTGTCCACAGGGCCTACAGAGTCCACAGAGTCCGCAGAGTCCACAGAGTCCACAGAGTCCACAGTATTCTCGGAGTCCACAGTGTCTAGAGAGTCCACAGTGTCCGCAGTGTCCACAGTGTCTACAGATGCCACAGTGTCCACTGACTCCACAGATCCCTCAGAGACCACAGAGTCCACAGAGTCCACAGTGCACACAATGTCCACACTGTCCACAGAGTATACAGTGTCTACAGATTCCACACGCACCAGCTATCCACACTGGGAATCTTTTGACCCTGAGTCATCGGTACTGCCTAGTGACGCTATAATTGGAGGATTTGAAGAAGAGACTCTTTACATCATCAGATCTGAACATGAAAATTCTGTAGCTCCTGGGAAGTATATACCTTCTCAACACAAAGCTTTTGTATCTTGGGGTTATAGAGCATTTCTAAAATATGATGTTGAGGTGAGTTGCAATATATTTGATACAAATTAAGATATTATCTTACCCAAGCTAACCTGACCTGAAAACTAGTTTCTTCTCGGGGATCGGGCTAGTGAAAGCCGAGATGGGAGTACATTAGTAGGAAAAACGGTCTAGTGCGAGTCGGGCTCGCGCACTTAGGGTTCCGTATAAAACTGGATTGAGGGATGAACTTAATATTGCTGTAAACACAACTGAAGAGCCACTCGAGTGAGAGAATCGATGGCCCCAAACGAGTCATAGGATGGAGACGTAACCTAAATAAAAATTGCGTTATGGCACACCCGATTCAGATAAACTGCTGTACTGACAAGATAGCTTACGGATATTGTATGGCATTTAAATTTTGATATCCTTGCATGTATCTAAACGTTTGTTTCGATGGCGTTGACATAAACGTTACATTTTTCACAAGGTGTATATATTATAATATCCTACTAATATTATGTATTAAATCTGAAAGTTTGTGAAGATGTGTAGATGTTTGTTATTCAATTGCGCTCTAACGGCTGAAGGATCTGACTGAAACTTGGTACAGGGATAGATTATAGTTTGAAATAATAGGTACACGTGTTATTTCGAAGTATAAGCTATCCCTGTACCAAGTTTCAGCCCATGGTACTACCCTTATTAATACGGTAGTTTATCTCTGAAATAGATTCCCATGGCAAACGGGCACGGAAACTGAATTTCATAAGGGCAACAGCTAGTTTGGTATCAATTTCAACTTGGTGTTTCTACACGTGCCTGAAAAAAGGTCTTTATAGACAGACAGATGGACAGATAGACAGCAGACAATAAAATGATCATACTTAGGTTCCGTAATCCTAAAAAGCGTTGGTGACTTTGAATACAATCGAGATAATTGCTCGAATGATATTAACTATCATCACCATTTCTATTGTGTTAATAATAATTTTCTTGCAGATTTTACGTGGCAATAAGTACAGATGGGTTAAGGCTATAAAAGATACGCCCATTAACCCCGAAGTAGCTGTTCTCGGTGGTAAATCTGAGCGTCATGGCGATGGTTTATATGTCTGCAGAGGAGACTATTTGGGTTACACAATACCTGGAAAACTAGATCCACATTTCCAGATCTGTTTCGTAGCCTATAATAATGCTGAAGTTCAAATACCAATTGGGCTTTATGAAATTCTTGTTTCTGAGGAAGGTAAGTCGTAAAATATTTGTACCAAAATCTTCAAATATCTTTGCCATAATACTATTTGAGGACTCATTTGACTTTGTAGTGGTGTAGATTCTGGTTTCACGCGGAAATAAATTTGCAAAATATGTTATAACCCGAATCTATTACCATACCAATTACCGATCCAATCGTAAATGCTAACCAAAGAAAAATATATTACATCCTCAAAAAAAGGAAGGGAGTATGTACAAAGTAAAAACTTTAAGTGTCGAGAAACTCCTTTTCATGGATTTCGATTGATAACGTCCCAAAAGGCTGGCAGTATTGACATGTCCAATTATGCATTTTATTCATATAAAATTGAATTTCATTCTTCATACATAAAAGATAAGTACTTTTTTCATATCACGGACTTCTAAACAACCCTTCACGTACCCTTATTGCCTCTTTGGAAGTGAAATTTTGAAAACCGCCAATACACTCAGGTACATTGGCCAACTGTGCTTCTTGTACACGCCCTTGTTAATTGAAATTCTTTTAAACATACGTCTTCGGGTAGACTGGAGCATACCAAAAATATTTATGAGCAATCAAAAACAATGAATAAAGTTAGGTATGCTCACTACTAACATTCCTCCTCCTCCCATCCCTTCCTAGCCTCCCCACCCCATCCCAGCCCTCCCCCTTCCCTTCAGGGTAGGCAGCGCGTGTGTGAAACCCTTAGTGTTGCACACGTTCATAGGCCACGGTGACCGCTTCCCATCTGGTGGGCCGTGTGCTTGTCTGCCACCTAAGTAGTATAAAAAAAAAAACATTAAGCGTTTTAGGTAGGTATGTCTAATGACGCATAGTTATAAATAAATGATTATGTGTCGTTATAAGAACTGCAGATTATTTATTGATTAAAACTATATAAGGAATCTTCCACGTATTTGATTCATTTTATGATTTAAACTTTTTTTTGCTATTTTCCGAAATTCTGCACAGCGCTCTCTAGACCCAAAGTAGTTACCTAAGCATAGCAAATAAAAGGACCTGACATATTTGAATATTTATTTATAAATGCATACCTACATATTTACATAGAAACACACAGACCAATGAAAATATTCATGCATATAAATAATTACACTGAGAGGGATTTACCTATGCAGAATGAGTGTCATGAAATTTATATGTGTATTACTTTTCTTGGATTTAATGAACAGGCAGACACAGTTCATTTATCATTTTGTAATCATATTAAAATATAAATAAACAGCTATAATTTCAATGTGTTACAGGAGTAGAATCCACAAAATCCACAGAATCCACAAAATCTACAGAATCCACAGTTTTCACAGAGTACACAGACTACACAGATCCCACAGAGACCACAGAGTCCACAGTGCCCTCAGTGACCACAGTAGCCACAGAGTATGCAGTGTCCACAGCTTCCACACGCACTA
This sequence comes from Lithosia quadra, assembly GCA_963576445.1. Taxonomy (NCBI): domain Eukaryota; kingdom Metazoa; phylum Arthropoda; class Insecta; order Lepidoptera; family Erebidae; genus Lithosia; species Lithosia quadra. Next base: position 6,486,988 of record OY754892.1, read on the forward strand.
GCTATCCACACTGGGAGCATTTTGACCCTGAGACGTCGGTACTGCCTAGTGACGCTATAATTGGAGGATATGAAAATGAGACCCTTTACATCATCAGATCTGAACATGAGCATGGTGTAGCTTCTGGGAAGTATATACCTTCTCAACACAAAGCTTTTGTACCTTGGGGTTATAGAGCATATCTAAAAAATGATACTGAGGTAAGCTGCATTGTAATTGATATTAATTTAGACATTAGTAGGTATGTTGTTTTAATATCTTTGGGACCCATACTAACCTGATTTAAAAACTAGTTTCCTCTCGGGGATCAGACTAGTGAAAACCAAGATGGGGCACATCAAGAGGAAAAACCGGTCAAGTACGAGTCGGGCTCGCGCACTGAGGGTTACGCACAAAATGAATTGGATTGAGGGATGAACTTAATATCTTTAGCAGATACTTGTATAAATTTTGATAGCCTTGCAAGTGTCTAAATAATATTTGTTTAGATGGCATTGACGTAAAAAATTCATTTTTAAACGGTTTCGTTTAACTCGACCTGTTTGTTTGGGTCAAATATAGTAATTGAAATTTGACCCCCTTTCAGTTGTCGGATTGGTCTGATATTTGGCAGAAGTCTTTAGTTCTGATGACAATACAATTTAAAACCGTTTAACTTAAAAAATATTTTTTCACAATTTATTTACAGCTTCAAGTTGTTGAATGCATATCCAATACTATTATAAATATGAAAGTTTGTGAAGATGTTTGGATGTTTGTTACTCAATCAAGCTCTGACGACTGTACGGATGTGGCTAAAATTGGGTACATGGATAGATTAGTCCAAAATAACACATAGGCTACACTTGTCAATAGAGTAGTGTATCTCTGAAATAAACCATGGGAAACGCGAACGGGAATAGAATTTCATGCTGGTGAAGCCTTGGGCAATAGCTAGTTTAGTATAAATTTAAACTTGATGCCTCTACGCGTTCCTATAAAAATAGTCTTGATAGACAGACAGACGTGAAGTTAGCTACCTTGTTAGAGGAGAGGAGACCCGTGCCCAACAGCGGGACATTTATGGGTTGCTATTATTATTATTAAGTATTATTATTAGACAGACAGACGGACAGATAGACAGCCTACAATGAAATGATAATTTTTAGGTTCCGTGACCCTAAAAACGTAGGAAACTGGACCTTGGGTTCAAGGGTACTTAAATGATTATTAAATATCATCATCATTAATAATTTTCTTTCAGATTTTACGTGGCAATAAGTACAGATGGTATAAGACTACAAAGCATATGCCCATATGGTACAGACCCGTAGGAGCTGTTTTAGGTGGAAAATCTGAGCGTGATGGTTCTCGTTTATATGTCTGCAGAGGAGAACATTTAGGTTACACAATACCTGGAAAACTAGATTCACATTTACCGATCTGTTTCATACCCTATAATGATGTTGAACTTCAAATACCAATTGGGAATTTTGAAATTCTTGTTTCTGACCAAGGTAAGGTGTAAAATATATGCCAAAATCTTTAAACATCTTAGCCATATACCATTTGAGGAATTATTTGATTTAATAGCAGCCCGGATTCTGGTTTTACGCGGAAATAAATTTGCAAAAGGTTCTATTGTGAATTATATTTATTTTATTTATATATTAAATTATATTTTATTTTATATACTACTATCATAATAAAGGGAGGGTGTAATATACAAAGTAAAAAGTTTAAGTATCGAAAAATTCTTTCCTGTCGATGTCGACTGATAACGACCCAAAAGGCTGGCGGCATCGGCATGACTAATTGAGTGATGATGATGAATGATAATGAATGAAAGCCAAGCATTATAAATACATTTAAACCATCTTTCAATCATTCGAACGTCGAATAAATCGTGATACAATCATTTATTTCAAACCAGCAGATGCTCGCGACTCCACCGTGCGGGTGAAGTTGCGTGTCCGTGATCGGTTTTTGTTTTATGGTCATAACTCCGATTCTACTTAACAAATTGAACATACGGCTGATTTTAAATTTAACCAAGACCTTTCTGATAGATAAATTTAAAGGTTGCGTTCATCGCGAACAAACTGAAAATAATTCCAAATAAATATTATGTCCAGAATCACTTTTATAACATAACCCAAGATTTTTTAATTTTGCCAATGTACAGGCACAGCCCATTTACAATTTTATGATCCTAGTAAAATATGAATCAACAGCTATAATTTCAATTTCCACAGAGTACACGGACAACACAGAGTCTACAGATTCCTCAGAGAGCACCGAGTCCACAGAGTCCGTAGAAACCACAGAGTCCACAGTGCCCACTATGACCACAGAGTCCACAGTGCCCACTATGACCACAGAGTCCACAGTGCCCACTATGACCACAGAGTCCACAGTGCCCACTATGACCACAGAGTCCACAGTGCCCACTATGACCACAGTGTCCACAGTATCCACCGAATATACAGTGTCCACAGATTCCACACGCGCCAGATATCCATACTGGGAGCATTTTAACCCTGAAGAATCGACGTTACCTAGTGATGCTATAGTTGGAGGATTTGAAAATGAGGTTCTTTACATCATCAGATCTGAACATAAACATTCTTTAACCCCTGGGAAGTACACGCCTTTTCAACGTGGAGGTTTTATACCTTGGGGTCATGAAGCACATCTAAAAACTCATCTCGAGGTGAGTTGCATTAGTGATATTGTTTTAACATCTTTAGGGCCCAAGTCCAATTGGCTAGTTTCCTCTCAGGGATTGGACTAATGAAAGCCAAGGTGTGGTGCACCAGGAAGAAAAGCAGGTTAAGTGTGAGTCAAAATCGTGCACCGAGGGTTCTGTACAAAACAGAACGAAGGGATTAACTTAACGTCGTTGTAGATATCTACTAATGAAGGGACTAGTCCATAACCCGTGCTTCTTTGCCGGGATTTGGATGCTCAACAAACTTTTGATTCCCTGGCAAGTGCCCAGTTATCACCCTGGCAAGTATTCAGTCCAAATATTCGGATTCCAGAAAACATAACACAAGCTAGTTAAACTATACTTACTAGTACTACTCTACGATATCCTACACATCGCTCTCTATAAACAAACTAGAGAGCGATGTGTAGAATGTCGTAGAATATTTATTTAAATTTATAATATTAATGTTCTTGCAGATTTTACGTGGAAGTAAGTACGAATGGCGTAAGATTGCAAGTTATACGCCCCTTTTTCCATTATTCCAACAAGCTGTTGTTGGTGGAATATCTGAGCGTCATAGGGATGGTTTATATGTCTGCAGAGGAGAACATTTAGGTTACACAATACCTGGAAAAATAGATCCACATGAACCATTCTGTTACATAGCCTATAATGATAAAGAACTTAAAATACCAAAGGGCCATTTTGAAATTCTTCTCGTGTCTGAGAACGGTAAGTTGTAAAACATTGGTACAGTGTTTAAAGATCTTTAAACATCTTAATCATAATTTTTACTAAGGAGTGATAGGATTCACTAGTGGTCTGTGCCCCGGTTTTTCGTGGCAATAAATTCGTAAAAAAATCCTATAACTGAAGTATACCGCCATTTATCGGGTTCAATAAAATTGTGAATATAACTTGAAGAAGTTTCCATATTCAATTTGAATACTTCTTGCATCAGAAGTGCATTTTTTATACGTACCTACTTCTAAATTATCCCTCATCTCTTATTTGCGTTTAGGGATGAAATTTCCCTGGCGCTGGAAAAATCCTAGACAAATAAAATTCGCCTATACGTTCGTCTAAGGACGGTCTATGTTCGTCACAGAGACTTAGCGTCAATCTGCCCATCTAACTGCAAACTCGCACAAACTATTCGCAACAATGGATGATGTTACAATCATTTATTAAAAACTTTTAATAAACTTGCTATGTTGTTTGTTTGTATTTATCTAATAACAACAAATACAATGAAAATTAAATATTATATACATTAAATTAATACCTAACTAAACAAAATACATATTTACATGGCGTCATAAAATTCCTCCGCATCATCACTTATATTATTATGGGTCAAATCTTGGCAGCCAAATTAGAAACACTTCCTGAAGTTATAGGACACTTAAATTTGGTACACGTGTGTATCTTTGGTGACAATACAATATTGTGGTAATATGAAGCTGGTCTAATTATGGAATCGGTAGGTGCGCATAGGCACTCTTGAACTAAATAAGATAACACTACCGAGTGTAGACTCATTTGTTTTGTTGGAACGTGAAAGTTTGAAAGTTAATAAATAGTTAAAGTCTAGAATAATCTACGCAGCCCTGTCTGGTTACTTAGAATTCGAACGCTCTATCGGTAAGCTATAAAAGTTGTTAAATTAGACATACATAACATAAACTCACGCCTATACCCCCGAAGGAGTAGGCAGAGGTGCTAGCACCCACATTTCGCCAGTTTATGTTTAGGTCCCAATGTGGTGGCGAGCCTATTGCCATTAACCGGGCACTTATAAACCTGCGATAAATACACACATAACTTCGAAAAGCATCGAAAAGTCATTGGTGTGTGCCATGGTGAACCTGGGATCGAACCCGAGACCTCGTCTCAGCAGTCCATTACCCAGACCACTAGGCTACCGCGGTTAAATTAGAGCGTTATATAAATAGCAATAATTTTACACATAGACAATGTCAACAATGGCACGTGGTTGCCATCTCAGGTTTGGCACCTTTCTTGCTATTCTAGCATTATAACATAAATTAATGGCTATAATTTCAATATTTTGCAGAATTCACCGTGTCCACTGAATCCACAGAGTCCACAGTGTCCACGGATTCCACAGAGTCCACAGTGTCCACGGATTCAACAGAGTCCACAGTGTACCCAGATCCCACAAAATCTACAGTGTCCACAGATTCCACAGAGGCAACAATTGCCACAGTTCCACACTGGGAGCACTTTAACCCTGAGTTAACGGTACCTAGTGACGCAATAATTGGAGGATATGAACACGAACCTCTCTACATCATCAGATCTCCACATAAAGATTCTGTAACTCCTGGGAAGTATATACCTTCTCTACACAAAGCTCTTATATCTTGGGGTTATAGAGCATATCTAAAATTTGATATCGAGGTGAGTAGATTCCTTTTCATACTGACTTAAATTCAGTATTAAAATATATCGTTGTGGATCTGAAATAAAAAAAAAATTGACTTTTCTGTAATCTTTTTCACTCGACAACGAAATGATCCTATACGGTTCCGTAACCCTAAAAACCCAAGGGTCCAAGGGTGTCAACTTTGGATACAATCGAAATAATCTGGATAACATAAATTTAATATTTTCTTGCAGATTTTACGTGGCAATAATTATAAATGGGTTCAGACTTCAAAGGATATGTCCTTTTTGGATGTGCCCCGGGGAGCTGTTTTAGGTGGTAAATCTGAGCGCCATGATGATGGTTTGTATGTCTGCAGAGCAAAATATTTAGGTCACACAATACCTGGAAAACTCGATCCACATTTACCAATCTGTTTTATACCTTATAATAATGATGAACTTAAAATACAAGCGGGAGATTATGAGATTCTTGTTGTTTCTGAGGAAGGTAAGTCGCAAAATATTGTCACTAATATTTTTAAAAATCTGTTATGATTCATGCTGAGGAATTACGTGATTTTTTAGGGGCCCAAATCCTCCTGAATAAATTTTAAAAAAAATCTTATAACCCGAGTGCACCGCCAATTACCGGGTCTAATTATGAATATAAATCAGAAGAAGCTGTAATATCACTCCCATATTACGTACATCTAAATATCCCCTCATTCCTTAGTTACTTGCCTCTTTAGGAGTGAAGTTTCGCTCCTAACTGAGCCACCTGAGCAAACTATATAATAGTAACGAAAATGATTATGCACTATTTAAAAAACAATGAATAAGTTAATTATTTTTATCTCAATGAAATTAAAATTCACCCTTGTATAAATAGGTACCTATATCTGAAGAAATAACTATAGTCAAAGTCAAAGTCAAAGTCACGCGGAGACGATGTATACGATGGCCAGTGGTGCCACCTCTTTTGCTATTTTCTTATTATAATATAAATTAATGTCTGTAGCTATAATTTCAATGCCTTACAGGTCCAGAGTCTACAAGCTCCTCAGAGTCCACAGTAACCTCAAAGTCCACAGTATCCACACGTAACAGTTATCCATATTGGGAGTCTTTTGACCCTCAAACATCGGCACTGCCTCGTGACGCTATAATTGGAGGATATGAAGATGAGACTCTTTATATCATCAGATCTGAACATAAACGTTCTATAACTCCTGGGAAGTATATACCCTCTCAAAGAGAAGCTGTTATATCTTGGGGTTTTAAAACACATGTAAAATATGAGACTGAGGTGAGTTGAATCACTTTGAATTTTGACTTAGGTTAAAGTATCGCAGTGATAAGAAAAGGACTGGCTGGAGAGGTACTATTGGAAGCCGGCTGATGCTTTAGTGAGTTCCTGCATCGTAAAGGCCGGGAGGAACTGTTTATCTTACATCACATGATATTTTAGGGCCTATTCCAACCTGAGCTTTGGCTAGTTTCAGGGGGTACCTACAGATAGACTGATGGCCCTAAACGAGTTCTATACTGGAGACATGGAATCGGTACCTAAACAAAGGGAAAGAATGATGGTATACCCAGAAGCCAGACGAAATTGACGATTTAAAAGTTAACTAAGATTATATTGAATACTCTGTAAATTATGATTCCCTTGCAAGTGTCAAATACTCTGCATAAATGAAAGTACGTAACGTATGTTTCGGTGGCGTTGATGTAAAAGTTTGATTTTATCATAGCTTTACGGTTCACCTGCGTTTTTTGTATTAGTTTCAACTAGATTCCTGTATGTATTCGTGAGCAAAAGGTCTCGATAGACAGACAGATAATAATAGTCAGAGACAGCGGAGACCGAAATTATCCTATAACGGGCCTGGAACGGAATGGACTATGGATTCCAGGGTAACAACCGGCATACCTAATCGCTGAGATGATAATGACTTTCATCACCATCAGTAGTGTATGATTAATAATCAATTTTCTTATAGATTTTACGTGGCAGAAGGTACAAGTGGCTTCAGACTTCAAGCAGTATGCCCTTTATAAGTATGCCACCCCTACGGGCTGTTATTGGTGGAAAATCTGAGCGTCATAGTGATGGTTTATATGTCTGTAGAGCAAGATATTTAGGTGAAACAATACCTGGAAAACTCGATCCACTATTTCCAATCTGTTTTATACCCTATAGAAATGAAGAAATTAAAATATCAATAGGGAATTTTGAAATTCTTGTTGCGTCCGAGGAAGGTAAGTTGATAAATTAAACATCTTAGGTATAATTCCCACTTACGCATTATATGATTTACTAGCGGCCCAGGTCCCGGCTTCTTCGAGCAATAAATCCTATAACCCGAGTATACCACCACTTACCGCTACTTACTACACAATTATTAATAGCATGAAATTCAATATATTTTATATAGAAGAAACTTCAATATTTAATATCATGCTTCTCGCATTAAAAGTGAAGCACATTCCAAACTATGGAATTCTAAACAACCCCACATCCCTTATTTGCCCCTTTAGACATTAAAATTTGAAATTACATGTAGGTATACATTGATCAACTGTGCTATCTGGACAATTCCTGTATAGTTGAAGTTCTCCTATTTCACCCTATTTTACGCGAAGATGATGTAAATAATGGCACATTGGAGCCACCTCTCTCGCTGTTCTCTCTCTATATTATAAATTAATAGCTATAATTTTACTGGGTTACAGGTGCGGAATCCACAGAGTCCACAGAGTCTACCGATATCACAGGGTTCACAGAGTCCACAGAGACTGTAGTGTTACCAGAAATATTAGTGCCCACAGAGTCCACAGATTCCATAAGCGGCAGTTATCCACACTGGGAGCCTTTTAACTCTGAGACATCGGCACTGCCTAGCGACGCTATAGTTGGAGGACATGAAAATGAGACTCTTTACATCATCAGATCTGAACACAAAAATTCTTTACCTCCTGGGAAGTATATACCTTCTCAACACAAAGCTTTTGTATCTTGGGGTTATAAAGCGTATCAAAAATATGACATCGAGGTGAGTTGAATAAAATTAATTTTAATACTGACTACTTAGCTGAGCAATTATAGCACCAAACCCGCGTACTTTAAAAAAAATAATCATGTTAACGTAAAAGTTATAAGTATTTTTTCATATTTCTATAACATAAACTCAGTAAACGTGGTAGCCTAGTGGTATGGGTAATGGACTGCTAAGACGAGGTCTCGGGTTCGATCCCAGGTTACCATGGCACACACCAATGACTTTTCGATGCTTTTCGAAGTTATGTGTGTATTTATCGCAGGTTTATAAGTGCTCGGTTAATGGCAATAGGCTCGCCACCTATATATTATTATATATTGGGACCTAAATACAAACTGGCGAAATGTGGGTGCTAGCACCTCTGCCTACCCCTTCGGGGATATAGGCGTGAGTTTGTCATATTTCTATAACGGTTCCAAAACCCTAAAAATCGTAAGTAAATATGCCCTGGGTTACAGGGTGTCAACTTTGAATACAGCCGAGTTGATTGCTGGACGATAATGACTTTCATCATCATCATAGTGTAAATTATAATGTTCTTACAGATTTTACGTGGAGATAAGTACAAATGGGTTCAGACTTCAAAGGATATGTCGGATATACCCGTACGGGCTGTTTATGGTGGTAAATCTGAGCGTCATAATAACGGGTTATATGTCTGTAGAGCATCATATTTAGGTTATACAATACCTGGAAAAGTTGAACCACATTTACCAATCTGTTTCATACCCTATAATGATAAAGAAATTCAAATAAAACTGGGAGACTATGAAATACTTGTTGAATCTGAGTCCAGAGTCATAGTGACTACAGAGTCCACGGTGCCCGAAAAGCCTACAGAGTCCACAGATTCTGCACATAACAGTTATCCATACTGGGAGCCTTTTAACCCTGAGACATCGGTACTACCTAGTGATGCTATAATTGGAGGATATGAAAATGAGACTCTTTATATAATCCGATCTGAACATCAAGATTCCGTATCTCCTGGAAAGTATATACCGTCTCAACACAAAGCTTTTGTATCTTGGGGTTACAGAGCGTATCGAAAATATAACCTTGAGGTAAGTTGAACCATTTTTAATACTGATTTATTACTATTATTGATACCGGTAGTAGGTGTATTCCACTACCGCCTGACTAGTAAAAGCCAAGATAAGGCAAATCATTGGGAAAATCCAGTCATTTGCTAGCCAAACTCGTGCATTGAGGATTTCCTACAAAACTGGATTGAAAGATGAACATAGCATCACTGTACAGTAGACAATAATAAAAGTGCTAGTCCACAACCTGTGTTGGTCAAATCCACTGATAGATCGATGACCTTAAGCGATTTCTAAGTGGAGACCTGGGCCTCGATTCTGCTAAAGACAAACCACTGATATACCACTGACACTCTAAAGAATGCCATTTCATTGTTGACTTTATTGCTATCGACTTAAAGTCTAAAGTCAAATGATATTTTGTAGAGCGAATAAAAAAGTTAAATGAATTCTTTTCATTAGATTTTAGGCTTTAACTGTATAACGGTAAAGTCTACAATTAAATACCATTTTTAGAGTGTCAGTGGTATCAGTGGTATCCCTTTAGCAGAATCGAGGCCCGAGGCCCTGGCATCGGTATCTAAATAAAAGTAAAGATGATGAATTAAAGAACTGAAAAGTTAGCTAGGATACATAGGCTCTATAAAATTGAGTCCCTTGTAAGTGTCCAAATATTCTACATTAAATGACTGTATGTATGAGACGTAAAAGTTTGGTTTTTTAATTAACGCGTATATCAACGCGTAGTATCAGCGCGTTAAGTATTTTTATAGGAAGTATACTCTACCACGGTGAATGTTCTGAGGAGCTATTCCAACTAATCCCACCGTCTCTCTTCCGATCCAGAACAACACGTGCGGGGCTGAGGTGCCACCCGCACACAGTCGAGACCGTTCGGTCTCGAACCAAGCGGTTCGGTGCTTCCTTTCTATGTCGCACAATTAAAAACTGGAATGCACTTCCTGCACACGTGTTTCCTTCTTCCTTCAATCCCGGGTTCTTTAAGCGGGGCGTGAAAAGGCATCTGTCTAGGCCGTCAAGGTAGGGGCCGCCATTTTGAGACGAATGGTGTCTGGAATGGCGGCCCGTACCCTCTGGACTTTGCCCTTGCTTCTTACCATCCAGCGGGGTTAAGTCAATAGACGGACTGAATATAAAAAAAAAAAAAGTATTTATTCAACTTGTTCCCTCTAGGCGTTCTTGACAAGAACGTCTTAATAGACGAACAGACAGGGACACAATAAAATGATCCAATAACGGGTTCAGAACTCAAAAAGCGTAGGTGAATGGACTGTAAGTTCCCGGATGCCAATAACTTTGGGTGCAACCGAGATGATCGCTGGAATGATTGCTTTCATTACCATCTAACATGTTCATAATAATTTTCTTGCAGATTTTACGTGGAAATAAGTACAGATGGGTTCACACTTTGGGTAAGCCCGATGGAGCTGTTTTCGGTGGAAAATCTGATCGTCATAATGATGGTTTATATGTATGCAGAGGAGAATATTTAGGTTACATAATACCTGGAAAAATTGATCCACGTTCAGCAATCTGTTATATAGCCTATAATGATAGAGAAATTCAAATAAGACCGGGGAAATATGAAGTTCTTGTTGTTTCTTCGGAAGGTAAGTCTAAAACATTGAATCTTTTAACAACTCACACTAGATTTATAAGAGAGCTAAATGATTGTTTTTTGGTACATAATTATCTTTTTATCACCAACTAGCTTTCCACCCGCACCTTCCCGCCTGTATCTCGGTTATCGCCACCAAAAGTATTTTTTCAAAGTGACGGACGTTTACTGGATATAACCGACTTCAACACTCAAAATAAAATGTAATTCAAATCAAAAGCACTCAGGAGTATCAATATCAACACTTCAAAGAAAATTACCACCAAAATAACTTCCTACCCATTTTTAACCTCTTTAAGAGATGAATTTCAATAAAATATGATACACGTATTCTATCGGTTACTGTTCTGGTAAAGAAAAGGAAATATTTGAAGTAGATTGGTCTAAGAAATCGCATTGTTCCATACAAACTTCCCTCATTTTTGCCCCTTTAGTTGATAATTATAATTTTGGAAAATCCTTTCTTATCGGATGACCATGTCATACAAAGAAGGCATTCTCCAAGTTTCAGGTCTTTTTGATCTGGTTTAGGCTGTGCGTTGATCCTTTAGTCAGTCAGGAGGAAGCACTTAATGTATATAAGATACCGTAACATTTAATCACTGGTTGTTACTATTACTACTATTATAAATAACCGCAGTAGCCTAGTGGTCTGGGTAATGGACTGCTGAGACGAGGTCTCGGGCTCGATCCCAGGTTCACCATGGCACACACCAATGACTTTTCGATGCTTTTCGAAGTTATGTGTGTATTTATCGCAGGTTTGTAAGTGCCCAGTTAATGGCAATAGGCTCGCCACCTATTACATTGGGACCTAAACATAATCTGGATAAATGTGGGTGCTAGCACCTCTGCCTACCCCTTCGGGGATATAGGCGTGAGTTTATGTTATGTTATAAATAGTGAAAGTGAAAGTTTGTGAAGATGTTTGGATGTCCGTATGTTTATATCTCAATCACGCTTAAACAGCCGAACGAATCTGGCTGAAATTTAGTATAGGGATGGATTATAGTATGAAATAACATACATAGTCTACCTTTTATTGGAATAGGTTCCCATTCCCATTCCATCCCATAGGATCAGAACGCCAAGCGAATAGAAACTCGAGTTACTCGGAAAGAGTTAGAATAATAATATTATCAAGGTATTCTGTCGTTCAGCACTATCATAGTCAACCTGTAGGTGACTTCAACTAATCAATAACTAATCGACAAAGACAGTAGTAGTAGTTGACCTAACCTATTTTTAAAGTACCTGAATCTTCAATGTTCAAACATCTCAATACACTTCATTTCATTTTGTTTTCAGCTCCACCAGCTATAATTTCAATCCCATCAAATGCTTATAGAATTGTCGAAGGAGTTAGGTCATTGAAGATCCCTTGCGTAGCGACCGGCTACCCTAAACCAATTATCACTTGGAAATTGAACAATAGAAGAATCTCAAACGGTAAGATATTAAAAATTATATTGCACTCGAGACATCTGTGTAAGATATGAACTTTAATTTATTATGATATATTTCAGATTATAAATATGCCATAGATGATGGAAATTTGATTATTAAAGAACCAACTATGAGCGACAGTCAAATCTATACGTGTGAGGCGAATAACGATGTTGGGTCGGCCAGTGCAACATTCAAAGCAGAAATTCTTCGTACGTAATATTTTAAAATATTAAACACTAGCGACCCGGGACCCGGCTTCGCCCGGGTGTAAATTCCAGTTTTCCAATAAAATATAGCCTATGACACTCCACGAATGACGTGGCTTTCTATTGGTAAAAGAATTTTTAAAATCGGTTCGCTGGATCCAGAGATTACCGCTTACAATTTAACAAACACACAAACTCTTTATAATATTAGTATAGATGACTATACTTACTTTAAACATTAAGTTTTTATTGTTTTCATCTAAACTAATTGGTTAATTTAATGAAATGATTTCGTTTTCAGGTCCACCAAGCATTATATTAGATTCTTCTGTCATTTACAATGGTGTTGAAGGTAGAGATGAGGTTATAAGGGTACCATGTGTAGCAACTGGTCGACCTAAACCTAATATTACGTGGCATTTGAACGGTGTACCCATTTCACAAGGTAAAAATAATATTATTACTTCTTATTATATTCATTCAATTGTAGCAATGTAAACTAAAATACATAACAGATTAAATTTTTAATCATACAATTCATTTTATTGGCATCGAATATGGTTCAGAGATGATCTCTTAAAACTAGTAAGTAGATGCAGCATATTCTGCTCCGAAAACGTGCAAATTTTAAAATAACATAATTTAACTAAACAGTAATAATGTATGTGTTTATATGAATACAATGAATGTGAATTAATTGTTGCAATGCGACTAATTCATTAACTTATTCTTCATACGACCTTTAATTTTCTATCAACCGTGCTTGATGGGAAAGGGTTTGCTAGTACCTATGCCTTTTATCATTCTAAACACACTGCTTACGAGGTTATTAATTTTGTTGCGATCCCCTTTATTAAATTATTCATCATTATCATCGTATATTGCATTACCTACGTCATATATTGCAGATTTGAAGTTTTCAATTGATAACGGTACTTTACTAATTAAACAACCAATCGTGAGCGACAGCCAGATGTACATATGCGTGGCAAAGAATGACGCTGGATCTACTCGTGCTATTTTCAAAGTAGAAATTGTCCGTGACATGTAAGTGTTTGCGTAGTAATATTACGTTTTACTCTTATTATTTATTCTGTGGTATTTGCAAGAACAAACTTTGAAGCACAAAGTATGTTAAAATTTAAAAAGTAACTTTTTGTCTGTGTGGTAAATTATTCTTTCTTCTTCTGAGAATAATTATTTAGAATTGCGGTAGCCTAGTGGTCTGGGTAATGGACTGCTGAGACGAGGTCTCGGGTTCGATCCCAGATTCACCATGGCACACACCAATGACTTTTCGATGCTTTTCGAAGTTATGTGTGTATTTATCGCAGGTTTATAAGTGCCCGGTTAATGGCAATAGGCTCGCCATCTATTACATTGGGACCTAAACATAAACTGGCGAAATGTGGGTGCTAGCACCTCTGCCTACCCCTTCGGGGATATAGGCGTGAGTTTATGTTTATATGTATATGGTAAATTATTTTCAGTGTAAGTTAAAATTATGTATAATGTTCATTAAACGTATGGAGAATCTCTCTATCAAATAGTTGATTCCACATGCATTCTTTCCACACGTTCTTTTCATCAAATTAGCAGCACCGATTGCTTTGGCAGAAATCAACAAACTACGATCACCTTTTATTTTTGTATTAACTTCTATATGGCACTAAAAATACTATTATTTCCAGGGATGACTCAACACCATCAACTAGGCAGGTCGTTCGTTCGTTCATACGTCATTGGTTCCAAACGCCACTGGTAACAAAAAATGAAGACAATTATGCAGGTAATGAATATATAGAGTAGACAAGTAATACAATCGCGGGCTAAATATACCTACACTGATTTAATTAAAAGGTCACTTTGATAAAGGGGGAGTGGCACACTTCGCGTACATACCTATTATAATATGACACTTCACCCTATAAGTACTCAAATAAAATACATATTTAATCAAAACGAGAAATATTAGAACGAATTAACAGGCGTTTACGTACTTATCTTTCTCTTCCCATGGTACTATCTTAATATAGTCACGAGGCTTTAGGTTCTAACGCTGACTTTCTCTCATACATAATGATAGTAACCCATTTTATATCAGGGCACGGGTCTCCTCTCCTCTTACGAGAGAGCTGAGAGGGTTTAGACCTTAATCCACACACGCTGGCCTAATGCGGTTTGGTGGATCGGACATGTCCTAAGAATTTTATTCTAGGACATATATGGGTTTCCTCACGATGTTTTTCCTTCACCGTCAGCAGATGATATGATATCATATGATTAGCACAATTCACATTGGTACTGTCGGATTCGAACTCGATACCTTTGAGAAGAGGCTGCGTCCTTATCCATTCAGCTACCATCGCATTGTCAAAATGACATAAACCACCATTTTGCTGCGCATCCAGCAATGTTTGGACGCGGTCACATTTACGTTCTTTACCCTCTGGCATCGAAAGAATGTACAGTTCGTAGATTTCTCTTTGCTCACTCTTACTGAAGTCCACTATCTGACGGGCACCTTTTTATTTTGGAGGTCGTACGGGTACCAAAAAAGAGGTCGTAAGGGCACTTTTGAAAAAGGGTCCAAACTTTAAGATCCTACGGGTACGTGGCCACAATAATGGCTCCTATTTAAAACCTCTGACACGTGGGTTTCTTGTGATTACAGAAGCAACTACTCGTTCAAGCCTTGCCAGCGGGCTCGGCTATAGGAGAGTCTATGGAAGTGGCGACATTACACGCGGAGGAGATCGCCCAGGATGGCTGGCATAACTTAAGGTATCCCATAATTTATTATTACTAGTCCCTTTATACTAGTGACTTTGGATAAATTAGATCCAGTGACAACCTTAGTTGTCAACCAGACACTCGGCCGGGGTCAATCCCGTGGTGGTATGGACGGAATTAATAGTAGTCCATCAAATAATCATACATCCTACTATCGTATTCCCTATCCTACTTTCAACTAATATTATAAATGTGAAAGTTTGTGAAGATGTTTCAAGGTTTGATATTCAATCACGTTGTAAGGCTCAACACATCTGGCTGAAACAGTATAGGGATTGATAGTGTGGAATAACACATAAGCATCCTGGAATAGGTTCCCATGGGTTGGTTTGTTGGTTGGGAGCAGCTGTCAGTGGGAAATAGCTATTTTAATCATTTTAAAAAGATGTCAAAAACAGACATGATTCAAGGCCCCATTTTACTACCGTAACTAAACTCTCCACCTATCCGGTACGAGAAGGGCTGTATACAAGTGACGTCAAATGAGTAATCCTATTTTTTGCAGCTGAGGTTCACGGGTCCCAAAGATTTGCATCTAGATCTTTAAATACACGTTTTAATAATCCTATGTTTCGTTTCAGAATAACTAAACGGGTCAGTTAGTAAGATTACATCGGTCGAGAGCCACTTATTTACAGCAAACTATGTAAACTATGTTGTACAGTTAATAAACTATTATGTACTTAGAATTATATTTTAACGATTGTTACCGAGTCGTGTGTTAAGTATAAGTATAGTAAGTTATAATGTAGGTTTGTTAAAATATTAAATGAATACTTGATTATTATCATTGTGACGTTGCGAAAGATTTAACATTGTGAACATGAAAAATCAAAATTCGGAAAATATAACCAAATCACAAAACTTAAAATATTAGTACATAACAGGTATCGCCCTCTTTATGATCTTATTAGTTTATAAGTGTAAATTATAGCACTGGCTGCCTAGTTTTAATATTTTCAATATTATTGTGGACAAAAATTGAATAATAAACATTTTAAACTAGAAAAGAACTTTTATTGGCGTTATTTATTTTGACTACGATTTAAGATGTATCATTCGAAAACAATTTGAACCAAACGATATGCAGCTATCAAGTCCTACAGTGGAGTCTGATTGAAACATGTAGAGTAATTAGTTTTTAACCGACTTCCAAAAATGAGGAGGCACTCAATTCGACTGCTATGTTTTGTCTTGTATACTCAGCGACAATATAGTCATACATAGTTGGTTAACAATTCCTTTTTTTTACTTGATGGGAAGCGTCACTGTGGCCTACGGACGCTGCCGACCCTAAACAAGGCTGAGATATCACCCGCATATGGTGCAAACAATTCCATCAAGAACCAAGCGGTTCGGTGCCTCTTTCCTTTGCCGCACCATCAAAACCTGGAATTCTTTACCAGCTCACGTGTTTCCTTCCTCATACAGTCCCGGGTCCTTTAAGCGGGGCGTGAAAAAGCATTTGATGAGGCCGTCAAGCTGAGAGCCACCATTTTGGCACTATCGGTGTTTGCAATGGTGACTCCCATTCTAGAGACTTTGCCTCAGCTTACCATCAGGCGAGGTGAAGTCATGTTGACGTGACCGACATAAAAAAAAACACCTTCTATGTATCGATCACCTTAGCTCTTATTAAACCTTTAACAAAATAATAAACTTGAGGTCGAACAAAAATACTCCACACGAAAAATGTGTTTTTGAAGAACACGACGCATAGCTCATAGTAAAGTATGTTGCCGGCAGACAGCAGCACGTCATTGATGTGAAAGAGAGTGGGTGAGACGGGATAGATACTTACCTTTTAGTCGGTCTACTGAGTCCGACATCGGCACCCCGATTGTCAACCAGGGGTCGTGTCCATGGGATTGCCGAACGAAAATAAAAATAGCCGACAAGAATGGTACGAAAATTGAAAAAAAAAGACATTGATTGAACAAGGCTTCACAGTATAGTTTTTCGATGTAACGAAACATCGCATTAATAATCCGTCGCAGTACCTACCTACAGAGATATCGACGAAAAGTGCTCGAAGAAATGAAATTCGATGTAACGACTTTGGCACTTACGTAAGTAGGTATCCCGTGAGAAACAGCCCCCGTAGACAAGTTTCACAGCGTAAATCGCTAAGAAAACGAATAGATTAGGTCGACCAATCACATTCAAGCTCATCGCCGGCGTACGATGCGCGCGCCGCGGTGGAATCACGAGCTGGAGTGTGATTGGTCCACCTAATCTATTCTATTCCTTAGCGATTTAGACTTATCTACGGGCCCTGGCCTCCTAGTGTGAACCGGTATTGACCTGCAAGAACAAAGCTAGCAAGGATGGTTTTCTCGTGGGAAACTAGCATCCAACTTGTTTGCAGTGGAATATTTGAATATGCTAAAAAAACTCGAGATTTCCCTAGAGGATAATTGACTACATGACATAATTCTAAACTCACTCCCTGCCCCCATGACCAAGCGTGGTATTTTGAAGACCCTGTACGGGTGGTAACGTAATATGGGAACGTCCTCTAATAGTCCAAGATCCCAGGGTCCGTCACGTATTTTCTTACGAACGATATGTGGTCGATTGAATAGTGTTAGTATGTAGGATGTAGGTACTAAGAACGCATGTCTATCTGCTAACTTGCTTAGACGGCTAGTTGCCAGGTATCAGGTAATCAAGGTACTTACCTAATACGTTGTGGAGGAACGGGATGTGACGACCCTCCAACACAAAGGGAGGATCCTCCGACCAGGCAAGGTTCTTTGGGATCTTGTATATATGCTATACTAGCGCGTGAACTTCACTTTCGCGATTCAGGATTGTAGTGACGTAGTTGTAGTAGTATCGAAGTAGTTCGTCGTGCTGTCACTAGATGGCGCTAGGTATATGTGGTATCGCCACAACGTGACGTCTGGTGGCCCTGGGATCTTTCTCTATAATGTCTGTCTCACCAATTCATAGTAAAAACAACAATTAGTCAACGCCAAATAACAAAAATGTTTCCCGCGTGTGTACTAACTGGCCAACCAAAAAGCAATAGGACTGACCAACCAATGACGCTAGTCCTTTGAGTGTATATCTATGATTAATTATTTGATCAAGCCAAGATCAAGCTCAAATTGTCAAGTTTTGTTTTTTATAACTGTACGTAAGAGCGATTCCGATACTCAAATGTACGCAATCAACTGTGTAAACAATAATAAACGCTATTGAAATTCTTCAGTGGTTAGATATCTATAATTTCAGGCTATGATCTATCCCTATACCAAATTTCAGCTCGATCCGTTCAGCCATTAAATAACAAATCAAAATGAATACTATGCGATTCACGCAAGTTGATAACTGTCATAATGACATTTTGATTCTCGTTGCTTACTTCATTGCATAAAGTAAGGCCAGCAAATACATTTTTTTACATCACTATTCCATCTGAGATAAGTACATACAATGATAATTACGAAATAAACTATCGGTTCTTTTTTATATTTATTTATTTTTAATCGGGCGGTAACACTTCGATGCTGCTTATTTTATCGTTTGCACTGTTATCGGAGCCGCACGAACAATTTCACGTGCTTGTGAATGTACCACTGTGCCTTCCCTACTCATTTTAAGCAAATTTAACTGTACTTAACAAATTAAACTTATCAAAACAATAACAAAAGTCTATAACAAACCCAATGTAACAACAAAAGTCAACAAGGACGCAACAAAATGGAGAAAAATCGGAAATATATATCAATGGCTTTGGAAGCGTAGCTAGCGGCACACTATGACACCAATCAATTACGAACTATTATTATAAACTATTACTAAGAAAATATGTTATGTACTTAAGAAAATAAAATAAAAATTAAGTCGTTGTTACCATTACAGTTATGAACCTATCCGACGCGCCGTGAAAATTTTGTTGCTAGCTGTACAATTTTGATGAGTACGGAATGAAGTTGCCGCGAACGCGATTATCTTCTGACTTGAATCGCATAGTACTTAATAGGTATAGCAAAATTTAAAAAGAATCAAAAAAATGAATATAAAACGATATGTTTTATAGCTTTTGCAGATAATAAACAGACCGAAATACCTACCTGCTACGGTTGTTATTACTTACACAATCATAATAAAATATTCCGAGGCTCTGTTTTTCCACGGGCCTCGGAGACCGCCACCAGTAGGCACTCAGATAGTGGTGAGCGGCACCTCTATCTCAGTCGGGAGGACCATGAAATACTTGGGCCTCGTCCTCGACAGTCGTTGGAGCTTTACGGACCACTTCCGGCAGCTAGGTCCAAAACTCCTAGCATATGCCGGAATGCTCGCAAGGCTTCTCCCCAACGTGGGGGGACCGGGTGGTGCATGCCGACGTCTATACGACGGCGTGCTCCGCTCAAAGGCGCTGTACGGCGCGCCGATATGGGCAGATGCTCTGAGCGCGAACAATATGGTCTTGCTGCGGCGTCCGCAGCGAGCCATAGCGCAAAGAGCGGCTCGGGCGTACCGTACCGTGTCTTACGAGGCGGCTTGCGCGATCGCATCATCCCTTCCGTGGGACTTAGAGGCCGGGGTACTGTCGCAGGTCTACCAGCGCTGTGCACTGGTCCGTAGGGACGGGGGTCAGCCAACTGCCGAAGAGATCACCAGTTGGAGAGCGCAAGCTCGCAACGTGCTTTTCGACAGATGGTCGGCCCGATTAGCGGACTGCACGGTGGGGAAGGAACTGGTTCCGGCCATCCAACCCATCCTGCGGCCCTACGTCGAAAGGCGACACGGGGTCCTAACGTACCACCTCACGCAACTCCTTACCGGGCACGGTTGCTTCGGTAGGTACTTGTGGAAGGTGGTCGGCGTCGAGTCGGAACCCTCGTGCCGTCACTGTAGCGGTGGGGCTGTGGACACGGCGGAGCATACTCGCGCCGTGTGCACGGCCTGGAGTGGGGAGCGTTCGACTCTAGTAGGTAGGATCGGACGGGACCTTTCGCTGCCGGCCGTAGTTCGCACGATGGTCGACAGCGAAGAGGCATGGGCTGCCGTCGTCTCATTCGCTGAGGCGGTCATGACGGCAAAACGAGAGGCGTTCAGAGAAAGGGAACGCAGCGGACTGACGCTCCCTCCTCGCAAGCCCAGAGCGCAAGGGCGGCGACGTACAGAGTACGCCCGCCGCATGGCCATGGATGGAGGACGTGGGGGTCCGCCAACCAACTAAATGGCCTCGCGACGTGCCATCCCGCTGGTGTTCGCCAGGAAGGCACAGAGACGGTACGGGGGGAGGGCCGGCCCTACCCTCGGAAGTCGGGCCCGCCGCCGGGCAAAAAACGCCGGTCAGATTGCAGTGACATAGGTACTATTGCCTATCCTGCGATGTGACTAAAGCGACCAGGTGGACATAGTGAGGTTTAGTGGGTATGCCCTTTAGGGAGAGTCCCACATAGGTCTACGGGTTTTCCCCAAACTCGGAGATATCATGCACGCACATTCCTCACTTAAAAAAAAAAAAAAAAATCATAATAAAATATTATTTGGGGTTAAATGTTATCTCAAACTTGTAATCCAAGTCATTGTAATTTATTTATTTAAGAAGCTACCTGAAGCTACCTACCCGTTCGATAAAATTCCTAATCTATCGTAAACACATCAGAAATGGATTTTCAAACAATTCTGAAAACCCAACATGCTCTTGAGTTAACACCATGGTTAGGTAATACCCACAACGGAATTCTAATAATATTATCAGTTTTTGTTATTACTCACTATAAATAGAAATCATATACGAGTACCTAGGTATTCAAGTTTTTAAGGTTTTTCTTACTACTATCATAAAATTGTGAGGTAGCTGTGTCTGTACATTTAGAGATATCTACCTACTTGAAAAAATACTTGGGCTATGTTACAATCAGTTACAATAAACAATTTTATTTTGAGCACGAAGATACCTATTTCTTTTTTGGAATTCTTAATTATCTGTTTGTGCGCGATGAACGAAAAAGCTACTGTACGGATTTCGATGCGATTTTTTTGTTTGAAAGGTCAGACTTAAATTATGCATGTTTAATCATATCGGTTGAGTAGAAGCGGAGATATACTTAAAAAGCACGAAAACTGACGTCACCCGAGCCGCACTGCGGGCATAGGCTAGTATTATATTTTATTTATTTGAGGTCATATTTCGTTAACTTACGTGGGCTGGTACCTCCACATGGTGCACCCGGGCAACAGAAGCGACAGCGGCTACCATTCGCCGGGGGAGACGCTGCCGCCTGCGGCTTACTACGGCCGTCGCGGGAATGACCCTGTATAGGGCTGCTTGGAGGCTGTCCGCGCGTGCCTCTGACGAGCAGAGGGCACAGTGGAGAGCAGGCAAGGGGCGGCCGGGATCTCCGAAGGTAGGAGCGGGGAGGGGAGTGTATACGTCCCCCTTTTTCAGCCGTCAGCTACGTCAGCAGGGTCAGCCGAGTTGCGAGGGAAATGCCTGTTAGGTCACCTTACACCCTGGCGTCTGAAGACCCGAGATGGTGTGCGGTTGACCCCCGATGAACAGGAATGAGGATGGTCCGTGGGAATTTCCACACGAAATTAAAAGTTCATATCACCGATTACCTAATAGTCATATTTCGATCAATAACTGTTTTATTTTTGCTGATCCAGAGTACATAATGCCGACGCCACAAAGGTGGAGGTCATCGCCGACCTGGTCAGCGGGGGGTATCCTTGGAGTTTC
Organism: Lithosia quadra; assembly: GCA_963576445.1. Classification (NCBI taxonomy): domain Eukaryota; kingdom Metazoa; phylum Arthropoda; class Insecta; order Lepidoptera; family Erebidae; genus Lithosia; species Lithosia quadra. The sequence goes on from OY754892.1 coordinate 6,508,972, forward strand.
CACAGCGGAAAATCCATAGCTTAATCATAACATCACGGTCACGGCTTGCGGAGTTTCCCTCTTTCTGGAATTCGATTGGCCATCTTTATCAGTGACTTTGGTGATAACCATTATGTATATAATAATTATTCATAAACTTTAAAAATACAGTCTGTTCTGTTCGGCGGCAGTGTTACCCGCGTAGTGGATAAGATATTAATATCATTGACTTTTTACATTCCTAATTATTTTCTTATTTATTAGGTATTTTAATTGAGTTCGACATAGTTAAAGTTTCAGCTCGTAAACAAATAGGTACATATTAACAAGACGCTCTTAGTGTTGCACACGTCCATAGGCCCGTTATGTGCTTGTCTGCCACCTAAGTGATATAAATAAAATCAAGTAAGTCTATTTTTGTTTAGTTTTTGTGTGAATTTGTATGTGATGTTGTTTCATGAAAAAAAAATACGTTAACTTAATCATTATTTTTTAATGACTCTAGTTAATGTGTTTGGTTTGTGATTGCGATGAAATTACACTAGAAATATATAGAATAACGAAACTTTACATTTACTTATTGTCTTAAACCATGTTTTTATAATGTGGTTCATTTTTTAGCTTCAGTGAACGTCAGTTCAAAAATGTTGTCTTAATTCTTAATAGCTTCACTACAGTTCCCGTTCATAGTAGGACTGACTAAATAAGGTTATTAAAAAAAAAACATCTTGTCAAAAAATGCCTTTTCGCTATATTTAATAATGTTATAGTGAACTGCTAAAGAGACATTTAGACATTTATAAATAATAAATAGTTTTGAAGATATTTGATTTTGAAAATTAAATTTCTCGAGTCGCCTAAAAACGCTCCATAGGTACCGCTTCATACAAAAGTCAGACAGTGACTGCTGTCATCATTTGTACCGCTTGTACGGCAGTTGCATGGAATGCATAGAAATTTGCATTTACCTATCTCAGTCTACAGGGGGGCGGGGCCGGTGGGGTGTACGGTGACAGGCGGCCGTTTGTCCGTCCTGTCACTCCCCGTCTGCGCTCGGGAATGTCGGGAACCAGCCCGCACCCCGCCTGCTCCCCACTGTGCCCTCTGCTAGTCAGAGTGACAAGTGGAGAGCCTCGTTTCGCCTCGCCCAGTATTAGCCGCTGACATCAGCGTCTCTCGTGGCGAGTCGAAGGCGCTGCCGTTTTCGTGTCGTGTGTACATACTTATAGTAGGTACCTACATAATAAAATTACCTAATTTAAATATGAAGATAAATATAGTGTTGCACACGTTCATAGGCCACGGTGACCGCTTCCCATCAGGTGGGCCGTGTGCTTGCCTGCCACCTAAGTAGTATAAAAAAAAGTGAATAGGGAGTCATGTTTATAATATATTATGTTGACTTATTTTGGGAATCAAAAATAATTAAAAGTCATAGTTTCAATCTAGTTATGCAATACCTTTAATATTTCTCTAGGTAGGTACATTTTTATTTTTAAGGCGTGTTGTTTCTAATCTGATAACTAATTCAACTCACTATTTGTACTCAACAGAGGAAAAATATGCAGATGAAAATGGCGACATCTTACCTACTTGTGACGTTATTAATATCTGCAATGACCTTCAATATGACATGTAAGTACCTACCTTCTTTTTTTATCATGTGGATATTCCCATGGATACCACCCCCATCAGCCATAAGGGGTGGTTATGTCGGAATCGAACCGACTAAAACCGCACGCCGCCGCATGAAATAATACCTAAGTACTAAGTACTTACAATCTTTCCTGTCCTATAAAATCATTATCATTTTACAGTTGCAAATTCTGCACATGATCCATACTGGCCCTCAGTGACCACAGTAGCCACAGAGTATGCAGTGTCCACAGCTTCCACACGCACTACCTATCCACACTGGGAGCCTTTTGACCCTAAGACGTCAGTACTGCCCAGTGACGCTGTAATAGGAGGACATGAAGATGAGGCTCTTTACATCATCAGATCTGAACATGAAAAATCTTTAGCCCCTGGAAAGTATGTACCATCTCAACATAAAGCTTACATACCCTGGGGTTTTAAAGCTCACACAAAATATAATAACCTAGAGGTAAGTTGAATTACTTTTAACTAGCTGTTACTCTTGGCATTCTGTCCTCATTCAATCCCTGTACCAAATTTCAGCTAGATCCGTTCATACGATAGAGGGTGACTGAGTAACAAACACTTTCAAAAGTTGCACTTTTGTAATAAGAGTAGGATAGTAGGCATTAGACATCTGAGAGGAATGTATGGAGGAGGATATGTTGCGCCGATCCCATTTAATTGGGACTAGCACAGATAGGTGATAATGATGAGTAGGAATTAAGAACATAATTCTCAGAAGAGGCCTCTCGTGGAAGGTTGTTTTCCTTGTACATAGGTATCTCGTATCAGGTACGGGCCGTACAGGCGTGGCCCACCATTATGGCACTATTGGCGTTTGTAATGTTGACTCCCATTTCTGAGACTTTACCTTTAGCTTACCATCAGGCGAGGTGAAGTCATATTGACGTGACCGATATATAAAAAAAAATATACCTACTCAAAGAAAAGCTGGCGACAATGCGGTGTGGGGCGCTCGCAGTAGGTACCTACCACAGAACAAAGTAAAATCCTTAAGACGTACCTACTAATTGTTTGTGAAAAAAGAGTGTTATTCATTCATCTTGATCATAATTTAATGTGTTAATAATAATACAATTTGATTGCAGATCCTACGTGGACAAAATTACAAATGGGTCCCTATTGTTTCTTATCATATACCAGAAAGAGCTGTTATTGGTGGACACTCGGAGCGGAGTGCTCATAACTCTCTGTATATCTGCAGGGCAACATATTTAGGTCACACAATACCTGGAAAAATTGATCCATTATATAAGAAATGTTATATACCCTATGAAGATATAGAAAGAGAATTTGAAATTTATGAGATTCTTGAAGTCTCTGAAGAAAGTAAGTCGTTGATTTGCACCATAAACGTATTGAACGTATAGAACCTATGAACGGAACGCGTTGTGGAACACAACTGACACTAGTGAGGTAGGACACGACAGTATCTCCCGTCCAAACTGAGCGGTCCGACTGGGGAAGTAACTCCGCCTTACAGAACCCCCCGGTCATAATAACCAACGTGTTCTGTTCCCGGCAGCGGTGATTAGGGTAGCCAGAGCTTACTAATCCCCCAATTCCCACCTCCAACACCCCTCCCATCCAGGGTCGTTAGCTCAGTGTGACGTTCCTAGTGTTGCACACGTCCATAGGCCACGGTTACCACTTCCCATCAGGTGGATCATGTGCTTATCTACCACTTGAGTAGTATAAAAGAAATAAAAAACTAGAGTCGGCAAACGTCATTCGATTCAGTCAGTTTAAATAGCGAATAAAATACAGCAGTGTCCCATGTAGTCATAGAGAGATAAATATGTTATGGCCCACTACTGGGCACGGGTCTCCTCTCCTCTAACGAGAGAGCTGAGAGGGATGTCCTTAGAAATTCTTCTAGGACATTGTGGGTTTCCTCACGATGTTTTCCTTCACCGTTAGCAGATGTTAAATCATGTGATTAGCACATATAAATTCCACAAAATGAAATTCACATTGGTACTGTCCGGATGGATTCGAACTCGAGACCTCTAAGAAGAGGCTGCATTCTTATCCATTCAGCTAACATCACTTTGACTTATTGACGCATTATTTTTTATCAGTCTACGGCACGCGTGGCCGCGCGTCCGAAGTCTGGTAGGTATGAGTTTGTCTTTCTGTGAAAATCAGTCAGTAAAGTATGAATGTTATATTTGCGACCAAAACTTTTTGCGTTTGGTTTAATTTGTAAGGATAAACCGGTAAATATTTATACCTACTAATATGAAACTGTAAATTATTTTGATGTTGATCCGGTTTTTAGCATTAGAAAGGTCTTGGTTAGACTTTAAATCTGCTGGATATTTAATTGTAAGTATTTGGTTAAATAGAACTGAAACAGTTATCACAACTTTTGGCCATATCTCCAGAGATACCTACGGCCAAAAGTTGTAATAGCCGACATCCACGCGGTCGGAGCCGCGGGCATCGTCTAGTGTATATAATAAGTATGTTTTTAGCATCGGCTCTTTAATATTGGCTCCTGATAAATAAGGAGGACAGAAGCTTCTAAACTCTTAATAAATGGCAAAATGACCTACTGCTATGTTAAGGTTTTTATGAAATATCACAGCACAAAAGCCTTACAGTATTTTTTTTTTGTAGAACCACCAAGTATTATTTCAAACTCTTCAGTCATCTTCAGAAGTGTCGAAGGTAAAGACACACAATTGAAGATTCCCTGCGTAGCGACTGGTTTTCCTAAGCCGATCATCACATGGAAGCTAAATAATGTCACTATCTCTTCAAGTAAGTTTGATTACGAGGTTTGTGTAGTGAAAAACAATCGTAGTAATATCATTTATCAATGAATAATTATATTATTGGTTGATTTCATTGATGGTACATTAAGTGTTGTAACATAAATTATGACGATCTCAGCACTGCTGGCAAGAAATGGTTAAGATGAAACTAATTATATCGCAATTGTTAATAAACTTAATGTTTCAGATTCTAAATATTCCATTGATGACGATACTCTGATAATACATAAACCACAAGTGGACGACAGCCAAAAATATGAATGTGAAGCGAAAAACGACGTCGGTATTGACTATGCGACATTTCAAACGGATATTCAAAGTAAGTCCTGTTTAGATATTTTTTGATTCCCGCCTATTAGATTTGAAACTTTCGCTGAATCTCATACAAAATGCAAGAATTTACTTGGATAGGCCTTAAGATTTATCTTGATCATCTAAACACAATACCGCTAAAAATCTACACACGATTCGTAATGTATGTAAATTATTTGCAGAACCACCAAGTATTATTTCAAGCACTTCAGTCATCTTCAAAAGTGTCGAAGGGAAAGACACGCAATTGAAGATTCCCTGCGTAGCGACTGGTTCCCCTAAGCCGATCATCACATGGAAGTTAAATAATGTCACTATCTCTTCAAGTAAGTTTGATTACGAGGTTTGTGTAGTGAACAACAATCGTAGTAATATCATTTATCAATGAATAATTATATTATTGGTTGATTTCATTGATGGTACATTAAGTGTTGTAACATAAATTATGACGATCTCAGCACTGCTGGCAAGAAATGGTTAAGATGAAACTAATTATATCGCAATCGTTAATAAACATAATGTTTCAGATTCTAAATATTCCATTGATGACGATACTCTGATAATACATAAACCACAAGTGGACGACAGCCAACAATATGAATGTGAAGCGAAAAACGACGTCGGTATTGCCTATGCGACATTCCAAACAGATATTCAAAGTAAGTCCTGTTTAGATATTATTTTTATTTTCGCCTATACATAGATTTGAAACTTTCGTTGAATCTCATACAATGCAATAATTTACTTGGATAGGCATTTTTATTTATCTAGATTATCTATTTATCTATACTTCTATACTAATATTATATAGAGATAAAGTTTGTGAGTTTGTGAGTTTGTATGGTTGTAGGGGGTAGTCTTTGGATCTACTGAACCGATTGTGAAAATTATTTTACCAATAGAAAGCCACGTTATCCGTGAGTGACATATTATGCTATATATTTTACTAAAAAAAAATAAGGATCCCTCCTTAAAGTGCAATAATGTAAACCAAGGTATGAAAAAACTTGCCATAAAATGACTTGGTGGCAACGCCCACCTCCACGCGGGCGAAGCCGCAGGCGGAAGCTAGTATTATAATATACACAATGTCGATAGAAATCTACACACGTTTCGTAATATATACCAATTATTTTCAGAACCACCAAGTATTATTTCAAACTCTTCAGTCATCTTCAGAAGTGTCGAAGGTAAAGACACGCAATTGAAGATTCCCTGCGTAGCGACTGGTTCCCCTAAGCCGATCATCACATGGAAGTTAAATAATGTCACTATCTCTTCAAGTAAGTTTGATAACGAGGTTCGTGTAGTGAAGAACAATCGTAGTAATATCATTTATCAATGAATAAGTATATATTATTATTGGTTGATTTCATTGATTCTGACGGCATCTGTGGCGTAGCGGTAGCATGCGACTGCTACGCAGGGGGTGCGGGTTTGATTCCCGCTCAGTGCAAATATTTATATGCATGAATACGTCTATTTACACTGGTCTGGGTGTTTCTATGTATAATAAGTATGTATTTACAAAAAAGTAAGTATATAAGTATGTTTATCAGCATTCTAGAACCCATAACACAAGCTAGTTAAACTAAGCTTACTTTGGGTCTAGGGAGCGATGTGTAGAATGTCGTAGAATATTTATTATTTATTTATTTATTATTATTGATGGTACAATAAGTGTTGTAACATAAATTATGACGAACTCAGCACTGCTGGCAAGAAATGGTTAGGATGAAAAATAATTGTATAGCAATCATTAATAAACATAATGTTTCAGATTCTAAATATTCCATTGATGGCGATACTCTGATAATACATAAACCACAAGTGGACGACAGCCAACAATATGAATGTGAAGCGAAAAACGACGTCGGTATTGCCTATGCGACATTCCAAACAGATATTCAAAGTAAGTTTTGTTTAGATAGGGGAGACTGAGGATACTTGATCCTTACGGGAGACTAGGTACACAAGATTTACGGAACTTGTACAGGCCGTATCTACTTCTATATTGGCAGCATCTGTTGTTTAAGATACCCAATAACTTTCTATAGTTGTTACACTTATTACATTTGAGACTTGGGTAAATGGCGGGCGACCAAGTGATTGCTGCGGCAAAAAGTAAACTTTGGTGAATTTTCACTTCGACTAAACATATTTTTAAAATAGGACTTTTACGTATGTATGAATTTAATACGAGCCATTACCTATATCATTATCGTTTTTTTACCTATAAAAGTGGCTATATAATAGACATTTCAAAATATTTTTGTTTATAACCTCAAGTAGCTAGGGGTATACTTGGTACACTCTATTATGGGACATTTGATCCACCTGGATCAAGTGTCCCCTCGCTTTTTTTTCCTCAATTCATTGCAGATCAATATGCCCAGAGTCTACAAAACTAAAGAAGGTGCATAGATTTATAAAGAATTAAGTGATTTCGAAACTAAATAAAAGTTTATTCTATTTTTAAGACAACCTAACACCTTGGTAATAATGGTATCATGTCACCCTAAATATGGGAGACTTGATCCCCCAAGATCGTCATCCAGACCGGGGGGATCAAGTCTTGCATATATACGGGACACATGATACAATTCCCTATTATTGCTTTTAGTCAAATAACTACGAAATTTAGACATTAATATCTTTGGTTCTCATAGCAATTATGAGCAAATAAATTTCACGTATTTCAGCACCAACGGCTTTTTAAACGGATACTCAATAAAAAAATTAGGGATAAAAAACAAAAGGGGGGATCAAGTGTCCTCAGTCTCCCCTATTATTTTTATTTTCGCCTTAGATTTGAAACTTTCGTTGAATCTCATACAATGTAATAATTTACTTGGATAGGCATTTATATTTATCTAGATTATCTATTTATCGATACTTCTATATATTAATATTATTAAGAGATAAAGTTTGTGAGTTTGTGAGTTTGTATGATTGTAGGGGGTAGTCTTTGGATCTACTGAACCGATTGTGAAAATTATTTTACCAATAGAAAGCCACGTTATCTGTGAGTGACATATTATCCTATATATTTTACTAAAAAAAAATAAGGATCCCTCCTTAAAGTGCAATAATGTAAACCAAGGTATGAAAAAACTTGCCATTTAATGACTTGGTGGCAATGCCCACCTCCACGCGGGCGAAGCCGCAGGCGGAAGTTAGTATTATAATATACACAATGTCGATAGAAATCTACACACGTTTCGTAATATATACCAATTATTTTCAGAACCACCAAGTATTATTTCAAACTCTTCAGTCATCTTCAGAAGTGTCGAAGGTAAAGACACGCAATTGAAGATTCCCTGCGTAGCGACTGGTTCCCCTAAGCCGATCATCACATGGAAGTTAAATAATGTCACTATCTCTCCAAGTAAGTTTGATTACGAGGTTCGTGTAGTGAACAACAATCGTAGTAATATCATTTATCAATGAACAATTTTATATTATTGGTTGATTTCATTGATGGTACATTAAGTGTTGTAACATAAATTATGACGATCTCAGCACTGCTGGCAAGAAATGGCTAAGATGAAACTAATTATATCGCAATTGTTAATAAACATACCTAATGTTTCAGATTCTAAATATTCCATTGATGACGATACTCTGATAATACACAAACCACAAGTGGACGACAGCCAACAATATGAATGTGAAGCGAAAAACGACGTCGGTATTGCCTATGCGACATTCCAAACGGATATTCAAAGTAAGTTTTGTTTAGCAATTTTTTTATTTCCGCCGATAGATTTGAAACTTTCGCTGAATCTCATACAAATGCAACAATTTACTTGGATAAGCCTTGTGATTTACCTATCTTGATCATCTAAACACAATACCGCTAAAAATCTACACACGATTCGTAATGTATGTAAATTATTTGCAGAAGCACCAAGTATTATTTCAAGCACTTCAGTCATCTTCAAAAGTGTCGAAGGGAAAGACACGCAATTGAAGATTCCCTGCGTAGCGACTGGTTCCCCTAAGCCGATCATCACATGGCAGTTAAATAATTTCACTATCTCTTCAAGTAAGTTTGATTATGAGGTTTGTGTAGTGGACAACAATCGTAGTAGGTATAATATCATTTATCAATTAATAATATTATTGGTTGATTTAATTGATGGTAAATAAGTAATATAAATAGGTATGTGTTGTAATATAATGACGAATTCAGCACTGCTGGCAAGAGATGGTTAGGATGAAAACTAATTATATATATATATCGCAATCATTAATAAATATAATGTTTCAGATCCTAAATATTCCATTGATGGCGATACTCTGATAATACATAAACCACAAGTGGACGACAGCCAACAATATGAATGTGAAGCGAAAAACGACGTCGGTATTGCCTATGCGACATTCCAAACAGATATTCAAAGTAAGTTTTGTTTAGCAATTTTTTTATTTCCGCCGATAGATTTGAAACTTTCGTTGAATCTCATACAATGCAATAATTGACTTGGATAGGCATTTATATTTATCTAGATTATCTATTTATCTATACTTCTATACTAATATTATAAAGAGATAAAGTTTGTGAGTTTGTATGGTTGTAGGGGGTAGTCTTTGCATCTACTGAACCGATTGTGAAAATTATTTTACCAATAGAAAGCCACGTTATCTGTGAGTGACATATTATCCTATATATTTTACTAAAAAAAAATAAGGATCCCTCCTTAAAGTGCAATAATGTAAACCAAGGTATGAAAAAACTTGCCATTTAATGACTTGGTGGCAATGCCCACCTCCACGCGCGCGAAGCCGCAGGCGGAAGTTAGTATTATAATATACACAATATCGATAGAAATCTACACACGTTTCTTAATATAAGTATACCAATTATTTTCAGAACCACCAAGTATTATTTCAAACTCTTCAGTCATCTTCAGAAGTGTCGAAGGTAAAGACACGCAATTGAAGATTCCCTGCGTAGCGACTGGTTCCCCTAAGCCGATCATCACATGGAAGTTAAATAATGTCACTATCTCTCCAAGTAAGTTTGATTACGAGGTTCGTGTAGTGAACAACAATCGTAGTAATATCATTTATCAATGAATAATTATATTATTGGTTGATTTCATTGATGGTACATTAAGTGTTGTAACATAAATTATGACGAACTCAGCACTGCTGGCAAGGATGGTTAGGATGAAACTAATTATATCGCAATCGTTAATAAACATAATGTTTCAGATCCTAAATATTCCATTGATGGCGATACTCTGATAATACATAAACCACAAGTGGACGACAGCCAACAATATGAATGTGAAGCGAAAAACTACGTCGGTATTGCCTATGCGACATTCCAAACAGATATTCAAAGTAAGTTCTGTTTAGATATTATTTGATTCCCGCCTATTAGATTTGAAACTTTCGCTGAATCTCATACAAATGCAATAATTTACTTGGATAAGCCTTTAGATTTATCTTGATCATCTAAACACAATACCGCTAAAAATCTACACACGATTCGTAATGTATGTAAATTATTTGCAGAACCACCAAGTATTATTTCAAGCACTTCAGTCATCTTCAAAAGTGTCGAAGGGAAAGACACGCAATTGAAGATTCCCTGCGTAGCGACTGGTTCCCCTAAGCCGATCATCACATGGAAGTTAAATAATGTCACTATCTCTTCAAGTAAGTTTGATTACGAGGTTTGTGTAGTGAACAACAATCGTAGTAATATCATTTATCAATGAATAATTATATTATTGGTTGATTTCATTGATGGTACATTAAGTGTTGTAACATAAATTATGACGATCTCAGCACTGCTGGCAAGAAATGGTTAAGATGAAACTAATTATATCGCAATCGTTAATAAACATAATGTTTCAGATTCTAAATATTCCATTGATGGCGATACTCTGATAATACATAAACCACAAGTGGACGACAGCCAACAATATGAATGTGAAGCGAAAAACGACGTCGGTATTGCCTATGCGACATTCCAAACAGATATTCAAAGTAAGTTTTGTTTAGCAATTTTTTTATTTCCGTTTCCGTAAGTTTGACTGGTTGGACTTTTGTGGGCTCCAACTACCCGTAACGACTGCCATAGATGTTTGTATGGCAACCGGGTCCGACGGCTTACATGCTCTCCGAGGCACTAATAAACCTGCGATAAATACACACAACTTCGAAAAGCATCAAAAAGTCATTGGTGTGTGCCATGTTGAACCTGGGATCGAACCCGAGACCTCGTCTCAGGAGTCCATTGACCAGACCACCTAGGTTACCACGGTAATACATAATGTGAGACAGGACATAAGTATTAAACTTCACCTTGCCAATGAAAACTTCCTATTCAAATGTACCTATACATTAATATTTAAAAGTAAATATTTTAGTACCTACCCTACCCTACTCACGTGTTTACTGTTTTCAACTAGACAAATTGGTTAATTTAATGTAACATTTTGTTTTTAGGTCCACCAAGCATTATATCAGATTCTTCTGTCATTTACAACGGTGTTGAAGGTAGAGATAAAGAAATAAGGATACCATGTGTAGCAACTGGTCGACCTAAACCAATTATTACGTGGCATGTAATTTTGAACAACGTAGGTAATCCGCCAGGTAAGATAATGTTTTTCTTTTATTATAAGTTTAGTATAGGTAGGTATTATTACATTTAGGTACAACAGATGAAATTTATCAGTTCATTTATTGGCATCAAATATGGTTACAGAGGTGACCTCTTAAAACTAAAAGGTGCTTAGGTACACCATAATTATTATTATTCTATTTTTAAGAAAGTGCAAATTTTTAAATGTCCAATGAAACTGTAATAATGACATTGTATAAACAGAATTTTGTGTTAATTAAAAGTAATTTATTCTGTGATACCTACAACTTTTAATTTTCTATCATGTCATGCTTGATAGAAAAGGGTTAGGTACCTAAGTATGATTTATGCCTTTTATCATACTTACTTACCTAACATAGATACACTGCTAAAGGGGTTATTTTTGTTGTACCTATATATTATCTACTTTATTTAAATAATTCATCTTTATCATTATAATATATTGCCTTATCTACGTTATACCTACCTATATTATTGCAGATTGGAGATATTCAGAAGAAAATGGAACTTTCGTAATTAAACGACCAGTCGTGAGCGACAGCCAGAAGATGTTACTATGCATGGCAAATAATGACGCTGGATATGCTCGTGCTCTTTTCAAAGTAGAAATTGTTCGTGACATGTAAGTATTTACGTCGTACCTACTCTTATTATTTATTATGTGGCCCGTGGCTCCACCTGCGTGGACGTCGATTTTCGAGATTTGATTTACTATAGCTCCACTTCTAATCAGCCGATTGTGATTAAATAATATATGGCCATCTTAAGATCGTAAATGGCCCAGGGTCAGCTGGGGTGCGAGGGTTATGCCCATAAGGTAACCTTACACCCCGGTAATTAAGACCCGAGACGGCGTGCGGTTTTAGTCAGTTCGATCCCGACAAAACCACGCCCGATGGCCGACAGGGGTGGTATCCATGGGGATTTCCGCACAACAATAAAATGAAAAAAGGGTCGGACTGGGTCGGTAGGGCCCGGGTGGCTGACCTGAAGCCGAGCCCGAGCTTGTGGTCAGCCACCCGGATTAGGGTGTATTGAAACCCGGCGCAATTTTGAAAACCCGAGGTTTAAATCTAAATCAAAACCCGAGCAACCGATTTTTTTGAGCTTTTCGATATTATCTTTAAGGTTGCCCCAAGACATGCCTGTGAGGGGCCGGGGCAGACTACGACCCGGCCGGCAAATGCCACCCTGACTATAATATGGCCAGTCCGACGCTGCTTACCTGCTTGTCACATCAGTAGCACAAACAATCAGCAGAAAACAAGCTAGCAACTACCTTTTATTTTAGTTTTGACTGCTAAAAGTATATTAAACTAAAAATAAATGTATTTTTCAGGCCTGACTCAACACCATCAATAAGGCAGGTCCTTCGTTCATTTATTAGTCATTGGTTCCAAATACCACTGGAAACAAGAAGCGATGACAATTATGCAAGTAATGATTATGCGGATAACTGATTTATTTCATGTCGCGTACATACCTACACTATATCCACTCTCATTTAATAATTGTAAAAAGATATAAAAAAACAGCCATGATTTTAGGCCCCCTTTTATTACTACTGTAACTAAACTCTCCGCCTGTCCGGTACGAAAACGAACAAATAGATGCTATATTATTATATTTTAAATAACCTACAACTACAAAAAATTTATTATCAAAAAATTCAAAAACCCGACTGCTGTTGAAAAGACTGAAACAAGTTTGATACCCTACCTACTCTATAAGTTTGAGTAAAAATATTTTTTGGACAACATACATTTTAGCACCAGAAATCAAAACTATGATTTTTGTTCACATTTCATGTACCCTATGACACTCAGGAGATGCATACCTTTCATTTTGAGACCTCATTTTAGTTAAGTTTATTAATAAAATTTAGTTTAGTAATTTAGTTTGTTAATTGCCAAGATTTCGTTTAATTAAGACTGAAAATAATAATATACCTAATTAACTAGATCCATTGTACCTACAGCTTATTACTGTTACTTATGAAATTTTTGTAAATATTCAAAATATAAGTTAACAGATTTATCCAGCTAGGTACCTATAAGAGTTCGATAAAACCATACAAAATATTTTCAATTCGACTGCACGTTCGTTTTAATCGGTTTCAATTATTTGGACATTCGAATACGAATAATTATTTATATATTTATAATTATAGAATAATTTTGCCACTTGGCTACGGGCACTGAGGGTATTAATGTGTAATATTTTTATTGTTTAGAATAAAATTATAAATGTGTGTGTATTTGACAATAAAATTGTAACAATAAATTTAAATTAAAAAAATAAAATTAAAAGTAAAAAAAAATTACTGTAATATCCCAGAATTATCACTTTTTTAACCTTTTCTAGCTGCAAAAGGAGTATAATCAAAGTTGTTAAAAATATTATACTTTTTACACAGGAAATTTGTTTTTTTTTTACTTAAATGTTACCTATATTTTGGTAGAATAAATCGCTCCCGGGAAAATAAAACCTTATGACATAATTTTTTTATTACAGGTTAGTGCGCGAAATTATCAAATAATAAGTAATATCTCACAGGTTAAGTAGTTTTATTAAGAATATAGATACATACGTAGATTTTAATACATCAAAAGTATCAGAATAACATTAATTATTATAACGACGGTTAAAAGGCGAATTGATTCAAGCGCCATTTTGAGAACTTTACAGGAGAGCATTTTAAAGTTTATTTTTTACGAAAAAAAATCACTGTTCCTAAAGTATTTAATAAAAATGAAAAAATCGCCCCAATTAAGAAGCGGTATATTTTTTGCTAATTTATGATTATATTATAACTAATAAAAGGTGTTTTTAAAGCAAGTTAGATGTAACTTGAGCCATTTTGCACAATTCTTTGATCAGGGCAGAAAGGTCTATATACACGGTAACGATTTATGTATTCAAAGCAAAATAGTTTATGTGTTCCCTGGTTCTTGAACAGATCAAGGATAAATGATTTAAATCACTTACCCATTTGTCAACTGTTCATGGATACATGATTTAAATCACTTACCTATTTGTCAACTGTTCATGAATAAATGAGTTAAACCACTCACCTAGTTGTAACTGTCCTAGGAGGAATGACTCAAATTACACAGTATTATAATAACTATTTATAGCAAATTGTTTTAATAGCAAGATTTATTTGAATCTGAATTGAGGAAAATAGCTTAAAGGTAATAAAATAAATTTCACGATGTAGGGAAAGCGAATTAAATGACACATCAATTTTGAGAAAAGTTACTTAAATAGATAAAATTGGTGCACTTTTTAGAATATGAGACTTTTAAAATCGATTTTGTAAAACGTAACAAAGAAAACAACGCTTTACGAATCAACTTTTGTTTTATTTATTCATTTACGTAAAATTAAGTAGGTATCTATAAACATAGGTGACATTTATAACCGCTAATAATCAGTCTTCAAATATATTTTTTTATATAGGACACGTCAAAATGACTTTACCTCGCATGATGGTAAGCTAAAGGCAAAGTCTCAGGACTGGGGTCACCACTACATACAGCGGTAGTGCTACAGTGGCGGCCCTCAGCTTGACGGTCCCATCAAATGCTTTTTCACGCCCCGTTTAAAGGCCCCAGGACTATAGGAGGAAGGAAACACATGCGCTGGTAAAGAATTCCAAGTCTTTAAAAGAGGCACTAATTGGGACTGATTGGAAGAGCTCATCAGAACACTCGCCATGGTAGAGCCGGTAAAAAACTGCCAAAGATGCAATACGTAGCTGTAGAGTCTCGAGGGTGTTCGTAACCTCAGGACTCCCAATAATGGGTGCGGGCCGGAACCTCCACGTGGTGCACCTGGGCAACGGAGGCGAGCAGCGCCTCCCACTCGCCACGGGAGACGCTGCTGCCTGCGGCCAATCCGGCCGGGGTGGGAGTGGCCCTCTAGAGGGCTGCTCCGAGGCTCTCCACGTGTCCCTCTGACTAGCAGATGGCACAGTGGGGAGCGAGCGGGGGGCGAGCTGATTGTCTGCGCGCCGACGGTTGGGTGACAGGACGGCCTCCTGTCACCCTACACCCCACCGTCGGCGAAGTGGCGCGATGCTCGCCCCACCCCCCCTTTTCGGGGGTCGAGGGGGCCATCTTTAAACCGTAGATGGCCCGGGGTCAGCTGGGGTGCGAGGGATATGCCCATTGGGTAACCTTACACCCCGGTTACTAAGGCACGAGACGGCGTGCGGTTTTAGTCGGTTCGATCCCGACATAACCACCCCCGATGGCCGACGGGGGTGGTATCCATGGGGATTTCCGCACGATAAAAAAAAAAAAAAGGACTCCCAAATACGGACTTAACGTCGCTGCAATCTGTCGAGAGCATCTAATAAGTACTGTACAGAGCCATCCCAGAGATGAGCACAGCACTGAGGTGACGGCTATGGGCCGATAATTGTCTAGCTCGGACCGGTCCCCTTTCTTGGGGATTGGCTGTACATTTGCCTCTTTCTAAGCGGGTGGCACTGTACCCGAGGTGTAAGATATGCGGTACAGATGCGTAGGCATTGGAGACAACTCTGCTGCACAATTATGTAGAACCACCGCAGGAACACCATCGAGACCACTAGCTTTCCGGACTGCATCGAATCGAATCGAACATCGCGTTGCCTGATATAAATATCAGGCATTGCGTGGTCACAAGTGGGTAGTGTCGGTGGCTGCATGCCGCAATCATCGATTCGGAAATTAGCCGTTAAGAGATTATTATAAATATAATGAGATGCGAACGTAAGCTCGATGAGTTCTAGCCACTAGAGCAAGCCGGGTTTCGAAAAAGCTACAGCACCGTGGACCACATTCATACTGTTCGGCAGATTGTGCAAAAGACCGAGGAGTACAATCAGCCGCTGTGTATGGCTTTTGTGGACTTCGACTCCATCGAGACGTGAGCAGTTCTGGATGCTCTGCAATGGTGCCGCGTCGGCTGGCATTATATCGAAGTGATGAGATGTCTGTATGATACTGCCACCATGTCCGTCCAGCTCCAAGACCAGAAGACGAACCGCATTACACTACAGCACGGAGTACGACAGGGGGATGTCATATCCCTTAAACTATCCACTAACGCACTGGAGGACGTCTTTAAGACATTGGATTGGACTGGACGGGGAATTAAAACATAAACGGGAACGCATCTCACACTATCGGTTCGCCGACGACATTGTCATAGTTGTGGAGTCGCTGGAGCAGCTGGGCGAGATGCTGCACAGCCTAAATGGAGCCTCTCGATGTATCGGTCTCAGCATGAACTTGGACAAAACCAAGATTATGTTCAACGAAAATGTCAGCCTGAACCGATCGACGTCGAAGGGTTGACACTCGAAGTTGTTCAGAAATAAGTCTACCTTGGGCAAGTCAATCAAGCTTGGTAGAAACAACTTCGAGAAAAAAGTCGCCCGAAGGATCCTGTTAGGTTGGGCAGCATTTGTCAAACTGCGTCGGGTTTTCTCCTCACCCTTACCGCAATGCCTCAAATCGAAGGTCTACAACCAGTGCGTCCTACCAGTCATGACTTACGGTGCCAAAACGTGTACACTGATTGTGGGGCTAGTCCACAAATTTAAAGACGTGCAGCGGGCCATGAAGCGAGCTACGCTTGGAATTTCTTTGAAGCACAAAATTCGCAATGAGGTCATCTGACAAAGAACTAAAGTTACCGACATAGCACGCAGAATAAGCAAGCTGAAATGGCAATCAACTGCCACATCTGTCGAAGGACCGCTGGCTGTAGAAGCAAACGAGTCCTAGAGTGAAGACCACGAGTCGGCAAATGGAAGGTGGGACGCCTCCCAGCCAGATGGACCGATGACCTGAAAAGGTTAGCTGGGATGGACTGGATGCGGAAGGTGGAGATTCGGGTGGATGGCGTACATTGGAAGAGGCCTATGTCTAGCAGTGGACGTCGACAGGCTAATTGATTGATTGATAATGAGATATTAGTAATTCGCGCACGAACCGCAAGGAATTGAAATCCAACTTATTCTGGCATCAAGTAGTAGACTAAATTCACCTCGAATCCCCGCGCGACACTCGTATTAAGGGTCCAAGTACCTACCCGCGTTGCCATTTTATTGCGAGGTGAAAGAAGTAAACTGATTTAAGTATGCCATAAGTTTAATTATTAAATCAATATAAAGGAATCAAACGTACAGATGTTTATTTTATGCATAGAGAAAACTGTTCTAAATGGCATAAACACTAAAAATCGGTCAAGGATAATTAGCACAAGTCATATACTTCCATTATACTTATTCAGGCAAGATTGATTCAAGCGACAGAGATAATGTTCAAATGTTCAAGGCAAAATGATTTAAGTTGCATGACATCAATAAATCTGGTTGAAGCAAAATGAATTAACATCCACGTTAAATTATTTAAGATCAAGTAAAACTAATTCAAACGGCAAAACCGTTTTATTCCATCCAGGGATTAATGGTTTAAACTACAGATAGTAAGAAAAAACATTTTTTTTGATGGGTCTATATACATGCTTTGAAAAAATCAACCAAAATTGCTACACTTGATACCTCGTAAATAGAAAAGATACCCAAATTCGTAATGGAGCCAAGCGCCAAAAAAGTGCTCAGATTAACCTCAAACCCGGCTCAAAAGACGCGGAAAAATTCCACGATTCCAATGATGTATATAACTCAATATCGCCCAAGGTGGCGCTTGAATCAATTCGCCTTTTAACCGTCGATAATATGATATGGATACACTTCAGCATTTATACAAAAATATTCTCCACTTTTACTATGTACAATTTGCTCATTACATACGATTTATTTTATCGCAAAAAATTAAGTACATACGATTACATGTTACATTTTTGGTATCGTTTAAATTATGCTAAATATTGCGATATTGAGATTATTTGAATATCATAAGCTGCAGAGGATAGTGTTCATATTAAGGTTTAAATGCCCAAAATCATGATCTCTTATTATTCTCTCCATCCCATGGTTACCTGGTAGATATTGCCACGATCGATAACCCAGCCATTTGTACGAACCCATAAACTGTACTTATATTTTGTGTTTATCCTTGGTGAACAATTAAGTGATGTTATTATTCTTCTTCTTTTTAATAATGGCTAAGAGACATTATTATATTATTCCGATGTAGCGAGATCACACCTCCCCAAAGTTTGGGAGTGGCGACAAGATAACCCCCGGCGAGGTGGGCAATAGTGGGCCGAGGTGTTAGGGCGATTGGCAGAGAAACTGCCACACGGTGATCAATTTTCAACTTCTAGGCTAAGTGGACGTTATTCAATGTTAACAAAATGACGCCAGTTAAAAAAACACCAGTACATCCGTGATCATGGCGCTTGCAACAGCGCCGAAATATCGTTTTTTTTTATACTACATAGGTGGCAGGCAAGCACACGGCCCACCTGATGGGAAGCGATCACCGTGGCCTATGGACGTGTGCATCACTAAGGGTATCACATACGCGCTGCCTACCCTGAAAGGAATGGGGATACTCAACAAAACAAACAAACATGGTGAATATCCCGTCAACTATTTTTAATAGTAATTAATTTAACTAGGTTCAGTTTTCCCGTCTTGTTCAATTTCGGAAACTGGCCTCGTCATCTAGGATTGGGACCGACGCTCGGCCTGGAATGCCGAGAGAGTTCCGGTTTTTGGCTTTACGCTATAGCACCGAATTCGGCGTCCATACTTGACCGAATGTCAATGAATGAACCATGTCCACCACTTCCTACACATCCCATCTTGAATGAAAATGTTTTATTGTTAATAATTCTGGTATTCAAATTCATAAAAAATGTTACAATCCGTCGCTTATGTTTCCTTTCAGGGCCCATAGACAAGTGTCACAAGTCTAAATCGCTCAGGAATAGAATAGATTAGGTCGACCAATCACACTCCAGCTCGTGATTCCACCGCAGCGCGCAAGCTTGGATGTGATTGGTCAACCTAATCTATTCTATTCCTTAGCGATTTACGCTGTGACACTTGTCTACGGGGGCAGGAGAGTAATTAAAAAAATTGTCGATAAAATATGGCCGCAATTTCAAGGCCCAAGATTTTACGAACGTAAGCGACGAACAGTCAATACTTATGTATATACTTTAAATAAAACAACTATTAAAATAAGTAACAAAAACGAGTAATAAATTCGTAAAAATACTATTGTGCTAAAAATATTATACCAAACTACATTACGTTAGTTCACTTCACAGGCGAACATGAAGGACATAACTTAATTTTATTCAAATCTAAACACGCGCCATGAAAGGTGTGACCACACTTAAAAACCCAGAGACCGCCATCTTTGATCAAAACAATATTTTGTAGTGGCAACCCGCAGAGCACACAGTCAGTAATACCGTTATTTATATACGATAAATTATCGATAATATTGTCTAAATCTACATTTTTGATGTACTCCTCTGAAATTTCAAAGTCTCCGGTGGTATCTTCCATGAGCGGTTTTAGGCCCCAGTGTTTAGATTTCGCGGCTACAATGATTGGTAAGGCTGTGTTCTTCGGCTGTCCATTCAATGTGTTTCGTAGTAATTTGCATATCTGAAAAATATACAGATTATTTTAGTATGTAAGGCACATTGTCATGTAAGTGGGCAGGCAGACCGTGGTCAACTTTGCAGAATATACACTGATCAATTTAATGATGTATGGAAAAAATGCAGGTCAAAAGCACTTGAAACCGGCGGGTATGCATGAAGGGTACAGTGAGCTCTGGCTGCCCTACTTTTTGGTTTGGCGCTAGGAAGAAAAGAGTATAAACTAAAGTAATAATCTTACCTCAAATCTGGAGTCTTCAAAATTATAGGAACTGTATATAGTGTCAGTCAGAACCGATGTTAACGTGGCATCGTATTTTTCATACATAGTCACCATCAAACAAGTGTGATAGAACTTAACAGTGATCGCCCCCTCGTCTATTAAGCCAGCATTCCTTTCTAGCACTTTTATAGCATTCTTTCCTCCAATCGATTTGATCATCAAACTCCCAAGGTCATCCCAACTGAGCGTATCCCTCACTGATATATGATCAAACTTTTTGGAACAATTCAAACACATGTTTGCATGTAAAATAGCGTATAGTTGTACGGTTCTTTCCCACGTATCCAACGTGAACTGTGGTAAGAAAGAATGGAGCAAATGTTCGTCCAACATTTGTAGTAATATCATAAGTATATTCAACAAGTCTTCGTTCCGTCTCAAGTATAAAATTTTCCTCCACAAATATGGCATTCGTTTACATATATCATAACATTGGTCTCGTGTTTTATTAGACCATTGTCTTTCAATAAATTCGTCTATCAGCTCCGAAAAGACAGGAATTTGATGAGTTCTTGAATATGGAAGTGGAAATCCGCAATCGCAACCGATGTTCGATAACCTTTGAGTTTTCAAATTCACAGATATACACGAGTCGACAAAATATTTGTATAAATTTTCGTCTTTTATAATAATATCCAATGATTCATCTCGTTTACAAGTAGCACTCAAATAAGTAAGAAATATATGATTAGGTACAAATTTAGATTCGTCAGGTGCTCCTACGTTTTCGCAATAAGTTTCTAATTGTAGCATGAGATTGTAGATCTGGCTAATATCACAGGCATAAGTTTCAAGAGTAGATACTATATTAGATTCCTCCAACTCCTTATCAACTAGGCTTAATTTATAACACTGATACACAGACTTGCACGCTTTATCTTTTTCTAATATATTATTGTCTACATCTATGGCCGTTTGACTAGATCCTTTATAAATAATGTCGCTATTTAATACGTCTTGTGTCTGAGCAACCGATTCCTCTTTTGGTATTGTTTTAATTTCGGTGTGATGTTCGATATGTGGTATCTCTTTCACTTCCTGAGTCTTATCAATACTGAGATGTTTCATTTTACCTTCGAAATCCACCCACTTTTCTTTTAATATTTTCTTACTGGTACTTAATTTATCAGACACTGACACACTTAGATCTTTTAACGTTTGCATTGCTTCTGGAGGTATCGAACTAAACTTGTATTCATCTTGTTTTGTTGATACATTTTCGAGTAATGAGGACTGTGCATTATATGTGTTATCGACTACATAAATTCCAGATTTCATTTGAGTTGCATCATTTGATTTCAAATTATCAAATTTGTCAAGTACATCCTTAATACTGTTTAGCAGTTCCGCATCCCTTACTTTATCCTTCAAACTGACTAAAATGTGTAATTTTGGAGGCAAGGCATTAGACAGTAAGTGCTCACTGAATAAGGCACACATTTGTGCGCACAACACATACTTTTCCTCAACATAGCACCACACTAAATACTTGTCAATCTTCATATACTTCAAGCGAACCAGAGATCCGTTCGATAGCCACATGTACAACATATCATCGTATATTTTACAGTCAACAATATCTTTGTATGCGTCGAACCAAATTGTGTGATCCACGTCGTCAATATTTAGGAAATATATCGCATTTTTCTTGAATGAGAATATGGCACTTTTCATAGCGAAAATCTTTGGGAAATTCACCGATTGTCCTTCATTATCACTAGAGATTTCGTCCAAAGAGACATTTTGTGTCTCGTAAGACTCAACTGAGATTATTTTCATAGGTTTTCGTGCAAGAACTTGCTTGAATTGGTGTGTTCTAACAACTGTTCCGTCTATAGTGGCTTCCCATAATCTGGACGATGGGCGTGCACACATTATGACTGTGTTTTCTAACTCTTTGCGTACTGCAAAACCAGAGTCGTCACCTACTATATTGTACCTACGAACTTCGGTAAAATTCTGCACATCATTCTCAATTGACTGTTCAATTATTTTCTGGTTGTGAACGAAACACGCACCGTATTCACCGTCGCGGAATTTCTGACCGATCTGTCGGTATTGTTCTCTAGATGTGTCGCAAACGTAACATCGCGTGAGTGTTGACACAAGCAGCATGGTAGATTTCATGTCTAATTGACAAATACGTGAATCTAGACTCATGATAGTTAGTGATGTGCTCTGGAACATGGTTTTGGCCTGAAATAATAATTTGAAACATGAATTATTATAGGATACCCGCCCAAACAAAACCATTGATAGGCTGCTCTCTTACAACCTGCGTGGTCGATAGCTTAGTGGTTAAGAAGTCAGTCTAACGATCGAGAAGTCCCGGGTTCGAATCCTGGTCATTACACTACCGACAAGAACTCACTCCACAAGGAATTTAGCTGTACTGGAGGGTTTATGGAGTGTATTACATTTCGGTTACTGATATTCTATTTAAAAAAAAAGGTGTAAATATTCATATTTTTTCTTATAGTTTTCGATTGCACCATAAAAATGTCTAGTCCATAAAAAAAACTAGAACATTTTAAAACATTCACGAGGTCGTCGTTTTAACGATTAAATACATTTAACTGCACGAAACTCGAACAAGGTAAGGTTGGCTTGCCCTCTCCCCTCCCTACATCCCCCGAGAGGAGAGGACGCAAGGCGGGGATTTCCACAGGATAATAAAAATTTGGTTGTGCTGCAAAGATCTTAGTAGGGCCCATAAATCCTTTTTTTCATCTTTAGTGTTAAAACAAAACTCACAATAAAATTCTGTGGCTGCATAACAGATATCTTTCCGATGTCATCTCCACTGAACAGCATACGATTAGTGCTCCAAATCATCGCAGTGATCTCATTTCCTTGGTGTTCCTTGGAAGTAACGGTAGACTGGCTACCGCTGAGTGACTGGTTACACTCAGCAACGGTAACCAGACCTCGGCCATTAGCAAAGCCAATGTGTTTTTCATCTGGTGATATGACCAAGCGTGTGATCGCTCCATTCTGAAAAATATAATTTTTTATGTACAATATGTAAGTATGTTTTTGTGTTCTTGTTCATCCGCATCGACTACGAGCCATAATAAATATTTTTTGAACTTGATTTGGGTTAGGTGTGATTTAAATGGCACTTGTGTGTTGTGTTTTCGATGCTTTTCGAAGTTATGTGTGTATTTATCGCAGGTTTATAAGTGCCCGGTTAGTGGCAATAGGCTCCCCACCTATTACATTGGGACCTAAACATAAACTAGCGAAATGTGGGTGCTAGCACCTCTGCCTACCCCTTCGGGGATATAGGCGTGAATTTATGTTATGTTATGTTGTGTGTTGTTAGAAATTGAATTAATTTAGGATAGTTTTTCTGGTCTAGGTCCAAAATATGTACTAAATGAATAAAATTTTACTAGCTTGTATTAAGGTTTCTAGAATGCAGATCAAAATAAACACTTGGACCAATGCCAATATTAATGCATACAAATATTGAGACAATAGAAAAATTTACGTCTGAATAGGCAGTTGAACAGTCAAGTGCAATACAACACAGGTCATCAAACCCAGACCTGGATACTCTGCAATTCTTCGTCTCAAATCTTGATATAAACTTAACTATAACATTGTAAGTATGTTGTTACAAAAAAAATTATACAACCCGTATAATACTTGTGTAATAAATAACGGTTAATATTATCTGACCTACATAGCAGTTTATATTATTGAGATGTTAAATATTTTGAAGCATGAAATTATTATTATTTTACACTACTCGAGTCTACTCACATCTGGTGTTGCAAGCATTCACAGCTATGGTGTGCACTTACCATTATATTAAGGTTGGTACCATAATAATCAATAAGAATCCTAACATTGCATTGAAGATGGAGGGTTCGGGCACTAAGATAAAAAATACTTTTCAGCCTACCAACTATACTTATAAACTGTTTTCATATAATAAAAAATAGAACCGACTTAACTTCTTTTTAGGATGGTTAATAATATACTAAAACTATCTCCAGAACTTGAAAATATTTTTCTGAATACCAAATCAAAATCGGTTCAACGTGGACAAACATACAGGTCAAACAGTGAATCTCCTTTTGAGGTTGGTTAAAAATTCATTAAAACCCAGCCCTTTTGAGGAAGTGTGACCACAAACACCATGACCATGACAGAAGGTTTTCATATTATAGTAATGTGTACTCACCTTGTTGGGTATAAGTTGTGTAAACTCACATGGATTCCTGTTAAAGATGTATATCCCACCACTAGTAGCACCAAATGCAATCAAAGTTTTGGATACATCAAAACATGTATACTAGAATACAATAAAACAAAAATGAGTTAATATATTTGATCTTCTAGAACCAATAGGTGCTGCAATATATAAATTTTAGTAACATTTTAACAATCTTCCCCGGCCTCCACCCATCATATGTGGTCGACAGCCCTGGTGTCGCACATGTCTATAGGCCACAGTGGCTGCTTGCCATCAGATAGGCTGTGTGCTTGTCTGCCACCTAAGTAGTATAATAAAAAAAAATGACAAAACACAATTTACTAATCCATGTCAAAATTGATTTAGAAACAATTGGAATCACCATTAACACAAGTAACCTAAGTCTGTGGCAACAAATTGTGTTTTGTGTGGAACTGAAAAATAACTGTGAATATGTGGATTTAACTCTGTAAACTAGTGATGAAAGAGACTAAGTTGTTTAAGTCCTTTAAAATATGACTTATGAAACTTGTTCAGACTAAAAAGACTATCTTTAAACTAATAAGACTAGCTTGAAGACTTAAAAAGCTTTATTAATATTAGTGTCGTAATTTGTACAGTTTTTAAAACACACGATGGCATTTTTGTTGCAATTTTATTATGCGCTTTACACAATTACACGCGTGTCATCTTGGCGTTTGCCAGACATGTACTAAACACAAAACGTCCCAATTGGGACGTTTTCGTGTCTTCACTAGGCGCGCTCTTATGACATATCTGCCTCTTTTTACTTATATAATATCATTGAAAAAAATGAAATCGCTTAGAAACGCAAAGCATTAGAGCGTCAATGTGTCTATCATCATGGATGAAAATACTTTAACTTTCTACGTTCAATTTAACACCCACAAATTTTTGTACAAATAAATAAATGATTATTTATAGTTTATAATATAGCTATTTTTATTTACTTCTGATTAGACTTCTAAATTAATAGAATGATACAAAAGATTTTAGCTGAGAGTGTTTAGCTAGTGTACCTACAGTTTAGTAGTTACTGCAATGGGGATTAGTCTTTTTGATAATTCTTAAAAGATGGAGTAATTTTAAGTCTTTTTAATAACTTATCACTTATACAAGACTCCGTAGACGAGTCTTTTTAGCTCAAACTTAAAAGCCTTAAAAGACTTACAAGCCTTATAAGACTAACAAGCCTTAAAAGCCTCAAAGCACTAGACACTATGCTTAATCTACGCAAGCCTTAGTCGAGAACTAAAAAGACTTAAGAGACTAAAAACTAAGGGTTTAAAGGACTAAGTCAGTCTTTAGCTGTCAAAATGTAGTCTAGTCGCTTCTTACAAGACTAAAACGCCTGAGTCTCTTTCATCACTACTGTAAACCCCCTTAAGACATTTCAAAACCAGCTAATATATATATTTACCTACATAGATTCATAAATGAAAAGATTTGGTCACCATAGTTTGACTCAGTAGTTTTAACTCTCTTCTCTCAAAATCTTAGTCTTGCCTCATATTACCTATTATTCAAGGACTGTATACAAATTGTATGGCAATATACAAATTTTCATTTTAGTTAAAAAGATAACGAGTCTATTGGCAAGATTATGGTTTATGATAACATGTAAGGATGCTTGGAGACCCTTTTGCTACTATTCAGTGAGAAAATCACTGAGCACAAACCATTCACTTTTATAGCCTAAAATGTGGAATATCCTAGCCTTATAAAAACTTTTTGACTGCCTACCTTAGCTAGACATTTTTTATGAATACTATGGGGACTGAAATATGGGGTTGGAGGTAAAAAATTTCAATTAAAATATTCTCTTCTATCACTTTAAACAAAAATTTGAACATCTGATAGACTATGACTCATCATCTCAATGTATTCTCACTCAATATATATCATTAACATCTATGAGGTACATAAACATTGTCCACTATAGTTAATAGTAAAACCAATAGTAATATATTAGACAAAATCTATCTTTAGAGAAAATAATAATAAAAAACTTCTCCAAATTATAGTAATAAATTGAAGCCAAGGAAAAGACATATTTAAATTCTTTACTTTGATGATAGCGTCTGAATGAGGTAGGTGCAATGCTCAGGTTAAATAATACCTAATTGATGACTTATTGAAGAAAATAGTGGAAATATAGTAGGGAAAACTGAAAACACTGATCTTCGTTATGTAAAATCTGTAACTTGTAATTTGAAATATAAGTTCTCGCATACCACTTATGCAATAATACATGGTCAATGCACTGAAGAAGTTACAGTGTTTAAATTTAGATAATTAGCCAATTATTTTGAACAAAGGCCAAAATAAGTGGATATTAGCAATTTAGGACTAACCTTTATGCGCTGAACATTTTTTATGGGATAATTTATGTTGTCTGTTATATCTGGAAGCTCTTGTAGTAAATATGGTGAAAAATTGGAACGAGACATATTAATAATTCATTTTTAATTTATATTTTACACGATAAATATATCCCCATGTGAAAAAAACAACACAAACAAATTGTTCATTCCTCACTCACTGTCACTCACTTGTCACCACAGAAAAGATAAACTATAACCCTTCCTTGCTCTTAACTCACTCACTCAAGAAATGAATGATAAATCCAACCTACGCCTCGGCCTACCTACACTCGTAAGGATACCATGAAGCTATAGATTAGGATACTGATACCATGGACCTAGGAATAACTATGGACGGAGCCATGGGAACAAAAAAGTGACGCTGCATAGTCAGCCAACTTTCGTATACGTATACAGTCGCCACGCACACTCTCACATCATAGTCAGCCACTTCGCGGCAAACGTCGGCCGAATCGGTCGATCTGTCAGTTTAAGCGGGAAGAAAAAAAAATCAAATACAACATGTCTTATGCAGCGAAATGGTGTAAAAACCGTAGTGACAGGAAGAAAATAAATCCAGGGATCACATTTCACAGGTTAATCAATATTTCAATCACTTAATGTTTATCTAATAATTATACATAAATGTTCATTCAATATTTCAAAACAAAATTCAATTGTTCGGTACAAAACCAGTGATCCCAACATAAAAGTGTGCAAATTTCCCCATATTTTGGGGAAATCTGTAAATTGTGTGACTTTATGATGAAATAGCATAAACCAGCCATACTCTAAGTGTGTTCCGCGGAACCCTAGGGTTCCGCGATACCCCTGTCGGGGTTCCGCAAGAAGTTAGAAAAAAAAATCAAAACACCTCTCTCTGGTCGACCGTTCTGACGCGGCGTATCACGATTCACGAACAATTTTACTATGCCGCCACCGCCGATACCTACTTGTGACCGCGCAATCCCTTTGATAAAAGCCGCCTTTGAAATTAGACGCTATAATTGTGAACAAGCGACTTTCGGCTCTAACTTCAAAACGTAAAGTCGAGATTGCTTACACCACATTTTTTGAATTTCTATTTTTATATCGGCTTTTTATTTATCAAAGACGCCGACTCGAGTATTTTTGAGAATGTTCGAGATTGAGGCTAGGACTATAAAAGCGATGATCAAGCCTTGACACTAGTCAGTCGACGATTAGCGTTCGGAGCGATAAGTACCTACCTGCTAGAAAAAAATTGTGTATTGTTCTACTGCTGTTTTCTGATTGTATCAGTTTTGTACATTTCTTCTTTGGACTAAAGTGCTAAACTCTTCTACGCAGTAACGACCGTGCATTATTTTAACCTCACCATCCTGAAAGAATGGAACGTTGGCTTAAAGGCGTTAAACGTGTCGCAACAACATCTTCCAACGAAGCCGAATGTTCAAAAGCAGTCCGCGTGGAGTATACAGCAATTACCGATCCAGACGATGATGCAACGACGTCAAGTTCCACGGTTTCAAAGGCGAAAAAAAGGAAGTATGATGAATCATATATCAGTTTTGGATTTGTTGATTCCAACGGCTCACCTCTCTGCATGTTATGTAGTAAACTGCTTCCTAATAGTTCCATGGCACCTGCCAAGTTGCGCCGACATTTAGAAACTGTACACCTTGAGTCTAAAGACAAGAATAAAGAATTTTTTGTACGTAAAAAAGAACAGTTATTGGAAAGTCAAAAAACAATGATGCATGTAACCCAAACTATCAATGAAAAGGCCACGGAGGCATCATATTTAGTTAGCTATCGCATTGCACAAGCAGGAGAAGCGCACACTATCGCTGAGAATTTAATAAAACCATGTGTATTAGACATAACAAAATGCATGCTCGATGAAAAATCTGCAAAGCATCTTTCTACTGTGCCGCTATCTAACGATACTGTTTCACGGCGAATTCATGATCTAGCAAGCTACGTCAAACAAGAACTAGTTACACGTCTACAAAAAACACAATTCGTCTTGCAAATGGATGAGTCGACTGATGTCGCTGGTCTGGCTATCTTGCTGGTTATCGTGAGATATCCATGTGAAAGTTCTTTTGAAGAAGACATGCTTATGTGTTCACCTCTACCCACAAACACTACCGGAGAGGAAATTTTTAATAAAATAAATATATTTTTTGAGGAAAATAATCTCAGTTGGAACGATTGCATTGACATTTGTACAGATGGGGCCAAGGCGATGACGGGTAAAACAGCAGGAGTAGTGTCACGAATAAAAAATAAAGCGCCTAATTGTAGTTCCAGCCATTGTATCCTGCATAGACAAGCACTTGCGATGAAGCAAATGCCGTCCAATCTAAAATTAGTTATGGATGAAGCGGTAAAAATAATTAATTTTATCAAATCACGACCACTACAATCCCGATTGTTCTCATTATTGTGTGAAGATTATGGCAGCACACATAAAACACTGCTGCTCCATACAGAAGTGCGATGGCTGTCTCGGGGTAAACCTTTAACAAGGCTATTTGAACTTAGAGCCGAGTTACAAATGTTTCTTTCAGATACTTCTTTTTTAATTTGAAAGACCGTTTGTATGATAAAACTTGGTTGTTCCGACTGTCTTTTATGGCGGATATCTTTCAGAAACTGAACGAATTAAATTTATCATTGCAAGGTACAGACAACAGTGTTCCAGGCCTGTAACAAAATGACTGCCTTCAAAAGAAAATTAGATTTTTGGATTATTTGCGTTGGAAATAGAGAAATAGAAAGCTTTACGTCACTCAGTGAGTTTGTTGGCGATAACAGCTCAGAAATATTTCAAGATGATGTATTTGAAGAATTGGTCCAATATCTCACTTCGATGCGCGCATCTTTTGAAAAGTATTTTCCTGAAGAACAGAATACAAAAATGAAACTGAATTCATGGATTCATAATCCTTTTTTACCCAACTTATAAAAGCCCGAAAGTATGTCAAACGAGATAGGTATATGAATCTCTTTTAGAAATGTCATCTGACACAAGTATGGAGTCACTGTTCAAAACGACGCCTCTCAACGATTTTTGGTGCAGAATCCGAAATGAATATCCAATGCTTGCCAAAATGGCTTTGAATACCTATTCTTCTCCCGTTTCCAACAACATATTTGTGCGAAACAGGATTCTCAACCTATGCAGCCACGAAAACAAAATACCGTAATAGACTGGACGCCGAACCTGATATGAGACTTCAACTGTCCTCTATGAAACCTGATATCAACCAATTGATGAAAAATAAAAAACAGTTTCATACATCCCATTAGTTAGATTTTTTTTCTTTTTCAATGTTATATTTATTATTATACTTGTTATGTAAGTAAGTAATAAGTAGGTAACTGTTACATGGTACTCTAATTATGCTTATTAATAAAAAATACACTTAAAAACCATTGTTTTATTGTAGGGTTCCATCAAGTATTTTGCTATCCAAAAGGGTTCCGTCACCAAAAAAGATTGAGAACCGCTGGCATAAACTATTTATTGGTAGTGATAACCGTAGTGATTTAACTTCTTTTTTATAAATACATGGGATTAGGAATCGCAAAAATACAAATTGTAACTAATATGAATTTTTTAACTTTTTTTGTTAATTAGGTACCTAGTTTAATCGTGTGAATATTCCCCACGGTTACCATCCATGTAAGTTTTTTTTTATATAGGTATAATGAAAAATATAATGTAAAAAATAACTAAAATATTATTTTCATTAATTTATGATAAAATAATATTTTTAATAATAATGCACGAATCACCTTTAATGATTGTTCATTTATATAATTTAAAATTTACCAAATAATTCTCCCTATTCCTCAACTAAAATAATAAAAAATGGGGAAATTTAGGTAAAACCTCGCATCCCTACAATTTAGGGTACTGACACTAGTAGTCAGCCCCGCACCAGTACTCAGCCTTTTTCGGTTCAAAACCAATAGAAATAGCATTCTAATAGAAACTAACCTATAGAATTACTTTAAATTGGTTCTGTGACTCCTCATAAGTCGATTCAAATCCAAACATATTAGCTAAGTGGCTGCGAAGTATTTTAAATAATAGTTTTTTCGACGTCGTCTGCTGACGAGGCGATACGCGGCGCGCGCGCTATTTTTTTGTTAGTGGAAGCGTTCGCAAAAACGTTATTATTTTTCCTTTTTTTGTCAGTTTTAAGGCACTTTGTATTAACATTTCCATTAATTAATAGTTTTGGCATCATAATCAATGAAAAAGTATCGTGTTCTTCTTAAGAATTAGTAATAATGAGGCGGCCGAATACTGGGTCCCTTTTGTATATACATTATCTAGTACCCAGCCACCCTGGCTGAGTACTGGTTTTAACGCTGTTTTTTTATTTAGAGTTATATTTAGTATCATTTTAAAGTTCAGAGTTCATCCTTTAATCTAGTATACCCATACCATAACGGTTTTGTCAAAAACCCAATAGTCGGCCACTTAAACAGTTGAAGTTGGTTACATGGCTGAGTACTGGGGAAAGTATACCCAGTGCTCAGTCGTCCCTATATTTAAATTGTTTCCTTATGCAGTTTCTTTTTTAAGGCTATTTTAAACTTACATACATACAAATCACGCCTTTTTCCCAGTGGACAGATGTTGGCTCTGGGAAACCATTGGACCAGACAACATCTGTCCACTTGCTACGATCTTGCATACTCCTTTCGCTTCTTCAACTTATATAATTGTTTTCATACACGCACGCCGGTTGCTGGTACTCTTGACCTGACCTTTATCCAAAACTTCCTGGATCTGATTAGAATATGTACGCCTAGGTCGACCTTTACCTGGTTGTCCATTCACCCTCACCTCATATTTATATGTTTCGTCAATCTTCTTCCATCCATTCCTTTCTCTGTCTTGGTCACTACATCTTCAACCATACCGCAACGTTCCCTTATCCCGCTGTTACACATTCGGTCCATCAACTTTACTCCAACTATGCTTCTCAGACTTCTTATTTCCACAGCATTCAATCTACTTTCATGCTTCTTCTGCCATACCCAACATTCACTACCTTATATAAGTTTGGAAACGAGAACTCCTCTATGTACAGTGAGACGTGTCTAAAAGACACGATCTATCTGCTCATAAAATTATGCAGCGCCCCATTCACTTGATTAACTGCTATTCAGGTAAGAAAGTTACAGAGGCCAAAAATTTTAAAGAAGAAAGTAAAAAAGAAAACAAAACAGCTCTAAATTATAAACTAGTAAAGTGAAGGAGACTACGAAGAAGAAAAATGATAATTCTAGTCAGAAATTGAGAGTAAAAGGTAAAAAGGAAAAAAAGAAAGAAGATTTGAATGACATACCTAACTGAAGAAGCAGAGAAGACTGGCCGTGATTTTGTGGAAATAAAATAAAATAAAATAAAAATTCTCAGAACATACTTAATCTCCTGAAACAGAAACCTGTAAGGAATTATCTTCCTTACTGGTTTCTGTTTCAGGAGCTCCTGCATACATACATACACCTACATTATGCTCAAGCTTCTGCAAAAAAATTTTAATCGCTGAGAAACTTTTAGAAGTGAAAAAAAAACTTGAAAACTATTTAAATACTGAAACTTTTTAATTACTGAAGAATTTACAGATTGATTTAAGTAGGTATAAGTTTATATTTGATTGATCTCAAGAGAGGCTGACCACTGGTGGCAGTGTGGCTGATTACTGGATTTTGGCGGCTGAGCACTGGTGAAAAGTGCCTTATTTTGTTAAAACGTGCTTTTCATATTATTAAAGGATAATTTTGTAATTTTTGTTAATTTTGTAATAAAGTTTAATAAATTTGTAACGCAATTTATACAAAAGATTTCCAATTTAATCTTTCTAATATTTTCTTATACGAGTTTGAAGTCAGACTTTCCACTAAAAGGCTGACTACTGGTGCCAGTACCCTACTCACACAATGATTGATGCCCGCCATTTTTTGACACAGACTAGTTACTCTAGGCACTCCGTCCATACTTTTCCTAAGTCTATGACTGATACATACAGGATACAGGCGGATAACCGAAATTAATTTTACATTAGTGAAAGGCTCTCTTCGTATTTATTTTAAACTATTGCTATAACACAAGCTGCAATTTCTGCCACTATGTTTTGCTATAGTTAAAATTTCAGGCGTCGCATGCAACACGAACTTAATCCAAACGTTGTAAGAATAATAATGACATGCATTATTAGATAGGTACCTATGGTAGGTATACTTTATAATGTAGAAATTTTGAACAGCAACTTTTAAATTACCTTGGTTGGCAACTATCCGCTTATGGCACTTGTTGGAATTGTAAAAAATAATAATTAAGTTATTGCATAGAAATTAGTAGATAATTTAATTAGTTCGACGCACAACCGTCTACTCCCACCTGTTCTGTTGAGTTGTTCGGACCCTACCGATTGAAGAAGATTCAAAATTCAACTCACTCAGCCTGATATCCGTAGACATGGTTTATACACCCTATGTCAGATACGCAAAATGTCAGATGCGCATATGTAATGTTTTACGTCAAAGTGACTTTGAACATACTCATCATTTACTTTGAAACTTTATTCGGCAATACCTACTTACTTTTGACGTTGTGTATTTACTACTTTGAACTTGTCTGTATTTGTTCGAACTCGATAAGTACCTACCTACCTTAAATATTAATGTAGAGCAGATTTGTATTGGTCTAATAGGTAAATGTACCAATAATCTTATTATTCTAGCATTTTATAGAGTGTAGGTAAGATACTTCACCATGACCTTTAGGGCTAAGCCAACCTCACCTAATAAACCAGTAGGTGTTAGACCTAATGTTTGACGAACGAGTTTCTGGTGTTTTCCTTTCGGAGTTGGGTTTCCTTCGGTCAGACGGTAGTCGCTTCTATAAAAGCCACATAAGACAAACCAAAAGGTGGAGGAGTAAGCGGATCCTGTACTCTGACGTGAAAGCCTCGGATGCAACTGGGACCCTAGGAAATTGGGACTCTAGGACCCTGGTCCTTGGAAGCACCCTAACATTTTTAGAACGGCCGTTCTTGGAACCACTAGAGACGATATTATGCAGTATACTAACTATACAAAAGCAAGCAAATGCGCATGCGTTTACTGAGTTCTACACGTACCACGATAAAGGTACTAAAGCATCCGTATTAGGCAAGGGTGAGAAAGAGCTGCAGGTACCTGTACAAGTAATTCCTGAGACTTTACTTTTAGCTTATCAGTAGGCAAAGTAAAGTCATTATTGATACCCATTGAAATTTAAATTAAATGGTAGGTATTTTTGGGAGTCAGGTCAGTTAGGTAGGTAGGTACCTACCTATTAACAATAGAGGCTCGCCTTCAATGAATAGGATTATTATAATATAAATAAAGTTGGTTCAGTAGTAGGTAGGTATTAAGGTAATAAATAAGAGAAGGTATTATAGTTTTCAATATTTATTTTTTAATATACTTTTGGGTTTTGGCACAATTTTAAACAATGTGACCTGGTTTAAACTAGGTAATAAAACCTAAAATCTATCTACTTACACATTTGAAACATTTCGAATGCTAAGTAATACGGCATGCTGAATGTAAAACTCAACAAATTATTGTGACAATAGTTTAATAACTATTAAAAAATAACAACAAATTTTAAGTACGTAAGTTGTAAATTATCAGTACCTTGATGTTTACAATAAAAGTACCCGAATGGCACTAATTAGGTAGGTACTATATATGGCAAGATGCGTGGATGCTACCAAAAGATTATTACATCTGTTTCAATAAATAAAAAATAACTCGTTCGACATACGATCGAGACACCAAAATTAAGTATCGTTCATTAAATAACCACAATTGCTAACGTTTACATCAAAATATACGCATATTTACATGAGTTCAACATAAAAAATAAATAATTTAACGGCACTGATCTAAACCCTTACACAATTACTATGAATACACACTACTTATATAAACATTAAGTTTCACATACACTACCTATAGGTTTTATTTTATCCATACTAACGCTACGTCACGTCACGTCACCTCTATTACTGGCATACAACTTTTATTAAAAAAGAAGGGGAAATAAAAAACAAAAACAAGTTTTGTACACTTAATTAGAAAAATAAATAACAAAATTCAAAAATGGCAATTAATTCGAACAATTTTTTTTAGATTTTTACTCGCAATATTTATACACGTTTGTTTCACTAAGAGCTATATAAAAATGTAGATAATATTATGCATTACTACAGCTTAGTTGCTATTTATCTACTTATATAAATTGCACGATTCGATAAAGCGAATATTTGTTTATATTATTAATAGTTTACGGGCATTACATCACTTTTATTTATTTAAATAAATAAACAATATTTATGTATAAATCAAATTTAAACGAAAATGATTGTTTAATTTTTCATTTGTCTCGGAAAGTAAGGTTCTTATTAAATAAATATATAAGTTATTGACATAAGTGTCAAAATATTTAAGAGTTCTTTTTTTAAATAGAGGTAGTGATATAGGCCCACATAATGATCCCACGTAATGTCGGTGGGGTTTATAAAACAAATCAATAAAGGGAATATGTTTTTAAGTAACAACAAATTGACAATTGACAATTGACTACTAAATTTTCCAAAAAATACTGTATGTAACCCAAGACTTTATTTATATCGGACCTAAAGCTGTACAGTAGGATGACTTCATACATGTCTTATATTTCCACTTGTAGTATTTCACAATTACTGGTAGGTACGATAACATTTAGTGTTTGTCAATACTGCTACTTCCAATATAATTTTATATATTTTTGACTATGCTGAATATTCGCTATATATTATATTTCGGTCGATACTGCTTATTATAGAAAAGGTCCTCTAGGTACCAATCTTGACTAAGTCTATGAGTATTATAATATAAACATTATGCAAATTATAGATCTCACTGAATTTAAATAAAAACAGTTCCTGTGTTCAAAACACTTAAATTTTCAAGCAATCCGCTTCAAATTTTTGGTTTCATACATTATAATTGCTTAGTGTCTAAAGCAGCTACGATATTACATTGTATCGCAATAAGTTTATACATGGCCACGCGATAGTCAAGATTCAAAGAAGATTACGACTACCTAACACTAAACACTAATCTCTGAATCTTACCTTACACTATAACTGCCAAACATCCGAGTAAAACTTAATACTACAATCTATCTACAAAAGGAATTTTACTTATTTACAAAGATTTCATATATAACCGCTTCCAACCGGCTCTATCCTGTTACATCTACTGCATAAAGTTTTCAAAGGATTAATTTATGTTTATATACATTATTTTTCTAATTATCTACGTGTTGGTTTAATACAACATTTGGCACAATTTCTTTTGTAAAAGGGTTTATTTATCTATTTGTGCCAAAAATCTAAGATTCTAGTCCAAAATATTAATAGTAGGTCGAACATTGATGGGCGATATTTACATATTAGGAGAATTACACACCCGCATAATACAAATAAGTAATATTTGAGGAAATTAGATATTGAACCAATTTCTTAGTACAACAACTTACTAGGTAATACAATGTATAATGTTTAAATTAGAGCTACCAATACAATCATATAGGTACTGTAAGTACTTAGATGTTCTTATTAGTGTTATATTTAACAATGTTTTTTCACTGGGAAAAATTAAACACTTTATACGGGTGTATTAGTCCAACGATAGAATTTTCTTAACTCACTAATGGAATAATCTCATTAATAATTATCAGTATTTTGTAAACGAGAGATCCAATTTGAGACACTGGCAAAATAACTCATAAAAATACAGCTACAGTTTTTACACGACGCTCCCAACAATCGTTACGTGAGATTGGGGATGCTTGAGATTCATGTTAAATCTTAATGGATGATGGAGTAGGTATCCTAGAGGAGTCTAGGAATCTTATTACCAAGGGTGATGAGTAGGGGGAAGCTGGAGGGGCGCGGCGTGCGGATACGGCCAGCCGCGCGCCGTACCTCAATCTTCCTCTCTAGGTGATAACGGGGGCGAGAATGCTGGATTCATGTAGTTACCACCGTTGGGGGGTGGGGAGGAATTCGAAGGTCCTGGTGAGGATAATGCAGGAGGCAGAAAGCCTAGCTCACTGCCACCATCTCTGCACCATAACTGTCTCATCTCTTGCCGGCGAGTTCGCATGAGGTTTTTGTATTCCGATATCCGCATTTTCTTACCATCGACTATGCACGTCCTTTTTGGTCTTGGGCGGTACCTATAATAAAAAAAGATATTGTAATGTAGTCATATATATATAATTATTATAATAGTAATATATACCTACCTATTATATTATGTAATTTATTGAAAGTTTGCAATTTGAAAACAGTTTTAATATTTATCACAAAAGAATAATCTTAGTAACTTACCTATAATCAGGGTGCTTCTCCATGTGCAGTTTAGACAATCTGGACTGCTCTTCATAGTAGGGTTGTTTCTCTGCGTTGGACATGGCCTTCCACCTCGCTCCAAGAATCTTAGATATATTCGAGTTGTGCATATCAGGGCACGCTTTGAGGATCTTCCTACGTTCGTCCTTTGCCCATACCATAAAGGCATTCATCGGTCGCTTGATGTGGGGTTTGCCGGCGTCGTCACGTCGTGGCTGACGAACCAGTTTGGCTTTATCTGCATCCTCAGAAGGTGATTGATTCCAAGATGATGCTGGAATAGAAATAATGGATATTAAGTATTATGTATGCTTTTTAGACAAATATTGAAGAAAAGGTAACAACTGCTTTAGTTTTTGCCAAACATCATAAATCGACATCTTTTAAAGAACATAATGATATAATTGGTGACACGGTTAAATTGTAATTTAGCTGTTATCTGTTTTATCAGCTTTAATAAGTACATGATGCTCTATAACAGTAGCATCTCTACTCTAATATTGTCAGAATACTAATATGATGAATCAGGACATTGAAATGTGAACAATAGCGTTAAAATGAGTTATTTAATAATATGATACTTGGTCATCTCACAAATCCATATGGATGGAATTCCAACGCCTACACAAAATTATGGAAATATAAATAAGTTATGAAAAAGTTAATGGTGTGTCGCTGTGTTGTTGTTTGGATTACAATCGGAAGCCGCGCTGGGCTGCCATAAATTATTGCAAGTGATAGGTGACGCTCGTAAAACAATCGTTAAATTCGGATTGTGTGACTATTTCTAAACTTTCCATTTATATCTTATTATAATTACATGCAGTCAGATATTGTTAACAGATTTCGTTTGTGTAACTCATTCGTTTTCTACTTAGAATAAAAAATGATTTTATTGATGGTTTTGTTTCCGTTGTAGTATTTTTGTAACTGGCC
The DNA here is from genome assembly GCA_963576445.1 of Lithosia quadra. Lineage (NCBI taxonomy): Eukaryota > Metazoa > Arthropoda > Insecta > Lepidoptera > Erebidae > Lithosia > Lithosia quadra. The sequence goes on from OY754892.1 coordinate 6,547,183, forward strand.
TATAGGAGACCTCGTTAGTATAAAGCGTCGGTATAAAGGAACAAAATTAAATACAGAAATGCCAATACCACCAATTAATTCGTTCAGCTAATTGACACCTATCTCTATACAATGCACTTTTCTAGGTGCCGTTTTTGACGGGTTTTCAACGAATCCTCTTTTACATTAAACCAACTATAGTTGTCACAAAATAAAAGGCCCACTTTGACAGTTCGTGCCCATGAAGTTTTTAATTTTTTATCAGTTAAATGTTCTAAAGGTAATTACATTTTTCATTGACAGGTACCGCCCACTCGGCTAAGTGCTGGTGCATAAAGATTTTTTCATGTAGTCCACAGACTATTAATAATCAGTTAAGGAAAGAAAATATCGAGTCAGATATTTTTTTTCAAGCCCGACGCGCACTTTGATTTTTATTTATTTAAATTCTTGTTTAGATTCTGAAGACTGATTTAATTATTCTTGTTGTTTTTGTGATTGAGTGAATGTTATTGTAACAAAAATATTAAATATAAGTAAATTGACCTTTAATAACATTGTATTGTTTCAAAATACCTACAAAATCAAAGGTTAAGCTAATTTTTCTAATCAGAACTCTAATCCAATGAAGTTTACATACATATTCAAATCGATTAAATCCCCATACAAACTGGATTCGATTCATCCTGAGTATCGAATACCGAATCGTAGGTACATAACTATTTACGCCACGAGGACAAACGTCAAAACGGGCCTTTTATTTTGTGTTGAGTATAGTCACATGAATTTTGAATTGCATATTGGGTTAAGCTCGCCTTTGTACATAAAGCTATATTGTAATATATGATAATTATTTACTGTGTGTACAATAAAGAATTAGAATTAGAATGAATTGTAATGCTTTATTCATATTAAGTGATTTAATGTACCTATGTACTTAACTAATATGTATATCTATCTAGACACAAACACACACGTACCTACAATACAAAATACAATAGAAGAAAAAACAGACAAGAAATCTCCATTAATATTTCAAACTCGTTTCCGATCCTCAGACCTAGCGCTATAGCCTCATGTAAGCTAAATATGTTCACGCATTTCTTAAGAATTTAGGAATGTCGTTTAAGTAGTCGTAATTCTTATTTTGTCGTTTAAGTTTTCACGGCCTTGGTGTTCAATAATTCATACATGTTTTACTTTTGTTAATGGCCGTCTGTTATTCACATTATACACATATTTGGAATATGTGTAAAATTAACTTTATAATAAATTTTCCAACGAGTAGTTAATTATATACCTATACAGTTATTAGTAGACCAAATAATAGGCTATCCATTCCAATCAACTTAATTCTTGTTTTTTTATGACGCGATCTCGTAGAAAGTATGTTCAAAATTCAGTCTCAGACGCATCTCGATATCATGTCGATCTACTAAAATGGTAATAAGGTATTCTTGTAATCTAAAGAATACCTGTTTAGACTGGAGATCGGCATGAGATTGAGACCATACTGAGATAGAATTATGAACATATTTAATACGAAAATTGACCCTCTGCTTGCACCCAAAGTTAGCGTCGGAGCTCAGGGTCCGCTCTCCTACAACTCCTAGTTCCAATTGTTTTGTTTATTTGAGCTTCTTGTCTGCCATCTCACCCCCTAACCGCAAAAGAAAAGCCTGCGCCAGAGAATTTGCAATTTTGGGACACGAAAAATGGGTACAAGTATGTTTTACCTTAGGGTAGCAAAATAATCACACGACATACCAATATCCTTATTCGAATTGACTAACCGTAACGTGAATACGTTTTAACAAACACATTTACCTAAGGCTAAAACTAAACCAGTTTTGCGTATTTCTATTAAAAACTTTTACCAATAAATTATTTTTGCACCAATTCTCTTATAGATTACTTACCAAATTACAACATAAAAAATATTTTAGTATTTATTTATTTTTTAGTACTTATATAACTGTGATAAAAACGTTTGACCATAAAGACTGTGAGAATAACGTCTATAATGGTACACACTCATCGTGGTCTATAAGAAGCCGCAGAGGCCAAAAGGGGTAAGAAGAATGGGACACGTACGAATAAATTAAGAGACAGGAGGAAAAACTTGCAGACCGTAGGTACTACTGCGGCTTTATACATGTATTGGATTTGAAAGAAAAACGCATGTTGAGCTTGTACAAAACTTGTGCATACAAAAACGTCATGCTCGCTACGAATGTTACATAACAACCCGTAACACCAGTCACTGACCAAGTTTCCAGTCATGACGTAGGTACAGAATGCATTGCTTTTTATGTATACCTAATAAGTAATTTAATGGATTAGGTCATAACCCGACAACTATAACGAACATATTAAAGAATCTATTCATTTCTATCGTTAGATCTGTTTATCGCTTTGACTTAACGATCGAGCTTACTTAACAATGATATAATTGGTAATTCCGTATTTAATCACAGTCATAAAACTAGTAACTACTATTTGACAGTAAAATTGCGTGAATTATATCACAAGTGTCGCGTACATTTTGCGTTAATCAAATACCGAAATGATCGTTGCGAACAGTCCCCCGCACTCCGCATTACGGCAATGTGGGTCAAACCAACACGTCCGCTTCACATTTGAGTTGACGGATTCGCCACCAAGTGTCCACACGATTAATAAGCCACCACGGAAACATCCAGTATTCAAAGCTCGGAACATTCCTTGAATTAATTTGACGCGCTCTTAGATAATTTATAACATCCTACTGCGTCTGATACCGTAAGATACACTTCGAATATGAACTGGAGGAGGCCCCACAATCGCGCACAAAACTCCTAGTGAAAACATAGGCTACAATATTTTTTGGTCATTCCAAATTTAAATCCAGTGTGTCGCTAATGACGTCAATAGCATTTTATTTCTGTCTCAGTTATACAGCTGTCAAACTAACAACGCGTATTAATGACGTTCCCCTGGAATGGTGGCAATAATTAGCTCCACAAGACAGGTCAAGTACGGCATAGTCATTCAGATACAGTTACAGGCTATTCGGTATTTATGTTTATTTAGTCAAATAAATGTTTCGGATATAATACCTACCTATAAAATTAAGTCTTAACTACTTATACGTAGGCAAGTCATAGGCAACATTATTAGATTCGATTCCGTTCAAGTCATGCTCTTTCTGACATGAATGGGCCTCAAACTTGTCTTTAGTACTTAGTCATAACTGAGGATATACAACTATTACTATACTGTCACTTAATATCGACTTTAATTAACCTACAGTATTACATTTCGTACGATTTATGAGACGGCCAATTAAAAGTAGAAGTTATCAAAGCCAAATACCATAAAATATTGAGAGATCTAAATTATGAAAACGATACTTCGGCACTTTACACACCTTTTTTGCATAATCGCAAATATTGTTTTCTGGCTTCATGGACCGCCTACAAGCAAAAACCCATAACTTGATGTAATGTTAATTTTCAGTAACTAAGCACTAATTCTGGTTAATAATCGCAACTTTTCATCTCAAATAAATTATTTTGTTGATTAGGTTGAATTGGGTTTTTTAACTACCATACTGCATACCTACCAGGATTTGGAGTTTGAGCTGATGCTTATTCAAAGGAATGTTTTAGCAATATTCTGACAACAATTTAATTTATGTACAAATATTAATTGTTTCATGAATATGTAAATTTGGTCTAGGTGTATCTAAAAAAATATATAAGTATGTATATCCGCATTCTAGAACCTAATTACAAGTAGGTAATGGTGGAGTTTTGGTCTAGATAGCGGCGTGTGCCTAGTACTTCCTAGAATATTTTATTACTTTTTATCATTTTAAGTGATGTATATAGTATTGAGTATTAGGTATTGAATATAAATGATAGGAATAAAATCAAATAATTAAAAATAAGTATGAGTTGTGTGCGCGAGTGTCCTCCAAGGCGGGACGATGGACCGAACGGAAGTTTGCGTCTCCAGCGCCATCTATTTTGCATTTCACGCGATTCTCTTGTTTTAAAGGAAGCGAAACGACACTTGCGATTTTGTAACCATTTCGGTTTGGGATCGCGCCAACTATTTAAAGTAGATATTTGTTTTATTGTGTACCATCTTATTATTATTTATACCTTTGAATTATGAAATGTAACATAACTTTTAACATCGTAAGTAGGTAGGTAGGTACTAGCCATTGGAGCAGAACTTTTTTCAAGAGAGAATTCAAAGTTATAGTTGCTCATTTTTTGCATGCATGATAAGCTCCTTATTTTGGATATTCATCACGAATATTTTCGAAAATTAATTTTTCAAAATCTAATTGAAAATGAATCAAATTGGATTGTTTATGTCGTGATTTTTAAGCAGCTAGATTTTATTTCGACATAGGTACCAAATAATAAAGTTAATTTTTCCCTTTTTCCTTCTTATCGAATTGAAATCACGCGTTTTGAAACAAGCCGTTACTGAATAGGACGCTTTATTTTATCTCGGAATAAATGGGTTAAAAAAATAAACCGTATAAAATTAAATAGAGAGGCGAATAGAAAAACAACTAAACAACTACAAAAGGAAAAATATTACAACAAATAAGATCAAACTATAGACGGCATGGAAGACGAGATGTATTCTGATTAAGTAATAAAGGTGATTAGAATTTCGGGGCCAATGGGGTACAAACTCCATATCACTTAAAAACAATCTATTTCTAAACAAACATACTTTTATTTAACCATTGGAATTCCAACATTGTCCGAAGCAGGGAATGTAATCAAGTTGCCGAGAGGGCAATAAAATGCGACAGTTTGGAGTCCGTAACACAAAACCAGATCCCGAAAGAGACGCACTTGTAGATTATCAACTATAATTAATACTTCTGACTTGCGTTATCTCTCAATTCGTTTATCCGCCTACGCGCAAGATTTCGGATTATGTTTCAGTAACTATCTGTATTTATTTCAACTTATAACTTTATTGTGTGAATTGTTATCGAAGCGTTGGATATTATTGTCAGAAATTGTGTCTTTTTCTTACATAACTTTATTATCTTTCTTAGTACTAATTTAGTATTTTACGGAGATGATGTATTGTGTTCAGCTATCTGGGTAACCAAAACTTAGCCAAATGATTCAAATTCAGGTTTTTCGACTATCGTGCTAGTAGTCATCAAAATAGCTTCGCCATGAATAGATTAGGTTCGAAGCATATATTATGACTCTTAATAATAATAAGTAATAAATAATGTTATTAAGATTTATATGGTTATGGAAGGGTAGTTCTCTGGTCGGATCGGAATTGAAGTTATAACTGTGAACCTTTATATAGGGAAAAAAGCACAGACAAGTGAAAACAATTTATGAATACATAATGTATCTACCTTGAACGAGATAATAACAACATTGACTCTTAGTTTCATTATGGTTGTCACTACATAACATAAATTTTCAGTATGAAAAGGCGATGAGTATCGCGGCCTACATACATTCAATATTTACCGGAGAATAACTATTTCACAGTGTAAGACATATTAATTATATTTAGCAATTAAATGCGAAACATCAAAATGTCTGGCGGCGACACGGGACATTTCTTCATTTTAACATTTAACCACTATTTATCTAAGACTATTCCTTGTCTATTTTGGTTTGTAGCATTTCGCAATGTTACATTTCATATTCAAATTGATTCGGTATAACATAATAATCTTGTAATGTTTATTTTTTATTATAATCGAATGAAGATTTTTTAGAGTGTCTGACGTAAGAGAAGAATGGTAAGTAATAAGGAAGAAAGAGAGAGCGTGGCGCGTTTTTGACGTGATAACGTCTTATAAATTGATAATACCAGCAACACTCATGAAAAATAGTAACGTTCCATAGTAACGTTCCACCTGAGCCTGTGCGTGCAAGCGAGAGCGCGCAACAAGCGATAGAGAGGCCCAAGCAGTGAGGCCAGAGTCAAAGCGTTGGCTTGTGACACATGTATCTCTCTTCTCGCGTGAAATAGTAAGGTTCCGCTTCTGTAGTGTATTTAATTTAGTATCAGCATTGCACTCGTGCGAAGCCGGGGCGGGTCGCTAGTATTACATAAAATAATGATTATGACGTTATCACGTAAATCTATCGTCCGTAAACCGACTTTACAGACAACCAATTTTTTTTTGGGTTTAAGATTCACTAGATGGTGTAGAATTTTCCACATCAGCTTTATATTATTATACTTTATTCTTTATATAATAATCACAAGCATAGTTTTTATTGTTTGGGTTCAACCTCATTAAAGTATCGATACTTGGTCTGATTGGTTTCTTAGGAGTACCTATGATAAATAAATAAGGTAGTCTAGTCTTGTTTCAATAGGAGAGAATCTTAATAGATGGTATAGAATAATTTCTCTACTTTATCGCTTATATTATTATGGTCAAACAACCTTTTCTTTAAGACAATAACCACATGCTGATTTCCATTATTTGGATTCTTATTCATAAAAACTTGGATAGTGGGCGTAATTACTTGCTAAGGACCATTTTATTGTAATAGTTTCTTAATTGATTATATAGTCCTGATCCAAACAGAGATGCTTTCTCAAATATTGTTGTCTTGTTCAGATATTTAAGGCAACGCGCGCGTGCGTGTTTATGTGTGTGTGTGTGTGTGTTTATGTGAAAGTTTCAGAGTTTGCGTCTTGTGTATCATGATCATCTCAGCGTACACAGTATCCCAGATGCATTCGCATTGCATTATACCCAGAAGCAGTACAACGCACTCCGTGTTCAGTATAACAATGCGTTCAGGGTGCTGTTGGGGCTGCCCCGGCACTGCAGCGCGTCGGGGATGTTCGCCGATGCTCGTGTCGACTGTTTCTACACGACAATGCGAAAGCGGTGCACGTCTCTGGGGCGCAGGCTCCGGGCCACCTCCAACAGCGTTCTCAGCGTATTTGCTGACAGGTTTGATTGTCAGTACATTAACCATTGTTATATGATTAATGTACGGACAAACAAACAAATGACTCAGAGGCAAGCATTTTATTGATTTTATTGATTGTCTGATTTTGGGTGTGTTTATTTATTTATTAATAATTTAATTTAACTTTGTTTGTATTTATATTATTTAACTTAATTTTACTTTATTTTTATTATAGAATTTTAATTTTGTGGAATTTATTTATTTTATGGACATTATTTAATTTTAATTTATTTGACATTTTTTTAATTTGCAACGTATATTTTATTTTAAATGTTGTGTTGTTTTATGATCTAAAACTGATTGAAATAAATGATTTGAATTTGAATTTGAATTTGAAATTCGAGGCCTTCAACCGGGAGTCCGGGGTCCACTTTTCAACCTTACCACCACTTCGTACGGGCTTCGGCATTCTTCAGAGAATATGTGTATGTATGTGTGTAACACAGTATTGTGTTGATAGATATTCAACAATTTGAAAGATTTAGTTTTTATTGCTGGTTGATTACCGAAATCATTAACGGTGAATATATTTTTTGCTGTTTGTTGATAATTAATAATTAATTGGTACAATATTATGGATGCTCCATTGATCTATGATTGATTGTGGTTTGAACGCGTTATGCTAATTAATCCCTACAACAGTTATACATTATCTATGTGAGAACTTGTCGGATGATTCATAAGGCCATAATTTAGGCTATTTATTAGGCTGAGGTACTGTTATTTCGATGGGAACTTATGCTCTATGGGCATATCAATACTGTATTTTAATATGTGGCGCAGCAGTAGATTGTTTAACTGCTGTATCAGAGGAGGCCGCAGTTACGATTCTTGCTCACAAGTATATTTTTTTGTATGAATGAATACCTATGTAAAAAAGGGAAAGGTGCCATGCCTCCAGAGCTCCTTGTAACTGAACTAAATAGAATAGAATATAGAATAGAAAAGAATATCGACTTCAAGAACTTAGAACAAGCGGAAACTTATACGAAGGGACCACCAGCACAGATTTAAAAGACTTCTTTCTACCTGTCATAATAAAAAGCACGCAAATAAATATAAATTATTTTAAAATATTTAAAAGTTAATAATAGGTTAATAGGCTATTAGCTCCAATGACATACTTCCAGCACAGGAATTCGTCTAGGTCTAGTGAATCAGATAATGCAGTGACGTCATTGTGACGTTAGCGCGTCACTTGCGCGCACGCATCCAAAAATATGAGTACGGCTGTCGAATCAAATCATTTATTAGTTCGCATCTACTGTTTTAATGTTGCTATAGTTTTGTGTAAATTAGGTATTTTAGTATATTTAGTAGTACTTATATACTTCTGTATTTTATGTTTTTTTACTGGTAATTTCGAAGTACCTGTACCTACTTATCAGAACAAGGCCAAATCAGTATTATTTTTAATTTAATTAGGCAAGGAGTTTTAGTTTCATTACATTCCTTACCAAACCAAGGGCATGTTCGTGGCCCCGATGTTATGTAGCTATCTAAGTGAATTTACTATAGGTAATCTGTAATCTATAAGTGAATTGATGCGCGTTGTCCCTAAAATTTTCATTAGGAACAACCCTAGTAATGAATAAATATAGTAAATCTAGAAATAACTAAATACTTACTATTACATGCAGCATTGTAGTCTTCATCCTTCGGCATATTGTACGGAGAAGATTCGTCCATCGGGGGGTATGGCACGAAGCGAGGCAGCATCATAGGTTGCGCTGGCGACGGTGACCTCTGCTTGCTTAGGTTTAACGGTGCATCGGGGTCTTGGGGAGGGGGTGAACGGGCATTTGCCGCCGATAGCTGGGCTAGTTGCGCCTGCGCCTGTGCTTGCCATCCTGCGTTTTGTACCACCTAAAAAGATTGAGATATAAATGTTGAGTGGGTAACGTACTCATAACGGTAATGGAAGAAAAAAAAAACTTTAAGGAAGAGAGGTTAAGGTTCGCGTGAATATAAGAAATACTGTGATAATTAAAGGCTATTTACTGCGAGTATAGGTTCTGGACTGTGGTCTATCTCTGTGGAAAATTTTATTCAGATCGGTTTTGATATAATTATTTTTCTTTAGATACTAATCTCTCTTTTCTTTTCTTTTGTTTTATACTCTTTTGCTCTCTACGAGTACTACTGTTTGAACCAAAATCAAAATTTACCCAAATTCTGATTTTGGTTTAAAAATTCTCATTGCTCACAACTAGGTAGTTAGGTATTTACTCTTTAATAATAATCTCATTAAATTCGCTTACAACTAGTATTAAGCAAGTTAATTCAAAGTTTTCATAGATACCTACCTACACACTAAATTGATTTCGTAAATGTTTTCGAATGAGTATAGATATACATTACATTTATTTTTGGGATGTGTATACGAATTGAAATAACAATAATTACGTGTAAAGTGTACGATAGGAGTTTAATATAATGTATCTAATTATAATTTTACATAACAAACGACGAGCCAGTGTAATTAGTGAAGAACAACTTTCATTTTTAACATCACGTTTTTTTGTAACTTTTATGGCGGATATTATGTGCGCCATTTTGATTCTTTCGTTATATAAATTATTCCCAATTATTCAGTATATTTTCCGGTTACATCTGCAGGCTTTAACCTCGAATCCTGGAGACCGCGGTTCAGGTACCTACTTCAAAAAGTGGTCCACTGTTTGACCTCTATGCTTATATAAAGTATTGTTTACATTTTGGAGAAGGGTTTAGTATAACCGACATAAAAAGAAGGTAAGCCAGTTCTATTTTTTAATCAAAAATTTTCTCCATTTGGCTTTTGTAGATAGGTACGTCTGCCCTTCGAGCCTGAGAGAAGTCTACGGCAGCAAAAGAATTGTTTCCACACTAGAGAAAACCGCAGTAAATAAATATAAGGTACTTATTTAATTTTGATTACAGGTAGGTTTGATAAACCTCTTAGGAAAGGAGGTACCTAAAAAGGTGGTGCCTAAAAAATTTTTGACTGGCGACTTTAGTATCATAATTGAATTAACTTTAATTAAATTCTACGCATTCTATTTTCAAAATATCACTAATACATGCTTATTAATTTATTAACATGTCTACATAGTCAATTATTTTGGCAGCCCTGACCGATGGTAAACACAGTGCCAATAATAATCACTATTTCTAATCACAGGAAATTAGCCAATGTTTAGTTTCATGTCGTGATCATGGGTTGCTCAACCATCTTTTGCTTACATTTTCATTGCCTACGTCTAATATATTTAGAAATTTTATTGATGAGTAAGATATTATGCGGTAGACTAAGGACTGATGGATGAGGTTATGCAGGCTTTCCTCTCAAGGCTGGGTGATCAGACGATAGTCAGTTCCATAAAACCGTAGAAGTCTATGAAGGGTAGGAGAAGATGTAAACGGATTCTAGGATCCGAAGTGAAACAGAAGGAACAGTGATAAGTTAATAATGATGATGATGAATGAAGTTAGCATGGTTCCTAGTGAAGAAGTAGCATAATTGAATAGGGTTCCTTTCAATTCCTAGGGTTGGAAACATCTTTAGCCAAATTAATCACCACATCCACCTATTATTCAAAGTATTTTACAGGGAAGCCGTAAAGAACCGTATCATTTGAAACTCTTGGAACTGGTACTCACGTTTGGCGGTGGTTGTTGTGGCCGCATCTGTTCCAACAAGGGCAGTAACGAGATGGGTGGTCCATGGTACATTCCATGCTGACCCCGTCTCACCAACTCCTGGCGACGTAGCTGCTCCTGCTGCAACCTCTGTAACTCCAGGTCTGCTGTCACGTTGCCTATGTTCTGCAACAAAATGGAAGGAGTTTAAAGAAGATTTTATGAGGAATATTAGCTCTTTGTTTGGCTATTGTGCTAGGTTAAAAGTTTGTGAGTGTGCAATCATTAAGCGTTAGGATCGATTCATGATTCGGATGAAGTGCATGAGTTTTTAGGTTGAGAAATTAAACATAACTTGTAACCAGACTAATTAACCAGTTGTCGAAATTTTACTAAAATCTTTATGAAAGTATTTTTTTTTACTATTTGTTTTTATACAAACTTTACAGCTCTTCAATTGCTCCTTAAATAAAAGGTTATTAAACAGAAGAAATAAAGGATAAAAATTAATAAACCTAAGTTGTAAGCAGCAGCTACATTTTAAAGAATTCGTACTAGGTAGGTACATAATCTAAACCTTTATCAAGGACTTCCATTTTATGAAACTTTAAATCTACAATGAGACAAAAGAACTAGTAATTCTAACCTTACAAGATCAGTAACTGAATAATACGTAACCATTATTACTGCAATAAAAAAAGAAACCCAATTTCACGTGCCATCAAGATATTGCACGTAGAGGCATTAACAAAGCAACTTTATATGAATGAACAAAAGGTACCGCGATTCCCAACGCACCAATTTTCGAGCATCGCAACTTTCTGCTATCAGTCTTAACAAGTCACACTCCCCGATATTTTGTTCCTCACAATATATTGCACACTTAAACACCTCAACAAAGAATAAGCTAAAATGTGCGCACAAATCAACCGGTCGGACCGTCACTAAATCACGGCTGCCGTAAAGAGCATATTCCAAAAAAAAAGTACACCAATTAATTGCCAGGGAATCGTGACGAATAACATAATATACACGTTATCGGCTCTTCATTAAGACAGTATTGAATCGTTAATGGTTGTTCAGAATAAGACATTATAAGGTGATGAAATCAATACAGCTCAAAGATGTGAGTTTCCGGACGACGACGGGGAGTTTTCAACGCAAAATATGAAAGGATTCACGATTTAAAAGTTTCCTGCAAACGTATTAACGCTCGCAGTAGGAATTTAAGTGATTCACCGTCGGCGGAGATAAAAAAGAAGAAGCGTTAATGGAAGACAAAAGCGAATGCATAAATAAACGTGACATAATCGTGCGAATAAAAAGTGGTTCGGTGTGTAATAGACGGCATGCGGCCCTTCGGAGCTGCGATACAGCGCCGCCGCCAGCCGCCACCGGTAATCGACCGTCGAAGTTTTTCCATCGGCCTGACAAATTGCCGTCATAACCGAACGGATTAAACTTTTTATTAAAAACAACAAACTGAGCATAATGTATGGGCGTAATCGGCAAGGGACAGATGTTCCCGAATAACGTACGCAATTTATCTAATGTAAAAAGACTTTTATTTAATAGCTCTGCGGAGATGTCCTAGCAATTGCCACTTATATTTTACAGCAAACCGTCGTTTTGGCATTTCAACTGAGTTTTGATAGCATTATTAATGTTAAAGATGATATAAAAACGCGATTTTTGATATAGGTGACCAGCTGGCCTGGGCATCACGATTTATTGTCTAAAAGTCGCAGGTGGGTTGGCTTGTCATAAATATGATATGGATGCGTAATAGCCAAGATCGAGTGCTATCATTATACTGATTGAAACAATGTGGCCGGTGCCAATAGAAATAGGTGGGTGTGATTTGGCGACGAACACTGCCCGATGTTCTTCCAATACTAACGATGAGGGATATAAATGGATGCGAAAACGTAATTATGGTATTGTGCAGTGATGGCGAAGGTTTATTTATTTTAAAAATATAAACCAAGAAGACCCTCATACAAATTATCCGTAATCGTATATTCAAAGGAAAAACTACTTCTATTGTGTCACTTGGTAGTTTCACCGAAGTGATATAAATGTCACTTTGCTGTACGAGTATTCTTTATGATGTTACAAGCATATTAATATAAGTATTGATACATCATAACCGTTCGCCCTTCGAATAAATCGTAAAACAAACCTTGACATATATTAATAAAACTGAAAATAATGTGAGTAATTTGAGAAAACCTAAAGAACATTTCGATAAAAAATTTGATGTGATTTAAAATGAATCAACCACATAAAAGTGTATCACATGTCAACATATTTTATAGAAGAAGAGCAACACAATTTACTGACTACGAAGATGAAGCAACAAATCCCCATAATGCTATTGTCAATGGCGCGGGACATATAAAACCCTAATGATTTATAAGTAAGTACGGATTAGTCGAAAGCGCACATCAAAAACAATGTAATTGAGGAACATATAGACAAAGAGATCAAAAATGAACACCGGACATACCATGACATAATTTATAATGTGGGCGCCGATATCGAAATAGTAATCCTACTTTTTTATTATTGGGCTAACGATAATGACTCTTACGCGGTGGAATTAAGAACCTTGGGGTTAAACGTGAAGGAAGATTAGGTGAGAACACACGGAAAACTGTATAATGAAACAGACGTCACATTGACGTAAGAGATGCAGATCTTTGGGTGAAATCATAATATTTACTGTCAGAGAGTGTCGTGTGCTCATTTTTAGATAGATTATTCTAGTCACGGATTGAGGTTTGAGGCAGCTTGAGATTTATTTTTTAAACCTGTTTAAGTGATTATTTTCGTCAGAATAATCAGTGAAGTTCAATATAACAAAATTAACTATGTACCTATCTTAACCAGATAGAAATAAATTCTATATGTTTAATCAGGACTGTGTTTCTGAATGAAATTGTTATTTTTGTCGAGTGGCATTTACCAAACTGCAGAATGAATGATTGTAACTCGTTTTTAACTGACTTCCAAAAAGGAGGAAGATTATTATAATGAGATATTGAACAATAGTTATACTTCATTATTTTGCTGAACTAAACTTCAAAGCTTTTGCTTCAAATTATGAAGGTAGGCGTAACACGAATGACTTCTATTTAAGAGTTGTTTGACTGGAAACTTCACTCTATGGAAAGTTGCAGTAAAACGTACAGGTACTTTGTACAGTGTAATGGTTTTACTAGGATGCTAATGCAGGCTTGTGATAGGATAATAGCGGGCCGGTAACACTAAAAGCGTGCTCCCTGAACTTACCATTAAGGCCCTTCACATACCACACTTGTTAACGCGCTGATGATGCGCGTAGAACGCAAATGTTCGCTCAGCAAACGCAAGTCGTCAATCTGTTGTACTATAATATATTATGTATTGTACTATCAATCTTGCTTCCATCTAATACTAAAAAATGCCATGCAAAAATTCCATGGGTAGCGAGAACGAGATCAGAATTGGAAACTACTGACCGCTTTTTACGCTATTAAAAGGTATTCTTAAAATCTATCGTAGGTACGTTTGGTTGCAATTGGTTTAGTAGAATCGAAGATAATACATGATCTAAAACGGATTGCAAATTTCACAAGGACGGAGCCGTGGGTATCAGCACTAGTCCACTAATACGCGTTGAGAATGCACAGAGAACGTGTTTATCAAACGCACAAGCGCATTAAAAAACGCGGTGTGTATAGGCCCTAACATTAAGCAGGCCGCGCACAAGCCACTTTAGTAATATAATAAAAAATTGCTTGTTATTCTTGATGCCCTTTTTAAGTTATGTTGTTTGTTTAAAAACTATCAAATAATTTATTACGCATAATCCTATGACCCTAAAGTGTTGATAATTTGAATTATGCAATTTAAAGGGCTGACATGATTTGAGGGGGCCACAAGGGCATTACGGCGCAACGATGACATATCAAAATGAATTGCTAATGCACCTCTGGGAATAACACAAGCGTGGAGTGGATTTAGTTCTTTTAAACTTTATGTATTGAAAAAAGATAAAGAACTGACATTTGATTAGATGATAGATAAGCGTTAATGTGAATGGAACTATATACCGGGTGGAAACGGTAAGTTTGTCTTGAATAGACGATTATTTCGTCATGTTTCAAGATATTGCAAAACTTCAAAACGATATAAAATTAGCATTGCTTAACCTATAAAATGTCATTTTTTTTTCATGTGTTCAAGTTTAAAAGTTTTAACTAATTGTACTGTTATAAAAAGTTTCATTTTGTTAACAACAAAATATTTTTATTAAACGCTTTAAACTGCAAACAGACACCATGCCTCAAATACAATGCAATAACAATAACATTATTTATTCAACATTTGCTAACAACACACAACGAAACAAATAATTTTAGTACTGTAAAATCTTAAAGTAAATTATAAATTTACGATCAATAAAAACATTATGTATGAAAACAGCTCCACGGAATCTCTAAGCCGATACTTAAATGCGCTTTAATACTGATCGGAGATATCGCACGGCGCTTTCAGCTACAACATGTGTTGTTTCATCCTACTGTGTCTATGTTGCTGGAAAACTAAGTTAACAATGACTCACGCATATACGGATGAACAATAAGTTTTATTTTATTTTTTTTTAGGCACGATGCAGTAGATTCTTAGCGATATAAAAAAACTTAAGTAGGCATGTTAAGTGAACCATAAATGAACAGTTTTTGATGTTGTTTCTATTAGAAATGTCTTGGTCAGACTTTAAATCTGCCGTATGTTTGATTGCAATTGATTTAGTAGAACCGGCAATTTGACCAAAGAACGATAACCGACCTCTGGACGTACGGAGCCGCGGACATCAGATAGTAAGTTATACTACCTATTCATTTCATTTTCAGTTAAATTTCAAGTGAAATTCTGAAATTATTTAATTAAATGACAAATTCCTAGCTATTTTTTGTTGCTATAATGAATATCAATCAAAATAGATTTTTAATATTATAAACCTAAGTATACAATGTGTGGATTTGCATTTGAGCATCCTTTACACCGCGGGACTTGAGCTATACACAAATAATAAATTTTAAACGGTCTTTTTTAAATGAACTCGCCTTGAAACAAAGAATTTTAATCAAATATTGTTACCTATTATTAAACATGAAAATTTTTACAACAAAAAAAGAACACTGGCAGGTTTTAAATATAATAACGTTTACAAAGCATAAAGAAATAAACATTATGACGTAGTTAATAATCACCCAGGCAGGTACAATCGCGCACGGCGTTCGCTGCAGGAGTCCTTTTACCTCAAGTCTTTTTAATTTTATCGACGAATGAGTCGCAGATATTCGAATGCACTGATCTTATCTAATGTTCGCAGTGATTATGCGCTCTGCAAAATATACGATTTCTTTGTTTGAATTTTATTTTTAGTATTACTATCATACTTAATATTTGAAGGGTTAAGTAGAAGTGTCAATCACTGTGTAATAGTCCTTTTACTTCAGTATGGATATATAGATGGTAGGAAAGACACAGTCTTTTTATAGGTCAAAGAAATCACGAGAAAGAGTAAACGAGCCTCCCATTTTTTTTTGCGTGTGGAAATCGTCCGGCTTTCAGCACCGGGGATGGTTATATTGGTTATGTCGGAATCGAATCGACTAAAATCGCATGCTATCTCGGGTCTTCTAGCACTAGGTAGTAAAGTATCCAAAAGATATTTTCCTCGGACGAGTAGACAGACCCCGGGTTTGAAAGTGCAAGAAATAAAGAAAATAAATTTTGACTTTCGACTTTTTTTCTCTAGTCGTAAATTGTCGCAACACCAAACGGTAATGATGTCTTCAACACACAATGCACACTTAGAGAACTCTCACTCTTTACTCTGGTGCTCCGAGTGTATACCTCATACTAAAATCATCAAGCAAAAACGCACTACCATATATTAATTTAAGTCAAAAATCAAATAACATAAGAACCATCCTAACATATACTTCAAAAATATTTATAAAGCAAAACGAAATAAAAGCAATACGATTATTCAGAAGTCAAAACTCGAAATCACGCCCGCCCACTTCTGTCTCTGATTTGTTATTAAATCACACAATACTTGACGTACACAATAGTTGGCAGTAGTGGCAGCCCTGTGAAGAGGCATCCCTGCGGTTGGTACAAATTAGCGGCTGATTGGAATCGGACGTCGGCCGGCACGTGCTGCCGAATTATTGCATTTCCAACTTACTTTGAATGTAAAGTTGCCATTATAACCATGTTCTCTTGTGTTCGTGGATTTGGTTAGGAAGCGTGAATTATGTGAAGGCTAATTTAGTTGCATGTAAATTGTTAATTAACAATAAATATCTAAGACTTTTTATACAACAAGATGAGTTAAAGTATGCTAAAAGCATTATAAGTTTTATACGTTTGTAGTTTATAATTATGTAAAAATATACCTATTCCTTTTATACAACCATGGTGGTAAGCAAGCATATTATAGTTCGCTGGTAAGCGGTTACCAGCGTTTATAAACGTACGCAATAACAATGCATTTTATTTGAGTGAAATTTATTACCCTCGTTCTCAAACTTACCACTAAGTAGGTAATAAGTAATAGTGTTTTTGTTGCTCTTCTATTTTCCTAGTGAAGTTGTTACAAATTTGCATGAAAATTCTCAACAAGCAGCATTTTTATGTTTAGTTACATTGGTCAACTAATAGGATTATGATTTTCTGATCGGAAATCAAGTCCCGTCCTGGATGATCACTTTTTCCGATCAGCAAATCATTGGGAATAGTTAGCATGCAATTGCTTTAAAATTTCATTCAATTACTAGGATAATGGTTTTCTCTACTACCAATTTTTAAAGGTATAAATAATTTTTTTCTGGATTTTCTTTCTAAAAGCGTAAAATAGAAAATATAGTAAAGAAATCACCTCCATCCTCAATATTTACATAACTTTCTAAAACCATAACACCTTTCATTATTTTACAGCTTCCCTTCGACATGCGACATACAAAACAAAGTTGGGTAGTAAATCAAGAAATTAAGCTATTACCGCCACATCACAAGTCGGCTTCGCTTTTAAGTCGACTTTTTATAATGCAACTAATAACAAAACAATTTTTAGACTTCCGCTCCCGTAAGTAACGACTTTATAATTTGAAACATGTTTTGTTATCGATGATACCTTCGCTGAGAAAGCGATTTTCAAGGTTTTTCTAATGGTGATGAATTGATGAAATCTCGTGCTCTGATGATGGGCTAAATTGAGTAATCTGTAATATCAACAGCGTAATTTATTGTGATTAGTTACTACGTAATATTACGACCATTGCTTGACATTTCAGTGAGCTTTTACTACGTTTGGAAAGATCTTTACTTTTACATAAAATTTCTGAGAGTTATTAAACATTTTAATTGCACTTAAAGCCACATAAAGACGAAGAAAGGTGTGATTTTCAAAACAAAGATGATCAATAAGAGAATAAATATTTCCGAGAACTCATTATTTTTTTTTATATTGGACACGTCAACATGACTTCACCTCGCCTGATGGAAAGCTAAAGGTAAAATCAGATTGATCATCCCAAAATAATTCGTGTATATTAGATTTTTTGATGCAGTTCTTACGTAGGAATTGCTTCTAACATAAAAAAAATCTCTCGTAAGTGGCTTTATACTGGTATGATCTTTATATTTAAAGCAATGGGTTGTAGGACAGGAACCTAACATGATATATTATATTAATTAAGTTAATCACTTGATGTGATTGATTTTTAGGTTAAAATACCTATTATGATAATATTAACTACGAATATGAATAAGAACCATGTATAATCTTTGATATTATGATAGTGAGATCACTATCATTTTGTTTTTGAAATACGTCCATTGAAATATTTTTAATAGTAAAACAGTTCACATTCCATTGAACAAATTTATCTCCTTAATAGGTACGGGATCATATATTTCACCAAAATATAAAATTATCGATGAAAACGTTTCATATTTATTCTTTCTCGGGGTTACCTATATATAAGGTACCTATACTGAAAAGGGACGCAACCTTTCATATACGTTTCATTTAATATTACATAAAAAAGTTTCATAACATCTCACATAAGACCAAAAATTACCACTCGAAGGACTGTGCGAATTCAAAAACAGTAAACAAAAGAGCGTCCAAAGGGACGAGCACCGGACCGTACTAAACCCCGAGAGAGTAACAGTAACAGCTAAACCTCCCTTTACCTCACCCTCTTGTGCCCTCCCTCCCCCTGTCTTACCTCCTGCTGGTCCCGGATGCTCGTCCCACTTCAGCTTTTCTTTTATTCCTTACCTACTCTTGTTTATTTTTGTTTTCCGTTAGCCGGCGGAAATAATAGCGTTGGAATGTTGAGGATGTGCCTTTGATATTTTTATCTGGATATATGATAAATGGGATTAGTGGTATAAGTTTCTCAGTCTACCTATATAATTTTTATATCATAACAATTTTTTTTTGTGAAATTAAACGCAATGAGGTAGCTGTGAATATAAGTGTGAATGAACGAAAGTTGTTACAGATCTGCTAACTTTATACTACTTATATGGAACCAAAGCAACGTTACTCATATATTACAAATCATGTCATTAGTCACTTTCAGGGTCTTCCTTTTCTAGGTCAAATTTAAATTAAACGAGTAAAAATATTGTAGGGTTAACTTTGTTGTGATTCAAATCATGTCAGCTAGGTGTAAGTATTCTATCACAGCCTGCTCTAAGACTGCACTGCAAATAAAAAAAGTATTACCATATAAGGCAACCGATGGTAATACAGAAAAAGATAAGTAAAGATTCCATCCTGAGTCAGTCTAAAAAATGTCGATTACACAACTTTCTGTTTCATATGAGATCCAGTGATCCATAACCTGCCCATTTAAGCTATACCTACTTTATTTAGTAATAACGGGTATATTTTTAAACTGGACTTGATTCATCAGTTTGCACCTTATCCTCTTTATGCTATCGTAACCCCAAGATGACCTTTTGTGGGCGATAGAGCCGTGGAGTACCGTCATTATTCTGCTCTGCATTCAATTCTATATTTCACTACGTTAAAAACAAAAACTGAACATCGTATATTGCGAAGTATTCTTATTCATTCGCATTAATTAAGCATTTTACTGTTTATGAGGTTTATGTTTTTATGATTTTTAGGTTTTGTTTTTTTTTTATGTTTTTTTATGAGTTTTACGTTTTGTTAAATAAAACTTATAGTATGTAATAAGGTTTACATGAAGTTAGATAGTTTCATGTTTTGTTTATTATTTTATAATTAAAGATTTCTGAGCCGCGGCAATCTACAAACCAGAATTTATGAGATCACTTTTGTCATTGCCTGTACCCGTAGGCATATTTAAAGTGCTTTACAAAACGTATAGCCCATAAAAATAAAAGAACTATCCCTTTACCTTACAACAATCAAACTACAAATGACCAAACCACATGTCAGTGTGAATTGAAAACCATTGTTTCCACGTTTATACTCCAACATGTTAACAACTAAACCGTACTACCCACTACGTTTATTTATATTTTAAGCTTTGTGCACATCAATGGAAGATGCCACAAAAGTGCGAAACCTCACCGCACACGAGAGAAAAGATTAATAAAGCTTAGAGCACACTCAACACCTGTCTTTTGTCGCTAATGGACCGACTGTAATCTCTTGAGAGATAGTGCGGTGAAGAAAAAATAGGAAAAATTGTGTGACTGCTTCGTCTTATATAATATTGGTGATTATTGTATTGGGCAGCTTAGCGATCGTGTTTTGTTTATATTGAAATTAGTTAAAGTTGTTGATTGGACTAGAGCTTGCTTCTCGGGTTTAGAGACAGACGATATCTGCTTATAAATCTTAATAATTCTTATAAAAAACCGCCATCAATGGACCAAATGAAATGGAACCATACGGGAAGTGCCAGCTATCAAATAAAAAAGAATCATCAAAATTGGTTAACCCAGTCAAAAGTTATGAGGTAACAAACACAAAAAATACAATCGAATTGAGAACCTCCTCTTTTTTGCCAATCGGTTAAAAACCAACTAAACTTAATCAACGTCATGCATTTTAGCCCAGAGTCCGTTATTCTACTCCTTCGTTTTACGTTTATGCAGGTTTATACCTACGCATCATCAATAAATATCTACGCATCTATATTGGGCAGTTAGATATTATACTATATAGTAATAAGTACCTATGTATATAAGTATTTTTATCAGCATTCTAGAACCCATAACGCAAGCTAGTTAAACTATGCTTACTTTGGGTCTAGGGAGCGCTGTGTAGAATGTCGTAGTTTATTTTCATTATTATTATTTCACAGAAACAAAATTCTACAAACTTGTAAGCCTTACAGTCCGTATAAGAAGAACATCTCCAAACTTTCGCAACATTCTAGCCAAAATTAAAAGTTACAGGCAGTTCCGAACGGTTTGAGCTGGAGATAATTGAAGGAGACTCAAGCTAACCATCCGGATGGGGGTAACAAGCGAGTTATGCGGCTAAAAAGCCAAGATATCCGGATAACAAGCCGGGCGAAATGCAGTAACGAGGATGCAACCGAGCTTGACTGAGATGTATCTCTTTGTGGCATGACCGTTTGCATTTGGAATTTAATTTTTTGTATCATGTCGGTTGGTTCCTGTTGAAGTCCATTCCTCTATCATAAAGTCGCTCTTAGAAGTAGCTTAACACATTTTAATTGTTGATTATATAAGCTCTAAAACAATACATAAAGTAATAAACAAAAATTGAAAAATGTTACAGACGCAAATGCAACTAGGATTCAGGAAGAGTAGTGGCTTATAAACCCGCAACCAGCGTGCATGTATAAAAACAATGATGAAAGTTGAAGAAGCGAAAGATCGACAAGATCGGAGCAAGAGGAAAGATGTTGTCTCTGCATACCCCAATTGGAAAAAGGCATGATTTGTATGTATGTATGTATGTATATGTGCATGGTTAACGTCACTTAAAGTATTTTATATTCACTAATGAAGAGATTGTTCGCTCTAGAAAAGAACTATGTATTTTTGCCTAATCGTGTGTTCATAAATATTAGTAAATTAAAAAATTCAATAGTAGGTACGTATTTGTTATAATTTATTTTGTACTACTTAGTAGTAGTACTATAAAAATAGTTCATGTTCTACATACAGATTCTAAGAAATGTTGAGTACCTACGTTAAATAACATTCTCTCTCACATACAATAAATCATAAAACGTCGCATGAAAATATAATATTCCGAACCTAATTTTATCATTGCTTGTTCAATAAAAAGTTTATTCTGTTGCGGAACGTATTCTAAAAAGTTGTCAAGAAATTTTATTTCTTTTAAATTGCATTTTTTCGTTTGACTAACAAGATTATTTGTATGTTCATTGTCGGATTGAGAATAATCCTGCACTATGCAGCTTAAGGAATGGGATAGGATATTCTACTTCACCATAAACACACCGATTTTCACTTCTCCACTTCACGCAGTCTTGGGTATATGGATGCCACTGGGCATATGGTTGAGACCATAGGGTATGAGACCATTGACACGTTAATCTCTACGTCGTAAAAACAGCACTTCTTGGACTAAGAAGCACTTCAAGCTAAGAGGCTAGAAATATTTCTTGAAAATTGATGAGTACTTAATATTTCAAAACAATTATTAATAATTTTTTCATTTTACAAAAATCAATCTTTTAAAAGCTTCCAATCGAGTTCGTTTTATCTGCGCCCGCGTCTCGTTGAGTGACGTAAACACAATGATTCGTCAAAGCTGTCAATCCGACACGCGTCATTCTCCACCCCGGCCGTGGGCGTCATTAAATATTTATTGTTTATTAAAACCACCATAATGGAGGCGATGATTGCTGCTATAAGATTTGGCTTCTTAGTTTTATTAACATAGTTGCTTTATATTTAGACTATAAACCCGTTCTGACTTCGATTGAGGAAGCTGAGGATTAAGGAGTTCTTAAGCACAGGCACAGCCAGGTCCTAGTTTCGCTGGGGTTTAAGAACACCAAAAAATATCCAGGTATCAGGTAAAACTCCAGATAACTCAAGATGGATATAGGTATTAATAAGAGCCACACAAAGAATCAAAGAAACTATCAGTATACAAAATAATCACTACAAAAATAGTTATTGATACCTACTTGTGTGTTGCGACAGACAGACACTATTATATACCTACTATTTAAACATTTGTCGTTACAGCTAATCTGACAGTAAAAGGGCCCAGCCGTTAGCAAGCTATAAAGTTACCTGTTTATCTACTGTGAAACTTAAATAGTCCCATAAAATATGTATAAGCCAATAATACTATTTAAGTCAAAAGCTCTTTCACGCCCACATCCTTTTGATCCTTCAAATAAAACAGATTTTCTCCAAAGGTTTTTCCATTTCCAAACAAAAATATCAACTCGATTACCACAACAGAAGTCTCATCTGGGTGCACCTTTCGAGCTGTAAGTATGAGTCTAATAATATAATTATTATAATTCTGTCCACACTACTGATCGGCACACGCCTCTATATATAAAGATATTAACCTTTTCCCGTCAACAATATGCGGTGAAATCTAAATATTTATTTTTATACAATCCCACTGAGTTGGTGCTCCCAACTCCACTAAAGAGTTTAAGAATAGTTCAAGAATAAAATTTTCGGAGAGTACACAGTGAACCGGCACTTGCCTTTAAAATAAACATGGTTGGTCTTTGTGATGTACACGCGGGCATTACAATAAATGTACCGAGAATCGAACACTTAATAAAATAACAAACATCGACCGCTGTTCAATGTAAACTATCAGACGGATCTAAATACTTCTTTTTTATTTAAACAGTGGGCTTTTGTCTATCCAACACACCGAGAGGCGATAAAACATAATGATGTATCTATGGAATCATTACACGCGCTAAGGTAAAAAGTCGACAATCGTCAGTTCTGCTGTTTCCCCACTAAAGGTGCTTTATTGCGTAAAATTATTATAACAATTACTAAATTTATGAGGTTGGTATGGCAAGGAAGGAATTTCATGGTAAGCTGGCACCGAAGTCTTACTACTTATCAATATTATTGTAGTACATCATAATATATTGTAGGTAGTCATAGAAAAGAAATACAGTTCGGTGAAGAAAATTGTGCCAAAATAGGCTTTGTAGATAAACGTCATTTAATGGTACAAAAAATGAAGCAAAGTAGGAATTCATAGATAATTACAGTTACTCATAATACAAAGAAAAAAAATTGAAACAATAAGTATGCAAGTTTTCCCACACACACTACAATAAATAATTGAAGAAGTAAGGATAAGAGATGAAGTCACTACTTAGTGATTTGAAATTAGAATTAAGTCAACTTATCTTTAATAATACTCAAGTATGAGAGAGAGATAAAGGTGTGCGAGAAAAGAAAAAAGTTAAAAGTATAGCAAAATTAATTACATGTAACGCGTGACAGTTCATATTATGTTTTTCAAATATAGGACATTTAAATTTTAATCAAAAAGTTTCAAATTTATTAACATTAACTGCATAGAGACATTTTGTAATGCTACTATTCCTTCCTTAAAATTTCTCTAAGCTAAGAATCGAACCATTCAAATGATTGTCAAAACAAATTCTGTAGCACTTCTTCTGTAACTGGAGCAATTGGGTAACACGATTGTGTGATCTGCTTATTTTCTCTTACAAGTAGTGGAATTCATTGAGGAAAACAGTTTTATCGAAATTATTATACATGTATTTTAGTTACCTATTTGTAGGTCCCTATTGTTTATTAAGACTGTAGTGAAATGTTACGATAGATAAATTTATATGCAATAACTTGGTCCAGTTTGATGACAATTTTAGTACAACTTAATAAACGTAGGATATATCGATGATTCCTTCCTATATATTCAAATTTGATCTAATTATTATTTGTGTTTAAATGGAATACAATAAAAATATTTCAACATTAGAAATTACATTATGTTGCACGCAAAGAATACGCTTAAGCCACAGAACACTGATGTATTCTGTACTTATGACTTTAGCAGCCTGCTATAATGTATACTTATATAATTTACTATCTGCTTTACTTAACTAGAGACTCAGTAATGTGTCAATTTAAAATATTAAAAGATTTTTCAATATGATTCCTGCTGCGTACTACCTACTGGTTTTATTAATAGCACTTTGGAGCGACAAAAACAATTACCGCTCGATGTGAAAAATTATCATTAACTGACCGCTTCGAGTTCCAAATTTAAATATCAATAAAATTCCAGATTTGTCGGCCATTTTAATAATGCGCAAATACCGTGGCAGAATGGCGGGTGTCATTTTAAGCCCCCTTTCTTCCGTCCGCAACAATTTTAATAACAACATCTTCGTTTTCTTTATTCGTTCTTTTGAAATCTCTTTTAAGCTGAAGTAAGTTTATTACTAGTCAGATCAGGAATTTCAATCTCACATCCTGAGTGAGATGTCTTTGATGTAACCGGTGATACTTTGTAAATAGATTATCACTTTTAACAAGGGAGTAGATTAGGTTGAATTTTGTGCGACTAGTAAAATTCATTGATGGCGGTTCTAAACTGAATTTGCACTCATTAATACTATGAGTCTCATTCATTGTGATAGTGTCTTCATAGAAATGTGTTGACGCTTATATATTATTGAGGATTTGACAAATTATAATGTGAATAATATTCTGCGTGGTTATTTGTATCGTTGGTTGGAATGATATTGCAATTTTACGTAGGCCGGTAGGCGTGAAGTTTGAATACGTTGGCAGAGGTTGATCCGTTACCTATGTCAAATGTATTGTCAGTATTGTGTATAGTTTGTGAGTTTGGCTTTTGACTACCCTACTTATTTTCTATTTGGGAAGAATATAAACGTACAATCGGCACATAAGGTATGCTAATTCATTGAGAATGTAATTTCAGCAAATTAGTTTTACAAGTTATAAGTAAGATAATATTTTATTTGATCATAGTCATAATAATTAATTCTATTTTTGAGTTATTGCATCTGTGTGGTAAATTCGATGCACCTATCTAATATAATAAACATCTGAAATAGATATAGAAGTTGCTTTTGTATTCTTACAACATCGCGCATCCTACCAGAACTAACAAAATGACGATTAATATAACAAAAAACGTGTTAAAATAGGAAATAGAAAATAAAAAAATAATATAAATCATCACACTCGTATAAGTTTCAAAGGGAATAATGTCATTATTTCAAAATGTGTTAGATCAAAGGAAGCACGTCAATACAGAAAGAGATCTTCATAATAACATTCATAATGGGAGCTCTTGTAAAAAAACCTAAATTAATTTCCCCGATCCGTTCCTTCTTACAAAAGAGGCTGTCTCTTTGATAGCATTTCTTGTACAGTCGCTACCGGTATGCAAATGACAAGAAAATGCTGGTCATTTTTTTGCTTGTTCCTTCTTTTCGAATATTTTAAATTAGGAACTTAGGGATCGAACTACTTGGTTCGAATTTTTTAAATTGCTTGCGGCTTCTGACTTGTGAGAATGATAAATTGCATTTTTACTTTGAAATCTTCATTCATCAGTTCGGAATTATCTGTCTCTGATTGTCATTGTTCAGCTTACAATATGCACACCGTGTGTGAAAACTGCAAGCTAATTAAAGCTCTGGTGTAGGTTATATAATAAATTAGTTAATATAATTTGTTCTAATCTAAGTTTTTTTATTACATTAGCATAGGTGTTTACTTACCTAAAAATGGATATTTCTAAATATTTTTTAGGAATATAAACTAAAACGATAATTAATTAATTAATATTAATATCAAGAATTAATATAGATTTAGATTTAAAAAAGAGAACTCCAAGACGGGACTTGAACCTGCGACTAATTAAATACTTAATCTGTTTATCTGCTTTAAAATTTTATTGATGTAGGTGATTTTAGAATTCGAGCAATCTCTAAAAGCTACATTCTTTCTTTAAGAATAACTTTTGTGATAAAATTTGCATACTTATTATATTTAGCGCAGGCCCACACTTCACAACAGCGAGAGATTATTGAAAAAAAAATTTTTACATTTAAAAAATGCTAAGTCCTCGTTAACCTGAAAAATATGCCTCGCAAAAATATTGTATATCGTGTTTGTGATTCCGACTGTACTCGTAATAATTTATGCAAGTGGTCAGCGATTGCTGAATGGGCCCCTTTTAATCACAAAATGATTTTCCTCATACAAATAAAACCTTTATGAATAGAAGAGGGTTCCTTAAGAAAATGTTAAGTGCATTAAATGTTGTTTAGAATAAAATCAATTATCTTTCGAACTTATTAAGCAAATTCTAAAAGAAAACGTTTAGAAATTTGGTACAAAGACGAGCATTAAGGATTGTAGACGGTTTCAAAAATGTTAGGGCCAGGTAGATTCAAGACCTTAGACGAAACTTTGCTTGCTTGTGCTAATTGTGATTATAGTATTTAGACTCATAAAATACTTAAAATATATAAACTTAATATATTTGCACTCATGAGGTGTCCGGCAATCGACTCTATAAAAAAGGTAGTATCTCTATAAAATCGGTGGACAACACTATAACCCAATTTTGTCTATGACCAACGTGGCGTATTGTTAATTTATTTTATTTTTTCAATCCACTTTAATAAATCATGTTTATTAGAAGATTTTAAGAAAGCAAGGAGTGTTTCGTTCATGTAATGTAGGTAAGTATACTCAGAGCAAAAAGCACTCGATTGACAATAAATAATAGCGTTGTTGTCGTTGCTAAATATAAGTGCCAATAAAATATTATTCAACACCTATTTGAAATTTAACGTTTGAATTTATAATCGAACTGGAATAAACATGAATCAAAATCGTTTACAAACATAATTTCAACAACAACTGAAAACAAATATCATCGCATAATTTGTAAAAGCTTCTTTTATGTACACAATCATCAGAATTCAAAATTCGAACGCCTTTGATTCAGAACGATTATGTACCGTACGCTAATAAAGTCTCCGTTTTATTCTGATCCGTGTCCTCCCCCTCCCGCATTCAACTTACGGACGATACAGGGGGAACGAATGGAACCTCGGGGTCTAACTGAAATAAGCATCTCATTCAAAACAAGCAGAGAAATGTAAATAGACAATCAGTGATTTTTATGATAGAATTCAAATTGCGAATAAGACGAAAGTGGGGTGGGGTAACATGCTTGTAATAAAATTGTCAAACGCTTTGACTTTTGCTGTAAAGACCATTTAAATCCTAATCATAATAAAATTCATGGTAAATTGCAATTACGAGGTAAGAAAAATTGGTTGTATTTAGGTAGGTAATTGGTGATCAGGTGTGTAAAACTTTATTTTATAAATTATTTCAGCCGATATTAATTTTGATAATAGAATTTTCATTTTATTTTAATCGTATTGATTAACTTTTAAAGCCTTAAGTACTTGGATTTACAGAATATTAATTTTTGTCGTAAGTACTTCAAAACCTAACCTGTGTAATTTGAAATCTGAAATTGTATATATCAAACAATAAATTTGTGTTTGTCAAGACAAGTCAAACTGTCAATAAATCACGACAACAGTAAAACCAAATGCAACAAATCAACTGCACCAACAAAAAAAGGTTTAAAACATAATGCGTAACACGCTCATTACCATAATATACCTACACTCTTGTGCCGTGAAACAAATAAAAAACCCTATGGTTTTATTTTATCTGTGACATTAATCCCCGCCAAATTCAGAAAGGTGTTTTATGGGGTACGCTTTCCACGGTTACGTAAATGGAAAGAATCAGCGACAAACAACGCGCCCTGCTCGCTTTGAAACAGCCGAATGTAATCTGTTTTGTTAATTTTCGACGTCGTCTGTCGTTTTTCATCTAAGCCTTGGGTAAAGGAACGGTTAAGTTCTGTTTGCTTTACGCAGGAATGATCATTGAACGTTTGTTTCATCCGCTACATGTAAATAAAAACATTTGTATATTTTAAGGGAGTGCAGGTAAAAGTTACATAAAAAGAACCTGTTAGGATGTCGTTGATTTGTTAAAATAACTTTAGATTATAAATTTTTATTTCAAAATTTAACACGTTTTAAAATGTTTAGTAAACATTTTGGTCTTAAAATATTTATATCATAATATCTTTTTTCTGATAGCTACCATAAAAACGAAATGATAGAATAAATTGGCAGGTGAACCAATTAGGTTGAATATAATGTCATCGTTGACAGAGTTAGTATTACTATAAAATGTCCGATTTGAGATTTAAGCTTAATTTTTACCGACTGCATAAGGAGGTTCACTCTTTAACCTGTAGTATGTTTTTCGCAATTATCTCACTATTGGTGGAACCGATTTTGATGCGGTTTTCAAAAAAATATTCCTTACGTCCTAGAGAAAATTTATTTTATAATATATTTAGTTCGGTTCGATTTTGTTTTCTCATAAAAATTTTATCAATAAGTATAATAAACGAGCCTATCAAGGTTCTGCAGTGCGGTAACTTAGGTAGGTATTTAAGTATTATATTGCTCTACACAATCTCTTTGATAAAGTTCTTTAAACAAATATCGTACAAGATCAGTGCAAAATACAAACACATTCACATACATACACGCCTAACTAATTAAAATATCCGTACAGACGAAGCGAAGACAGAATATTAAGCCATTATGTATCAGGGGACCGCCTTATTTGAATAAGCACAAATTGTCAAAGAGATTTTATCTGGTTAAACAAAGATGCTCCTTCTGTTAGCTTTTGCCCCTAGCGGGGGTGCCTATTTAATGGGATCGGGTAATACGCTTGATGATGCCTACGATTTTGTTAACCCCCTTGTTAATAATGTTTTGTTTCGCTCCGACGGCTGAAGGAGATAAAGATAGGAGATACGATTATGAGAATGCGGTTGTATTATAACATAAGCCGCTCGTTTCAGTTGTGGTCGTGTTGTTTTGAATGATAGTGATATAAGCTTTTATTGAGTCCAGATAATAATAAAAAAGAAAAAAGAAAAATACACCTTGAAAGTAAAAAGTTGACTATGTAATCCACCATAGACCATATTGGAGTAAAGTAACACGGTAAAATAAAAGTTTGAGAAGATATAATTGAATTGAGTCAGATGTAAGCAATTCTATAAACGTGAGTAATTATTTCCCCGTGAAAATTACGTAAATGTTTAAAATCTACCATGATGCTTATCATAATACACTTGTTTGCCATCTAAGTGATATAAACTCTAGTTTTAATCAACATTATGTCACAAAAACAAAAATATATCACGTGGATACTAAACAGAACCGCCGACATCTTTCACAACGATAAAGATCGCTACGTAATTTACAAACTACACGTGTTTAATTTAAAAACAGATGCATCTAAAAATAGTACGATTTATTCAAACTAATCATTCTTAAAATACTCTTGTGTAGTACCGCGGAACGAAAATAGTTGCCCCATCAAAACACAGCATCACTAACAACCATCAATCCCAATTAAAACATCCCTAATGTGAGAAAATCGACAAAACATCTCCCAATCGCAACGACCACAAAGCGAGCTTTATAAACCACCCTACTTTTTTTAAAATCATGTCTGTCACGCGTCATCGTGACGGAAGATACGAGTTGCGTCATTAGCGGCTGCTGCGTCATGCCGCTGTGATTTGTCGCCGTTTATCGCGCGATTTTTTTGCCGCAAACGCGTGCTATCGCCACACGTACAATATGCGTGAGTTTTCCGTCGGGTAATGTGTTGGAAGTTTTGCCAGATAAGCGGTGAAAGCGAATGCTGGGTAGCTGGTTTTTTGTTCAGTAATTTTCTGGAAGCGTTTATCTTCTAATTTATATAAAAGTTCAAAATTTATTCCTTACTCCCGAGGTTGTTTTGAACGGTAATCATTTATTTCTTAAGAAAAGAATGTGGTGACTTTTAAATTAATTAATTTTTTAGCGTTCGTAGTTATAATTATAGTACCAATACCACCAGAGACCCTCCAGTTTTGTCTGAACGAATTTGAGGATGTGACTATGATCGTAGTTTTTTATTCCAGTTGAAAATTGGTTACTGTGTAAGTAACACCATATTTCTTCATACAAATGACTTCAACAATAAAACGCTCTTCAAATTACTACATAATTACATAACCCGGCATTTAAAAAAACAACTGCACCGCCGCATTTTCCTGCCAAAATATTACCCTCGCATATAATGCAGAAAATAGAAGCATGATTTTTTAAAACCATTATTTCGGTACAAAGTTTGTTCGGATACGCGCATGAAGGGTAAACGCGGGCACTAAAAAGCACAAGTAGGCTCCAAATGCCACGCGTCACAGACCACAACAAACGAACGCGGCTGCTATAGAGACGACAATCGGCATGACTTTAATTAGAGAAAAATTGCCGCGGCGAAGTGTACAAGTGAGTAGCGTCAGATAGCACAGTTCAAATAATATTGCCTGATAAAAAACACAATATACTTAACCACAGACTTAGCCAAGTTTAAGAAATTTTAATATTAATTATGCTATGAACAATAACACTTTGATGAAAAGAAACAAGATGAAACTTGCAACACTATTATGTTACTATCTGTAAGTTGGGAACAAGGGAAAGAGAGAGAGTTAAGAGTGAAAAAGAAAGGTTAAGAAAGGTTCAACACTCTCATAAAAAACACGAAATGTAATATACTACTGCTTCTTAAAGTTTATCATAAATGAAAGAGTGGGTTTAGGTACTTATCTGATCGACATACCCATGCTGGGCAAGTCTGTAGGATAGTCTGCTACTCTAGTCAGGCACCCTTAGATTCAAACAGAAAATCTTCGAGCAACACTATGTATTACTGATATTATTTTGGATTACCTAACTAATTTTCAATTCAAGCAATTTACAAAAATTAAAAAAACACCTCCCTATTTAAATATTTAGTTTGCTGACGGTAAAAACTCATCGGAACAATACTCGAGAAACCCTTTCCGCAAACAATTAGGGAGCAAGTGCTCTCGGAACAACGGCAATAGAGCGTCCTTCTAGCGGTTAGAGTGGTGCAAAAGCTTCCGACTGGCTGACAGCCATCGTTGCCTTTGCCTTTGCATCCTCGTTCACCGCTTGGCTCAACAGCGCGAGCGTGCCTACATTGCCGGGCGTTTTTGTTTTTAATCTGTGGGAATAGAAGTAGACTTTTTTAAAAAGGTATCTTCCTCTAGCCTTTTTGAATTTGGAAGGTTCTTCTACAAGAGTGAATATTGTGCACAATTTTATATCTACTGCGTTGCGTTCATATTTACGTTACCTAACTAACCGCTATATCTGTACTTATAATTATAAAGATGAGAGTTTGTTTGTTTGGCGCTACTCTCAGGAACTAACTGGTCCGAATTGAAAAAATATTTTTGAGTTGAATAGCTCATTTATCGAGGAAGGCTACAGGCTATATATCATCAAGCTAATACCCAGGGGAGCAGAGTCCCAAGATATTAGGCTTTCCATACATTATTGCAAACTTAAAAAATTACGAGCATGTATCAGTTAAATAAAAAGTATCTAACTTGGAACATTGAAAATGATACGATCAAAATTATTAAGATCGAAATCCGAGAACAACACAATTTTACTAAGAAATGCAATATCATAACTATTGTGTACAAGTAATTTATTTGACAGCTACAAACCATTTACTCATATGCAGTTGAATGTTGTTATGCATTTCTACTGATTGTAATCATAGCTTATACTTCTCTCTCATATATTTCCTTTATGAGGAATAAATAGACATTTTCTCGCTACAGTTAATAGAATAAACTAAGTAAAAAAGCAATAAATGAGAATCAAAGATCAAATAACAAGTCTTATCTTACAAACAAGACAAAACTTCCTAAATATTTGGGTACATTAGATGCGATGGACATTTTGAAATGTCCGATAACTAGTAATAACAAAACGTATCTTACTCTAACGTTCACAGTGTACACCTAATTAAAAACATCATTTTTTTGTCTATGGTCACAGTGACGTAGTTCTGAGAATTGTTATCTATGATACAGATTATAAATATTGTCTACACTATTAAATTCTAGATGATAATTCGTTAAAGATACGAGAATAATTGTCTAACAACTTGGATTGTGACAATTAATAAGAAACTGGTTTAAAAAGTTTGTTTTCATGATGTTGTTGACTTTGTTTTAATTAAGTACATTTTTTGAATCACTATCAAAATATCAAATATTATTTTGAAAGTACTCATTAATTATACCAAAAGTTAAATTTCTGGCAGATTTTTTTTTTCAAATTACGATAATTGTTTACAACTTTTTGAATGTCAATCATTTTTTGTATTTTTTTATAAGTGCCTTAGTTAAGTTGTCTTACTTGTGAATAGTGTTTAAATTATATTTGTTTGTTTATTTTAGTTGTATATTATTAAGAAAAATGTACAATACGAACCTACTTTGATACGAAGAAAGGCTCATCAAAAGTGCGTGAAGGAAAGTAAAGAGTTACCAAAATAGAAGCGATTCAGCCTGCAATCTAAATAAGATTGCAGGCTGAATCGCTTCTGTTTTTTGAGCTGTTCAGAAAAAAGTACCGCCAGGAAATCACGCCTACATAACAAATATAACAATATTTATAAACAATACAAAACAATAAATATACTTATAAGCTATTTGCCTAACAAAGAAATGAAATATACTAAGTAGTTGTGTATAATTAATTCAACAATGCAAACCTTTAAAGCCGTTCGGTACGTCTGAATCCTCCAGTACATTGTAATTATTGGATGAAAGTAACCTGCCTGTATGATAAATGAGGCAAAGACGACCCGTCATTGTTCCACCAATGAAAGAGCTTTTGTCTATGGACTTGAGACAAAACCTTCGCTCGTTGTCTATGCCTCGCTCGGCTCACTCCTTTGTCGACCGTCGTGGTGTATTGTCATGTGATGCGTCGGCGGAATCATTAAATGTGTTTAAAAAGAACAAAAGAATGCTTTGCAAATATTTGCGAAATTCTCACGGCAGGAGATACGGTGCTTACATAACTAACGCGATTATCCGGTATCTTAACTAAATTATAAATTATGTTTTCTACTAACTTTGCATAAATGAAGTTTAATTGAGGCTTATATCGACAGGAAATTTATATGTTATGGCAATTAAGATTAAAAAGCTTAACATTCAAAATTGATTGTGAGTATATTAAGTGATCTTTTTATAAATGTGAATTGATTACAATAAAGCTATGTAAATGGGATACCACCTTTTTAGGTTTTCGATAAATATAATATATTTACTTAATCGAAAACTTAAAAATGTGGATGTTAAGTGATTATACAGGTTGAGATTTAACTCATATGAATCCTATGAAATATTTATAAAATTGTTGATCCCATAGGGTCGGCAGCGCGAGTGTGACGCCCCTGGTGTTGCACACGTCCATAGGTCACGAAAACCGCTTTCCATCAAGTGGGCCGTGTGCTTGTCTGCCACCTAAGTGGTATATAAATGAAAATTATGAGAGTATTTTTAACTCTTTTATCAAGCACTTTTGAAGATGGTTCATTTAGGAACTGTCAATGTCGGAATAATATTTTCTGTAATTTAAAACTGGTTTTTATGACAACAGCCTTTGGTGCTGCAACAATCCGTTTAGTTTTATAAACTCTTTCTAGGTGATAGAGTTATACAACCCGCTATGTATGATTGATGGGATTACCAGACACGTTCCCTTGGAATTTAGAGAAAAAGGAGGGTCGTTTCCCCCCTCTGCGAGTAGTAATATCTAAGTGAAAATTCTGGTTCGTTCATCGGCCGTAGGGTAACACCAAAAAAGGCTCCAGAGTTCAAGATTAGAGACACATAGTAAGAAGTAACAATTCGATAATAAATACAGAAAATATTCAATAAAGTCTTACTGAAAAACAATTACGATGCAAAAGATAATTAATTCCCACAACCAAAGCTCACTTACATACCAAGAAAATGAAAACAATGAAGTCGGCCATTTTGTAAAGATATGAGCACACACTGGTACAAAACCTCATTGTGAATCCATATGGGAATATATCGCTTGTTTTGTCATCCCCATTGTGGGGACAGACAGACGGACAACTGAAAAGACAGTCTTTGAATAGTTATGTAAGCTGGAAAGCTTGGTTTGAATGACATTATAGATGGGTTTGTTGTTAGCAGTTCTATATATTATGAGTTTGTCCCTTGTTATTTTTGTTTTGTTTTGTACATTAATATCATCAAATTTTTAGCAATGATTTTTGTCGCTGCCGCAGACGAATTATCATTGATTTTTATTTACCAGGATACATTATAATGGATAAAGATTGGAGGAGAAAGTCCGAAGCGAGTCATATTAAAAGGTCAAAAGCAAGATACAGTGTGTAGCTACGATTGTTTCACCAAAAAGAGGGTATAATATAGATAATCATTAACATAATATTAAGATAATTAATGATTATTAGCTATGATAAAGCTATTCTATATAATAATAATAATGATAACATAGAACATTTAGTTCAATAAAAGTTAGCAAATTAGTCCATATTAGTCCAAATAGTAAACGTTATGTAAATTCAATCCAATCAAAAGAATATTTGCGAAAATTTATTTGCAAAAGCTTTTAGCAGTTTTGGTGAAATTGATTTGATCTTTATATACAAAGCAATGCACAACTTTGGTCAGATGGTCAATAAAATATTAAAATTGCCTGAAATCTGACCTGTAACATTACTTAGCTGGATGATAATTGTGAAATAAAAAAAGTGTCATCATCGCAGCCATAATACTTCTACTGATGTACATACGAGTAATAAATGCTACTCTTAAAAACTTTTTCACTTAGCGGCCTTGTTTTGTTTTCCAATTTAACACCTTAGCCTTTGTTTTACTCTAATCTATACTTAAAGTAGTTTCAATAAAATATAGAGGCTAATTAATTCCACGATCCGATAACATGACTGGGCATTTAGTTGTTTCGTAACTCTTAAGGCACCTTTTGGTTTCGATTCTCTCGTCTTCACGTGATATAGCTAATAGGTCAATTAATCAGAAAGCCGGTTGGTTTTTAACATAAATATATTTTTCCCATACGCCTATTAACTATGTAAAACCATCTCTAATACCGTTGTAAAAGGGTTGTCAACTGTTTGACTTGAAGTTTTATGTATTGTTTCGAAAGCTACCACTAAAACTGTACAGAGTTTCTCACTGGTTTCATCTAGCTATAAATGTAAGTAGTACTTAACTATCATAAATGTTGTTAAATTATAGATGTACCCCTATTTCAATAGAATCAAATTTTAAATTTGATGTCACTCCTAATTTATTATAGAAGCGAGTACAAGATCAACAAAGTTTATATGCAACAAATAGTATGAAATTTTTGCTAGTGATCATTTTATAAGTACCTACCTATAATAGCAGGAAAATGTTCAGAAAACCTAGAAATTAACATTACTAAGAGCTGTTTGTGTAAGCTAGGCAATCGAAATGCAACGTTAATCACTTATGACACATGACCACGACAGAAATGTCCTAGTTGTAGAAGCTATTTTAGATGAAGAACCAGGATAATCAAGATTAGTGTGTACTTACGAGTCGATTTTACAATAGTTATATAATAGCTGTACAAATACTAAATTACATTTTACATTCTTCTTCTGCTCTTTATAGATTAAAAAGAAGAAGAAAAGTTCAAGATGAATTTCTTCTTTTATAAATCTCAACATCCTGATCTCTGATCTAACTGATTTCTGAAGAGTCCTAGTTAGATATGGTTTTATTGTTTATAGACTAGTTTTTATTAATGCAAAGTAACTAAGTTTAATGAAAATCTGATCTGCGATTTAAAAGAGATAAACTTCATTCTGAATAGGTTCAAGAATGTCGTTGACATGTTAAGGGTATTTAAGTATCGATTCTCTTGAAAATGTTTATTTATGTTATTATATTTCATAATTTTAAAGGTTTTTCCAACACATACGTTTATATAATTTATTTATATAAACGTATGTGTTATAACGAATACATATTTATACCTACAATTTTTTATAAAACAAATTACACAGACACAGGGAATTCGATGATCACAGAATGAAATGTCAAATTTATTGTCTGGTTTCGTTTTAGTGACAACCCTACATCGAACTCACTGTCCATTTTATTTTGGAAACAAGTTGCTGTGATCATTAATGCGGCCGCCATTGTGAATAAATCATATTAATATTGTGCTCTTCGAGTCTGATCTCAAATGAAACTGATATTTGAAGAAATGTGGTCATCGAGTGACAACACGAGGTTTGATGATAGATATGTTATTTATTTGCAATTCGAAGAAAAACACAATAAATAATAAATAAGGAGACATGACGTGATTTCATGTTCGCAATTTGGGTTTATCCGAATGGGGAAGTAAGCTTGGCGACGAATGAGTGATAGCTATGTTATAAGGAGGCTGAGGTAGAGACCTTTGATTTGCAGTCATTTAGTTCGAGACGTCGTCGTTATTAGTGTTTTATTGACACTTATGCAATCTTCGTTGGATGAAAAGTTCTTTAAATAATAATAGAATACACACAAATTCCTACATTTTTTAGATTTAATATCGTACAGCTATCCACTATGAAACTAGCTTTAAAATATCACCAGATAACACATTCACCAGAGACGTCATATTATTTTGACGTATATTTAGAATGTCATCAAATCATTTGACATTTTAAATGTCAAAGTATTGTTCTACATATTTTAATGATTAGATTATACAATTAAAGTTAATTTCAAAATTTTAATGATTCATTCTGCAATATTTATTGCCAGATTTTGTCATAGATAAACATAAAAATGCATCTGGTATATCAAAAGAAGTTGCCTTAACAACGTAATTATAATCAATTAGAAAAAGCTGATTGTACACTGATGTATCTCTTATCCCTAAGCACTTTGTTGTGACCGCTAACATGCGATGTATACAGTGCTTTATCTTGATACATGGTTAGACAAGTGGGCTGAGAACATTGATGGTTTTGTCCAATCTGTCGGAGCGTGGGACTGGACATCACTATAGTGTGAACTTGCTATCACCATCACTTATATTTATATTATTTTTTTTAATAAACACTACAAAGTTGTAACAAACTAATCTACGCTTTATTGTTAAAAACATAAGGTGTAATTTCGTTACGACTTGGATAGGAGCATTATCGAAAGTAATCTCTAACGATGGTTTTGTCCCACCAGTAGGTCCAACTTTATTACATGATAAATTCTCAAATCTATTTCGGAAGGTACACATTTGACATAAATATGATTGTTGAAACTGAAGCCGTGAAATTAAAAACCATTGATATAAGACAATATCGGTGTAGGTTTTTTTTAGTCCACACAAATATGTATGTGTTTTAAAGTATGTATTTTGAATATATTTCAACGTATTTTTACGATCGCCATTGAAATAAACACATATTCAAGTTGGTATAAAAATCGTGCATGAACCGCGTTACCACTAGTTGTATTATTCAAATACAGTCTATAAATAATGACGAAAACTATAAAAGAGAATGTGTTTAATAGTCATATTTATGCATGAGCTAGGTTTAAGTGCTTATTGTGTGTATTATTATTCAAAGATAATTTAAAGAGATTATACATATACCACTTTCTCATTGACGATTCACTATATTTAGTTTTAAATAAGTAGATATTAATACTTACATTATAATGAACTTAAATTCTCTCAACGGGAGTAAGTTGTAAATTTAAATAATTAATTAATCAAGATGTTGATTAAAAAAGAATTATATTTCAATGGTTCACTGACTCAAAATTATTTTTTCTTGAGATATTTTTTGTTTATATATAGGACACGTCAATTTGACTTCACCTCACCTGATGGTAAGCTGAAGGTAAAGTCTCAGGAAAGAGGGTCACCATTACAAACACGTACCATTTATTTATTTTATTTTATTAGGTATAGAAACAGAAAACAGATTGAGATTAAATACAGATAACATTATTTGCTTACACTTTCTAAATCTGATGTCCACTTATATAATTATTTAATAAAAGTACTGTTGACAGAAGGTATTCGATAATTTGAATAATTATTAATAATTATTAATACTTGTCTACGGACGTGTAAAGCACCATCATTATCAAGAATACTAGTAATCCAATCAATATTTCATATCTAAGTATATTTTTATTCACAGGTAATTTTGGTAAGGTTAAACATACCACTTTATATTGATGGTTCACATTAGTTTGTTTTAAATAAGTGGATATAAATTTTGAATGACCTTAAACTCTTTCGAATACTATTGAGAATCACATTCTCGAAATATTTTCGAAGTTCAATTATGATTAGTTAATTATTTAAATTATTGACTGCTTATTGTGTATGTATTAGGGGACAGTAACATAAACTTAGTTAATTTCCAATAGTAATAGTAGATAATTGTTTTTGAATCAGAGATTAATTTGATGGTCATAGATTGTGTTTTACATTAAAATATTATTCTTATGAGTATTATTCTAACTTTTATACTTTACTTAACTTATTATACTGTAATCGTGATGGTGTTTTACGAGTATAACAGAAAATTGAAACTGATAAAACCCGACGATTTTAAAATCCTGTAAGTACAAATCTGTCAGAAAAATTGTTTCAACAAGTGACATTCATTCAAAGACAATTTTAATATTGTATCTGTCACTATCAGGAATTAAATATTTAAGGCACTTTACTTTAATCTTTGATTTAATCAAAGACTTTAACCTAATATCAAAGCTGATTTCAAAATCTGCGCCACTGATATTAGAGAGTCTGAGCCGATAATAAATCATCCTTTTTTCATATTCGATAAACCCACGTTTGACCACTATCTCACCTGATGGTAAGTGACGATGTGGTCGACGATGGAACACGCTTGCCTAGAAGCAACCCACTCCCTCTTGACTTAAAGACTCCCAAGTTATAGCTTTCTGGGAACACAGACTCAGGTAGGGCATTCCACTCTTTAGCTGGTACGCACGATGAACGTTTTGCTGAAGTGATTCGTGCGTATGAGCGGAATGTTCACCATATCCTGGTAGGAGGGCCATAATGTCCTCATCCTCTTTTCGTTATAATATGAGGTGTTTAAATATTTACGCGCTACTACTTAAGGTGGCATTCAGAGACCGACCGCATTCACACACGGCATCGCAAGAAATATACATAGAAATAGCAGCACTGCGGTCGACCGCGGATAATTTTACACACTCTGTTAACTGACGAACAATGCTCTGGTCTGGCAAAGGCTCTTGCCTTGGGGGTTGAGGTAGAAGTCCGTGAATTAGCAGGTCTACCGGCTTCCAAGCGAGGTCACCTTGGGCTCAAAAAATCTTGGTGGGGTCCACGAACATCACAAGAATACACTAAGAACGTCACTATAGCTACCACTTAAGCAACTCTTAACTAACGAAAAACATAAACAGCTTAATAAATTTCAACAATGACGGTAGATCACCTATTACACATCTTGTGGGCTGCTTAAATAACTTTGTGTGATCTAATGGCCGCTTAAGTAATTTAAAGACAGGTATTTAAAGTAACAAGTAGATGTTTCTCAGTACTTTGGTGGGAAACTTCTGTTAATTACGTAAAGCTTTTTTTTGTGGTATATGGCGTTATCAGATTTTATAATTGTTTAGTAGAACTTGATGATTAAAACATTTTGACCTCTTGAGTATTTTTACTAGAGACATTAAACAGTTTAGTGAAGAAATAAAAAAAAACTTATACATGTATTTTAATCCGATAGGGGTTAACTAGAAATTTATTATTATCACAATTGATAATCTAAATAATATGAAAATATTTCTTTTTTTTACTACACTGTAACTTAAGAACGATTCTATTGATTTCATTGATCTTTTAATTAGTTTATTTAACACTTGTAGGTTTAACAAGAATAAAAATTACAAAAAGATGCGAATCACAGCCTGCTGTATAAGAATAATGACTTTCAAAATTAAAATTCTAAATCTGAATATTAAAACTGAAAAAACCAAAACGAACTTGTTTACATTCACCATTGTATTGGATTATAATTTGGGATTAAAACTACTAATGATCTGTACTTGAACCAATTAAAAACTTACCTGTTACTTACCTGTTGAAGCAGGTTCAAAAATCTCTCTGATAAAGAACTGCAATTTTTAACTGGGGCTTACCTGTAACAAAAATAATTTTACTAAAAAAAAATCTAAATTTAATCTATGGACAGGTACATGGCGATAATATAATAACATATAAGATCCGAGTCAGCTACCGTGTAGCTTGAAGTTGAAAAAAAAAGCTAAGCAAATACGTTCCTCAAAAGCCTATGTGCTAAAGTTTTGTTAAAAGTTATATATCATAAACATGACTAAGGGCTATTTTTTTAGTGTGGCGCCATAAACGCCCACTAAAGAGCATAATATTCATATAATTGTGTACTCAAAAGAGTCTTGTTAGGTCTACATGCGGGTGTCGCGAAAGGAGTCTCTATTAAATTCTAACGCTCTGGTGGAACTTATAGGAGGGGGCGGGAGCGGTATAGTTTAAGATACTTTCGGTTATTTTTTTTCTATAAATCGTGTGTGAAATGTTTTTTATTTCTTATCAGCCACCGATTGCTAACCAATTTTTATTAACGTCTCTAAGTAGGTACAATAATTCAGTTTATTAGTGTGATGAAATTTTAGTCCCAGGATTATCAAATGGGTTTGCGAATGAATCATTAAAGTTATGAAAGTTTGTATTTGAGAGACTAAAGTTTAAGTGATATCCGTGTAGGTAACAGTTAACCAGTGATCATAATTAATACAGTTCACATCAAATAAAATACCAGTGTTATTCAACTACAGTATAAATATTACAGTTTCATAATTGCTCTTTGCTTGTAACTTGGACCATTCACATTGGTGCTCACGTATTACTCCGCAAAGCCTCATATGCTGCCCTGAATGCACAAAGAAGTATAATAACATAAGCCAGTCGCAATTAAAAAATTTAAGGCACTTTGTAGTCGCCCTAGCCTTTAACTTGGTTTCCCAGTAAACGGACGTAGTTTCATAAAGATTTTGTAGTTCGCGCCTTTTTATATTGCCGCCATTTTGTCTTTAATTATTTACTTACATATGAAACGTTTTAATGATGATGTCGTTAATATTTCTTTTCAGTTTATGTCACATAAGGATGGGATTACTATCATTTTAATTAAAAGTTAACAGGATAAGTCTTTATACGTCATTATAGGAGAGTTAGAATTAATATAAGTTTTAAACTTTTATTAGTTTAGTGCTTTGGTAATGCAAATTGCAAACTTTTTGTTTTTTTCTATACATACTATTATAAAATTATAAAGTAGGTAGCTGTGTCTGTTCAATGAAGCGTTTAAAAATACTGGGGTTATGTTAAATGAATGATTTTGAATACATTTTTTTTTAAATTCTTGCCTGTTCTGAATCCTTTCAGTCTATTAAAGTTTAAAAACTAGGTACCTTTCTCTCTGTCTCTGTAAATCAATGAGAAATCTCAATATTCATACTGTGATAGAATTCATGAAGATCCACTGCCGAACTATGGCCGTGAAACATTTATTATACAATTTGTCTAAAACAGACGACAATTGCTTTCAGTTCACATAACGTGCAATTTACATTTAACAAAATTTAGAACCTTGTGTTATATATTTTATTGGCTATAATCCTTTACAATCTGCGACAGATTCATAACTCACAGCTGACAGTAAATTGAGTCCTATGCGGCACTCCGAACTTGACTCATGTAATTATTCCGCAGAACTATTTTGTGCTACAGGTTCGAAGAGATATGTTCGTCTACGCGCAAAGAGTGATAGATACCCGTTCTAATTTACAAAGACTTATTTGACTGGACAAAAGATACTTATTACTGGATACTTATTATTGCCGCCCCGAAAATCCGCATTTTCTCATGATTTGATACTATTATGTATGACGGTTAGTAACCGTCAGTAATAAATTGTTTACCGATTAACAATTAATTGGTAAAAAATTCATTACTGACGTCGAATTATGCTATATAATACAACCGTCGCGTCGCCTTGGCAGAAACCGACCCAAGATAGTGACATTATTATGGTATTTCTATGTGATTTATGGAGGTCCGACCCATTATTATTTATATTATTATCCATACCCATAGCTATATCCACGGTGAGGCTAAAACTGATTCTGGACGTCCGCTTGTGTTGCCAGGGAGCCAAGAGCAGGGCGTACGCACTTGGGTCCCTGGCAACACAGGTGGAAGTGCGGAATTCGTTTAAGCCTCACCAATTAGTATTGGTGAAGTGAAGCCCGAGGGGTTTCCGCACGTAAAAAAGGTAGGCAATTATTATTTGTATTGCTTGCTTAAATAAAGCGAGTAGCTATATCATTATCGCTAAATTAGCTACTAATGGTAGGTGACTGCACAGAAGTTCGCGCAAAGTCCATGTCCTAACTTTTTGTCGTTAATTTTTAATAAGTATCCGTTTGTAAGAAATCCAACCTTGGCCAGACCATAACTGGACGATTCTGTTGTTTGTGTAAGAAGCTCTCCATCACAAGACCAGCCAATGGTAGGTATATTAATATCTATTTATTTCAGGCCCATAAATCTATTTTATCAGGGATCAAGGGGAGTCTGCATGTGCATTCAGAAAGTAAGTAGATTGGCGTCATTTAGAAAAGTTTTACTGATGAAAAAGATCACGTATTTTTAAAAGTTTGAACGCCTGTTTAGATTCTGTGGTTTGCACTAATTATACACAATGATACTGGATAAAGTGGATATGTGGATAATGTCAAATTGAAACTGTAAAATGTGATAATTATGAGAATAATAAAATAGTTTCCTGTTCTCGTATCTTTGATTATTTCGTATTCCATTTGGATATTAATATTGAATACCTACAAGTACAATATTGCATAAACATAAATTATCTCGTTTGTCAGTACTACTTGGAATAGTTGCTGCAAACAGAGAAAGGCCTATATCCAGCAATAGATACAATACGCTAATTGATTGATTGTCTAATAACACTGACATTTACTACTCATTTGTTTCAATAATTCCAGTTAAAATATTCCAACAATATGCAATAAAGTCACCAATAAAATCAATTTTACGTGTTGTACAAAAATAAAAGGTAATTTATAGGCTGTTTGCTACAATAAAATGTGTGAATTTGTTGTTTTAGTCTGATACCAATGTTGATGAATGTCAATAATTTATTTAGACGTGTGAGACATATTAATGGAAGCCCTTGGTTTTCTACAGTTTATTGTCGCATCGGATCTGGTGACGTGTCAAATGGCGATGACAAGCAAGTTATATTATGGCGATGTGCTAAAAGATTTGTGTGTAAACCTATTTAGAGCGACATGAAAATCTAAACCCGCAGTTTTTTTTACCAACAAAAGTGATCTGTGATTTTTTGTGGATTTTCTTACAATGCTTCTTTTTGTATAATACTCGTGTATCTACGTTAAAATCAGAGTTTATTTAGGGGCTATTGATTTTTACTGATTGGACTATTACTTGCTTGACGACAAAGAGTTGCATAACACTGTTATTTTTTTTTCGGCAATAATAATGCTGTCGCAGTGATTTTACTTTTTGTTCTAAATTTTATATTAAGAAACTCAACATCCACTATTCATCCTAGTAAACTATTATTTTTTTCAATTCTATTGGCACTGTTA
The DNA here is from genome assembly GCA_963576445.1 of Lithosia quadra. Classification (NCBI taxonomy): domain Eukaryota; kingdom Metazoa; phylum Arthropoda; class Insecta; order Lepidoptera; family Erebidae; genus Lithosia; species Lithosia quadra. The sequence goes on from OY754892.1 coordinate 6,591,598, forward strand.
TGTTATAGTCTAAAAGTGTGACAGCGTCGAACGACGTTTGGGCGTATCCCTAGTCAAGATAATAAATGCTACTAAGTAATATAAAGAAGTGGCTATAAATTTTTTATATGTATTCTTGCATTTTTAGGGTTTCGACGTAAAAGAGGCGTTCTTGTGTAAATTATGTTAGGTTGTAAAAGACAATCATAAATTACACCAGAAACACCTAGTTAGTAACATTATGCACAGGATGTGTTGAGTAATATTGTTTAATAGAAAGAGAAATATAGATAAAGGTACCTACAAGAATTAAATGAGCTAAAAGAAGATGAAGGTAGTGAGTTTTAAAATGTAGGCTTTGGAGTTTTGGGTACTTGGAATGAAACAGTAGGTATCGAACGAATGATAAGTTAATAAAAATATACTTATAAGACAAACTATAACTGGGCACTTTGTGATCAAAAATATACTTGGATCGATTTGATGGTTAACGTGCTGTTCGAAAAAAGGCATACAAGAAACAGATGAACCTATATATATATATATTTCATCACCATTTGATCATCACCGGCAACTAACACTCATATTAAGCGTAAGGGTGGATCTATATTCCACCCATTCTTGACTAGATAGGTACTAATAATGTCGGTTACAGTTTGTCACCCAAATTATCAAGATAAATTGCACAAACAAAAATTTACTGGAGTTGTACTTAATCGGATTAAATGAGGCAGCATTTAAATTTGAACGAGGCATTGCAACGCGTACTAGGCACTGTAGTACATCAGTTCTATATTATGAACACAAGACCGTTGGTTTTCTTTACAAATAAAGTTGTGTAGGTATACGTCAAATTAATGAATTAGAGAACACTTGAAATATTAACATTCTATCACAAAATAAAAACTAGCTCATATAAACATAGATTAATAAACAAAAACAGAAGTGTCAGTTCGCGGAAACGTTGATGAGAATAAAGCGATAGGATTTCGCAACGAATAGAAGCGATACTTGGAAATACGTTACGATCTCAGTGCTAGACGGATGCGATGCCTCTCTCTTTATTATTCCAATAACAATCCGTAATGAGTGCTCTGGTCAAACGTAAATAGCAACTTCATACATTTGAATGATGCCAATGTAAACTCTGTTCTATGGAGTACTCTGTGCCGTCTAGGGTTATCGCCCGTTTTTATTATTTTGTAAACGATTTTATTATTCGAAACATCTTGAATTACATACTCGTATAAAATTAGATGCAAATTTATAATCAGTTGAAATAATCTGATTTTGTAATTTACATACAAACATGATGTGTCTAAATTTGAAATTCGGGTCATTTTAATATTAGATTCCAATGTAATGTTACTTTTTTACGTGCGGCAATCCCCACGGAAACCACCCTCGCAACCAGCGGGCTAAAACACAGCAAGCTGTCTCGTGTCTTCAAGTGCCGGGATTTAAGGTGACACAATAGGCATTTTCTTTGCCCCCCGGAATGTAATGTAACCTAGTGGTTAAGAAGTAAGAGGTCCCGGGTTCAAATCATGGCCATTAAACTGAAGACGTGAACTCCATTTTAACGCAAGCCGGAAAGGATGATAAGTAATTAACTAATATAATTTTTTAAATGGTACATGTTTGTTGTGTTAGCGTATAACATCGAATTTGAGATGTTAAACTGTAAAGTATATCGTATCTAATGATTACAATATAGTACAGATACTAATTAGGTTGGCAACGCACGAATAAATATCTAAACACAGGTGACCGTTCACCATAAATCAGGTGGGAGGTATGCTCGTTCATCACCTTGGGCAATTGGCAAACCACCTAACTGTTGCGTTTTAGAAGCGAGTAACATCACTAGAGCTCTTTTGCAGGGCTGGTAACACAGAAGTATAGTTTTGTAAATGTAAGCATTTATTGGCACAATAAAATAGCCTAAGTGCCAAATAGGTTTGGTATCAAAAGTACCTGTCAACGAGAACTCACGTCCGGTTTTTTTTAGTAAGCAAGGTAAACAAATTGATTAACAAAACAACTAAAATCTTTACATTTTTCAATAACTACATGTAAAATCACAGGTTGTTTCACTAATAATGTAGTATATTAGAGTAAGATTTTCATTGAATAAAATCCCGCTCTGTATTTTTAAATTGTCCAATTTAAATTAAAAAGAAAGTGATAACTAAACTCTTCAAAATTCATTTAAAAATCATATCGTTTCAAGAATACCAACGTACTAACACAATTTTGATTTTAGTGTATTGACAAATGTAAATACGTGGCAACCCTGACGTCGCGCGGCAGAGATCAAAGGCGCACCTCACACTAGCTAGTTTACTTTGTAACCTCTGTTCGGTAATGTTTACCCCAGCATTAGACTACTGACCTCTCGCTGACACTTCTCGCCCTATAACGACACCGGAAATTGATTGTCTGACACATTATTAATTGCTGTTCTAAGTGACGACATGTGAAGCACGCCAAGACATTCGACTGCGATGCTTGTTGTATTGAGTCGCGGGTTCGATTTCTGGTCAGTGTAAATGCATATTATATTATTTTTATACCAACTTTCAGCCACGGCTTCGCACGCGTAGAATTCTGTTGCCGTGCCCGCTTCCCATTGAAAACTATTTCAGGGATAAAAGTAGCAGACTATAATTTTCCATCTAAGTACTTGTACCAAATCCAATATCCATACAGACATCCACACAAACTTTTGCGTTTATACCTAATATTAGTAAGATAAGATTTTTGTCATTTCCATACAGCCACTTCTGCAGCAATTCCATAATTACCGTCAGCAGGTCGTGAACTTGTTTACTAGCTTAGTATAAACGAGAAGTTGATATCAAAGATCGTATCAATTCTTTATCAGATGTACTTTAAATATATTTTAGATAAGATACGTATTGATTTATATCTATATGAAGCGCATAGATTGTTTTACCGAAACTTTAAATATTTTACTTACCTACCTATACTTCTAACATTTAAATTAAACTCGTTTTATAAATTATACAGATTGAAGTGGTCAACACATTATATGTTGATAATGTGTTAAAATTAATATAGTTTAGAATGATTAATTAGTCCCTTGAAAGTGTACGATCGTAAGGTTTTATCTTCGATTTCCGTCATTAACGTTTTAGCGTTTTGAAACACGCGACAATAATTATAAAATTAACGCGTAATATTATGCAAAGCAATTTATTTGAAAATTTAGAGAGATTAATATCGTGTTCCTTGCGTTAATCCCAGTCGCATCCGAGGTTGGCACCTCAGAGTTCAGGGTCCGCTTGCTAACTTTGTTTTGTCCACTTCGCACGGTCTTGGGTATTCATGGTAATGAAAACGCTTGTATGACGTCAAGCGAACACACTTCTTGGGTCTACCCCTCTTACCGGGGTCGGGTGGAGGATGCATGGCCGTTTACTATACGTATTTAAGACAGTTCAACTTTTCCTGGGACTGCCCGAGTGTAATTATTACTCGGTGTGTTCATGTGTTTATATAGGAGTCACAGTTGTGGGATTACCCTACCCCTTCGGGGATATAGGCGTGAGTTTATGTTATGTTATGAGTTGTGGGATTAGTCCATAAAAAAACTTCTAGTTTGGATTAGGTCTGTGATTATATATATTTAGTATTTGACGTGAGGTTACTTGCTAGTAAATTATGTAAAAATACGATTATAATTTTAGAAAGTGGATATTTTACGTGTACCGATCTTTGAATAATATGTTTGAACATTTGCAAATCAACAAAAGATATTAGGAGCTGATCTGACTGCTTTATTAACATACAAAATTATTCAACTGTTAGATTTGTTATCAGTTTTTGATATAATTCTATAACAGGTCTTTTTTATAATGTGTATTGTAGAAAGGAAGAGATCAGTTGAGTTCGTAGCTCAGACATTGTATGACAAAATGATACCATCTTTTGTCGAGTGGGGTAAAAACTATTTCTTTATTAATTTAGGTTACAAAGTTAATGCATTCTATATGGTTTGTGAGAGTACCGTAATCTCTACCTCACTTTCTTTCCTTTTACACATCGATCGTTCGCTATTTTTACGCACGCCATGTTCACACCAAGAACGGTGCCGTAGTAAGGCTGATCAAAAGACATCGTGCGATTTTAGGCGGTTCAAGTCCAGAACCGTCTAAAACCGCACGATGCTTTTTAGTCAGCCATACTACGTCACCGTTCTTGGTATGGGGATTTTGAGTAGTACCTACCGTTATAGTGATCTAAAAAACATACATACATATATATCCAAAAATTGTTCTATGTTAACGTCTGCCCGGGCTTAAAAGTAATAAACTAATTTAAATTCTATTCCTTTTTGTATCGTAACATTAATCCAAAATTAGCCCAACGATAACAACTATTAATTTACATTCAAATAAAGCTGTTTTCGGGAAGTGAAAATACATTTAACAAAAACCTAAGGAAAAAGAAATAAAAATTAAAAAAATCTAATGTAAAACCCGATTTCAATCACCGTAACCGATGTAATCAAAGTGAAAATACATTCAAAGGCGAGCCAATAAAAACTGGAGACCATACTGTAGAATAAGATAACAGTAATCCAAGTAGGTAACCAAATACATTTGTTTAATGTTACGGTTCATTTTACGTTTAGTGAACTTTGTCTATAGACTTAATTATTTGTTTGATCGATAACAAATGGAGAATATACGTAGATGTTACTTTTTCACGAGTTTCTCGACAATTGTTTTTTTTTTTAATTTGTTAGTGATGTGAGTTGCATTGTATTTGGAACTCAGTGTAAATAGATACTAAATATTCTTATACCTGAATATTGTGGGTCAGTGTTAGGGTTAGATACGGATGAACTGAAAAGAATTTTATTCTAGACTAGATCCGTCTTTACACTAATTCACAGACGGCAAAATGACCCCTTTGCCTGTGATAATATTATTAAAATTTAATAGCCAGGATTCTAGTTTTGTCAGCTACCAAATAACGTCACGAAAATGTTAGAATATCTATACTTTTAATATTATAGCGTAAATTATATAATGCATATTATTTAATAATAAAGTAGCGAACGGTCGTCCTATAAATTAACTCCTTAATACAAGTCACTCAGCTAACACCAAAATTAAAAGCTATTTCGATATATTTTAAAACCTATTTTTTATATCATAAACTAGACGTTTAATATTAAACTATTTAACTTACAACATCAACCGTAAAAAATCACCTAAAAGTCACATAGTGTCAGTAAAAACGCAATTTATAAAACATAAAAACAGGTATGTGCCAATATCAATCTAAAATACACTACACGTGTGTTGATCCAATAGTTTATACCTATGTATTTTTAAAACGTTATATTTCAAAGTGAAAAACAAATGAAAAGCGAAATAATAATGTAATGTTTAGTTACAATAGAGGGGAGAGCTCGTAAATCCGTCTAGAGCAGGAAATTAGATTATTTTCGAGTGGGAAATAGAATGAATGTCACGACGCGACGCGACGACTGACAAAATGTCACTCTATTGTGACGCAAGTTCAGTGTTGCATATGACGAAAAATTTTAGTGGACAAAACTCATTTGAATTATTTAAAGTAGGCATAATGTTGGTCATTTAATTCGGTGAACTTTAACTCTGTTTATGATTCATCGTTTTGTTTAATTTTTTTTGTTGGATGATGCCCAGGTTTGTGTAAAGTAAATGAGTAGGTACGGTCCAAGATTTTATTGTTAGGTTTATAATTTAAAAAAATAGATAGATTGAGAAAGTTATTTTTGAAAATCAGGATCTTGATTGCATTGCATCATATTTTTTTATTTTAATTGATACATTAATTTGAGTGATACAACTAATTACATAGTACTTCTTAGATTTTACTTCAAATTTATCTATTTTCATTACCGCTTGTTTGTAAGTGCATTAAATACTTCGAAATCATATCATTTACAGTATCAATAATTGCACTTTAGATATTTAAGAATGCAATATCTCTAATATTTCTACACAGAAAGTACTAAATGCAGCAATGTCGGCAATATAACGGTCAATAAGTGGTCGTTGCTACCGACGCCTATTACATAAATCGGTGTAATATCGTTGTGAAAATGCCACAAACGACGGATCTATAGTTGAGGCATAAAACAAACTGTGGTCGCCACGATTGCAATATTGGTTTCGATGCAAGGCAAAGACGACTCTTTCATTCGGTTTTTTTTTATAAAACCAAGCAGTATCTATCTGAAGATTACTTGCAAAATCAAAAGTGTCATTCGTGCGTTGTTACGTTCATACCAAAATGTATACCCAAAAGGCCAGTGGTAGATAGGTATTGTTTTGGTGATGAGAAAATCTCTACCACACAAATACTTTTACTTTTATAATAATGATTGCGTGTAATATAAAGAATTATGTACCTAAGATTATTAGCTACTTTATCCGTTACTGCCACGCCATTAGTGTGATGTTTCATAGAGGTTTTCTTCCTTGCTTCTATTTTAATTAAAATAATTCGTACGTTTCATTTATACCAAGTTCAGTCTGTTGATCTCTTTGCATATTGAAGTCTTATAAAAAATAATGCCTGTAGTAATAAAAAGATCACACAATTCAATCAAATGACTGGATGTGATACCGCTGATAACCGATTTAATATAAATTCGAGTACGAGAATATAAGCATCATGGATTACTATATTTTAATTTAAGATTTAATATTACCACACCAGTTTAAATTAAATGAAAATTTTATTGATTTCCGCTCAGCTCTTATACCTTGAACAACCCGCAATACCGCGACTCATTTTCTTTTGTGATGTTCCTATTGTGACAACTTTATATATCCTATTTAGAATAAAAACGCTATTTAATTGACCTGTTAACTTATTTACAATTATTATAGTTTAAATTTATTCTGTTCTTCCAAGAAGTTGGACAGGAAATCGTTGAGCACATTTGCTCACTACCAACAATATTGTGATATATTTACTGTCATCACAGATTGAGATTGCTTATTCACTATAATGTGGTGAAAAAAGATATTTTTTGCGCTGGCAATCGTATCTCTTTTCAACGCCCGACAATAAGACATTACATTGACCTCTAATAATGCTATAAAATATACTATTATACTGATTTAAATAGGATTTAAATCATTTGAATCTTACATCAAAATTATACGTATGAGATTTTTTTATATTAAATAATTTATATACATTGTTTCAGTTACTTTAACATCGGTATTATAATTATGTGTGTGTGGGGCTCTACCAAGATCTACGGGGTTCAAGTTAACCTCATCAGCTAACTGGTACCTACACCTACTGATTAACGAACGAGACTCTGACGCAGGCTTGCCTCCTGGTGTGGAGTGCTCCCGTAATAGCCCAAATAAGCCAAACTAAAAAGAGGAGAATGAATAGGCAAGTGGATTCCGCGCTCCAAATCTAAAAACTGCATCCGGGAAAACTGTTAGGACAATGGTGAATATAGATAGGTATTGTATTATGTAATCATAAGAAATTGTTGCACTTCTATAACATTCCTTAAGTACCTACATGCTATTAAGTGCTAATGCATTTAGCACTTTTAATACGACAAGTTGATGATGTTTAGTTAAAAGATTGACGTATTAATTAAATATATCTACCATATTTTACTTCGCTTTCATTTCAATCCATCGTCAGATAAAAGCTTGCATCACCGCCACCGTTGTCAACAATTAAGCAGCTTACAAGTATTATAAAATAAAATCCCCGTTTCCGAACGTTCGAAAATACGTTGAAATGTTACAGAACGAACGCATTCCCATAAGCTCAACGACCACCCAACAATGGCTGGCAATTAATAAAAACGACTTTTAAAAAAGGAATAGGGACGGAATACTCAACTCCCGCGCACCTTACTTTATACTAGGGTTGACAGGACTAATTCTATTGTTAATTTTAATCACGCAACATTCTAAATTATCAGTACGTCGTGATTAGCATAGTTTCCCTTATTTGTAACTTCTATTACTTAATGTATTTTAAGAACATTATAATTTGAATATAATTATGAAAAGCATCGCCAGAATGTTTTATTTTTCACGTATTCACCAGCCCTACACTTGTAACATATCACGAAATATATTCTCATCCCCACACTTCGCACGAGATCACGTTCCTCGCATTATTTTGATGAATTCCAATTTCGAATGTACCTACGCCATTTTGGTTTCCTTTTATTTACGTTCCTTTGTTGCACGGAAACTTTTTAAAAACAGCATCTTTACAATAAAATACTTTGGTTGTTTGTCCGACCTGCTCTTTTTTTTTACTTTGTAACACCAGGAACTACTACGAGTGTCTTGTAAAATCTTGGTTTTATATCTTGTATACTACTTAGGTGGCAGACAAGCACATGGCCCACCTGATGGGAAGTGGTCACCGTGGCTTATGGACGTGTGCAATATAGGAGTGTCACACTGCCGCCGGCTCTGGAGGCGGCAGGGTTAGGAACACAATACGATGTATATTAGGGCCGCGGTTTTCTTCAGGGCGGAGGGTACTACCACCGATTACCTAATAGTACTACTCCAGACGGACTGCTCAGTTCGGACGTGAGATACCGTCGTGTCCTACCTCCGTCAACAGCTTTATGACATTTTACTGCCATAATACATTTCTTAGAAGACAACGAGTTTAGGAAATATTTGTCCGTAAAAAACTAAATGTAAACAATAAAAGTAAAACAAAGCAATTAAAAATTCATCAAGTGTACAATTGAGAGGGACATAAACAACCGTTTATTGCAACTATTAATCACACTGTTAAAATCTCGCCGCATTTATGTAGGTGGCTATTGTGCGGTGTGCCTTTCATGCGCAGTGTGCCAACCTGTAATAAATCGCTCCAGTGTTGCCATCAAAATAAATGTTACAAGTATTACAAGTCAGCCTTTCAACTTTCAACCAATTATTAACAGCTTACCCGCTTTTTGTTTCACGCATGTGTCTACATTTTCGTTTAAGAGCATGGCGGATAAGAATACGTTATTGTTTTATTCACTTTTTAAATTTTTTATGTTGCTTGGTTGTTTTAAATATACGCATTACATGGTAAGGTTTCATTATAATATTCTTGAATAACTAGAGTTATTATAAGTGATCATTCTATGTTATGAAATCTTTGAAGCCGGGGTTCACTCTTCCACTTTTCCATTAATAGTTATCTTGGGTTTTACGGGAGCGGTTGTCGTCTGACCTCGTAACCTCGAAAGGAAAACCTGCACCAGAGGCTCATCTGTTTATCAGCAAGTGAACCAGATTGTAGTAGAGCTTAGCGTGGGCCACAAAGATTTTGATAAGTAATATACCAAAGAAACAATATTCTGGGCATAGTACTTATACCATTACAATGACTAGTGGAACTTTGAATATACCTATATAAAATGTAGGTATATAACGATTATTGTTGCTTTATCCATACATAAAATACTTTCACATTTTTCAAAACAAACATTACTAATTAGTACGGTGTTTTATAGCGAATGACTGTCACAAAAGGCGAGAAAAAAAATGTAAAGCTTATGTTTCCTTTCAAAAACAAAGTACCTACTAAAGATTTTTTGTGTGAAAAAAAAATAAGAAAGAAAAATAGAAAGTCCGATTCATCCAGCGCTCGGTTGCTCGGTGCTCTATTCAGAAACAACTTATTAAATAAATTAACCGCAAGTTGGTGGAAAAGGAAAAACTAAGATGGCGGACTTGGATCTTGAGAGAGCGGGTGCGGTAGCGAGCGCGATTATGTTCCTATTATATTCTTGTTAACTATTTCGATTTCATTTATAGTAGGAGTAGAGTCACGTCTGTAGAATATTGAATAGAGTTTGAACCCGCTTCTTACGAGTACAACCCCGATATCCTATCCACTATGTGCTATCCTTTAAATCTTAAAAATTATAGATACAAAAAAGTAAATAAAAAACTAATCTTTTCATGAAAGTTTCGAATTGAATTTCACAATTTTACTATATTCTGTAATTCCTATAACATTGCCGCTGTATAAAAAATATTTGCAAAAACCACTAGCTCTCGTTTTACCCGGACAAAGCTGTTAATTCCCTAAAACCCGACGCTATTCTGTTTCGTATTCAATGCGGACTGTAGTCTGTGGCGAAGAAAGACCGCAAAAATAATTGGAAAGTGACGGGAATAACTACATTTTAGTGACGACCGTTTCATTCTATCGACAATAGCTTTATTTAACACACGAACATAGGATTATTTTTGTGTTTATTTTATGTGTATCTACAAGTTCTTATATAATTATATTTTCGTAGTATTTAAACAGCTAGGGTAATGTGGTGACGTACGGAATCTAGACGAAAAAAACAGTAGTTTGAAATGTAAATACAACCCAAGACTCTTTCCTCAGCGATATTTTTCATAACTAAGTGGCAAGGTGTGAACGGTAGTATAATAATAAAAAATGTTAAAAAGTATTAATACGATTATACAAAAAATCCTATTTACACATAAATGATAACTTAAATGCACATGAGTCAATATTGAAGGTCATTGCATATTTTAATAAAACGATAATTTTAGAGGATTATAGGCAGATACGATAGTATCTGTTTTCTTCTATTGACGAAAGCGTGACATTGTTGATACCTTGTGCATATAAACAGACCTAATTATTAAAAAAAACGCTAAAATATTATCAAGTCAAATACAAACCACACAAATAAAACAGCTCTTCACTAAAACTTCTACAAAGTTTTTCTTACAAATATTTATCGATAAACAAGGACAGCGCATCACTACGTCGCCTCGGGAACGCGGCCCAGATTCCCAACTTTTCATCACTCTCCTTGCTTTCCCAGCTCATTGTGTCCGTGGGAACCTTTATTGCCCCCATAGAAAACCATGAATGCCGGCCAAGAAAAGCATTTGTATACTGAATACACACAAAGGAGCATGTTTCAGTTGATTCCGGAGCTGTTTCAGGCGTCTTTTCATACCGGTATTTTCCGATTGGGGCAGTTCTATTGGTTCAGCGTTGTTTTGTATCGGTAAATGAGTTTCGTTCTGCAGAAAGGTTAATTTACTTTTCTGTACGTTTTGTTTGGGGTACTTATTTGTTCTGTTGATGTATTTTGGGTTGTTTGTGATGGATGAGAATTGATTTGTACTGTTTGATAGAAAGTAGTCGACAACGATGTTATAATTTGCCAAGTGTAATATGTGATGTGAGATTTTTCGATCATATTGTGTGCAAATATTTGTGTACAAGAATGAATAGGTATTTAGGGTCGGTAGTCGGGTGCCTCTGGTGTTGCACACGTCCATAGGCCATGGTGACTGCTTCCTATCAGATGGGCCGTGCGCTTGTCTGCCACCTAAGTGGTATATGAAAAATATTTAGATCCAGGTCTAGAAACTATAATACCTATTGCATATGCAAAACAAGTTATAAAATGAAATATATTTGGAAATTCAATTGTTATTATTCCTTATTTACAACAAAACAAAAGCAATGCGTGAAGTTCGCATTACAACACACGAGGTTAATACAAAAAAAATGATCTTCACATAAAAAGGATTTCTTCAAATAATATTTCTGTGAAAATCAGTCTGAACAATATCTATATAGAAAGGAAAGAAAACTCAATGCTCCTTATTTGAAAATGGCAATCAGTTAGGAGAATTTCCTTGCGGGGCTTGCGCTATTGGTTAACTAAACGTAGCTACTTAATTACGAGTCCCCCGTTCAACTTTCTGAGACTTTACAAAGAGGAGATAGATAATGTTTTTCTTTTGTTTTTTTAGAGGTTTGTTTGGTTATATTTCTGTAAAAAGTATAAACTGAAATAGGCTTTATTATTTTTATATTTTTCGATCGTACATGCATAGGAATAGTTGCCTTTAAAAGTAGCTTAATATATTCCAAGTTATACTAATCAGCGTGACTCTACTTATGTTTGTCGTATTGAAGCTATTTTGATTCGGTTTTCAGAAAAGTATTCATTACACTCTGGTGAAGGTTTCGATACTCTTATCCGACTTAAAAAAAGAGGCAAGTTTTTATTAGGTACATACTCCATAACATCGTAAAATACCCGGTGGACGCAGTGACGTCAGTAGGTGTATAATATATATTTGTTTATAAAATAACTACCGCGTGGAAAGTGTAATGTCTTGTCAAGCATTTAGCTTTTAAATACATTAGAAGTGAAGTACAACTACATCTTAGGCTCATCAACATTCAGATAAATACAAAGTTTATTGAAACTACGACAGACGATTAATAGAAAAACCATTCTTAAGCTATCGTCATAGAAGTTATATTACTATCAGCAGTCGATATCGTTTACGACATTATACCTTACAACCAATATGTATTCAGGAACATAACTGCATATTTAACAGTTACCTATAACAGATTTATGCCACTATTACCTACCTAGCTAGCTTCTGGAGATTAGCGACAAAGGTGAAATCGTGTGCACTTAATGCAGTTGATAATTTCTTGTTTTAAGTCATTGTAGGAATAAAATCTGTATCTGATATGGATGAAATATGAATATTTATTACGATTTTAAGAATCATGAAGTATTTGTTAATAGAAGCAAATTACGGGCTGTTTTCTGCGTCGGTCCTGAGTGGAGACTATTTAAAGAAACAGGCATTTGGGGTCGACGCAACATGTCATTCTCCTCTATACATTCCTGTCAGATGCCATCTCCTCAGTCACTCACTTCAATTAAATTGCACCGACTCCAAATAATTGGGATAAGGGCAGGTACTCATTAGAGACAAGACAGACTATTGCTCTACAAAAACATATGAACGTGCACTCGCTTCGAATAAAATTTTCTTAAACAAAGCAGTCAAATACCTATCGATAAAGCTGTCAATACGATCTGCAACGCGACAAGTCAATTTTAAGATTATTTCGTTTTCATTCTGCATTCACCCTTCTAAAGCCTCCACCTCGGAGCAAGGAGTCTGATTAAATATTTTTTAGTCGAATTTCTTTATTTTCTAAATCCCGCCTGTAGATAACATCTCTTTATCCAATAGATAATGTTCAGTCTTCCAGTACCTACGAACTAATGTCGCTATCCAAAAATAACTAACAGAGATTCGTGAAACATAAAACAAGAAGAAATATTAGCTAACACACTCCTAAATTCCCACCAGTCCTAAATAACAGACATGTAGGTAAATTATTCGTAAAACAACAAGCAAAATGTTACTAATACCAAACCATTTATTAAAGACTTTCACAGAACTTTAACAGCTTATGAAAAACCGAACGTAAATGCCTACACAGTAACGACACCAATAAATTTCTTGAATAAACCATAAAATTCTATTTATACCTAAACTCAGCCATTGTTCCCCTGCGATGACTAGCGAATCAAATTATTGGCTACAGACAACCAAGGGAAAAACATTCTTGAAACATCAACTTATGAGCGATTTTCGTGTGATATCTATAAACAGCTGTACGAAAGGGGGGATAACAATTGTCTATTGTGTTAGCTATCTCTTTTGCTCATCTCGTCGGCGTCTTTGTGCGAAAAAGATAGACGGATAGTGCTGTAGCGTTCTCACACAATGATCGGTGGAAATGGTCCCGCCTTTGTCAAGTAGATTTTCTTCTATTCGTTCGTTTTGAACGGCTTAGTCATGTGTTGTGAAATTTTGTGCGCATGTCTTTTAGTTACGATAACGTTAATATACTGATGTATGTATATACAGAGTATGTATTTAAAGAATAGTGGGATGTATGTATGATATATTTAACACATATCGCAATGAGTGAATCATAATTAGATATCTAGTTAAGCCAAACAGTTTCCTGCATACCTCGTACCTAAACTCGAATCATTATGGATTGAGCAAATTGTTATCCAAGGGGTCATCTCAAACCCGTAGCTGTACCAGGGTCAGCTGGGGTACAAGACTCAATAAGTCACTTTATACCCGGCACATGAGGCCATAGAAGGCGTGCTGTTTTAATTCGGTTTGAGTCTGGCATAACTATCCCGATGGCCGACGGGGACTCCCTGCCGTTCTAGGTGGGGATTCCTGCTCGTAAAACAAAATAGTACCTTGAACGCTAACATTTTCATGTGGTTTTCCTCTCAATGATGTAGCTACTTTGACACCGTTAATTAATTATACATTAAGGTTCGTACTCTCGCCATTTAAAATACCTAGCCGGAAATTTTTGTTGTTAGACCGCAAGGGTATTATGACTCGTAATGCGTTTTGGACTTATCTACAGCCACAGGTTGTACCTATTCATTCATGGCTACTTAGTATTTCGACCCACATTTTCTTGGTGACATAATTCTTATCATAATAATTATACAGTCATGCATAAGTATGTCATCATCCTTTTAACCTAAGCCTTTTCTCAACTCAGTTGCGGTCTTTTCCGTGAAGCCACTGCCATCGACCTTTACAACCCATTAGCGATGTGAAAATTCTGTAGACCAGTTGTCGGTCTTTTTAGGGCTTCAATTAACCGTAATGACTGTCATAAATATTTGTAAGGCAAGGCAAGGAATTGACGGTATAACGTGCTCTCCGAGGCACGGAAGGGTCTCAATGTGTCGAAAGAATTATCACTCATCCTAAACTTCCTTGGTTAGTGTTGCTTAATTTACAATATGTTAATTTACTCGGTTACCACTTAGCCACGAGGTATGAGTAGGTATACTACATAATCAGTAATGACTAGACATGGATGATAGATTATTTCGGTACATTACAAGTTGGTAGAACTCCATTTTAATCAGTTCTGAATTTCGAGTCATTGCTTAAGTATAGTGATTAGAATATGAGAATGCTTAGGTATAACGTCTTGGTCATTGATAGGTCAGTTAGAGGTCAGTTAGCTGTTGCTCTCATGAAAGCCAATTATGAGTACTTACGAGTACTTAAGCGAAATCTACAGAAGAGGAATGAGTTATCGGACCCCAAGCTCCAAGGTGAAAGTCTCAGATGAAATTGGGAACCCTACTGGGATAATAATAAAATTTATAAAAGTAAATACTTATTTTATAAAATAAACAAATTTAATATTTACTACACCATGATGAATAGGTAGGTACTTATTACACCTATTTATTAATATTATAATTTAGATTTAAATTTTAAGCAGAATTGCGTGGTTTGACCATTATGTGAATCATTGGAATATCCAGCGCGTTGAATTATTAAATAATTCGTATGTAACTTAATAAACAGCTATATTTATCTATGACTATAATCTATACTAATATTATAAGTAAAGTTTGTGTGTTTGTATATTTGTTAAATTGTAAGGGGTAATCTCGGGATCTACTGAACCAATTTTAAAAATTCTTTCATCAATAGAAAGCCACATTATCCGTGAATGTCATAGGCTGACCTGGGCTGACCATCATGCTACTGCCCAAGGGAGCGGAGCAATAATCATAAATGTGAACAATTCCGATAGATTCCCATACATTTTAGGAAAACTGATAAATTATGAGCATAATTATTATGTGAGTTAAAAAGGGTGCATCGGGGTTCGAAATACGCCACGGGCGAAGCCGGGGTGGGTCAGCTAGTTATATTATAAAGTAGCTATGTCTGTACATTGGAGATATTAAAAAGAACTTAGGTTAAGTTATATGAACGATTCGAATTCTTGTCTGTTTGTTGCTTTGTCTGTTTGTTAGCGATAGATGTGAAAACTACTAAATAGATTTTGATGTGAACATAAAATTTACCGTATATTACATTGCAATAAGTTATGCAGAACAGATATATATATCACCAAAAGTAGCGATAACCAGCCAGTGTAACATATTATAATAATATTATGATAGTTTTATTTTCTCTCCTACTAGCTAGCACCTCTGCCTACCCCTTCGGGGATATAGGCATGAGTTTATCTATATATTATGTAGTTTTATTTTCTAAAAGGGAGGGTTTTGTAAAACAGCTTCGGCCTTACAAAACACCCGCGTTTGAGTTGAGTTATATCCAGTACGTACCTTTCTGGAAATGGCGACCATCTTCAGCTTGGTTTCACAGGCACGACGAACACACTTTACCCACTTAAACATTTCCATCCAATATCCAAAACCCAAAAAAATGTGTAGTTAAACGCGAGCCTATTACCAATAAAATAAAACCGTATAATTATTTGGTTAGTCGCCAGCGCGGTCATAATAATTTAATTCGATGTGTACAATAGCAGGCTTAGTTCATCACTGGCGTGTGTGTAGAAGCGGAGAAGGAAACCAGGACCAGTGTGGCCGCTTATATAGGTAAATGGTACGTTTATTACGTACCTAATAATGAATACGTGTGACTTTTCAAATGATAAGAATGAATTGTATAAAATATATTAATAACTAGGTAGATGACCTCCATGGTGTAGAGCGTGTTAAGCGGTTGGTCCCGATTGCCATACACACATCACTGTGTCTTCACGGGTAGTTCGAGCCCTTTTTTTTAAACTTCCACTTGAGTCTTTCACCAGGGATCTCGGGTATACCCTAAGAAGGAACTCCCCAGGAACCTTGTGAGACTTCGACCATTAGCCACAGTACAGGTGGTCTCGCTGTGAAATTTGGAGGCAACCCCTCTCCGTTTTGAACGGTGCGCGCGTGGCACGTCACCCTACCGTCTGGGGTCTGGTTCTGCTAGACCGACAGTCAGACCTCAGACCTGCGCTCATGGAGGCCGAGGATCGACCAGCGCTCTCGGACGTCCGGTGCGTCTTCTGGAAGGAAGAGTAGTTCGAGCCCTATAAAGTCCGACAAACGGTTTAACTACAGAACTTAGTGATATTGCCAGATTAGGGAGGTCAGATACCTAGTAGTCGCCTCAAGGAAAATATCTAAATTCTGCCGCTTCGTTGTTAGACTGAAAAGCCGACTCCAATCGAGTTGGGAAAATAGGCTTGGAGGATGATGATTAATAACTGGAAAATTATAATAAACATTACATCTTATAATAGGCGCCATGTTGAACTTATTACGCGAAAATCAAAGCAATTTGTTTCAATAATTGATAATAAATTGTCACAAATGTAATATTAAATTGTCGACAACAATAATGAGGCCGTCATGCAAATAATTGCAATAAATCGATTAACGAAGAGACGTATTTAGATATTTCAGTAATATTAAGTACACCATGTTAGGCAACGCGTAAGCTATTAAAATTCTAGTCGAGATAACGTAAGTCGTGCTTCTAATTTGTGTAGAACATGTAGTTAAAATACTTAAATAGTACTTCGTGATGTATGGTGTGTAGGAACAAATAGGGGTGACGGCAGGCGCCAATCATCAATCGTTTCTCTATGACTGATCGTTCTGTCCGTAAACTAATCGATATACTGTACATCGATTACTTACAACACTGTTTCGAAATTTGAAACGGTTTTCACGCATCCGTCTTAATACTTAAAACCAAATATGGAATTCACTTATGGGCTCCGTTAGAGTTGAGCCAAATTATTGAAAGTTAAATTTTACTAGTGTAAAGTAAGCGAAAGCTGTGAAGTCCGTAGCGAAAATATACTGACAGGACAGTTAATAAAATATCCTATTCAAACTGATGGCAGGGAGTTAAAAGGGGACACGCTCTGCACTACACTAAAGAGCATGTTGCCAGTTAACACAAACTTTTAATATTATCTTTTTAAAGTTTTAATCAAAAACCTTGTCACCACACGTCTGTCCGTCACTTCTCTAGTTTTCTTTCAAAAACTAATTGGTCTGACACGGTTAACCCCTCGAATGTCAGGGATATATATATTTTTTAATTTGAAATATTTTTTAAAGAGCAACTTGTTGGCTTGTTTTTTCAGCGGTCGTAGTTGGGCGGTTAATGGGATATGACACCTTTTAAAAAGGTCCTGTTTTGATGGAACTGTGTTTGTAAAATATGTTGAATATTATTAAAATTGGTGGTTTTTACTAGGTTTGACTGAAATTTATGTCACATGTTTTGCAAAAGTTGTATGTATATTTAAATAAATACTTACAACATTTGTAACCTTACACGAATGCGATTATGTACTACAAACGGGGGAAAAACGTCTGTAAATATTTTTCTCAATCTGTTTAAAGTATGTAACTTTAAAGTCTGCTAACCTTTTGTTTGTAAAATATCAAGTAAGCACGCGATTTATCTTAGGTAGTTTACTACTATTTTTGTGAAATAATCTACTACACCTAATTCTATGTAAAACGGCTCTTCAATAATTCATTTGCTACTCCGTCAATTTTGTCGTTTTGCCTTTCAACTGTCTACATCCCTCGCCGCCAACACAAATATCAGACTACAAAAATGGCTACCCTACTAATTTATTTGTTTTTAATTTTTAAAAACAGAACGAGGAAGCGGACCAATGAGACGCGTCCTCCGACTGATTGTCAATTAGTGACATCAAACGGGCTTTTTGCGAATTAAGCGCTCGTTTGTGTTCATTTTTTGTCCGGCTGTCGTCGCGTGCTAACGTTTGATGCGTTTTTCGTTTATACGTTTCATTTTCATATTTCCGTTTGTCTGGCCGTATGAGGGAGCAGGGTTACAATGTATACTCTATGAACATTGATATCCATAGCAGCGATGGTTTTCGTTTATTTCTGTGATATTTTAATTCGACTGAGTGCTCTCACAGACAGCGCTTTTTTATTCTCTTTGTTGATAGTGTTGTTTTGAGAGAAGTTAAGATATTATAAATTGAATAAAGGTGAAAGGTCTATTATAATGATGATATTATAATGATTATGATCGCTCGTTCTTTAAATTATTTGAATAATTTACATAAGGTAAGGGTTATACAAATCCTAATTAGGTAGTAGTTATTTCAATCATTAAAAAGGAAAGGTGCTGTCTTATTTCAAAGTTATTTAAGTTGAACAAGATGAATATAACTACATTATTTTAAATAAACATGAAGGATTTCCTTCATATCTTACTCAAATTAAACACACACAAGTAGGGCAGAGTCATTTAAATAGTCAAAAAAATATAATTTAGAAATTAAAAAACCCGACTGCGTAAGAAACTATAAAGAAAAAAAAACAAGCACTCAGATGTCCGGTGGTCTAGAAACATAACAACTTAACAGTCGGGATCCACTATTCAACAGCCAATCTTATTTTTCAATGGATCCCGACTGTTAAGTTGTTATGTTTCTAGACCACCGGACATCTGAGTGCTTGTTTTTTTTTTCTTTTTAGTTTTTTACGCAGTCGGGTTTTTTAATTTCTAAATTATATTTTTTTATTTTATACTTTTTAGTTATAAGTGTCCTAGCCAGCTATTTACCCGATTGGACTTTCTATAACTGTCTAATAAAAACCTATGAATTGTTGTTACGTAACTTTAAATCACTATAGATCCTAAATGGTCACTGGAATCGAAAAATGTTGAAAGGAAACTAAAAATGATTTTTAAATACCTATTCAACGATACCCCACTTGACATAGTTTGCTGACTTTCATTTTTTTTATTTTCACAATATGGCGGCCAGTAGTCGCCATATTGAATTTTCACTGACGTCATGTCTTTAGTGACACTCGCCGGACTAAGAGGAATCGATTGACGTGTGAATCATGAAAATCGGCCCAGGCGTTTGGTCTGTATAGTGCTTCAAAGGAACATAAAAACATACATACATACATAGGCTGTTAAACACATTACCACTCCTTTGCGTTGCGCAGTCGGGTAAAAATAGGTAAATGAACATGAAAAAAAAAGTTAATTGTCTTTTATGTAATAACGGTTATGATGCTCAACTCTATTAACTGTAAACTCTATTATATATATTATCTATGTTACAAAATAAAAAAAAAATTGGCATAGACTACAGACGTGATTTTAATGTAAACTGAAACACAGGTAGGTATAAAACAAAAGCCTGTCATTCCAAATACAAAACATGAAAAAAAGTTGATGAATCGAATGCACCGTATCGGATGCTATTCGAAATACACCCGGTACAGTCAACAAAGGGACGTTCTGAAAAAAATGCGCGAATACGAACGCGCCTACCATTAGCCGCTCCCATTTGCACCGCTATAGACAGACCTCTTCAATCTAACCGTCAATTCAATTGTAGGGTTGATGCCAATGCAAAATTTGAACATAAATACACTATTATTGCAATTACAATCAATTACAATAAGTAAAATCTAGCCAGCAGTGAAAATTTAAAGGAAAACATTTTTGGAAAAACAAAAAATACACCTTTTTGTCGGACCATCTTGAACAAGGATGATATATGGAATTCATAGAAATACAAGAAGTTAACTATAGTTACACTTGCACCTAATTAACAGATTAGCTCAATGGTAAATCAGTTCATTGTCAATCAATATGACAATCGATTCTTAAACATTTGAGCCATACTTATAATAAAACACGAAAAAATATGTTATTAATCAATCTTTTAGCATAATTTTTATCAATATCAAAACTATCAAGTAATAGCTACTTCTTATAACGATTTTTTGCCATCCCTACACAGAGGGCATATGATCGAGTGTTGTTGGAGTTTTTATCGCTGATTCATTAGTAAGAGAGTGTCTTTGTTGCTGACGGTACGGCTAGTGCCCAGCACAATATGCATTCAACATGAAAATTGATTCGGGTTGAAAGGATACAAGCTGTATTGTATACTTTGATGATTGAAAATGAATACGCGTTATGGGAGCGAGGTAATTAGGAGGCGGTTGTGCAAATGGCGGTGGGTACGTAGTTTTTTGTGTATGATTGTAATACAGGGTCAGATTAAGAGGAATATTTGATTATTGATTTTTATGTCTTGTGGCTTCAACACAAGAATTTTGCTGCTAGCGTTGGTGTATTTGAACATGGTTTCAAAACAGAAGAGTACCTACTTACAGTAATTATTGATATCAGAATCTTGTCATAAGGGCATTTGTACTACAATCTTTGCCTACATCAGATATTCTATTTATTGTCTTATTATAAAGCTATTCGGTATTTAAAAAATATTAACGTTACGCTTAGTAACATCACGTATTTTCATTATCATTGTACTTTTTATTTATATTTCCAACAAATTTCATAAATATTTACTTAAAAGAAGTATAGGTTAATAAAACACTTAAAATAAGAATGATAATAATGGCCTACACAATCTGAATAAGAAACTTTTCAAAGGAGTTGCGGGCCCGTAACGAATCTAATTATTCTAAAAAGGGTAAACAAAAATACAAAGTTTTAAGGTAGGCATTACAATGAAAAAGGGGCCGACTGTACATTCTTAAAGGACCTCACTTTTTAAGGCTGTAATCTTTTGTTAACTTCAGATTAGGTAAATTTAAGCACTTTGATTATAGAATTCTGATAATAATGACGACACATGCAAAAGTCATAAGAAAAGTCAAACATGCAGATCTTCGCGCAGTATTTTGCACAGTGTATGCTAATTCTTACAATATCCATAGAAAAAAGAGGATGATAAAACACAAAGACGTGGAAATAACTATTCTGAAGTAGTTAATCAGGAAATATTACAAAAGGCATTAAAGAACAAAAGACAAGCATCCAGCAAGCAGAAACGACGACGCATCACCCATACATCAAGTTTTACTACGCCGAAAGACAAAACATTTACACTCGAAATAAATTCCGCATCCCCATAACAATTATCAATAGCATTGTACAAAATTTATGTTATGAAGTACAGTTGGATTCTTGTGAGCAAGGTCTTATACTATACAGAGAAACTGTCAACGCCATAAATGTGTATGAAATCGAACAATAAGCAGCAGTTTACGGACTAAACGTAAAGATCCTAAACAGGAATAAACCTTCATTCCTTAGCCCTTTTCAATTCGTGACCTAGCATGCAAAACAGATGTCTGGAGTGAGATAAAAGCTTTTGAAAACAAAGTATTACCACTCGTTCCTAAGTGGAGTGGAGGTCAAAATAAACGTGAACTTCTATTTCAGTACGTATTATGTTTGGAGTTTGTTTCAATTTATGTATCATGTGACTTGATTCTAAATGCAGATTTGATTGGATATATTGTTATTGATATATCAGTATCTAATATTTGGTGAGAGATTGTGTATTATATTGCAAAAACTTAAGTGTTTAGTTAAAACTATTGTAAACATTTTTGAGTCAATTTCACTGGATCAAATGTTTGGTTATCAATATCATCTTTTCAATTTATGCTTATCATAAAAGCTGTTGATAATTTTAATATTTCATACCTAGAATAAGTTCTTACATTCACTACTTACTAAAAAGCAAATAATTTTATGGCAATCTCCATGACGAACGATGATCATTTGAAAAGACTTTCTAATAAAAATCCCTTTACCTCGTAAACAGAAGTTGTTGGAATAATCCTATACGCATTTATCTCGGTCGATGCTAATCCGAGTAACTTCATTACAACAAGTTGGCACACTGAACGAGGTCATCTATGTACTGTATTTTTAATACAAAATATGAAATGAGATAGTATTGAAGACATGACAAATTTGGTATCACAATTTTTTCTAAGATTAAAAGCGGTGGCTGGGTAATCAATTTTCAAGTCTATCGTATCAAAATTTTATTGACGATTGTTGATTGTCATTTGTTTTATTGAATGATAGAACAGGTGCTTATGAATATCACGTTGAAATTATTCAATATTGATATTATTATATTCGAATGGTTTAGTAAGCTTACACTTAATTAGTCACTTGTATACACTAGGATCACGCAAATGAATTCCAAGTATTTAAAGCATTATCAACTCGATAACTTTAATTAGTAATTTGAATCTAGTGTAAAATATTACAATATTTTAATAAAGTAAATGAATACCTAAGCATATGAATAATTTCTTATTTACACCTATTTTTTTGTTTGTTTATCAAGTTTAGCTTCATCAACATTGAATTCTAACCTACCTTTGCGTGTTCCTGCTGCGCAAGAAGCTGTTCTCTCACCATTTGTAATTGTAGGATCATTTCTGAAAGCTGCCTCTCCTTCTCATGTACGCTCTCTCCTGCTAGGGCATGTAGCGCTGCTGCGTCGAGAACACCTCGTCGATCACTGTGTAAAAAAAAGAATTTATTAATTATAAATAACAATAACATTAATTTAAAATTGTAACTGTTATTATATTACATTGGTTCATTGCCGGAGGAAATGCAGAAACTTGTCATCAATAATGGAGGTTTTGCTACAAGCACTAAGAGTTGTATACGTTTTCCGGTAACCGATATTAAAAACGCAGAATTTTGTGCTAAGTAATGAACATACTACTTAGGTACATGGTTAAGGAAAATATCATCAGAAAATTTGCATACTTGAAATAGTCTTCATATTATTATAAGATTTATTAAGTTGTCGAGTTACAGTTATTGGCTTGCCTTATGACTTAATCCCTTTCATAGTACCTAAGAGCCAGCTCATGTCCAACATTAGACAGGGCTGATAGCTTAATCATGGAGCACGATCCATTAAATAGAATATAACTATTTAATCTTTTCCAATAAAAAGAGCAGATTGGCACTATTACTTATACATTGAATATACTTTACAGCATACATTATAGTATCATTGTCGAACGAAACTCTCTATGTACCACTGTTATAGTATAATACATGTAACTTTTAACTCTTGAGCAAAAAGAAGGTGCCTAACAACCTGACTATATTTTGTGTGTGTCAACAAATAGTTGTTGGAACACAAAATTGTGCACATTATACAGCGTCGTATCAGGTGGTGAGGTTGTAATGGAGTCGTGTGAATAATTCATGGCGACACTGTTCCCGGATGGCATCACTATGAAATCAACAAAGAAAGATAATGTGATAGAACCACGTCCTCAATGAACTGCTTTAGAAATTCGTGATATAAATGATACCGTTGGAAATATTCCAAATTCTTTTGAAAACACTCGTGTAACTTTTCCTAGTTGTTACTCGTAAGAGCTGCGAAAATTTGACATACATATTCATAATACAAGGCCATCGTTCAGTATTTTGAATAATCTGTGTACATGTTAAATAAATCAATTGTAAGATATATTCAAAAAGTCAAGTCACCCATTGAAACTTAAACGTAAATTCTATCGATCTAAGATTAGTTGAGCACGCATTTCGGATGGGAATAATATTTTTTAAATCATCACATACATTTTAAAGATCGTACTTGTTTATTTATCGCCTATGAATAGCATATTTCACAGTAGGTTAAGTCTGTATTAAAATACTTATTCAAATATTAATTGCTCAAACTAAATACTTAATACACGATTGAAAATATTTTCTGTAGCAAGCCAAAAATAGTTACAGAATATACTTACAAAAGAAAAGATAAAATTTAGTATTCGAGTCCCAGAAGAGGCAAACAAAGTTTAATACGCCCTTTACTATATTCTTTCCGAAAGAAAACTCTTTGGCTTTAGTCACAAATTATTTATTTCCGTAGTAGAGGTATTCGTTCACAAACAAATGCATCAGAGGACAGATCTGAATTATTAATGCTGTGGTCCAAACTTCCTCTTTCTGCAAGTTATGACGTAACATCTTAGTCTCTGGCTACGTATTATATCACGCTGTTATTCTCTATGCATGTTTGCTATTACCAACCAGTGTATTATTAGCTTGTTTTCATTTGAATAAATAAGCTCTAGAAATTAAAAACAAAATCTATCATCACGATCTTGGATTTGTTTTATAACAAGTTATGAGTATGCTTTCATCTCATTTCGCTTTGTATGCGGAGTTCGCAATATCATTTTGCTAATGCTACTTGTCATTATGATATTTCGAATAGTATCGAATGAATGCACTAGTTCATTTCAATGTACCTAAACAATAATATTTTTAAATTATTAATTCTTATTTTCAGGTGATGAACGCTTCATATTTGAAGAGGTTGGTATTTATTAACAAAGAATTAATATTATGGTCTTCCAATGTGGCTATTTTGTTAGTTACATCTTTAAAGCGACAAAATTGTATAATACTTTGAATCTTTATAAGTGTATAAAATTTACTAAACCTATGTCTAGGGTCATAAGTCCTATTGTTATAACTGTAAGTTTTACCTTTTTAAGGGTAAGCCAAGATAGAGTTTCATACTTTAAGTGAATACTTTCGTGTCTTTCCCTTTCTAGCTGTAATGATTCCAGTGCTTTGTGCATTATAACATAAATATAAGTAGAGGTAAGTAAAAGTTATACCTATACTATAAAAACGGTCAAACCACTTATACTTATAAATCAACTTGTACTCGTATTAACAGCTTTTTTTTTGTAAATCGATCAAACAATACGCAACCAACATGACAAGGCTCAATTTCTTTAAATAACTTATTCAGCAGTTTTGAGAAATGAACACGAACTCCTTAATTGCAAAAAACAAGTTGAATGTATACCCAATTGTTTCGCGCTTGTCAGAATACTGCCCTGCGTCTTTTATTTTACCACGATACAAAAGACTGGACCACTTTCTCAAAGAAAGGGCTCATTGGAACCGGTTCAGCGAAAAAAATAATTAACGGGACCTAATTAAAGCTTTTGTTTACAATAAATAAATTTATGATTCATGAGAATTTCGTTTTAGTTAAAATTCAGTAGGTGTCATTCAGAGAAAATTTTAATGTTGGAAATTAAAGTCATTAGAACATTTTCCCAGAAAAAGGAGCTGAATTGTTTTGAATACCTACTGGCACTGAGGGCCAATGCTAGTAATAAATGTATTCTAAATTCAGTTTTAGGATAGTCTCGATAATGTGAAGAATTTTTCTGTACCTTTCTGCCTGGCACCGTTTCAGCAAAAAAAATAATTAACGGGACCTAATTAAAGATTTTGTTTACAATAAATAAATTTATGATTCATGAGAATTTCGTTTTAGTTAAAATTCAGTAGGTGTCATTCAAAAAAAATTTTAATGTTGGAAATTAATGTCATTAGAACATTTTGCCAGAAAAATGAGTTGAATTGTTTTGAATACTGACACTGAGGGCCAATGCTAATAATAAGTGTATTCTAAATTCAGTCTGAGGATAATCTCGGTAATGTGATGAATTTTTCTTTACCTTTCTGTCCATCCTTGGATCGCCAGGAAGGAATAACCTCTAGCTTTAACTTCTCATTACATATCGACATAGCGTCGGTAGTTTAGTAGCTTCTTTTCTCAAAAATGAATGTTTAAAATCTGAAAATGATCATCTACTTTTGATGCTGACCATACCTATCTACTTAAAATGTATCTAAGATATATTATGCTTAGTCGTAGACCCTGATTAAGCATATCTTGCTCAGATGAATTTGAACTGTGTAGCAAAAGATTATGATAGCATAAAATATAATCTATCATATCCAACTAATATCGCAATATAACAATATAAATGCAAATTTAATTGTATTTATTATAAACAACAACAACAGGTAATTTTGATTGATTATGATCCAAAGTACAATTGGAAACAAGAATAATCAAGATGTAACAAAAATAAAAGTGGTATCGATCAGACACGATTCGTGTCATACGATTCAGAGAAACACGTTTTATTTTCCTGTTCAGTGAGAACGCCACTTATGATTTATTACGCGTATGTTTTGTACTCGTAACCCCATAGGAATCATACTAGATACAGTTTTTGAAAGAAATCCTACATAAATGTTCGTAAATAAGATACTTTTGCATTGCTAGTGTAGTCACAGCCTAAAGGAAATTAGCATTTTTCGGATACTTGAAGTTGAAGCGGTCTATTAGCACTAGTTTTGCACTTATTCAACTTTCCTACTAAATTATAAATGTGAAAGTTTGTGAAGATGTTTTACTCAATCACGCTGTAACGACTGAACGGATCTGGCTGAAATTTATAGCTAGATTAGGTTTAACCCTGGAATAGATTCCCATGGGAAGTGAGACTAGGAACAGAATCCCAAGCGGGTGAAGCCGCGGGCAACAAACAGTAAAATATGATATGTTTGAGTTAGGTTGTTTTTTTAATAACAATATTGGGAGAAGTACAAGGAGCAGGTGTGGTATAACAGGAGGATCGAAAATAACAGCTATCGAAATATGGCCGTTAGAAAAGTGAGGACGTGTTGTATATTTATTGCCATATTCTTATCACACTGGCTTTAACTATTGCCTTACGAATCGGGCAGTAAATATAAATGTAGAAGCAATAATCCTGACCTGCAATACTACATCGTTACCTTGTGACCTACATTAATAAAGATATTCACTTACAAATTTGGTACACCTCTGCCTATCCCTACAGGTATATGCAGTAGTTTAATTCAGTAAAACATAAATTGACTGCTACTAAAAGGTAAAAACAATACTCTCAGTAGTAACTATGTTAGAGGGGACCGTAGTTACAGTGGGGTGAACTAATAGACCAATTCACTACCGCTGGGTATACCGTCGACGAATCTATTCGATTATTCCAATTCACGGTGCACTGGCTGGGTTAATTTACTGTTTATATTGACGTTTTTTTTTTGAAAACTTGTTTGTCCTTGCTGTATCTATCATAGGGAGAGACTATTAAGTAGGTACTGTGTAGAGCAATATTTAAGAAATGATGGTACGGTGGAATTCTGGTAGGTAACTAACCTTTCTTGGGGTCGTGGGGCAAATCATAGACGGCCCCAGAACGGAGACCAGAAATAGGCGTGCGGTTTTAGGCGGTTTGAATCCGATATAACCACCCTCCATAGCCGACGGCGCCAGCGGCGGTGGTATCCACGGGAATTTCCGCACGAAAAAAAGGGTAGGTAAAGATGCCTAAACTTGGTATATTATTTTTTTATACTACTTAGATAGCAGAGAGGTACTCGACTGACT
Source organism: Lithosia quadra (assembly GCA_963576445.1). Taxonomy (NCBI): domain Eukaryota; kingdom Metazoa; phylum Arthropoda; class Insecta; order Lepidoptera; family Erebidae; genus Lithosia; species Lithosia quadra. The sequence continues at coordinate 6,619,432 of OY754892.1, forward strand.
TGAAGGGACGGGAATGGAAGGGGAATCAGTTCAATGCTTGCCTGTAGGTACACACTCTTGTTACGAGAATACCTTTATGACATTTATACCATCGAGATTATATCTAAACTGAATTTTGAACATATTTTATTACGAGACCTAAATTTCGTCAACCATATTTTTTTAGTTACACATTATGAGGAGAAATTAATACAAAACCGTAGTAATACATTGCACTACCAGGGAATCGAACCTAAAATCTAAGTACTCGCTACTACTGCGTCATTGCACCACTCGAATATGTTAATCATAAAAAATTTAAAACAAAAACAACTCAGTTTGTCGCCAAACAAAAGCCGAGGCGGTGTGTTGAAAATCTCAAGGGTTGCGACAAGGGGTGACGTCATTAAAATGGATGCCAGGAGACTCAAGGCGAATGAATTTTGACACTATACAGTAGGAGCTATTTGTTATTTTTTAAAGATTTGGTGATAGTGTTTAATTTTATTGGAAACGTGTGATGTTTGATTTAATTGATTTATTTTTTAAATAACAGGATTTCACCCACGGCACTCCCATGCTAATCGAATTTTTCACTTATACCTGAATATTAGATTTTTTTATCTTCATAAATTGTATTGAGGTGACATTAAAGTCATCCACTAGAATTGTAACAATTTTTCAACATAGTTTTTCAATTAAGTACCTATATTATTTTTACAACACAGTTAGTAGGTAGGTACCTACCTACTGTTTTTCATGTATAAATTATTATACTGTCACATTTACGTATGTATTCTTATTTTTGTGTTTTATTTTTCCTCAACAATTTGAAACCTCATTAAAAAGATAGCCACCGATCAGTGAGTGACCTTTATAAAACTTCGCCAATTTCACGGAAAGGAAATCAGAGCACCCTGTATAATCGAAGTTGGACTTTTAAAGAAAGTCGATATAAAAACTGAGCCGATATAACAGCTTGTCAGTACCACCTGACGGTGTTATGATTGTAAATTTCAGAGGATAAAAATCTTAAAAAATACTGTTATTTTTACAAGGTAAACTTAGGATTGGTAAGATATTGTTGTACGTATTTAAAAATGAGCTTAATGCTGACACTATATTAGTAGATATTTTAATGATTTTTTAAACACGATGTATAATTTCTTTATCGCAAATACTTTTTTTGACCGAAATAGGTAAATAATAATAAATAATTATTATTTTCAAAATTCAGTTCAGAACTCACCTTGATATGTAAAAAAAGTATTCTTGTAATGGCGGGACCACACTTCGCTATTCGCCTAAGTATCGTTTCAATCGTTTTAACTAGAGTGAAATCAAAAATCGTTTTAATTAGAGTGAATTAGCAAGTGTAACTACTAGTTAGCAGGCTTGGGTTTCGTAGATCTTAGTGGCGCTCCATATCATGCTATCCTTCCCATCCTTCTATAAACCGATAACTAGGTATAGCTACTTTAAAAGTAATTTACTTACTTCAGCATTTCTTTCTATAACTTCATTCTTTCAATTTTTTTTCTTTGATTTCATCCCTGCTTCGATTTCGATCAAAATTCAAAGCATCAAAGGCGAAGGGAAAGTAGGTAATTGAGATAATAATTGCTTTCTGTATTATTTGCGGACGTAGCTTCTTTGATACCTTCCTATGGTGAACCGAATCCGTATCTATGCTTAATTGTAAGATAATTAACTGTCGATTCGGCCATTTTTGAACGATATCATGGGGTGGTTTAATTTCTTTTGTATTTTATTTTTCATCAATCTGTTCCTTATTATATTTTTTATTGTTGACTTTGGAAAAAGCGATTATTAACTTTTATATTCATTCAGGAATACGTTACGTTCCAGTTTTAATTTTAACACAATGGCACAAGACTAGCATCTTAGCGATACTAAATACGGTAGAGCTTAAGACATTTGGATTGCGGGTTGCGTTCTCCTTATTTGCAGATATTTCTGTGCATGAATATCATTTCTACGTGTTTAAGTTCCTGTAAATAGTTTACCTATACGTATTTTAGATCACAAGTTATACTTAGTTTGGGTCTAGATCGTGCTGCGTTGTAAATAATATGTATATCCTAGAGTATTTTATTTATTTTGTAATGAGCTATGTAACTTGCAGGTATCAATGCGAGCACTTCTTTTTGTTTTATACCACTTAGGCAGATTAAGCACACGGCCCACTAGATTGCCGTTGCCGACCCTATAAAAATCTTCTAATGCCCTTCTCAAAACCCTATATTGTTGTCACTTGGTACTTGGATAGAGCATGTTTCAATTTAGACGAGTATACAGCTTCATGAATGTCCACATTAAAGAAACAACAGCTCATTTCGTCAACACACATCATCCGACATTACGTATGCAGTGCTAGGGTTGTTGCGAATACAATTTGTGGGCAACAATAAAAAATCCCTTTGCGCGAGACAACGGTGGCTGTAGGGTTATACGTCTTGTTCGTCCCCTAAAGACTCAGACATTGGATTTATATGGATACGAAGTTTTTTGTGTTATGAGTTATAGGATAAACTAAAACAACTAATGTACTAAGGTTTGTTATTAAACGCCATGCTTACTAAACTCTCTTTCATTCTCTAAAAAAACATGATTCCAAACATTCCCAACGATTCTTTAGGTTATTAGTACACTTGTTATTACTCATCTGTAATCATAATTACATATTAGTGTAGAATAGTGTTTAGATAAAATAGGTATTGGTAAATTTGTAATATTTTTTTGTATAAGTATTTTTTTTTTCGTTCGGAAATGCGGAGCGATTATATTAGACATGTACCGACTACAACCGCACACCATCTTGGGTCACATGGGTCTGTATACATAATTCTGCTGACAATTTTTAAACATAACCATAACATAACCTACATAACAATAAACATAACATAACCATAACATAACCATAACGTACAGTAAAGAGTAAAGTAAGTCCTTAAACAGTAAAGACGAAAGTCGTATCCACGTTATCCTATCCTCCAACAATACACTCATTACTAATTTAAGCACCGCCACCGGTAGTCAGTCATGTAGTAGCGTTTTTATTGAGCTCTGTACGACGCGGTATGGTGCGGCACGGTGCGGCGCGACGCTAACATCCAAGCGGTAGGGGACCGAGGACTGATAGCATTTTAAATCAGGTTAAGGTCAACACGAACCGGCTTCAACAGGATCACTCTTTGATTTGTGCAGACTAACGGACATTTCGCGATTTTGTTTAGAAAAAAGATGCTATAGACACGAATTTACAGTGGCTTTTTTCTTGATGACTTGTACTGTGTCTACTGTGCCTCAGAGGATTAAATATTTATTGAGTAAAATATACTCAATATTAAAACTATTTTTATTTATTTTTACAAAGAAAAACATGTTAAGCGAAAAATTCCAGGCTGTAGTTTTTCTGTACGTACTACTGGACTTTTATTACGGTGGATGCTTTATACCTTCTACAATTGAGAGTTATTTAGTGTCATCTATACTAGTATTATGAAGAGGTAAAGTTTGTGTGTTTGTATATTTGTTAAATTGTAAGGGGTAATCTCGGAATCTACTGAACCGATTTTAAAAATTCTTAACTTTTAAACTTTCGCGTTCCATAACTTATTATATATGTAATAATAAATTACATATGTAATACATAAAGGTATGTATATCGTTTACGTATAATAAGTTTAAAAATTCTTTCAACAATAGAAAGCCACATTATACGTGAATGTCGTAGGCTGAATATCATCACGCTACTGCCCAAGGGAGCGGAGCAATAATCATAAATGTGAACAATTTCGGTAGATTCCCATACATTTTAGGAAAACTGATAAATTATGAGCATATTATGTGAGTTAAAAAGGGTGCATCGGGGTTCGAAATACGCCACGGGCGAAGCCGGGGTGGGTCAGCTAGTTGTTAATAATTTAAAAGAGAGTTCTTCTCAATAATTAACATTACAAATTAAGAAACCTTGTACTTAGAAGTCTGTTTCTCAGATATGACTTATCTTGTCCTTAGCAAGCGACTGTCGTTACATTATATAGAGGTAAGACAACACCAGTACCTCGTCCGTCAGTCAAGAGGTGACCCAGCTTGATGGTTAGGCTAGCATGTGATACCACTAGGTTGGCTTCATGTCCTATCTTAGTATTAAAGATTTTCCATTAAAAAAATGTATCTGACAAATCAAAATACATTCTGATTGTAGATTGAAGTAATGTTGTTGATTTGCTCCGTAAAACCGGTATTTACCGTTTGGTTTATTGATCCTGCCGGTTTAATTACGGTGGTTATCTAACCGTTGATATTAATGCGAAGTGATTACAGATTATTTATTTTCCTAGAAAAGTGTGTGATATTACTAAGGGTCCGTTCACACAGACCGGCTCAGAGAGCATCGGCGCGCATTTCTCTGACAGACAAACAAGACTGACAAAATGATTTTCATAATGACAAAAGCAGTGCAGATGCAAAAATAAATCTTACTACAAATACTAAAAACTCTGTTTTCAGTGTGATAAGAATCTCCGAGCCGGTCTGTGTGAATGGACCCTTATGGTCCTGTTTATGATTACTTACGTACTTTACAGGTTACTGGCAGATAGAAAGCTATAATATACTGCTAATATACAAGTCGCTAATGAGCTTAGATAACTATATAAGGACGGAGGCGTCTACTACTAAGGGCCTTGAATTACTCAAAATGTTAAATTTACCTACTAGCTGGCACACCTGCCGTTCAACGAAACAGGATCTAGAGGAGGCTTTCCTCCAGGCATTGGGAGATCGCTTCCTCGTTAGCTTAGCTAGAGAGGAAAGAGAGGTTACTAGTAATTTTATTTCGGTTACTAATATTCTTTGAAAAAATTTGATGAGATTTAGTTAGAGATTAAAAAGTCAGGATTCGTGTCCATTGTTTGTAGACAGGTAATCTTCAGTTCTATACCCTTATAAATAACGAAAGTACTTGGTACCTAATATTATTCGGTACCTAATATTAAGTGAATAAGTACGACGATGAAGAAATGAGTCTGGCTACCCTAAAACAACAAATAAAAAGTTAAAATTTTTTCTCCATAATAACAAAATGCATTCTCTGATTGACATTAAACATATTCGGTCTTATTACAAAACACGGACTAACTTTAAACCCAGGTTTAAAACGTCTTTAGACCATGGTCTAACGAAAATCTTATTACAAAACGCGTTTTAGTACTAAACCTGGGACTATCTCTGGTCTAAAGATAAACCTGCGTGACACCTAGTTTAACGTTGGTCTAAGTATCTAAACCACGAAAATAAAACGTCAAACTTGTCATTTTGATTTGATTTGTGGAAAATACCAAAATACATCATATTTTCGCTTACTTTTTTCTCGGCAGTCCAATTTTCGCCCCTCTTTTTCTTTTCTCCTTCCATTATTTAATTCAAATTTAAAAGTTTAAACCACTGGAAACGTAAAAGTTAGTACGGGTATTGAAATGATTCAAAAGTGGGTATAAAAATTTAAAAAAAAAATTGAACAACGCGCGGGCTCTACGCTTCATTTAACGTTCATCATAGATCGTCCAATATTATAACAATGATTGCTAAATAAAGGCATGATAATGATATTTTACTATAAAATAAAGTCCAACTATCGTTCATGACTTTAAATTTAATAATTATAATGTTGTAAATATTTTTTTCACCATTTTTTAGTAAATAATATTTATTAACGATTTCAGAAAATTTTTGCTTTCTGAGAAAACGGAACGTTGCGACCGAATGATATCACAATGAACGAACAAAAGTTTAGAGTAATCTGTGGTAGTTATTAGGCCAAGATTTAAACCATGGCCTAAGTAGTCCACGGATTATTCTGTTTTTGTAATAAGAAGAAGTTTAAACCTTGGTCTTAAAATTAAGCCTGGACTTCATAGTCTGGGTTTAAACCTGACTTTAGTCCGTGTTTTGTAATAAGACCGATTGAGCCAGCCAATATTTTATCTCCTATCATAAAACTGGTTTTATTTGATACAAAAATAGTTTTGCCAAAATCACTGCATACAACTAGCACTCAATAAATAAAATGGACCGAACCTGTCCGCTTCAACGTCAATAAAAACACATCCCAAATGTAAACGAGAACGATGCATGAATTCTTCATTTGAAATTGTATGGCCATGTTAGGGCATTATCATTTTTAGAGCTCGCCACACTGGTATATTCAGATGGAATTTTTGATGCACTGGCGACACAGGCGTGCTGCGATTGGTTGTCCTGAATATTGTATGAACCAATCACCACGTTGCGCTTAACGTTGCATTCCAATTTGAAATCGTAAAGGCGGGAAACGGTGACAAAGTTGTGTTTTGCAATAGAACGCAATAGGCATAATTTGTTGTTACAAAATCAAATTGGTTTTCCGAGCAGTTATGTGGCAGCATAGCGGAGGACATAATTGGAAGGCCGATTATCGGGAGTACGCGGTAAGTGAATTTCCTGCGTTTTATTCGTATTATTGGTACTTGTCGCCATTTGATTGATTACTTATTTGAATTTGACAATTTAATTATCACATTTTTTCACACTCCATATAATATATTTATTTATGAAAAATAGCAACAATAGTGATGTTATAGTAGAAATAGGGTACATGCTATTTTCCACCCTACAAATCTGTGGGTATGTAATAGTTGGACAAAATTAGTAAACTATTCTATCGGTTTTCGGAAAAAAAGGAAATAAGTGCAATCTAGACTACATGGTCACGCAGAACTCCTTCTGTGGAAGGTAGTCTGGGGTAGGTTAATTACATTGGATCGGATCTATTCAACAAAATAAGGATGTATCATTGAAAAAATAATATCAAATTGATGTTAACCCTTTAACATTGGACGAAAATATAATTAGCGGTAAATTTCGAACCTTCAGGAATGAGTCAGTATAACTAAACAAAATGTAACATTCTTCTAGACAAAGATAATAATATTAAAAAAAAGAATAGCCTATTTTCTGTTTAACTATGTTACTGTTACAACAATCATATCTAAAGAACAGTGCACTATTTGTAAATTATTATATTGGCGGGCGCTCGCGATAACCCTTGGTCGCCGAAATTATTGTTCCTATGTTTTGTCAAACGTTATCTGTTTGTCATTGTCTCTGAAACTGGGGCAACAGACGCCGGTAGAATACCTAAACTGCACTTTTAAGATTAACGTTTAACGGCTATTTGTTGATAAGTGGTTCTGTTTAGTTGCTATGCGAGTAACAATAATATCTTTATCATTACAACATTACTTATGATTATCCACATAACTGATTTTGTCACCCAAATCTTTGTAATGTGACGGATATATTTCAATATTGTTTTACTAGGTATCTAAAGTATCAGTGTGTTGTATTTATCTATAGATTTCAACGTAACGACATTAATATAGCAACACACTGCTTCTTTGACTTGTGATACTTAGTATCGGAAAATTCATCTATGGACCTAACTTTAGCAATATTGGCCAAAAAATGATATGCTCAATCAATCAATTAGCCTATTGCAGTCCACTGCTGGATATAGGCCTCTTCCAATCTTCCAATGTGCGCCACAGGCCACAGCATCCGATTCTCCGATCCAGTTAATCTTAGCCAACTTTTCGGATCATCGTGCTGGGCCGTCTCACCTTCCGATTGCTGATCCGCGATTTTCATTCTAGGACTCGTATACTCCATTGATTTTCGGTCCTTAGGAAACTTGCTTATTCTGCGAGCCACCTTGGTAACTTTAGTTCTTTGTCAGATGATCTCAGTACGAATCATATGCTCCACAGAATAGCATGCTCACATAGATATTAAACTACCATATAAGTTCGTAAAAATATTATCTAAAAGAATTACCTAAATTGCTACATACTAAGGGTATTTACCAGCAAATGCTACCATATCATAAAAATAATTATAACTCCGAATCGTATCTGAAAATAAATATGATACACACAAAATAAGATTACCCGCATTCCGAATAATTTCAACTTACAATTGTGCTGTTGACGTTACAAACAGACAATTCATTTCAATACAGTGTGTGTCCTGTTTCCATATGTGGGCAAATCTTAGCTGACTTGAACAATATAAAGAGTTATTGTGCACACAAAGATCTATTGTGCTCAGACCTTGTCAATTGTCTTAGCGCTCGTGACAGGCCTTTGAGAATTTGTATAGTTGACGCACGGCTTACCTTGGAAATCAGTTCTAGTGTTTTTTGCATGAAAAAGTATTTAGTGCTAGACTTTATTATAAAGATAGACTAAAATTGTGAAGGACTTTTTTTATAGTACTTAGTTGGTAGATAAGCACATAGCCCACCTGATGGGAAGCGGTCACCGTGGCCTATGCTAACTTTTACTAATAAATTTATTTCTATAGTTCCGATATCTAAAGACTGCCAGGCTGTTCTGGATAACAGTGCATTTTCAGTATCATAGCGTTAAGTTCATCGTGCGATCCAGGGTTCAATTGCTAGCTTGGACAAAGTTTTAATGGAGTTTCAGGAAATTATCAGTAATTGGACAGAACACGGTCCTGGCAGATGGCAACAGGCACGCCTTCTTAACGTGTTACCAAAAAAGCTAGTAAAGTAAATATTCGAACCAGCTAAGAATGTTACTCTATACCAGTTGAAGGTCATTTCTGTTAGAAGTGTCCTCTCTTGAGAGGAGCAGGATATCTCCTCATTATCATAACCCTGACTGGAATAGTTAGACACGTTATACGTACTTCAAAAGAAATTAACAAAAGACTGATAAACGTTATGCGGCTGCAACAAAGAAACATTAATTTAAATAGATAATTATTGTTCCATTTATTTTAACCTAATGTTCTAAATGAGCGCTCTGATTTCTCAAACAATTATCAATAACATTTTTTGCTTGCATTAAAACACCATAAAAGAAATAAATTATTTTGTCATTCCCATCGTTATTGGAGTAATGCGGGCATTTTTCATCTCGTAAGGTGTAACAAAAAACTTTGAAAACGCCCAACGGCGGCCGCGGGCCGTCTACTGCCATCAGTGTATTCATAAATAAGATATTCATATTAACTAATATAACGTATTCCGTAATCTGTAACACTTATATTGTACTTTCTGGATATATATCACTGTACAAATTATGACTTCATTCTATTGTTAACGTTTTGTAAAGCTGTGTGGCCCAAGATACGGGATTAGGCGATTTCTGAAGTTACTATGGATCATGCATGGGTACAAGACGTCTTGAATTATGAAACAACAGTTACTAATACGAGTAGATTATTTAAATCATCATAGTTTTCTACAGTCCGACTCATTATAAAGTAAGTACTTGCAGAAAATAACTTGTAAACCTGAGGTCATGTAAAAATGAAATAAAAACAGTGTTGGCAGACTAAAATACCTTTTTTTTTGTATTGCCGAACTATCAGAAACTGTTTTACTGACGAAAATATTTAACGTTTTGATCGTAAGGTTTGCGCGATTTCAGGTTTCTACCTGAAATCATGCCAATAATATTTTTCTGTCTATTAATTGCATACTGGGGCCTTACTCCGAAAAACGAAAATATTCGTATCCGTTGACGTTTTGACCATTTAGCTACCCCGAAAGTGTTTCGTTTCGGATTTCGGATCCGTCTTCGATCGTTTGACATTGAGGTTGTCGATCGTTATCAGTACACCTCCTACTCCCAAAATACATTTGACGTTTTCGCTGTCGTTGTTTGACAAATTGTCCGTTTTCGTTCGATCCGAAACGTTCGTGTTCGATTTTCAGAGTAAGGCCCCTGACACGGAAAACAGATAGCTTAAATGCGGCCTCATCTCTTATTTCGATGACATTATGACTTATAACTATGACTTAAATTTTCATCAGTACAAGTTTACAAGTTATGAAATGATTCGTTAAAGTCAGCCTATAGAGCGCACTTACCTACTCGTCTAATTCTTATGCCTTGGTCCATCGAAAATTCGAGAGCATAACGGAGATGGATTGTAGAACATTACGCGCTTGCGTCTTAATCTCGTTGAGGGCTATTACTGTTCGTTTAATTACTGCTACACAATGCACGCGTCTGTAATATACTAAAACTTTATATTGTACGACCACAATGACTTATTGGGGATAGAAATAGATTGGAGGAGTAATTTGAGGTTAAGTAAGAAGTAAGATAACGTTGTTTTTGTTTCCAGCGAGCGCCTTTTCATAAGGGTGTCTACATAATCACTTGCAAAGTAACTATTACATGAAAAAAAAACTCGGCTGAAGGCTAAAAATTCCTCTCCAATTAAGTACGACCTAGTTCATGAAATTTCGATTTTAAAGTAGTTTCTGACTACCCATTCGCTGACATACAGAAGTGAGTATTACAATTATGTGTAATTTACTTATATGTAGCTAAATATACCTATAGATAAATAATTAATGAATATTTCGATAAAATTCAGGATACCTAAAAGTGTGGAGAAGTCTGGGAAACAATATTTAGGTAACACGGAGTCGTGAGAGCTGCGTGCTGATGAGATCGAAATGATGTTATATTAACATTGAATTGGAGCTAGTGCCTAGGTACTAGTAAGGTATGGTCTAATAAGATTATTCTAGACATTTAGAAATTTTACGACTAAGATTAAGTACCTATTTATTATATGCTTTTTATAATGGCCCAAGAACTGTAACATGAGGCTTCTAACAACTGGTTTGTTAAAAATTTCATCACGTTTAAAGCTTGGCCAAACAGTTTTAACTTAGTCGGAATTATAAGCTTGGTCTAAATTTTATAGGTTGGTCCACAGCTAATATAGCGCGATTGGGTGTTTACAGTATTTTGGAAAATTACTAGCGGGCATCTTATTACCTATTCAAGTCCAACAATCTATACTAATATTATAAAGAGGAAATATTTGTACCTATTTTTGTATGTTTGTAATGAATAGGCTCCGAAACTACTGGACCGATTTCAATAATTCTTTCACTTATAGAAAGCTACACTATCTGGGAGTAATATAGGCTATATATAATCACGCTACTACCAAAGGGAGCGGAGCAGTGAGCATTAATGTCAATATTGGAACAAAATCCGAATTCCACGCGGGCGGAGCCGCGGGCAACAGCTAGTATCAGATATAATATTAACAAAACATCAACTAAGTATTTAGGTATATGCTAGCAACTCAAAGTATTCGCGAACACAATCGGTGCTATCAACAAACGCTATTATGATAAGAAGACTGATAACACCACGTAAATATTGACATAGATCACGTTTGACATCTCCTTAACCTCTGTTACAATTATCTCCTATTATTGAGATTAATCTATAATAAGACTGGTTATGGAAAAACCGGAGGTACGAATTTCATTTAAGAAGTAAAACTGCTAATTATTGATTATACAAGTTACGATATGAAGGCGAATATGCTACTCCATTGAAATCGAACCGGTCGGGGTCTTTGCGATATCCTTTCTAGGGCGCACCAGATTCCCCGGTCATGTAGGCCGATGCGACGAGACCACCGTGTGATTTTAGTTGGTTCGATTCCACTACCAGGCGGGGTAGCTCCATGGGGATTTCCACACGATTAAAAAAGGTGGTATACCTACTCCATTGAACTCCAACGAATTTGATTATTAAGTGACTCTACAGTACACTGGGAAAGTTCTTACACTAAGTAACTTTAAAAGAAACATTCCGAATAGTTTCAACAATCACAGCACTTCGGCATATCAGACGTGGTGCCTAACCTAGTCCAGATATTTTCCAATATAGTCCGGCGTACAAATATTCCTCTAAAGGTTGATTATATTATCTAAAGGTAAATGACATTAAATAAACAAGTTGGTAACTTTTATCAGTAACGCCTAAAGCTTTGTGTCATCGCTATTTTGAATGCCACAAAATCAATATTTAGATTAATATTTTATCACATTAATATAACAATGCAATAATATATGGTAATATAATAGAATATGGTTGATCAAATTGTGGATAAAGTCTATTATGATTAGAATATTTTAACAATAACAGTTTAGCAGCTAATTCTACGGAGTGAAGAAAAATTATGGGCCGTAACCTGACCCCTTTGAACTAATACTAACTTGTGCTTATAAGTTGTAAATATTTGTATAAGATTCGATAGGTTAGACTGTTCTTTATATACCTTAATAGACTTGATCTTGACCAATTATGGTCATTATTGTAGATTAAATTTGCGAAAAAATGTGTATCCAATCCAAAAAATAAAAATGGACATGTGATTTAAGCAATTTATTTATTTTTTAAATTTCTAAAATTCAACAGAAAAACGTAAAATCTTTTTAATTTTAACTGAATTAATCGTCTAATTTTTTTTAATAGAAATAAAAGAAAACCTAATACCTATAAATTGACGTGTGTAGAGATTGGTAATCTTTAGGTATTCGATTCAGTTTTTATACACCTTTATAAAGTGTTCTACCAGTTTTACTCCGTATTACTTCTTTTGATAAAAGTAGAAAATGGTGGTATTATCTTAGTGACAGCTTTGTAATGAAAGTGCTCCTCGAAACATCGATATGGTGTCTAAATATAGATATATTTTGTTCTTTACTAGTGAAATCCTGAAAGACAATGACTACTTAATAAGTTCATTATGATAACAACGGCTGCCATCCAAAAAATAAAGACTCATTTTTAGTTAACCATCACGAACAATGTAACAGAAGTTCTTAAACATAACAATGATGCAAATCATCATACGAAGAATGCGAATACAAGACAAAAGACAGAAACTCATTAAGTGTCAAATTCATGAACATTAGTCTGGCGATAATAGAACTGACGTCATTCTTACTACATTATGACGTCAACAACAATACATAGCATTTTGAACTAACATTGAGAATTTTAATGAAAATGTATAAGCAATTGCAGAAATCATTGTTATCCCGGAATACAATTCCACAATCGACGAGTTTATACTTCAATTTGCATATTGGACGGCCATAATCACTATTTCGTTCGTGGATACTCCTATTAAATGTGACTTAGTAAATACATGCGCAAGAAAAGGTAATAGTAGTGCCTACCTAATGTTAGTAAAAGTTAAATCTTTGGTTTTAATATAAACGATGGATTATTGTTTTCCTAATAATCACATAAAATTAAAAAAAATTAAATATGAATAAAACTAAATTAAAAATTGGAAATACAAATAGGGCAGATAAATAGCCAAATTAGAATAAACTAAATTTAAATCAAATCAAATTGTTACAATTGCTGACTGTGATTATTATTATGTTATTGTAAGTTGGGAACAGGTTTAGAGAACGGTTCTAGGTACACGTTATTTATTTTACATAGCTAGTCATGACGAATTGACATGTGTCAGGATCGCATTCTCTCATCGTCCGAACATTGCCCAAAATGTTTTTGATGGAAGAAAATACAGTCTGTTGAATAAATATGGATCCCGACTTTTCAGTTGTTGTGTTTCTGGACCGCCGGACGTTCAATCTGGGTGTCTGTTGAATATTTTAAGCAAGCTGTAGATTAGTAAATTATCATGGCTAAACAAAAATAATGTCTACAGTTGAGTGAAGTAAGATTGAAATTTAACGACTACGAAACACTTATGCTGATCAAGTTATGCGAAATGTTCAACAATCTTTCTCTATGATCGCAAATGGCCAGGAGCTCGTATAAATATTTAAGTTTAATTACTACTTACTCCTGTTCACCATTAATGTTATAGGCTGTAAATAACTCTTTGGCTACTTAAAGTCACGTTAAATATTATAGTATTAGCCATGAAACTGTGAACTGAGTTTTGTCGTTTAGCCGTGGTTTCTATGGGTGGTCTGTAGGTTGAGGCGATTCAATAAATGCTGTTCATTTATTATTTCATATCCTTTCTTCATGACAATAAATTGTTTTATAGTTTGATCTTACCTGCTGGTTAGTAATAATGTGGTTTACTGTGATATACGTTGCTTGAGAAAGGACTTATTCACTCGAAACTTAAGAAAACGCACGCGAGGAGTTCTACTCCTTAAAACCCACTATGATTCCACTAACACTTATCTATTATTGTTATAACTAGCAAGATAGTCAACAATCATATGATTTAGCCGATAATAAGGGGTTGCACTAACCTATACATGCAACAAACAATACCAAAATTATTACTCAACAAGTCTAGGAAAATCAGAAATATACAAAAAAGGTAATGTCATCATGCTTTTTTAATCGTCTTTAACTGATAGGTAATTCTTCAAATCCAATTATTTTATCATAGGTATAAGTCACAAATTACAACTAATGATGAACAATGACACAAACATAATTTGTGTCATATTGTGAACATCTAAATCAATTATATTTACAGCCAGATTCGCAAGGCAGTCACGTGAAAACTGTGTTTTTTTTTTATAGTACTTAGGTGGCAGACAAGCACACGGCCCACCTGATGGGAAGCGTTCACCGTGGCCTATGAACGTGTGATAAAAGAATTTATCAATCCGGTCAAAATTACTCATGCTTGTTAGTAAACGTATGACTTTCAAATTTGTATTAAGCCTCTTAAAATACTTAAATATTGAATTTAGCAACTAAGTACATAACGGTTGCCGTCACCAGAACCTAATGGATATATAACATAAATAAATATCTATAAAAACACAGTAAAACAAGAGTTTAAAGCTTTATAGTGAAATGCGGTGGTCCTAACATTGTTTTTAATGTGCTGTAATATGGCCAATTAAATTCTGGTAAACGACTCACGCAGAATAGTCTTTGGCCGTTTTATTTTGGTTCAGCTTGCCGTGTAAATGTAGCGTTTGTCCGTTTATTACTGTAATAGTACCGTTATGAGGAGTGATTACATCAGCTTCAGATAAAAAAATATTATTTTATTGTTTGTTTGCAAGTTATTTTTGCGGCATTGATGAAACGACTTGATCGGTAAATTACTATTTCTAACTCAATATTGACTTTAAGTTACAGAATATTGTATTTTAGACAGTTTCTAAGTATGCCCTTTTTCTTTTTTAAAGTGAAAATATCTAATGGCCCGCCTTGACAATCAAACCGACTATTAACCAACCAGCCAGTAAGCCGACGACCTGAAAAAAGTAGCTGGCATGCACTGGATACGCAAGGCGGAGAATCGGGTGGTAAGGCGCACATTGGGAGAGGTCCTATGTCCAGCAGTGGACGTCGATAGGCTAATTGATCGATTGATTGATATTTTTCATCTCTCTTTCCCTTTACAGGGGGCAACAAGTGGTACCTTTAATCTTGGTAACATTTAGATACTAACTATGGTAACCGTTTTATTGTGGTAGCACCTAGGACCCGATTCGAACCTTCAGTTATTAAAACGTGTATATCCCAGAAGACGTTTTTATAACTCGAAAAAAGGCCTACAGCTTAAAACTTTCCTGTAGACCTAGCCAACAAGATATATACCTAAAAATATAAACATAATAACATTATCAATAATGATATTCATAATAATTAACTGTCACAATAATGATTTCCGTATCTCTCTGTAAACAGTTGATAAATATAATGTAGGAAACCTTCGATAATCGGCAGTTGATCAGATTAATTGCTAATGAAGACGGACTATAATAGGCGAATGAAGTATGAACAATGATATTCAGAGGGCGAACTATTGCTGGGTTATTAATAGTGTCATGTCACTAGATGCGGCAAATTAAAACTATTCCCTTTAAGCGTTGTGCCCCGATTGCAATTGGGACACACCTCGAAATCTGGGGTCCGCTTCTTATACCGTACGATCATTCATTTTGGTGAAATATTGACTAAGACGCAGTAGCATCAATTAGGAGAAAGATATTAATAAATTTTGATTCAATGAAAATCCTAATAAATATTTGTGCTTTGCTAACAAACATTCTAGCTCTACACATTTTAAGTGCCTATTGTCCTCTATAGTAAAAAAAAATTATTGTCAACTATGATTTTTACGACAAATAATCTCTATATACTTTCGGTACTTACTTGTTCTGTTTGATAGGTGTTGTTGATGGCGTTGGCCTTTTCTCTTCCTTAATCGTACTGTTATTCATTTTTGACGTTAACCTTTTCAGCACATCATCCATGGACCGCTTGTGAGGCGCAGAAAGGGACAACGCACTATTATGATTCAGCAATGAATTATTATTGTTGCACAGTCCCAAAACTTTTGCTTCGGCTCCTGGACTACTGCATTCTGATGAGCCACGTCTTCGTGCTTGAAGATCATTGACTTGATGGAGACTTAAGAAAGATGATGGGACTAGAAGATTATTTGTCATGTCTATTGTTGAATCGAATCGTTTCTTTTTTGAGGGTTGCTCGTCTTCGTAATTTGTTTCCTCTTCGCTAATAGAACTTCTCGTGGAGCAACTTGGCGAAAATTTGTAATAGCTGTGCTGTTCGTTATCGTCTGATTCCTGATGATCCGGAAAATCCAGATTAGCTGGACCAGCCTCAGGCTTCTCTGTATCGGCAGCACCTTCTTGCAATTTTGACGGTGGTGACTTTCGTTTAGATGACATGTTTCTGTAAAGAAAAGAAATAAATTTATGAATCATCTATTACTAGAAACAAGAATAAGTACTTAGCAAATAAGTAATCTTGTCTTAATTAAGTTATACGGGTAACTAGTTAAGCCTTTTACGCAATTTTATTACCGACAATTATGCAACTAGTTATTATAAATTGATTACTGGTATGTATCACGTTATATCTGACAAGTATATACTGAATTGAAAATACAAACACAGCGCACAAACAGTGTCACTGTTTGATCGAGATCTCGGGTCAGACGTTAAACGTAGTATTTGTCACCCAAACTCCCCGACTAGTTACGAAACTCGCTTCGTTAAAGCACCTAATTGGGCTCTACTAATTGTACTAATTGCAGTTACTGCCTCCTTTGGACTTAAGGTGTCCGCCGGATCATGTACCGGCCAATATAGACAGATCTCTAAACACCGCTTCTATTTCATCGCCAATACCTACATTGGTGTAAAATTAGAAGGGCGAAGAGGGTCTTGTGAACTGATTCTATTAATGTGTGAGAGTTAGGTAATGCTAGATGAGGCGATATCTTAGTGAATTTTGCTCGTGTGTACAATTTATACAGTAGCATGTGTACTTTGATGCTGATTTGAGTTGGAAACGTCTTCATTGATTATGTTAACAAACGGTTCCTGTGCGCATAGTGTCTGGCGCATTGCTTTGATGTTTGTCTAGGGATCTGTTGTATTGATGAGATTATTTTGAAACGTTCAATTGATGTCATCCTTTTGGCACTGTGTTCAGCCTTTGAACACGAATGATAAATGAAGTAAACAGTTTGAAGGATACTACTTAGGTGGTATTCAGTTTATGGGGTAAGATCGATCGTAATAATCTTATGTATGGGTATTTTTTCACAACTTAGTTATGAAACAATACTTAACTTAAACTTGATAGAAAATTTTGCATAAATGTTTAACGTAATCAGAGGTATAACATCTGCGAGTTTATTAAACCACATCTTTGACGTAAAATATATTACCTTACTAAATCCATTAACAAATTATTATTTATATATCCAATATTGTTTGTGTTGACAACGAAACAACATTAAGTTGACTTTAAGTCTGTAAAGCTGAGGCAGGTCTGAAAACTAAGCGAAAAATAAACATTAAAATTTAAGGGTTCTCTCTCTGCGTTTGTTCAGTCCTAGTAGGTATACCTAATTAAAATAGTTTTGATTGACTTTACTCGTGTTGAAATCTTAATACTAGGAGTTTTTGATGTCATAACCAAATTACCTTTAAAAATCAGTAATTTGAAGCAAATTCTAAAATGTTGGTTTAGAAATTTTACCTAAATTAGAAGTTTTATATTACTAAAATATTTTACACGAAAATTCAATCACGAAAGGTCAAATTAAAAAAGACTGTAGGTATGCTATAGAAATGTATGACTACACATGAACTTAATTTATGAAAGAATAAAGAAGATCCAATTAAAGCAGAATAACGAAATACCTATAGGCTATTTATTAACGTAAAATTTACTGAAAATCCTCCGAAAATCGCCTGCCACGTTGAAAAAAAAAATTGTTACACTTATTATTACATAAGTTCACCTTCCGATGATAAACAGTGTCAAATCGATAGACCCAAGAAAATTTCTAATGGCACACTGACAGCAAATTGCATTTATTAGTGGCCTTGAAACAAGAGGGGGGTGCCAAGAAGTTAATAAGTGAGTCGGAGGAGGTGTTATTTGCTGTTTACACCCGATAGTGGATTTTTTATACAAGTGAGGTGATCAATTTACTCGAACTTGAGATCTACATGTTGGGAAGCCCGGCAGTCTTGCTTACAACATATAATATATTACCTATCAGTTGCGAGAAATCGCCTTAAACTGGTAGTATTCTATTCTAGGTACTTATGCAAAAAAGAGTGACACAATAAATATTATTTTAGGTATATTTCTGCAGAATTTTAACCATATTGTCACATTTAACCTTTTTAGATAGCCTCGTCATTTTTGCATGGCTCCGTGGCAATAGTAATTCAATTTTGTAGTGCTTCACCTCGATTTTGTGCTTGCGCTATCTAATGGTTACTTTTATACTGCATATTATAGGTACCTACTTTATTATTTTAAAATGTAATGTCTTTCACAGCATTTAATTTAATTATTGCTTCAAGAATTTTTAAAATTTATCAGTTGTGAATAATAGTAAACATAATCATACCTACTTAGTTTATGATCCATCTTTTTGTTTTATTGCTTTTTGACGTGCCGTGGAATAAAAGGTTTAATTCTATTATTTTATTTAAGTATTTATTTCAGCAGAAATCAATAAATATATCAATGTAACTATTCGTTTCCTGTTCATTAGCAACATAATGGCGTCATGCAGTGGCGCGAACAATGTGGTGTATTGGCGGGAAAATTTTGACAGCTCAATATTACATTCGGAAATGTTTATTTTCTTCTGACTATGCAGCCATCTTTCTTTATTGACTGACATTAACAAATATCTGTATTTTTCGTAAAAGCATTAGGAAATTCGTGTCATATTTAAATGGGTATCAGGTGATTATAGTAAATGTTGACTGAATTATTGTCTTCCATAAATCTTCACTTCCTTTGCCACATATATCACGCTTTGTTGCCGCCTTAAATCATATATTTCATAACTTTCATTATTTTCCGCCCACCCGCACATTTTGCTAAATTTAACTCATTCGACACATTCTATCTGCTACCTAAATGTTATTTTAAGTTCCGTTATGGAGTTAAAAAAACAATAACTTGTAAGTTCAATGGTGCAAGTGGATTTCAATTTGCAGTGGGGTGCGGTAACAATGCCGTAACCGAATTGGTAGCAAATTGTATTTGTAAACACCTCCCCTTGCAACACTGAAATTGTTTTTAAATGGTTTGCTCCGATAGTGATAAAAGGGTTGTTCGATTAGTCAAAACTAGTGTTGGGGTAAATATAATTATGGTCTGTTAATAATGTTCTTGTAAGTCCTTGGCTGTATTATATTCTGAATGGGTAGAAGTACTACTTTGCTTTCGGGCTATAACAGATTCACTGTCCATGAGGAACCGAAAAAATAGGGCTGGGAAAATGTGCACTCATGATACGCCTCTGTCTATCTCTTCTGCGATATAGAGCATTTATGTTTTTCTAATGTATTACTTATTGCAGGAATTATTCTCACAGCAAAACATATTTTTAGCTTTAATAATTATTTTTTCTTTGGCAATTGGCAACCTTGTGTCATAATAGTTCAAACTCGTAATAATATCTCCTAAACTGTCTTCTTTGCATGTCTCAGGTCGATCTGCCAGTCAAATATCTCACTTTATATGCTGGCTATCCATTTTACTTAGGATCTATATTCAGCTATCAATATTTACCAAATAGAATGTCCATATTTTTCCCTAATAGGTCAGCCTTATATAAATAACGTATCACGTGTAGATCCGACTTCTAATTTATACGAGATATTAACATGTGCATCCGTTTAGAAATTAATCAGTGAACGATGGACGGGCAGACGATCGGACGGTCTAAGTAAACGGAACGAGCGACTTGCCTCCAATCTATTTGACATAGGAAATTGCCAACGCCCGTCTTAGATAAATGGCTAAGGTTCTAGCCGATCAATGTATTAATGTCATCTAGGTAAAGTTGCTATCAAGAAATCTCGTACGGCGCCGGCGATGGCATATTAATTGATATTTGACGGTCTTTATGGAAGCTACAGCGTTGATTCAATCAGGCAACCAAAGATGTCATGTAATTAATAGACTCGCAATTTGCTGAAATTTTCATATTAAGTTTGTTGTTTCTTTTATTCTACAAAACAAGAAAACACAATTGAGATGAATCTAATAATGTAATGATCACAGCATATTAGATTATGCTAATAAAAGTAGCCATATTCCAGATTTATTTATCAGAAAACATCTGCAATCGAAACATTTTTACAAAGAACCAGACATAATAAGAACGTTTCAAATCAAATAAGCGAATAAAAGTCCCAGGCGACAGGAGAGTACAATGAAAATAAAAATTAAATAGAAAAATATTGTGAAGCGTCGGTAATTGAATGAGGAACGAAGAAATATTTTTCCTTTCGTTATAAAGAAAAAAATCGTCGGCAGAAATTTTCCAGTGACAGAATTATTTCTATTCTCTATAACAAGTTTATTCTCAATAAAATTTAATAGGATTTTCTTCATCTTGCTTGTTCCAAATTAGGTTTTGATGTGCCCACTTTCTTGTTGGTCGTTAATGTTTCAATCTGTTGAAATTAGCAGAATTTGTGTTTTGATTGATACAAAGTAACTAGGTTATGGATGTTTGTTTCTGTATCTGAATAGATTAGTCACCTACCTACTTACATTTAGTAATCAGCAACAAAGTAGGTAAGTATACTTTCACGATTTTAGCTCAATTTTTGTTTATTTGTTTAACTCAACTTTCTTGATTACCTACGTTTCCCAAATTGATTTACTCAATCATTTTCGATTTTTGCATATTAACCCTACTTGTATTTATTTTCGCAAAGAAAACCAAAATAAGTGCTAATAATAACACACGAATGAGATTTCAAAGAAAGTAAAATAAAATGACATGTCAAAACAAGCGCTGCATCACACAATTGGCTTCTATTGAGTAAAGCGAAGGGAGGTCGAATTATCGAAGAGAATTACAAGAAAACTCCCCACGCACCGAAACTTGAACAAAATGCAGTAACAAGTGTAATAGCTATTGATAAATCTGATAATACACTAGATGAGGCATAAAAGCTAGTTGACACAATCGTGATACATGGTTTCCGGTTGGAAAATGGGTGACGACGGTTTGATAGCAACGATAAAACACAAAATTTTGGAGAGTTTACATTAGCATGCCATAGTTTCTAAAAATTTTTTAATACACTGTCATAAATTCGTTGAATCAACGCATAATATGGTAGTAGGTGTGATGTCATCATATTTACGAGGAACAAATGGCCATCCAAAGTGAAAGAGACCTAATGGATATATAAACAATAGTTATCAACAACAATTGGACAATGTTTAGTTTCTCTGACCGCAAGAAAGAAAATCTCTAAGCTGACGGTCGTAAAGCTGTAGTTTATAACATGTTTGAAAATGTTCCAGAAAGCAAACATAAATAATATAATTAAAAAAATATAAGTGTAAATAGTGAATAAACATGCGACCGAAGTCAAAACATCCATTCCATTTTGAAATGCTTATATAATTTGTCATGTCAGCAGTATATCTATATCTTGTGGCACCTCTTACTTCTGATCTACAGTAAACTATATTTTTCGAAATTGCAATATCACTTTATACTAAAATGTTTTCTATAAAACGATTATGTGTAGAAATTACTGGACATTATGTAAGTACGTATTTTATTTACTTTCATACATTAACATAAATAATTTTAATGACGATAGTTTTTCAGATACTATTAAAACGAATTCAAATTCTCGAATTTAAGTTTTATGGTCAAAACAATTAAGAAGAAACAATGCTGCATCAGTAAAAACAGAACTTCATGTTAAAGTTTGGTTTTCAGTATATTTATCACTAGATGTCATAACATCGCAACTTTGCTAAATTAGAACTATACAAAAACTTCAAAATATTTGGAAAAATGTGGTAGAAAATGTTTATTTATATTAGGTTAGCTGACATGTCTCATCTAGTCACTGCAAATCATTGCGAGCATTTTCTTGCGCCTGACAATGGGGGAAATTACCCATCGGTACGCGACAACGCGAGACGAGTGGGCGCGTTGAATTATGAGGAGATAGACTATTATAATATAAACTTATTTTTATTTATATCTTTTCAGTGTGTACTGAAAAGATTGTGTGAATTCAAAATATACAAATATTCTATATTCTTGAATCCAATTCCATATCTCTAACTCTTTAGATAAATAAATTCAAATGATTAAGTTTTAAGCATAGTTAGCCTCACAATAGCTAAAAATATCATGAAAATGTACAATGCGTAAAAATATAGAAATCTAATGATAGCTTAAAATTAGACCCGAATAACTAATGTAAGCCATATCTAGTTGCTATACAAATTCACGTCCAACTGTTTGTGTAGTAAAATATTTAGACAACTGCAAAAATTACTATACTAAAAACAAAATACAAAGTGTGACTTGAAGTTAACCGTACAGGATTACAAAAATATCTCCCTAGCATAGTCCATATCCATACTTTTTCGCTTCTCCGCCCGCCCTCAGAGGGTAATGACGACATTATGATTACTCTACAAACAATGCAGTTAATACGCCGTACACAATGCCCAATCACCGTGCTACATTGTATCTTATTGTTCTACGTTCTACAACATTCTATAGCCAGTTTAATATGTTCCTGTGAATGATTTCTTAGGGACGATAATGAATATCACGGCTTTAGTAGCGCAGTAGTAGCGATTGCGGTAATGGTCATACTAGACATAAAACTCAGGAGAGTTTGATGTCTGATATGACCAGGGAAAGTAGGATATTACTGTTAGGATTTTCTCTATCGTCTTAACAAGTTCACTCTCTATTCTGAGGAAAACACCTAATATAACAAAAACAGCTAACATTTTATGTAAGTACAAAGTTGCAATGTGCCATTTAAATTAAGATGAATTTCATAATTTATTTTCAATCTCATTTATGGTGAAGAATTTTTACAACACTTAGCCCTATATCATATTCTTATCGATGTACCTAATTGAAGAGTATTGCATAATGAACTTAATAATTAACCAAACAATGCCAAGCAATCCCGTACAAAATACTACTACAATTTCATTGCAACGAAACTATTCTAAAAGTACTAACTCTATCAACCTATTACTAGGAATCTCGCTACTAACATCAATATAAGACGTAAAATCAACAATTAAGGCGTATACAGACTGAGAGACGGCTCGGCGATTTTCCCTAAACAAGAGGCTCTGATGAGAGACCATTGTCTCCTTAGGTCACTGCGAAATGAATCGCGAGTGAAATGAACGAATGTAGTGCCGCTGAACTTTATTCAAGCGAGCCTAGTTTTTTAATTGTAACTCTTTATTGCTGGGTTGAATGTAGTGATGACTGAGAATATGGTACTGTGAAGGGAGAAATGGGTGAAGAAAAATATGAGAGTACTTACTAGGTTTTTTGATGACGCTACTGAATTTTTTTGCTGAAAGTACATATAATTTGTAACTGACATAAATAAAATTGATTGTTATAAACAGTCTTTAAGCAAACTAGATTTTGGACGAAAGATGAACATCCAAAGGTATGGAAATTTTAAATAGACTCTTTTTATCTACATTCTATACACCATATTATTATCTCGTTATATCGACGTCATTAATAAATATTATAAAAATATTTGCTTCTGTATAGCGGTCTCTTCACTCTCAATCACTTTGATTCTCTTTAAACCAAAACTAAAGCGTACAAAATGCACTTTATCCACCATATTGAACAAGAAATACACTGAACAAGGAAAAAAGGAAACAGTGAATACAGAAAATCGTAGAAAAATAGTTGCCATGAAAATGAGTACCTGAGTCAAGAAGCCTCTTCAGCTTCGCAAAGGAATATTTGCTACAGTAAATTTGGTTACAAACGATACTTAAGCCATTTATATGAAGAATGAGCTACCTTTTTCATAATTATTTAGTAAAATGGAAACACGTTGGATACCTACGTGACATCTCGGTTCGTAAACAAAATTTTCGTTGTTCTAATTTAATGATTGGCTAATGATCCATCATTTGAAATGTCAATTACAATTTCTTTATTGTCTCAAAAAATAAATTAACTGTAAGTAAAACATAAAGTACATTGCATCTTATGTTCGTTAAATCATTTGATTTCATGGAAGATTTAAATTTACTAGCGCTAAACCGTGCATTGCGTGTCTTTTTACATATATAATATCATTGATTGCGTGACATTTATTTGGAATAGTATGATGATATTTTCGAAAGTTTACGCAAATACCATAAAATCGGTTAAACATAGTTCTATTTTATTATCTATTATTATTACATAAAATCGGGTAGTTGATTTTCACTGACCAATTTATTAATAATTTACCACTACTTCTTTTTAAAGATCCCATGGTTCAAGGGACTAAATATCTGCTTATATGTTTAAAAACTGATTTTCGAGTTTGTTGGATTTATTCAGTTCAGTTAGCAATTGTATTGAATATTTCTCTAGGGCTAATATATAAAGTACTTTTCGTCTTATTACAATTTACCAACTACATTCAGAACTGTTCATCAGTTTCCATTTAGCGGAATCATTACTGTTACTATAAAAATAATGACGTGCAAGTCACCTCTTGTCATTGAGCTCCTTCACAGTGCAGCTTTGTTTATCCTATCGTCCTGTCTCCCTCGCCCCGTCATAAAACAAACAAGTGCACATCCTTTGACAGTGCAACACAAACAATTGTCCAAATCATAAACAATGGTTTACATCGCAAATAGCCGAGTCCTGCTCAAAGTATCCCCACATATAATGAACCATTCATACTGCCAAACAAACTCCAACCAACCATATGCAATAATTCCATACGAAATCAACGAACGAAACAGTCATAACCCCCTATCATGTTACAAAGGATTCTAAATCCAAAATAGATAGCACTAAAACTGAGAATTAAATGACTAACGTAATAGATATAAATCCTTGGGTGGCTGACAAAGAACAGAAGCGATTTCACGACATCAAAGTGGAACACGACATATTACGCTACAAAATAAACACCAGAATAAATACATCGAAATGTTTGTTCGGAAATATTCGACGTTGGGGTGATCATATTCTAAATTATCTGTTAACAGAGGGTAGTTCAC
The DNA here is from genome assembly GCA_963576445.1 of Lithosia quadra. NCBI lineage: Eukaryota > Metazoa > Arthropoda > Insecta > Lepidoptera > Erebidae > Lithosia > Lithosia quadra. Next base: position 6,644,859 of record OY754892.1, read on the forward strand.
AAACCCTTTCGACGGTAGGATTAATTTGCTGTTTGTGTCTCATACGGTTTGTCAATGCACAGATTGTGTAGTTTTATGATTTGCTATAGAACATACATAAGTATATAATAATATGCAAGCTCATTTATACATGTGATATTCACATGCACTTTTTACCACAAACAGTAAAATAATGTACTAAAAGTTATCTAACGAACCCAAATTGTTCAGAGCGCGTCTGAAATTTGAGCAAGCTCAAAAATGGTAGGCTATAATTTGCACATAAAACGTATCCTAATGGCAACGTACGTGATCACTTATTCGGTGGACTCACAAAGCGGTACATCTTCATCTGAAAGCAGACTCTGATTTAAATACATTATTCTTGTAATAACAGCCGCGTACCGGACGAAGGGAGCCCCATTGAAGTCGTAGAATACATTATTTTAATTCGTACTACCTCTTTGTGACCCCATCAGGGAATTAATGGATTCAAAGCCTTCTCTTCCGTTTGACAAAGAATAATTTGCTAAGTAAATGAATAGACAGACAATCGCGTTACGAGCCCAGTTTTGTTTCGATTGTAGATTAAAGAGTGGCGAATCAGTGAAAGGGGGCACCTTTCAATTCGAGCCTTTGTGGACGTTATCTCTGTTAATTTTAGAAGGTCAATGAATAAAATATACATTTGTGTTTCATTATTAATCTTCAAGCTTTGATTACATTTTGCGTCGAGTTTGTTTTTTTCTTTAAATTTGCATGTGTGGGTTCCAATAAATATTGATTAGAGTTAAGTTTCTAAGGGTTCTATTAAGATATTGCATCTCAAACGAGAAAGCAATAATCTAAATTGAAATAGGTTGTGTCTAAGATGTACTGAGTTGGTCTCAATTCGGTATTCATTGAAAGCGGTAGAATAGAGGAGCTATCGAGAATTATTGTCAAATCTCAGGGGCAATGCGGTGGCTGCTCGCCGAAACAGAAACTAGGAAGGGTGGAGCACTATTGATGTTTTACAATATTGGCATTTGCTTAATGCTGATACACCTCAATAGTTGAGGAACTTATGTGATCACGTCGCCGTCGTTTATAATGGTAAACATTATTACCTGCATGCAATTACAAACAAACGGTATCAACGCATTGCTAGTTCTATTGGACCAATTTTTTAAGGAAGCATTCTGCATAATCATAAAGTAGCAGCACTTAAATTATCGACGCAAATATTTTTGATGACTTCGTATTATTTTTTGTCAATGTACCTATATAGTTTTTTCAGTTCCGTATTTTGAACCTCAAATTATGTTGTGTTTATTATTAGTATACATTGAATATGGAAACGATTAAAGACTTGAAGAGATTATCATAGTAAGGAGGTAAAGGCAGCAATATTATAGAAAAAAGTTTTTTTTAATCTTATTTATTTTATAAGCCTAGTAGGTACTTACATAAAAAGTTTGCATTTGTAATTTTTAATCTGTTTTATTGTACTTTTTCTATTACCACTTGGGTTACACAATCACACTTGATGATATTTACATTAATACTTTCAATTTTCTGCAAATAAATTCTGTTTCTTAATAAAAATATATTTTCATGGACACAGAAAATTACATAGTTGAACTTGAGTTATTTGCGTTACTTTGACTTACTGTTAAAAGAGATAATAAAATAAAAAAAAATCAATAAACTAAACTAGTTGCTTACTTTTTTCTTCACTTTTTTGTCATAAAAACGAAAGTTGAAGAGAAATTTATTACGAAATGTAACATTTTAGTAGTTATAGCTAAAGGCCCCTTTCTTGGTCACAACTGAAGGGGCGCAGACGATCGAACGATCGTTTGAACCCCAAGGGCCAGTTATTGTCTCATCGCTGTCTGACATGCTAGCTCACTAGTACTTAAATATAGTAAACTTAGTTGACTGAATGCCTTCTATACACCTATTACAACACTATTTAGATGGCGTAGTTTAATTGATATTATTTAGCTTCAATCAATTACTTTCATTTTTCAGTAATGTTACGGTAAATTGTAGTTTAGATCCGATCTAACAATAAGTGGAGCATCTACTCAAGAAGATAGTGACAATCAAGAGACGAGAGAATATGGGGACGAAGTGATCCGGTTTTGAATGTCAAGGTAAGTTGTGTGCAGTAGTTGCAATTTGAAATATTTAAGACAGTCCTATAATTTTGCAGCAGATTGTAGCATTGAATACGATGTGGTCCAAAACTACTGAAATTTATGTGTAGTATAAATTTGTATGATCTTTATTCTTCATACTTATTTATTTAGGTACTTATAGAAAAGTAATCCTTAAAGACGAAGCAGAGGCGTGTTTTACGCCTACGCTTCACTAGCTATATTTCTTCTTTTAGACTGTGTTGTTACTGAGAATTGATTAAGAATTCTTAATGGAAAAACTAAAAACACCTCATCCCACCACAAAGTAACTCGGTCTTTGGGTCAAGCACAGTAGTCTTACTTACTACCTACCACTAAAAGTTCTTTAAAATGGTCCAAATATGGAAATATGTATCCATGTTCCTCTACTACACTTACTTTACATAAATACACAACAGGAAAAGCACCAAGTTGTGTTTATTGGAAACCACATAGGAGACTGTCGAAAGTTTGCATCAAATAATATATCGAATGTTTTATATATTATTCATAAGGTTGGTTCACCAGTGCTACACCTTTGTGAATAATTTAGATCCAGACACATATTATTTTTGCAGGGGCCGCCGGCCGGTGTTTGTCCTATAAAATATCATTTGAGGACAACATAACCCAAAGGGGGACAAAATCCTCGGGGTTAATCTATGAAGGACGAGATAGAGGGTTGAGGTATTATTTGATAAATATGAATTAATGTTACTTACCATTTTTTCTTCCATTGAAAAGGTAAAAACGACCATCAAATATTTCTTTTTGCAAAGCCTAAAAACATATCTCAAATCAATATTAATTATATAATATGTAATAATAAAAAATGTTCAAATGATTACTGAGCAGTTTCTTAATTCAACCGTAAATTGACTAGTAATGGAGTCAGAGTTGTGTTGTATGTTACACCTATACTTCGAATGTACAGAATATAGTTGAGTGACTTGTCATTTGGTAGCTAAATTTTGCTATAGATTTGAACTCAAATAATATCAACAAAACTGAAAGATGACAAGGCAGTTACAACAAAAATGTACAGGTTTCTTATGTTTTGTCAAAACATAAATATACAGCTTATGTAGCGTAATAAAGTTACGACTTGAGCTCTGCAGGGCTAATACTTAGCTATTCAGATCAATACGACTATAATGCGTGTACAGAACAATGCACCTAAGTAATTGTCTTTTACTGAAAGCCGAACTGTTCACAACCCAAGCCACCTGAAATCCCTTCATTAATCTCCTCATTGACATTCATTTAACCATTCACCTACTGCACTCTAGTAATTAATAATAAAACAATAGTATAAACTAACATTTGTTTCATACATGTCTTCAAATCAATCCAGGCGTCTCACAATAGCTCAATCTGCCGACGTTTCTAATCGAATTACACAATTCAACGTACCTTTACGGATATTATTAACCCCTTTCAAGACAACACAATCACAATTTGCGGTGTTTGTCAACCCGTTAATGCCATCAACGGCTTTGTTTGCTACATTAATCCATATTTCAGCTTTATTTTGTAATATAACGTTTACTTGCGGTTTTTGGTCGTCAAGTGTCTTGTTGCGGTCTGGTAAGGTTTTAATGCTCCTTTGGTAATTTAAGTGTGAAATGATGTAGTTTTGAATGTATTATAATGCTTTGTGTAATCGGTGTTGGTGAGGATGTAACTGTGTTTTCGTTTGATATATTTAGATGTTGTGATTATAGTTCGTGACCTATATGATTCATAGATAGTTGTTTGTCTTTATAAACACATAATTACTTTATAATAATATAACCTTTTTGATTACCTAACTTATTTATTATCAACCGCATTTTTATCCATTAAGGGTTTCTAATTTCTTCTTAGGGTAGATGTATCTACAATATGATCTGTCACAGGGTTTCATTATGAAAACGTCCGAGTTTACCCTAGAAAAGAAACTTCCCTATTGGTACGGTAAAATTACCTCAAAGTTTTCATGCAAAAAATGAATGAATGAATGAATTTAATGTCTTAATCGAATATTACCTGTTTCAAAAGTCTATGAATAGTTTGGCGTACATCTTGCGAGGTGTAAGACTGAACCATTAACTTTTGTTCAGTGTGGTAATAGAACAATGTATTTTCACTACTTATAAACAATAGCACTATGTTAACGAAATGGATAGAACTTGGAAACAAAGTGAAATACTGATTTTCTAGAGTATAATGGAAACGCTATAATTGGTTTTGATGTAGGTATTACTCTAAGACATTATTAAATTTCATTGTGTTAGTTAAAGAGATGACTCTTACATTAGGAGTTATAGTGTGGTTTATTATTGATGCTATTATATGGGCACAACACGTAACTCATGATAATCGATTACATGTATCATAAATAATTTTTAAGAATAAAAAGACACAATGTGAAGGTGAAGGATTAATGAACAATTTTCACATATATTCGTAAAAAAGATAAATATCTACTAGAGTTTCGTCTCAATTGTCAACGTCCTTTTGGTATTATAATTTCTAATAATATATCAATAATTCTTACTAACAAACTATGAATCCTAAGCCAAGTAGAATAACATAAATATTAACAAAACTAAAACGGTCTTATTACAAAACACGGACTAACTTTAAAACCAGGTTTAAAACGTCTTTAGACCATGGTTTAACGAAAATGTTATTACAAAACGCGTTTTAGTACTAAACCTGGGACTATCTCTGGTCTAAAGATAAACCTGCGTGACACCTAGTTTAACGTTGGTCTAAGTGTCTAAACCACAAAAACAAAACGTCAAACTTGTCATTTTGATTTGATTTGTGGAAAATACCAAAATACATCATATTTTGGCTTACTTTTTCCTCGGCAGTCCAATTTTCGCCCCTCTTATTCTTTTCTCCTTCCATTATTTAATTCAAATTTAAAAGTTTAAACCACTGGAAACGTAAAAGTTAGTACGGGTATTGAAATTATTCAAAAGTGGGTATAAAAATTAAAAAAAAAATTAAACAACGCGCGGGCTCCGAAAAACTACGCTCCATTTAACGTTCATCATAGATCTTCCAATATTATAACAATGATTGCTAAATAAAGGCACGATAATGATATTTTACTATAAAATAAAGTCCAACTATCGTTCATGACTTTAAATTTAATAATTATAATGTTGTAAATATTTTTTTCACCATTTTTTAGTAAATAATATTTATTAACGATTTCAGAAAATTTTTGCTTTCGGAGAAAACGGAACGTTGCGACCGAATGATATCACAATGAACGAACAAAAGTTTAGAGTAATCTGTGGTTGTTATTAGGCCAAGATTTAAACCATGGCCTAAGTAGTCCACGGATTATTCTGTTTTTGTAATAAGAAGAAGTTTAAACCTTGGTCTTAAGATTAAGCCTGGACTTCATAGTCTGGGTTTAAACCTGACTTTAGTCCGTGTTTTGTAATAAGACCGAAATAGACTAAATACGCTAAAACCAAACTGGCTAATTGGGTACATAATTATGTCACAATCGCAACCAATGCCTTCGAAATAGACTTGTTTGAACCCAATAAGTGTGAGATGAAGTGGAATAATCGATCCGACAAACAAGAGGGCTCGGCGGTATAACGATACATCGATGTATGGTTCCGATACAGACGTTCGAATTAGAATCGATTTCCGCGATGTGTTCACTGTTGCCTAGTTAAGATTGTAGCTTGATAATAACAGTCTGTGTTTGGTTACAAAATATATTTCAACACAAAAAAAAAGTTGTGAAACAAGGCAAAAAGAAAGCATAAAATAAAAATCGTTGTAAAATGTAGGTAGATTATCGTCTTTCCGGTTGTACTGAACCAATAATTGTAATCATACATATGGCAGATTTTAAGTCTAACTTAATAAAGTCGTATCAAAATCCGTTCAGTAGTTCTTTTAACAGACAGACAAGAATTTCACAAAAAAATGTGTAACATAACCCAAGTATTACTTTTATAGGTATATCTCCAATTTACAGATATTGTTAGTTTACAATTTTATAGTAGTATTCTTAACGAAGAACAAAACATAAAATTAATGAAACAAATACAACAGGATGATTTTATTAGGTACCATATTTTTATGCAGAACTAACATGACTCTCAGATGATATCAAAGGAGCTTGTAAAAGATGTCAAAAAGATAAATACGCTTTCAAATTCCTGATACATTGCACATTATTACATGATATTATGCTTGTACAATAAAATCTAACATTGAACACCGACATTTACAATCTTGACACAAAAATTTTAGTATCTAGTGCGAAATAGACTATCTCCGTGAATTTTATGTCTTCAAAATATTAGACGTTAAGGTCTAATGTTTCATTACGACTTCCATTTGAACATCAAAGCATGTTTCCGTCGATAACCATTGATTAGTCCCTCTTGTCACATCAAAGTCCCGCAATCTATTGTGAGGGCTTCAATAATATTTCCAAGCATTTTTCCCAAAGAATTTCTTAGTGTACTTCGTATGTAATAATAGGATCAAACACGAAAGCTCTCTGATTGTAATTGAATGGACAAGTCGTAACGATATTGACGTGTCAAGTGATAAGATGTTTAATAATGACTTTGATGAGTTGGTGATGAATGATGTAAATTTGTTGGACGCATACCAAATGTTACAGACTGTTAAAATTTATATATGATACATAATGTAACTTGGTAATAAGACGGACGTTTGCTGTTAAATTTTTATAAGGTTCGAGATTGGTGTAATGAATTATATTGGCGTGAACAACCGTTTATCGCCATGGGAAAGCCTCAAAAGTGTTAATTTCTTTCTCTTTGTGTTAATGTGGTGAGTAAAAATTATTGAGGGCGTTAATAGTTAAGAAAAGAAATTTCAAGTTATCTGCTTAGTTGAGACCTTGAGACTCTCCTACAAAGTTGAAAGCCGCCACTCAGTTAAAATAATAAGGTAAAATGCAGATAAATTATAACTCTTCTAGTGCCATTTTATGGCAACCAAACTGAAATAATTAGATATTGTAATTGCTAATCATATTATGGAAATCTCCGATGCCTCCAAAGATATAAAATGATGACGTCGGCGTTGACGCAGTGTCATCAATATTGGAACTTTTATTAACAGAGAAGTGACGTCCCTAGCAGGTTATGGCTATCACTGGCAATATAAAACCGTCTCCTCTGGATATAAGTGATTGAATATAAAAGAACAAAGGTATTGCTAAGTTTGCTACCCTTCAACTGGCCAAAATTCTGTATGTTTTTCTAGCGAATCTGTGTTTAATCAAAGAGCCTGTCAGTAACTCTAAAAATACATAACTTGTGTCAAAAGTATCCGTAGATGCTATTATTGTGGTCACTATTGTTTTTGGCACTGTGTCCATGTCATCGCCGTTCACTTGTCACTTACTCCACAATATAATAAATTTACTTTACTCCTAAATGGGTTCGAAGAAAATAATAAATAATTATCATTGACTCTCGCAGCTTTTTACACATTTTTATGTTTTAGACTTCAAAGGCGCGTGAGTGGTGTGTGCAATAATTGGTCAATGTTAGGAGGCAACGACGCATGGCGCGCAAGCGCAGTGCCAAATTGAAAATGGTAAAAAAAAACATTGTTTATGTGACGCCTTATTAACGAAAGATTTATCGTTGAAGTATCTCTTAAAAGTATTCTGTTGTTATTATTTTGACGTTTTAATTGAGAACCGGTTGTTATCTTTGAGCTTTATTGTTGGAAAATTTTATTATCTTCTATACTTTTTAATGAAAGGGATTTTTACTAATATACTTGTACTTGTCTTTGTCAGTTTCTGTTAAATTTTACATCATAAATCGATTAACACATGCATAAAAATTCGAAAGCTCTCACACTGAGTTTACAATTAATCAATGTGACAAAACACTATTTTTTAATTTGACAAATTAAAGTGACTCCAAAAAACATTGTACGTGAGTTTTACAATGACATATTATCCATGCAGGCATTCTTATGTCAACCTGGACCAATATTAACTGCACCGAAAATAAAGGCTCTATCAATATTAGCGAGAGAATTTGACAGCGATAGATTTACGAGCAGAATAACAATTTTTATTTCAATAGTTCGTATATCACGAAAGATATTCATGAATAAATAGAATGTGATGTTGGCACAAACCTCAGAGAACAAAGAAAGTGATAAATAAAATCATACTGTGATGACAGGGCTGTCACTAAAGGGAAAATATTACACCATCAAAACTATATTCCCGCTTATCAAAATAATCTTTCACAGAATCAATGGGCAATTACGCAGATTCAGTTAGCGCAAAAATAAATTTGAGAAACTGCCCAGAGTCTAATAACAATACAACTAAATTATTTCTCAAAGTTATTTTGCAGAAAGATCTACATTGTATTATGTTATAATACATATTTTGACCTATTTATAATCATAGTCTAATGAAAACAACATTTAAGGACCACCCCTGATTTAGGACCAGCCCAGCAAGTGATATTTTCACAAACATTATGTTAATATTTGAACCATGTGTGATACTAAAACGTCTGTTGCAATTATTAGGTCTTTTAGTATCAAATAATTTAAATAGAGCACTCAACAATGACTGCTCTGCATACACATGTTTCTAAAATTTGTTGTATTTTACTACAATTGCTAGAACTTCACATTCTTTAACATACATTGTTAGTATAATAGAATTTATTCTTGAAAGATGTGATAATGCAATACATGTTTATGCATTATATAGTTACATTTACACTTTGTAATTACAGCAACTTATACTGTACAATTAACTACAATCATTGTATCGTAGTTATAATGAACAAAGTTATTGTAACTTTATACAATACTAGCGACCCGGGACCCGGCTTCGCCCGGGTGTAAATTCCAGTTTTCCAATAAAATAGGCTTTCTATTGGTGAAAGAATTTTTAAAATCGGTTCCGTAGATCCCGAGATTACCCCTTACAATTTAACAAATATACAAACACACAAACTTGTAACTCTTTATAATATTAGTATAAATTAAAAACATTACATAGGTAAATGAAAAATCTGAGGATCATTTTCTTGTAATAAAATATGTTCAAAATTCAACTCAGATCTCATCTCGATCTCAAAAATATAAAACAAGTGTTTTGGATTTTGTAACAGTCTTCAACATCTATTATAATCTAATAACGAGATTGTGACTGAATGGTGACTTACTGTGCACGCATTTCTGGTAATTACTTATTTACAAATGGCCCAGGGGCTTGTTTGCTACCTTGGTACCTACTTAGTTTTATTGTATTTTATACACATTTCTTATACAATAGGATTGCAAGTCCCAAATATTTTAGCAGTAATTTTGTGTAGGAAACCTGGGTAATAACTTCTTTTGAATAGTATGACTTAAAACGACCAGATGTTTATATGTTTGCATCATGTTTACAGTTAATTTTCATAAAATTTATTGAATTTCTATTAAATCCAGTTACTCAATACATTAGTAAAAAACTGCAGACAACTATCTGTTATTAAGAATAACAAAAAAATCATTCGCGTAGGAAACGGATGTTGTTATATTTGACTTTGTGTCTGCATATGTTTAGTTTTCAATAAAAAATCACCAGACGTACGTACGAGTACATTAGTTTTTAAAAATAATATTCTTCTGTTAGAAATATAATCATAAAACGGTTAGTTCAAGGATTTTATTAATATCTATAAATTTAAAATTAGACGTACGTATCATTGCTTGCTCTGAATCAGACACACTGTGGTCCAATTGTTTATTGAGGCACTGAATAAATAAAATTTTGGTACAGAAGGCTTATTCTTCAACATTAAAATAAATAGCTACTCTGAGAGGTACTAAATAACGCACAAGCTAGCTTGCTTATGTTCATAAAAATATTTGCCTCGAAACAAATGGAGAATATCTGTAGACATGAGTTTTTCTTATTCAGCACATCAAATATGTTTATTTGTTCTAAGATAAACTGTGAAAAGTTTGAGACGCATGACCGAATCTCCAATCTGAACCACCTCGCAATGGTCAGAAAACTGAGCCTCATAAATATAGGTACTAATCTAAAATGTACTAAACCGCAAAATAACTAAAATACATTTAGGTCCAATATATTATTATGAAATTATTAGGTATATTTGACGGAACCTATTATTGGTGGTACCTAGAACGCCTGTATCACAATGAATAATGCTACATGTACCGTAAGATACAAATAAGATAGATAGTTGTAGGTTAATATAAACTTCAGAAAAAAAACCGAGAACAACATCCTAATATCAGTTACCTACCTAAAATGTCTAAGTGTTTACGTTACATTCATACATTTTGCAAAACTGCGGTGGATATAGACGATGTAACTTTATTTAATTTATTAACTAGCTTCCGCCCGCGGCTTCGCCCGCGTGGATGTCGGTTATCGCGACCAAACATAGTTCATTCTCAAGGTCTAATCTACTCCTATACCAAATTTCATCAAATTCGGTTCAACGGTTCAGGCGTGAAAGCGTAACAGACAGACAGACAGACAGACAGACAGACAGACAGACAGACAGACAGACAGACAGACAGACAGACAGACAGAGTTACTTTCGCATTTATAATATTAGTATGGATTTGATTATAGTTTTACAATAATATAATTATGTAGAAATGATATAACATTTGAAACGGTCGACCCGTTAGACAAATCTGATTGCCCCATTTTAAGAGGTGACAATGTATTTATAGTTTCTTCTAGTGACCAAATAATAACAATGATAGCACTGATATCTACTAACCTAAATTTAACACAATTTACTGATAAGCGAGACGAAATGGAAAACAATAAAACATCCAAATTGTAAAAATATAATTATCACTGGGTCACCGGTCTATTATTTTTAAACATGTTTTGAATTCTTTCATAATCATTTGTGTATTTGAACTGTTTAGTCTTGTAATTAATTAAAACGTTTTGATACGATTTGTTTTGATACAGATTTGAAAAAAAAAAGCACAACTACAGATGATAAGTATTACTTGACTCTTGATGTCAAAAAAATTCAACCCACTTTATTACTTTGTGTACAAAAACTATCAGCTGTGATTAAATAAGCACTGAACAGCGACAGAATGTTTTAACAAGCCGAGTAACTCACGTAGAAAAATTGAACAAAAACTAATTCAGTCAACTTGAACTCGGTGAGTCCACAGAGGACCAACAAAAGCATTGTGAGGAAGATGTAGCAATATGCTTTGTTGAGACCCCAGCACGTGTGATCCAACTACCGTCGAATCCTTTAGAACGTCATTATTTGCATACCAACTGGTTCCGTCTATACGATATTAATCAAAGGTTTTATTAGTGAACATCAAAGAATGAGTACAATGCTAAGATCTCTTATAAGGTACCCTCAATACTATTGTTACTTTTGTTTGAGGTTGATTTATGAGCGGCCACTGTTGTTGGCCCAACGTATTGTGATGTCAGTTTTTGTTCGGACCTCGCCGACATTGTACAACCCCTTCGTCGGTCCAGCGCGGATGCCTTTATTCAGGTTGATCTCACTTTGATGCTTCTAAGTCGGTACAATGCCCCGTGTGAGTCACAACAGATTTTACATGTATGGAATTTGCATAATTCAAGTTGTTCATGTTCTCCATAGTAACAGTTCTATTATTATCGTCTAAGTTAGCTTTTGTTTTTGCATGTATAGTTTTCTTGTAATGAGTTGTTTTTGTAATATTTTAAAGATTGATAGCAAGGTTACATTAAATAATCTTTTAAATACAACGATTGATAAAAAATATAGAATTGTGTTTTCGAATAAAAAATATATAAATTTGTATCTTAGTGTGCTTTAACGATCACGATTTGTTGTGATCATAAGTAGCACCAATTTCATTATTGCCTTCCATTCTTATAACCCTTTGTCCTTCATCAAGTCCTTGACCGTCCTTTGTGCCCACATTGTGCAACACAAAAGAGCGGCTGCGATTGAGCTCCGCATGTAATTTTCATGGTTCGCTCCTCGCATTCACGCTTCTACATCCAGTCACTTCCAAATCATTACGTTCTTTACCTTTGTGTCTACCTTCCCCGTCTTTATTACGCGGTAATACTTCATTGTACACATCTTATTCATTATTAGACATAGCATTGTGAGCTCCTGTACTCTCTTGATTGGCTCTCATATTTTTTTAACATGTTTTGAGTAACGTTGGCGTCATCAATTCTAATGATTGCAACCGGTAGCACAATACTTATTGTTGTATTGGGTTTTATTTTATTGGATGTTTTTTCAAGCATAAAATTTACATCGTCATTACATTTAGTTGGATTTTTATTACTATAGTTTAGTAACAATACAATATTGTTGGAAATCAAATAAGAATTGATGAATTGCGTGCTCAGAATATCCAGAAATTTGCCAATAAGGTACAGAATATTGTTTATCTTATTGACTATTGTTTATATTGATTAAAATATATTAATGATATAGTGTTATTGCTTAGGGATCAGTCTATTTGAGTTTTAGTATACCTAATAGTACAGTAGGAGTATAAAACTAACGTCCGGATATAGGGATTAAAATGAATCACCATAAACTCTGCTGCAATACTGAGCAGAAATAAAGCAGAAACGCTTGTTAACGTGCATTTATAAGAAATAAACCATCAATACAATAGATAAAATTTTATGGCGCAAACTATATAAAATACATATAACTTGTAAGAGATCTTTGTCCGACCAAAGTTTTGTTCATAACGAAAATTGAAGTCATAAAAGTTTCATTATAATCTCAAAGATAGCAGGCAGTCGTATGATTGAACACCACGCTTGGAGTGCGCACGGCCATTTCAGAATATTAAGGCATCTACACACAGACGACTAACCGCGCGTCATAACAGCTGTTGTCGAGTGGACAAATATAAATGTCCTTGGTGCTTGAAATTTGTGTCCAGATGCTTGCCATATCATTTGATTATTAATAGATGTTATGTTCAGATTCAAAGCTAAAATTAATCAATGAAAGCTAATTATAATTTCCTTGATCATAGTTACCTGCTTACAATTTTATCTAAATTAAATCCTTTTGGAGAATACTATATATAGAGAAACAGATCGTTAGAGAGCCAACAAATACATTTTACTGTTAATATTTAAAAACTGCAGTGTGTGGAAAAAATATCATAAAAATTAAAAATAAATACGTACTGGATACCGTATGATAATGTAAAAATAAAAGGTAAGGGTGTAGATATTACGGGCCCCAAAAAGATTTTCGAAGCTCACACCAACCTGCTGATTGACAGACGAGGCGCTGGTATAGGCTTTCTTTTCGGAGTTGGTAGATCATGCGGCAGTCCCTTCCGCCAAAGCCAGTTTTTATTATGATAAAATAAGAATTATATCAAACTTTAAAACGTTTTCTGATAAGGGCCGCATAGTAATTATATTTTAGATCAATGTTATGAGCTTGTCGTAATACATGTAGAAAATGATAAAACAAAAAAAGCGTCGTTTCTTACGGTTGAAACGGGTTCTACAATATTACTGAAGATAAGGCTAAACGACATTTTAATTTAATTTATGTTGATTAAAAACATTATTTAATGGAATACCATCATAACCAACAGAAGGAGACTTCCTTCTGATGAATTTCTATTGGTATAAATGCTTTTTTTCCATCACTTAATCTGTTTTTTTAAATATTGTTTGTATTTTAGATAACATTATAAACACGTAGGTACATTCTTATCTTAAAACGAATGAATAATAAAATACTTTATTGACCCCAAAATCTAATGTGTCATAGGTTTACTCATAGTTAGTACTCGTATCTATTGATGAGCCATGGTCGAAAATAACTTCGGTTGTCTGGACAAAACTGTAAAGGTTTTTTGACAACTGTATATTGTCATAATGTACCTTATTTTGTGAATAGGTAGATACTAATAAATAAATAAAAATAATATAGGTAAAGCTACAAAATCTAATTTCTCTTTACATAACAGGACACTTCTTAGTGTCCTTTAGTCTTGTTTTACCTTTTGTATCGCAGCAGTAATACATAGTTACGTGTGTAGACTTCTTTATAATCTAAATCTGTACACAATCCAGTCATAAAATATGGCTCCAACAATAAAACAGAAGTGGTCCGTTCTACTTCAACACTGGCGAAAGTGCTCTGTATTCTTAGAAGGATGAAGTTTTTATTACAGTGCACTGTTTAATTTCTTCTAATCCAACAGATTATAGTGTATTCTTGTATTAGTTCATATGTATGTTTATATCGAAGATAAACAATAAATTATGCGTAACATTTTATTTCCTTCGTATTTTTTTCTAATCTTTATAATCATTGCTATTTTTTTAAGAATTACAATTTAAACAAAATAATATATTATAACAGCTGTGGATGAAGTGGATCTTAATCTTATATATCTATAGAAATTATTATTTCTTTAGAATTTTTACTAAAAAAGTCTGTTGTTGATAAGAAAAAGATTAGCTACTAAATGAAATAATAATGCATGTATTAATTTAGGATACCGTTACTATGGTAGAACTATTAAAAAATATTTTAAATACAGTGATCCATTACTATAGTAAAATTCATTATGATATTGTCACTCCATCTTACAGTAACAACACTTGCGACAATATTTTTGCATAACTTGCGTTGAACAGTGTCAACAACACTGCTTTAACAGATAACAGCATAGCATCAATGGCGAATTATTTTTGATGCTTGTGTTGTTATAAAAAACTGTGTTAGATTTATAAAAGTCAAGAAAAATTTGGCTACTGTAACCGCTTGCCATCAGAAGGATAGGTATTTTTTTTTGCTAAACTGTTAACTAAAAATAAATAAAAATAAATAAATATTTTACGACATTCTACACAGCGCTCCCTAGACCCAAAGTAAGCATAGTTTAACTAGCTTGTGTTATGAGATCTAGAATGCTGATAAACATACTTATATACTTTTTTTTTGTAAATACCTACATACCTACTTATTATACATAGAAACACTATATCTTATGAATTTAATATCAATGAAAAATCAATTATGTAACAAATTTGTTACGATTTAATACACATTTGTCTACGACGTAGTGATCACATTCAAAAACTTTTGTAAAAGCGAAACCGTTACATATTTTTTCTTTTATATAAAACAGACTACAAAAAGATTTTTTTTCTTTACATAAAAGTAATTTACACAAATATTTTTCTAACACGTTGTATATAACTAAGAACAAAGCACCGCGTTACAAAGCTGCTACTAAATAAATCACGTAGAACAATGTTGTTCAGACTAAATTACGCCTTTATTATTGTTTTTTTATGAATTATCGCCTACATCTGAGATCATTTTATTTTCTTTTGTGTCGGCCACCGACAGCATCCATCATGTAAGCCCGTATTGTTACAGTCTTTGTAGTGACGTGACTAGATTTGTGACTCGATATTATATTTGGTGCTACTTTCAAATCGATGCTCCGGGAATCGATTAGACTTCTGGCTAATCTATTTATTTACTACTACTGAGGTGTATTCGTATTTAATTATCGGCATTCGATGAATAGACAATAAAAGTAACATGGATTATTTTTTGTATTAACTAGCATTCAAAAATTTCATATTTTTTTGAACAATCGAGTCAATCAACAATTTTTATTTCCAAGTTTAAAACGTTTCGAGTTAAATATTCTTTTATCGAAATGAATCGTAGCATCCCTAAACATTAGTCATACCAAAGAATTGTTTTGTTCTATCTGTATACATCGTTTGTAAGATTAAGACGCCCGTGATAGTTAAGATGGATTCGGAATTTCTAAGCATTCTTTCTATATCCCAGAGATTTGTTGGATATTAGAGTATTAGGATGCAAATGCCTGCAC
The DNA here is from genome assembly GCA_963576445.1 of Lithosia quadra. NCBI lineage: Eukaryota > Metazoa > Arthropoda > Insecta > Lepidoptera > Erebidae > Lithosia > Lithosia quadra. Next base: position 6,660,911 of record OY754892.1, read on the forward strand.
GTCTCATAAAATAGGTCCTACTTTATTGTTTCTAACAACAATTAATGTTGATGTTTTCGTAGCTGTTATTAGTGTGATCGGTGATATAAAAATCTATAATATTATAAAATTGGAAAGTACCTAGCTGCTATGTGTGTACATCGGAGTTATTTAAGAAAAAAGTTACTTTAGTTATATTATTTGAACGATTCTGACCAGGAAAAAATATATTTTTTGGAATTTTTGTCTGCTTGTCAGTTTTTTCGCGATGGACACTACCGAACGGATTTCGACGCGGTTTTTTCTTTTAAAGGTCTTGGTCAGACTTAAAATCTTACGCATGTTTATTCACTATCGGTTGAATATAACCGGAGATTTAGTTAAAAAACGCGAAAACCGACGTCCACGCGGACATAGTTTATTAAAACGAAGATTAATTTCATAAATCTCTACTTATACCTAAGTATTCAAAGGCCCAACAATTATTGTAGCAATAATTAACTTCCATTACGTCGATGAAATAAATTTCACCGGTGTAAAAATAATAGCTTAATACTTTTATTCACAACACCAGTCTGTGTTACGAAACGGTTTTTATATAAAGTGTTAATAACAGCTAACTGGTAGTTAGGCTGTAACTAATTAAAGCTAACCTTAAATTATCAGCCATTAACAATAAACGTGGACACGTTAGATGGGTTACCAGCCTCATATGTTTTTTCTTCAAAGTAAAAATGTAGTAAAGAATAAGTTAGGTACCTGACAAGTTAAGTTTAGAGGAGTTGATTACTTTCTAGAGAAACGGTTAAATCGTTCAATAAATAGGTTATTTTACTTCTATATAATACAGTACAGTTGTAGGTCCTTACATTCAGACAAACGCAATTTCTCTAGCGTCTACAATATGGGGTTCTACAAGAAATTAGAAGGTTTTTACAGGGTTGACAGCGCGAGTGTAACGCCCCTGGTTTTGCACACGTCCATAGGCCACGGTGACCGTTTCCCATCAGGTGGGTCGTATGCTTGTCTGCCACCGAAATGGTAGACACCGGAGACAGCTTTTTTCTTTATGTAAATAGTATATAGTGTGTAGAAGCTGTTAGATTAATTCAAGTGTCTTCCACTGTGAAAGTTGTTCATATAATTACAAGTAATTTAACATATATTTACATGCATGTTTTAAAGCAGGTTTTTCGATTATGTACTAGGTAAAGTTGTAAATTTTTGTTACTGAAGTTACAATGGATGGCGTGCGTTCATTCAGACAGTTGTTCTCCAAGTGCTCGTCGGTAGTTTAGAGTTATGGAGTCCTGGGTTCAAATCATAGCCATTACAATACCGACGTGAACAAAATTCTCAAACCAGCCAATTAGGTTAGCTGAAATGGTTAACAGGAATATTAATAATTTCGGTTAATAATCCTACTATGTATGGATGAATGTCTGGATGTCTGGATGTATGTTTGTTGCTTTTTCACGCATAAATGGCTGAATGGATCCGGCTGAAATTTGGTACAGAGATAGATTATAGTCTGAAATAACACATAGGCTTTTTATCCCGGGAACAGGTTCCCATGTGTCGCGGTAGCGGGAACAGAATTTAACGCGAGTGGAGCCGCGGGCAACAGCTAGTACTTCTTATAAAAAACAGTAAAATAAAAACAAAGCTTAAATATTCGGAAACAGAAAACAAAGGAATAACGCTTTTGTTTTCTGTCATCGTCATCTTAAATGGGTTGTAATGGACCATTTGTGGCAGTTTTAGGAGGACATTAACTAACCGATGGCAACACAGAAATCTACCGCAGTCATGAATGAACGTTTATAATATGTTATATTCGCTCTCACAAACCGAAATAAACGAGCGAACGGAAACGGCCACAATATTATTAGACACGACAATTCTATTATTTTTATTCATAACACATCTCGGCAGATTTATACGGGATACCGACGTCTAAAGATGGTCATGATTCCTAGAAGATCTGGTGTTTTACACCTAATTGAAATTATTTAATGAGACCATTCATACTTTGTGTTGAAGTTTTACGTTGATTTTTTTTCCTTATTTTTAATGATAATAAACGGAATCAAGGACCTGATTCAGGCAATTTGACTAAATCAGGTACTTGATTCGGTTTACTCTTTTTTAAAACGTGTGATTTTGAAGCTTAAGAAAACTTATAGATTTAAAAAAAATCGATTTTATCACTTATATGGCAGACAAGCACATGGACCACCCGATGATCACCGTGGCCTATGGACTTGTGCAATACCAGAGCGACATACTCGCGCTGCCGTGAGGGGCTAGGGTGAAGTGGGGGGAGAAGGGGTCCAGTGTGCTATTTTTTGTACAGACATCACCAACGAGAAATTTTTTCTCTATTTTCTATAATTGCTTTAATCGTTGTAATCACATTTCCTGTTATTTTCACATTCGCGTGCTAACTTCCACATAAAAATAGAAGCCAAAAAATAGAATCGAGTGTAATTATATCGTTGATGTTAAAAATAAAATGTTCAAGGTATCTGTGTTTTAAATATTTTGGCGCCGCAAGAAATTACATACTGCACGCAGTTTGAATTTATTGAAAAGAAGTCTTGTATAGCTTTGAACTAGCTGTAAATCATAATAAACACCTAGGAATCCCTGAACATCATCAAACGTATATACTAACGTAATTTATAGGTGATAGGAACATTTTGTGCTAGTATTTTTGTCCAGTAAATGTCGTGGGTATGACTGGGCGCATTGGTCAAGCGGATAGCTACACATTATTTATAAAAATATACGGTTCTGTTCATTGTTTCATAATAAAACATTAATATTGTCAACAGCCACGCTTGGATGAACCGCGACAATATTAGAACTTCCGTTCTTAACAAAATATGTGCGAGATTCAATGAATTTAATAGCCCGTTGTTTTACGAAATCTCGTCTTTTGTTTTTTTTTTGCCACATACTTGAGATATAATGATCTCATTATTTGAATGTTGATACTGAATTCTCAAATTTATTAAACATAAGTTTTGTTTATTTTAACATTCAGCAGAAACATTACAAAGGTGTTTTTCTCAATTTTCATGTTTAACTTTTTCAACGGTTATGGAAGGCGAAATACTTTAGAAACTTTTAGAACGACCAACTGGAACCAAAAACTAGCTCTGACTGTTTAGCACACATGCAAAATTTTGTACAATTCCCTATAAAAACAAAAAGCTCTTCAGAGGGGTTTCAACAAAAACAAAACTACACGTGCAAGTAAAATGGAAGCAAAAAAGGTCAACAATATGCCTAATCTACAATCCGTGTCACAGGCTAAAGGTTACGGAAGGTTGGACAAAAAAATCATCACAAAACCAACCGTTCAAACGAAATCGACCGTAGTATATCGTTGGAGCTATCGATTTTATATTCTATCTATTGCGTTTTAGGGTTTAAATTAATCCAGACCAGGATCTGAGTGGCATTGTTCATACCGTCGTTCATACCTTAGGGAGTAGTGACAACAGATTTTTGTCCTTTTTTTCTCATTTCACATGTGGCATCGCAATCTTGGCCGATATGTAGCACATGTGGCGGTTTTAAGTTACTCCACTATAATGACTGCCTCTTCAGTTTCTCATGCCTTAAGTCCATTACGAGATTCGGTATTCTAATTCCAAACTGGTGTCAACGTACCTTTCTTTTTGATGTTCACCTTTTAGAGTTTTTAGTGCAATATGATAGCTTGTTTACTGATGACAAGTGCTGTTAGTTTGATGTGTTAATGACGAACATTTTTACCTGAAATTCTTACCTGTACCTACATCACTGGAGTTCGTATATTTACCCGACTGCGGCGAAAATTTGTATAGGTATATTTGGTATGTAAGCCTGTTTTAGCGTCTATGAAATTTATCTTTACCCTCGGTAGGTACTTTTTTTGTGCGGAAATATCCACGGATACGACTCCTGCCGCCTGCAGGGGTCGTTATGACAGACTCGAAGCGACTAAAACCGCAAGTTATCTTGAATCTTCAGCGCTAGGATGTAAGTTACCCTCGATACTTCAAAACAATTTAACAACAAAAACAACCTGCTTACATAAACCTATTCTACAGTAGCGTAGTATCTGGCCAATAAATTCAACGCTCCATAAATAAAACTATAAAAACTATATGCGTAAGAGTTGCATTAAGACAATGTTAGGATACATTACACAATGATCACATTATGGTATAATTGATTCGGCCACAATGAGCTTTATATTCAACAAAGATGTTATTGTCTATGGCAGACGTCTGCTACCACTTGATTGAGACAAAATGTCTTTGTAGCTCGCTTGGTGGCGCCACTAGTAATTCAATACGCATTTAAGGTTTGATTCCCATGTCTGTATCTTAGGGAATCATTAGCTGATGATTAATGATTTTATGTTATCCGATATTGCTTTGTCGAAAGTTTTCGCAAATATAACACGTATAAATAAAACTATTTATAACGGAACGTAATGGGAGGCAATTTAGACTGAAAATAATCCTAATTAATCGACTGTCCAAAATTCTGTATCTAAAAAAATGTCTCAATTTTAATACAGAATATGATTGGAATGTAGGTTAAGTTTGGTATACAGTCATTCACTTTAGCAAACCTTTAAAAAAAAAAGCCAAATACAACAGGATTTCACGACGTTCCAGGTATGCAACCTAAAACAACGCTAATTGACATCGTGAAAGCTTTCACCTCGGAGCCCGGGGTTGACTTACTCGATCGCTTCTAAGGCTCTAATAGAAACCTCGAGAGGAATACCTGCGTCGCAGTATGGCCTAATCAACAGGTGTACAGGCTTGCAGGTGAAATTGGTTAGCCCCTAGTGTCTTGTTGGGGTCCCATGCATTAAATTAAACAATTAACAATTAGGTACGTTAAAGTTGTAGGTATATATGTGGACTAGCGACCCGGGACCCGGCTTCGCCCGGGTGTAAATTCCAGTTTTACAAAATATATAGCCAATGACACTCACGAATGACATAGCTTTCTATTGGTGAAAGAATTTCTAAAATCGGTTCAGTAGATCCCGAGATTACCCCTTACAATTTAACAAACACACAAACTTTACCTCTTTATAATACTATTAGTATAGACTACAAACCTTCACTGGAGAAACTGGTCTACGAACTGGAGTGACTCTTTTCTCATAGTAATAGGAATTCATAATTACCTGAAACAATAAATAAAAACTATTTTATAATATTTATACAAGCTGGTGAATAAATGTAATGCGTGTGTACATAATTTTTTTTATTTTTATTTTTATTTTTTTTTTTTTATGTCGGTCACGTCAACATGACTTCACCTCGCCTGATGGTAAGCTGAGGCAAAGTCTCTATAATGGGAGTCACCATTGCAAACACCGACAGTGCCAAAATGGTGGCTCTCAGCTTGACGGCCTCATCAAATGCTTTTTCACGCCCCGCTTAAAGGACCCGGGACTGTATGAGGAAGGAAACACGTGAGCTGGTAAAGAATTCCAGGTTTTGATGGTGCGGCAAAGGAAAGAGGCACCGAACCGCTTGGTTCTTGATGGAATTGTTTGCACCATATGAGGGTGGTATCTCAGCCTTGCACGTGTTGTTCTGTATAGGAATGGAGAGGGTGGGACTAGTTGGTAGAGCTCGTCGGAACACTCCCCATGGTATATGCGGTAAAAAGCTGCCAGAGATGCTATATCTCTGCGCAATTGCAGGGGCTCGAGAGTATTGGTAACTTCGGGACTCCCAATAATACGGGCCGCGCGTATTTTTATGCTATTAAGGTAGCAAAACATCTTATGGCTTACATCATGGTAGCCGTTTATTATCTATGGAGCATGAACGCTTATAATAGTTACAATACAAGAAAATCCGCGTGGTATGTAGAAATATCTGAAAGTGGAAAACAAAATACTCGACCTGACCGGCAAATTGGGACAAGTGACGACCGACGAAATCAAAGCTTTTATACCGTTAGTCAGTAAAAAAACTAATAAATTAATCAATGAAATCGCAAAAGCATAAAGCACCCATATGGGTAGGTACAATAAAAAATGGCAAAACCAGGATTCGAGTAGAAATTCGATATGATTTTTTCCCCATGGGCGATCAATCCAGATGTGTTAATGCATCACATGTGTTCCGTTTGTGTTCAGTACAATACCAGAATGCCTTGTCTTGCATGATATTTATAGATACCATTCATATATTTAATTAAATTAGAGCTTGAATCAGTTGTTTTATTGTGTGTGTATGTGTGTTTACTATCAATGAGTGTGTTCGTTTTAGACTCAACCGAACTCTTCCGGAAGTTTTATTTTGTCTCAACAGATTTTTATTCTAATAAGATAACAACTAATCACATCGATGATCAGATGGGAAGAGGTTATCTTATTATGAACACCTAATATTGGAAGTTTAATTTGTGGGTTGCCACTTATAAAGAAAAAAGAACAGAAAAGATAAAAAAAATGAAAGGAAAAGTGAAATAGCCTTTTTTACTTTCTTTGCAGCACCTTAATGAATCATACATCATCATCATCATCAACGGCTAACCGATTGCATCCCAAACTGGCACTGTGGAGCTCAGGATCCTCTCGTCCGCTTTTTAACCCCCTGATGTGGATAAGTAAATAAATTGTTAGCACAGAATACTACTAGGTACTTAAAGTTGATATTAAATGTAATAAGAGGGTTTTACCCAATCGAAGCGACTCATTCATGTAAAGAAAACCATGGCTGTGTACGTACACTCATGCTTTTCTCATCAAGTGGTACGGCACTATTATGACGTTATCGTGACCTATTAACGCTTGCAAAACCAGAGACGTCACGCTTTGCTACCTAAAAAAGGAATGACAAATACAAAGAACAGAATAGAAAAACGCAAAGAAGCGAGGGATACCCTCCGGCAGTTTCCTAAACACCGTAATAAGCGAAAGAGGGTGGTACTTCTCCGGATGAACCTGTCCCGTCAGACTTGTGAATTTAATTGTAACGGAATTAAACCGATATTCTTGCATTCTAACAAATTAGGATATTTCTTAAAATCTGTATAAATAAATATGTTTTCTTCAATGCATGTCAAGTGCGTTAAATTTAATCTAATGAAGTGAGAATAACAAAAATTTCATCACCTCCGAGTTGTTCGTTTAGACATTGAAATTCTTCTCAAGATCCCTTACACATTAGTTGTCAATGCTTATCGTTAACTGCTTACAAACAGACATTGAAACAATAGTTTTACTGAGTGTAAAATGAACCCCAGCTAGTTCAGGAACATAAAATCTGTCATTAAGAGCGTTAAAGGGACGAAACTCTGCAGAGTGACATTATTAGAGTACGAGAAGAAGTTGGACATTTGGATAACCAATATATTGATGTTTCCGTGAAGGATACATTTAAACATATTGAGGATGAGTTTACTTCTACTTAGAACTAAGATATTTTATGAATTACTGTAGAAGAAACAATAATGTTCCTATATACTCATCTCATTTTTTGCAAGAAACCGAATAGTTTCACACGCATTCCAAAACGTCGAAATTCTCATGAAATAAATATAATTTTATAACTTTCCTCATATAGATCAACAATATCAATTTGGCATAGTAACGGTATGGCATTTTACTTATGGATAGCATTAAAAGTAATTTAAATTACCTTATAGCACTACCAACGCAAATAGCTAACGAAAACATTTCACATATCACTGAATAGTACCTTGATATAACTAATAAAATCTGTTCTGAATACCGGTCCATCGACGGAAGTCCCGAAACAAACGCGTTAGATTATTATTATAACAATTTTGACCATAAAATTAGAACTATCACGTTCATAGAGATAATAAAGAGTTTTATGATCGTACATCGAACGCCGGTTAAATATCCACAGGATGCAGGACTATACTTCATAACAATATACGCTTTGATATCGGTTACTTTTCCAAAATAAGTTTCATGTGTGTTGTAATCAAGAAAGTAAATGAAGTTGCTTTGACTATATAGTCATGGTGTAGGTGATGCACAATAGGTATTATACTCTGGTTGAGTCTTTAGCACTATGTTTCCCGCTAAGCGCTTGTATATAGTTTTTTCGATGCAACGCTATAAATGAACTTGAACTGTCGTCGATCTTTGCGAATAATATTTGCGAATGCTTTTAATATCAGTAAATGCAAAACTATTTACATTTAAGTACAAGCACTTGTGGTACTTAGTTAAACATTTCGTTCAAAATATAAGCTGAAAGAATATTTTGAATGCTGTTAAAGTAAATATCTAATTATTATTTAGGCTATTTTTAGAGATAAACAAAAGTGACTAGGTATGTTGTTTATTACGATCCTACTATATTCATAATTTTGCAGCATTTTACAACCACTATGTTTTAAGATGTTGAATCAACCAACAGATGTTCGGAATAAAATTAGCCACAAATTTAGTTCGAGTTTTTCTAGATAGACATAATGATCAGATTCTAAATCAATCTCAATACAATACAAGAGCAATATGTCAATCGATTTTTTCTCCGTCAGTTATTTTTCTCTTTTACAAACAAACAGACGTCGGCATTGGAACATGTTTACTTTCAGACGTCACTATATCTATATATTTTAAGGAAATCACATTATACAATATTCGAGATTTTGTAGTGAATCCTCTAAGGAACTCTTTTAAATAACAAGACTAATATGAGGTAAATTATAGAAGTTATTAATTTTATTAAGAGGAAAATTCAGACATAGAAATTAGTTATTTTACTTATTATTGATTTAACATGAAATTTTGCTTGGTGTTAAAATATTTACGAGTACCTACTGCTCTTATCACGATAAGATCAAATTTTGAAAACAATATTTTTAATTTATTCTATTAATAGAGAGCAATTATATTCTAAAATTAATTTAAGTTTAGAATCGGTGGTTTTGAAATCCTGCAATTGTAAAACACAAACAAACGTATTGATTTCTATGAACCTTGATTCATATTCATTAATAAACGAAAATCAGAGTTTTAATTTGCTTAAAACATCGAGATGATAGATAGTAAATGAAATCGAACTTGACTTACGTACTCAAAATATTACCGAACAATAAAACACTAAGCCCTTTCTCAACACGTGTGTCTTTTAAAGGTGGAAGCATTTCCTCTGAACGGGTCGAATGTCCCTCGACAATTGTACAGGAAACTCTTTATTTTCTATATCCAGTCATGAGAAGAGACGGCACGTAGAAAATACACACAAAGCGTATTGAAGGGACAAAACATTTGAGAACACTAGAAGGCATAAACAATGAAAATTATATGGTAGGTAGGGATGACCTCCAGTCGTATTGTGTATATATATTGTCTACAGAAATATAACTATTTAATAAAACTGAACTTGAGACGGAGGATGGAGAAACCTATAAGCAAACGGTTTGTATAACTTCGTTAGAATTACAGTAATATAGTGTCTGGTGTTTATTACTGCTTACATTGTTTCTTCAGGCACGGCTTGTTTCTAGAAAGATATATAGCTTAACCCATCACTTTACGAAATCTCATTAAACTAGTATAGACCAAAATTGTTGATTTAGTGTTGGAAAAATTTTCTAGTACTTAGTCACAGCATCTTATTGGAACTTTGCCCAATAAATTGATAATAATGCTCACCTTTATAACATTGAGTGTATTTCTAATTTTTGAATTATGTTCATAAATTATTTCTTATTTTATTTATTTATTTATTACATTATTAGATATCCAAATGACCTACTTGACACATTAAGGGAATTGATTTTTGAAAAGCGTTTGATCAAAATAAATTTCAATTTACGTAATAAGTTTTTTATTCCATCAATGTTCTAACACTTCTCAGCATTTTGTATTCGCCCTTCAGTAATTGTGCATTGATTGCATAATAAAACACGTGCTAACAAATAGAAGGGTTCGGTACAAATAATCGGGAATTCTTTCTTTTGAATGAAGATGGTACAAGTTACGACCTTATGCGGATTGCAAGTAAAAGTAAAACATAGTATGTTTTTATTTTTTCTTTTGGCAGTAAAATAAAAACAAAAAAATCTAAAAAACAAAAAGATTTAGCAGTACCTACTAATGTTAGCATTATAATTTTTCAGAACGTTTTAACTCAAAAAATCGGCACAAAATCTGATCAGTTAATTCGGCGATACATGGCAAAAGGATCCTAACTCAAATCTTCTACATCTAAGTCTTTATTTGCTCTTCCTTAGCTTGTCAACCACATTGGCAGGAAAACTATCGAGCGAAATTGCAACTAAACTATTTGTGAATAGGGTTTGTACATGAGTGTTTCACTTACATACGATCCTTTACCCTCTGCGTATTTAAGTTTCAAAACTTTTTAGTTGTTAAGTTTGTTCCTTCTTTATCTCTTATCACTATTAGTTTATCCTTGATTGTTGGCATCGTTTTAGTTATTTGAATAACAATTTTCACCTCAATTATTATATTCATGTGATTCTATTTATTATCCAATAAAACGAAACCCAACGCTTCAATCCAAAATATATTATTGTTATTATTATGAACTCCTTATGAATCCGTTTAATGTCAGAATATTCGCAGCTGATATGCTAACCGCCATTTTTTTATAACTTCTAACCTAGTTCTTCTTTGTCCTTTTCGTAGGCTCAATGAAAGAAACGGAAGGCGTTGTCTACAGAAATCGACGAGTTATATCAAGGGCTGGAGTCCGAAGGGCGCTCCATTGTTAAACCCTCAATGAAGTTTATTTGGCATAAAATGTTCTTTAAATTTGTTAAAGTAGGTGTTAATATGTTTGTAGTCGTGACAGAAATATTTATTCTGATATTAGTGTTCTTGAAATTATTCTACGATTTGAATGTTTGTGGGCATTCAATGTTTTAAATTTGTAAAAATAGATTTGATAGTTGATGAAGTACTTTTTATCTGGGTAGATTTATATTCATTTAGATATTCAGCTGGACTTTTCTATACATTTCTTAGATCTGGATCGAAATATATATTTTAACCAACCTTGGTTACAATAATCTTAATTCAGATTCGTCTTTAAACCTCGTTTTGAACACAAAAATGCTATTCAACAAGCACACATTATTCGTATTTCTATTACACATGGTATTCACAATGGGACGAACAAAGAGGAGATGGGCGACGTGGTGAGAATTAATAAAAAAAGAGGGCAAATGTAGGGTGGCGATAATACAGCTAAGTTGAGTCAACTGAATGTCACAATGGTGACAGGAGTACGTGACCTACCTATTTGATTTGGACGGGTAGTCTCAAGCATTTGTCTTGTAAATCGGATGGGTGTGATGGATAAGAATCTTAATAATAGGGTTACAGTAGATTTCTTTTTTTAGAATTTTGTTGAGAAAATTGGTACTATCATTTTTCGACGGCTAAGTTACGTTGGCGTGCCCAGTAGGTACCTATATCATCACCTTGTGACAGCTATCATTGAGACTCGGAGCAAGCCTGCATTAAATACGCCATGTCGTTTTGCGAGATAATTAAGTGGTAACGAAAAAAGACAGCGAAATGATTACTCTTCCCGCAGAAGAAGCTCCAGATGCTGTAGAGCTGGTCTTCATAGACGAAGGTCTGAGGACGAAGGGAAGAGCGCCCGCCCTTTACATTAGCAGACCAGGATTGCCGGTGGGAAGACGTGTTACGTCTAGGTGAATCACTATTATCCACTAAACTTACACAGTTTTCATAATTATTAACACCTGAATTACTCATCCAGTATCGTAACAAACTTATTCACAACTTGAACAAATTAAGGTCAAAAATATTTTACTGCTAGATATTTTTCACAATCAATTTACTGTTAATTAGCTTAAATATACCTAATTCTTAGAATAGTTTCCTTGTTTTCACATGGTTGACGCATATTTGATATCCATTGTTTGTTCGCTATTCTTCGAAATAATGCCCAAAAAGGCATACCTACATGATGTCACTTTTCACTCATTAAGGACAATCTGCTTTATTAATTAACCTAATCCTTTTGTAATAACAGGCGTAACTGACGTGACGGCACACATAATGTATGTTCCTACCTTTTACTATTGGGGAGTATAAGGCGCCTACTAATCTTGCGTAAAGAGACTGAGTGTAGGCCTTGGATACAACCAGCAGTACCTTAGTGTACAGCAAAATGATGATGATATGTCATATTAATCAATATAGTCTTATAAGTGCCTAGGATAGTTTATTAACACCGATAACTACTTATTTTACCTTCAAATTTTTTCCTGTATTCACACAATAATATTTTGCAATGTTAAAATTTAGGAAATAACAATGAAATAATTTATTGTTGAAATAGTAAACAATACTTGTTATGAGTATTGTTTACTATTTCAACAATAAATAAAGGTAGAGTAGAGGTAAATATTTTATTTGTATTCTGTTCCCATGTAAAAGGAATGTATTGCAGTATAGTCCAATAATTGCCTTATGTGTTCACTGGGTGGGGAGCGATCAGCAATCTCTTGTTAGATAGTCCGACGCCTCAATCTTTGCTCCACTGCCGTTTTTTATTCTATTATGTAACTAACAACTAAAACATTTTTTTATTAATTTATACTTTTTATCTCTTCAGCAATTAATCAACTAAAAATAGGCAATTAGTAACGGTTTAAAAAGTTACATGTGAGCTTTTATTATCGTTAGTGAAAATTATGCAATTGGCCGCAATATTAAGCATGTCAATCATACTATCGCTGGTTAGAATTACGACAGGGCTTCTAAGACATCGTAAACCTAAATTTTCACTGACAGTCTTATTACAGAGGCTGAAAGAATTTGAAGTAATGTTTCATATTTTTTTAATATAGGTACGATCTTTCTTAGAATAATGTAGTTACTCCTATATATCGAAGATTGAGAAGTAAAAAGGTGTAAGTGACATCGACTTTTAAAAAAGAAAAGTTATTATGAAAACGGCAAGCTGTCAAAAATACGAAAATGCTTTTCGTTTCTCCTGTAAAATTTAGTTCTATGCAGATACCTGGGTTTTGATATTAACAATGCATCTGTCAATCATTTTTTTAATGAAGTAGATATTTCTGTAACATTATTTACCTAAGTATGTCATACAATTATTCATACATAAAAACTCTACATGAATACACTGTGTATGCAACACACGTTAACCTACCGCAAAAATTTTCGCCAATTTTTTTCAAAGGATTAAACTAAGATCGCCACTCAAAAACACATAACCAACGCCACCTTTCCAGCGCAGTTTGTATTTACGCTATAAACATTAAAGGCGTAAACCACAATGTTTGAGTTAAAACTTCAACGAAAGACAAAACCACATCCTACATTTTATTAAAAACTAATAAATCGGTTATTAAAATCAACCGCATCTTTATTTTTACGAGATTTGAACGTTGCCTATTTAGTCTTTGGTTAAATAGTTACATTTTTAATATACTTCACATCCGGGGCAAGCAAAGGTTTATATTCGATTGGATTTACGACTGTTTTCATTGCGCGGTGTTTTAATATAAATACGCGTGCCGGTTTCCTGTTGGTTAATAACAAAAATAATATTTATTAAAAACAATTGGATGTAGTTATCCTAGTTTCTGGAAATGGCTTAAGATTTATTAATATCATGTTTGGTTTGACTTCCACATTTGGTGTTGTGAAGTTTTATAGTTTATACCTAACCAGTTATAATTTTCATGATTGATGCCGCATTAACATGAGACGTTTTCTTGGCGTAACGTTATCGCGTTAGTGTAGTTAACTAAAGCTAGCGCTTACCTAAATCGTGAAAATTACTCCGTAGTAGGTACTTATTACCGAAAAATTTGCTTTTTGCCAATATGCTGAATGTAGTTCTCATGGAAGTGCAACCTTAAACTTCACTGTAATCTGAACTACTTATACTTAGTTATTGTCTGATCGGAAAAAATGATCATCCAGGACGGAATATTATAAAAAAATCGGAAAATTTCGAGCATCTAGAATGGGTCCAGGTAGCCCAATTGGTCAGAGCATTCCCCCTGTAAGGGACTGGTCACGGGTTCAAGTCCCGTCCTGGATGATAATTTTTTTCCGAATAGAAAATCATTGGGTTAACATGCAATTGCTTTAAAATTGCATTCAAAAAATACATTTTTCTCATAATGTAACATAGTCATCAAACCTTTTGCTAGACGATATAAAAACGTCTTAGGTTAAATGGGTATCGGAATTTTGATAAGTCCATGTTATTCGGTTCAATTCTGACACGTTTTTCTCATAGGTAGGTATTTCGCTGTTGTATTGACAGCACTTGACTTTGCAGGAACTCACTATTTCAAAGACATAGTTACAACAGCTTCAATGTCTGCATATTAAAAAATATTAGTTATTATTTAAAGTTAAAAAACTGTATCTTAGATTTTCATAATTCACGTTTTATTTATGAGGTGTTGATGGCTGCCATCGTGATATATTAATGTGTTCACCACTGGAACAAACTTCAATGAGTGCTAACATTTCCAATTTCCTTCTGAAAGTCATAAAGTAACAAATCTAGAACAAAATGTTCTGTCAATGTTACATATCCTTTGATATTCTTCCATGAATTTTTTTATAGAGTACCTACCAACTAATTGACCTGTCTCTTCTACGAATACGCACGAGAAAAATAAAAAAAAAACGTAGAACCCAATTACAGTCCTAAGGAAGTAAGCAACTTGCGTAAAGCAAGTGCATAAAATAAGTTAACCAAGTTATCTCAATTATTGGAAACACCTGCAATACAAAAAAAAACATTGCTTTTCATTACCTATAAGTAATATTACATTTCATCGTCTTCTTAGCATTGATCCCGGTTCAATCCAGGGTTTTTACATCCCTCTCAGACCAGAGTAAAAGTAAATTCATGGTAAGCACGACTGCTGTCTGACCTCCCAACCTCGAAATCAAAATACGTTTAGTAGTTTTTGCATTCATCACGAACAAACCGACATACAGAGGAGAATTACGAAATAACCTAATTATTCTTTTTTAATATCTCCTATGTACCGACACAGCTTCTTATATTTCCTATCACGCTTAAGACCAAAGTTCTCTTAAGCCACTAAGTTTACAGTTGTCATTATAGAGTGAGCAGCGATCAGCAACAATTTCCAATTTACACTACTTATTAATAAGTACCTACGTGTATTTGTTCGAGTGTATCTCGTTAAATGAAGGCGCTAATTGATGACTGTCAGCGCAGCGGTGATACGCCCTGCTTTCGGCAACTGAATGTATTTCCTATAGGTACAAATGTGGCGCAGTCAGGAACAACTTAGGACATTCCTTGGTTGCCATTATTTACAAAAATACATTGTGCACTTCAGAATCTTTTCTATTTAAAGGAGATACAAGTACCTATAAAGTATATCCTTTCATAGTTTACTGACAGATATGGCTGATTCTTTTATATAACCCCGGGTCCGTGAAGCGGTGTGTGAAAAAGCAACCGCTGGAAATGATGTCCATTAGGTACCTACTTTTGGACTTCAACTCAAAAAAATTAAGAAGTGTTTGATAATTCCTGATTTATTATAATAATCATTCGATATTTTATCATAAATGTATTAACTTTAGGGTGCACAGTGGGCAAATTGTATTAAGGGCTGAGATACAAGAATGTATTATTACTAACTAGCTTCCGCCCGCGGCTTCGCCCGCGTGGAAACGACTCTCCACTCGACTTTCCACTCCGCTGTTCACTCCACTCTCCACTCCACACTCCACTCCACTCTCCACTCCTCTGCACTCTCCACCTCCACTCCACTCTCCACACCACTCCCCACTCCATTCTCCACACCACTCCCCACTCCGCTCCACTCTCCAATCCACTGGTCTCCACTCGTCTAGCCAAAACCTTTCGAATAAAAAGTACTTAACGGATTTTAGTGCGGTTTTCTTGGTTAGACCTAAAATTTGGAGACATGACCAAAAGTTTTTTTTATTTATTTATTGGTTTCACCTTACAGCATCTTTACAGGGTTCACCTAAGGTGACAGTGTGGACATCATATCCCTTTATAACAGTACTTTTAGTTGTAATAATCGATATTTGAAAAAAAGACTTGCTTTATGTGGACCGGACCACAAATATGTATTTTTTGCAATACTTGTCTGTTTGTTCGTGATGGACGCAAAAACTGCTGAACAAATTTTGATGCCGTCTTTTCATTAGAAAGGTCTTGGTTTTACATAAAATCTGCCGTATATTTGATTGCATTTGGTTAAGTAGAACCGGGAATATGACCAAAAAACGATTACCAACCAATCGACTCCCACGGGCAGAGCCGCGGGTATTAGCTTGTATAAAAAGTAGCCTATATGTTATTTCAAAGTATAATCTATCTCTGTACCAAATTTTAGCCAGATCCATTCAGCCGTTTTTACGTGAAATACCAACAGACATAATATCTGGACATCCCGACCGATTAACTTCGCGAGCGGAGCCGCGAGTATTAGCTTGTATAAAAAGTAGCCTATGTGTTATTTCAGACTATAATGTATCTCTGTACCAAATTTCAACCCGATCTATTCAGCCGTTTTTGCGTGAAAGTGTAACAAACATACATCCAGATATCCCGACTGATCGACTCCATGGGCGAAGTCGCGTGTATTAGCTTGTATAAAAAGTAGCCTATATGCTATTTCAGACCATAATCTATCTCTGTACCAAATTTCAACCCGATCTATTCAGCCGTTTTTGCGTAAAAGAGTAACAAACATACATCCAGACATCCCGACTGATCGACTCCGTGGGTCGACTGATCGACTCCGTGAGCGGAGTCGCGGGTATTAGCTTGTATAAAAAGTAGCCTATATGTTATTCTACACTCTAATCTATCTTGTTACCAAATTTCAACCCGATCTATTCAGCCGTTTTTGCGTGAAAGAGTAACAAAGATATATCTAGAAATCCCGACCGATCGACTTTGCGAGCGGAGCCGCGGTATTAGCTTGTATAAAAAGTAGCCTATATGTTATTCCAGACTATAATCTTTCCGTGTACCAAATTTTAGCTAGATCCATTCAGCCGTTTTTGTGTGGCAGAGTAACAAACATACATCCAGACATCCAGACATCCAGACATCCAGACATCTAGACATACATTCTTACAAACTTTCGCGTTTATAATATTAGTAGGATAGGATGTTAGGGTATCGGAAGGCAATAAAAAGCCAAACGTATCAAATAAAATCCATATCCGTTGTTTTTTACGCTATGTTACACGCAATTTTTTTCTACGATTCTTCAAGTAACGCGCTGTTAACTAGGTACTCTGAAATGTTTTATGGACAAGAAAACACAGCCTACTACAGATGGCTACAAGATAAGTTTGTTTGATGTTTCGACTGATGTGGCTTTTACTAATTTCAATTTTGAATCGTTAAGTGTTTATAGGTTTATGATATTGGCAAATACACTCGTTACTTGCGCAATGGTTTTAAATAGTCACCTTATCATTTTATAGAAGCGGGTTTGATACCCGTATAAGGAAGTAGTTTATTATACAACGGTCTACTTAGGTTCATATTCTTTATATTTTGAAATAATATCCAGGTTATTAGGTATATAGCGCTCGTCATCTCATTATCTAAACAATTTTAAATGTTGTTTCAGTTGCATTATGAAACCTTTTCCTTATTAATACAATAACAAGATTAATAATAGAAATTCTGAAGTAACTTATTCTTCTAAGAGGATATTAAGTAGGTAAGTATTCAAATCAATAGCTGTTTACCTTGTAAACGGAATCACTGCATAAATTGCTTTAATTAACCCATATATTAACCCCGTTTAACCTATGTTTGTATGGTGTATGAGGCCCCAATAAGATCATTGGGGCCCAAACTAATGTCACCTACCTATCTATCTACCATTCGGTAGATATACAAACTGCTGATTAACAACTCCAGAATAAGCTTTCCTTTCGGCGTCGGGTAGACAGACGGCAGTCACTGTCGTGAATCAATCCATAAGGGAATACGGAGTAGGTTAAACCCAGGGATCCAAAGTGTAAGTGCGGTTGGATGCAACCGGAATTGACACTTGTATCTGGATAATGAAATTTTATTAGTTACACCTAACTAGGCTTTTAAATAATTATAAGCTAGGTATATTATGTAGCAGCAATATTACGCAACGACAGATGTGAAGCAAACCAATGATTAAGAATAAATCTCTTCTCATTATGAAGACAAAAACCCCCAATTAAATAGTTTCCAATACTCCAGTACTTTATATCGATGGTCCAATCGTATTTCACGAAACCCAAAGTGTCATTAACAAATTGACACGTTTTTATTACTATAAAACTGGAGATCATTAAATGAAATTTAAGAACGAAATAAATAGTGTTCCCGAGCGCAGCACGATGTCGACAAACAACAGATCAATTCACGGTAATTTACCGCCTACTTAATTTTTAAATTTAATTGCGGTAATTTGAACGTCAATTTACCTCACCCAACAATACCGCGGCAGTAAAATTTTACCATTGTATTTTACTACAGTTTACCGTTTGTTACCGCTTCTTGCGTAAAGAGATTCCAATTAACAATTGTCACTTTGAATTTCGTTGAAAAATACCATTGTGCGCGATATGAAAAAATATTATTTTATGTAGGTATATGTTATTAAAATGGCTGTCTTGTAGCGAGATGTATAAATAACAGGTGTAAGTAACAGGATTAACAAGCTATTATTATAAGGTGTTTCTTTAAAATAATAAATTATACTGATAATAATGGTCGATTTGATGTGATATGGTGATAATGTAAACTTTTTTTAACCGTTACTTCACTATAATACTTAAATGCCGTAGGTTATTTTAATTAAATAAAGTGATATTTCCCATAACTTTTTTTGGAATAAATATCTTTATTTAGGACGATAGATAAAATATAAATTTTTGCACAGTGGTTGGTTGAGTAGTGCGTGTACAGAATCCTTGAGGTCGAAGTCTACCTCACTTGTAAGTAGGTATGTGCACCTACTATACAACAAACGAGTTTTCTCTTAGAATTGGGTGGTCGTATGGTAGTTGGTCCCAGAAAAGCCGGCATATCAATTAAAACAATACGCGGACCTCGCATTCTGAAGTACCTACAAGATTTGGACGTAACTGGGCGATTGACGAAATAACAGGCGAATATATGATAAACTTTATTTGTTTAATTTTATTTTTTGTTAATAATTCAACGTTAAGTACCTACTTATATTAATTATTTAGAAAGTCAGCTACTCATCCGTCTACGAAACCTTAAGAAATAGTAATAATATAAATCTTTTTTCGTGTATAACTCTGTCTCTCTGTTTACACATAAATAATACACAACTACAACTATAATTATAATCTAACTACATGATCCGTTCAAGCTAAAGATAAGTAACTCAAATAACATAAGAATATCACGGACTGTGCATGTAGCTCGGCGTGACTAATAAAAAATTAGGAAACTTATAAGATCAATAGGTCCTCTATTAAATCAGTGTATCAAAACAGATTTAATTGATAAAAGTTTAAAAATATTTAATATTATAGGTGCCATTATCTTGGTTCATCTTTAGGTGTCATTAATTTCATAAATAAGAAAATGCAATTCTATGTAGATAGCTAATCAATCATAATAATCAATGGATACGGAGAATACCTACTTAATCCAAAAAATAAATATACCTAATAAAAAACCAGTATCCACATTAAATATCTACCTACAAATGTAATACGGTTAATACAAGTTAGGTACACATTTTTGTATCTATTTATATCTAACAAGTAGATTATTGATGAATTTAAAAAAGTTGCAACACGATTTCACAATCGTAACGGATTTATCAAAATAACAATACCCAGCACTTTTTGTCCCGGGTTTGACAGTTGAACCACTATGCAAGTTGTAACTCGTAGTAGGTACATAGGTGAATTAAAATGACGTAACTGCTGCATCTAAGCTAGGTATATACCTTCTAAAATAAACGTACCCAATTGTAAAATGAAGGTAGGATGAAGAAACCTACCTACTTAACAACAAACCTAATGTGTATGAGTGTATCTAATAAGATTCGCTTTTTGAAGATTATGTAGGTACCTAATGCTTTTATTCTTTTTTTAGACACCTACCTACTTGAGTCCTTCTTTTTCTTGAATCTAATTCCACGAAGGTTGGAAAACAATGTTAAGCTATTTATATATAATGAAATTACTTGCACAATACTTAATATAGGTACCCAAAACTGATCACTAGATTGAATAACCACGCATTAACATAACGAATAAATTAAAAAATAACAAAAAGTTACCTTCGAGTGCGTTACCATCGTTCCTCTTGTCTTTTGAGACATCAGTAAAATCTGCGTCGACAAAAACTAATAAATAATCAATGCAATATAAAATAAAACTAACGAAACACCTCAAGTGGTCCGATCACACCGTTTCTTTGGCATAATTTCTCACAGTCATAGTTTTAACAGTTCTTATAGTCACAAAACATATAAAACAAATAAAACACACAGGCAAAAACAAAACACAAAAACAATAGTTCAACACAAATTAAAATGTACTAGACTCCGCGCTTCAATAACAGTTCGTACGAAATTCCCGCGATCGAACGCAATTCAAATTCGAATTCCAAACGCGATACACGTCTTGTGAATGCGCGGTGCCGATACACAATGCTGGCAGATCGAAGCGAGCCGACAATACGCGCGCGCTACAATAACCGCCCCCCGGCCCGCGGAGCCGCGCCCCCGCCCCGCGCCGGTACCACGTGCGACAAGGACGCACCGACCTAATGTCACTGCCCTGTGAACAATGCCGTCCTTCGGAGCCCTTAGCTTAAATATAATGAATCAAACACCATATTTTGATCTAACTTTACCAATCTACCCATCACAATCTTCAATTTACACCAAAAATTCGATGCACTTGTATTCAGAACATCGTTTACAATCAATTGTCTATGCAGAATAACAGCTTTCATCCCGCGGAATCTATACAAAGCCGCTCAGCCCATCCTTTTCTAGCGGCCAATGTGTGCGTGTCGGACGAGCGCATTCTCTCCTGCTCAGGCACATCGGCTGGTGACTAGGCGAGGTTTCATCTCGCTCTAAGCTCCGCCCCGACGAACGTCTTTGAGTGTAGCGCCGGCCGCACAGTGTGCGTGTCGCGGTGAATAGCCGGGCATTGTGAAATCATTTTCGCACACTACAATGAAACACAGGTGGGTGTGCGCTACATCTACGAGGGCGTTTAAAAAGTCAATACAATCTCCGTTACGTTTGTATTTGTGGAGAAAATTTTCTTTATCCACGAATGTAGTTGGATCTAACTGGGCGTGTTATTGTACCCATTGTGCTGGGTGAGGCGTGGCCACAGGAAAACGTTCTATTGTGTGCGGCTCCGATTGTGCGATTGGCGAGTCCTATTGTTGTTCAGACAACGGTTTCCCACCAAAAACACTGTAGGTATTATTATATAGGTCAGGCAAGCATCTCCAAAAAACTCGTATCTGACTATGAACCCAAGATCCATACAAGATAAAAAGTATTTTACATATTAATGAAATATTATGTCCTTGCCTATAACTTGCCAGGTTCAATTTTTATAAAATTTGTGTGCCCTTGAAGAGGTACCAGGTACAGTACCTACCTAAGTAGGTAAGTAAGAAAGACAGACAAATTACCTACTTAATTGCTAACAAAAATATCAATAACTAACACTTCTGCTCGGCTCCGGAATTGAACCCAAGATCTCTTCCACAGGACTCGTACCTACTTGCTGCCAAGGCAGTAAAAAACTGTGGCCAAGAAATCGTGAATGTCAATGTCGACGTTCTATAAATAAAAGTACCTGCGTATTTAAATGAACAGTATCTAAATTTGACGGACATAAATATGGTACAATTATTTAGGTTGATGATGATGATGATGATGATGAACTGAGTTTTTACGTTTTACTCGAATTCATACATTAATTTAATACTACCTACATACATACAAACAAGTACCTACCTAATTGAGCAAGATAGATGATTGTATAATATGCGTGTACAGAAGTCTGAACTTCTGTAGGCACAGTCCAACAAGTCTCTTAAGACTCATCTTAAGATAATTTTTTAAAAAGGAGTATAGATAGGTACTTAGATTATGTAGCTTTCGTGGGCTATATACCAGAATAGTACCTATTGGGTTAGTAGAAAACTGAAAGTATTTGTCTAATACTTTTTCAATTATTATACGTAAACGGGAATTAACGCGATTACGTTTAATTCCCGATTACGTATAATAGTTATGGAACGCGAAAGTTTAAAAGTTAATACTTTTTCAATTACCCTCATCTGTATAGGTACCTATACATACCTACCTACCTAAAGAATAAAATAATTTTGACCAAAAACTATGGCTCACAACACACACTGGGTATCTTTAAGGATGAAATTTTATAAGTACATAATTTAGAGATAAGTCTTTGCATAATTAAGTTTTCAACCTGTTTTCCGTTTACAGATTTTTGCAATTGTACTTAAGTTTTATAATTATTTGTATACCTACCTACTGATTGGGTAAGAGTGTTTGCAAGGCATCCGTTTTATATTCCACTGCTTAAATACACTTCAATAAGACACATATCTTAGATCATAAATATTCAACGAAGATAGTCGACGGTCCCATGTGGAAACCAAACTTTTATCTTTATAATTATCATTTTTTATAGTTAATTCACTCTTTATTTAAGTTCAGACACAGTCTTGGTTCACTTTATGGTACAAAACCTTCTTTATTATACGATTGCGGCGTAATAAAATAGAGATTAGTTTGATAAAAAGTCACAAGTTGACTGTATCAAGCGATTATGTTAAATAACTAATATTAAATTCGTTGATGTGTATGTTATTGCTAATTAGTTAGCTCTATGTTACATATTAATGCATTATTTTCTAATTCCCATCCATTCACGAAAATTTTATAGGTTTTTTATTTAGGTATTGAAATTTGTTATCGTTTATTTTTTTCTACGGTGGCGGTAGCATCCAAACACTGTGTCGGGTAGTTTTAAATTTAATAGGATTTAAATGTATTTTTTTATTTTAACTGCTTGTTTAACCAACTGCATTAATGGTATTGCCGTTAAATGGTCAAATATAGTCAATCTAGTCGATAATCTATGATAATAAAATACCTGTAGATATATTTTTATCATCAAATTATTGGACGAAAATAGAAAGCAGTAAATATCGTATTTCAAATCAAGTTAAGTAGGTACCTGCCTACTTTCATTTTGTTAATTTTTATTTTTCTTAACTTTTTGTCGATAGACCCTTGTTTGCCCACTATCTCACCTGATGTTGAGTGATGATGTGGTCGACGATAGAGCACGCTTTACTAAGCGACTTTTTAATTTGATATTCCCAGGTTATAAGCTTTCTGGAAACAGACTCAGGCAGGGCATTCGACTACACTAAAAATAAACATACCTGCCTATAGGTAGGTATAGATAAGTGCGACTAAATATAGTTTTAGTTTCCCCGATAATTGTAGGTAGGTAGGTACATCAACTTCATTAAACTAATGATAAAATATCGTTCCGCTAACCATTCTATTCAAAACGATTCTTTGTACCTACCTACCTACCTACCTATCTACAAGATACAAGGAGAAGGTTTCCTTTGAGGACAATATGACCCACATACAGGAGCGCAGGCGTGTAAGAATGTGTGTCTCGGGGGTATCTCCGCACCCCATCCTCCATGAGTGAGGTATTATCTGTCGGGGTTGGGGGACACCCCTGTTTCAAGCTTGTATTAGCCTTGTGAGGGTAAATTGCTTTTTGTTTGATGATTTGTATTTCTAATGAGTATTTTTGTATTTTGGTTGGCAATGTACCTATTTCTTAGTGATAGGTAGTTAGGACTTGATTGATTGCGATTTTGTACTTAATAACACAAGTAATTACGCTAATTAAACTTAGGTATGTCGTAATGGTTAAGGTATAAGTATAATAATTATAAGGTATGGTATCTTCTGGTATCTTAAAACCGTAGATGGCCCGGGGTCAGCTAGGGTGCGAGGAATATGCCTATTGGGTAACCTTACACTCCGGTAATTAGACCCGAGACGGTGTACGGTTTTAGTCGGTTCGATCCCGACATAACCACCTCCGATGGCCGACGGGAGTGGTATCCATGGGATTTCCGCACGATAAAAGGTATGATAGGTATATTAAGGATTGTAACTGTGATTATCATAAGGTTTTTTTTTAATTCCTTAATCCTTCAATATCTTAGTGAGTGAATCTTTTCTGGGCTTTTATCTTTTCATACTAGTTCGCGTAGGTATGCTTCTACTCATCTACTACTCTAGATATAGGGTGTACTATAATAGTGTACCTATTGCGTACCCTATAGACCTAATACCTAATAGGTGTCGGTAGGTACGCAAAACTGTGTAGGTTACCCTATTACTACACTGTGATAGTACCTATCCCTTAATTGTTACCTCAATAGCTACAGTCCGCTACGCAGTCAATAGTGACCGCTTCCCATCAGGTGGGCCATGTGTGTGTGTGAGTCATTTATAGCTAGGTAGGTGTATAAAAAGAAAAATATTTTAAAAAGCCTTGAAAATAATCTCAAATAAAACAAAACTCAGGTAAGAATATGGCGTTTCCACCCCATTCGCGGTAGTAATGAAGATTATAGGAGCCGACCGATTCGGGGGCAACCAATTACTTGATTGGCTTCTGCGTTGTTTGAACTTCACAGGCATGGACCTACAAAATCTATTGACGAAACGCATTGAACATCTGCCACATACAATAGAATAGAATAGGTATCCTATGTAGGTAAGTGCATAGGATACGAATATAGGCCACGGTGATTGCTTCCCATTAGGTGGGCCGTGTGCTTGTCTGCTACCTAGGTAAGTAGTATAAAAAACATGAGACTGTGTCACAAAAATGGAAGCAGCTAACCATGTAAGTATTGTGTGAGTGAATTTTGGGATGCAATGTGTTACCTAAATCCGATTGAAATGTAATTACTGGATTTTTTTTTTGCTATCACTATCTGTTTTTTACACAGTTCTAACTACACAGGACGTGCTATATTTTTATTTTATTTCTCTACATAAATGGACTATTTTTTTATACTACCTACTTAGGTGACAGACAAGCACTCGGCCCACCTGATGGACGGACTAAATCAAATGACGTTTGCTGCGTAGAAGCTGATTAGTGTTGTGTGTGTGTGTGTGTGTGTGTGTGTGTCGACTTGTACGTATTATACCGAAGCAAGTGGACCGACTAATGTCATAGTCAGTTGTATTTTTCAACGAGTGCCATCCATAGGTTTTACAGGTTTATGTTCACGGGTATGTTTGTTCAGGACCCCTTCTTCTTAACAAGTTTCCTACAGTTACAAA
Source organism: Lithosia quadra (assembly GCA_963576445.1). Taxonomy (NCBI): domain Eukaryota; kingdom Metazoa; phylum Arthropoda; class Insecta; order Lepidoptera; family Erebidae; genus Lithosia; species Lithosia quadra. The sequence continues at coordinate 6,686,360 of OY754892.1, forward strand.
GATTATTTGCCCGTAAAGAGATTTTGAAAGATAATGTTTTCTTTGGTCTCGATTTTGATATGGAGGTTTAATTATTTGATATGTATTTATGTTTACCTGGTATATAAAGGGTAAGCAGAGGTGTATTATTTTATGTTCTTGTGTTTATCTTATGTATTTACTAGTGTATGCTTGTAGTACCTAATCTTATTTTGTAATGAGGTGGATAGGTAGATATACCTATACACAGGGTGGAATTTTTCGACCTTAGCTGGTAAGTAGGTACTTACTTTCTTACCTATTAGGTACTTACTGTAAATAGATACCTAGCAGTTTTTCTTAAAGCAAACAATATAGGTAGGTACCTATTATTTTTAAAAGGAAACATTTGTATATAAAAAACAAATTTAATTTCAACAATTTAATTTAGTTTGTGCATGGTAAGTACCTAACTTAGTAGGTACTACGTAATTTCCTAATTTAAAAAAAAATCAATACTTAGATAGGATCGATTTTCTGCCTCACCGTTTAGTAATCTGATTTAAGAATTACTTAGGTACATATATCGTAATTTGATACCAATAATTCATAACTCTGCATCTGACATTTGCAAAATGAATTCAATACCATATTAAATTTTATTTATTAAAGTTCACCGGCACGCCAAAATTTTAAAATTGGAAGCAGCCGCGCTTCACCTTAACCGATGTCAACAGAGGGCGCGCTGGCTAATTGGCATCACTTAGCGCGTCCGCGGCCTATCTATTTAAAGATCTTTGCCTCGCTTTGAATCTAATCCGCGCGAGTCCACGTCTCATTGTGGCATTTCCGTCTCTGTAGCGTTCAATGGTAACTGTTTTTTTTAACTTTTTTCGTTTAATTAGTTGTGTTCAAGTTTCAAGGGAGAGTATTGTTTGTAGAAATTTAATCGCTGTAAGTTGCTAGCACTTTTGGGTACAAATTGTAATGTTTAGGTAGGTAGTTACTATTAATAGTGTGTAACTCGATTAACGCCCTGTTCACTTATAGTGTGATGTCTAATAAAAGCCACCGTTGTGACGTAGTGGTAGAGCGTTCGACTGCTTAGTCAGAGGCCGTAGGTTCAATGCCCATTCAGTGTAAATATTTATGTGCATGAATATTTGCGTTGGTCTGGGTGTTTCTATGGTATAATATCTACATACGTATTTACAAAAAGAAACAAGTAGGTAAGTACCTACTTATAACTATTTATCCGCATTTTAGAACCCATAATACAAGCTGGTTAAACTATGCTTACTGTGGGTCTAGGTGGTGGTGGTGTAGAATATAAATACCTACCCACTAACTTCTGTTCCCGCATAAGTTAAAAAAAACATACTTACTGGAGTACTTACCTACCAACCTACAAAGCGAGGTACCTACGTAGTGGCTACTTACATAGGTATCCTAATATCTGTATCTACCTAAGTATATTTCGAATTAGTGCAACACAGTAACATAAAATTATATTTCACACTAAAATATTCCAATGTAGCATCGTAAATTTAATGTATACAATTAGAGTACATCTATTAAACTACAGCGCTCACTTCAAAGAAATCTCACATTATTATCTCATATATTTACCAACGCACCCCGCTATCTCATAGCGTCTGTATTAAAATTTAATTCCCCATAACTTTAAATTGTAGGGAACACACCAGTTCATATCGAAACCCCTTATTTTCCACATAACGGGTTCATTTTCACCCTTCCGTTTCCTCACGTATCCATAAACATAAAGTTAGTTTTGATGGGAAACTTACTCCATACAGAAAGGGGTTTTCCATGCGGTTTACTTTTGTGGAGCCATAAATTGATGGTATACTGTGAAATTAATGAACTCTCGTCGTGTTTTGATGCATTTATGTTATTCTATTTATTATTTATGTTTTATTAGGTAGTGCTCAGCTATTTTTGTGAAAATTTTTATGAATATTAGATAGGTACCTACTTAAAAAGAAAAATATGGTAGGAGATAGTAGCGGAGCGGATTTCGGATTCTAAAATGAAAACTTTGGTGGCAACTGGGATTAACGATGATGATGATGAGTTTTACACAGTATGTGATTCTTTTAATGTTTCAATCACATTAAATCGCCCCCTCCCCTTCCTAGCCTCCCCACCTCCTTTCCCTTCAGGGTAGGCAGCGCGTGTGTGATACCTTAGTGTTGCACACGTTCATAGGCCACGGTGACCGCTTCCCATCAGGTGGGCCGTGTGCTTGTCTGCCACCTACGTAGTATTAAAAAAAATCGCAATAGTATCTACTCAGTAAACTTGGGTAGGTTACCTGCTACGTATACCTATCTATATTCGCCAGTAGAACATTTAAGTTAGTAGGTAGAAAGATACTTATAACTATTAGTTTTGAATACAAATCTCAATGTAGGTAGGTACCTACATTATCATAAATCAAAATATGTTGGAAATTATCTTTTGAAAATAGAGCTTCTTAAAGCGATGAATGAAAACCCTTTTTGAAAACAAGAAAATGTTTTATGTTGTATGAAGCCAATAAGGTGTATCACAAGGTCTAATTTTATCTCAGTAGGGTTGCCACCATCGTTGGCGAACTGGCATAAGCAGCTTTCGTTCGTAAAGTGCCAAATTTCATAACGTTAAATATTATGTTTTATGGTTGATATTTTATGTTTTAGGTAGGTATATGAAATATGGTTTGCTTAAAAAAAAAAAATTTAAATATTGTGGTGTAGTAAGTAATTAGTCGGCACAAATATCTACTCAATAACATACTTACCTACATAATAAATATTAGGTACGTGAATATAATATACCACTTATATAATATACCTAGCTATCACGTCGCTACTGGGTAGGTACGATTATGTATGCAGTGTTTTTGGGTGGTTCAAGAAATCGAATTTTTCGAATCAAATAAATAGATACCTATTATTACCTAAAACTATTTATCATAATTTCACTTTAGCAGCTCATCAAACTATTTTAAAACGAACATTTCTCGATAATAAAATAAAGTAATCATTTCTATTACTGACAACCCTGCACCTAACACATCAAAAGTTATACAAATTCATATTTGAGCATGTATGGTATGAAAGTACGCGTACTTAAATACAAGAGAACCTTTTATCAAAACAAGACTTTGATCAAACAGCCGCCTTTATAATTAGTTCGTTATTAAATTCCTTGAAAGATTATTATCATTAGATGCTAGGATAATAGGCGGAATATGTGTTTGTAGAAAATTTCATAATTACGACACTAGTCTAGTCTACAACATAATATGGTAACTAACACTTCTTGTCTTGCCAACTATAATTTAAATGTTTGATAACTAGCTAATAATTAGGGACCATGATCAAGATTTAACATTAAAAATTTTAATACAAAAGGCGATCTGGAAGTTTTAATGGAATACCTATATCTAGCTTTGATTTTTCAATATTGCAATCAGATGAATATTTGCAAATTTCAACAGAAAAACTATTAGGTATCCTAATACCTAAATGATAATGACTACCTATACATTGTAAATTTTCTTAATTAAAATAAGCAGTGACTGAAAATTGGCAGGTAGGTATCCAGAATAGAATAAAACTTAACTAAATACATAATCAATTGACTGAATTACTTATACAAACGCTAGTTCTAATATCAGCACATATTTAACCACATTTAACCAACTAATTAGACACTACGTGTTCAATTTATTAATTATCTTATCTGTCATCGAACATAATCTTGTATGTTGACCTCTATCGCACATATATTAACTACGACACGAGAGACCAGCAGCACTGGTTCCCATGACCCTTATTGACCTAACAAAACGGTTGGTTAATTTATTGAAAAATTAATAGGTAGTGTTTGTTGTAAAGGAAAGTGAAGATTTATTTGATTGTTTAATGGTGAAAGTTGTATTGTAAATAGGCACCTAATTACAATTTCGTGACTTGAAATGCATGTATATGCAGCTAACCATTAAGAAGCGAATAAAAATGGTTCTACACATGTTAAATGATGATTGAGAAATCATGTTAGTTCAAAGGTGAATGATTCTAGAATCTTAGGTCCGTAGTTAGGACATATTTAAAACAAAGTTATATATACCGTTATAAAATTGTCAAGTACCTAGTTGTAGCTGTAGTGTAAATATATTTAAGTACCTATAAGTAGACATTTACTTTATCATTTAGAATGGCTAAACTATTTACGGACTTTGAAGGCAATAATGAAGTTAAGTTAGAAAGAAATTATGACAAAATAAATTCTTAAAAAGCGGACATCAATTTACTTGGTCTTGAATCTTTTTACGTATATTTGACATTAAAATATCGAGTACTAACATCGGGAAATGGCGCCATTAGCAACACTAATCTCCATTTGTAGGCGCTCCCTGCAACATTACCGCTGTTTAGGTGAATGTTTTGCCTACAAATTTGGGTACCGTAAGTCAGGACTACCTTCTTAAGTACCTATTTATTTTAACCTTAGTGATCTGAATACTTGAGTTGTACTACCATAGCGCAAAATGGACATAAAAATATTACCGAAAAACCTTACCTCATCTAAATAAAATAGACCTACCTAGCTATTAGGTAGGTATCTACCTACCTATTGCTTTGCTAAGATCCATTTGGTGATAGATATCGTTGGGCACATTATCTATACCTATTACTAAGTCAATAAATAAGTGTGAAAGAAATACCTTGCATTATATTTGTAGGTAGACTGTTTGGTATCTATCACGGCACCAACTTGAGAATTTTTTTCTCCAAGAAGCAGTGGGTTGCCACGAGTAGGAGTTTGAAACAAAGTAGGTACAAGTCCTAATTAATTGCGGTTGGAGAAATATTTTTCTGTGAGTATAACTATAATATCTTTTGTAGCACGGAAACTCTAAATTTAATATTATATTTCCTTGTTCTCTTATTTCTCCTTCTTTTCTCATAACTACCAATGTTTTAAACATTATCAACGGCTTTTATAATTTTTTATCGAAAACGTCAAATTGATATTGAACCCATATAATTTGGAATGGGTGGCTACCTTTTAAAAGTATAGATTACCTGTCATTATAGCATATTAAATTTATCAATGGACAAATTAGAGATATCTACTAAAAGAGGTGTCAATGTTTTATCTTATTTATGAGATTTTTATGTCAATCTTTTTCAGTTTTAGTATAAGTAGCAATTTATATAAAAATGTTGATAGTAATGTAGAGGTACGGAACCTCCTCCCTGTACAAAGAGACGACTGACCAATTTTTAAACGATGCTTTTACGGAAGAAATAAGTAGCTGCCATTTCCATTTGGGGCGCTTAAGTGAGCGTGATCTTTTTTTTAATTTATTACAGTTTACTTTCCGTTTTAATGTGTTTTTGGCTTTTAAAAATCGTCTCTCTCCCAATTTCATTTTGTTATATGTTTGCTATTAAAATTCTATTTTACAGCACTTACTGAAGTTATCACTATAGAATTGCTTTTACTTGAATTTAATGGTTCGACTATTTAATACGTGCTACTGATATTGTACTTACTCAAAAAACGAATACGACAGATAACGGACTCTCGGCACTTATTAAAAAATTAAAGACAAAATACCGTAACTAAATTAAGTCGCTGGGAATTAAGGGAAGGTGGGTAAGTAGCAACCAAGAACAATTCGATAGATTCAGGTAGGTAACTAGGTACGGCTAAATTGTATTCGCAAAGTTAACGAAATATTTTATTTAAACTATTAGGTATTAAAAGTATCAGTACTTAGTCATTTATTGTATGTATAAAATAATGTGAATTTCGTTTTGACATGAACCCAAATTCACAATATCACGCCACAATGATCTCGTTTGTAAGCTGATATTTAACCATTACGAGCTACCATTACGAGCATTCTTAAAGATTGACATTAGAATATCACGTTTAAAAATTGTTAATCGCTATTTATTGAAAGGTTATGCAAATTTGTAGGCGATCCGACAATATGATAAAGCTTATAAAATTTCACACAAACACCGAATAAAATTGACTAAATCTATAAAAAAAATGTAAGAGTTGTTGGGCGGCGCGCCCCAGTCACGACAATAGGGCATTGTCTGGTGGGCGTGGCCCATTGTGCGGACGAGCCAATCAGAGCGTTGCTTTCAACAATAGCGCACCGAATTGGAATGCCGCGTCACGTCTATTGTTGGCCGACGATGTGTGGGTATTGTTCTTCGTTTGAAATTGCCATATACCTTGTTCTATTTTTGAGTAGTTATAGGTACTTGCTATAACTGAAACAGGTACTTACCTAGTTATTTCAAGGTTATCATTTTATCAGTAGTAGCTCAGTGGTTAAGGAGTCGTCGTCGATCGAGTGGTTCCAAATTCGAACCTAGCTATTAATAACACACCATTCTTGACACGCACAAATGGTTTTTTATGTCCCAGTTCTAGTTTTAATCCACAAATAATTTCTGAAGAATATGTTTGTATGTGTATCTAGGTATAAATCCACACAAGGTAGTAAAATATTTTAATAATTCAACAAATAACTAATTCTAATAAAGTTCTAATAGTACCGAATTACGTATTCACAAACAGATACTTAAATACTAGTCTGTTAACGATCTTGAAATATTCTTCTATTTATAAACAAAGCTATTATAGAAACAGAAATGCAAACACTTAACAAGGCAATAACCCTAACTACAAACTTTCACGTTTAAGTTTCGTAGATACCTAAGTATAAACGCACTTTTTTAAATTCATTATTCCTATCAATATCAAAACCCATGTGTAAGTATCGAACGACTTCAGGAAATTTAAAAATAGAACATCAATTAACTACTAAGTAGTCCTAACATTAACGTAAATAGGTAGAGCACCAGACTTAGGTACCTACGTTTAAGTTACAATCACTAACAATATTATCTTAAAAACAAACCGAAACGTAAACAAGATAAACGATTACAAAACAGACTTCAAAAATAACCATACATTATAGTCTAGTAAGTTTACGTTAGGTAACTGCACAAATTTCTTTCAGCGTTCAACTTAAACGCGTCAGTTAGGGGTTATTGCAGTGTATACTAACGAACGCGGTCATTAAGAAGTGCAATAGGCGTAGTATCTGTGACCGGATGTTCGGAACAGGTGTCGCTGACTGACCGGCCCCGTACCTCGAGATGAAACGAGATGCGATCGATGAACTCGACGTATGTTATGATATCGGGGTACTGGCAATCTGTTTTAATACTTTTGTATGTTTTAAAGTGTTTTAATTTTTTCAGAATAAAATTGTTTTTTGTAAGAAATAAAACATCACAAAAAAAGTAAAAAAATTGCTTGTGTCGGGAGTGGATTCACGTCACCAGTAGGTATAAGCACCTACCTACCTTCTTATGTACAGCAAGTTTAGTGTAATAGCTGGGGTTTGAACCTGCCACCTCTTTTTCTATATTTAGTCCGGCAGATTGACTGCACCCCGTTTCATGGTAAGCTGAGGTACCTAAGTCCAAAAAGTAATCGCCACCATTTCCATGGAATACCCCTAAAATAGTGGCCTCTAAGTACCCAGACGGCTTCGATAGACGCTTTATCATGCCCGTATACAAAATTATCTTTCATGCGGCTTTAGTCGGTTCAAGTTCGACATAAATGCAGCATTTATAACGATTATGTCGTGTATGTATCCGAGAGCATTTCCGCATGACAAAAATGGCATGAGTTAGAGAAACCATGCTTGTATACCAATAATTGAATGTGTTATTTAGGTAAAGTGACAACCCTATATTGTTGTGTTGAAAAATTACAACAACAGGCATAAGGCTATACCTAAGTAGGTACCTAATACTTACCTCATTTCTTAAAGAAATGAAAAGTAATGTATTTCTATCCTAGCTATTTATTAAGTATTCACTGCCCATTTTATAATCGAACATACCTAAAGAATTTTCTAGAATACCCTTTACAAAGAAAAATATATCTCCCTTATGTTCTGCAGATTCACTTCATTTCAAATAAACCAACACACACAAATAGACAACTCTGAAAAACGTTATTAACCATTTAAATCGGACCTTCCGCACCCCTTTAAACCTTCGCAAATCCTGAAAAAACGGGGAAACGTAATGTATTTTCACGGGTCTTTCTTAAATGGATAACTTGTATGAAGCAACAACGTGATAACTATCCTGTTGTACTTTATGCAGTGGGTGTAAGGTTGATTTTTGCTTGTATTGTTTGATAGTATTCTTACCCCCTTTTCTCATACTACCTTCGTACCTCAAGGAACGTCTTGGAAATGTTTAGTCTTGCCTCCATACATGTTTTGTTTGGTTTTTATTCTACCTTCCTTTTATGTAGGATAGATAGCTACCTACCCATTGGATAGGTAGGTAGACGAAGCTTTTGTGAAGATGAGTCAACTCTACCCATTCTGTTTAGGAAGGTACCTAATCTATGGAAGTAATGTTAGTCCTTTATGGGGTAAATTGATTTTTTTTCATGAGTAATACCTACAACTGGCATGTTTTGGCAGTGAAATCTACTGATGGTGGGGAAACTCGACGCTACACACTTACAACTCTGCTACCCTTAAAGTGGGAAGAGTGACTTGGTGGAGTCCAAATGACTTGACCTTGAACGAGTGAGTTAATGACCGCGCGATACTTGTCTAATTAGATTTCCATCAGCAGCTGGTATGAAAATGTTCTTACTTTAGTCAGCTTAACTAGCTTTATGCTTAATATGGGTTCTAGAATGAAGATGAATATACCCACTAAACTACATTAAAAAAAATATATTAGAAACGTCAACATGACTTCACCTCGCCTATTGGAAAGCTAAAGATAAAGTCTCAGGCCTCATCAAATGCTTTTTCACGACCCGCTTAGGACCCGAGACTATAATGCATACCTAGACACTATATATTGGAGTACTCAGACCGATGCAAATATTCATGCAAAAAAAATGGCATTGAACGAGAATCGAACCCTGCAACTTAGTAATTGAACACCCTACACTCCCCAACAGAGTCGTCGAAGTAGGTAGGTATAGATACTGGGATTCCAATCTGTAACACTAGGTACTATCGCAAAATCAATGTTTTCAGTCCCATCGTAATATTATTTCCCTTGCTTCAAAATACTAATTAATATCTACAAGCCTTACAGCGGAAAATTGTTGACAAACAGAAACAAAAGTCAGTAAATAAGGGGGCAAAAAGACAAAAATTCCATCGCATCGTTGGACAGAGGACAGAGGGACATGAGGGAGGGACGTTAAAGTAAAAAGAAGGAAGAAACAGTGAAAAAGAGCAGCCGCGGCTTTGTGTGCCACCCTCTTAATGTAGCGACAGCAAAAACAATTTAAAAATCTTATCCTATCTTACTAATATAATAAATGGGAAATTTTGTGAAGATAATTAGGATATTTGTTGCTCAATCGCGCACTAACGGCTCTGGCTGAAATTTGGTACAGGGATAGTTTAAAGTTTAGAATAACACATAGGTACCTAGGGTACTGCTTATCCCTGAAATAGATTCCCATGGGAAATGACTACGGGATCAGAATCGCTGTAACCGAGTGAAGCCGCATAAATATGATAATTATTTCTTATACTATATTACTAATTTTATATAATATGTACCTAACATACCACAATTGTCACAAAGATCGCATCACTATCGTCCAAGTAAATTAGACATCAAACGAACCATTCGCTATTTTACACACACGCTATTTGCAAACATTTCATTGTAAAATACCGATTAAAGAATCTATATAAACAAGTAAACTTCGTTTATATTTACTCAATCAACCACGTGTTAAAGTGTTTTTTCTCTCACTTGTCATTCGAAACCTAATTACATTTTGTTGATAAACGAAATTGGTACAGCAATTTGAAAATTATGTAAATTAAAACGTTTTTAATTGAGAAAAGTGACTATTAATTGTCTTAAACGCACCAATCCGTGTATTTTAATGATTTTATGGTAAAACAAAATTGCTTAATATATATAAAATTACTGTTTTTATGAACTGTTATTTTTCTCTACGCCAATTTAACACTGACTAGCCGACATGTGATCAAAGATATTTCTCTATGAGTTCGATAGAACTGTGGATATTAAAATGTAACAACTCAGACCATTACTACAAAACGTTGTTGTGAACTTTCGCAATTTGTTCTACATATATACGACCTCTATGCTATAGCAGTAGAGCGTTCAACTGTTAAGTCACAAGTCGTGAGTTCGATTCCCACTCATTGCAAATATTTGTATGCATGTATTAAATCATATTGACATAGTTGTTGTCACTAGATGGCGCTGGGTATATATGGTATCACCACACCTCGATCTCCTTTCATTACCTTCACATGTTCAAACAATCTAACCAAAAATTGGACATATATAAGTATTAATATTATAATGTTTGTGTGTTAGCAACAGTATCTTACTCGTTGATAAAATTTGTAAACATAGTTATTGTAATTACTGGCGATTGAACGAGTGGGTGTGGGTTCTTATTACAAGATTCTTTTCTCACGGGCTCTACCAACCAATTTACGAATTCTCGCCGCAAATGTATGTAAAGAAGCTGTTATTTTTGACGTTTATAAACGTCACATTGTAATTTAAATGAATAAAGATATTTGATATTATTTGTAATTATAATTGTGACAATTTGATTTCGTTTTAATTTTTATTTTTATTCTAATTTGGCTATCTATCTGCCCTATTTGTTTTTTACAATTTTTAATTTTAATTTTTGTTTATTTTTATTTAATTTTAATATACCTAATTAGTGATTTTTAATTTGTAATGATGGGTTATTACCTGAAAATAAATGTAGGTATTAGTTTCATTTCATTTCATTCATTTCATTAAGTCCTAAGTGTTGTCGTACAAACTAAGCTTGTAACATGTATTCTATATGGGAATAAACATACTATAAGTATCTTTACGTACATTTTATAAATACAATTTGTGTGTTACTTTGTGAATTTCAATTGTACTTAGATATTGCCACCCACAGCGCTGTCCACTGCTGTCGCTCGTCACTCCATCTGCGGTAATGAACATTACCCATTTCATAACATACACTTAGTCTTTGTCTCCCTTTATGAAAAAAAAAACTAACAAAATATAATAAATATTCAATAGGCATTTGTCTGCTGACGGTACAAACAGAAGCAACTTTGTGAAGCTCGTCTGCGGGGGAGGCGAAATTAAGAGACACTTTGTACATGTTCATAAAGGAATGTTTACATGCATAGGTACTTATAGTAGTAGCATAATTAACTTTGCAATTAAAACAACTGTAAATAATTTTGAGTTTTGAATTCTACATTTATAGTAGGTAATGCTTTTGTCCGATATATAGGTGAACAGATATCACTTCTCTCCTTTTGCTACGCTCCTAGTAGCTACATAAATATCCTTACATTCTTTCATCATTATTCTTGAGAGTTTTATTATAAAAAGATATGATATAAGCAAAAGTTCTTTTTTATACCACTTAATTGGCAGACAAGCACACGGACCACCTGATGGGAAGCGGTTAAAGGCGCTTATGGACTTTTCACTTTTCTAAAAACCGAATCACAATCGGTTCAACCACATTATAGCTTAAAATTTATATTTCTAGGCCCTACATTTTTGGATCCATTATGTTGATAATTATTCACATAAAATATAGCCCATAAAACCCAGAGCCCTAATGGGTTATTGCTCTGAGCCAGAGCCTGATACTAAATCAATTAATCATTTCAGTATCTTAAGAGATACAGTTGAACATACGTAAATACGGCAAATTGACGTATACAGGCAAATTCATAATCAAACTTATGGGAAAAACACCTATAAGAGGGGCGCGGGGTGGGCGTTTGTCGGTTTGCCATTCATCGCCTTTTTTGTTCACACTTGGAGCTCTCCGTATGTGATCGAAAACGGCAATGAATAGCAAACCGACACGCGTCAGACCCGCTATCGCTTCATGTGTGTTTTGCGTCTCAGGATACGTGGAAGCGTGCCATAGTCTGGTAAAAAGGAGCAAACAGAGCGGTCATAAAACTGGCAATATAATATCCATTGAATTGGCGTTCCAAATATACGTATGTCTTTGTACTTTCGAATCAGTCCATTCCCGTTCATCACGAGGAGATTTCAAAGAGTAGCCAAACAAAATAGAGAAGGCAATGATTAATAGCCTCGGCAGTAAGGTAGCGCGATTCAGCTCTACATCATAATATCATTGGCAGCTGCGTTTAATGTGCGCCTAATCTATTGTTATTAATAACGAGCTGTATGTAGTATATTTAAAGTTAGATAATTATTTCTATACTATAAAGAGAACATCCAGGACTCAAACCCGCGACCACTGCCTTACAGGAGGACGAGAAAAGGAACTGAGCTACCTGGAAACGTCTTAGGTATTTCTGTACTGATATATTATGCGTCTTGGGGTGGAACTGGATTTGAACTCGCGACCAGTCCCTTATAGGAGGAATACTCTGACCAATTACTGAGCTACCTGGACATATACTAGATATTTGAAAAGTTCCAATAATTATTATCCAATCTTTTTCCTGTTCCAAGTTCTTTGCTATACTACCTGCTTTACTCTGCCTTTGGCATTATCACAGGAGCTGCCTTTTTTTAGATTAACAGTTCATCTGGTGTTGGACTAGAACTCATTTGCAGCCTTTGATCCTTCGATCTATGTGGCTAATCCACTCCCATTCATTCATTTCTCTTTACTTAAAGTTCAAAAAAAATTGTTAACCCTAGTTTTCAGTAACAGCAACAACAATCCAGATGAATGTGTATTATTCACATAACGAGAGTTTTTTGTCAATACATCAGCAATTTGATCAATGTATTTTTTATTATGTTACATCGCCTCCGGCTTATCTGGCTCCTAACACTTTCCTTACATACCTGGTATAGTATAATTTAATAAAAAATAATAATATTTATCTCCAAGCCTCCATCATACACGACTAAAGACAAACATGTCATCTATGAATGAAACAAAAGTGTTCCGGTGTGCTGCAAATGTCATGCAAGATGGATGTCACATATGTCCAAGCGATAATATTGCAAGCTTCACAATGCTACTCGTTGTTTTGTTATAGAAGAAGCTAGGTACTAGTTGCGGGAGCTCGCAAGAATAGCATAGAGATATATATTTGATGATGAAGCGATGACCGCATTATTGCTCTGTAACTATTCGATTTTTGAAATTGAATAATATCTGAAATTTTCGTATATCGGTAATAGAATCACCACTTATTTATTTGGGGCCAAATAATATAGCTGTCGAAATGTGGGTGTAATGATCCTAGGCGTTCATAAAAAAATGACAAGTGGTATAAATTCTGATCTATTATTTTTATAACATAAATTTTAGGTAGTGGTTATTTCTCATGTGACATAATATTTTTTTACGATATTCATAATGTTATGTATTTGTTCAACAAAATATTAATCCTAAACGTTTTGTTAATTTTGCTGATGTTTGCGTTAAACCCTAAAGGTGGGTCTACGCTAGGCGAGCCGAGCACGAGCGAAGCACAAGCGGAGCGAATTTTTAATTGAAATTAAACCTCGTTCGAGGCTTGTAAGTCGGTCCACACTAGACGAATTTATGTTCGGCTCGTGTTTTAAAATACGGAACCCACCATTAAAATAGGTACGGAAATAAATTCTTCAAAATCTTGATATTTGTAAATTGACGCATACTTAGTTCGGATCAAACATAGTTATAGCCATGAATACGTATTCAAGATATAATATTTGGAATACCTAAGATAACTCAAAACTGGCTATGAGGCATCTCCAAATTATAAAGAAAAAAAAACGGATAACAGTTTTTAAATGCTCTTCTGTGCTCTTATTAGGTTTCATTTTTGCTAACTTAAGTATATGGGGTTGACAACCTTTTTCAAATAAGAAACGTTTCTAACCACATGAAGGTATCTAGGATTTAAAATCAATGAGCGTCAATCGAATTTAGCTTAGCTTTGCGGTTCTTTGGGTTATTAGAAATTTCATTATTATTCTCTGCCTATCCCAATGGAAAAGAGGCATAATTGTATGTTTGTATGACCAAATTATGTTCTCAACAGTACTTTTGATACACAAAAGTTTTTTAGGAGGAGATTCAAGCGTTTTAGTTTAATGAAGCATATTGTTTTTGTTTGTTGGAGCTGGAGAGAGTAAATTTATTCAAACTAACACGTTAAAACTTTTATGACACTGAGTTTTTATCGTCACAAAATAAATGTCACAATTCATTTATAAAATTATTGTCCCAGTTATAGTCACAAGTCGTATTGTTTATTACGAAAACAATAATTACTAAATTAATAATGGCATTTAAAATAAATTTCGAGGTTTATGGACAATATAAATGTGTAATAATAGAAAATATGTTGTTTAATAAATCTTTAATACAATAATAATAATAAATAGACGGTGTCAAAAATACTTGTGTCGTTAACATTTGACACCGCGGGTTTAGTACGTCAAGCCGGTTGCTAATTGGTCGTAAATTATTTTAATTTGCCTTGCTGCCCACCCCGCGTCAATTTAGTGGGTTGAATATGATTATTAGATGGGCTAGCGAAAAAATATATTAAATGATTTATTAGGTGGCTTTTAACGGGAGGAGTTTTGATGTTCTGAAATATTTTGTTATTGTTTTATTTGTTTTGGATGGTTTCCTTATTGCTGCTGTGTGAGATATGATTATTTAGCGTAATATATAATCATTAAACTTTGAGTGAGGGCAAACGCCCATTAACCCCGCCTCTGTGTGAACAAACTCATCTTTTCAATCCGTTACTTCAGTAAGGTCTTAATAGTGGGAGTCTATTTACTATATAATGTACGCCGGAAAAATTCATTTAGATTCTAGCTAGACATACGTCAATACAGTGTCTATGGGGATCCAGGGGTGAATAAGGGATCGAGCAAGTGAATGGAGATCGAGGGGAAAATAAGGATCAAGGAGTGTATAGGGATCCGAGGAATGAATGGAGATCGAAGGGTGAATAGAGATAAAATGGTGATTACAGTCTCAATAGTGATTGTATTCAATATAACAATGCAATAGTCGTAATTGTAGAAAAGGAGAACTTTTCTTTATTACTCATGGTCGCATAACTTTATTCATAGAACAGAGTTTAGTTAGAAATATATTTTATTTCTCTAAAATATCAATCTGGAATCCAACTATAACTTCTAAGCAATAACAACAGCCACGAAGCAATGATTAACATATGCCCTAGAATCTCTTGCTCCAATAATACCAGTGTTATTTCAATTAATAACTTTAAACCAACAATGAGCGCAGCTTTGACAGCGGCATCCGTTTTATGTCTGACTTACAGTCTCCAAGTCAATTGTCTGAGCTAAATCTGTTGCAAATAAAACTAAACAGTAAACCTTGTAGTCTATCTAAAGCGATGCTATTGCATCATGACTATCTCCAAGTCAATTGTCTGAGCTAAATCTGATGCAACGATATTAATACCTCGTCCATATTGATAAGTATACCTATTCAATATTCTTAATTTAAAGAAAACTATTATGATATCTGAACGTATTTTCACAGATATTCTACTTAATGAGAGTGTAGGAATAGTTTACTTACAAGACTTGAATAAAGTCTCCTAAAACAAACAAAAATGTACGTATTTTTAATGTTGTTTTTCTTTTTTAAGCCAAAAATAAAACTTAAGACTTAAAAGTTATCTTGGAATTTTCTAATTGGCAATTAAATGAAAAAGTTTTTCTTATTAGATTTTTTAATATGATATGTTAATGAATAGTATTTCCGTAAACATCCTTTATCTTTAGATAAATACAGTTTTTTTGTTGAAAAAAGCAAGTAAAATTAGGCACGTAAATTGACGTACCTTATCCCTAGATTTTGCAGGTAAGTAGGTATATATATAAAACTGTAATACTAAATTCAGTGAGTGTTAAGATCATGCATACCTATGTCAAATACAGATTTCTACACTCATCACAGATTTTTCACAAAAAAATGAACGGGACGGGAGGTCGCGTCGTTGACGCGCGAATAATTTATCATGTTGTGAGAGTAATTTCTAATCTTTTGTAATCATATAGCATTTCCTCGCATAGCTTTTACTCCACTACAAACTTAATTTAAAACCCGAGAAGAGCTTAGTTCAAGGTAGGACATGCATTTATGAAGTCAAACAACTCAAGCATTATTGTTTTTGCATGACACCAGTTGACAGTTCGCAAGGGGTTGTGTTTCACTTGTTTTGTAGACCGTGGATAAATGTGCACAATTGATATACGTTATTACCTTACGTACTTATAGTTCAAATATACAATTAATTAGTGAGTTAGTTGAAGGATTTATGTTTGAATAGCATATAACTCTTACATTATTAGAAGTATCGCTTACGTATTGCTTATATATCCATCTTCTCAAGTGTTAACTATGCTCACTAGCGACTGTCATAGAAAATCTTAGAGATTTGAGATGCATAGATATTTTTTGATATGCTACTTAATAGTCAACCCAGTTTTTGGAATGTCTTATTAAACATCCAGGAAATAATAGGGCAGTGACGCGTTTATGACAATTGATGTTTAACATCATAGAATAAGGTTATGATTTCCCATTAGGTTTGTCATTGGTATAAGTACTTATGTCTTTTTAGAGGTGTAAAGAAGTAATATAAACAAAAGCAATTTAATTTGGAAAACCATTTCCGACGCCAGTTTGACTGTTAAGATTGATATTTTACAATTCCAAAACAAAAGCTGTGTTTGAAATGCCTCATTCCATTGTGCGCTGCTGTCAGGGTTGTCAGAAATAATTACAGTTATATTCAAAATGATTTAACATCAGAAAAGTTGCAGGAAAATTTAAACTGGCTGGCAACTCCTAACGAAATCAATCAGAAGTAAATTGGACGAGTTGTAAAGAAAAAGTGCAAAGGTTATTATCATTTTATTAACAAATTTTCAACAATCCTAGAAACAACCCTAGAATACTCTTGACTGTATCCACTGGTGGCCTTAAACAATAGAAGTTGTTCAAGGGTTGAATGTGGGTCAAGTAAAAATACACCAGGGTCCAGTAGTGCGCACTTTCAGCTGATCGAAGACACAATATAAGATCCACTGATATGTTTTTACAATGTAGGCTTCTTTATTTATATGTATAATTAACTATATGACTATGCATCACATTTAAATTTTTATTGCTTTCTTACTGGATAATTGGAATTTAATCTAATAAGCCCCCATTTCAACTTAAGCACATCCATAGGGACCTTGCTAAAATTTGGCAACCCTGATATCGCCAACCAAGTTTATTACAGTCGGCATCTTTCCTGGAACTTGTCACTGAACAATGACAGTCTGTTGGACACGGAACAGCTACGGTTTATTGGAATACTGTAGTACAGTTTACCACAAACCAAAATAGTACACAATATGTGAGTTTACTGGACATTGTCATCGTTTGACGACAGGTTTCTCAGTAAGTGATGATGAAATGAAACGTCTAATGTTTAGAATGAATTTTTCGGTAAAGTATTTAGAAAGAACAATTTTTTTATGGTCGACTGGCTAGCATTTGATCACCATCTCATCTGATAGTAAGTGATAATGTGGTTGACGATGGAGCATGCTTATCTACTTATAGTACTTTTATACATATACCTAGTGCTGGGTAAATTCTGAGCTTCTTTATTATTGACATCGTCATCAAACAAACATCTGCAAAGATTTCAACCTTCATTATAGATTTAATAGAAGAACAATACCCTTCATCTTTTTTAATTTTTGTGTTACGGTAATTCAACTTGACAAATTTTCTATTTCTTTTCCTTACAAAACAGATGTTGCATTTTCTCCGTGTTGTATGCGTGAAAACTTTTTATCTTGGAAAAAAATTAAAGCAGTTAGATTCCCAGAGGATAACAGATAGGTAGCTATAATAGATCAGATACATTGTCTCACAATGTATGCAAATGTTCCGTTGCAACACGCCATATTTAGCCAAGTTGGTAATGTTGTAAGTGCGCACGCGTCGTTTCTGCTCGATATAGAGATGTTAACGTTCTAAGCGTTACTATCTTCTTATTATAAAAACCTGTCTCTGTGTGTATTTCATGGATTCTCCTTTATTTAAAGTACTAAGTTTTTAGAGAGATTTAATCATTATGATTTACCCTCTCGATTAATACTATAAAAGTACCTACAGGTACAGGATAATATATTTTTAAGATTTTAACCAGTTCGATTATCGAGGGTTGCAAGCGAATTTTCAAAAATCTTTGAATGCAGTATAAATTGTTATTAAAATCAAAATGAAATCTTCTTTTAATAAAACGGCCTATCTACATTATTTAAGGTACTTCCCGTCCATATGGCATCGCCAAGGGACGTCTGGTATTTAGATTATACAACTAATAACTCAGCTGATAGCCAAAGCTAATCAGCAACCTGTGTAGTTTCGCAAACATTTTCATTTAATTCAATAGCTTATAAACTAATCACTTTTCTTACTATTCGGCAGTTTAGTTTTTCCATTCAATCAGGTCAAGACAACACAAAATTTACAAAAAAAACATAAACAAAGTCGTATTTTTGATAATAATTTACGAATTACGAAAATATCTGACAGCATAAAAGCTTTTCACCCCAGTATTGCAGGAAATTGCAAAACAACAACTCCATTAACATTAACAATGACACAAAAACACATAAATGTTATTAAGTCACCACAAATCTGAAATGGACATCTCATTTTAATATCAATCAGCAAACGATATCCAAGCAATATTTCAGCCATTACACGCCATATTTTTTCAGTGCTAATGGCGGATGTTTTGGCGCGAAATGCCCGCGTTTCCGTTGCGGCAGTCGCGCGCACAATCGTCGCGTCCGGTGCGCCCGCACAGGTTCACACGTCGCTTCTTTTAACAGATCGTTTCGTCTTCATTTGTTTTAGAAGTGAGATATTGATCATTCAGACAGTTGGGTGATCGGTTTGTCATTGTTTTCGTTTCAATGAAGGTTAAATGAATTAAGGGTTTTGAACTTGTGTGTGAGTAAGTATTTAATAATTTTCTTTAGATAGAATGTGAATAGATACGTGAATTTGTACTAATAATGAAGTGAGGGTGAAAATTGTATAAATAGGATAAAGGACTTCCATTTAAAACATGGGACCTTCCTTAACTAATGTGTTACAGACTTCTGGGATATTCAAGAAAAACTGAAGTTGCTTAAGAGGCAAGATAAGAGCAGTGGCGCCCAAGATTAGCCAAAAGCTGGTGGGTTATACCAAAAGCGTACCTATTCGGCTTTTATTTTTTTTAAATCTGGCTGTTCTGTTTTTATAAAAACATCTGTTAATATCTCTGCTGATATATAATTAATTGAAAAAAGTCTCTTTAAAATTTAAACATAGAACTTTAAAAAATTGTGATAAAAACATGATTTAGAATAATTATCGATAAAAAAACGATGACAAGACGACTTTGTGGCTCTGACTGATATTTCAAATATCATAGACAGATAACAGATTACATCACAAAATGTTGTACAAATTTATTAGACCTTATCGTTTTACTAGCATTCTAAAAGATTATATTTCATGATACTCATTATTAATTTTCTTTTAAAAGAAAAATGTAGATTGTTCGCTCGTGATCGCCGGCCAAAACTTGATAAGGTTAATGACCTCGATGTAGGTACTTGTAGACTGATTGTAGGTATAGGACAAAAAGTTAGGTAGTGTGAAAGACCACTAACGGACAACTAACAATTCGCAACTTTTTGTTACTGTTATATACACGACATTACAAAGAGGTACGCTATGCCTGAAGGTACCTACGTAGGTATCAAAAATTGACTCAGTTATCCTCTGGCTGCGTCCTCGTAGCAAATTCGAAAATCAAAATTTATTCTAGCCTTACCAAAAAAAACCATGACTAATGTCTTTCATGTTATTTCAAGATGTTACTGTAAAAGTGTCAAAATAATCTGGAGCCAGATTTGAATAACATTTTGCTCAAACGAAATTCAGAATTTCAGGTATAAATTCAATAACACTTACCTAATCTATATCTGACCGTGGACTAAAAATCCATCCTAAGGTTGCCTGGAAGAAATCGCATTTAGCGATAAGGCCGCCCATTGTACAATCTACTGTAACATACTACCTGTTTGTTTTCCCTGTAAACTTCTGGTGTCTATATATCTAAAAATGGCTGTTTCATTGAAAACACAGTTATGTGACGTTGATCGCCAATAATTGAGCTATGGTCGAAAACCAATAGACCAAGCTGCGCGCTCTGTATGTTTGTACTATATTTGCCTCATGATGTATGCCTGACCCACTGTAGAATAATGACATGTGTGTCAGTATACGTACCTATAAGGTTGCCAGGTCATAAAAACTTCCATGGTTTTATTATAAATATTTTTAATTGGGTATTATTATTAGTATTTTGGTCATCTACGGTCATTTCCGTACCTATAGTCAATGTCAATGTCAAAATCGTCTTTTCATTTAAGTATTTGAGTATATATATATTTCTCTTGTTCCATTCATTTCGGTCAATAAGGTAATAAATAGATGATAACTCTTTATTGTACACCAAAAATTTGACAGTAGGTAATTACATAAGTAATTAGTAGACCCCGGCGCGTATAGACCTAAGACGGCGTGCGGTTTTAGTCGGTAGGAATCCGATATAACCTGCCCCACCTAGCCGCAGGGGAGGTATCCATGAGGATTTTCCGCAAAAAAGGTACGTAAAGCGTTGCATGTACTCTATGGGCGGCCTTATTCCTAAAAGTGATTTCTTCCAAGCAACTTTAGGATGGACAGTAACGTGATAGAAGCATGAATAAATCTTTCTGTCAATCATCATACACTTACAAACATATGAACGTTCGTTTGAAACCTGTTGCCCGTAGAGCCACACGTCACCGATCCTCAACAAGACAAATGTTTATTCACCCCACCCCTATTATTTGAGGGTACATTGTTCATAGGGTTGTACCAATTTACATTTTAGATATTTTTAAACTGATTTTATTAAATGTACGTTATTTCAGTTCTTTGAAAGTATTATGATCCATTGTAGAATCAGTTGCTGCTTTTCATTCGTAACAAAGTGTTAAATGTTACAAATGTACATAGCAAGTAAATTTCGATGTTTATGTATATATTATACCTATACTTAATTAAACCTAAATACACAACCATTTAAAACATTCTTAATTATCTTTTGATATCAATTACTTCGTAACAAACATTGCAAAAATAGCTCAAGTCTAACATATATTATTTGAAATTAAATATTCAAAAATCAAAAAATTCATATACCATGTCTCTCAGTGGCAGCCCTACTAACCAGTGAATTCCACTTGTTGCTCCCCCAACAATAAGTTTATATCACTTTAATGGGACTGTTGTCGTTGATAATGCACTGCCATCACGGGACGAAACGTACCTGCAACAAGGATATTGGGCAATTAGGACAAATGTTGGATCCAATGAAACGCATTAGTATAGAAAGACTGGAGGTCGAAACTGATTGCATTATTCATTATCGTCCTCATAGAGATTTCCCAAAATTTGTATTTTAAAGCTCAAGGTCCGCTTATTGTTTTCAATTGATATGTCGGTTTTCTGGGAGGGACTGCCGTCAGACCTCCCGACTGCAAGACTGTAATGGTAACTCTCGATCCTGAAATTATATCTTTAGCTGCCCATCAGGTGGGGTGAAGTCATATCCACGAACATACGATGAACAGTATATAAGGAAAAAGTTGCTGATCAAGATTTAAAAGTCAAGTAGATCATTTAGAAGGCTGAATGCAAGGTCTTGCTGGTGTCATATTATAATGATCATGATTGATGCATTCGATGCAAAAGGTTAGGTAAAAATATGAATATTATAACGATTTAGTCCAAATTTGGATATTATTATGATAATATTGCGGGTAAGTATCAATCAAGCTATCGTCACAATATAAATATATTCATGAATCAAGCTCAATTTCAATTCTATTAACACTTACTCTATTTGATAGGTACAGTCAAGCCAGAATCGCCTGATATCTATTCGATTAAAAAAATAGTATCTATATCAAAAGTAGGAGATAGGACACGACGGCATCTTCCGTCTGAACTGAGCAGTCCGACTGGGGTAGTACCTACATCCACCCTACCGAAGACCTCGATCATAATAACCATCGTGTTGTGTTACCACCGGTAAGTAGGGTAGCCAGAGCTCACAACCCCAGCCCCAACTCTAACAGGCTCATAAAACAACCAATAATTATTCTAGTAACTGCTGTTGAGGTCATCTTCGCGCTTAAACAAGTCTAGTTCACAAATGTGACTATTCTCGAGAATTATATCATGAATATGTATAAGAGGTCATTGATTCCTAATGATGGCTATAAAAAATGTCACAGGTAACTTTTCGAAACCGCACATAAACAATTACAGATTTACACTTTATGAGTCATTTATATGAAACTAGATTCCTTTTATAAATTAAAATATTAAAAGCTAATGCAATATTAGTTACTAATGTTATGTTAGTCACTACATCCAACTTGTCCACTAAATAAAACTTGTTAATTTTTGTTACAATGAAATTAGTCTAAGTAGTCTAAAGGTAGGGTTCATACACATAGCTGTCTTTATGAGGGGTAAACATGCATGAACCCTTTTCTTACTGCAGCAAGCGTGATTTATCGTAGACCACATCGTCACTTGCCAACAGGTAAGACTATCAAGAAAACGAAAAAATAAAGAATAAAAAAAACTACGAATAAGCCCTTTGCTATTTAAAACTAATCTTACTTCCTACTATTATCTTACTCCTACTAATAATTATATTATAATAAGTATGAAAGTTTGGATGTTTATTACTCAATCACGCTCCAACGACTGAACGGATCTGGCTTAAATTTTGTACCTACAGAAATAGATTATAGTTTAGAATAACACATTATCCTACCTTTTTATCTTTGGAATAGATTTCCCGGATTAGAATTCCATACGGGCGAAGACGTGAGCCACAGTTACTTGGTATCAATATAATATAAAACCAGCCGCAAAAATTATTTAACAAATAATTATAAAGTCGGCATACGATGTGATATTCACAAAAAGAGTTAATGCGTTCACATGCCTCTTGCATTATGTCTTCGGGTACAGTCAATACCAGCTGCAAAAGTTATTTAATAAATAATTATAAATTCGGCATACGATGTGATCTTCACAAAATTATTTAATTATTGTACATGCCTCTTGCATTTTGTCTTCGGGTACCGTTAATACCAACCGCATATGTAGTAAGAGACTGGTACTTCTCTAGTACAGCTAGCTTATTCGTATTGATAAAATAATAGCTCTACTATCTTGAAACAGCAAAGGTTTAAATCTATGCCTTTCCCATGCACCTTCCTTTTCAATTCCCTACATGTACACCCCAGTGAACATATCCAGGAAAGCGAATTAGTTACGAGCTGTTTCGACACAACAAGTTCGACACGCGATTGAGATGTTGCGCCCACGCATTGTATTGTATGCTAGAACGAACATCTTACGAATAATGTTCAATACGTGCGAATTCTTTTATTAGACTATCTAGCAATGAACGGTTGAGGTATGATGACGTGGTTGTGTAGGAATCGAGTAAACTATAGCCAGAATTTATAATCACAGTTTCCCCTGGCAAGAAATTTTTAATATTAAACCTAATGCCCAGTTAATCGCATAATTTCAAGGAATATAATGGGACCCCTTCAGATCTTTGGGGGATAAAGCAACTTCACCTGCAAGCCTACAGTTGCTGATTGATGGACAAGGCTCTGGGGCAGGTTAAATCATAGTTAAGAGGGGTAGGAAAGCGGACCATTGGCGCCAGTTTTAACTTTGGGTACAAATCACTCGGATCAAGAAGAAAACCATGTATTTTATTGCAACAAGCAATTACCATTTGACCCCAAAAGCCTCGTCCGATAATAAGCAAAATTACTGTTTAGCAGGTAAGGATGGTTTGGGTCCTGAAAATAGCTAGTTGGAGACCAAACAGTCTCACAATAGTTTATAACATTACTTACGTAAATAAATTTCAATAAATCCATTACGGCATCCAGAACAACACACGGCAAAACTTTAACGCCCTAGAAATAAAAGAGCACCTGAACCCATCGCTGTAGGGCGCTCGCTAAGATTTAATAGTTGTAACACTCGGCAATTGTCGTGTCAACTTCGGCCGCAATCGACTTTACCACGTTTTATGGGTGTCGTGCGCAAGCGCCGTGTTTGCTTACCTAGGACTAATATAATTGTCTGTGTTCGTGAATGTTTATTGGATTGCCGTGTCGTGATCGGTTATTTACTTATCGATTAGTTAGAATATCGTAATTAGACACGACTGTTATATAATTTTTACGGTTATATTGCCATGGCAGGTGTAACGTGAAATTCAAAATATTTTCTGCTATTATTGTGAGTGAATTTTTATATCATTCAAGTGACAAACATGATTCGACTTGAAAAGACATAGGGTCAAGATAGGTTACATCAAAGGATTACTGTTGGGATGGTAATGATAAGCTCAATGAAAGCCCTGGGTACATAACCACTCATACGCATAAAACTGTTCTGGCAGTAGGTACATTCCGTAATGCTAAAGAGTGGAATGCCCTGTGTGAGACTGTATTTTCTTTCGCCCCTTATTCTTTTCTTTTTCCCATTTGGAATCATCAAGTACCATGACGCTCAGAGCAAAATGAAATTGTTATTTTAGAATTGGAAATGGACCGACAAACACTACAAAGTATCAATGACATCTGATCTAATGCCGCGTGAGAAGATGCGGTGAAATATTAAATGCAGTAAAATCCCTGAAAGATTTTAGCAACTGTTGCTATCAATCGTGTTACATCCGTATGCTTTACGAATACTATCGACTATAAACGATATATCAATATCGAGTTTTGTAAAGAATCTTGTTCACAAAGCGCCAGTTCCAGGATCCAGTCTTTCTACCTCTCATTAGTGACTCTAACCAAACTGCCCACAACTCGTAAATCATCCTATACTACATTCGTAACAATAGTTCCTTTACTCCTTGACAGTAATAGGTCAATAAACTGGAACCGACATAAAACCTTGTATAGACATCCTTACTAATCGGTCCTGATAGTTTATGTCTGTTTGTCTGTGTGCAATAAAACTATTGAGTATGGACTCGTAAAGTTGTACCTACATGTTTACTGCAGTCAATTTCAAATTGCTTAATAGAGAAGGTTATGAATCTTACGGTTTAGCTTGTCAAGAACTTTTGTGACATCTGTGGAGTTATTTTATGTTTGCTGACCAAAGATATCTTTGTAAATTACTAGATTAGCTAACTAACAGAACAAAATGTTAACCCTCTTAGTTAATGTCAAGTAGTGTCCCTAACTCATTTTCTTAACATCACTTAAAAGAAAGGAGTATCTACCTTTATTGCCCATGTGAGTATTTTTTTCGTAAATTTTATTTAATGATAATCTATCATTTCTATTTTCCATGTTTTGAAGTTTTAAAGATCAATTTAAGCCCCTCAGAGACCGGGTAATGACAATTTGTATAACGCGCATATTCACAAAATACATTACTCGTGTAATATAGGTCTTCTAGCACCGATGACCGCGGCTCCACCCGCATGAAATTCTGTTCTTCAGCCTATAATCTATACCTATTTCAAATGTTATCCAGATTCGTTCACCCATTAGAC
The DNA here is from genome assembly GCA_963576445.1 of Lithosia quadra. Lineage (NCBI taxonomy): Eukaryota > Metazoa > Arthropoda > Insecta > Lepidoptera > Erebidae > Lithosia > Lithosia quadra. Next base: position 6,712,158 of record OY754892.1, read on the forward strand.
CATGAATGAGTAACAAACATTTTCACAGATTTTACATTCAATTTTATAATATTAGTAGGAAGTGGGATAACACATTGGTTTGCTCTCTTTGAAGATATACAGGCGTCACAATCGTTTGTAGACCAAGATAACCGCTTACCATTAGTCGGTTGTATGCTTGTTTTTTACCATAGAGATTCAAAAATGGCTTAACTCTTTTACTGATAAATTTAAATCCACCTTGGGTTTATTGTGCAGAAGATTTGCCAAACAAACTAGGTGTAATTCTATAGGACACACGCAAATAGAAAGATCACCTTGCATCCAGCGTAATGGATTGACCTTTCCAAGCCAATTACATCCAGTCCTCGTCAAGCCAGTGAATGGGCTCGCTTTGTATTTCAGTTTCAAAATCGATGTTGTCTTTTTGCTAAAAACCGCCTTCCGGTGGACAATTGCCAAGAATCGACTTAAGGACATCATATCTCTCCCTTCCTCTTGATAATTAACTATACTTCCATCTCTTTCAATCAAACAGAATTCTCTGAATGAAAGGACCTTTTCATCGTTTTGTAATACCGTTGTATCTTGAGCCAACTAGTGAGTGAATATAATTTCGTCAGTTCTGAAGTATGCGGTAATGAGGCTTCTTAATATCAGAGCAAGTTATTTAGTTTGACTAGGCAACATTTGGCCTATTTCCTTGACTATCAATCAGTAGTGAACCATTTTGCATAAATACATCTGACCAGGTGTTGAACAGATCATGTCTTATTGAACTTTTTGGATATATGTGAAGTCGTAATTTTCTTCGCTAATGCTTCTATTTTCTGCCTAACCACAGCTGCATGTCAACTTAATTTCATACTTTGTAAGACTGACTTTAGGTATAAGAGACGTGTATTAAAATATATTAGTTGTAAAGGAAGTTCTTAACGAATAAACCGATTGGGGTCATATTTGGATATTTTTGGGACAGAAAACAGAAATGGTAAAATGTACTATGTAAGTATATAAAATTTATTGGATCGTGTTTCAGAAGTATAAGAATCAAGATTGCACTTGAAACCATGAGGTGCAGGTAATGGAGTATGAACCTCAACAGATTTTACTCTGCACATTCTCTTCTACAAACTTTGACATCGGGACTGTAGGAAATGATGAAACAATTTGTCTCTTGTTGTCAAGGCAGGGACCACAAAACAGATGCGACCAAGCCAGGCTAAGAATACCATGCTGGATTAATTGTATTATGGAAATGACACAGTGTTTTATGTAGATCACAAGCAGCTTATAATATAACTTATTATAAATATTCCTCATTTGCTGGTTAAATTTTTGAAGCAAATGATGATAAAATAACTTATATTTAATATTTTGCATTCTCAAACTACATAACTGTATTAGAGTTCACGTTACGTTCTTGTTAAAATGTTAACAAAAACAAAATTTAAATATGAAACAATTTTGATAATTGATTAACATTAGTATTAATATTAATAGGGGAAAGGTGTACAAAATGATCCCCCTAAGGGAAAATGCCTGCTGTGTCAAAAATATTAAACCTATAGTAACCATTTAAGAAATTTTAGTTAAACCATTTAGTTATACATATACTAGCAAACCACAATTTTGTAATTTATTTACGTTTTCCGATTTATTAGACATTTTTCAGAAGTTTACTAAAGGATCATTTTGTACACCTGGGTGTACAAAATGATCCCAAGGGTAGGGGTTAAATGATCCCGGGGATCATTTTACCCTCCCAGTTTTAATAAAATATTTGTGTATTATAATCATATTTATTACCAAAAGTAGCGTTAATAGGAACAAAAATATTATTATTTTTAACAATAATTATTTATTACAGCCTCCTTATGAAGTTATTATTCTATAATCATAATCATCACAGTCTGAGATCGACATTCTCTATAACAATATATGAATTATATAGTTTAACTAAAAGCCTTTGTTATCTTCTAGTAATATTCTTCTAAATATTATATTCTAATATAACTAAAGTCTTCTAATTAGACATCCTCACTCCAGTTTTGTCGAGTATTTTTTCTACAGTACCTAATTACGTGGCATGATCTGTAAAAGAATAAAAACATATACTCGTAGAAGAAAGAAATAAAGATTTATTGATTGAGAATACACAACACAAGAATTAAGTATCCATTCACTACTCCACACTTCACACTCCACTCCACTCCACTCTCCACTTCGCTCTCCACTCCACTCTCTACTCCACTCTTGAGTCCACTCTCCACTGCACTATTTACTCTACTGGTCTCCACTCGTCTAACCAAGACCTATCTAATAAAAAAACCGCATCAAAATCCGTTCAGTAGCTTTTACGTCCATCGAGATCAGCGATGGACGTCTTGCTTAGACTCAAAATTTACCGTATTTGGTTGTAACTGGTTAAGTAAAACCGGAGATATGACCAAAAACGAAGCGTGGGCGAAGCCACGGGTATCAGATGGTATAAAAAGTAACCTATATGTTGCCCAGAACTATGAACTATAATCGTATCTACCAAGTTTAATTAAAATCCCTCCAGTAGTTTTTGATCATGCGTGCGCATACAGACAGACAGACAGAAAGACAAAAAAATTGCATTTTTATGGATCACCAATTATCCCCCAATAGCTATTTTCCTCCCCCCAATAGAATTGACCTCTCTACAGTTTTATTATAAGTATATAGAAGAAGATATAGAAACAACAGGGTAACTAATACCAAAAAAATACCATAATACAATGCAGTGGATTTAACTGTACTGGCAACATTATGAAATTTATAGCTGAATGTGGCTTTATAGGTAATATTATACTTGTACTAGGTACTTATTATAAATTATAGTAAGTAGGTATCCCAATATATTAAATCATATATTGTATCCTTCTATTTTTGTAAACTGACAAAATGTTGTAGGTAAAATGATCCCTGGGATCATTTTATACCCGCAATGAGTAATCATTTGACCCCAATCGTATTATTCCGAAAACTTCGTAAAAATAACCTGAAATAGCTATCATATTGAGAACCAACACCTGTTCAAAATGTTATTGAAATGCTATAGAAACCGTTAATAAAACAGCTATTTTCCAAATCACAATAAATTAGCAGCAATTTAATATTAATATTCAGCTTAACTTAGTTCGAGCACACTGATTTTCTTTTTTTTATCAATTTACTTAGCAATAGTGATCACACCGCCATGAAACTTCGCCAAACAACTGAGCGGGATGCGGTGAATACGTTTGTGGCAATTTTAAACAGATGGCACTAGTGATTAGTTTTAAACAGTTGGGAATCATTTGACCTCAAGGGATCATTTTGTACACCTTTCCCCTATTAGTTTGATCTTTTAACATCTATGATATGACCAAAAAACACATCGGAAATTCCCCCGGTTAATCATCGCGCTTCATCTCCCAACAATAGACTTACTAACATATAGAATAAACTTGATGATTGCACATATTTTTGTCACTTAATTAACATACTTTGTGTATGAAATGGATCTTGGTTTTTCATTAGGTTCATTATATATCTATGAATGCATTGAATATCCTAATAAATAATCCTGATAAATATTCCAGGATATTTTACAGAGTGCAATTTGGACCCAAACTATGCAAAGTTTGTAATATACGTTGCGGAAAGCGTTTAATATACTAATGTAAGCGTATTAATTAATAAACAAATTGACACAATTTTTGCAATGAGCGGCATTTGAACCTTTAACATCTAACGCAATTTTTCAAACTATATTATCAATTTTACTAGGATTTTCAAAACGCAGAAAGAGTACTTTGTAAACTTAAAAGGTCAAGACAGACAATTTAAATAATACCTAAAATAATAGAGTACATTTAAATAATTCAGTATCTACTCGAGTTATAAGTCTACAGGCAGTGGCCGGATCGACTCGCGCGCATTATTTCTGGCCACCGTCAATGAAAGTACGATTCATTCAGATATAATAGTGTTTCAGAACAATCATCCTGCTGCACTCATCAGAAACTTGTTTAAACTCGCGGCCAAATATCTAATATATTATTTAAATCGAATGAAAAATAAGATATACGCTTTTTTAATTTTGACCCAAGTTGCCTAAAATGATCTCGCAACGTTGCTTCGTGATCGCGTCATCGTAACTTTACTCCGCACCGAAAAAAATCGAATATAGGTACTATGTACTACAAAAAGTTATAACGATACCTCTAAAAAGCGCTACCGTTATTTTTATACCGGTATCGTAACCGTAAATCTTAACCGCTTTCGGTCTACCTTTAAAACAAAGTGTTATCAATACCGGTAGCTTGTGTATACTTTAACCGATTTAAAAAATTGCTATGTGCAATAATATAACATTTTTACTTTAGTCGCATTTTGATATAAAATCTAATTCTTCCAAAACCGGCATTACAAAGAAGTTTAATACATCAAATGCTTATAAAGTTGTTTTTATAACATTGCATGTTATAACCAAATACATTTTAAGTCGTAATCAATCAGGCTTTGTCTGACTTCTCAATGGAATTTTAAATTGGATTCCTGTTAACAATACGAGGATTAGTGCGTGCGTACTTTTGTCGCTCAGTGTACACTAACACTCATGTAAGCCGTGCGTGTTACAGTATCATCGATTAGACAGACATACATTGCCGGCGTTGTTAGAACATAATTTTGATTCGTCAAAGAAAATAAGCTATGTAAGTGCTGTTTATGAGGTTTATCCTTGTATACAAGCTGTCGTAATACGAGAATCAGTATTTTACAGTGTCGATGGCAAGCTTCAATGGTGTTTAGGATTATTTGTTATTTATGGGGATTTCGTAGATGAGTCGGTAAGGGTTTTGTAGTTTAAAATTTCTTTTGGGATAGATAAAGTTGAAACTATTTCGTTGACAGATTGATAAAATAAATTGAATTTGAAATGTCGTATTTATTACTGTCAGCTTTTTAGACTGTGATATTTCTTATGTAAATACGCAAAGGATTAGGAGACATGTTATAGAATATACTCTCCAAAAATACAAATGAATCGCTAATTTAGTTGCTAAGCGCCAAACTTGAAACGCCTTAGACCGATTCGGATGAATTAAATTTTGTTGTATTTATAATAATTGTTAGTAGGTACTAGGTTTTCTATTCCGGAAATCCCCCGATTTTATTACTTCTAAGTAAAAGTAATAAAAGCCGGGATGTGTTGAAGAAAAATAGGTAACTAGCATTCGAAATTAATGGATGTGCTTGAAAGGTCAGTTACAAGGGACTGTTGTATATCTCCCTATCCCCAAAATTATTTAGCTTCTCGTGAATACATTTTTCTTATATATATAGGTATACGTGTCCAATATCACTTGCGGCATTGGACAAAGTACGCAAATTCCTACAATTTTTCAAGCGCCATTCGTAGGAGCATCCGAATTTTATTTTATTTTTCGCTCAAGTTATCGTCAAAATTTAGTTTCCTAGTCATTGACATCTATAAAACATCAATACGATCACGATAAGAAAATTGAGCAATAACTAAAAAAGTGGCCCTGGTAGGCGTTTCTGTAAAAGCTTTTACCAAAGAAACTCGTAGTAAAATATTACGATGCACATAAATACCATACAATAAGGTACGGCACTTGCTTCGATTATCTCTCTTATTTGTTTGTGTTTTATAGCGGTACTGCTACTCCATTTTATAGCTTTTCGATATTATTTTCGCGTATTTTTTTTCCTACGGGCTACCACATCAAGCCATCTATGGACAGCATAACATGGATGTGCCGTGAAAATACTCTAATAAACGTACTAAATGGTGTACTATTGTCCGTATTAGAAACCTCTGTTGTCGTTAAAGGAATATTTATTAGGTATGTTGTACCTGGAATGGAAGCATAAACGGTGTTGTAAAATTTGTGTTAGGGCTATGAAAAATTAATTTATGAACATGTTTGTGTACTTGAAATTTGAGTATTTAATATATAAACAGAAGTACATCGCACCTCTTCCGGTATAAAGGACAGTTTAAGTAACAAAATAATACGAAGAAATGTAATTAATTTGGTTAAGATCAGTTTTATATCAACGTTTTAGAGATGTCAAAATATCAATATGCAACTAAATGATTTTTGGTCTTAAAATTAATACAATTTTCAGAGCGATGGAGTAGGTACATAAAACAATATGCGTTGATAATAAAAATATGGTATATACCTACAATTTTTTAAATTTAAAACTAAAAATAATTTACGGCCACAAGGATAATGAACTATATTATATTATTTTTCAACTGTAAAGCTACTATAAAAAAACACTAAGCCCTACTGGTCAATTGATTACATTCTGTGCCAAGTTTTGACAAATAGACTATTGTTAATTCGATGCTAATAAAATCATCCTATCCACACTATTCCAACGTAATACGCACTGTCCTCTCCACAATACCACTCGAGGCATCGGGCATTTCTAAAAAAAATGTAAAATCACCCCTCGACCATAGAGGGCCATAAACTAGACGAGCTCCTGCGCGCCAATTAAATATGAATGCGTACTGGCCCATTCTCATTACTGCACGTAAATTTTTTTCGACTCTACCCTCCATTTTTGAATTGTGTTATACGATATTGGATAGGTCAGTTATTTATGAATTATGAAAAATTGGTTCAGAATTACGATGTAATATGAGATTTTTGGGATTGGTAATCCAATTATGTTTTTAGTTCTATTAAATAAAGTGATCGTCGTTTGATGGATAAGGTTTCGACTTCGTGAATATGAGGTTCCGGATTTGAATCCATTTGAGTTCCTGAAGTCTTTTATGTGACTTCCATTGCATCAAACGTTTCTATCTTTCTTAACTCGCAACGCGTGTGTCTCCAGCGTCTATCATTGACCAATTACCATAAGGCTGGCCATATGCTAGTTTGTCAACCAAGTGACATAAAATATCCAATTAAGATCTGGTAGAAGGAAGTTGAAAACAACAGGGGTCTCTTTAATCATCCTATAGACACCTATACAATAGTTTTTTAACTCAAAAACATTGCAATCCCACCTAAGAGTCTTAAATCCTATATAACTTGTACAAAAATATTTTTGTCAAGATAAGAAATACAATTTTCACCCTTATTCATATTAAGAATAAGATCGTTTTTTTCTTTATTAGTTGCAAAGTTAATTTTGTCGAGATATAGGTACAGGGGGTGTGATAATTGCGAAGTGAGACAAAGTCGCTTCAAAGGCATTGTGGATGTTGTATAGACTTTCCGTACTCTTAAACATTTGAGTTGATGTCAACCACACTTTGTCGTTTCATAATTACGATGCGCCTCTCAATGGGACACCCTGTATACAATACGTCTTAAAAAAGAAACGATAAATTAATGAGGTCTTTCAATGGTGACAGTTGTTTTAAATTGTAGAGATATTCACATTCGTTTCATTATTGGTATAGGGTTTGGTTTCTTAATTATAAATTGTTAATAATAATAACATACCTACTCATACCTATATAATACAGTTTAATAATATAATAATTAATACGTCTCATGCCTACTTATTAGTGTGGTAATATTCATTTTGTATATTGAGGACAATAATTCTAAGAAAGTTGTTTAAAATGAACTAGAGCTCTTTAGATTTTATATTTCTTTAAACGTTACCATTTGGTAACTATCAAATTGCACAAAGATTTTTGAAGAGAAATAAGGTGTCTGTAAATATTTTGTACGCGCTTATAATTATTTTATCAATGGCAAGTACAACAGGCATCTTTTATGCAGATAAAATAAAGAAAAATACAAAAGACATTAAGGATACATTCCAATTATGCACCGGTATAATTGGAATGTATCCTTTATTTCTTCTGTAGTTACCTATTTTAATTTCGAAATCTTGACTACTCTACTATTTATTTTTGTAAGTAAGACTACTGGTATTTACGACATTTATACACTCCAGTTAACCTAAATTGTTTGTGTATAAAGTTCATGTCAATACGACCATTATTAGGTCGGGGTTCGAGTCTTCGAACTTCGAGCTAGTGCTGCTAGCTCAACAACGCTTATAAAAAAATAACTTAAAATAATGTTTGCTGGCAGGTGGCATCCTATTCGAAAATTACTTCGTACCATGATTTAGAAAGTCCTATTTACTGCCCTAAATCATATACATAGATGCCGTAGATCGTATTGCGATAATCTAGCATTACCCGGCAACTGTCAAGACCGTAACAAAACCAAAGTCAGTCCTTGTATAAAACTGAATGATTAATGGATTCTCACATTAGGTCGCGGTACACCCTCCGATAGGAGTATGGGGTAATGTGGAGGTACGTGGAGGGCCATTAAACAGGCGTTGTGGCGTGCATTCAAAATCGCTTTGTAAATCTGGGGCCTTACTCTGAAAATCTAACATGAACGTTTCGGATCGAACGAAAACGGACCATTTGTCAAACAAAGACAGCGAAAACGTCAAATGTATTTTGGGAGTAGGAGGTGTACTGATAACGATCGACAACCTCAATGTCAAACCATGGAAGACGGATCCGAAATCCGAAACGAAACACTTTTGGGGTAGCTAAATGGTCAAAACGTCAACGGATACTAATATTTTCGTTTTTCGGAGTAAGGCCCCTGGTACTGAATTAGATGGTAAGGTAGTAGTTAGTGCCAAAGGCTTATTAGTTATTATACTTAGGCTTATACTTAATAGTTCACCGTCTGTTCTCATACACAACTGAAGCAATGATTTGCGAACAATCTCACGTAGTTTTAAGCGATGCTGTAAATATACTAAGCTTTTGTGGTTTATAGGATGCACACTTTAATTTCCTGATTTATAAGATGACTTGCTTCCATAAATAATGCCTAATAATTTTCTAGGACATTCTACTCAGTTCTATCTGACTTAAATAGGTTTTAATATAGATTCTAGAAAGGAGAAAAAACATACTTATTACGTCTTGTTGTCACATACCTTCCACACAGTTCAAAGTTAGTTGACATTATTCAGGCATTCAAATATTTACTCCGAATGGAAATCAGTTCCGTAAATAGATGATCTATTCATTATCACAAGAGCTTTATTTCCATGTCTATTTAAATCAGCACTGAGTAAATACCCGTAAGTAATAAAAGCGGGCAGCGGGTAGTGAGGAGAGATAAACCGCCTGTTTCATGGCCGTATTCCTTTAGCACATCAATCGATTTGAGAGTGTAAACAGGACGCCTTTGTGCCTCCTTCACTGCGTAGATACAGAACCAGCTATATTCATTTACCTATGTGGCATGTTTGTTATAAGTAAACGTATGGTGGTGTTATTAATTCAGATATAATTACGAAATTAGGCCATGTTATGAACATAGTAGATGGTAAAATCGGTCGGTGATCTTCGCAACTTGGGTGTAAATATTATGAATAATAGTGGCACTGAATAGAAAAGAGTAGTATTAACATACTTTCATTTTTTGGTAGTGAGGTTAGGAATAATGACGTCATTGTCGTCACGTCCTTCTTGAGATATCTAAGTCTACACGATTCAATGAAATGAAGCAATTATTATGCTAACTTTTCCTAATCTAACTTTTCATAGTTTTAGATCGGGAAGAAGTGTAGATCCAGGAAGGGATTTGAACCTACGACCGAAAATATACAAATTATAATATTTAAATAAATTCATCGTAACTATTTTGGATGGTGATAAGTAAGCTTGAATTATTGTATAAATAGAACAATATTTACATATTGTTCTATTTTTATGACATTGATTTATGTAAAGCTATTATTTTAATGATATTTTCATAATGCTCATTTCATAATAAATTTGTTTTATATTTTAGTGACGTTGGGTAGACAAATTATATTTTATCTGTTACAACATATATGAATTCACAGGTGGGTTCTGCAAAAACAGCTGGATTTTATTTTTCTACGTAATTTTTTTCACATTAAATATTAATAAATTTGATTTCCTAAAATACTTACTGGCAAACACTTTTATTTCATATTTTATATTGTACTAGCGTACCCGCGCGCGGCTCCGCTCGCGTGGATGTTGGCTATCGCCACCAAGTCTTATTTAAACCAAGGGACTGCCCGTACTAACTTTCAATGTCTATTCCTTGACAAACAGTAGTAGTAAGTATTCATTTCATCCCGAGTTCCGTGCATCGCGACAGAAAGTCGATAATTTACATACTATCATTGTCCCTCAGACCAACAAAAAAGCATTGTCCTTTTTTTTGCCTTTTTCATTGTCTTCAGAATTTTATCTGAATTAGATAGCCACTATGGCCAAAGTACCTATGTGTGATTTGAAGTTGCCCTTTGAGAAACATGATTCTCATAAACCCTTTAAGTTAGTCATTACGTATTTATTTCTGAAAAACTGATTTTATTATTGAAATAATTGCTGCAGACATTGACATTTGACAATAGATATAAAATTGACATAAAGAGTATGTTGTAAGAGGTTGTAAGGTTGTAATAATAAAAAACTGGTCAAGTGCGAGTTGAATTCGTGCACGGAGGGTTTCGTACAAAACTGGACTGAGGGAGGAACTAAACGCTGCTGCAGAGCTTCTAGTCTTGAGAGATACAGACTTTTATGGTGATGTGGGTAAAATTTAAGTACTACGGTCTTCGGGCTCTTCCCTTTACTTATGCCAAAGCGAATATACTCTTTCTTTTCTTCTTACGAAAACCCTCTCGGACTTACCTCAACGTTGGCTCCGGTGAAGTAATCAGGCATCAAAAAATAAAAATAAAAAAACTTTGCCAGTGTGTGAATCCACGGAGCAACCCCAACATGACGCTTAGACGTCAGCTCCCAGCCCATACAAAGCAGGAACTCAACAAAACAGCCATGTTCAGCGAGCACCTTCGTCACGTGGCAGGTGATTACCCAAGTCGTTCATAAATCCATTCCACGTAGCGGAATTGGGATCGCTGCCCCTCGATTTCTGTCGTGGCAGGCCTCAAACCTTTATCTCCTGGAGGTATTGTCTAAACATATTGCCCAAACGGCAGCATCTTTTGCATTGACGTTTGATTTTTTTATAGCTTCAAGACATGCAGACCTAAATATTGCATTATTAGTTTCGACTTAATCTTCCCGTGTTACTGAGAAAAAGGTCTTGACAAAGAGACATAAATAATATATATTTTTGTGTGGGAGCTAACTTTGTGCTATAAGACCTTGCTTTTTACCAAATTTCATGATTTTACCTCAACGAAAGTACTCTTTAGATGCATTTCATTCCTTTGCATAGTATCTTCTTCTAGCATACCTACAGCACGAACCAATTCTAATTGATGCCCCTAGGATGCATTCCTGAGAAAGAGGTCTTGACGGACAGCAAAGAGATCCTATAAGAGTTGTTTTTTCCTAATAAGGTACAGAACTCTAAAAATATATAAATTCTCTTTGTCTTTGTGCAATAAGAAGCAATGGATATTTATTACTCTATGCAAATTTAGACAAAGCGAGACAAAGTCACTTTTAGTTCCTGTTGCCATGACAACTAATATAGATGGCGATAAAAACGTCTGCAACATCTAATTTTCTTTTTATTACAAAATTTCCTAAATGAATCATACATTTTTAATTATGTTATATGCTATTCGAGGCGAAGACAAATCCAAAAAATCATAGATCATGAAAATCTGTTCAGCCATTCTTGAGTACTGGCAAAAGCACGTTTTTAGCCCTTTTTAGGGCTTTAGGGTTCGAATTTCAAAAAATCCTTTCTTAGTACACCTCTACGCATCAAAACGAACACTCCCTACAAATTTCAAGTCTCTACAACCAGCGGTTTAGGCTGTGCGTTGTATCTAAGTCAGTCAGTCAATCAGCCTGTCAGGACATTGAATTATATAGTATAGATTAAATGAAAGAACTTCATTATCATATTAAAAATGATACTGGTAGAATTCGAGGTTTTTACTTCGAAGCCCGTGGTCTGCTTCGTGTTTAACTATTACGGGAGGGACTCTAGATATACCCTATACCATAAGAGGAAAGCTTGTGCCAAAGTCTTACCCGTTAGATCGGCTGGTATATGATACCATACACTCATACTCGTATAAAAGGAATTATCTATCTTTTAGATATCATTGGGACCCGAATTAAATAAGCATTCTAAAATAATTTTAAATAGTTAACATTAAATGATTTGCTTTAAAAATATTATAAATATCATTAATTTTTATGTAATAATAAATGGACACATATAATATAATGGGGACAGAAATACACACGTGATGTGGTAGGTTTGTCATACAATGTCATAATGGGATTTACTTATAATCGTTTTGTTTAAAATATTTGTTTTATACGTGACTTTTTGTTAATATCCCTCAGTCTATTAATGCGTTATGATATATCCAACAATGTATTGATATATATTTTTGACATTCGAGGTCATTTTAACTATGTATAAATCATCAAGTATTTTGTTTAGGATTTATAGTTTATTAATGCGAATGAGAGTTATGCGTGCCTTTCTTAATTTTACGAAGATTAATGGTTTGTAATAAACTGTAGTATTTTTGTAGTATCAAAATGCTTATACAACTACAGTCATTAATAAATGCTAAAATTAATTATGGGTGAGTCTGAGCGAAAATAGTGTGAGAACGTGTGTTCATTATGAGTCACTACTTTTTTATGAAATTAATTTTGTCTATGGTCAACTGACGTACGCATCCTTGTGTATTATATTTTTAACATTTTGTCAAAGTTTTAATAGATGTTATAAAATTATTTACTTTGTACATTACGTTGACGCTTGACATTTTCAAACCAGGGTGGGCTGGCATGAAAGCTTTAATAACAGTAGACGAGGTTCGCGAAGTCTATAAGGTTTCTCTGAACCTTTTTCCCAACTCTGTTAGGGTCGGCTTTCCAGTTTAACTGTGATGCGGCTGAACTTCGATATTTTCCGTAGAACGACTGCCATCTGACCTCCACAACCAATGGTCATTATGACCAATGGCGATATCGAAGTACTGGTTGGACTTTTGTGGGCTCCAACTACCCGTAACGACTGCCATAGATATTTGTATGGTAACCGAGACCGACGGCTTAACGTGCTCTCCGAGGCACTAATAAACCAGCGATAAATACACACATAACTTCGAAAAGCATCGAAAAGTCATTAGTGTGTGCTATGGTGAACCCGGGATCGAACCCGAGACCTCGTCTCAGCAGTCCATTACCCAAACCACTATGCTACCGCGGTTATCGTGAAGTCTGTAAGGACAGTAACATTATAGCTGGCTATTATAATTATCTACCTATCCCAGTGGATAAAAAACGTGTAAAAAACATAATTATATTTTAAATTACAATTATAAAATTGTAAATTATTTATTATCTATCTGTACATTGGCGATATTGGGTTATGTTAATGGCTGATTCTGGACACATTCTGATTTTTCTAATAATTTGCGATGGGTGCAAAAAAAATCTATTATGAAGGTCTTGGTAAGACTTAAAATCTGCCGTATTTTTTATTGAAATTGGTTAGGTAAGTAAAACTGGAGTTATGACCTAAACAGTATGGCATCAGCTAGTTTATAAAAATATTAGTTAGAGTACCTAAAGCGATGAGAAAGGGCAGATAACGACAGGTCAAAGGCAGGTTGTAAATAGGAAAACTTAATCGTTGACACTCGATTGCATCGTAGCATAAATTTACGCGATAATTGTATATCATGGTAAATAAACACATGCAATGAATAAACACGACTCAATTTATTCATTTGAACATAAATAAACAAATCGTAACTATAAAGTCCTAACGGTAAGTCTCTACTGTTTGGACTTAGTTTCAAATGTTTTAGTGACGTAGTACAAAAAAGTCCTGGAATTGATTTCAATCAACATCATAATTAGAGCATCAATCCCGATTGTAACAGTAAATTAGATAGATAATAGTAACTTCTTAACACTGAGAGGAAAGCCTGCGCTAGGAGCCGTGCGTACAACCCTTTTTTAATAACTTTCAATAACCCTATCTTACTATCCTACTTCCTACTTTCTATTAATATTATAAACGCGGCAGTTTGTAAGAATGTATGTCTGGATGTCTCGATGTCTGGATGTCTTGATGAAGGTATGTTTGTTACTCTTTCACGGAAAAATGGCTGCATGTATCTAGCTGAAATTTGGTACAGAGATAGATTATAGTCTGGAATAACAAATAGGCTACTTTTTACCCCGGGAACAGGTTCCCGTGGGCACCGGTAGCAAGAACAAAATTTTATGCGAGCGGAGCCGCGGGCTACATAATAATAATAGCTTTTATTGTCTTCTTTTGATAGCTATTTCATTATGAAAACCAGCCGCTGCGCTGATGCTATTATGGGCATACATAGTGGTCATTTTACTACATATTTGTTCTTCTCAATGCCTAAAAATGACTAGGTATCTACTTAATTTTCAATCAAACTATGGTTAAGGCAATAGCTTAAAAAGTACGTTTTATTTCGGAATGTTAAGCAAAGAAAATGTAAATACAGCTTGCAAGTTTATTTGTACTCGACTTCATAGGCCTGAAGTTTCCATTAGTAGGAGTTTGAAATAATAAATAAAATAAATTACTTTCGATGCAGAGGTATTCATGGATATAGCTGATCTTAAATTATGTTACAGTTAAATATTATAGAACATTTATGTTGGTCGCAGTTCGTAACCCTTCGCATGGTCACGATAGTCGCAGAAACATGTTACAATTACAATAAATAATCCAAGTCGTTTGGTTAAACGGTTTTATTGCCGGGTCAGAATCGTTTGTTGACGGATCTGACCGCATAACCTGTGAGATATGTTTTGAATGCATCGATGTTTTGTGTGCGGCGATCCTAACGGATAGACTGTGGTTAAGAATTTCAAGGAAAACTTTGTCTTCGTAAAAACTTACTAATATTTTAAAGCGTATTGATGTTTGTTACACAAAAATGACTGAATGGATCTTGTTGAAATGCAGCCGGCAAACGCGAGTCTAATAAATAAATTACTGTTATAAATTGTTAATATTAGAACACAAATTTCAATATTAATAATTTCTTACACAGTATTGTGTTAGAATGTGTGAAAGTGAACACAAGCGGAGATGATTGAAAAAGTGATTGAGGTGAGGTGAAGTGAGATGAGAGAAAGATGGCATGGAGGAGAATAACTGTATGAATAATAATGTTGCATTGAGACCAAAGGGGTTGAATCCTTGCATCAGAACATGATACCATGTCAAATCTGTAAGAAAACAAATTATGTTTCTTTTAAAAAATATTCATTCGCTTTTTGATCAACGGCCGCCTGATGAGTACACACGTAGTTCAGTACAACTGGTTACTTATCACTTCATCACGGTACTACTGGTATAAATTTAATATTATTTTAATTATTTTTACACACAATTTAAATTTTCTTACTAATTAAATCGACTTCCTAATTTATTGTTACTCACTAAAATGTAGGTAACCTACAATTGCATTAGCATAAAGTCATAATAATGATGTTGGAAATAGCATACTGAACCATGCATTTGTGCAAATATTTGGGCCACACAACGACAGGAGTTGCAATCAATTGTCTTCGCGACGACTGCATAAATTTTGCGGTACTAAGCTTGTCCCTAATTAACCCTAAACTGCCGGTCGTAAGCGGACGCGACTGAATAAATCACTGGGACAGAGAATGCTTCGTTGTCTTTTAATTGAGCACTGGACTTTATTTACGCACTTTTGTTTAGTAAATGCGGTAATGTATTGTTAGTGAGTTTAATGATTACTGTATTTTTTTAAGTCTACTACTGCAGTGTTTGGTTTATACGGTTTTACCTACTGCGTGACCATAATACTCCTTGCGTAAGAAAAATATATCTTATAGTTGATACATGATAATTATAATATTTAATTTTATATTTGTCTATAAATCTATGATTACCAAGATATCTTTTTTTTTTGTTAAATTAACTACTACACTGGAATATAAGTTAACTTTACCTTAACGTAATTTTGGAAATTTGAAATTATTATAATCTCTAAATTTAATAATATTCATGTTTAATTAAGAAATTTATTTTAGGAACGTAAAAGGTTTCTTATAATTTTGCAACTTACTTCTATAATTTACTTGGTACTTTTGAATCAGTAAATTACTGATTTTTTTTTCAATAATGTTAAAGTAAAAAACCAAACATAATAATCTCTAACGAGTTTACTGCAGAATGGTACCTGACGCTATGCCAAGTTTTGTAAGTCACGTTATTTACAAAACTCAACTATAACATAAATACACTAGCAGCTATTTTGACAATTGTATGTCTGTAGACAAACAATTAACCAAAATAATTTCAAAAAAATTTATAAACATAACAATTGAACATAACAAGGCACGTCCAAAAATAAACTGCGCTAACAAGATGACGCTGCATAATGAATGTTGGACGCTAGTAAACTCACCATAATTCTTTGAAAAAAATTATCTCAAACTACACAAGGAAATTTTGTTTTGAGCCGGTGAATTTGTTGTTTAAAAACGTCCGGAGTACTTTATTGTTATAATAAAATTTCGTTAAATTATTTGGCACTTGTTCGGGATCTGATTTACTCGTTGCTCGACACCTCGTTACCCGCTGCAGTTTAGGGTTATTCTGTGTAACGTATTTCATAAAAGAACAGTTTTTCTTAATTTATTATTGTTATATATTTTAATTTTTATTTATTTCATTGGAAAACATGTTCTTCAGTGTCCAATTATTAATTAATTAGAGCATTATTATTTACCCACTGGTTTGAATTTTCTAATTTGGAATTTGATGTAAAAATCTCATAAGAGCTCGTAAGAAAAGATTGGGAGAATAACTGGTTGATATAGGCTTAAACTCGGGGTGTAACAGAATTACTCGTCCAAATATAATCAGTATCAGTTGCCAACTGTTGAAGAACCGGGTCCATTAAGCAAGGGCGTGAAAAAGCATTTGATGAAGCCGTCATGTAACGGTGACCTGCGGTCCTAAATTTCAGCTTACCATCAGGCAAGGTGAAGTCATATTGACGTATTATATAATAAAAACTTACGTTCAACAAACTGTTAAAAAACTAGTGTGAGATACTAAGTGAGTATTAAGTTTTTGCCGATGTGAATAGGCTGTGTTGGTCTCACTCTAGTATTAAACAACAAAGAAATAGAAAAGCAAACAATATCTAAGAAAAGTAATGTAATTTTAAGAGAACTTTGCAAAAAGTGCTTTGTCAAAGTCAAACACTAATGATTTGTTTGCACCAGCAATAGAAGGGTTAAGTGTTGAAAGCTACCTTTAAACTAATTCTGCTCAACATTTTGGCGAGTCATTCACTCAGCACAATTGCTTTAAAAGATGTTTCTTTACTATTTAGAGTTCTTACCAAGAGTTAGGAAACTCACGTTCATGGAGATGTCTACGAAAGTAATTAACATTATTTTTAATTACTGAAACCGTTACGTTAACTCCAGCTAACGTCAGTCAGTAGTGTAATAGCCAGGATTTGAACCCGGAATTTTGTGATCGTAAGGTTGACTTCTACCACGACTATTAAGTTACCGATACATCTACCTAGAGTCACAATATATTTAGTCCTAATATACATGAATTTAAAAAAAATGCAAGGCTCCTTAATTCCTTGGAATAAGTTTGCATACGACTTTGGTTTGGAGTTAGATTCCCAGGCTGCTGAAAATAGTTGACACTTTATCTGATAAGAAAGTTTAATATCGCAGTCGGTTTATAGATCTACGTTGGTGAATTAGTCGAGACAAGTAGATAATTATACTTATAAGTATATAATGTAGTTATATAGGTGCATGCTAAGCCTTTACTTTCACGATTTTTGTACAGGTCGATCTAACGGATTTGATTGTTTTGGTAAACTTACCTTTAGACCGTTTTATTATTGCTTGCCAATTTATTAATCTAAAAAAACATTCATCTGTTTCATTTTGAGAAGACCGCAGTAATGATTGACAGTAATGAGCTACTGATTGTGTATGTTCCCAATAATGATTAGAGACGCGTCAAATAGAAGCTTAACCATCGCTGACAAAGGGTAACCGTCTAACCGTTCGTCGCAACTTTGTCCATGTAACTGCTAGGGAAAATTCAAATATACAAAACAACTATACTCACAATCGTTTTTGTAGCTCTCGGTTTTGTATTATTTCTTTGACTTTCAAACTTAACCTATTAATATATTTTTAGAGGCCTCTTGACAGTACAAGTTTCTGCGACTCATTCCGCCTAATTAAATACGTTACTGCAGGCGCTAACCGACTGAGAATCAATGATGTTCTTTTTTTAATCTGCCCACAAAAGACATGCAATGACAACACTTTATTATTCCTCACAACTTGTGTCGCATGATTGTATTTTACAAAATAATTATGATATTTACGGTTTGGTAAAAAGATACAAAATGACTTGAGCTGTTCATAGAAAAAAGGTCTTTAATGATATTTAAGTATTCTACAGGACAGTGACTCTCCTGTTCACTGTTATTGTCACTAATACCTTTTTGCTTTTGGAATGGTCTTTATTCAATATGGTTGTGCTGTATAAGTGATACATTGTTGTATTTCGCAGCTGCTTTATAAGGATGGTTGTAACTGCTAATAAGCTAGTGGTGTACTTAGTGACATTTGTCCATTTACAATTGTAATTAAACGGATGTAAAAGGATGTAAACCTAAGACATTGTAGGCAGACTTCGACGATTTTACAAGGGCGCATTTAATTGCAGGATATACCTAATAGTAAATTTACTACAAAATATGCCGTTGTAAATAGGTATCAATTTTGATTAAGATTGCAAATAAGATAAATATTTTTATGAAGCGTAAACCCCGATTGCGTAACTCTTCAGTAGACTACAAAGCTGGCAATTTAGTCTACTGAGTACGCTCTCCTATTTCTCTTTTTTATAGGAATGATTGACTAGTTTACGGAAAATATCGAAGGATCAGATGTTATGTCGTTTGATGGAAAGTCGACGCCAACTGACTTCGGAAAATAATACCGCAAATATTCCTCGGGATGAAAACACGATCAAGTAAAAGTGCAGTTACTACAAGAATTCTATTTAACTATGAACTGTTCAATGTTTCAACCAGCTTAAACTAGTCGTGACTATCATCACCGTTTGATTTGATGTGCCTACCTTTCCTTAATTATAAATTGTAGTCAAAAATATTCGGTTCCGTTCGATACGCATATATCAACATCCATTTGTATATTCATGACTATGAAGATAAAAATGTAGGAGCTGCACATCCATATACTCTTGTATCTCTCAAATGGCCGACACACTTAAAGCGTTATCCATTTTTATCAAGAAATTAACAATTTCCCACGGGCCACACGACTACACTTATAAACTAATTATATGGATATTATTTCAATTATAATTTCTCTCGTAAAGTTAAAAGAAAATAAAATGTTTTATGACATCAGTCCAAATTGTCTGTTTATTATTTTTTAAATAGCCTATTAAATAAATATCTACTTAAACATTATCTATATCACTTCTGGTTCTATTTGTCAAGTTTAACATGCACTTATGGAAATATAAACATCGATATTACAAAAATCGTCGGTGGCGGTCGACTCACCAAAATTAGTGTTTTTTACTACACAATTTTGCCTAGTTATATTCGTATTTAATCTTGAATACCAATCATTTTGGAAAAGACACCAAATATAATTAATATTGTATACCTATTTGTGAAACACCTACAAAACTTTATTAGTTCTCCAAGGGTAGTAATTAGTAAGGAACTCATGTATATTTTTTGTAATAGATGACGTAAGAAATTACATACGTGGCAATAGTTTTACCAACATGGCAGCCCAAAATTAAAAAAATCAGGCAAGCGGACTCCAGGCTCCGATCGAAATATCAGGACATGGAGCACACGGGAAAATGAAATTGGAGTCTCAAGGATATCATATCTCAGGCATTCATGGTTTCCCAGCCACAGAGAAAGATGTGAAGAAGCACCATGTATTTTTAATTGATTGGAGTGCGACATATCCACCTTATCGTTAGCTCCAATGAAGTGAATCCTGAGGGGGTTGTCACGTATACAAAAAAATAAGGCTAGCACCCACTCATTTAAAATTCTATGTAGTTTAAGCGAGTGACTTAGATCTTTATTTATTATTATTGTAATGTTTTTGGACAGTAAAGAAGTAGAAGTATCATTAGTTCTGTCATTAGACGTATCTTTTAAAAGCGCTAATGTTAAAATCAATTAAATAAATTCAAGTGTTACTATAAAATTAGATATCAGGTAGCTTTACAGTAATAAAAATACTACGAAAACCACTTAATTTTACTACCGAACCGGCGACAATGTACCGCAGTATGGGTGGCCCGATTGTCTATTTCGGTTGACACTCCGTGCTACCATAAATAACCAGTTTTTGGACAATTAATATCAAGTTCCTTTTATCTATTGGTAGATAGTTTCAGCTTATAATTAAACTGTACTATCTATCTATCTACACATACAAGATAGATAGATACCCTTTATTGCACACCAACAAGATACTGCCATTCGCTCTAAGGATCGAAAAATATTTCTAATGTAAAATGGTTTTAGTGTTAAACCATTGTAATGTATGACCCTGAAAGTTTGTCACATTGCTCTTTATTTTTTATATAATACATATAAATTAATACATATTATATTATGTGAATTCTACAGAATGAAAATATCCATTAAATTTCAATCACGAGGGATAAGAGAAGGTTAGGGTTAAGGAAACAAATTCTAGGCAATTGTATTCTAAAGATAGGTTAGCCTATATTTTTTATGATACAGTAGGGTTAGTTTCAAGTGTTAGTTAGAGTTGGATTAGAGAATAGCTTTATGCGTAAGTCATCTTGTACTACCGTTTCTTTCGAGATGGAGTGGTCTTCGAGCTTATCTACTTAAACATTTCAAAAGAAACCTTGTGGAATAATTATGGCAATAAATTATCCTTTTACAAGAAAAAAGTCAACACACGACAAAAAGACTGAAGCCAAATGCATTAAGCAGTTTCAGGAGACACTGGATTAATATTTTCACATAGATTTACAGATACAATCAATTTTGCTCATAAATAATATAATATCTATGATTTCCTATTTTCAGTTTTTCGTCTCTACCCTCTTGAGATAAGACTCATTATTGCTTGTTAACTGTTTGTTAGTAGACCACTAAAACGAACTAGACGGTTTTCTTGACAGAATAAGGCAAATTGTTATTATAATATTATTGATACGCTTCCGTCGACTAGAAATATATTATGATACAGGAAACGCTTTATACTTTGACGTCGAGTGTATGAAAAATTATATCTTTTGTCATATTACAAATAAGTTTAGTTTATAATATGAAATATCCATGTCAAAACTAATTTTTAATTCGGTTTCATCTTTTTGGGTGGTGCGCACACTCGGTAATTACGTGGGATGGCAATATTAAATGATTTATATCATTATTTTAGGCCTGGACCATCATAAACTTAATAATGTGATTCCGGTGACCTACAACCTTATACGCAACGTAAGAGTTACTTGTGCAAGCTACTATCAAATACCTAAACAAATGTGGGGTCTGATTCACTAAAATTATGTTTTTAATAATGTATTTACGTAAATACGGCATACATTTTTATTTATATTTGTTAATTAAGTACGGTCATTTTGGGTAACATTGAATTATTCATAAAACTGTAGGCACTTTATTCAGATAAATGAACCTTACTAATATTATAAATGCAAAAGTAACTCTTTCTGTCTGTTTGTTGCGCTCTTACGCCTAATCAAATCAATTAATTGTAATGAAATTATACGTATTTTGTTTTTCCAATTCCAAAGCTTACCTATGGAAGTATTTTTAAAATCTAATTGACAATTTGCTCTATAGGTATATCACTAACCAACAGGTGATTCGACTAATACACAAAAATAAATATTTTAATAATTATAATCGTGTAATCCCTTACTTGTGGAACAAAGTAAAGGTATCAATTTGTACGTATACCTATCTACTTACTTACTTACACATTTAGGTATAAATACTAATCATTTGAAGATTTTAGTAGGTAGGTACTTTAATAATGTTAGATTGTAATATAGATAAGAACAAACTTCAGACAATATTGTGCAAAAGCACCTTATTATCAGTAATGTATCTAATATTTTTATTATTTATTCCTGATAGTTATATATTTAAATCTGGCACCCGATTGAGGAACCCTACATTTTTAAAATGCATGATTTAAATTCATTTATAAGGAAAAATGAAAAAAAAAGCATTTTTATTAGGCATGATCCGTCAAAGCTTCACGTAAGTGGTAAGTAAAAAGGAAAGAGAATACGAATAGTGATAAACCTCAGTTCCATTCGTCGTCAAAAATGTAGTAGGTACACGTATTTATCAGTAAATAATAAATAAATAAGTATTCTACGACATTCTACACAGCGCTCCCTAGACCCAAAGTAAGCATAGTTTAACTTGTGTTATGGGTTCTAGAATGCTGATAAACATACTTTTTTTTTGTAAATACATACTTATTATACATACTTACTATTAAATTAGTAGATAGTCCATTAGTAGATGCATTTATTAGGTAATGCTACTAAATGCATGGTAAAGCAATATTAGTACCAATGTTATATTTCGTAAACTACATGTAAAATGAATAAACTCGGTAAAACATAACCAACTAAATGAGTTATTCACAACGTCTGGATTGAATCTAAAACCGATAAACAAGCAAAAAGTAAAGCTTAACACCCAATATATATTACAGTAAGACATTTGTCACTGAAACCACAGACTAAAATACGTAATAATGCCGCGACACTAGATTATTGGTATGTCGTGTGATAAATTTTGTAAATACGCGTTATTTCCGTTTAAACTGTTATTACTTGCAATATTAGATTTAAAATATATGGATTTATTCGTATAATATTTATAATGGCTTCATAACAGCTAATGCAAACGATAATTTTGTCGAAAGTTGAACATTTACCCAGATTCCGTTTGATAAATGAGCGGCATAATGTCAGAATTATTATGTTGCCACTCCGATTCTGGTTCATTCACTAAAGTTTCGTATGCGTTCTGATTGTTGCAATTTACAATAATTTCACAATGAAATTAGGGTAAATTACGCATGCACTCAGGATAATTAGGTATATTTATAAAAATTTACAGTTAAGTGAGCTGAAATGAACGTAATTTTGTGAGTTATGAGTCGTAGTGTTTGATTCGTATGATTCACTAACAATAACTTTTAGTGACATGTAGTGAAGTTAAGTAGAAAAACTAATTACACGAAAATATTCAAATATCGTAAGAACTTTACTGTACAAGGTGTTGCAAACGTCCATAGGCCACGGTGACCGCTGCCCATCAGGTGGGCCGTGTGCTTATCTGCCACCTAAGTGGAATGTAAAAAAGTGACAGACTTTCACAGATTCAAATTGTTCGTTAGCGTATTGTTCCTTGAAGTCCTTTCTATTCTATAACTGACAGTTGAAGAGAACAAACCAACACATATTCAGTTGAAGTATTGTGTGTCCAATTAGTAGAACCACGCGCTGTATCTAAAAATATATAAAAACACTCTGTTACCATTTGTCACGGCACGCCCTGTATTTATCAAGATACCGTTCCGCGTTACTACAGGCTGTTTGATAAATTGTAATAATGATAATAAAGAATAGGAAAAGAGCGGTAAAAATTACGTTACATTCTTTTTTTGATTTTTATAAATTTTTAATCAGTAACAGTAAACTGTTTGACGATTGCACGATATGACGTCATACTTTGATGTCACATGTTGGACCATACTTACCGTGTTAAAATTAAAGGGCCTATTCGAACCTAAGCGGTATTTGTTGCCGTATGTGGTAGAGAAAACCAAGCGTTATTCTATTGGTTACTACCTACCTATGCACCAATTAATTCTGTTCTAGCTGGCTAGCGAAACGTAAGGTGCCGCATGATGTATATCAACCTCTATCGAACCACAGTGGTAGCGAATACAATTCAGGGTTGAATAGGCCTTAATGTTCTGAAGAAACTGTATTTATCTTTACAGTCACCTACTCTATTCCCATTTAATGACATTAAGTAAATAAAATAAGTATCTAACTAGCCACAACAGCTTAGATGCAACTTTTTGTAAAGACCAGAACCGCTTAAAAAACTCCATTCCCCTCCCTGTATCAAATACGGTAGCCATAGAAATAAACACGGTTAACATTCCTATAAACAAGATTGTTGCGGCTCAGGCGCTGATTGATGGTCATGCGTACGCGCAGCCCGTCGCTATTAGTGACGGTTTATGGGGAAAATGGTTAAAAAAAGCGAAAAAATGTAGCCCGTTTTAGGAACATTGTGTTTTTAATTTACTTGGCGTGCGTTGGAATGATTGATTGTTTTTGTTTACGAGTGATGATGGGATGCTAGTGGGTGTTACATTTTATTTAAATATTAGCTTTAAAAGAGGCAAATTTACTGCCTAATTTGACTTAAGAAAATCACATTCAAGTTACTTTTAGCTATTATTTTATCATGGAGCAATAGTGTTCTGCAAAATCTTATATAAATACTAATATTAAAATAATACACGATTGAGTGACTTGACTTCAAATTGGTAAAACCATATCGCTCATTGAAAGACGCGTTTGAGGTTTTGATATATTACTTTTTTATTTGAAACGGCATTTTATTGAAACATAGCTAAATAAAATATTATAAGTATGCTTTTTGTAGTTTTCTCTAAGTAGTGGAAAAATCTAGGCATTTTCAAATTTCAAAAATTATAAGTTTTTTTTACGAAAATATTTTAATAGTTAGAAGTGCTTCTTTGTCAGATGGCAGAGAGAGGAAAAACTTCACAGTCATTTTCTTATGCTATATATACCCCACTCACAACATGTTATTTTTCTTTTGGACGGACTGCATAAGTCGGGTTCGGTCGATTTCACTGCATCTTACCTGCAATTAAGAGAAAAAAATTAGTTAAGGAATAATTGCGAGAATCATTTTAGTACCCCGCTTGTTAATCCAACTTAAGACCTTATGCAAGTACACTATTACTGTGACGCCAAGGTAGTTAGAGGAGATGTTCCCATAAGTTCCAGAGTCAATTTATCCCATGTAACTCGCGAGAACTTGTTCCATTGAACTTGTTCACTTGTTTCCAAACTGGAACGAAGCATCGTCAAAAAGACTTTAAATTTTAACATAACATAACATAACATAAAGTCACGCCTATATCCCCGAAGGGGTAGGCAGAGATGCTAGCACCCAAATTTCGCCAGTTTATGTTTAGGTCCCAATGTAATAGGTGGCGAGCCTAGTGCCATTAATTTTAAGTGTCTAATAATATCAGAACACCCTCAACTACAAGATCTATATATCCAACTACTGCAATTAGTAAGTGCAGTGTTGCGTAAGTGACAATTGTGGGCGACGCAAATAGTTATGCGTGGGCGCACCATGCGCCATGCCGCACTCACGATAGATATGAATACATTGATCGTGATAATAACATATTTACAATTAATTATGCCTTCAAGAAGTGAAATTTGAAATAATAAAAACCTTAATTGACGGGAAATAAATTCATAGCACCTAATTTGCTACCTTAAAAATATTACTAAAGCAACTATAGTTCAATAATCTGGACTCGGGCATTTTGGGACTCCACCAAGACGGACGTACGAGGCTCTGATGAGGGGCTTACCTCTCGAGGTTGGAAAGTAAGATACACCGCTCTAATAAACGCCGTTTTAGTCAAACCAACAGATAGAGAATAAGCAAATGGACTCCTTGGCCGAACACAACCGGAAACAATGATAATGAATATAATAATCTGAACCACGTGGTATCTTCCAAAGTATAGGAACCATCCCATGGCTCCAAGTTAGTGTTTTATAGGATGTTCGCCCATAAAACAGCTCTTGGATGAAAGTAATGCGATAGTAAGTCTATTACCCGTGTTGATACACTTCTGCCTACACTACCACGGACGTACAACATAAAGCCTACAAGCATGAGTTATTTTTAATCTGTATTTATATGAAACCGCAAACAGACTATCAACCATTTCTATGAATAAGACTTAAGGTGATAAATTCTTAGGAGTTACGGAATTCTGTTGTCTCAAAAAACCAGACTATTTCTTGGAATGAACCGGCTCGAGCGAGTAATTACACTATATTATAAATGGAAGCCTATCATTTTTGCATTGATCATTATTGGCACCTATAATAGGACCTTTATTCTTGACATTTCATCATTTAATAGGCTGTGGTATCTTGTTTAAACGGAGGGAGAAACATGTATGTATAGGGCCCCAACTAGACCTTCATAGCTTAAGCCGGTTGGGTTCGCTTTTACTGGAGCATGTAGGTGAAGTTTTACTTGCAAGCCAGTATGTGCCTACTGATCGACGTATGGAACTTTGGCGGGTACCGTTCGGGGCTGAGGAGTCAGAAGGCTGGCTCTCCCGTAAAAGCGAATCTTCATGAAAAGGAGGAATATTGCGCATAATCAAACCGCCGAAATGCCGTTAGTACCTATATATATATTTTCATACCACGTAGGTGGCAGACAAGCACACGGGCCACCTGTTGGGAACGGTCACCGTGGTCTATGGACGTGTGCAACACCAAAGGTGTCATACATACGCTGCCTACCCTGAAGGGAAGGGGGGAGGGCTAGGATGGGGTGGGGAGTCTAGGAAGGGGAGTGGGGAGGAGGGGTATAGTGAGCTCTGGCTACCCTAATTACCGGCGGGAACACAACTCACAATGGTTATTATGGCCGCGGTCTTCTGTAGAGCGAAGGTACTTCCCCAGTCGGACAGACATTTCGGACGAGAGATACCTCCTTCAGAAGTTATTATCAAAGTATGTGAACCTCTCGCTCTATATTTATAAAGCCGGTCTACTGTATCTATTTATTTTATGGCAGTACTTTCCCACTCGAGTTGACTCATTCATTCTAAGAAAGCATAGTTTTGCCACCTACAAGCGGTTTGATTCAAAACCATCCTCACGTTGATACAGTACAATCACACTTATAAGAATGTTTACATGTCATTGCATCTATGTGACGGACATTAGAAATGAAGCAACAGTGTAGCCCACTGGCCCAGATATCGAGTGTTAGTCGTCGCTTCTTATTATTCTCATACATGTTTGACGTATATTTTTCAACGCTCTTCAATATTTTTGAACAGCTATTTTTGTTGCAAGACCGCCTCCTTAGTTTGTCCAAAGATTATTTGTTTAAATGTAAAGAGACTGGTCAGTATTCTTTTAATATTGATATTGTTTTTTTAGTTTTGAATTATTTGGGATAAGTAGGTATAGGTGGGTGCTGAGTGCTAACGAAGCGATGACTTGCACATAATAATATTATAAATAGTTTATTACCCTATTGTATCATAACATGTTATAGAATTTATTTATTACAGAATCGGAAGCTTATAATACGTTTCGTTATATCGCTGTTGTTGTTAAGACTAAAATACGGATAATTGATTATTTTCATTTATTATGCTGAATAAATAAGTAGTTACTACTTGTTATTTGCTTTCATTTAATGCAGTTAAATATATCAACTCAAGATGAAATGTGTGTGCTATAAATTTGAGCACTATGGCATAGAAAATGGATGGTTATCAAAATAGTATTCTGCGATTCTTCTCCGCTAACAAGTTTTCTAAATAGGTAACCTTGTTTTGTGACGAATATGTTCAGATAAAATCATGTGAATATTAAACGATGCGGATTCTAATAAGCATTCAGTGTTTATATGAACAAAGCAATTAATTTATTTTACTAGCTATTCATTTATTATTTTAGAAAGTAGACTATGAATTGGCTTAACAAATATATTTTTTTAGATCACGTGATCAATACTGAAGCAATTAAATACTATAATGGATTCTATTGTATAAACTATAAAAACTCTATGAGAATGATTCTTAAATAAAAATCTTATTACATTTTTTGCATCTTCATTTATTAAGATGAATGTTTAAGTGCTAGACGTTAAGTGAAGTTATGAGGTTAGATACACGGTTATAAATACATAAAAACATTAATTCTAATACAAATAAAGTGAGTGTCACACTCATACAAACTAAAAAAATAAGCATTTTACCTACATGAACGTCTACACGTGAACTTAATCTACATTTTCACACGTCAGTCACAGTGTCGTTTTGTGGGCTATTCTACAGCTCTTTATTGTCGCTTGGCCATTGTTTATTTAAACAATAACTGGACATTTTATTACGACGCCGTTTTTAACGATTATAAACTACACTATACCGCGCTGTCATCTAGTTTTTTTTTCTGAAATATTTTAGTTTTATTGTTCCAAAAGTAAGTGAAACGTGACCACATGATGCAATAAATTTACTTTTTTAGTGATGTATATCGTAAATAACATTGAAATTATGGCTGTGTTTAGTAATAATAAAGAAAAACGTTTTCTTTGGAGAATGTGGTATTTGATTTAATATAAAGTTTGTGTCGTATTTTTATAAAAGCGTATTGTATTATTAGCACATTGTTAAAGATAATTAATGGCTCACCGTTTAGCAGCTTCAGTTATCACCAGTCTTGCGAAAAACGGAGCAATAGGTTTTTATCGCAACACATAGTAAGTATTTTAATACGTACCTATACTATGCAATCTATCTATCTAGACAAAGAATTGTGAGATGAGAGATTCATGTTTAAAAATAATAAAGATCTTAATCTAGCTAGGTACTATTATTATTAAAGCCAAGTGAATTGATAGAAGGAATTCGAGTAACAGACATATAGCTATTTGTAAGATTATTAGCGACTAGCAAAAGAAAATAACAAAAGCCATTTCTTCTATTTAACCCTGTTGTTTTGACGTGCGCTCTATTCTGGTATTCATGGAATCACTAACAAATCAGCACCTGTCACTTTTGTTAACGTATCCACGAATAACCGAGCCATTGTTTTAAAACTAGAAAACAATTCTATCTTCACTTTTTAAAAATCTTGTGTTATTTCTGAACGTCTTTTTAATGGCGTTTCGTGTTTGTTTTAGAATAACTCACACTGTTTGCTTTTAGCGATTTGAACCTTGTTTCATGTTTAATAAGATTCAAGTTCGAGATTGTACTCTTGTGTTTTTGGTTGTCTTGTTTGAAAATCGAATAAGAAACATTGTTGTCGCTTCTACAATAGAGCTGGTGAGCGTTGACAGTTGATTATCGAAGACGGACTTAACGAAGACAACGAAATTTTCAGTATTGTTTCAAATGAGTGACAAATTGCTTAGCGTAAAGATTTTTTGACATTTTTCTTGGCACATTGTTACTCTTTTTCGTTATGAATAATAAAAATAAACAGGCCTTTTTACTTTTTCCTTTATTCATTATTTATGGCCGGTGTTAATGTTAATATGAGTTATGAGATTATTACTTTAGTATAATTTGTACTCCCCGGTGGACTAAAGTGACTTTTAATTTCATTATTTACTGCTTTTGTCTGGATGTGCTCAGCTTAACTTACTGTTGTTTTCTTGGTAACAAGTTGACAGTTTTACTTGCTGCAATATTTTAGCGAGAAATCAAAATATTTTTGGTAGGTTGTATCTTAATTTGCCTTTTTTGTACTTGTAGGTATTTTTGATTGTGCATCAAACTCATTTTTATTAAGACAACTACTACATCATGTAAATTCAAATTAGCATATTTAACATCCAGGGTGGTATAACAGTTAAACTTAGCTGAATGCCATATTATTGGTTTTTGCCCAAATAGGTTACAATGAATTCACCATTAAGTTTGTGTTTCTGGAAAACCACACCTGGATCTGCAAGTCACGAGCGAACAGATTCAACAAAAAAATGGAAGTAGTTACCATATTCACTGCTGCCCAATCTGTAATCAGTTTTAATTCTCGACTGGATGAATGGATTCATAGAACCAAGTAATTACTTACAATTAAATCTGCCATATATTGTGGGTTGCTCAATGCCTGTATACTTCAATGTTTTTATAAATCAATCAATAGTAAATCAATGTCTATTGCGGTCCACTGCCGGACATAGGCCTTTCCCAATGTCGCATCCTGTTAAACCCAGCACCTTTTTAGGTCGTCTGTCCCGTTTAGTCTGTCCGTTTATAAACGGTTCAATGAAATTTTTATGCAATTAGTTGCTAAATTTTTCTAATAGATTGAAAAACAAGCCGGTTAGCCTAATGGCTAACCGGGAGAATACTCTCATCGCGTTGCGAGTGTAAGTCGCGTCCAGGATCCTAATAAATGGTTATCTTGAAGTTCAGTATTTGCAGCAGCTTCATGTTTACTCAAGCCTAAAATAGCAGATATTAATTTAATCAGTATTAGATTAATGTCAAAAATCAATGTCTTATATGAAATATTTCTCTAGCTCAAATAAAAAGAAATTCACTTCATCATTCTGTGAATTTCGTTTCTGAGCACATTGTTTTCACATTCGGACAATGACTTATACGAAACGTCTATCGTTCTAGTGCGTTAATCTCTAAGATTAGTGCGTCAAGGCGGATGTCACTAACTACACTTTGACAAGTCTCGAAATACGTGACTCTTCTGTTTACATTAGGGCACATCACTAGTTAAGAAAAAAAAATTTTACCTTTAGACCGATTTTCAACTATAACTCGAAAGTAATAAGGATCATTTTTTTATTGTTTCCAGTTTTGTTTATC
The DNA here is from genome assembly GCA_963576445.1 of Lithosia quadra. NCBI lineage: Eukaryota > Metazoa > Arthropoda > Insecta > Lepidoptera > Erebidae > Lithosia > Lithosia quadra. The sequence goes on from OY754892.1 coordinate 6,742,951, forward strand.
TTTATTCCAACTGATTAGATTGTCATAATGTTCGAATTTCGAAATTTATGTGTTGTCTTTTGGAGAATTGTCGAAATATAAACAGAGGCCTGATTCAGTAAACCTACGTTTTTAAAACGTGTGATGTAATAACTTGCGAACGCTTGTAAACTTAACTTTTCAAAATCTATTTGAAAATGAATATTAAACTGTGAGTGATTTTAAAGGTTTAATAACCTCACGAAAATTTAAGTAAGTTTTGTTATGATAGATCTAACTACATAATAATGGACCCGGGTAAGTGACCCGGATGAAAAGTAGCGGAATACAGAATTGGTATGAAAAATGATTTAATCACAAACTACAACCAAATATTCTGAAGGAAAATTAAACAAGAATAGATTAAATTAAAAATTTAAAATGGAACATAGTACCAACATACGAAATATTTGTAGGAACGCGGAATAAAATGTAATACAGAATACGAAACAGTGATCAATCGTTGTGTATGAGCAATTAATAAATGGCTCAGAGCCATACGTTTTAGCGCTACGCTGACGTCAAACAAATGTTCTAGGGTTTTTTCTAACAATATTTTAGTTTAATAATTCTTCTCTAATGTGACACACTGATTTGTGTTTAGGAGTAGTAGCAACTATTTTAATTAAAATGTAAAATGTGCGTAATTACGATAATAGATTTAAGAACCACCCACTTTTAAAATTATTAAACTACAGAAAAAATTTAATCTATGACCAAAAAATTTTGACGATAAATTTAATAAAATACCTATTTCATAGTAGACAGTAAATATTCACCTACAATAATTATAAATATCGATGTAGGAAAAATATTAATAAGTACCAAATTTATTTCAATTTTTTTTAAAATTAGACAAAAATTCTTTTCAAAATCGACTATAAATATTGCATTGTGAATATTAATGCCTGTTTAACATATTTTACGAATAAAATGTGTGGAATTCATTCCTGAACACACATTCATCTTAAGACACAATGTTTTGAAAGTGTCACATATATTATTGTAATTTATTTTTAAATTGGTGCTATTATAGTATTGAAATAATAACAGCATATTATCGAAGTATTTCGAATACATATTTTGTTCACTAAATAGTATTTAATTGGTAATTTGTCTGCTGAACTATAAACTTTAATACCGATATAATAGCTTTAAATGATTCATGTGAACAATAAAGAATAAATGTGTTACCCACGTACCCCATTTATAACAATAACATCATAAAATATCCTTTTTTTCTTCTAAAAAATTTGAATTCAGTTATTCATGATACCCACAAATTATTCAACATACATTATTTTTGTACAAATAACTAGGGATGTTTAATTTGTGGTCAGATTTTAACCAATATTATTACTTTTTAATGTCTTAGTCTTTTTGAAAAATATACCTACTATAACAAAATAAAAAGCTGTCAACTAAACTAAAATTAGGATTTCATTGCAAAATATTTTAAAATATAAGCAAATTAGGTAAATATTTATAACTTTCAGTTTCAAAATAATTTCACTAAACACTATGTAATCGCAATTTGAAACGAAATCAATTACTGAATTTTAATCTAAGAATATCGATTCTTTTACACTTCATTCAATTGCAGTAGGTACGCGCTAAACACCTGTGACTCACTGCGTGACACAATTTTGTATGAAGCGTTTTCGAACGGTTCAAGTACCTAATGACTTACCCAATAGTAGGTAAACGTATCGACTGTAACATATAAAACCGACTTCAAACCGTCAAATATTGATATGAGACTTTTCTTATATGTAGGACACGTCAATTTGACTTCACCTAGCCTGATGGTAAGCTGAAGGTAAAATCTCAGGAAAGAGGGTCGCCATTACATACACGTACAATGGTAAGAATGGTGACACTCACCTTGACGGCCTCATCAAAAGAGGATAATCATCGCAGCACCGCGTGACACCCACCGGTCCCACTAGTGCTGCGACTACAATCCCCCCCTGCCCGGCTATGCATATATGAACGCAATCCAACCGAGATACACGGCAAGCACTAGCTGTTCACAAAAAAGAATCGTCAAAGTCGGTTCCACCCACTTTCCACCAGGTTCATCCTGATATAACACACATAAAAAATATACCTAGTCGAGTTAACAAGCTCCTCCTTTTTTTAAATCGGTTAAAAACGAAGTATTAATTAATTATAACAACTTTTGGCGCATCTTTACCAACAAAGTGGTTATTTTATACCACAAATTGGATATTATATTACGATATATGGTCAATTTTGTGTTACGCGCGCAAATTTCGATTAAGATGCGTCATGTTTGTGCTTTATTAAATGTAGTTTATGTGCCCGAATGTACTTTGTTCCGCGAAAAATCACTTTTAATTTGAAGTTTTACATATTTTGTGTTACTTTGATCCTGGGTTATAAACAGGGTGTTGTTGAATATAAAATGGAACTCTTAATGATATTAAAGCGGCAAACAGAAACGTGTCGTAATTGAGGAACCTGAAATCATGTGCGAGTTTTAGTAAAAAACAAAAGGATTGATGACCTCAAAGGAGTAGCCTACTACATATTATAGTAGATATATATATTAGAATAATAACAGATATATTATTATTTTGTTACGAGTTGTGAGAGCTCTAAATAGTCTACCACCTAAGTATTATAAAAAGTCTACCAAGGAATTCTAGTGATACCGCTCTTTGCAAGAAACCACATTTTTGGATGGAGAATCAAACTTTTAGTATAAGCATAGAATATAATAATAGTAGTATAAGGTAGACATTGTTTTGTTTCATAAAAAAACTAATTGTTGCCTGCGGCTCTGCCCGCGTCGATATCGGTTATCGCGTGTATTAATACGCACTATTGTCCCCTACTTCAACCCTCCACAGGTTGACATTTCAAAAATGCTTTAACTATAGTATCAGCATTTGTATACTGTTTGTTCTAATTAATAATGTCTATATTTATTCGAATATTTAGTATTATTCTCTATAAGTACCTACTATATATTATCATCTCATCAATAAGAAAATGGTACATAAAAACAATACTCCATTTGACATCTCATCAATAACCACCATCCCCCTTTACCCCTCAATCCCCCATTTCCGACAAATTACTCCCACCGTGTCAAATATGACGCAATTATTGCCGTGATCCATCATCGTGACGTGTGACACAACTAAATAATTTTCGGGTTAAACATTTAATTCTGTGGGGTAAAACAACGCGACCTCTCGTAGGGTTGGGTGATGTATGGGGAAATTGGGTGTATATAATTCCTACTTACGTCTTTTACTATTTATAATACTTGGCCCTATATATCGGCACGTTAAGCCGTCCTTCCCGGTTACTATACAAATATCTATGGCAGTCGTTACGGATAGTGGGAGCTCTAAAAAGTCTGACAATATCTACAGAACTTTGGCATCGCCAATGGATTGTGGAGGTTAGATGGCAGTCACTTCACGGAAAATATCGAATATCGAAGTAGTTAGACTGAAAGCCGACCCCAACTTAGTTGGGAAAAGGTTTACTACTCCTGTATTTCATTCAAGAGGTACTTCGATGAGTATTAATACTGACATTTCTAAAACTAAGTTACAGTTGCAGCAATACTTGCCACGGCTGAGTATCAGTCATTCAGTAAAGATCAGGGCCTTTATTCTGTTTGACAAATCGTACCGTAACCATCTACGTTCGTATTAGCCAACACATTTAGGTTGGTTTAGTTTTACACCGGTTCTTTCCACTATGTTAACCTATTGAAATCGACTGACTTCTCACGTTTCGACTGTGATTAGAAATCAATGTCAAACAGAATAATGCCCCAGGTAAAGAATGGGAACGAAGCTAACCGAAACTATGGTTGAATTTCATCAGTGCAAATTCGTTTAACTAAATTTAGTTTGCATGTTTTACATAATGAAAGTACTTAAATAAAATTAGCGTATTCACAAGTTGCATCACTGCGATGGACTTGTTAGTGTAGTTCTGCATACAGAAGATTCTGGTGATATCATCGTTATCGTAGTATTGCCTACGCTACCTAATATTCTCTCGTTGATGCAGTTTATCTAGAATTTAATGTAGTCTAAATGACCCTTCAAAGTGTCAAAACCATAATTCAAAACTAGGAATCTCCATTGAAAACCTTTAAACAAAACATTTATCCGACTTTATTACTTCGAAAACCCTTCGGAAAACAAATTATCCCTAGCATTACATACAATAGACTGTTCTAATATCGGTGCGAACAAAAAGCTCCCCGACTGAAGCCCCATTGAGAGTTGCCGGCAATCCGTCAAGAGGTGGCGCTACAATAGGGGATTAGCGGTCGTTATTACGTCACCTTTGTGATTCCATTCGGTGTTATGATCGAGAGCTGAATATTAGGGATTATCACGGCTTCCCCGTTTCTTTGTGCGCTTACCCCGCTGTTGGGGCAAAATGGGTGTATACGTATACCTAAGTGTTGATTAGAAGAACAGACTTTTAAAGAAATTATAATGGAGGATGTATTTTTACTTGTTGTGTTGTAACGTTACATTATAATCATGTATGTAATGATTATTACAAAAAACCGACTTCAACTGGACCAAATTAAAATGGGACCACAAGGGAAGCACTAGCTTTCAAATAAAAAAGAATCATCAATATCGATTCACCCCGTCGAAAGTTATGTCGTAATAACTGTTTTAAGTCGGTTAAATAAAAATCTCATTCCAATAATACCTACCTACTTAAATTTAATAAGTTATTTAATTGTGCATAAAATTTACCGACTTAATGAAATAAAAATGTAACTACGTTTAATCACTATTAATACTATAGGATATATTATATTAGCTATATTATACGATATCGTTAATGATTTTGCATTCTAACTTTTCCCATTTGCGTAAAGATTAAACTATTCGGAAGTATCGAAATAAATTTATTAATAATTGCGTGTGTGAATTATTTTATACTAAACTTAATTGATTGAAATGCGTTTCGGAGATTTAACTTATACGAGAATAATTAAATTGTAGGGGGTCTAGTATTCGAAACCCGTTGTCGTTAACTAATAGTTTATGTATACTCGTATAGATGTTTTAGTTGCAGTTAATATTATTTAGTTGCAGACCGTTTGATTAAAATAATAGCTTGTTATGTATAAGGAAGCTATTAACTATACCGCGGTGTGGAGCTAGTAAATAGCTTTTATTGATTCTCATCCAGATTGCAGTCCAAAAATAGGTTTAAAAATTATAATTTATATTTCAGTGAATTTTTCTTCTTCTTCAAGTTCATTTATATCCAGTTTTGGGTGGATCAATTCAAGGTATATGGTGTCCATAGAAACTCTACCACCTTTATAATAATACTAACCTAAATTCAAAATTTTAACTTTAAAGTTTGAAATTTTAACTTTATAATTATGAGCATTGGCAATTTGGAATGCCAAATTTCCAATGCTTATTCCAAATTTATCCAAAATCTGTAGAGTATCAGTTTTTGCCGTGATATAGACTTCAACTGTCTTTTTGCACTTGTTTTTTTTTTTTAATTCACACGTAAAGATTCTAAAGATTACTAAACGCGTTTCAGATAAAACCAACATATTCTCCCAGATGTTGCAATGACAAAAACAGGGGTTGTTTAATACAGGGATTAAAGACGTATTACACTGCAGGGCTATAGCTAATATTTGTACAGTTAAGTCTAGCACACAATAGAGGAAAATCGTTATTGCTGTAAGGATGACTGATCGTCGCATCTCTTGAAATATGGCGCTCGGGTGTTCGATCAAATTTATCAGAAGTGTGAGCACGGCCATGTTATGATTTTTTTGAAATTTAACTTTGAAAAAAATATATCTTGCGGTTAACTAAACATAAAGTAGGTACCTAGGTACCTTTTTCCGACCTGCTAGTTAAATTTGGGATCTCATACGCACTAGGGTGGCTAAATGAAATTTCACTTGAATTATTTTTTTATAATGATATAGATAATATCGATGAATAAGAGAGTCCTAGTGGGTTTTGTTCTATTTATTCTAAAAAAATAATACAATATTTTTATAAACTCAGTTATAGAATTTGCGCAAATAGATAAACTTAATTTTTTACATCCTACCCACATAACACTAAAAAAACTACAAAACAAAAATATCTTCAAAGTCGTAATTTCTTCACGTACGCATTGGTGGATTAAGATGCATTCCAATATTCAAACTGATCCAAAGTTATAAGACAAAAATGTCAAAAAATATACTAAATCATCACTGAGAAAGCATTTAAGCTCTCGTATTATGTAAACAGTCGTGTTCACTGTCCTCTGTGAATGACAAAATTATATTATTTACTGCATATCATTATACAGAAAATTTTGTTTATAATATTGTCACGGAGAGAAAATTATAAAAATATAATTTATTGTTCAGTTAAGCATAACAATCGTATATATACTAATAAAACGTGTCAGCAACGGAATAATTGGGCCGGGAAATTATTATAATGTTATAAATAGTTTAGTCTGGATGTAATTTTGTATATGTCTTTCGGTAACAGACCACGGCAGTAAATCATAATTCTGTTTATAGCTCGCCGTGCGTCTTGATACTTAAACTTGTAATGCGGTAATGTATTGTTGAAAATAATATTTGAATATTTTAACCTATGTGTTAAAAGGCGGCAGTGTTAGACTTGAGAACGTAAGTTATGAAATAGTTTTACAGTTAAGTACAAGTTGTTATATCTATGTAAAAAATATATTATGATCATGTACTGAACCGTTTTAGTCATTTAATTATTATTGCAAAAAATGTTATTTCAACAAGACATAAATTGCTGAAAAATGTGCAAAAATGTTTAAAGATCCATTATTACGCTAAAAAATGAGTGTCTAATTTCTAAGGGTTAATTTTTCGATATTATTTAATTTCAGGTTGATAATACCACTGTTAAAACATTCTATTACAGAAAAAAAGAAAGCTTCCGATACCTGATTTTATAAGAGAAGTAGGCTTGATATTATTTTTCTGCAATAAGTTGCTATAACTGCATTCAAGGTAAGTATAGTGAAAAATAAATGACATTAATATTCCTTGGTAATTTTTTATTACTATCTTTAGTACCTACATACTATTTGGTTTACTTACCGGATTTTTATGTGAGTTTATTCTTTATTTTATCTTTATAAAATTATTCTTCACAAGTTTTTCAGTAGTATAGCGTTATTCGCAAACTCAACTTAAACATTTTGCCTTTATTCCTAACGAACACCTGCTGAGACAAAAACTGGACAGTTATGTTTCAGATAAGTGATGATAATGAGCATTCATCGATGCTGTTAAAAGATGCTATCAAATCTGTCAATGAGAAATATGAGAAAAAAAAACAGCAAACATGTTAACCGCAATATGACCTGTCTATATACCTACTAGAAGAACATTGTATGAAAGTTTAATTAGGGCAATGTAGTTTTTTCATTGCTTTTTATTTGCATATTTTAATGACATTGTTTTATAATCACCTTGTTACTTGTTAGTAACACTAATGTTAATTAAACAAAAAATCTAGGTCGATTTTGTGTCTGACATTTACGAACAAAAAGTATTAAATAGGATGTAATAAAAATATCAAGACTGCTCCATCCAAACACAAATGGGCAAAAAAATTTTATTGTACTCGATAATAAAATAATTCTTATGAATAAAAAAGTTCTTGTTTATTTCGTCATAACCAAAACTTCATGACATGACGTGTAATAATTTGATAGTTTTATTGGTTATCGCCGAGAAAATATCATGAAAATACCGTCTATTTTACGATTTATTGTGTATTTTATATTTTGTTTCCGTCTAAAATAAATTACGTACTTTTTTTGCTTTCTTGTCATTAGCAACATATTCTTTCGAACTCTTTTGATCTTAGGAATAGTTAAATTGACCTGTTAATTTCTTTTAGTAGAATTTTAGTAAAATGTTTCCAGTATTAATATTAAATAATACCCAATTACTGTCAACACTAAAGAGCCGGAGGTCGAAATAGTTCCCTGACTGTGCCCAGCAGGAAACATAGATAATGTATAAAAGTAAATTATGAACAGTCAGCCAGAGACACACCGAGGGAAATACGCTTCAGTTGCGAACGCGTAAAAAACAAAGTCTAATTATAAAAGTAGTAATGTATGTTTTTTATGAACACTAACAATGATGTAGGTCGATTATTAAAAAATACTTTAGTTACTGTCGAGGCGATTATAAAAAGTTAAATGTCACCTAGTTCCCTTCATCATTTCAAGTTTTTGGCACACACACGGCTATGCTAATAATAACACGTCGTACTTTGAGTTTTTACAGCTGCTTTTTTGTACTTAGATTTCTTAGTTTGATTTTAATCATAGTTTTTATTGGCCTGTTGTTATTGCTTATTTCCAGTTTTGATAAAGCTGAGATAAAATTGTGTTTACGCACTAGCACCGTTTTGAAACAGTTACATTCTCCTACTTGAATTGTGAGTAAATAAAACTTTATCCATTCGTATATTCTTTACCAGATAATCACAGTTAATTAATCAAAAACAATCCACAATTCATTACAAAATAATCTTACCATGTATAAAATCGAAAACATGATTTTGATATTTTTTTACATAGGTAGATATGATAGTAATAACTGTGTACAAAATCATGCTTTTCAATTTGAAAAAAGAACAAATAAAATAATAAGATTAAAAAAATAACATTTCTTATAATATAATACCGCGTAAAAATCGTAAATACGCTTCTTTAACCAATTTATTTACGTAGGTATACATTCAACCTTTCTTAATAACAAAATATGGCAGATCCAATCAAGAAGTTCAATTCAAGTTAATAAGTTTTGTCTGTGAGTTAATCTTCCGGTCATCTCGTGCAGTGTCTCTCCTACGGCTTACATTGGCAATCCAATCAAAGTTGTGAGACTGTTCTAAGGTTTACATGAGCCAATGGATTACGAATATTATTATTGTTGTATGAGGTAGAAGTTGCTACCTAAATGGTTTATTGTTTGATTAGTTTATTATAAGATGTGATTTTTATTGCTTGGTGTAATTTTCGTGCTGACTAATTTAGGATAATTTAAGGATGGGATGAGTTTTAGTGGGATGAATACGGAACAACCCTATTTTAGTATAAACTAGCGACCCGGGACCCGGCTTCGCCCGGGTGTAACTTCCAGTTTTCTTTGCTATAAACTTCACGGAGCCCGAGACCTTTCCAAAGAATGCAAAACCGTGGAAATCGGTAGGTACGTGCATTCTGGAGTTATAGTGTCAGGTAGGAAAACCCGACTTATTTTTATATAGAAGATTATAATATAATGATGTGAACATACACTGATTATGTATTGAGAAAAATGGCAGGTTAGAAGCAAACGGCGGGCTTTTATTATATTATTATGTATGTATGTGTTTTTAAAGTGACCTCTATCTAGCCTTATTACATAATTTTACTAAACGAACATAATGTAAATCAAATAGAACAAAAAGTTAAAAATCTCTACCCAAAATTATTAATTCGCAACCTTTATTATTGAAAAAATCATTCATAAAAAGTCTAGAGCGATTTATTATTAATTATGTAGCAACAGACGAATTGCAAAACGTGCCATAATTAAATACTAAAAATTAATACCTATTCAATCTTATCAAAAATAAACTGATTATAAAGTTCACGTGATGTTGAGGACATATTATTTTATTATAATGACATTTTAAGTTTGACATCAAATTTGTTCGAAATATTGATATTTGTTGAATTTAGATCATCAGTCATTATACGTAAACGGTATAATAGTTATGGAACGCGAAAGTTTAAAAGTTAATAAGATCAGTCATTGTTCTGATGATTTATTGCTCTTACAAAGCCTAGTCTAGACTTAACACACTGATTGACTGCTATGTTAGGCTAGGTTCAAGGTTTCAGTAGAGGAAATATCCATTTCATACTGCCCTCCCTTCAGGGGTCTATAAATTGTGTGAGTGCCCACACAATTAATTCTTTATTTTTATGCAAAAATGACTTCCCGGCCCTTTTTTATTACTTTTTTATACCACTTAGGTTACAGACAAGCAGACGGCCCACCTGATGGAAAGCGGTCACCGTAGCCTATGGACGCGTGCAACGCCAGGGGCGTCACACTCGCGCTGCCGACCCGAAATATCGATCTTAATGAAATTCTAATCTGGAATATTAAAATAGGCTACTTTTTAACCCTAGAATAGATGCCTACCAACAACATCCATTCATTAATTCATCCTCACATACTTTCACACGTATAATATTAGTAGGATATTGTGAATCAAAATTAAGAAATGGAGTCCCCAAGGACTACTATTGCCATCTATTTTAAATTCCGTTAATAATGTTTTCATCCGCAGTCATTATTGTCGAAAATAATGTCTTGCGCTTTCATTATCTCTCAAGGGATTCCAACCCTTTGAAAACCTTAAAAATAAAGTTCATAAAATTCAAATCAGCCAACCCTTAGTCTTCTGAGGCCATTTAAATTCATAAATAAACTCTTCAAAAATAAACGTGACAAAAAACACCCCAACAATTAACAAATTGGTGGCAGTTTAGGGTTAATTTTAACCGTTTCCTACTGTTGTAATTTGAGGTGGTACTTTTTTAATTTATATGCGGTAATCTGAGTGTTGGAACAATAAATAGTGACAATTAAAACTAAAATGTGGTCTCTTAATTTTTTTTATTTTGTGTCTAATAATTTCTACAAAACTTTTTATACTGCTGAAGTGAAAAATAATCACTTTTTCTGGTCGAGCAAAAATTGCAATTGCCTTTTACTTATTGGTTACCTATCCAACATACCTACATAATTAAACGCATTAAATAGCAAATAAAATGATAATCTAAGCCCTAATATGGGTTCTAAAATAAGATAAATATACAAAGAAACACCCAAAGAAAAAAAATGTACATATTCATACATAAACATAGATACATCCACATGCATACAAATATTCGCACTGAACCACATGAACGGAAATCAAAACTGCGAACCCTAGCGTAAAGTTACACTAATTAAATTGTATATAAGATCACTTCCACACTTCCTTTTTTCTTTTGTAATAAAATACACTTTCTTTAGAACCCTTTACGTTTTATTTTTTAAAGCCAACATGTGTTTGTTATTGGAACTATTTCTGTCTGTCCCTTCTTATTGTGGTTCAATTAAGCTCTGGTTTTAATGGCCAAAGTTATATTTCAATCGTTCGTACGAATGTAACATTTTTACGCGGTGTTTTTTTGCCGTAATTATATATTTAATTGAGTAATTTATGAGTGTGTAACAAGCTTTATGGCCCGTTATGGGCAGACCGCACGCACGGCTAAAATTTTATTTAGAAATGTTTCTTATGTGTAACATATTTTTGCTGGATATATAAAATACTATATTAATGGAGTTTATTTTAGGTGGCAGACAAGCACACGGCCCACCTGATGGAAAGCGGTCACCGTGGCCTATGGACGTGTACAACACCAGGGGCGTCAAGTTAGCGACGAGGTTATTGGCTTGGTGAGACTCCATACTTGCCAATCGCCAAGTAGGTACCCTCTTTTTATGCTAAAATCCTCACAAATACCAACGTTATATCAGATTCGAACCGACTAAAACTGCACGCTGTTTCGGGTCTTCAGACGCTGGGGTGTATAGTACCAATTTGGTATGCGCAGGGAAATTACCATTAAATTTATAATTTTATTACCTACTGTAACTTGCTAATTTAAAAACTATCAGGAAACATAAATTTAAAAAGATTAATGCAGATTTATTAGAATGATGTTTTGTCTATGCATCTATGTATCGCAAATGAAAGCGGACATGATCCGCTTTTTAATATTTACGAGTTTACTTTTTAATTAGGTACCTGATAACAGGTGTGACAAGTACTGTGGATAATTAAATTTGTGGGGTCATTGCATATTACTACTGTATAATGATAATTCATTTTATTAATGAGCAATTAAATACATACATACAATCATGAACCTATAAAATCTATGGACGGAACGCGTTCAAGAATAATATAATAAATAAATTATAAATATTCTACGACATTCTACACATCGCTGCCTAGACCCAAATTGAGCTTAGTTTAACTAGCTTGTGTTATGGGTTCTAGAATGCTGATAAACATACTTATATACTTTTTTTTCGTAAATACATACTTATTATACATAGAAACACCCACACCAATGAAAATAGGTAATATATTCATGCATACAAATATTTGCACTGAGCGGGAATCGAACCTGCGCCTCCTGCGTAGCAGGAGGATACTGGGAAGTAGGATTAATCTTAAATGTTGCCATTAACTTTTTACACTTCACCCAGGCTTACCACACACCATAATAAACACAAAAAAACTTCATCGAGATTTTCCCCTTCAAAGCTTGCTACTTTACAGAGCGTCTCAACTTTTAATCCTACCAAAATGTGGTACGTTCCGATACTTTAATATCTGCACCCGACCTATATCGAGGCTTACTCCGGTGTGCACTAGGGTTTACGCCAACATTGCACTTGCAAAGGTGCTTCTTAGAATTTTATATTGAATATTTTGAACAGTCTAAGGACTTTGAGTATACCTATCTTTAGTCAGGAGCTTAAGTTGTAAACAAACGAATTACGCCATCTAAGAATATGTAAACGGGAATTAACGCGATCATGGTATAGATTATATACATACTGTGGCGGTTGCCATGGTTATTATTTTCTACTGTTTTTGCTGTTTATAGTTCTGTCATTATTATATTCATATTTTCCGAGCTGCATGTTTTATTTATAGTTCCGCTTAAATATAGCGCTACCAGTTTATAGCTATATTTTTGGTGACCCCGACGTGATGGTTAAGGGTAAAATTGTTTCTGTTTCGATAAACCGCTTGAAGCCAGCCTACACACTCAGCAATTCAGACAACACACTCACTCACTCATCACCACATATTCAAAATCAGCTCTGCACATATCCGTCACACCCAATTTCACCCACCACCAAGTCACCTGATGCCGTAGGAGATAGCATCAGGACGACACGGTCGGGCCGTAGAGTACGGTTCCCCGACTATTATCGCCCGTAGAGACGGTCTCAAGGGGGGGGGGGGGGGGTTGTGTGGCGGTTGCCATGGTTATTATTTTCTACTTAGTTCTGTCATTATTATATTCATATTTTCCGAGCTGCATGTTTTATTTATAGTTCCGCTTAAATATAGCGCTACCAGTTTATAGCTATAATACCTTTGGAATGCCTGACGTTTCGACCAGGTTACACCGGCCGTGGTCACAGACTGACTGTCTCAGCTGAGCACGCTCTCCGTCGTCGAGTCCGTGAGGTAGCCGGTTGTTCATCTACCCGCACATTTTCGACATTTTTCATATTATTATTTCTCCATGTACCGTCACATACCACACTCACAGGGTCCGTTAATTCCCGTTTACCTACATATTATTATTATCATGGAACGCGAAAGTTTTAAAGTTAATACGCCATCTAAACCTGAAATAGGTAGCTCTTAAAATGTGCTCTCTGCTTAAATATTAGTTTAGTCGAATTAAGTAGCATACTATCACTTTATATCTAGATAAGTTACGATTTTTGATGGTGTTGAATGCGTTCATTTCTTTTTTACCTGAGTGCGGTAAAATCACAAAACAAGGGTTATTTATTTCACCTGTATGTATGTCCAAACTTACTACGCTCCTTAGTAGTTAATCTACTTATTTGTTATGTCACTTAGATGGCAGACAAGCACACGGCCCACCTAATTGAATGAGAACTCCATACCTATAATATACGGCTGAACCGATAGAGATGAATGACATTACTACAATTGACGTTAAATCCATCATTACTAAATATCGTTAGATAAGCATTTTCGAAATATTCTTAATTCTTAATTCTTTATTGTACACAAAGTATAGTATGATATACTCGTATATTATTACACAAGAAATACAATATGTACAAAGGCGAGCTTAACTCTATAAGAGTTCTCTACCAGCAAACCTTTGAGCAGTAGAGGTTGAAAAAAAAATTGAGGGAAGCAAAGTGTTCATACATATTATAAAATTATAATTTAATTTTCGAAATGTACCGCATTTTGTTTCTTACACAAAAGGGTTTTACGCTGGGCTCACATTAACTCCAAGTTTCATTATGTTTATAAATGGTGTCCAAAAATAGCCGAAACAATAATATAAGTCATGTCACTCAACATTTAAAAAACATGACAAAACTAACCAAGATATGGTTATTGTCATATTATGTCGCGTGACAGGCCCGAGAGCTGTTTTAACGTTCCTGAAATAGACACTGAAAGGTTTGAGCAGCTGAACATGATACAGAGTCAAATTTCTTATGCAAATAATATTTCCGTTACAATATTTTGTCCAAAACAAAGACTTTCTTTGCAATGACGAGGGTTAGTGGTATTTCAGAGATCTATATTCCTATATAGATATATAACTATAATCCTACTGAAATAATAAATGTGAAAGTTTGAATGACGCTTAAACGGTTGAACGATCTATCTTTATGCGAGTACCTGCCTATTTTACACGTCAACATAACTTTACCTCGCCTAATAGTAAGCTAAAAGTAGAGTCTGGAATAATAAGTAGACTTTTTACACCGAGAATAGGTTTCCATGAGTTGCAAGAAAGGGATGAGAACTCCAGGGGGGTGGAGCCGATGGTAGGTAACATCCAATTTTCAGTAATAGTACGTAAACTCCAGACAGATAGGTAGCCATGTAATTTTTTCAGCTACTTTCCAAAGTGACTGCGTGGCAAGTTACTTCAAAGTGATCTATAGGTATAAGTTTTGAAACGTGCTAATGGCAGTTTATTTATTTTATAGGCATGTATGTAAGTTAAAAAAGTCTAGGTTATGAAATCGAACTACCTTTATATCTGCATTAAAACACACGAAGGCAGAACTGTGGAGCTTGCAAGACCCCCGCAGCGCTTGCGCATCTTGATGCGACTAACGAGCGCCCGAACAATGTCTCTATTAGCTTATTCTGGAGTTTTAGATCACGACACACGAAACTGTGGAGAGGATTCAATCACAATATTTTGGTAAACATAATATTGATTTTTTTTAAATAATGCGAAAACGTAATGGGTGCTGATATGAATTTTTTTGATGGATTATATTGTCATAAATTTAATGGCCATAATTATATGAGACCCTAAAAAATTTATTGTCAGTTTTGTTATTGTTCCAATTATTTTTCAAGAGTAGATTTTGTAGTAGAAGTATAATTGTGTATTTGTCTATTAAGTACCTACTAACTACTAACACACTGTTATAGTTGTTGGGTTTGATTAGTAAAATTACTACTACTAGAGAGATATAATTATAGGAGCACTGAGAATAAGAACATTGTAATTTAAGACTCCACAAGGCCATTTCTTTGTTACGTATAATGTTTAAAACCTATTTGTATTTCGTCACGAGTATTTTAGGAGTGACACCACGATCTTCGGTCATCTACTCATCAGTGCAATACTTTTCCTGTCAGGGTTGTAATAGCCAAACTAAAATATACCTGCCTAAAATGACTTAACCTAAGAAAGTTACCTCATACCTAACAAAAAATTGTCATACTTAAATTTTTTATAACAAATTCGACTCTACCCATGTCCTATTCGTAAAAACAAGCCCTCTACTCTATGCAAATAAAGTTAGTAGCAAAAACAAAGCGAAGTCGGTAATTACACCGTGG
Source organism: Lithosia quadra (assembly GCA_963576445.1). Classification (NCBI taxonomy): domain Eukaryota; kingdom Metazoa; phylum Arthropoda; class Insecta; order Lepidoptera; family Erebidae; genus Lithosia; species Lithosia quadra. Next base: position 6,758,739 of record OY754892.1, read on the forward strand.
AAAATTAACTGACATAGATACGAAATACATGGTTCACGAAGGGGTAATGAGACCAGATACTAGATCCAGGTATTGCACGCCAACGTAGTTAGAGAAATTCAATGTTCTTTTTTTTACAATGTTAAGTAATGAGGACAACTTTGTATGTACTTCTTGGTTTGGATGGGCAAAAGGAGTAGTTTGGAGCTGTAGTGTACTTGACTACAACAGGGAGCACGGGTTCGATTCCCGCTCAGTGCAAATACTTGTATGCATGATTGTGTTTTTGCATGAGTCTAGGTGTTTATATGTTTATAATAGATATTCTAGACTTTAGTATATCCCTGTACCAAATTTTGTCTAAATCCATTTAGCAGTTAGGCTGTGATTGAATAGATAATATCCAAATATCTTCACATAATTTCACATGTATAATATTATTAGGAATTAGGATTATAACTAAGACAAATAATTTACAACTAACCACAAGTCACAAATAAATATTGAGTCCAATACAAAAAAAAAACAGTCTATTTTCGGCGGTCATTCATAAAAAAAGGAACACGATCTTTTCTGCATTGAGGGTTAGGTTAAGTTAACCCTGCGATCGCTACATAAATCTGCACCAAAAGGGTTGTAAATCCAACCAACCCCTTCCAACAGTAGTGATATATGATCACCATTTTATTCTGATCTTCCTCCACTCTCGCACGTGTTCATATTTTCAATATCGGAGGGGAATTTGTATGGAACGTGAGAGTTCAGAAATGAATGGTCGTTATGTATAAATACGAATGAAATTTTCAAAGAGTTTGGAAGATATGTTTCGTTTCTCCCTTTTTAGTCTATTTTGTAAATTGATATTGGTTTTAGCCACCGTTTATCTTTGAAGGGTGTAAAATTTTAATTTTGTTTCAAAATAATCGTTCTCATGGGAATACTTTAAATATTAATAAAGGTAAATTATGCGCTCTAGCTCGGTGGTACGATGGAAAATATGGAAATTAGTGCAGCTGTTCAGTATACAATTCCAGGTTCGAATACCGGTTAGGTGATTCTCAAGTATGAAGCCTGGATATCTCCCCTTGTCACGTAAGACTGATTTTGGCATATATTGTGATACAAAATTGTCAGTCTAATTTTCGGCTATTAGCAGCTAAGTGTAAGCTGTACAATATGGCATGTAATTTTTTTGTATACCTACTCCTAAAATCGTAAACAAGCGTATCATCTGATGTTATCACCCTAAACAGAGAATTGTCGTTATTCGTACCTTAATCACCTCACATACGTGCCCTCACAAAAGTCTATGAATCCCTAACACATAGCGTGGACAAGGGAGAAGCCTTTTCATGGACTGTTTGTTACTGTCAGATGTAGAATAGCCCTTCCTCACTTTGAATGACACTGACGTCAAGAGATGGAGTAGGTAGGTCTTGAATTCTACTTGTCTAAGATACGCGGTACAACACAACAGCACATAAAAATTCCAGTCATACAAGAAATAAAACAAACATACATTTCAATCCAATCACTTTTGAATTCCCCAGCGTTGACTATTTTTTATAACTTTTTTAGAGATCCTCTGGTGAAAACACGGCTAGCCATTAAGGTATTGACGGGGGTAGACCGCTCCTTTACGGAACCCGCAATAATTCACAAAGAAAGCCTACCGCTTGTATGGGAACCGTGTTTTGGCGTAGAGTAGTGTGCAAAAACAGATAAAATGCGAAACCCTTTTTTAGTTCCTCTTTTTGTTACTTCAGTTTCATCATTGGAGGATTCGATTTTTAAACAATTAGTAAAAAATTAATAACATGAATTGAAAATGTAGTATGACTAAACAAATAGCTTTGGTTCAAGTGGCGCTCAAGCGATTGTTCTACATCTGTATCGTAGAGGAATGCTCAATATCGTGGTAACGTTGATCTTAGGAATTAACTGCTTTCTCGATTATAATAACGGAGTTGAGTCATAGGGCTTTTGACCGACACATATGGCCAATATATTATATTTACCCACTTAAAAATACCGTAAATATAATATATCATGTTGTTATTTGTGTATCGATAACTATTAACTGTCTACCTACATATGATTTCTGTTTCTATTATAGGCCTAAAACAAGAAATGAAAAAATTGCAAACAACAGAAACATTGAAATGGTATATAAATCGTTCAAAATATCTACTGACAACTTTTGAATTTAATTTGAATAAATTATAATACGTTACCGTGCCAAAATTTTAATATTTTTAATATTGTTGTGTTAAAAACTGTTGATGTGCCAGTTAGGTTGATTTTTTATTGATTAAATATTTAGCTCTTTTTGTCTTACATTGATATAATTAAAAATGTTTTAAGAAACAAATGACATAAATGCTTCTTGAAACGTTTTCGTATTAATGTTCCGGAATTTATATTGAAAACAGTTGTTTTTTTGTCTGTTTTTTAAGTGACATACCTACATAGACTAACTAGTTTATTGGTACACAATCTTTTAGAACAAAACTTTGGTTTTGTTTGAAAATATACTCTATATGCCTGACATAGATAAATAGAAACTTGTTTCACACAACAGACTTGATAGTGACAGTAAAGAGACATAAAGACAGATAAAGCATCTTGCCGTTTGCGGTCACAGTCAGTCTTACCAACAAGGATACGCTTAGTTCGTGAAACAGATTTCACATCAAAAAGCAACAAATCTCTCAATGTTTACACTACTCTATAGGCATCAAAGACGCCGGTAGTTGGCATAATTCAACGCATACAATATGCACTGATCGGCATTTTATCGACGACCAGGGAGGCTATTTTATGTACCCGATACTTCTATTGAGACATACTCGTAATATGTTGCTTTGTTCATTCAAAACTTGGACAGGTTATTTAGTAATTGGTACCTATTTCGGTGTGTTTGTACATAACATCGAATAGATCTTTCATTCAATATATATGTGTAAGTCAATGAAATTTATTGGTAATGTAATGATGGATCAAAGTGTGTCAAGACGGAAGAATTATTATGGGATTTGTGTTATCTACTGCAAGCGATTCGATTCTTGAGGTATAAGAATCTATATTAGTGATGTGTATGAGGTTACCAATAGAAATCTAAATAAAGTTGTTAAGTACCTAAAATACGCCAGGCAGGAAAGAGAAGAAATACCAGACTAGAAATGTTATAACCGCTTTCGTACTCCCTGAGCTATGACATAAATAATACATAAGCAGATTTTATGCATACTATAAGTTATTCATTGAATAAAAGTGTGTATACAGTTAAGATTGAATAAACCACGTTTATATTCATCGGTGAAATCAAGCCTATGGCGTTTACGTGACTGGAAAAATTTGCACAAAATTAGCTTACAGAACAATGAATTGAAATTCTAATGTAGCGATATCTGATTCTTTTTTTTTTGTTATTCAGGATAGGCTTACGTTTGACCACTATCTCACCTGATGGTAAGTGACGATGTGGTCTACGATGAATCACGCTTGCTAGAAGGATCCTATTCACTCGTGACTTGAATATCCCAGGTTATAGCTTTTCGGAAATACAGATTCTAGCTAAGACGTCATATAAAATTATTTCAGGAACAAAATAAAAATAATTTTAGAAATAATAAAAAATATATATTTATAGATGCTTTTATCTGACTTCTGTTTTTGACTATTTTTATATTTTACTGTTTGACGTCATAGTAATAATAGTAGGTAAATTTATGACTTTATTATGTTATAAAATATGTGACTGTTGGACATTAAACTAGTGTAGGTAGCCGCCATAAAGCTATAAGTATTGTAATCCAATACTTTTCCAAATGGTGCTGTTACGTTTGTTAATTATTATTATTTATTGTGGCAATAAATTACGGAAATCTCCGCGGGTGACATAAGTATAGTATAACAAGAAAATTTTCCAGCAATGTAATATCTGTTGATGGTGAAAGACTGAAATTTATATACAAATAATTTTATTTACGTTTTATTCGCATTGCATAGTTATATTATTAACATGGCAATATTAATAATTTGATATAAATAGGAACGAATTAGGGAGATATTTATATTATTATTTCATTGTTTTAATACAAATGTGATTGAATTAAAACAATAATCATAATGTTGAATTGCGGAAATACAATGCGATTATTGAATTGCATTTTAATTTACTTTTAATCTGGATTCAATCCATCCTACATTATTGTGTTGTTCTAGTCATAGTGTATAATATATGTGGTGTAAAAAATAAATACAAAATACATCCAGTATAAGAGTATTAACGCGTAATTCCTGCGTACCAATGTATATAAGGCTACTTCTTTTAACAAATACATCTTAAGGGTGAGTTATGATCTGATACTTGAAGACACAAAAGCTGCATGGTTTTGTGTCGGCTTAAAAGAAACAAAACAAACGTAGCCATTTCGTATATTTGCCCAATGGTCCATAAAAAATGGTAATAAAAAACGTTTTTTTATTCATTGTGTCCATTGCTAACTGGTCTATTACTAAACAATTCCAATTAAAATAATTATCTAAATGCTCCATTTACATAATATATCGCTTCATTATAATGTATTACAAAACACCTTGTTTTATTAATTTTGGAAATGTCAATCTTATTTTGTGTCATAATTGCTTAATACCTACTTTTCCTCTATATTACTAAACTCCTAGGCTCAGAAAACCAGCTACGATCACACGTAGGCATTCAGCAACGTATATTGACGTAGGTACTCTATTGAATAGTGACGTGTGAGTGTAGCTCGTCTTCTGGGTCTATGGGGCCCTATCAAGTTCGTCAAAAACAAAGTCCACCTCACCGGCTAGAAAGAAAAATAAGAAAGAATTTTGGTGTCATAGATACAGCACACATGCTGGCTAAACGCTGTACTTACTGATAAAGCGACGAGGCTTTGGTGCAGACATTCCTCTCAGGCATAGGAGATCAAAGGGCGCTCGCACCCACAAAAATCAAGATTTTGAATTATGTCAAATCAGTAGAAAGAGTAACGGACCTTGATGCAACGGAGCGGTGGATTTCATATAAATAATTACAATCAAATCAAACTAAACTGGTTTCACACATTTCACGCAATCGTACTGAAATGAACCGGGTTATCGCGTTTAACTCAGATTGAGTTTAGTCTGATCTAATCGCACTTAGTTTCAGTGGCGAAGTCGAGCGTTTAGAAACGCAAACATAATAATATTATTTCTATCAATAATGTTCAAAAAACTTAATTAGTTTTAATTAATTAAAAATAAACAGCGTTGTGTATCATGTGAATGAACTTTTCTACTAAGGAAGGAATACCAAAAAATTAATATATACCAATTAATTAAAACTGGTTCCCGAATAGGTCACTTGTATCCATGAGAAAAAAAGTACTTACCGAAGTAAATTAGAAAGAAAAAAAAACTCATTTGCGAAGCACTTCTTTCTCCGGAAATTTGATAAATCTAAGTTTAAAAACCAGTTATCGCAATGTAATTTATTTGAGACATAATATAGTAATGTGTTTCACTAATAAATTTACCACTTTCTTTTATGTCGATGAATCGTTCATAAAAGCATGGCCTTGTATCAACATAATTACTTATTCACCTAAAGCAACTATCGAAATTAAAACACCCGGTTTTTATGTTAGCAAACAGAACTCCAAGCTTACTCTATTTTCAATAATTTATAAAAGTCACCACGTGACGATAGTTACTGAAAAATATCAGTAACAATAAATTAATAAATAAATATTCTACACCATGCTACACAACGCTCTCTAAATCCGAAGTAAGCATAGTTAACAAGCTTGTATTTTGGGTTCGAGAATTTCGTAAATACATACATGTTATAGAAACAACCAGATCATTCATGCATACAAATATTTGCACTGAGCGGGAATCGAACCCGCGCCCCCTGTCGTAGCAGTCTAGCTACCGCTACGCCACAGAGGCCGTCAATTAACAGTGCAATTAAAAACATCCTAATGAATCGCGATAAAATACGTTAAAAATAGTGTTATTTCAATAAAAATAAATGTTTAGATGTTCGTAGTTGGTACTTATCGAAATACTACTTTAAAAAAAACTACTTATTGAAGTGCCTAATTCAATATTGTTTGGCACTTAACTCCGTAATCTTTGTAATGGGTTTTGTATCTTCACATTCCCGAATTAAAATCTATAGAGAAAACACGCATCCGTCTGGCTACTTATACAAACCATAGGAGCTAGTGTAAATGTCGATACTCGTAAATTTATAGAGGCGAAACACGATTATGTTAATACAGGTTGTATATTCGACATATTTGTGATTTTCTCACGAACGGCGACAGTTGGTCTGCCGTTCGTGTCAGTGACCTCACTGAAATTAATCGCCTTATGATCATTCTAGGAAATTTTGAATTAAGATTTTTTTTTGTTTTGTATCCCAATTTTTTTATTGGGTATCATTACATGCTTATTATAAAGTGTCTCTTACGCTTTTTTCTGTTTCGATACTAATATCTTGTAAACCATACAACTTTAATACGGTTTTCAATGTCAATATGTGAATTTTAAGACGATGCATAGAATCACGTACAAATGTTTTTTTTCTTTCCAACCAATAACTTTTCCAACCAATTTAAATCGGAAAAAGTTAATACTTAGCATGGGATATGAACCTGCTAACAATCTCTTTCAAGGGTAATACTGTGACCAAATGAGCTACCTAGATACATCCTGGATTTAGAAATTCTCTTTTTACTAAAATCACCAATGATAGTAGTACATTTCAGAATATTTACCAGCAACTTCTACTATTCTCATCGGCCGAAGCCAAATTTCTTTTTTAGACAACCGTTAGGTAGGGCTCGCCACAAAGGCGCGTGCGGTGTAGTAATTAGCAAATGGCTAAAGATTGGATACCGATACCGAAACCCTTTTTTATTTCGTTTTCCCTTCACTATTCGGTTAGAAGCTATGGTAGCCACAAAAAAAAAGCAATGGGTGTGGAGTATGGAGATGAAAAAAATGTTTGTCGTGACGTTTGATGTATACATAGGTACGCTTTTATATTTTTGAAGGAGTAAGTAGAGGTGTTAACCACATTTAGCTAACGAGGAATAGTTACTTTACTAGGCGTTGGCCACGGCTTTAACCGTGTGGAATTCTGTTTTATTTATATGTTTAGCCCGCCAGATTGACTGCACCCCGCCTGATGGTAAACTGAGGTGGAATGGAGTATAATCTATCGCTTTACAAAATTTCAGCCAGATCCGATCAGCCATTTGAGCGTGATTGAGTATGAAACATCTAAAAATTTCACAAACTTTCACATTTACAATATTAGTAGGACTATTATTAACCCACAAAGGTAATTAGTTTTACCTAGCAGCTCTATTTCTTAAGCAATCATCTTTACGACCAATCCATCGATATACACTGTAGGTCTATTAATGACCGTAAGTTAGTCGTGATAGTGCAACTAAGAAATTATTCGTAAAATGTAAAATTTTATTGAATGCAATAGTTTGGTTTTGAGTACATAATTTGATGTTTGTTAGTATATACTCACATTGATTGAGATATCGTGACGAGAGGGCACGAGTTGACCTTCAACTGGGCATAATTTGACACCCTGAAAACTGCTTCAAATTGACCTACAGCGTTCGCCTTATGCCGGCTGTACACGATGGATTAATTAAAGTACACATCCACTACAGTATAAGCACTTAAATATTGAACTACCATTTTATTGTTTTTAATAGTATTACCCAAGCTATTCGTGCCGTAATCATGTCATGCATGTCATCTCGGATCTTCAAACGCTGGGTGCAAGTGTTTCCACTTTCTTACTTCTGGACTGGTTTTTACGGGAGTTGGGAACTACTGTATGACTTCCTTCTACGATTAAATATAATTTTGCTATAGCAAAACAATAAATAACACATAGGATCCTACATTAGGGGTAACAAAGCGGTTCGGTGCCCTTTTTTTTGCCCCACCATAAAGACCTGGAATTCTTTACCAGCTCACATGTTTCATTCCTCCTACACTCCCGGGTCCTTTAAGCGGGGCGTGAAAAAGCATTTGATGAAACCGTCAAGTTAAAGGCCACCATTATGGTACTGTCGGCGTTTATAATGAGGGCCCCCTTCCTGAGGCTTTACCTATAGCTTACCATCAGGTGAGGTGAAATCATATTGACGTGACCGATATAAAAAAATCACTACAATATTATATCTAATTTTACTGTTTAAAATAGCAAGGGAATTAAAATTACGAAGTTGTAAAGAACAAGTCAAGTCTCAACGACAAAACTTTAAACATTAATATTTTTGCTAATTAGGTACAAGCGGGCACGCGTGTTAGCTTAAGATTATAAACGGAAATAAAACAGTTTAATGTATTTCAAATTATTACACTTATAAAATAATAATTGCCTCGTTCGAAGTAGCACTTACTTATCATATTTTAAGAGAAAACGGTTTTTATATGTAGTACGCTGTGTATGTAGGTATTTATTCTGATCATAATAAAAATAAATATCTACATACAGCCATAGATTTAAAATTTTATGACACATTTAAAATCAATTATCAACTTCTGGGACGTTGTCACTGAGAATCGTAAATATCTTAATAAGACGTAAACGGAAACCCAATATGCGAACCCAAAGATTATTTTCTAGCATAACATGAACCCCTGCTGGGTAATAGATAGTTGACACTGTCGGTCTTTCGAACCGGTAGTTGAGTTATGGCGAAAAACAAAACAATACCTATCAAAAAATAATCGGAATAAATGATTATCAACTTTCCAGCACACGTTTATAGACGCTGGGGTCTAGTATACACTAGATTTTTATAAATTTTAATGTGTTACTGTGCAATGTGCTGCTTTAGGGTCCGTTCACACAGACCGGCTCGGAGAGGAGAGCAGATTCTTATCACATTGAAAACAGAGTTTTTAGTATTTGTATTAAGGTTTATTTATGCATCTGCACTGCTTTTGTCATTATGAAAATCATTTGTCAGTGTGAAAAGAAAAATGCGCGCCGATTCTCTCCGAGCCGGTCTGTGTGAAAGGACCCTTAGTTGTATAAATAAAGAAGTTATGATAGCTAACGGATGCATCAAATATTATATTAGTGGATAAATGCATAAGAAATGAGCGAATGAAAACCTAGTATGCCGTACATAATGGCATGGTATACTGACTATGTAATAATGTGTAAGAGTAACAAAATTGATGAAGGATTGAAAAAAAAGAGATCCAAATTGATGAAAAGTTAAACTCTCGTCGAAGTTGAAGGAGCCGTTGTCTCTGCAATGGGGTAAAAGTCAATTTGATTCCTATTACGAATATAAGCCATGATCATGAACATCTTGAAATATATTAAGAAAATGTGATTAAAATGAACACAATGTGAGTGATAAGTCACCCATCTCGATGATAATATATCAAAACTTGTTTCTTTCCAATCACAAAAATTTTTAAACGGTTTTTTCCGCGTTCTAAAGTAGCTCCACGTACAAAAAAATATCCTTATTCGCTATATTAATAATACGGGTGAAGCTACGAGTAAGTTAGTACATTGAATGAAATTTTAAGCAATTGCATGCTAACTATTTCCAATGAATTTCTGATCGGAAAAAATGATCATCCAGGACGGGACTTGAACCCGTGACCAGTCCCTTACAGGGGGAATGCTCTCACCAACTGAGCTACCTGGACCCATCCTAGATGCTCGAAATTTTCCGATATATTCTACGGCTTAGGGCGCCGCTTATTTTTCCGATCAGAAATTTATTGGAAGTTAGTACCTACATTATAATAACTTCTTTTTATTCGTTGGATCAATATTTTAAACATCCACAATCGATTTTGCTCCTTCAACGCGGAGTCCTAAAACCAACGGTACAGAGAACTATTCCAATTTTCAACAGGTTTTATGATTTTATAGTCCATTAATGAAGTAATTGTTAGAGAAACATTTATTGCCCGATGTTCGTATACAAGAACAATTCTTTAATTTATGGCTGCCTTCCAATTAAGATAATTATTAAACTACCACCGGCAATCTCAATGTATTAAAATAAAATACTCACATGTATGGTTGAGATTTTATGTTTAGTTTTTTTAGTACTATGGTAGCAAACAAGATCCACGGTTTTATCTTTTTTCAACTAATATTAGTAACTTTACTAAAACAGTTGTCCTCTGTGGCTTTACCAGTGGCATATTTCACCCCCGTAGCACTAAGTTATCCCAAACATGCCTGTAATAGTTAGTTCTATGTACAATAGTGTATGGAGATTTGCCCAGTGTATTGGCATATTATGGTCACTGCTCCGCTTTCCTGGATAGTGGCGGGATGATATTTAATCATAATTACCTTCCTCGATAGATGGGCAAAGTAACAAAATATGATTTTTTCAAATCCAACCAGTGGTTCCTGAGATTTGAGCATTCAACCAAATAAACAAACAACCAAACTAGCTTTATACTATTAGTATATTACTTATATATTTCCTTAACCTTTCTTTTATGATGATGACAGTACAATAATCAGCAATAATTATGTTTTAGAAGATAGACACATACCTTTTTCTAACTCATCCCGAAGATTTTCAAATGAATTCACTTCTCGATTGTACCTGAATTAAAAAAAATATATATTGAAACACTTTTGAATTGGTAACAAATTTAAAATATTTATAAAATTGTGCTTATATTTCTGATATTACGGTAAAAATGTTGACTTTAGGGGTATTAAAATAAATATTCTCGAAATTATAAGTTTGTTTGCTACGATCTGTGTAGCGATAGCGTAGCGGTAGAATTTATGACTGCTACTTTAGGGGTAGCAAGTTCGATTCACGCCCGGAGCAAATATTTACTTACCTTTTTCTTCGCAACACCACGGATCACCCCTGGCTAACGGAGGCGGTTATGTTGGACTTGAACCGACAAAAACCTCTTGGGTCTATGAACGCCGGGGTATAAGGTGGGTCCATAGGGAATTTCCCTCGTACCCTGACTACCTACATGAATGTGCCTTTATTTAATTGCTCAGGATGTTTTGATGTGCCGGGTGCGAGGGACCCATGACCCGAGACCCGAGACGCAAAGAGTTGGTAATAATATACCAAGAAAATAACTTGATTTCTGGAAATAAGTCCAATAGAATGATAACTTTTTAGGTTCACCCTCTATTGCAGGAGTCAAAAAATATATAACAGTTCTTTGATGACATAATATAACTATGAGCATATTAAAAAGATTATTACAGAGCATTGACCGCAACTTTTGTGATGAATTAAAATTCATATCGATTTACTCGCAATAAGTATAATGTATCGATACTCGCTGCCGTCTAGAAAAATCCAATCAAAGCAATAATTTAATATCTAACAACGACTATCACAAAAAGCAACATTTAAATCGTCCATCGCAGTAATCACTCCAACTATCCTTTGAGATGTACCGTGTGAATTCTGATCGAGCCTCTCCTTAGCCGCAATCGATTCTTACAACGATAATTTTAAAAAGTGATTTTGAAAAAATGTAAGAACAAAAGCGCCGCCGTCTTTTGAAATTCGCAGATTACCCAAGCATCCGATAAACCAATACTCATGTAGTCACGCAGGTGTAGATTGGTCGTTGATTAGTTTATTTTTTATTCATAATTGGATAATTTAATACTGGTTTTGTTTGTAAAGCGGTGTGTTATATTTTAGTGAAGGAAAATTTTTGTTTTAAATTTCACGGGCTATTTGTGAACGAGTGGGTTAAACTTCTTATATTGTTACATGTAATTAGGATATAGGTTATTGTGCTAATTGAAGACAAAAGTTAGTACTTTATTGCTTTTTATATGTCAAATTTGATTAATCCCTGACCTAATTTATAGATAAACAACAATTAATATTCCTTTAGTGTAATAGTAATAGTTTATTATTCAAATCCTAATCATCGTATTTTACAGTTTCAAGTACCTAAGTCTATCCCAGACAGCGAATTCTACTTCAAGTGTACCCGAATCATTTATTGGTTTGTCTTGCATCGACTGAAATGTAAACATTAATATGTTTGAGCCATCTGTACCACTATTATTTTTATTAAAATGCTTCTTTCAAGTCCTACATTATACTTACAAGATAAGCATTGGCAAAGAAAAATGATATATCCTGTCCGAGCATTGACATACCCTTATCAACAAAAAAGTCAATAAAAATACTCCAACAACATAACGCAAACATTTAAATAATTACGAATATTTGCGGGCCAATTAAATGCGTCTCACGCCAATGTGAGGGACCCTGACTGCAAGAGACAAAGTGTCGAGATGAAAGGCACCGCCGCCGATTGTCGCGGCATTGTATCCTCACTCGTTAGCCCGGCATTATCGTATCAAGATTTATTTTAACGATTAACTTTCTGCCTTAATTTATAAGCGAAGAGCGATTTACAGTTAGTAGACTTGAACTGCGATTGGTAGGTTTATAGAAAATAAAAAAAATGTTTGCCGTAGAATACTGATTCCAATCCCGAAACACATAGGGAACTCTCAGAATAAAAGTAGCTTATTATAGTATTTTCAGAATAAAAGTATAATATAACTCATCTATATTCGAGTAACAAATTTCCTTCCGTTCAATTTTCGAACTATTGCCAATGGTTATTGTGGTGTATTTGGGTTTCACAGACCAAATAAAATATTTATAGGTACCCATAAAATTAATCTACATTTTCAAATTCTGTCTTTTTTATCTAGGACCCCTATTTCCTCTAAAAACTTTCACACTCAAGTAAGCTGTATGTTTGTTTGCTTCTTTGTTCTTTAGCAGCTAGTTTTCCAAGAAATCGAAGTCCGATTCTTCAATCGCTACCGCTTATCGCTTGACTATGTTACTATTGCAACGATTAACGCTTATAGCTTCAGTCATTAAGCCACAATTGGGCTGTGCTCCTCCACAATTATAGACACGACTGCCATTGTTTTACACAAAACAATAAACGAATGGTTGTTACTATTATATTGAGTAAATTATTGCTATTAAAGTCAAGGTTTTGGCAAAGAATGTTAAATGGTATGCTTTCTTGAATACCTACGACAATTTTCATCTACCGCGGGCGTCTTTGATACACACCCTCACACACATAATCCTAACACACAAACGCATATACATAATGATTTGCTTCCTCAGGTCCCATCTGAAGTTGCTTAGTTGACCAATTAGCATCATCGTCCGAGTACTTTGGAGTCCGTTAATCACACTTCCACTCCTGATTTTTTTTATGTCGGTCACGTCAACAAGACTTCACCTCGCCTGATGGTAAGCTGAGGCAAAGTCTCTAGAATTTAGCTTGTCTTGACTTTATGGAAGCTACTGCCGTTTAAGCCCGAGAGGAAATTCTGCGCCAGATCCTCGTCTTTCCATCAGCAAGGCTAATAGGTGAGGTTTACTTGGGCACTGAAGGTCTTGGTAGGGTTCTATACACCATACAAATGTAGACAAAATAAGTGATAAATATGCATACAGTTAATTTGAAGTTCAGCGGTAACTTTATTAGTCAATGAAATCCGTATCGGTGTCTCTGAAAAAATTATGGTTGATAGTTCAATACCGTTCACTGTGCCTAGTCGTTAAGTTATGGTTTTAAAATTCAATAAGCTTTATGGTACTTGGAAAACGTGGACATTATTGAGATCATTGTGGCATTGCTGGCGTCATTCCTGAGACTCTACCTTTAATTTATTATCTGAAAAAGTGAAGCTATATTGACATAACTTTTGTAAAAAACTATGGGATCGAAATAAAATTTAATAACTTGCAACGGATTCCATCGCCTTTAATACTATGTCATTTCATTTTTCATAATGTGACATTCGTATAAACTACCACAATGATATAATACAGGATGATCCTATATGTACCATTACATACACGAATTCCATGGCTAATTACTTTAATTAACTGTAATAAAATATTGAAACTGCGTGTTTTCTTTTTTCAAATTAACTCATTACTGAAGTCATTTTGAACTTTTGTCTCTGACTTATAGCACCATTGTCGCATATAAGGAAGGACATTCACGATCCAACATAACCAATTGCTTCATTTGAACGGGTGGTACCAAAAAAGTACCACGGTATCTTTTGATCAACAAGTAGTATGTGGGTTATATCCATTGTAAAATTTTATTAGCATGTAATGATTTTTAATGAGAGGTTTTCAAGGTTTTTCATTTTCCATATACACAGGTTGATTAATTTATTAAATCCATAATAATGCTCATTTCTAGTTCAAATATCTCTGGACGCAAAATCTGACTCATAACATTGGCGGTGAAAAACAATATTTTTCATTTCTGGGTTGGATCTTAGATCGGACGAAGTGTTTTTAAGTTTCAGAAAAAACTATCATAATATTTAACAAAAGATTCTTAGATTACCTACACGGTGCTTTCACACAGTGTAATTTGCAATATAACAGTTGTACAAATTAGCAATATTTATTCGAAATTCATTATTTGTTTACTAAAATGTAAAATCAAATACTTCTAAATGTACCTATATTTCGAAAAAAAAACTATACTATTTCAACCCTTCCAATAACATGAGAACAAAATGCAATTTTTGCCCTAACGGGAATTTCCAAAAATCTATTTCCCGTCTGGACTAGATTCCGGTTTGAGTACAAAGTTATCCCCAAGCTATTATGCTTCGAAGGACTCGTAATTCGATTGTCGATGGGATAAATACAGGACTGTCCTGTGTATTGACTTTCTGGTTTGATTGCTTTGTTATTGTCTAGTAAATGTGCATGATCGCGATTTAATAAGCAGTAAGAAAGTAGTATAATTTTTTACTTAGTATCAAGTTTAAGTAGCTGCAGTTTGTATAGTTGATAGAGTAAGGGTAATGGAGAGTGTGAACTTAACCTTATTTAATGGACCCAGGTACCTACAATAAAATTTTGCTTCTTAAAACAGCCCTGTCACAGACCCGCCATATTAGGGTCAAAAGATTGTCCTTTTGCTAAAAACAGCATGCCTTTACTTACCTACAATAATCTATATGAAACTTTGCATTCTTGTAAACGACAATGCAACAAACAATAATATAAAATAACACCGAACGAATGAGGTAACATTAAAACATAAACAACTAAAGAGTTTTAAGCACCCCGCCTAGTCACTCACTTAATATACTTACTTCGGCATCGGTCTGCTTAATAAGCTCGTTATTAAAAAACATATTCAGTGGAACTAAAGCTGTTGCGTGATTAGTATTCCTTTTAATCGGGTAACATGCAATTACATTGGTGGTCATGGTCGAACTTTCAGTACCGCCCGTTGGCAACACGTGGTATGTGAGAAACATAACAAATTATTCTAGATTATGCTCACTGATGAACCTCTCAATCGACCGAATTAGAAAGAACTCTATTTACACTTGAGATTTTCTCAAAATGTATTTCGATTTACGGTTCATCTTGTATTGGTGTTTTGAACCGCTCAAACAAATGAGTAATAAAGTTTGTCGATAGGGGGTCCGTAATTAAATAATTTCTTTACTTTATGCATACAATGTGATGTGTGGTTTACCATACAAATTGTTCTAACTAATGGTTATTATGTTTGAGCTATGGTGGCCCTAGTAATGTGAAATTCGATAGGGAATAAACGACTTATAAATATTTTTATGTGATTCGTTGAGTGAAATTAACGTTTTATTTTAAACGAGAAGTTGTTTTGACGTCAAGTGGGAGAGTGTTACATGGCATGTGTACATTTCAAATATTTACTGTGCGTATTAAATACTATTAAATTTTTAATAATTTATGCTTAGACTCACACCTGTACGTCTCTTATAGGTAAACAGAATGTGCATAATAACAACAATTTCTTTTCATAAAAAATATTATGTTTCTGGTTAGTGACCATCTGGTTATAATTTTTAGTTATAATCATGACTGGTAAAAATCTGTAAATTGTCAGATTGATGATGATGATTGATGTTTCAGATTTCTATGATTTTATGTTTTCAGATTTTCTATATCATTAAAAAATATACATTACATAAGATTGTTATCAGAGGGTCAAATTCTAGCAATAAAATATGTCCGAATTCAGTTCGATCTCACAAATGTTTTTTGACCACGAAGGCTATGGTTCTACGATGTGTAAACCGCATTCGGACTTCTCAGTAGTTCTGAGGCCACATCTAGTGTATCTATCTCATATAAAAAATCTAAGTTCAAATCTTTATACTTAAGTTACCATGTTCATTGAAGAGTCAAGTTTTCATTTACATTTCGAATATCGTTAAATCATCGAACTAAAATAATATGCATTAGATATTAAACGTCATATTCAAAATGTTCATTTCGTAAAATGTGATTATTTATTGATTTCTATCTTCAAACCACACTATATTCTATGCGGGATATGACAGCATGTAAAAACAAAAAAATCACATGTTTTGTATGATTCAATGAACTTTAAATCCCATATATCCTGATCTTTAACCTCTTGACATGTACCTACTTTAACTACAGTATAATATTTTCTAACAATAAATATACAAAATCCATTTTATAGCTTCTATTAAGGCGACACTTGATCACAGCCACATAATCCTATGGAAATTGGGTGTAAATTTAAAATGAACTATTGTAGATGATTAATTTATTTGTGTATCTCGACTTATTTTATTATTTAAATTACGTTTATGGAATAATAAATTGTTGTATCTCATTTATTTCACGAATCTGTGGACAGAAATATGTATTTTTTATTTATCTGTGGATATATAATTTTTAACTTACATTGTGATTAAATATGTATGTATGGATCGTCATGCTTGGCGTTGGAAGCGAGTGGAGATACGAATGTTAAGATGGATGTGTGGTATGAAGAGAATGGACAGACTAAGGAAAGAGTATATTAAAAGTTTGAGAGCACCAGGGAATGAAAAATAGAGCAGCTTGCGGCTGGTTGTGAAAAGGTTCAAAGTATGAATGAAAGAGGATAGATATATTATGGCAAAAAAGGTAGTGAGTGTGGAGATGACATCTGACAGGAATGTATGGGGGAAAATGACATGTTGCACCGACCCCAAACAATTGGGACAAGGACAGGTAGAATGATGATGATTTCGATAAATGTTAGTGTTGTATCGCGTTATGTAAGTCAGAAGCAGTCGAAACCGGAGTCGCGTGAATAGTCTAGTGAGTGAATGTGAGTGAGTTAATTATTAGGAGAATGATCGATTCAGGGGCGGCACTCCTTCCTTTATAGTTATTTTCGGTAATCTTAAATAAAATAATTAGTCTACAATAATCTAATATATTATAGTGACTTGATTCTCTGGTTTGAACATATTGTTTCTATAATATCATATAAAATAATGCTGTAATACGTAAGATTGTTAGAACAATTTTGTATTGTTTCTTTTTTTTAGACTTATTTATTTAATGTCTTTCAAGCAACCTGGGTCTATACCTAAAGGTCTATAAATCTGTGAAATTTTAATAATTTCTTTAAATACTTTAGCTACGAAATACCTTGGTATTTTATAACGTTCCCACGGTTCCCATTGGTTGTGTTATAGTATATTTAATGTGTTAAAAATTATGTTCGTGGTCAGCCTAAACTATGACAATTTTGAATAAAACATAATATATGTCATACAAGTGAATTTATAATTAATTATCGCCCAAAACACTTAATTAAAAGTAATAAAATTAAAAAATAGTCAAGACAACATAAACTACACGTCGTATTTGACACTAAAATTATTATCAAGCCGTAAAAATAAACCTCTCTACCGTTTAGAACTAACTTTCTTTATTATTAATATAAATTAATTTATTAATATAATAAACGCGTGAAATAATTAAATGGATCTCATAAAAATGCGCCTGCGCACTAAAATGTCAGTGGGGGTATGCCTAATGTATTGCTAAATGGTGGCGTATATTAATGGTAGGCACCTACTGTTTTATAGCTCTGCACGGCGCTTGCGCTCTTCTGGAAACGTCGGGACCCTTTATAGGATCATGTTGAAACATTATACTTACAAATTAGGTAATGGTAAAAAAATTACAATAAATTATAATTTTTATTCTAAAGGGTGAGGCGCCATACATGAGGGGCCAACTCGAAGACGGGGATGGCCCTGGTCAGTCTGACTGCGAGGGAAATGCCTTTTGGGTCACATTACACCCCGGTGCTCGAAGACCCGAGACAACGTGTGGTTTTAGTTGGTTCAAGTCTGGCATAACGCACCCGCTGGTATCCATGGGGATTCCCGCACAAAAAAAATAGGCGAGCCGCCATCGCAATTGCTGGTTCGGACAGAAAATAAAAATAATCTTAAAAGAAAAGGAAACTAGTTGCATAGATGCGAAAATTTCCGAAATTTTAATGACATTCTAACTTTTTTTTTAACTAGGTACCTATTTTAGAAAAAAATAAACATTAAAAATTATAACCATTTATTTAAATCTTTGAACTAAAATAAAATATGTAAGCTAAAATAACATGCCATCTAAATTAATTTAAAAAGTTCATAATAATGCGTGTATACATACCTATTATTATAATATTTATTTTCTTATGAGATAACGCAAAATGTATGGTTTTATAATAGCATCATATTACTTTCGTTAGTGTTTTAAATTATACCACGTCCTTATATGGTATTGTAATAAATTATATCTTAAAATGAACTAAATATTTATTTATTCTGTGTCCGTTTCGCTCTCTGTGTGCAAACAGCTTTTTACTCAACTAGAAACTTTTATTAAAGCCTTTTATTTATCACTAAAATGTAATTCATTTTCCGCTCGGTGTAAATTGTATGCTCCTATGTTTTTTATACCACTCAGGTGGCAGACAAGCCCCCAGTCCACCTGATGGGAAGCGGTCACTGTGGCCTATGGACGTGTGCAACACCAGGGGCGTTACACCCGCGCTGTCGATGATGTTTACTCGAAGTATGGATTCATAAAAAAATCCTGTCAAAGCATATTAATTTATTCGCATTATAGAACCTATATTACAAGTTAGGCAAGCTATGCTATACTTTGGGTCTAAATAGCACTGTGTAAAACGTCCCAAAATCATTGTTGATTTATTTGTCAATAAAATTGTCGAAAAAAAAAAACTTATAACACTGTCAGTTATTTATAGTCACAGTGCATTTGTAATTTATGACAAATTATTACTTAACTACGAGTATATCGATACGGACAAAAATCAATTTCTCACGGGTCAGCGATCGGAGCGTCAACCCATCAGAGGTCATTATGAACTATGCATAAATACATGTTAAAATAGTAAACATCCAAAAAGTTTACCAGGCCTTCGACAAAATTAGACATGCAGTGTGCATAAACTTAAATTAAAAACGAATAAGAGACATATTCAATTGACTGGCGACGGGTTATGTTGGTGATAACGTGGTTAAAGGCAGACAGCCGGGCGCGGAATGAGTTGGTGAATATTTTAAATGCAATCTCAAGTCGTTGCCCACTACAGCTGCTATTGTTCTCGGAGATGCAACTCACGGAAGTTGCTCTACATATGCAGTCATCTATATTTTTTTGTTTGTATAAGTCTTCTATACCTACTATATTAGGTTAAGGTGTGTTAGTCTATGCATACATAATTTTTAATAATAAGAATTCATACAAATGCTTTCCTAATATTTATTTATCTAACACAAATAATATTTGTTCAATATTTAATGTTTTCAGGAAACCAAACAAACAAAACGCAAAAACTTTAGGAAATTATAATTTTTCTCTACTATAAAACATAACTCTAATACAATACTTTTTCTTTCTTTCGTTATCAGTAAACTGATCAAAATCATAATTCAGTTATTCAAATAATATCTAGCAAAAGTATAAAATATATTTTACTAGCTGTTGCCCGCAGCTCCGCCCGCGTGGATGTCAGTTATCGCGACCAAACGTAGCCTATGTTCATTCTGGAGGTCTAATCTACTCCTATACCAAATTTCATCAAAATCGGCAAAGACGGACAGACAGAGTTACTTTTGCATTTATAATATTAGTATGGATTTTATTTTCTATACACAACTTCACTTAAGAAGTAAAAGCAAATACGTGTTATGAAACAAATTTAAAATTTAAAAACCCATTTATTTATAATTGCACATCGATAGATAACCTTTTATCACATTTATGTTGGCAAAAGTACCGACTTACACCGCTACTTGATTATATTTATGCTGGCGTGTTGTATAATATGCTAATGAATAACATATGTCTTAACACAATAGAAAGTTACTAAACTACTTTCATAAGATACTTTAATGTGTTATGTAGATCAAGACAATCGGAATTGCTTAAATAAAAATTAAAACTGTTAAAATATCACTTTCTTTTTTTCTAATAATCAATTTACACAGACGTATCTAAAATGAGGTGGGGCATTAATCTATCAATAGACAATAATATTGATTCACGTTTTTAATCGTTCTTAGGCAAAAACGTAAACGTTGGTATTATGTAATGCTATTTGTCTAAAGTGAATCAAAACACTTTGTTGTTTTTGTGTTTAGTAGTTTATTAATTTTCTATCGATTAACCTATTGGAACTCACTTTTTTTATACTACTTAGGTGGCAGACAAGCACACGGCCCACCTGATGGGAAGCGGTCACCGTAGCCTATGAACTATTGGACAATGTGCTCGTTTTGATGGCACCCGGTTCTTCAATTGCCGCATTTTACCTACATCAGATAAACATTTCACAACGTCAAGGTGGCTAAGTAATTATTTTTAAAGACAAGTACTAAACCAACATTATAAGTTAATACATTTTTACTTACATAAAATTAACACCACCACCGTTGCAAATTTTGTAGATACTGCAGTATAACTTACGATTGCCAATCAATTTCATGTTTTATTGCTTTACGTTAGGAACTAATCACTGGTACACGTTAAGTCTAACATGAATTTAATGCAAGTTAAACGCCTGATTAGATGCAGATCGACTTCTAGTTCAAGCAAATCATGTTTAAATAAACATTGATAGCGTTCGACAGGCTTATGTATTGTACAAACCATAGACTAAATTAAATGCAGTAAGACAGTGAAATGACGATGAATAAGAATGAGAGAAAATGATAAGATGTAATTGGTTTAGTATCCAACTGAATTACCTGACACTGATGACTCAAAACCTAATCAAAAACAATTCGATAGTTTTAATAGTGACGTATTTGAGACGATAAAATAATAATATACTATAATATACTAATATAAGTATTATTTCCATACGGCTCTAGTAACTTTATTAGTACTGAAAAACAAATAAGGGCGTTTCGTCATTAAACGCTATATTTCTGGGATTTGGGTGAGACCCTTTATGCAGTCGAAGTTGGTCAATTTATTATTTATTTTAATGTTTTGCCAGTCATACCTAATTATTACAAAAAGTATGCGTACTAGTATTTCATTACCAGACTTGCAGACTTTAATTAAATGTGGTTCAATTAAAGATGTTGTATCTAATTGATTTTGTAAGTTACAATTTCAGCTTTAAGAAAGCTTATGGCTGAAAAAGCCTGCCGTAAGTTAAGCATACTGTGGCACAGATACTGCGATTGCAACCAGTTGTAGATTGTAGTGCGCTTGCACATATTTTCAGGTCGATGTTTGTAAATCTCAGGTTTGTATTGTAGTGTTGATGTAATTTATTTCCTTTCGTTGCTGCTCGATATAAATGAGGTTCTATGTCGTAGTTACAAAACTTCTTTGTAAGTACAGAAAAGACTGGATTTATGGGCGATAGATAAATATAATACCTGCATTATAAGATATTAGAAAATACTATTATTTAAAATAACTTATTTGCGCATAATTAATATGTGACGTAATCTGGGTTAATGCATTGTGTTTTTGAAATTACGGTTGCATTGGTACGCATCAAGTAGAATTTTGTACCCTATTTGATCAATTTTTATCTCACATATCGACTTATTTGTCGGTAAAGTAAAGTATAAGAAAATGTGAATGGATGCATATCCAAGCATCGCTAATATACCTATATAAAGAGGAGTAACACTTAAAAATGATAAATATACGAGAAATAAAATTTGCCTAGCACGAAATTGTAAGTGGAGCAACCTTCAAAACACAACAACCTCCCAAGTCAACAACTTGTCACCGGGTCTGCTTTGTGGTTTGCTAAAAACAAACAACAATAGAGAGGCTCTCTCCATACAATATCCTTTGTCAACCTTTTTATCAGGCCGACGGAACAATGACAAGCGTGGAGACTTTAGTGATGCTAGTATTTTTTTAATAACTTTAAAATCTATTCTACTAGGTATACTTACTATAAGTACTACTATTACAAAATATAAAAGTAAAATTAAATAGTCAGAAGCATTCTAGAACCCCTATGATTAGATAAACTACTTTTGGATCTAGGTGGTATGGTGAAAATGTATTCTAAACTATTTTGATATTGTATTCAAAATCCATAATATATCATTATGTCCTAAGGATTTTTCTTTGTTCTGTGATTATGTACATAAGTGGATAATTCAACAAAAAATATTTACTAAAATCAAAAACTTATTTTTCCCGTCAAACAATGATTAGTGAACGGCCTAAACCAAAGCTATATAAAGGCACAGATCACATTATTTTATGTCAAGGCTTTTCAACAGACACGCTAATAGAATAGCACGATATGATTTACATAATCTTTATTTAATTGTCTCGTACACATATGGTATCGTTGATAGAGATACTGATATGTTTAAGTGGCCATTTGTCTTGACAAGGCGTTAATTTAGTTTCATAGCTATTAGATTACATTTGTCATAATTATTTGTCATTTAAAATATGAGTAGAAAACAAGGGCTAAACTCTTCTCTCCTTGGACGTCGTACAAAGTGACCAAATTCATAAAAAAGAGCCTAGTTGAAGGCAATTGGACACCTTTTCTGACGTGACAATAAAATAAATACTTTTTTCTTAAACTGCCAAGGTAGCAAGAATCCTTATGATTCAACTAATGGTCATGAAAGCCATAAGCCATCATGCCATATATAAATATTTGCAATAGGTACCACAAATAACTCTTGCACCATGCTTGACTTTAGATCCTATAAAAGCCAAGATAAACAAAGAATAGTGAATAGGAGAGCGGACCCCAGTTTTCAAGGTGCAAACTTTGTATGCAACTGGGATTGGCGACCGGATCATCATGAATCGCAAATATGAATTAATAAATATACTTATCGATCAAGTTCTTCTGTCATCATATTTTTGAAAATAAAGTCTAAGACAAAATAAAAAAAAAAAACAAACAATGGCATATCAACGGTTTTAGTCCGAACACTTCGGATCTGGCGCAAGCATTCTAGCTTTGAGTGGACGCAAGTGTACATTGTTACCTTATCAATCAAATATAGCTACTTATATCCATTTTGCATTACATTCAAATATCAACCATTTTCGATATAACAACAAAGTTAGTTTTCAAATGACTTAAACGTGTAACTTGTCACCTTTAGCATGAGCCAGCAAAATTTATGGGCAAATCTCTGCACATTGGATTTTCTGCTCTATTTCAGTGCCGTAGAGTACTGTTTTTATTGTTACTGGTGCTGTGGTTGGGTCTTTTGGTCAGAAACTGATGGCTATTGTTGCGAAAAATTGATTTACGTATAACATCTGTTAGGCTGTAGCGGTAATGCTATATTACATAGCTTTAAGTTATGGTATGTAGGTCGTACACAGGTGTCGGACTGAATTGAAAGTGCGTTGTTCGAAGCTTAATCAAGTAGGTACACTAGATACAATCTCTGTAATGTTTGAATATATAGATAAGTTTAACTATTGCATTATTGTGAATGATGTTCCTAGATCTGGACTAAAGGAATGTAACTTTGATATCTTCTATGACGGGGACCAGCTAAGAGTAAAATGCGGTAACAACAATGAGCAGTGAGGTCTTAAGTTCTTTTGGATTTTAGTAAATTCATCTCACTAGAACGTACCGCAGGATCAGTCGACTTTGTGAATGTTTTGACACAATTGAACTAAATTTGAAATTGGATCAGCAATTCTGGAGAAGGCGAAGGTAGCATGCAAAGTCAAATGAAATTCCCACGGATACTACCACCATCGGGGGTGATTATTTCGGAATCGAACCGACTAAAACCGGACGCCGGTCTTGGGTCTTAATTACCGGGGTGTAAGGTTGCCTAATAGGCATATTCCCCGCTCTCCAGTTGACCCCTCTTGACCCCCGAAAGGGGAGGGGGGGGGGAGAGCATCGCACCGCCTAGCCAAGGTTTTCGATCGAACTAATGAAATATTGTTGAAGAAAACAAAACTCTTCAATATAATGGAATTTCAGAAACTTTGACACCGAAGGATGTTGTAACTAACCAACATGGGCACACAAATGATCGAAAACAACTTGATTTTATTTAATACATCTATGTCGCCGAAACGCGCGTCCGAGATAGACGAAACGGGACTGAGTCCAAAGTATGTACTTAACATACTTTACTGCTAAAGCCACTCTGCATTTTAAATCAATCAGCTGTTCACTGCATTCTTTGACTATCTTTTCGTTGAAAGTTAATAATCGGATAGCAAGTTTTCACTTTTAAACAATACATAGTGCTCATTATAATTTTTATGTATTAGGTACTTTTACATCTAGTCCCACTTTTAAGTGTCACGCTACTACGGTAAAGCAACGTGGTTTTCTTGGAATTAACCTAATCACCTTAGAAGACTTCTTAGAATTCCCATCACAATAAACGTCGAAAAATGTTTTGCAGCTGGGTCAATGTGTTTGGAATTATTTGGTCACTAGATTCTAAACAGTAGCACAGACTTCTTAGAGATAAAAATCTTATTAAACTTAAACCCACGACCTGATACTTTTGCTACGGGACCACTGAGTCAGATTAACCTTCATGCAAAGTTCAATCAGTTTGACAAATGAAAGAAAAAAATCATTTATTTACCTACATCATGTCATCAGCAATAACTCTTCAAATGCCGCAGTATTGGCCAACAATATACGCGTCTAACACGCAAGAGAACAAACAATAATTACAACACAACAAGCGATTGTTACTTGAGTCGACTCGATTAATTTATCGATACTCGTAGTAAGAGGTGACAAGTAATCGATCATGATCCCAGTGAGGCGCCGCGCCGGTCTGACCGATTGTTGTTTTATAAGCTGTGAATAAATTAAAAATCGGATTGTTATCTCGAATAATGATGTATCAGGTAGATGAGGGGTTATTTGAATATCGACGAATGACGGACGTGGGTCACGGACTATAGATACAAGCACAAGTACAGAATAAAACCTGTTTTAAATTGACTAAATAATAACTTTCAGCATCACAAAATAAAGTGCAATTTTGCAAAAATGATTGATGCTTACATGTAATTAGTGATGTGGACCAGTACAAACTCCCTGCCCTTAAAAAGAGTATCCAAGACTTCACAATCGCATACAAACATAAGCTCAAAGTTATGCACATGGATAATATGACGGTTGAAAAGCGAAATGGTTCAAGCGACATCAAATGTTCAAAGGAAACACATTAGTAGTTTACTCAAAAGTGATTTTCGTATCGACTGTTATTGTAGCTCACACCCTGTAGCCTTTCAACCATTGAAATAATATAATAATATATGTTTTTCCTCAATATCAATGAAGCAAACAAAATAATTATACAAGCTACTGGGTCTAATCATAATTATAATATTTTTAAACACAAACAGACGTTACGTGTTTCATAATAACACAGAAGATAATTGCTTCTTAGCATTTCGTTTATTTGAAATTAATAAGCAGACATTAAATCATACTAATTAATAAAAACAACCAAGGCTATTTACTACAATTTTGATTACCAAAGACTATAAAAAATGATTTACAACACACATCCTTGTTCTTCTATTGCAATTATCAGGTCCCGCTTTTTATACTTATGCAGCGCATACTTCAGTATGACATGCCATTAGTATATAGTTTAACATTTTAATAACACTATTAATCTCCGTATTACAACACTTATTTATATTACAGTAATGGTCATTTAAGTGTCAAAAATTTAAATAAAGTTAATTATTTCACGGTAATCTCTGAACATCCTCATACACTTTGCATTGCATTTATGATGTGGATGAACGTAAATAGCATAGTCATTCTTCTTCACATCCATTCGCTCAGTGAAATACATAGTCGTAGTGTATTTTACTAAAGACGTAACGTAATGTAATGCACATTGCACACTTCATCTTTTTTATTATTTCGAGCATAATGTGTATAATGTATATTGCAGGGCAATTTGCGGAAAATATGAATTCATACACATCAGTTCATCAATGAAATACGTGTTTCAATATGACAAAAGTTCCTCAATTAGATGAGAACCTCACATGAAAGCTGATACACGCAGCCTTCCTCTCTAGATTGTAGGGCCAGATGGCAGTCGCTCCCGTATCAGTCAAATAATCCGAATGGGAAAGTCTTGAACATTAGTCTAGGGAAATATATTATTAGTAAAATCTTACGTTTGTACCAGAATGAAGATATTGCATCAAACTAGGTTTGATAGTACCTGAAACATTGAAAGAAGTTGAATGAAAACTCCTGCAAGAATTAATCTGTATATCTGAAAATGGTTAGTAAACAATAATTACAACAAATAGAAACAAGGAGAAGTTGAGAGGCTTTCGTCGCCCATCATCAATAGCCCACACATAAGGTTGTAGAGCCCATCTGGTCAAGAACCAGTCACCTACATAAAAAAGAAGCAGTCATTTTATAACTTACTGCGATTTGTCTTAGTGAGAATCCTACTAATATTATAAATGCAATATGTGGGTATGGGTGGATGTAAGTATGGACTTTTTTCCGCAGGAACGGGTGAATGGATCTGCATGAAATTTAGATACTTATATTAAGGTCTAATATACCACATAACTACTTTTCGGCCCGTGAATAGGCAGGTAGAGCTGGCGGAACCGCGGACAGCAGTTAGTTATGAGATAATATTGCACTTCATAAGCTGCTTTTAGAATTAATTATATGTAATTATATTATTTGAGGTTGCCTGGATAGTTAAAAAAAAAAACAAAATTTTAATTTTTGTATTATTGACAAACAAACTTACTTAAATATGATATTATTATGTCTTAATTACGACACAAAACTAATTCTCACAAGGTTTCTCAACATATTTCAATATAATTTTTAATTAGACTATCGGCGTTTGTAAATCATGTGTATCGTAAAATGTTTGTATATTTAAAGACGATATACGTTTTATTATCAATTCTTTATTGTGTCAATAAAAATGTAAACAGTATTACATCATTATAATACTTTTGCTTTTGACATCGGGTAGACCTTTCTGTACTGCTAGCTGTAAAGGCCAGTATACATCGAAGCGGAGATGAGATATGTAATTTAACCAATACTATTTTAATATAAAATAGGTATATTATATATTAATATATTTGGATTTACACGACGTCTCTGCTGAAATTTATACAATCTTTCGTAGCATTCATATTCCTATTAGTTCATATTCGATAATGGAACCATGAAATGAATGGAATTTGCTTAGAACTACCTCCATTAAAGCTAAACAGGGAGGAATAGGGGGTTATTTGACATTGTCTTTACTAACATAACAGAAACAAATGAAATATTTAAAGTTTAGCATTATCGCAGTAAATTTAAAAAACAGTGTTGCAAAAATTTTTTTGCAAATAGAGCCTAAAATCTTACCCACTCATTCGCCAAATTTTTTCTCATCTTAAAAAAAATGAAAAAATACGAAAAGCAATAAAACATTTTGCAAGAAAAAAGTAATTTTTATACCTATCTAAAGTTACAACAGACAAAAACCGTACGCAGTTTTTGGCCAACCCATTAGTTTAAATTATATAGGTATTTATAACCGCACAAAACATGACTTCAAGGTCGTTATTTTTAAATCGGACACACCGTTATGTTACGTTTAGGTTGTATATTATAATGTATTTTGATACATCTATAATTTTACAACTAACTAAACGTGAGAAAAGATTCCAGTTAATAATAAATTTTAAACATATTTTAATATGGGAAATTGGATGTCGTCATTTGACGGTCGAACTACCGTTTTGGAAGGTTGTTCTTTTTGCTTGCTATCGACAAACTTCATCGCACCTAAGACTTAAACGTGTCTCTTCTCTGCTCCAGTCAAACCCCACCTACCAAGGTGTATCCTTGATGATAACCTTGAACTTCTTGACGTAACATTTACTCCTACCCTCAACTTTGGTCCATACATCAAGGTGAAGGCTTAAATAGCTGCCAAAAAGCTGGATATCCTTTCGAATGTGCGACAATACTTCACGCTGAAATAGCTCTTCAAATTATATCAACACAAGTTCGGTCGTTACATGAAGTACTGTTCGCACTTCTGTGACGGCTCAGCTAAACACCACCTGGAAGCGTTTGATTCGATTGAGTGACGAGCCAAGAGGCTCATTAATCACGGTCCAGGCTAGGCCTCACCAGTTCCAGCACCACTCATCACTTAGCATCGGGTGAGACAGTGGTCAAACGTGGACCTATCGACTATAGAAACATTATGTTAAAAGCTTTGTACTTCTAGTTAACGTCATAAGATTACATGATAAAACGGTACTACATCGGTTAATTTGGCCCATTTGTGCTGGAAACGGCATAACTCTACTACCTAGAAAAGTACAATGACTTGCAAATAATAAGTCATTATGAGAGTATTTTGATTACTAAAAGAACTTGTTACTATAAATACTAGTCTGTTACCTAATATGTAGAAGTATGTTTTTATTATCACGGCTTTGATTTAGTAAGTACCTGTTAAGTGAAGTTGTAGCGACGAAATTCGGTCAATGCCGCGGGGCACAGCTAATATTTATATTATAATTGTGTTACCCAATGGTCGGGCTACTTCTATTGATTTCTCACAATAAATTATATTTTGTTGTAAAGTAGAGCAACTTGTCTTGCGTTAACACTAAATTTTGTATCTACAGCATGTTTCGAATACGATGTGCCAATAATCGCGAATTGTCTCTCGCTTATTACTTGGAATCGAAACTTACGGCAATGAACAGCATGAATCTCAGAAATAATAAGATTTTTTTTGTTGGCATTTAGAATTATTCATAGGCAAATTGACCGAAAACCATATCATTATCAGCTTATGGGGTTTCGTGCAATCACCCTCAGACCGTCCTATGAGTTATGGTTAAGGTAGCCGGACATATTATATTATCGAGTTGAAGACTTTGTTGGTTTGTGTGGAGTTTAGCGCATCTCCGGAACTACTGGTTTACATTGAAAAGTTATGTGTTTGACAAGGTGAAGGTTATAGGCCAATTTATCATCACGCTACCACTCAAGAGAGAGGATTTGTAACCATTATGTCAACAAATCGGGAAAATGTCCACACTCTGTTGCAGAACAACTATGACGGGCATGTATAGTTTAATAGGTACCAAGGGGACAAAGTGACGTAGGTATGGATGAAACCGCGAGCGTAGCCAGTCTAATTAACACTATGATACAGCTATGCATCTTTTATGTGTCGGTAGAGGAAACTATAATAATAAAATAAGTACCTATTTCAATTCAGCCGGTTCATTTATTTTATCTCAAGTTCAAAATGGTAAGTAGTTTTGACTGGAACGGATGTTGCCTAATGAATAAGGCGTTAATTGACCTCGCCACGACACTACCGCTCAGACAATAATTAAACTCATTTAAAAAGTTTAATTAGAATATCAACTAGATTATTATGCGTTTAAATAGAGTACTAAGTACTAGACTAACTAGACAGTTCAACAACATGCCTCGACAAAAATCTTTGGAGTATGTTAATGTTCAGCTGTGATACTGATCACGAACATAATGAAGAACGGGAATATTAGTAACATAATTTATAACTTACTTTTAAACTTTAGGGTTCCATGATATACTAAAATGTTAAAGGGAATTAACGCGATTCCTGCTTTCTGCTTCTCTCTTCTTTCTGATTCTAGCTTGCTGCTTTCTGTGCGGTCGGATAGACACCGAGCTGTTTGTTCAGATAATAAGGATACTGCGAGTGTGGTATATGACGGTACGTGGAGAAATAAAAATATTAAAAATGTCGAAAATGTGCGGGTAGATGAACAACCGGCTACCTCACAGACTCGACGACGGAGGGCGTGCGCAGCTGAACCAGTCAGCCTGTGACCACGGCCGGTGTAACCTGGTCGAAACGTCAGGCATTTCAAAGGTATGTATAATACCTATACCATGATTGCGTTAATTTCCGTTAACATTTTAGTATAATTTGTACAATATTTATGTCAAAAAAGCTTTTATTTAGGTTTTTGTTAAATACTTCTTTACAGTCATGAAGGATTAGAAATTATACTTGATGGGCAACTCCTAAACTCGTAGTTTTTATCTTCTCTGGTTGCATCCTAATCTTGCATGGAAGGCTTTGCTTTATTTTTACTTTTACGAGATCAACTATCGATTCACACCCAAACTCAAGAGGAAAGCCAGCGCCATAGTCTCATCCATCAGTCAGCAGGTGTACTGGCTTGCAAATGAGATTTACTTGGGCCTCTGCGATCTTGGTGGGGTCCCATGCACTCACCCCACTGGTACTCTTTTTGAATGGAGCATCCTACAACTCTCATTCGATATTGAGTAAACATGTGTAGACTATAAAGCCCGTCTATTTGTGATAGGGAAAAATAGAAGAACTTCCTAACTGTAGGTAATCATTCTTATGTAAGAAAATTTATGACGCCAAATTTCCCTTCTAATGTAATTTCAAACTAGCTAGACTAACCATGGCAACCCATGGGATCTTATTCCAGACATAAAAGTAACCAATACGTTATTTCAGACTATCTATCCTTGTACCAAATTTTAACTAGAATCGTTTTGGCAGTCCGTTCATCGTGCGTACTGCTAAAGAGTGGAATGCCCTACCTGACTCCGTATTTCCGGAAAGTTACAACCTGGGAGTCTTCAAGTCTAGAGTGGAAAGGTTACTTCTAGGCAAACGTGCTCCACCGTCGACCACCACTTACCAACAGGTGAGATTGTGGTCAAACGCGAGCCTATTACCAATAAAAAAAAATCGTTTAGCCATTTGAGTGTGATCGAGTAACAAACATTTTCACAAATTATCACGTTTTTTACGTTGGTAGGATCGACCTTCTGATGCTGGCTATTTAAGTATCAGTCATATACTCGTACGTCAATTCGTCAATTAAGTTTTAAAACAATAAACCTATTATGTTATCAAAGACCAATAGTTTCTCACGCTGACCACCGGTGACCACATACACACACATACTGTACACGGTCGCCCACATCTCGATCATGAAAGTAGACGCTCCCGCTTGCGCAAGCGCAAAACAATCGAGAGTTGCGAACATATTAGATAACTGGTTTTTTGTTAGGTTTATAGGGTTAGGAAGTTTAGACGTCGCTGAGATAGAAATGTTATAATTTTAATAAGTAATGGCTGATTTAGGGAATTATAATTATAGATTACTGCAACGTATCCTTAAGGCTCTAGCCAACCTTACCTGCAAATTGGTGTACCGGCTAAACAACGGACAAGGCTCTGTCGCAGACTTGGAGAGTCAAACGGCAGTCACTCCGATAAAAATTGTATAAGGTAAAAAAAAATAAGACCTTATTTTGATGGTTCCTCTTTTGGCATTAGTTTATGCATAGTACGTTTGCATGTAATCATGTGGCCTCACATTCGATTCTCATGACAAAAATATTCAGCTGTAACTGAATTTTAGGTAGCAGCACAAAACCTGGCAGATGGGCGGTAGATAGCTTTAAAAAATTGATTTCTATTTGATTAACAATACATCTGTAGTAGATTCTTAACTCTGTGAACAAACAGAAAGTGTTCCAATCTATCGTAATCTTCCTAATTGATTATTGTGATTACTTATATTTATTGGTCTAGCATTAGATGTGTATGTAATGTGTTACTTTAAACACTGTTTTAGTTATAACCTTAAATTACACGGCATTTGATCTTTAGATGTGGTTTGATATCGAAATATATTATTATGAGTTGGCAATTTTATTACACCAAAAGTTTATTTTATGAACTTATGAATATACCTGGCAATTAAATATCGACCTGACCCTTTTCCCGGCCAAACCCCGGGGTCCTACTATTTTTGTTGGATTTATTGGTTATTACAGGGACAACTGCTGTCTGACCTTTCAACTCTATTTGGTAAGTATTTGCAAGAATCATTTTGATCGGCAGGTGTATTAGCTAGCACGTGTGGTCTGACCTGCAATCCACGCACAAACTTCGGACATTTAATGGACTTAAGTTTATCAAATGAATGAATAACATGAAAATATCATTCAATAAAGCCATTAGGTACTTATTTTATTCATTTATTCGTTTAAACTTTCTGCACAACAATAAAATTCTACAAAGGTGGACTTAATGCCTAAATTATTACCTAAGTACTTAAGTTTTCTGAGAGTATCTTATACATTAAAACTGTAAGTACTTCGTCTTAAAATATAAAATGGCAATAATTACCTTTTAAATTATAGACATATATTATGTATTTTCTGCTAACAAAACAAGTAAAACGCATGAGCAAGGTCACACAATACAATAATAGTCTTACCAACTGACGCATCTAAAATTATGCCTTCTGTAAATGCAGGCATTCTAATTAAACCCGTCAGAACGAACACTTAGCCATTATTGAATACTTCGTGTATAACCATCATGACTATACAAATTTAACAACAATAATAAGCACCTAATATTTACCCGTTTACAGCACTTATACAATAAATAATTCGTGATTGCCAATGTCAAATGAACAATGAACAACCTATGATCCGGGATGCTGAGTTTTCCATCAAATAATAACGACGGTATAAAAAATTGATGGAGGTTTGCTTAAAATGCTGCTTGTGAACGAATGAATGAACTGTTTTGATTTCACCGCTTCGTTTGGAATACAATAGCTGATGATGCGTTTATGAAGGAGAGGTAGGTACCTACTGCTAAATAATGTACCTACTCATAATTTTATTGATGGTAAACGCAGTCTGTTTTATGAGAGCTTG
Source organism: Lithosia quadra (assembly GCA_963576445.1). NCBI lineage: Eukaryota > Metazoa > Arthropoda > Insecta > Lepidoptera > Erebidae > Lithosia > Lithosia quadra. The sequence goes on from OY754892.1 coordinate 6,791,937, forward strand.
CAAGATAAAAATATTCATTTACTTATGGCTAAGGGGTAATGCAACCGAAATAAGGAAGAGAATGGAAGAGAGGAAAAGGAAAGAGAGTATAATCAATAACCATGTAGAGTATTTAGTTTTTAATGCTAGTCGAAAAACTTCTCATGACAAGATTATTGGTTGGGAAGTATGGGGGTAACAATTTTAATGAACGTTCTACGGATACGAGAGTAACCCACAATTTAGATTTATTTTATTTCTCCAAGTGTTGGGACACACATGGGGAACTGTCGCATCTTCTCCATTGGAATATACTGTATGGATACAGTTACCACAGTGGGAAAGAGTCAGTTTAGCTATATGTCAGGTTGGTATGGAAAACTTGGTAAGACTCAAACCACCGTCTCATCAAACTCAAAACTCTGAACATCATACCGTCACCAGGCTCTGTTGGGAACTGTAAGGAGTGAAACCTTTTTATAAAATATCAGTGGAAACCAGTCACTCGATTAATTGATGGCAGTTGAATAGAAACTTTAGTTTTCTTTAAAATGACACGGCTACTAATTCCTTCGCTTTGCGATAACACAGCCAACTCAAAGTAGTCAGCAGCATTTTAGCAATCCAGCAGAGTAACAATAAACTAATGGACATATACCATTAATTACATATTTTACGCATCATTGAATTTAACAATACTTGTCGAAACATGATGCATTTAAAAAGATAATTATTTATCAGAAAAAAGCGATATTTCCTTCTTCACATACAAAGAACAATGGCCAATTTTAATGTGAATAAGACTAACCGTTGCCTACGACTTCATTCAAGTTAACCACACAATCAGACTGTTCATTATTTTCGATATGAACCTATTTAAATCATCCTATACCTATCCTATGGTTACTATCCTATCCACAACAAGCCAGCCGCACTTTGGCTGTGTTTTGTTCGAATTTGACTCGTGCAAACACAACCTTTCAACAAGTGAACGTACACATGCAAATACAATCCGAACTTGGAATTTTACCGAAGTTTCGAACGATAAACAATGGATTTAAACAAGTTTATTGACTTTGTTTACAGACACAAATGTTTGTAGAATCACATACATGATGATTGATTTCTTGAAAGAGATCATCAATTTTATCTGTCAATACTTATTTATTTTGCATAGCACCCAGTTCCATGATAGTGAGAACACAGGGCAATGATAGTGACAACGCAGGGGATGTTATTATGAGCATTAATTTGAATAAGACGAATTCAAATCGTACCAAAGGTCATTTTCCATAGTTGTGCAAAATTAAAACACTAGATACCATGCCCAAAACTACCACACCACGGACTATAAATATGGGGTTCTTCAAGAAGGGCATTAAAAGGTTTTTACAGGGTTAGCAGCACGAATGTGACGCCCCTGATGTCACACACGTCTGTAGGCCGCGGTAACCGTTTCCTATCAGGTGGGCCGTGGGCTTATCTGCCACCTAACTGGTATAAAAAATACTCGTCATATTTATTCATTCATAACCAAATAGGACGGAACGATACCAGCTCGCTCGACCCAGCCAGTTCCACGCGAGCCAGATCGCTGGGACACTGCTTATTTGACGAAGAAAAAGAAAATTAAGGTTGGCAGTTAATTCATACGACCAGTATTCATATAAATGTTCGTACCAAACAAATTTGCTTCCAAAATCTTTCTTTTTCTTAACATAATAAACGTAGGTACTGATTACAATAACGTGATTATTAAAAAAAGTCTTAAAACGAATTACATTTTCAAAGCGTAAATGCTACGATTACAAAGTAGAATGAAAGCCAAAATACATGCAAGATCTCACGAATCGGACGATCATTTTTCACATTGATTGACATGTGATGTGTCTATACCGCACGTCAACGTATCGATATTAATCGATTCATCTGTATCGAGTATATGAATATTATTTACATCAATAACTAATAAATTAGTCAAACTGTTTAGTTTTTAGGAACAGGCTATTGAGACGTCTTCATCGAAACATTATTTCTTTGAAAGATCATGACTATGTAAGTTGTTCAAAACGAGAAAGTTTATAAAGCAAACCTGTTTTGTATTCCTATACAAAAATGGACGTTGTACTTTTTTATTCTAGTAAGGTAGCAAACCAGCTTCAATGTTGATACAGCTATGCTTTTCCTGACATAAATGAGCCAGTTTCACCGGAGACGTAGAATGACAAAAGATGATTTACAGTAAAATATTGGCAAACCTTTATTTTCATTGGAATACATTATCAAAAATGTATAAATGATTAATTTTGTTTGCCCCCAGACAAAAGAGTTAAAATATTTTATGTTTTGCTCATTATTTTAGAGGTTTAGGAGCTACAGTCATTAATAAATTACAATTTGTGAAGCTACTTTGGTCATTGACTGTACCTTATGGGTCTGAGTCCTCTCCAATTTTTTGTCTCAAATTTCGCTTTAAGGTATCCTCTAATATAGCAAGTGAAGGTTTTTAAATGGTTTACTAGCAGGCAGCTAGGCAGACTAGCTCATTTTACTAATAAAGTTGTTAGGTATAAACAAAAAATCGGAACAATAACCTTGTCTGTTATTTGAGGTCAGCTGATTACTATCTACTAGAATACATTTTAAGCGTGAGACTAGTATTCTTAAACCTGTTGCAGTTAATTTGTCTGCTTCTTAGATCTTCAACTTACTAACATTCTGTACTACGAGCCTTTTCTAAACTCGGTTGGGGTTACTTTTGAATCTAACTACGATGCAGAGGACTTCGATATTTACTGCGAAGCAAATGTATCATCCATTTATATTCTTTTAACAGTTATTTACACTTGACCTATGCCTAATTCTTAGTATTGTAGTCTCTACACCTGTTTCTAGAGGCACTTCAAATAGTTAAAGATCCTCAAGAACTGCCAACAGCAATTCAAAATCGATTCATCACACATTGCATTGTTGTATGAACTCGAAAGTTCGTGAATGAGCAGCACTTTACCTATCGGTAATTTTTGATTTCCTTCTGAAGTAATACGATCAAACAAACCATTCTTTTGAGGCGGATAAATTGAAGTACCAAAACGAATTTGTAGATAGGAAAATTTATTATGAACTTAAACAATATTAGTTTAAGTTTATAGTAAATTTCCCTATCCATAAATGAGCACACTTACATGAAATACACAATAAACGATCTTATCATGAACTTAACAGCAATCCCTGCCAGGGACTTTTAGTAGGATAGGACTATTAAGACTTAACGATTAGCTGCTTATACCCACGGACGCCGGAAGAATCCAAGTAATTAAACTTTAATATGCCTGTAGGAATAGGAAAAGTTCCTTTGGAACCCAGATGTATTTTTTAGTCATCTATCAATTGAGTCACATACTGCCGTACGTGTGACCTTATTTTCACGGACCCCTTACAATTAAATTTTACCCTTACCTTTGATTTCTGATCCTTTTCAAATTATTGCAACTTTTTGGTCATATTGAACAATTCTATACTACAATTTTAATAATAATTTCTGAGGAAAAAATCTCAATCACGACAGCAACACAGAACACAGTGTCTAAAATGGGAGAAATGGATAGTAAACATTTCATTCCAAAACATCATGACGGACATCCCACAGAGACAAACTTACATATTTGGGTACATGTAGGTGGTATTAGAAATAGTGTACATGTTAAGCAAAGTTCGTACTCGACATTAAGTACACTTGACAATCGGTCTAAATTACGAAACAGCATAGACGAAACGAACAAACAAAGTTTAGGTCCGTTTGGAAGTAAAAAGAACCGTTAAACAAATATTGGATGAGCAGATGTTTGAATGAAATTAGAAATTGGCTTGCAGACAATAGATCCCACTCATTAACGACGCAATTCTGATGAACAAGAATTACGTAGGCTCAAGTTTACTTGTCTTTGCTTTTATCTCTCATAAAATGATTGAATTTGCGACTAAAGTTTTTTGCACTTAACTGTTGCTTGTTGATAATGAAAATTTCATGACACTAAAAGATAAGAATGAAGATAATAACGTCATTGTCGTAAATAAATGATGGCTGCTGGCTACTTTCATTGCCATCCTATTGTTTAATCTAAAAATGGCTAAAACTACACGACACATAAAGAATACGAATGCGTTGTCTTAGGATAAATACACCAACTGCGGACGCTAATCAAACAAGAAAACTTGGTGTGTGTCCGAACCATCGTTACGGTGGTCCAACCATGGTGTGGACCACCTGAGTGTCGCGTATTGTGTGCAAGAGTTTGTTTTGTCGTCTTTTGTTTAAGCAACTTTCACAATTAAGCTGTACATGCGAAAGGTATGGCAGCGAAGGTCCACTTCGACATTAATAGATGACAAAGTTGTTGACTTTGACTTCATTAGACAAAACCTTTTATGATCATGCTTTGTTTCCAAATATTAATTCTTTGTAAATGAGGTTGTGAAAGTGAATGAAGCTCTTGTTTTAGTGGTCTATCCGGTATATGTAGAAATTATATAAAAGTAAATTTATTATTTTAGAAGCATTCATAAAGTTACCAGCCTTTATCAATCAGATGAATCATATTATGCTTGTCTGCTATCCCATTAGTGAAAATAAAAAATAGTGTTAGAAGACAAAATATGTAGGTATAACCTAGCGCTTTTGGTGAATATATTTACCTAAATATATTTTTAACCCTTTCTTTTGATTTTGATAATCTTAATTTTCCTTAATTTTTTTATTGCATACAGTTATAGATAGTAAATGTTGGTCAAACGTTTCTGTTTCAACTTGATTTTTTAATATTACCCATGTTTTGGCCTTCTAAAAATAAAAACTGCTTAAAATAATTTTAGAAACATATAACTATACTAACTTGTAAAATACTCTCTACATTTGGTTGTACTGAGTCATTTAACAACTACTTAGTCGTCAAATCGAAAACTTCTCTACACGTTAAACAATGACGGAAACCATCTATAAACTCAGCTGGAATTTGAACCCGGAACCTTTGACCGAGAAAGCACACTACTGACGGGGCCAAACGGCCATATTACTTAATAACAATAGAATTGTGAAGGAACATACATCTTATTGGAGACTGCCTATGTGTTTGTTACATCATTGAGGTTAAGTAACTGTTCTTGCGGATTGGAAATCGATTGGAAGATTCAATGCTTATGGTAAAACAAGGAGATTGGTAATTAACCAATAAAAAGTGAAAGGATACTTGGGTTAGACAAACCTTCCGAGAATAAACGCTTGACAAATTTATTAAGAGTAATAGGATTAGTAAATCGTACCGCTATACTGGGAAAATAATGAATATATAATTCTGTATCCACTTGAAAAACAATCATTTCAAGTTCCATTTCTCAACCATAATTAATCGGATTCGAAATCGAATAGAAGACGGATTACTAAAATATGACATTTCAGTATTAGAGTAATTTTGAACCACAAATCTCTAAAGATTTTTGAAACGATTTGATATGTATACAATGGAACATAACGTGTAATGGGGAGTTTGATTTGAAAATATCTATAGAATTTCTCATTCTATAGTTCTTTGGACTTTTTACTACAAAATTACTTAGCAATGTACACAATGAAACAATTTCAAATTTCAGTTTTTTGTTAATAATAAATGGGTGTACAATGAACGTAATTACCACATCAAAACTTTTTATACTTGAAAAAATTTTCAAAATCTCACGTCTGTCTAGCTCTTTCAAGCTTTTTACAATATGACTTGTTGAAAAAATGAGTGATTAATTGTGATGCTTTGATTGCATTTTACTGTTGCGTACGATTCTCGTGAGACGTAAAAAACCAATGAGATCATCTACGTATGTTGAAGTTACAGGTGTAGCGGTAATAAAAATCAGTGTTGAATTAATCGATTCGAATCATATCGATGATAAATTAGATGCGATTCCATAAATTAATGATATCTTTACCTTTATTTCCAAATACAGAGACGTTCGTTCTACTAGAAGATTAGAATCGACGGACATTTATTGTGTCATTATAAACACGATCATTGATAACGTTTAATATATTTTAATTTTTAATTATGTTATCGGTTACGAAAATCGGTTTTAAACAGTTTTATGATTATATTACTGGAAAAGAGAAATCTAAAAGGTGTTCAACAAATGACATAAGCGACTATTTATAAATTCTTTCATCATTGTCATCATAATATTATGCTCGAACTTCCATAGCTATTGTCGACTACATCATTCTATTGTTGCGATATAGTTTGCCATTTATGATATTTTAACTTTTCTTTGCTTTAGGTATATCTTCCAAACTTTCACATGCGGTCATTTATATACTCGTAATTAGAAAGAGAATTATTGAGTAGCCATATTAGAGGTATATAACACCTTTGGACCAGACGACTTTTCGATCAAATTTCACTACTTTCTTTCTTCACTACACAGTAATTCAAAATTAGAAGTTACTGTACTAATTGCATTTACATAACCATAATTTATAAATTGATACTGTATTACTATTATAATAAAGTTGTCTTATTCGAATCGATTCTTCAATCTCCAGAAACGTTCAACAAAATCAAATCTTAATCGATTCTAACATCGATTTTGATAAAACCGCTTGGTCAAGCACTACCGCTTGTAAATGGTACATAAAAATAAACAATAATAATTCATGCACTCAGCTTGAGGTCATGAGCCATTGTCTGTTGGTAAAAACGTTCAAGTGCCCACTCGACCCGTTGGGAAGACACATTGCGTAGTGAGTTTAGCTTTGTGTCGATTTATCTTGTGTTTAGTATTATCAAAATATTTTATTTCATAAGCACAATAAAAATATCTTATACCGCGGTAGCCTAGTGGTTTGGATAATGGACTGCTGAGACGAGGTCTCTGGTTCGATCCCAGGTTCACCATGGCACACACCAATGACTTTTCGAAGTTATGTGTGTATTTATCGCAGGTTTATTAGTGCCTCGGAGAGCACGTTAAGCCGTCGTCGGTTTGCCATACAAACATCTATGGCAGTCGTTACGGGTAGTTGGAGCCCACAAAAGTCCAACCAGTCTAACTTGGAACTTCGATATCGCCATTGGTCATAATGACCATTGGTTGTGGAAGTCAGATGGCAGTCGCTCCACAGAAAACATCGAAGTTCAGCTGCATCACAGTTAAAAGCCGACTCTAACTGAGTTGGAAAAAAGGTTCAGAGAATGATGAATGAAAATATTTTATACTGGCTGTTGTACGTGGTTCTGCTCCCGTTGCATACTGATTTCTGTTTACCTACGAATTTATACCTAATTGTTTTAAGATTATAATGTTGTAATTAGTGTAAATTTGAGATGGCACAATAGGCCTCCAGTGAATGACGCATGCCTCCAAATCGAATTATTATTTCTATAGCTTGTTTATAAATAGGAAAAAACTTGATATCCCCTATAGCTTCGCTGTAACATACTTAGTCTCCATGGTACCTATTTAACCCGTAGATACTCGTAATTTATAAGTTCTACATTAAAATACGGAAATTTATCCGATTTATTGACACTCGCCTGGGTAGTAGCCAGTGTTGCCAACATGTCTTTCTAAAATTCCGCTGTGCCTGTTGTATTTTCAGTCAGAAATCCTTTAAATTTATTTTTTGTTCCGTCAAAAAAACCTCCCAATAACATTACTCAATGAATACACTATTTAATACAAAAAGAAATTTTCAATTCGGAGCAGTAGGTACCTAGTTCCTGATATTAGCGCGTACAACCACCGGTTTAACCAAGCAAACAACCTCTTCAGTTATATAATATTAGCATACCTAGATTAAATCATACACTTTCTCTACGCAAACTTCTTTTTTTAGATTAAAACAAAATACTTCAGATCTTCACCCATACATTGCTTATAACAATTAAAATATCTAATCTCTACTCGTCTATAACAAAGGTGCCAGATGAAATGGTATAGAAGTTTTAAAACCGGGGTCATAAGTCAAACATTATTTTATGTTAATGCATAGTCCGCCTCAGCGTTAATCAATTATACCGCGTGACCCGTAGAGGTCGCCGGTTCGATTCCCGAGCGTTGCGCTTTTACACCTATTAGTGTTGTGTAAGATTAGATGCGAATTATTTTAGATGTAGGATTATAAAATATTTATATGTTTTGTTAAGTTAGAATTGAGATTAGAAATATCGGCGTTTAGATTATAATATCATTGTTTCTGAAATAGATTTTCTGTTATATATTATTTTATAGAATAGCCTAGTGGTTAAAGCGTTAGACTTGCGATCGAGAGGTCGTGGGTTTGAAGTTTTAGAACCTCAGCCAAGATATTATCGATGTGAATTCGGTATTAACACGAACTTAGCTGGAGGGGATAATGGGTACAACGGAGATAAATACCTACTCGTAGATAAGAATTCTAAAAAAAAATATTTTTTTTATACTTCTTATGTGGCAGACAAGCACACGTCTCACCTGATGGAAAGCGGTTACCGTGGTCTATGGATGTGTGCAATAGATACCAGAGGCTTCACACTCGCGCTGCCGACCCTGAGTTGTGTTCAGAATCGTTCAATCAACATTATCTCCTATGTTCAGACCCCGGTCATTTACAATGTTTTAATAATATAGATAGTACCTACTCCTATACCTTTCAAGACACTTAACGTTGTTTATCTGAAGTTTTCTGTTGGACTTGTCCGACTGCGGAACTACCTTATACTTCCTAAATAGGGCGATTCCAGATTTGACCATGAATCCCGTTATCTCCTCTTTACGTTACACTTAAAACGTACTAAAACCGAATACGCTTTATTTGAATGACTTTCAAATTTCAAATGCCTACTGTATGGTCACCAAAACAGAGAAGCTACCGGTACAAAAGAATTTTTATTGGTGTACGGTGTGCAACAACAATAGAATCGTGATGACTTGGCAATTTATAGCTGATAATCTAATTGTCAGATTGTATTCAGGTTTGTTGAATGTACCGATGCGAGTTTAGGTAGCGACAACACAAAAATGTGGCTTAACTTTTGAAATATGTTATTAATTTGTCGGCAATATAGCCTACGGTCAATATAATGATGGTTGTAACAATAGCGTTATGGCTAATTATTATTTTGTAAATAGCTATTGTAGGTGTCGTTAATGAAGGGTAATAATATGCTGTAAGGTCTGTTATTATTCGTTTAATAGGTCTATTAGTACAGAATTGCATTGCTCGCAACATTATTGCGTAGGATTTTAAATATAATATTAGTATATGACATATACCTATAGGTACATAAAATTTGCATTATATGATAAATTTATGTGAGTGAAGATATTATTTTTCAACACACTGTAAAGGTAGGTTAGGCAAACGATTATCCAACCTGATGGTAAGCGATCAGCGTGGGCTATATCTGCTTGGAATATCAGTGTTATGGCAGAATTTTGAAGTCTTGTCAAGTTGAACAGTTATTAAAAACAACTTGAAACTTAGGTAAATCCGAAATTAATACACTAAAAGATACTATTTTAGGATCATATTTGATTTAATGACAGTAGAGGAAGCTCGTGAAGTATTTATTGATAGAAGCAGATGGCGGGCTGTTATCTCTGCCTACACCGGCGCGAAAAAGACGTGAGCTTATTGTAATGATTTAAATGATTATATTAACTGAGTGATTGATGTTAATACTTGATTTCATAATATTGTATCCAAATTAATAAGTTACTTAACTTCACGAAATAATTTATTAAACTATCCTATCAAATGCTATCGAAATTGAATATAATTTTATCTATCATCAATTAGATAGTGTCTGCTTACCGATATAAAATTATCCATCAAAACGTATTATAGTTTATGGTAAATTTCGTCAAGATTAATTAATTTCTACATCAACTTTCTCACTTTTTTTTTTTGCTATCTCTACACAGTCTATGAATGATTACTTAGCCCAAGACATCAACGCTTCGTGTTCAACAAAACGAGAATAACTTATCGGTAATAATGTATTATTTGCTAGCAAACATGTCGGACTTATAATAATATTGTCATTAGCATATAACAAAGTGGAAACCCGAGTTTTTTACTTCTAATCCTTTGTACAATAAGTTATTGTAACCTTTTTGAAATATTTAATGTTTATTTGATCAAAGTGCGTTGAACTGACAACAATGTCATCTTTTGTTATAGGTATGTGCAATTACGATGTTTTTATCGAATGTACATTGCAAGGTTATAATAGGTATGTAAGTAACTTTTGGCATCAAATTGAGTGTTTCTTCAAAGCCCAGTTGCGTGATGACCTTTGTTTTTTATTTTTCAGCTCTGCTCATGACTTCGCTCGCGTAGATATTTTTTTTGCGCAAAAAAAATGAAAAACCCTAACGGTCTTATTACAAAACACGGACTAAAGTCAGGTTTAAACCCAGACTATGAAGTCCAGGCTTAATTTTAAGACCAAGGTTTAAACTTCTTCTTATTACAAAAACAGAATAATCCGTGGACTACTTAGGCCATGGTTTAAATCTTGGCCTAATAACAACCACAGATTACTCTAAACTTTTGTTCGTTCATTGTGATATCATTCGGTCGCAACGTTCCGTTTTCTCAGAAAGCAAAAATTTTCTGAAATCGTTAATAAATATTATTTACTAAAAAATGGTGAAAAAAATATTTACAACATTATAATTATTAAATTTAAAGTCATGAACGATAGTTGGACTTTATTTTATAGTAAAATATCATTATCATGCCTTTATTTAGCAATCATTGTTATAATATTGGACGATCTATGATGAACGTTAAATGAAGCGTAGTTTTTCGGAGCCCGCGCGTTGTTCAATTTTTTTTTTAATTTTTATACCCACTTTTGAATCATTTCAATACCCGTACTAACTTTTACGTTTCCAGTGGTTTAAACTTTTAAATTTGAATTAAATAATGGAAGGAGAAAAGAAAAAGAGGGGCGAAAATTGGACTGCCGAGGAAAAAGTAAGCCAAAATATGATGTATTTTGGTATTTTCCACAAATCAAATCAAAATGACAAGTTTGACGTTTTATTTTCGTGGTTTAGATACTTAGACCAACGTTAAACTAGGTGTCACGCAGGTTTATCTTTAGACCAGAGATAGTCCCAGGTTTAGTACTAAAACGCGTTTTGTAATAACATTTTCGTTAAACCATGGTCTAAAGACGTTTTAGACCTGGGTTTAAAGTTAGTCCGTGTTTTGTAATAAGACCGAAAATGTTTAATCCGTCCTAATTAATTTCTCACATAATAGTAGCCTATGTACCTATTGTCTTATAATACTAGCTATCACTATAATCTACTAACCTGCAAATCTCGTCTAAAGTTTCCGTCCAGGGATTATCTCATTGGAACAGACAGAAAAACGTACAGACATAGGGTCGGCAGCGCGAGTGTGAATCCCTGGTATTACTACATTATATACACATCCATAGGCCACGGTGTGCTTGCCTGCCACCTAAGTGGTATAATTTTTTAATTCCTTATGTTATATTATGTTTCGTACATACACTCATCATGCGTTGATTTAAAACCTGTTATTTTAATATAACAAATTATACACTTCAATTTTATTTATTTGTATCAATTTTTATTCTGTGCGAGATGTCATGTTTGAATAAAGATTTTGTTAGTTTGTGGTAAGGTTAGGTAGATTTATTTTCATATAATACAATACAAGCAAACAAATGTCAGTCAGTATAGATCTGTGACTTGTGCAACAACAGGGGCGTCAGACTCATGCTGCCAACCCTGTAAAAACCTTCAATGCCCTTCTTGAAAAATACCATATTATAGATGCTAGGGAAATCCACAGCAGGGAGATAATTTCACAGCCTAAGGGTCCGTTCACACAGACCGGCTCGGAGAGCATCGGCGCACATTTTTCTTTTCACACTGACAAATGATTTTCATAATGACAAAAGCAGTGCAGATGCAAAAATAAACCTTACTACAAATACTTTTAGTATTTGTAGTAAGGTTTATTTGTTTTCAACGTGATAAGAATCTGCTCTCCTCTCCGAGCCGGTATGTGTGAACGGACCCTTAACGTGCGCGGAATAAAATTCTTCTCATACCTCACAGTGTGCACCGTTGACTGATGCAACTCTATCAAGGCAATAATGTAGAAACTTAAAGATATATACACGCACTTCCTTTATCTTAACTACAATATAATTCATCAAAATAGAATACGGCTCATTGCGGTTTAACCTTTCGTCCTCACCAATTCTACAATTTGTTGCGTAATATCGTAGAACAATATATTACCTTACCAAGTACAGAACATGTTTTAGTCAAACATTACTCTTGATGCCTGATGATTTTCAATTTGTTAGCTCAACTACATATATATATTTGAATTTACACGGTTGCCGCGCTGGCTTTTTCTAGTGGAGCAAGTTATAACTTATAGCGAATCTTTATTTACATACAAATTTTGTACGCTAACTTCAGTAGTATATATTATACAAATAATCGGAGGACTAAAGCGGTTAAAAGTTTTTAGCTATTCTGTTGGTAATCATGCACCTACTCATCATCTGAAAACATTCGCTCTCAAAATTATAGCAGTTATGAAAATATTAAGTCGTTTTTGTTGGAGTCAGTGCATTACCAATCGATGTAACGACACACTGGGAAAGCAAAATTGTAGAGTAGAAATGCCATCCATAGAATATGAAGAAGTGCTAATGCACTACATTAAACAATGCACTACAACAAAGTTATGCTAATGCATGACTTTAGATTACATCACGGCCAGGACAGGGAATTTATACTTTATTCTTGTAGGTTACCATAAAACAAACGTCGTTGATTTAGGTTCTTCTCAAATTAGTAAAACTCAAATTTAGATGACATGTGCTTTGTACAATTAAGACTAATCAAAATTAAGTTCTAAATGCAAAATATTAACAAAATTATTATTATGCTACGCATATTTAATCGCTACCGCTTATGTATTGTTGACCGCATCAGCTTGACAGGTGCTCAGTGGATCCACACATCAATCACGTTGAAACAATCGTGCGGGGTCAGCAGGCACGTATTGATGACAGATTGTCAGTGAATATAAGTACAAGTATAATTCCGCACGTCATTGTGGCAAGATATTGTTCATGTTAGAAAAAAAAATGTTTAAACGTTTTGCGATATGGATACTAGATAAACTATCAGTAATATCTCGCGTTTTAATGTGAAGGCATGTTATATAGCAACCCTTATTTGGTTAGAAAATGAAAGTCAGTGTCATAGTTCATAGTATGGACTGATACACAATGAATACTACTATAAAATTAAGAAGTAAACGCTTTCTTGTAAATGAGAAATATATCAGCCGGATAAAATCGCTATCGTCAAGAGTCGAAACAATTTATAACTAAGTAGTTAAAACAATTACAATTAAAAAAAAACTGACTACAATAATAAAAAAAGCAATGAAAATTAAAGATCCGTACGTACTGTACAGAGAACTTACAGGCAGAAACCCAAATAACGCTTTGGCTGTAATCAAACTTGGTACTTAATACACAGCAGCCTTAATCATTACCTCTATGCCTCTAAGGCATAACAGTCATAAAACTAAGCCACTGAGTATTCACACGCATCGGAAGAATTAACTTTCCACACATTCGTGTTATTTTGAAGGTGAAACTCAAGGTCGTTGAAAAGATGCTTTTAGATAAATTTAAATTCAAAATTAACTGCCGATACACACCGGGAAATAACGGTTTTTGAATTATTATACATTATAACGCTAGGTTTTATAGCATTATGAATAAAATATTACTATTGAAGAGATGCTAGTGTTATCAGACGACTTTTTGTATTAGTCTAAGAGCCGGTGAAGATCGACCTTCACACATCTGATAACCAGATGGGATATATTTTGTATCCCATTTACACTCATTTATTAATATGCCTATGATGACTTGCTTATCAAAAACCGTTCATGACTATTTTTACTTAACTAAATTAATTTAAATATTTTTTCATCACCTTCACTCTTTTGATAACCGGATTTTCTTTTATTCTAACGATAGTTTTTAACGTGAGAATATATTTCGGTAGACTTGCCTGTTTATTGTTCATGGTGAGTTGACATACCTAGTGTAAATAAACCGATCTAATAACCAATTGAAAATGGTATCATGAAAAAGACAATTTAATTACAAAATTAATGGGCTTGCAAAAAACCGCTCATGAAATATTCATAAACAAATCAAACACTTTTTGATTCGCAAGTCATCAAAGGTATGTTAGTAGACGAAAAATACTTGATGCAAAATATATCTTATCTAGTCATCAGATGGGTGAAGGTAGATATTCACCGGCTCCTCACCTATTTGGAGATGTAGTATAGATAATTTTAAGAAAGTATTTAGTGATTCTTCTAATTTTAAAGCATATAAAAATCATAAAAGGTAACTTTTTCTAAGATTCTAGTTCACAGAATAAGCAAGCCGAAGTAGCAGGCTGACCGAATCTATCGAGGGATTGATGGTCGTTACCCGTTAGGCGATAAACAGACGGAGGCGCGGGGCGGTCAAAATGTCCGCGATGCACTCTTATTATTACTATCATTAGATCGCATTTAACCCGCGTGTGTCTGACAAGCGACATGAGCTATTGTGCGGATAAATGCAACATTATAATCGTACAAATAAGAGTGCGTCGCGCTCATTTTGACCGCCCCGCCTCGCTGTCTGTTTATTGCCTTAGAGCAAGCGGGTCTTTGAGTAAAGACCGTAAATGGAACATGGTAGACCTCCCCGGCCAGTTGAACTGGCTACTAGAAAAAGGTAACTCAAACAGACTGGATGTAAAAGGCAATTAGATAATGAGTGAGCAATGTACGTGCATATTGGAAGAAGCCTATGTCCTGCAATAGTGGTATAATATTACTTATTATCAAAGATGGGATACATAATATACCTACATTTTTTAATCAAAAGCTCGGGGGATCAAACTAGTCCCCCGACCTTTTGACCGCAAACCCAACGACTTTTTCTAACTTGAATAATAAATAATATTAAATACATAAAACAATATTGTTAATTAAATGTTATAGACATCATCAACATTTTAATAGGTAAGCGTGTTACGAAATTATTAGAAAAACAAATATAAAATAATATTCACACTCGAATATAAATATTAAAACCGTTTATCCCACGCATTAGATTCCCTATTTTAGATCTAAATTGATTATTAATAAAATTTAATAGAATTTGTTCAATTTGAATAACACTCTGAATTAATTTTATTCAATTTAATAATAATATAATCATTTATTATAATTGAAATTTTTGAATGCGGAGTAAATGGTTTAACCTGAGACCTCATCAAGTTCGTAATAGGTAATGTTAGCAAGTCCACTCAGTCATAAAAAATATTCAATGTAGATGATATACCGTATTATGGTGTGAAATGTTAAGAACGTATTTTTATACCGTGTAGCTTGATTCTCGAACCTTAATAAGTGTTCTAGTAAGTTATAGAAAACATTCATTAAGACTTTGGATGGCAAATAATACATAACTATGCCTTTTTTAATTGATCCATTGACACAAAACATGCCAAGCAGCACTGGTGTTCTAACTTATAGATAATTGTTAAACTACACCGACACAAATAATGCAATGACCTAAACTTAACTTCAATGTAAAATATAGAGTCTAATATTCCTGTAGTGTGCCACATTATCGAAATGAATATCAACCAACTATTGGGTAATCTGTGTAAATAATGTTACGTTTATTTGCAACTTCAGTAGCTAAAACAAGAACTTTTTTAAGGATAACTTCCACAGTTATCCTTAAAAAAGTTTAATATTAATTTCAAAATCTGTATTCTCATTTAATCGACACATGCTCAAATTTTAAGTTTATCAATAATCATTTATAGATTTATAACGCATAAAATAGAATCATTTAATATAACGGCAAAAATTTTCATGCACCGCAAATTGCTGCGTCAGCACTTCTTATCAATAATATTGACAATATATAAACATGAAACAATATTGACTACACTACACGGTGACATCCTTAGTCTAAGTATATCTGTTTACAACTAACTGTAAGGAGCTGGACATAACATAAACGCATCTATAAATACCGCCTGGAAGTGAAATGTTTTCACATTATGTGATAAAGATAACCCTTCTGAACTAAGGAACGTTACAATTCATACTATGCACATTGTATATAACAAAGAACTTCTTCCTTCCAAACACATTACCTACTAATATCCATACATTTACTCACGCACACATAATACACACCCTCACAATATCTCATTTATATAATGTATAGGTATGTGCATTGTGCATGTCATAGTAGGATCATGGCATTTCAGTTTAGTGGATTGCTCCGAAACTGAACTGATTTTATGTCGTCATGACCCCCAGGTATATCAATGAAAGTGACAAATTTAGTGTCTAATGAATTCAAAAATAAATACTAAATCTGAATGAAGTCCTTTCCAGCAAGAACACTTCTGTACGAAGAACCTAATCAACAAACCGGCCAGTTGTGTGCGCTGTCATACTACTTTCTACATAATTTTTTACATAGCCTAGTCTATCTATAGTGCGGACGTAATTTATTGCACACTAAACATTATTGTGGACCCTGAAACGAAACGATTTGGATTTTTTTTTAACTTTATCTTTATTCGCAATGAACGCCAAACTGTCGAAGGCAATTGATGCGGTTTTTTTCTATTAGAAAGCGCTTGGTCGGATTTAAAATTGCCTGCATGTTTGATTGCAATTTACTGGACCCAAAAAACTATACCTGACTTAATATGCGCGAATGGAGCCGTGGGCATCAGCTAGTGTGCAATAAATAAATTATACTGCTTCATACAAAAAATGACTGAAAATTTGTTTTTTTTTTCTATACATCTTCCTCTCCTATACCTATAGCTATAAATATTTGCAAACCTAAATATTTATAGCTATAGGTATAGTAGACCGTGTGCTTGTCTGCCACCTAAGTGGTATAAAAAAAATAGTTTTAATGCTTTTGTCATAACCATACAATACTTCATTTGATGATGATGATGATGATGATGCTTTCCAAGCCGATTTCGGCTACGGCGACCATCTTCAATAGTTGGGGTTTTTAATTACTGATGCGTAATATATAATTAATTTTTAATTATTTATTGGATAACTAAAGCATAGAGTTAGCAATGTTGAACTTTAATATTATTTTAATGACTACCAACACGTCCTCGCTTCACTTTGGGATATGTGATTTTTTTCAATCATGTTAATTAATTCTTTACCCTTTTTACCCTAAAGATGTAAACAAACTCTCAAAATTCCTCTCAATAAAATTAGTACGATACAAAGAAAATATTAAAGTGTTTTTTTATACTTTACTACAGTGATAAACAATTAGTATGATTTTAATCGAGAGTCAAGGCTATGAATAAATGTCACATGCATGTCTGGTCATCCGCACCATGTTTGCTTTGTACTTTCATACAGAGATACAATCTTGCGATATGTCTCAAGATAAGTCGACTATTGTTATCATTTATTAACATGTATCTTTGACTTTACTAACATAATTGCTAAGTAACCCAACAAGTATTTTAGTAGACTTGATGTTAAAAAAAAAGAAGATTGTATTCTCGGACTGATTATTATCAAAGCCGAGATAAAATCTTATACTAGGAAATTAAAATGATGTCCTAAGTAATATATATTTTTATTGCCTGATCACCCATTAAATAAGATTGAATGCTCGGTAATCTAATACTTTGGTTTTGAAGTTAGATTTCTAAAGTGGACCTAAGTATTCCATTTTTGCATTGTATTCTAAATACATAAATTAGTCAAAAAAAGAACATAAATCTACATTACGGTGTTGCACGCGTCCATAGGCCACGGTAACCGCTTTCCATCAGTGTGGGCCGTGTGCTTGTCTGCCACCTAAGTGGTATAAAAAAGAAAAAAATAAGTATTTAATACTTATTATAAAACCGAAGACTCTGTTTGTTTGTTTATTTGTTTGTTTGGCTGAACGGGCTAACCTCAGGCACCTTACATACAGGTGGGGTGAAGTCAAATTGACGTGACCGATATAAAAAAAAAATATACAAAATTATCCTCTCTACATTTATATTATAAGTATAGAATAGGTTGGTAAACAGTGAATACAATTTATAAATGATATTCTTCTATAGGTATGATACTATAATTATAATATTATTATACAAGTACATTATACTCGTAATCTTTCAAATATTTTCAATGTGTATCAGTCATACTTGTATCATACTTAAAACAATTTTATTAGTGTTTTTTTGTGTGTTAATGTTTTAATTATGTATTACACAATTCATGTTATTAATCTTGTAGCCATACCAAGCTAATGTAATTAGATATTTCGTGAGAAATATTTACAATTTTATAATCCAGATATATTAATTAATATCACAGGAATCGTAGATTACATTTAGTATTCACTTGGAAAATTAAATATTATATTAAAGATAGTTATCGTAAATCGAGATCTTAATTATCATTACTAGAATGAAAATTAAGTAAGCGGAAGCTGATGATGACGTAGAGATAATGATCGCAAATACCCATCTGACACTTTACAAAAATAAAAATAATTATATTAATGTATATTTTTAGAAGTCATTTTGCTTCTGAAGCACCCAATATGGTTTAACGACAGTAATCTAGTGGACAGTAAAATGCTTTAAAACGCCCGACCCGTACGCAGATGACAATTAATTACGCTATATATTAATATGTAAATAAAAACATTAAAAAAGCGATATTGAGATAGGCAAGCGAAGTACATCGTTACTAATTCGAATAGTGAAGTACCTACTTACAAATATAACGATAACTATCGGTAGTCAATAACTCATTTTAATTGAATCATTCCAGCTAATAGTGCTTTCTAGACGTTTGACAGCTATCATTAGTGATGTGATAGAGATAGACGACTAGAAGTCGATTAAGAATCGCTTCGATTTTAGTTTTAATGTTCAATATTTATTATACTGAGTAAATAGATAACACTTAACTGAAAAATTACTTTTATTATAGAGACAAGAGTTTGTATATTGCTGTCATCAATTAAAACTAAAAAAAATCTACAAATTCAGACATGCGGATAAATTCATTATGAATTTATTCAAAAAAATTAAGATTAGTACCAATTTCGTAGTTTTAAATAACTGGATAAAATAGAACCTCATTCCAATTTCTGATCAGCGGTATCGCCAAGCGACAAATAAAGTGGCAATCTGGAGATGTTTATCTCCGGACAAATCGTCGTGTGTGTTGCGTTAGTTGCGTACGCGCAGCGGTGAGAAACTAACGCACCTGTACCGGTCGGTGGCTGACTAGTGTTGAACACCGGTCGATAACCATCTTATCGAATGTATTGAATATATTAAGTACTAGATATCAAAAGGTATTCAGTATACAAATGTTATGCAATTATTCTTAGACTTTTTGTTTCATAATAATTATTAAAATAACGTATTACATTACTAAAAATAAAAATAAGAAATCAACTGTTAATATTAAATACAACGGAACTAAAATGAGGCATTTAAATCTGATGTAAATAAATGCTGAAAGGTGATCATGGCTAGTACCTACCTAGTGTAATCTAATGAAATATTAAAAATTAACAATATTCAATTTCTCTTCCACTCCTCTTTCATTGAAGTAAGACAATTAATTGTAAAGTGTCTAAAAACTTGTAATTATATCGATATTTATGAAATTATCGATAACTATTATTTCTTTATCGATAGTCATACCCTAGATCTCACGCAGCGCAGTCCCGGTCCATCGGGGCTTCGTTGCGAGTCACATCATAAATCACGCACTAATAGCCAGTAAACTCATTCGCTAATCCGAATCGAACAACTGAACGTGCGCGAACCTTGCGCAAGCGCACCTTACAGGTATTCCTTTACAGTGGGATTGGTACCACACTTAATTAGTTAAGTACTCTTTTTGGAATAGGTGAATGGACTTTAAAAAAATTGGATCTCGGCTAAGTTAAGTTTCAATCAGCGGCTCTGAGTGACATGATGTATAATAGACTCAATTGACAACTCATGTCACTATTAATCATAATGTATTGTGTAGGTTTAATAATTTGAAGGATATGTGGTTGTGGTCCACGCCTTAAATAAACTATAAACAGGGTTGGGTGATCGAAAACCAGTACACTTTTTTTTATAATATTGAGTGGTAACAAGAATAGAATAGAAATAAACTAAAATAATATATACATCAATCACATAATGCATATATGGAAAACTAAAAAATATAATGTATAAATGGCGGCCCTATCGCTAAAAGCAATATCTTAGCTTAGAACTTTTAGGGCTCACCACTAGTCCATATTAATGTGGAGCTTTTTTATATTAGTTAATAGGTAGTGGATAGGAGATGCAATTTTTAAAGAAAATTCAAAAATATTGCAGATGAAAAGGAGCGGTGGGTGCAATAAGTAGCATGGAAATTGTACTATACCTGTCCAAGATAGACCAAAATACTGGACAGGAACATACCTGTAAATAATGAAATAAACATTAGATTTGGCAAATATACGAGTGAATAGGTTCCTTCGAGGCAAGCGTGATCCATCGTAGACCATCGTCACTCACCATCAGGTAGTCAAACGTAAATTAAAAAAAATAACATTAGAAAAATACAAAAAATATTTAGTTTTCAGAATTTTTAGGACTCCAACTACCCGAAACGTATGTGGCAGAGAAACGGACGAACGAACGAAGGATCTCAATCTTACCCTTCTGACACCTGACCTAGCTAGTATTGCTTAGGCTTGCAATGTACCATACTTGGTTGCCATTTAGCCACGGGCCACTAGGGGTGTAGTCAAATTGACAGACCTATTAATAATAATAACTATATAAAATAAAATCATAGGATAAATATAAAGACCGTTATGTTACAATATCAGAAACAAATCAGCCACACCTTACATCGACAGTACTTTAAAATGTAACTTGCACAACTGTTGAGTGAAGTTACAATTCTAGTTTTCAAATCGAGCGATAAGGCTCGTCCTACGTAGGATGGTCAGACAACCGGTTTGATGCCTGATTGTGAAGTATAATGAAGAATACCGCTTTGATCGGTGGATTCATTAGACGTTTGCAGTCAGCCTATTTTATAGAAAAAAGAAATGTTGAAACTAACTTTTAATCAAGTAAAATATGAGTTAAATGCCCGTATCTTTTTATATTTTTTACGCGTCGATATGTCTTACTCAATGAAGCTTTATTAAATCTAAATTTCATGAAGATTTAAGAATGATATTAGGCACCATGACTACAGATATCACCAATATTAAAAATAATGGTCTCATGTATGATTACCTCGACCCACTTGAATCGGGATAGTTGAAGGATATAAATGTGAATAATTTTGAATGATAACATCAAAAATAACCTGCAACTCGCTGCACTTATAATATTGATAGACGATACTTTCACGACGATATTTTCACTCAGGTTTTCGTTTCGGAATTGGATATCAAAGTCTTTTGCTGAATAAAGCCAGAAAAGGTGCATAATATCTAATTCAGCAATTATTTTAATTGGTACTCATTTATTCATTGCATTGTATAATGAGAGGTTAATTTTATTGACATTACGGATTAGTTCCATATTAATATACCTATAATCAAGAATCTTTAACTTAAAGTAGATAGAATATCTAAGATAAAACTTGCCAGTCTAATTTCAAATCTTCCACTCAACAAAACCTTTCAAAATAAAAAGTATCATCTCACTCTTTTTCATTTAGATAAAAATTTGCAAAATTAAACTATCGCAACAGAACATCCTAATTATTTCGTTCAACTCGTCTGCAGAATTCCAATCAAATATTCTTCAATCAATATATAACACCGCCAAAACGCCGCCAATGACTAACAAATAAATAAAAAAATGGAACGTAAAAATCCGGCGCTTCATCACTGTATCACAATCGTGGCGTATTAAAACGGACACGTCCCAAATCGGGCATAGAAACAATTACGTAGAACCGCTCCTGATTATAATTGGTGGCATGCGTACGCGGCGCGTGCAGTTAGTATAAACTATTATTAGTGATGCGCACTGCTCGAAAATTATCCACTTTTATTTGTGGGTTTGTGAAATTGATCGTTTTAGGGTTGGGACGTTTCGAGTGTGGATATTAAGTCCTAGAGTTTTAGTTCCCTTGTGGACATCACTAAATCTCCAGTTTTGAGAGCAACTGCCGTTTGAACTAAATACATTTTTATTTGTGTGTTTGTGAAATTGACCATTTCAGGGTCCAATATCAAAAGCCCCACATTTGAAAATGGAATGTGGATTAGGTCCTGGAGTTTTAATCATGGCTTAGTAGACATCACTAAACCTCTAGCCCTGATAGCAAATAGCAAAAAGCCTACGCTGAAGTCACATGAGTAAAAATAAGTACCATAGCTATTCATGTGCTGAAGTCACGTATATCAATCAGCAGGTGTACCGGCGCGGCGTACAGTTTAGGTTGGTTTGGGTTCTGAAGATTTTGGTGGGGTCTTATATACCCAGTACCCCATATAGGTAAAGTACGTGGTTTCAGTCAGTCAATTTCCATATTGCTACAGCTCTGCCTTTAAACAATTTGTAAATTGTAGAATCTTACGTCATTATATTCCAAACTAATTTATTAATCATTATTTCTTTAGTCCAATCAATCAATATACTGTATTTAGTGTAGTGCCTTTAGAGATAATCATATTGAAATTATGATCTGCAAATAATATTACTACAAACATTCAAATTGGGTCATTAAAAATTAAATCTATTGTAAGTAGTTCTACAAGGGCATCATCTTTAATAAGACCATACACAACACATCCATCAATCAATCAATCCAAGACAATACTGGCAACCCTGTACCAATTCCGTACATTTTATGGAGGTAGTTTGCGATTTTTCATAGTCAATAAACAGTTTGAGTTGATTGTTTGATTTCGTCCGATCTATCGGCTCGAACAACTAATTTGGTGTTGATTGTTCGTTCACCCATCTATTGTGATTCGGAGCAGGCTAACGACTGAAAAGATTGTAATTGGTGGTTAGCTAACACTAAAATAGCATATCGAGAATAGAATTGATTGAGCGGCTCAGTTTTGAAATATTTAATTTGGTTTTGATTAAAAGGACGACAGGTTTAGGATTTCCGACTGTGATTCTTATTGCGTTTTGATTGTTATTATTGGACGTTTATCATTATAATCTGTGGTGTCAATGAACTCGGTTTCAATTAGTGCATCTTTTGCAGTTGTAGGTATGATAGTTAAAATTATGAGGACGTGTGATTGATTGTCATTTGAGTTTTTAAAAAACACAAGGAAATTCTTAACATAATCTGAAATCTTAAGATTAGGAATGCTTTTACTGTATATTAGACAGAAAAATACCTGCAATAATAATATGCAGTAGCCACAAGACATCCCTTAGAACGCATACTACTCTATGTATAGTAGATATTAGAAAAAAAATTGGTTGCCTGTAAAGTCGGTATACGGGCGAAAGTTTTACGTGACAACGACTTTGAGTGGTAAAATAATTTTTATGTCTGTCTCTCTCGCTCTTAGGCGGGCTAACCATGCCCGAGTGGAAGGAACGCGTGCCTCTCACTCGCTCTCATTGTGAGCGCATAACGTGAGCGGAGCGTAACGCAGTTTCTTGAAGTGTCACCCGGCAAACCAATTTATAAGACGTTGTCACGTCAAAAAACATTCTCGATATTGGTTTTTTTTTGCAATCTATGTAGGCTACAATTCTCTAACAATTATTGGACAGGAAAACTCGACAACACTTTGTTCGAATCTGGTATCAGATACTGGACCTCATGCATAGTCACTTTCGCTACCATTCCAAGTAATAACAATTGCAAATCACTGATATTTTACGATGTTAAGTGCATGTCCGGTTAAGTAAACCGTTAATACAACATAGTTGAAAACAGTTTCGAAGTCGACATTCTGTATCACTTGACCCGGTGGTACATAGTTACAAAGGTTTGCCGGTCAAGCCTAGTTGAATGCGGCTTTCTAGAACGTTGTTTGAAATTGGCCACAGTTGTCATTGGATCAAGTGAGGAACAGCGTAATAAGGGAACATTATGCTTGATGAACAACCTAAACACAAGTGCTTGTACGCGATGGGCGTAAAAACTAAAAAACGGATTGTGATGCGGTTTTTTTTGTTTGAAAATTTGACTTTGACTTTGAAATAACACGAAAATCGACATCCACGCGGACGACACCGCGGGCATAGACTAGGAAGAAATATTTTTCTTTCATATTTGCTACCTTGATAGTAAAAAAAGTCGTCGATCTATTAGAAACAAACCATTTCAATAAAACACAAGCTCATACTAGAAGTACTTACTACACATGATAAGCAAAAAAATCTGCACAAAGAACCATAAAGTTGGATGTTTTAAAATCAATTATTACAGGTTGAAATATTTGTGTACGTATATTTCAACTGCACAACGACAGCAGGGCACATTGTGAGTATTGTGAGGTGACGGAGTACACTAACATTGGTTTTACGACGCGTGCGCACTTCGCTTGTGTGGCATTGCGGATCTAAAATGCGTGGAACAGACAATTATTTATTTATTTGGTTAAAAATTAAGATGGTTTTGCGTAAAATAGTTCGTATGTTTGGTCGCTACTGTGTAGGTTCGAAACATTAATTTTGTGATGAGCCCGTTTATCAAGAAAAGTTACAGGCCATAAATAATAATACCACCACGCTGCTTATAGGCGAACAGTTTAAAAAGCAAAACTAATAAGTTACGGGCATTTATGGGTTAAATAGGTGCCATGAGACGAAGTAGGTATGTCACGGGCGAAGCCGCGGGGGATAGCATTATCTCAGGCGGGATGCATTCAATCTGACGGACTAAGTACAAAAAGTCGTACTATTTTTTTCCAATACCTAATGAACAAAAAGAAAAAAATATTTTCTATAGGAGTCATTTCTAGAAAATTATATTTACATCCTCATAAAACCCTTTCACAAGTACCAACGCGGTGTTCGCTTCTATGACATCACGTCATTGTCCAAAGGGAGTGGGCAGACAAAAGGCTGTAAGTGTGTGTACACACTACGTGTACTTGTGTCCAAGTTTTGTGGGAAACGTAGCCTCGGTCAGATGTGGTGAAGGAAGAATTTACTACTATTAAGTTGAGAATTCATTTTGAAAAAGTGAAGTGGTAACCGAGTAGGTTAACACATTGCAAAGGTAAGCAACACTTGCCAAGGCAGTCTTAGGATGGGTGACCACTCATTTGACATATTAAGACCTCGTGCTTCGGAGAACATGGCTTGTGGAGATGAGATGGTATCGCTTCACGGAAAATATCGAATATCAGCCACTTCGTACTTAAATTGAAAAGCCAACCCCAACTGTATTTGGCAAAAGCTCGGAGAGTGATGATGAGGAGGAGGTAGGACACGACGGTATCTCCCGTCTGAAATGAGCTGTCCGACTGGGATAGTACCTCCGCCCTACAGAACACCGCGGCCATGATAACCATCGTATTGTGTTCCCGCCGGTAAGTGGGGTAGCCAGAGCTCAATGTACCCCTACTCCCTCCATCTCTTACTAGCTCTCTCACCCCGTTCCTAGCTTCCCCCCACCTTCCCTTCAGGGTAGACAACGTTCATAGGCCACGGTGACCGTCCGTTTCCCATCAGGTGGGCCATGTGCTTGTTTACCACCTATTTAATATAAAAAATATGAATTTTCGCACGATAAAGAAAGGTAGTCGTATAAGGACAAAAGTAGGTATTGGTTCTGTCGACCCTGAACGTGAAAAGGCGTGGAGTCACAAAAATTTTATTGGAATAACTTCCAAAAAGCATTGGTATATCCACCGGACGTAATGGTTGGGTGTTTTGAACGCAAACAATGGAAGCTGACAGCTCGCTGTGGACATTTTAGTTGTGTTTGCGATGAGAACACAACACTGGACATTGCGTCAGGAGATTGTTACGCAACTCTGTGGAGAACTTCACGCTTTGGGTATAGGTAGGTACTGTTCTAAATGTATCACATTGTTTTTGGTGTAAGTACCAAAACCAGAAATCAGTCAAATAGATATAGCCGAGTAAGTAAATAGTCTTGAAAACTGTATTAAGGAGAAGTATGGAAAGGAATTATTTCATGCATACCTTAAACATATAATAATAGTCTTAACCTTGATCTGATTGCATCCGAGTCTTTCAGCATGGAGCCCAATTCGTACACCTTCTGATTTTAGTTTGACTTTTATGAGAGCGACTGCTGTCCAACCTCCCAATCCCAATAAAACAGTCTACACTAAAGCTGCATCCATCAACAAGTTGGTATATTACCGGCTTCTAAAAAATAATTTAATACTGCATCATCTTAACGGTAGGACTCAGTCAACCCTATATAGGCTCTCGGAGTCCGGAGTCCACTATTCAGTTTTTATCCTCCACTTCGCACGACCTTGGGCAAGTTCTATTATTTAATATCGATTTAAACTAAGTGGAGTCGAGTGCCATCCCTAAACTTAATTTTAATATTAATTTACCAAAATAATTTATTTGCTCACCATACTATTGGTTAACAAATATCATAGTTACGCTAGTTACGACAAAATAGAACAATGATACACAAATGACAATGTGTGACACATTTTAATGGTGCGATTTTTGTTAACTACACATGCGTGGGCGCATTGATAAACTACATACTTTGGTACAAAGTAAATTAAGTTTGGCCTTGAGGTGCCAATGTAAACAATTACCAAAAATATGTATTTCATAATGGTAATGACTATACTATCCGTATTAGCTATTAGTTAGCAGCTGGTGCGACCACTCTGTATGAATTTACTGGGTTCGAATCTCGGCAAGGCAAAATGCTTGTAACTTTTCTGTCAAGTTTTTAATGGAAAAACTACTTCGTTGACGGCAATTTAACTTACCCTCTTTATGGATAAATAGACAATAAGAAATAAGTTGCAATCTAATCTTGATCAAAAACTAGTAAGTATGAAGTAGATTATGCCATCACGGATCTAGATAAAATCAGGAGGAAAAGTTATCTTTATTATCTTTAATGAGGTTTCGTATCGTTTGTGAAAATGTAACAAACAGATAGATACCAAGTTCATCTGGCATTTAGGTACAAGATTAGTAAATAAATATAATGCTATAAAAACAATCAATGGATCAAAACAATGTTTCGATATTTGTAAAACAATGAGAGTATGTAGGGTATTTTGATAACTTTTTTTTGACCTTTAGCAAAACACCTGCTATAGATGTAGGTAGGTAATTAAATAAAATACTTTAAAAAAAGCTACAATAACAAGCTGCTACCGAACACAGGAACAAAATATCGGTAGATACTTACAATAAATAACTGTTTACGACCCGATCCTCTAGATGCAATAAATACACCAGCACTACAATTAATTGTAACCCGATCCTTCATTAGGTAATAACTATTAAAAACTCCGATAACAAAGGAACGCCTACCTTCGTAATCGTCAACATTCCTAATTCTGCGGCCCAAGTGTGGGCGGGTGTGGGATTCATGAGCGGTGGCGAGAGCGGACAGTCAGTCGATAATGTTGATGTTGTTACTTAGATTTGAAGATTGAATTACCTGTTAATAAATTTAAATCACAAAAATATCTCGTGATTCAGTATGTTCATACTATTTAAACAATATGTTAAATTTTAATAATACTCTTATAATCAATACAAACGCAATAACAGATAACTGCAAAGTTTAATGAGTTTTGAAAGCCGTGCCTCGCGTGACTTCATTTACTTTTAAATTAGTCAAAGTATTGAGTTTTTAATATTATGTATTAAAATAATAGTCAATAATCACCATTTGAATTATTAAACCATTTGACACAGCATTAATAACAATAAAGTATTATAAATCACAAAATAATGGAAGCATAATGTCACTAGATGCCTGAATAGGCTTTAAAGCATGCTGTTTTGTTTCTAATTTATATGCTAAAATTCATTATAAATTTCTTATTTATATTCCTATAACATTTTTGTATAACTCCGTATCTTGTGGAATGTTTTTATCAGTTAACCTTTCTACAATATTTTATAATACTGGGCCTCAACCATCTCCAAATCATTATGATATACACCAGAAAGAGGTACGATTGATATAAATTATCCATATAATGCTCATGCAACTCGCCACGCTATCCGCTAACACCTACACCTGTACCGTGACCTAAAGCATTTCTACAGTACATTAATAAATCGAGAGCCCCATTAAAACCCTAAATGTCGTTTATCTTGATTTAGATTTATGATAAGTTGCTCAAAGATTGAGACACACATGTCTTGCTCGCGTGTTACGAAAGGTGAATATTGTTTTTGTATGTTGTTTGTGACACAGTGTGACAGATGATTTAATGAGGTATGCAAAAATGTAGTTTGATAAACCTTAGCGTATGTGTGAGGAAACCTGCATGCCTGCAAATTGTGGGTAATTAATTAAACTTTCAAGTATGTTGGGAATCTGCTCTGAGAAAGTAATTCACTTCGGGCAAACTGTCTCATGTCGTGTGTTTCTTTGTTTTTTGTCGTATTCTATGTCATAAATTGTAGTTAAGTTTGTCGTGAATTCAATAATTACCGTAGTTACTATAATTTTTTTCCTGTTTATAATTATTCAGCAGTAACCAAAAAGAGCACATTAAATAAATACCTACATAGCAGCTAAAGATTAAGCCCAAAGCAAGCATGGCTTGTGTGATGGGTTCTAGAAAGCGGATGAACATCCTTTCCGTCCTTTATGTATTAAAACCTTTTTGCTAATAGGCTTATACTAAAATTCGTAAATTCTTAAAAATTATCACTGTAACTTGTTTTCATCAATGTAGGTACTTGTTCTACGAGCTAAAATACAATACAAATAATTTCTTCATTGAATGATTTATTGAACTAACAATGCTCTTAATTAACTGCCAAGATAAACTGGTTATCGAGATCAACCTACACCATAGCTGTCGTATCTGAAAACTTTGGATTATGGCGAGTAATGTTGTTTCTCACAGGTTTGCAATCTAGAAATAGGAGTACCACTGATCATTGATAAATTCGCTTGTGCTAAGACATAAAATGTATATACAAAGCTGCGTGAGAGGTTTCTCATTCACAACATCTTTTAGGATTTTTATTGGAGTACATACGTATTTATTATATTTTTCGAAAATATGAGATTTAGACGTTGAGTGGCGTCATCACGATTTCCTTACCGCTTAGCTTAGAATAGAACTGGCGTTCAGTGAGTTGAGTGATTATAAGGGTAAGATTTTAGTCTCTACTATAATGGTCTGTATCATCTTTGCCCAAAAGTGTATAGTTATCAAGATTTTGGGCGAAAACTTTGTTGCAAAATGGCGCCTGAAGCTCCATGGGAATCTGTCAGCATTTCATGTTTTATACTAGTACTCAGTAAGTGGTATTTAATCATTCATCAAACACAAATGAGATCGGTAATTTAATGCAAGGTTGCCAAAAAACGTCTAGTTTTACTAGCCTATCCAGTGCATTGAGTCGAATAATGCCGTTTTAGCATTTTCAAGACAGCTATTTGCACATTTAGACACTTTTTATACGTTTCCGGGTACCTAATTGTTTTTCTACTCAATAAATTACATTACATACCTCTTTTTTCGTTAGATAATAATTAATTAGGTATAATCATCATTCTTTCGGACAAGCGAAGTGTTAAAACATTAATTTGAAAACCAGTAGAAAAGCTATTTCAAATTAAAAAAGGCATATTAAGATTAATTCAAAATTACATTAACACAAACAGAAGCATGACAGCACAAATAGATTTATCTTCACGACCTTTTCCTTTTAGGGGTGACTAGAGTTCTCAGTAAAACAGTCTCGCTGCGTGGGAATCGTAACCATAAAGTTAGTTATTATGATTTTAATTAATCGCTTGAGTTCTGTATTTGGTGGAATCGAATGTTTTCTATGAAGAATAAATTAGTTTTTAGATTTTGTATGTGAAGAAAATGCTGTCTGCGCGATCATTTAATTTTAATTGATGATGTAAGGTCGTTGATTCCGTTCCGCTAGTTTACATGTTCGATTTTGGGACTCGATTCGCGGATTAGACAAAGTTGAATTGCATATTTCTTATAATTAAATACATTTCAGTAGCGGAACAAAGAGCATAATATGACACTTTTTTATGCGAGAATACCTACAGATACCAGCCCCGTTGGCAATCGAGGGTAGTTGTGTCTACCAGAGTCTATAACTATCTGTGCAATAGGTTCGCCCCTATAGATCATACAAATATAGATTATACCTATTCTTCTATATTTGTTTGCCGAACAAATGTAACTTTTAGAAAGTATCAAGTACCTAGTAGTAATTGATATTAATGGAAGCAAACAACCACGTTATTATTGCTGGAACTTGACAGTCGATTGATTTCCACAGTAGCCATTTCCACAGTATCTAAATCATATCTTCAGAATTATCTGCAACAGCCGGTCTGACGAGCTCCTAACAGACCTCGAGATTAGAACAGGTGCTCTTATTGTTAATGATTAGATGTTAGATTTGATCCCTGATCTTGGCTACGACATTTGTCTCAGTAGAGTGACCATAAGCTAGTTTCGTGGAATGAGAAAGATGGAGATTCAATAAGCTTGCTTGAGTTCTTGTCAGTTTTTTT
This sequence comes from Lithosia quadra, assembly GCA_963576445.1. NCBI lineage: Eukaryota > Metazoa > Arthropoda > Insecta > Lepidoptera > Erebidae > Lithosia > Lithosia quadra. The sequence continues at coordinate 6,822,751 of OY754892.1, forward strand.
ATCTTTTATCGACCATAAAACGACAATATAATTTTGACTGAGCCTTACCTATCCGTCCGATAGTAATTATTGTAATTTCATGATAAAGCGTCCAATGAAATAACGATTGCTAAGATTCAAAAATAAAAAAATCGAATGAAAATTATTTCTTTTTTAGAATTTTGAAAAGGTGAAACGTTCCTATACCTACAGGTATATAATGAAATAGCATTTTATATAGAAATTACTTTGCCCAAAAACAAATTATGGACATTTGAAAACAATCATGCACTCTTGACTTTGTTTATACGTCCTATATTACATAGAACCGAAAAATTTATTAGCAAAATGTGGATACCTATTTAGTCCTCTCACCTTTGTGTAGATATAACACACCTGAATCTCTATAACTAAAATGAAGTCCGAATTTGTGACGTAAACATGGTCACTCGACAGCGAGCGACCTCCTTAGCGAAAGATTTATCTCGTGTACAAGACAATGGGAAGTAGAGCAGTAGAATATCGTCGCGTTATTATAATTATGTTTTATTAACCAAGCGATTGAGGTTTATTTGTGAAATGAAACACAGGTAGGTACAACACTTTTTCATACCTATTTAGATATTAGTGTTAACGTTCAACACTGCTATAAATCAGACTATTCGTTAAACGTGGTGACAGCCTCTTTCAAAGATTATGATAGATATTGTTATGACGTAATACCAGATTTTGTTGCATTTGATGTCTACTACACAAATGCAAACACACACACACACACACACACGCACACACACACACACACACATACACACACACACACAGATCCATGATCACTGGTCAAGCTCAGTTTTAATCTGTAGGTAAACCTACTAATCACAAAGCTTGCTGAAGAGTTTGTTAGTTCAAACGAGGTAATTATCTGAAACTACCTGGGGTATTCAAACAATTATTTTGTGTTTAATGGTCCTGTTTTTGGGTAGGTACCTAAGGTTTGTAAAGAGTAATTAATAATAATCAGTAAACTTTTTTATGTGGTATAAAGGTGGGTTAGGTGGCAGATAAGCACACGGTCCACCTGATGGAAAGCGGTAACCGTGGTCTAATGGACATGTGCAACACCGGGGGCATCACACTCGCGCTGCCGAACCTGAAGGGGACGGGAAGGGGGATTAGGGAGGGAGGGGAAGGAAAGGTCCAGTGAGCTCAGGCTATCCTACTCACCGCTGGGAACACAACGCACTGGTCTTCATGGCCGCAGTCGTCTGTGGGGCGGAGGTACTCAATTCGGACGGGAGATACCGTCGTATCCTACCTCCTTCCTGATACCTAGAAGTTTCTTTATAAGAGATAACAAACAAACCTTTCAACATATAAATTTTGAATTTCATAAAAGGAATTTCAGAGAGGTCGTTGAACTCAAATTATTGTTCCCTTAACTTCTACTTAGAGTAACTAACACTCAAACGATGCAATAAAACTATAAAAGTTATAGATCAATCAGAATCGGAATACTTCTGAATTTAAATTTCACGACTTCTGTTACGTAAATCAATTTAAACGGACACAATAACAATCGATTACTGAATCGAATTGTAATCGTTAATCGAATGAGAGTAGCTACTAGCATCTAATCGATTTGAAATTATAGCAGACTATCGCATTCCACTGTAAAAGGGAATAAAGGCATACTTACAAGCTAGGTATTAAATATTAGAAATGCAATGGTTTACTTGCTGGTCATTAATGAATCCAAAAGAAACATAAAAATCAACTATAAGGCTGCTTTACTAGCAGAAGTAGGGCGTGGCAGCAGCGCGTGAAATCAACCCCCCCCCCCCCCCCCCTCTTTTTCTCGGGGCAAGACGGAATACCGGGGTTCCTAAACCCGAGGGAGCCATCTCGAAGATGGAGATGGCCCGGGTCAGCTGGCGTGCGAGGGATAGGTATGCCTTTTGGGTCACTTCACACCCTGGTGCTTGAAGGCGACGATGTGCTCCCGCTGGTAAGTAGGGTAGCTAGAGCTCACTATACCCCCCTCCCCCCCCTTTCTATCATCCCCAGCCTTTCTTACCCTTAGTGTTGCACACGTCCATAGGCCACGGTAACCGCTTCCCATCAGGTGGGCCGTGTGCTTGTCTGTTACTTACGTGGTATAAAAAAAAGACGACGATGTGCTGTTTTAGTCGGTTTAAATTTGATATAACCGTTGTATTCTTGTGGACTTCTGCAAAAAAGGGCCGCTTTCCTACTATTTCGGCTTTTAGAGAAGTGATTGCGATTAGACCCCCCAACACCCAACCTCAAGAGAAAAGCCTGCACTGGAACCTAGTCCATCAATCAGTAGGCACCAGTTTACAGGTGAGATTGTCTTAAGCCCTGAAAATCTTGGTGGTCTATAATAGTATCCTACGTAAAACCAGAAAGGCATCATTTGTTGCAAAAGACCTCATCATTCTCTGAACCTTTTCCCAACTCAGTTGGGGTCGGCTTTCCAGTCTAACTGTGATGCGGCTGAACTTCGATATTTTACGTGGAGCGACTGCCATCTGACCTCCACAACCAATGGCGATATCGAAGTTCCAAGTTAGACTGGTTGGACTTTTGAGGCGTTGTTGTTGCAAAAGACCTATTAGTGATTAATACTATAGTCTCCTAATTACCTACAATTTCTATTGGAAGGTATAGGAACAGTTTATTATCTAAAGGCAACCCATCCATTAATCAAACCGCCACAATAGTGCTTTCTAGTTGTGGACAAACGTAATTTCACCTCGATCGTGTTATTTATACTTAAATCGAATCGAACAGGTGTTCTTAAATATATACATGCTGTTGTCTGTTTTGCTGGCAATTGTTAATTTAAAAATAAATGGGAAACTATAGTGTGTAGAAGTTTAATAAGGTATGTTACACGATATCTTTAAGCGGGATGAAGCAGTCACAGGCGTAAAAAATTAAATTAATCGGTAACACCACGAAATACAAGCGTTGTATTTCCGCATCGGTCTCCGATTACGATTTATGGAATACACTTAATATTGTTTAATGTTATTTTTTTATAAAAATTGTATACATTATTTAAAATAAATAATAATTAGTGTAATTTACTAATAATAAAATACTAGCGTAAATGAATTATTATCTTTATCAGGCCTCCATGGAGTTTTTGAAGTAAGTACTTCCTTCTATCTCGGATTTCGGCAACAGGCTAGGCTATTTATTTATATTCTTTGAATTTCAACGTGCCTATTTTTTGTATGAAATCTAAAAACGAGTTTTTTTCTACTTCACACGAGCCTAGAATTTTTGTTACTGAAATCAAGTCCATTTATTATAATTTCCAATTTTTGACACAACTTTTTTGTATAAGAAATTGTAAACTATAATAGATTGGGTTATTATACGTAAACGGGACTTAACGCGATACACGTTAAAGGTATATACATACCTTTGGATGCCTGACGTTTCGACCAGGTTACACCGGCCGTGGTCACAGGCTGACTGTTTCAGCCGTGCACGCCCTCCGTCGCCGAGTCCGTGAGGTAGACGGTTCTTCTTCTACCCGCACATTTTCGACATTTTTTATATTTTCTTGTCTCCAGGTACCGTCATGTACCGTACAACGTAAGTTATGGAACGCGAAAGTTTAAAAGTTAATAGATTGGGTATTGATTTATTATTATTTGTGTTTATTATTATCATTTTACAGGCTTTTCATATCACGCATGTGTAAAGTTAGACTACATAATAGGTATTTAACAATCACTATGTTCATTTTTGCAACTTTGCTGTACAATTATAAATTCATATCCCTTTATAGACTGACTCGAAACCTCCTCCTCCAATAAAAAGTCATGTTTAACATCAGCCTGTATAATCGGAAGACGCACCGCTCTAGCCCAGAGGTACGTTATTAATTTGAAATTTGTTACAGCCTATACTTAAGCCACTAGACATCGCCGTTAAAGCTTCTCCGCACACATACATACGTTACACGAACATGTGTGAGTGTTGTGTAAGTGTGCGTTACAATAGATTGTTTTGAACATATTATTATATAACATTGTAACATAATATTATGCTATATTCCAACTAATATAAGTTTTAAATGTTGATTTATGTAATTTATAGGTACCTAGATCAAAATATTTTTGAAAAATTAAAAAAAAAATAGTATACAGCATATTGAGTATTCAGTTGACATTTTTTACACTCCAACGAGTTACGAGCCACTTTATGGTAAGCTGTTATTGTGGTTTCCAAAGGAAGAGTGAAAAAAATAGGTATAGGTACCCGAATGTACCGTCAATTAGAAGATATTGCGTGGACTCTCGTACCTATACTATTTCATTAGGAACCAAGCAAATACTTATCAACCAACCAACCAATTATCAAGCAAAAAAATTGTTCGAGATAAACAACAGACACAAAAATACCAGCGTGCCAATGACGTCACTTATTTCGCCAAAACAAATGCAAAACGAAACGACAATAATAAAATTAATGAACCAGAATTTAAAACGATGATAGCAGTTACCACTTAATCCATAAAGTTTTCTAGATAAGTAACTGTTATAAAATGATCCATTATCAGATGAATATTATTCGAAAACAGGTTTCATCTTAAATTAGTCGATCCTCGAGACCAAGAAGTCCGGTTCACGCTCGGCTTTTTTTTGTAAACATAGACAATAGATTTTTGTTTTATAAAGTCTCGAGATGTTTTGAATTTAGAAGGAAAATGATAGAATAAAATATAACGACGATTACTGAGAACAGGTGTGACTAACTGCAGACTACTCATTGAAGTGGCATTCGTAATGGCCTGGTCCTTTGAGAATTACGAGTATATGCTTTTGTTTTAAGAGGTTTTTATACAAGGTACAGAAAGAAACATTTAACTTACTTGTTATTACGTGGTTACCATGACCTATAAGAAAAAGAACGACGAAAGATAAAATTAAGGTCTCCTGTATTCCCGAACTATAAAAAATGTACTTGAGTATGGGGTTCTGGGTATCATTGACAGGTTGGGCAAATAGGTAAAAGGTTATTCGTTTAAGAAATGAAGTCTGGTGCCCGATTAAGTAATGTCACGTTTTTCAAAACGCGTGATTTCAATTCGATTAGAAGAAATATTACAAATAAACGTTGTTATTTAACAAGTTCTGTCAAAATAAAATCTACCACATGATGATAATGTAATCAAACCTTTAAAATCACTCATAGTTTGATTAAAAATTTAAATTAGATTTTGACAAAAATGAAGGGTTCCGATGTCGACAAATACTTACCTATTTGTCATGTTTTTCATTTATCTAATAATACTTACTAGAAAACTTGTTTCAAGAAAGCCTTTTTAAAATTACAAACTTATTTTATGTTTAGCTATTCCTTAACGATGTGACACAAAAAAAGCATCTTATAAAATAGCGACAAGTAATTTTCCTCATTAAAACACTTTCTCGCACGTAACCTATGAATCATACCGATATAATTGCAAGCCTTAGAAAATTTACAAAGATTCCAGTCGCTAACTACTGGTTTGCTTGAGAAAAATCTTGTCCGCAGTATGTCGTAATCACAAAGGAAATGGTATAAGCTTGACTTGCGCAAACGCGTAACTCGGATGTTGGCTATTACCAAGCCTCGGGGTTTTGCAGATCTAGTTACTTGCGCGAGCGTTTGAACGCACTATTGTATTAATTGTTCAAACGCCTTGAGCTAGAGTGCAAAGGCTCATTGAACGACATTAGGGCCTATAGACAAAGTGACATTCTACTAGTGGAAGCGCTCCGAAGCGAATACAAAAAAAAACGAAATGTATGGAAGTGAAATTATTTGTTACACGTGATAATAATTATGTTGACAGTTATGTTACTCCCATAAAATTTGGACCTTGTTAGGTCTTTGTCTAGGCACCCAGTTTATATCGAAATAAATTCTTCCAATTACTTATTAACGAAAGAGTAGTCACAAAAATTGTTAAAGAGACTTCCCCTCTATTCACTAATGAAGGAAACTTTTTGTTAGTGAAATAATGGCAAACATAATTATATAGCATAAGCAGTTCCCCTCGGGCTCACTTGCGTTTGGATACCTTACTAAAGTGATCCAATTTATTGTATTATGTTCAGTTCTGTATTATCGTCAAATCAATGTTTATAATATGGCTTGGATTTTTCCTTTGATTAAAATATTATGGTTTACGGCTGTAGTTAAAACGTAAATATGCTAAATCATAAGCTTGTGATATTTAATACGAATTGACAACATACACTATTAATTAAATTTTAATTAATTCATTATGTCGTCTTAAATACGAGGCAAAAGATAATGGTGTCTTCAATCGCGTGACTACTGGTAATACAATAACAAGTGGCGAGTCGAGTGGTCAGGCAAGTTTACTGGAACGGTGTGAACGGTACTCTGTGAAAGTGGACGTCGAGTAGCATAGATAATTTCTATGAAAATGCGCTCTTAGTTCGCACAATTGATAGAAAATTGCTTGCAACAGCGGTCACTATTTTCTTGAAGGTGACAAGCGCTTTACCTGCAACAAAAAACCTTTTGTTAATTCTCAATACTGTTAACCTAAACATGCTTATGGGTTGATAGAATCGGTGTTACTGTTGGATTTCTACTGATATGTAAGATTATCTAAAGATTTATCTAGGATTAATCTAGGAGATGGGATTCAAACTCCACACCTCTGGTGATGAGAGTGTTTATAGTCACTGTAACTAATGTTATTTAAAGTGAGTAAGGTATCAAACTTGCTTTTGAATCCTTTGTTAGTTTAATAGTTAATAATAGCTAACTACCAGAAAATTAAATGTAATAATATGTGACAGATGCAAATGTCCTTTTCATTCATTAATGAAACACAAGTAGGTATGTGAGAATTTCGGTGAATAATAAAGCAATTATAATATAGATTATAATCAGTTTGAAGTTCGACAAGTGTCACCTAAATGCTAATCTTAAAGTTGATTCTATCCACAAGTAGGTGACCAAGTGTTACAATAAAACTCCCAACGATTTCACATACCGATTCACTTCTTGTCTATCGTTAATTAATTACACATGACAATAAAAAACAAAAAGCGGTCCGAGTCCCCAACCGGCCATTCATAATCGTAAAAGAATAAAAAATGTATTATCTATATAAAAAGTTAGCGGTAGATTGACATATGTCCGTCGGAGTTGCCTCTTCACGGGCGGTTGAGCAAAATCGAGTATTACAATTAAATTAAGAATCACTCATTCGAAGTACAATCGATAAGTTTTGGACCGACAGCAAAAAAAGTGTCACCCGTCATTTAACAATATATTTCTGAGTTGGTTTCGCGCCTTGTTTCCGCTGTAATCTGATGTGTGAAGTCATCGAAAAAAACGTGGCTAGAATTAATATCATAGCTAAAAGAACTTGAGCGAAAGAAAATGATAGTTACATTAGCATAATCGGACAGACGGAGAGAAATGAAGATTTATTAAACTATTCTTACATATTATTGAAAAAAATATATATAAGGAAAGTTAAATATGCTAACGAGTAGATTTTAATTTATTTTAATGAAGCAGTGATTATGGTATGTTACCACTGAACAAGACGGCCAACACATTTTTTTCAAATACAAAGATTGTAAATAAAGTTGGAGTTAGTTTTTTTTTGATAAAGTTCTAATATAGATTTTTACTAAAATTTTGGTTATCGCCTTCTATTTTATGTACTATAGAAAAATAATCAGTTACCGACAGTATAGTTGTCAACATTCCTAAGGAAAAGCAGAGAAAGTTACAAGTTTAAATAGTACCTATACTCCGATTTTTAATTCTAGGCAAGAAAATGACAACTTCAACTGTCACTGATACAAAAAAGTGTGACCCGCTACAATAGTGATGTTCGGCAATCAATAGACTAGATATTTTAGTCATTCTTTATTTTTATCAGTGAATGAACCTCTTTGCATTTTATGCTCGCCTAGTACATTACACGACGGAAATATTTTTTATAGAATACTAGCTGTGTCCCGCGGCTTCGCCCGTGACATACTTTATCCCCGTGGCAGGATAAAAAGTATCCTATGTCCTTCTTCTAGTTCTAAGCTACCTCCCCATCAATTTTCAGCCAAACCTGTCCAGCCGTTCTCTAGTTTTAGCGAGACTAACGAACAGCAATTGATTTTATATAATATATAGATTTAATTACTTACTGTGTATGTTTTCTATTTAATTACCGTAAATTACATATTTTTATTTATATAAAAATTTTATTTATATATTTAATAAAAGAATTATAATCTCGACTCACGACTAACTTATAATTGGAAAACTCGATTCAACCACATCACTATTTATTTGATACAAAAAACCTGCAACACTGCAAATGTCATTTTCTTGCCTAGAATTAAAAATCGGGGTATAGTTACTATTGTCTAAATACCAGCTATTTTTATTAATCTTGTTGATGGAATTTTGTCTTATTGTAATCGTAAACAGTTGAGCTGTCAAGATTTGAAATTTACAATCATATTACCAGTGATCAGCAATGTGAATAATTTAAAATACCTACCTAACTACTAATCTTAGTTTTTTGAGTTATGGTAGTATTTCTATCTTTTAGCAACCTTATTACAAATTGGAGAATATTGCTGCTAAAGTCACGAGTGCTTAATCCACAAACTAAAATTTTAAAGTTTATTAAACGCATGCGAAACGAGTATTTATTAGAATATGGTCTACACAGCTGTTTAGTTAAATATGAACAAAAAACACAAAATTAAAAATGAAATGCGATATTTTCAAATTGAGAACATCATTTTTGTCGATATATTAACATACAAAATAAATGAACTATTCGGCACATAGAACAAAACGAGTTCTCTATCGACGATGTTCGCTTGTCAATATTTCGCGCTCCGTCATCCACCTGTCAAATGTTTGGAGACAAACGTCCACTGTTTTATTTTAAATTTTATTACCATTTCGCTTCTTAAATACTGACATAAATCAATGTACGACATTTATTGTGATTAATTTTATTAATGCTCACAGCTCTGGCCTATTTTGGCTAACAGGTTGTATAAATAATAGGATTAGGTAAATCGCGTTTCGGTTCTCTGATTTTCGTAAATGGTTATCATCATATTGGATTAAGTAAGGAGTTATAGTGGTGATTTGTGTTTCTGGATTAGTCATTAAATTAATAAGGAGATTAATATAATATATTTATCGCTTTTACATTCGAACTCCAAAAAGAGATGTGTAGATAACTATATTTGACTGTTGATTATATCATTAAAATGTATAGCTATCTTATAAGTATATAATTGGCAAAGGTAACAAGGATAGTATTAATGTGTGATCCATGTGACTGATGGTAATTTGAAAAGGAAATGTTTACTGAGCTTGCTTGTTCGTTTGAATGTAACACAATGAATAGGTATATATCAGATTTTTGTGTACATATTTATTTACGTTCATGCTTTATTATTATATTTTAAGACTAAACTACTAGTAAATTTACTAGGAATAATTTTGTAGTAAACTATTTTTTTTTTCTAGCAATTTTTTTTGTCATAAGCATATTACATGTATATCCAACTGCAATGAATAGGCCACGGTGACCGCTTTCTTTCAGGTGGGCCATGTGCTTTTATGCCATTTATGTCGTATATTATGTAGGTAAACAACAAGTGATTTTTGTACGACTTTAAAAAAATCCTATATTTTATTCTTTCTTTTTATTACTTTTTCTCTATTTTTTATTCTCTTCCTAAAATGTTCACTGCAATTTAATTCTTTATTAAAGCGCATTTGTTTTATTTTTTTCTTTTTCTAAATTTTTATTTTCTTTCATGTTGACTCTCTTTGCTGACGTTACAAAAAATTATTAAATAGTAGAATGATTCAATTGAATCTTCGGTATGCGTGAGTTTCCTCTCATTGTGGCTTTGCTTTCTATCTCACCTACCTATTCACCTACTAGGTGTCGCATTGCCCAACCTGTGACTCAAACTGAGCTCGTTGAATGATAGTGACAGAACAAACCCGAGATTGCCGACGGCGATATTGTTTTAATTTATATTGTCACAGGTTTAATTACTTATAAATAGATAGAGAATTACGTAATGTTTGCTTTTAACCGTTGTTATATTAAATGCTTTTCTTTGTTAGGGATTATTCTTGTGTACATTTTGAATCTATACTAATAAGTGAAACTGAAGTATTTTTCTTGAATAGAACGAAATATACTTTTATAAAATTGAAAATCAATTTGATCCCACAATCAGTCTCTTGTATGTAATTACTGGAGGAATCGAATATCAAGGACGTGTCCGAGTAGCTCAGTCGATCAGACTTATCCTTTCTAAGGGTAGTCCTCTAAAGGGGGAATAGTCTTACCAGTGTGTAGGGTTCAAATCCTGTCCAGGATCTCTCCTTTATTGGATATCTGTTTGTAATGTTATTTCTTTTTCATTAATGCATATGAGTGTTTGTACGATACTGATAATAAAACAAAAAAACGATATCACAAAATACATTCGTACACCTAAACCTACATAATATTATTTCATTACATTGATTTCCATTTCTTTATTTATGTTTTCAGTAAATCACACCACGCTTCAAAAAGGATAGAATAAATATAGAATTTCCCACAAATATCTCTAAAATTACTAAACTAATAAAATCAAAAAACAAAAAAAAAAAAACTAGTTTGTATGTAAAAATATTGTAGCTGTTATGAGTTACGATGGCATAAACAAACAGACGCCCACACACTACCACGGGCTGTCAAACGTTTAACCTCTATGATCTTACAAAATTAAAAAAATATATTAATAGAATATTAAAACCGTTATTTATTAGTAATTTAATTGAAACTCCTGGTTTTATAGGTAGTTATGCATATAGGCTAGTCAGCCTAACATTTTATTAATGAGCTATAGGTGGCTTCTATGAACCTACCATGGGTGCATGGGTGCGTATGACCCTACCAAAACCTTCAGGATCAAGCCGGAGCCTATCGTCTTACTTTTTTAAATTTGTCAGTTGGCTTTGCTGAGCGAGACTGTAGTCTGTCCTATTCCTAACCCTGAGAGAACAGGGTTCCCCACTTCGCTTTATAAACGTGAATAAAGGCGAATAGCGAATAGCGATGTGTGGTTCCACCATTACATATACCAAGTATACTATCTTTAGTTTTATTATCTTCAATGTACAGACATGCTTGTTTACATTTTTATAACATTACTAACCAATGCCTGCGACTCTGCCCGCGTGAATTTCTCATGTCTTCGGTTTTATTCATTCATCAACCAAACAATAGATTTTAAATCTGTCTAAGACCTCTCCAATAGAAAACCCGCATCGAAATGTTTCTTGGTTAATACTTGTGTCCGACTAACACAATGCTGTCGTAATTTCCTTAAGCTACATTGGCAAAGTCATACCATGACTCCGTTGTTTTATAAGACAGTTATTTCAAAACACATGTAAGACTATAATATAATTCATACTTAGTTCATGACATAAAACTATACCGCTACACTTATTACGTAAAACGCGTTACACATAACAAATTTCGCTTTAGATCTGGACGTTTACTGCTGCATAAATGTTTAATAGCAGCTATTATTTAATGTTTTGTCTCGTTGGTTATAGAGAGGGAGACAGAGAAAGCAGGTGTGGCTAGTACCTTATAAGACACAAAACCATTATTGACAATGTTGATTATTACCTATCGATGTTGGTGGGTAATATCGGACTATTTCTGAAAACTATACCACATGAGAGGACCGCCGTATAAATCTTGTAATTAAAAAAAATACTAATGACCGAAGTTGTTAACTTCTCAAGCTATGAATAGCTTGTGTTAGGAGTTCACGTCAGTTGTGTAATGATCAGGAGTCGAACCCAGCACCTCTCGATTGTAAGCTTGGCTCTTTAACCATTAAGCTACTGATTGTGCTCACTAAATTTGGCCCTTCGGACGGATCGTCGAGTTACAAAAAACTGTTCATCGATTTTTGTACCTCGTTTATTGATGATGAAAAATAATTAACTCGAAAATTATAGTCCTTGTACGATTTGCACGGTAGCCTGGCGCCCAATTCAGTAATACCACATTTACAGAACGCATAATTTCAATTTGATTATAAGAAAAAATAAAAAAGTATCTTTGTTATTTAATATAAAATCGACCTACACTTCCGCGAGGTTAGCTAACCTTTAAAATCTTTCATAGTTTGATTCATTTTCTATAAGATTTTGAATAACATATACTTATCAATAATATATAGGTAATATAGTCTTAAAATTGTCGCAAACTTTGAAATCACACGTTTCAAAAACATAATTTTACTGAATCAGTCCCCTGGTATGAGTATCACACCGAAATACCTGTATTCCACTCTAAAACAATACCGTTTAAATTAATAATATAAAATATTAATAATAAGAGGAACGATTAAATACTTTTCAAATAGCATATCGTTCTAACGTAGGTATCACGTTACACAGTAGCCAAGATCCATTCTCACGAGAATTATGTAAAATATATACTACATTAACATGTTTTGTAAGACATTTTTTAATTTATCGAAGAGATATCGACTCCCAATCAAGTCGGTTTATTGCTACGGGAAAAATTGTAACACCATACGTACAATGTTATGTTATTTTTAATTTTATTACCACTAGCCGTGTCAATCACCGCTTGCCATTAAATCTATGGAGTCTGTAATCTTAGTTAGTAAAATACTTTCGACTAAATCACTCCCAAAGGCAATCCGTCTATCTAGTGATGTGTGTTTGTCGATAAGTCGACTATAGGTATGATTGCGTGGTCGGTTCAATTTTATTTTGCCGTTCAATCGATTCTTTCATAGTATGTGTTAATTTAGCTAGTTCTTTACAATAGAAATTAAATATTTAATAGTGCGCTGATTATATTTAGGTAAATAATGAAAAATGTATTCTTTAAGTATTAAATCCTGCTGTGTAAACCTGTAATATTATATTTCCCTACAGTTATACGAACTAGGAGTTTTGAAAGAAATTAAATTTACTTTCCATATATTTTTTATAATACACATAAAGAAAGAACACAAAAAATTTGTTCATGATTTAATAAAAATAAATAATAATAATTACTCCATATAAATATTTGCACACTACAGTAGCAGCACGATATAATGGCCGGTTTGACGTTTGTCCGCTCATGAAGTTTCGTACTAATTATTGTGACATTTTGAAAGAGCAAATTGCTGTTCTTTATTGTCAATAGTGACGTACAGTAAGTCATAAAATTTTATCGAGTACAGTAGGTATAATTTTAGGACACAATATTTATTTATTACATTGATTTCTGAATTATATAATGTATATTAGTGTCCCACGATCATTTATTTTTTATTTTTATAATACCTATTGGTGTATCTACTTATTTCACACAACTCGGTATTTGTTTTTCGAAATTCAATTTTTTTAAATAAAATCTATATAATCGACACTAGGACCACTGGCAAGCCCAATAATGCTCCGGCAAACTTACTTCAAAACAAAGCATTTTCGACTTGACGTTGCTTCGAAAAGCACAAACTAGGAGTGCACTGCGATTGCGATATAGTTTAGACCTCCTCGCCTGATGGTAAGCTAAATGGTAAATCTCGCCTGATGGTAAAGTCTCAGGAAGGGGTCCCCATTACATACTATATAATTATAATGGTGGCCCTCAACTTACTCTGTTTACGCCTTTTGTTGATTTCGTCGATATGGCCGAACGTACGGTCACATTTCGATCGTGAATTTCAAAATGGAAGGTCAATTTTACCTATAACTGTTAGACGAATAGATAACTAAAGAAAAATTTGGCGAGACTGGCACAGAAGAAAATAAACTTCACACATTAAAACAGAAAAAAACGAGCAAAACCAGTCGAAGACATGTGTGTAGCAACTATTAACGGAAGGAGTATCCAACAAAAAAAAAGTTAGTGCAATCACTGAAGGAAGCTGGATTAATAAAATACTCATTTTCATTCCTAATTCCAATATTCAGTTCGTTCAAATGTATTTAGTAGGTAAAAATTTATATTTTTTTACTAAAGTTTTTGAATCAGGTAAGTACTGCTTGCAATAAAAACTTATAGATTTAATTATATTTTTATCGAGAGTAAATTGACATTTCACATCACTATTGTAATGTGTCAAACCGGCCATTATATCGTGCCGCTACTGTAATCCGTAAATCCTTGCAGTCGAATGATCGATTAACTTACTTAACAGCTGAATAAATTAAGTTGCCATGAGTAAATTATTTATTTTTAACTAAACAGCTTTGTTATTTCTAAATGTTTGTTTTTAAATGGATTAGTAATGACGTCACTTCTTGTTAAGTTACTTGTCACATACAAGTTTCCACAGATGATACTCTTATCGGTGATTTCTAATAAATAAGGAACTGATTTGACTTGACAAAATGGCTATCTGATTGAAATGGCATAAATGACAGTTATTAGCTAAAAAAAATATTGTATAAATGTTAATTAAATAGAAAAGTGGATCATAATACATTTAAATTGCATTTAAGGGTATTATAATAAATTATAAAAGTTGTATAAGGCTTACTAATCATTTGTGCAGACTAATTAAGAAACTTTTAAGATAATTATGAGATTCTATCTAAATAGAAATCAGTAATTATACAAATTTAATTGTAATCGAATGGCATTAAAATGTCGTGAATTTTCGCTAAGAAGTTTGTGTCTAAATTAACATCTACCTGCAATTTGTAGCATTTTATTCGTTTCCACATAATATATTGGACTGCTTTAGAATCCAATATTATGTTTGGTAGTAAACAGTAGCCCCTATTTTGGCTATAATTTTAGATTTAAAAGTGAAAGGGAAAATTAAAAGTGCAATAGCTATAATTTATTATTCATGAAATCATGATTAGATTAAATTATGTCCGAGTATTTTCGAAAAGGGAACAGCAAATTTAATCCTCTGTTTTGTAGCCCCCACTGATTATACCTTTAGCTTACCATCAGGTGAGGCGAAGTCATATTGACGTGTCCAATAAATAAAAAAATAAAAATCGATTCTTAGCAGAAATCGACTATTGCGCAGCGCACATCACTATACACCGTTACATCTAATCACTAAGGTTGTAAAAGCTGTAATTTTGCAAATTGCCGCCACACATTGACGAAATAACTTCATAGGTAGCGTATTATGAAAGTAATTATACACTGACGTGATAGTAATTTCTATATACCTATATGTTAATGTGGTATAGGGAACGGAATTTTGAAGGAGATTGGTGCCGATTCTGTTCTTATAAAACTAAACTCATGCGGTCTTATTACAAAACACGGACTAAAGTCAGGTTTAAACCCAGACTATGAAGTCCAGGCTTAATTTTAAGACCAAGGTTTAAACTTCTTCTTATTACAAAAACAGAATAACTTAGGCCATGGTTTAAATCTTGGCCTAATAACAACCACAGATTACTCTAAACTTTTGTTCGTTCATTGTGATATCATTCGGTCGCAACGTTCCGTTTTCTCAGAAAGCAAAAATTTTCTGAAATCGTTAATAAATATTATTTACTAAAAAATGGTGAAAAAAATATTTACAACATTATAATTATTAAATTTAAAGTCATGAACGATAGTTGGACTTTATTTTATAGTAAAATATCATTATCATGCCTTTATTTAGCAATCATTGTTATAATATTGGACGATCTATGATGAACGTTAAATGAAGCGTAGTTTTTCGGAGCCCGCGCGTTGTTCAATTTTTTTTTTAATTTTTTATACCCACTTTTGAATCATTTCAATACCCGTACTAACTTTTACGTTTCCAGTGGTTTAAACTTTTAAATTTGAATTAAATAATGGAAGGAGAAAAGAAAAAGAGGGGCAAAAATTGGACTACCGAGGAAAAAGTAAGCCAAAATATGATGTATTTTGGTATTTTCCACAAATCAAATCAAAATGACAAGTTTGACGTTTTATTTTCGTGGTTTAGATACTTAGACCAACGCTAAACTAGGTGTCACGCAGGTTTATCTTTAGACCAGAGATAGTCCCAGGTTTAGTACTAAAACGCGTTTTGTAATAACATTTTCGTTAAACCATGGTCTAAAGACGTTTTAAACCTGGGTTTAAAGTTAGTCCGTGTTTTGTAATAAGACCGATGGAGTTCAATTTATGACTTAGGTATATACTTCGGTTGAAAATGACTATACATTTTAGTCCTGTTAAATTTGTGTATTGACATCATTCAAATAAAACGTCATCTAGTGATGTGAACTTCTAAAGAACTGCCGAGCCTGCACCGCGCAATAAAAGTTCTCATGCTAATTTTGAGTTGGCACCGAGCCCAGGTTGATTTTCCCAGACCTATGTGATGTGATCTTGATTCTGTATTCAATTCCCGGGTAATGCAAAGTGATAGTGGGTTTTTCTATTAGCAATATAGAGTTTGAAAACCTATTCAAATAGAATAGATGTTGTGGCGGGTATTAATCCATATGTTTAGCTTGTCAAACTGGGGGGGGTACTTGTAGCAATCGGTATGCGGGTATATCGATAATCACAAAAATAACGGCTGTGAGTTTGCGAGCGACGCACGCCAGATGATGAGCGCGGCACATCCAGTCACGCTTGGAGCTTCATATGCGCTAGAAGTATCCTAGCTGCTCACCGCTATTGAACACAATTGTAGTGTTTCGCCCCCGGGTCTACTGCTGATCCCGGACACTGCATCTGAGACGACTGTGGAGACGAGTTGGTGGCCACCAACTGCGACGGTAAGAAGCAGCCGAGCAGCAGCGCTGGGTGAGTGATTTACCTGTTACTAGTTGTGCCATGACCTCCCCCGGTTCCCACAGGATTTGTCTCAGGAAAGACGTATTGGATTGATCCGCCCTCCACGGTATCGATCGTAATATTGTTCTCAACCCACTGGAGAGCACGGCTATTTACACGCCTGCTCCTTCAATAGATAATCATAGTAACAGAACGAGGCCTCGATTCTGTTAAAACAAGCCACTGTCATGCCACTGACACTTCAAAAAAATGCTATTTAATTTTGAACTCTATACTTATCGATTTAAAGCATAAAATGAAATGTATTTTGTAGAGCGAATGAAAAAGTTAAATGAATTCTTTTCATTTCATTTAAGACTTTGACATGATATTAATTTAATCAATTTAACATTTTGACGCCATGTAAATATTTATTTTGTTTAGTTTAATTTTTTATTTTATTGTAAATATTATTTAATTTGTAATTGTATTTTTATCATAATAAAGGCAGACTTTGACTGCATAACGGTAAAGTCTACAATTAAATAGCATTTTTAGAGTGTCAATAGCATGACAGTGGTTTGCTTTTAGCAGAGTCGAAGCCCTGGTATAGGTATAGTTGGCGAAATCAAAACCTTCGAAAATATAAATAACCATGTCATTAAGAAATCATGAAGAAATTAAATAAAAAACCGTTTATATAACCGTTCGCTAATTTAAAACCGATCTAAGGTCAGTAAAAGTACATCAAAATTACCAACAAGAATCACCGACTTTCCGAAACTAAATAATGGGCTCAGAAACACCGTATAGGCGTGCCTATCTCTTTGGTACCTCGGGGGCAAGCTTATTGATTAATATAAATAATTTGTACAATAGAAAGCCATTCTAAATCATACCGATATAGTAATTTGGGCGGCATAATTCTCTATTTGTAATTAAAACAATAAGTAGAGATGTAATAAATTAAAAAACTGTCTATTTTATAATTGACCTGCGGAAGACCGCGTTGGTGGCCGATTTGATATATGTTCGTGTTTTGATACTATTAATACTAAGTAGTTTTAATTCTTAGTAAGTGTGCAGGTGATAAATGTAATAAAGTAATGTGCCTCTTTCCTTTGCCGCACCATCAAAACCTGGAATTCTTTACCAGCTCACGTGTTTCCTTCCTCATACAGTCCCGGGTCCTTTAAGCGGGGCGTGAAAAAGCATTTGATGAGGCCGTCAAGCTGAGAGCCACCATTTTGGCACTATCGGTGTTTGCAATGGTGACTCCCATTCTAGAGACTTTGCCTCAGCTTACCATCAGGCGAGGTGAAGTCATGTTGACGTGACCGACATAAAAAAAAAATGTGATTTCGTTTGCTTTTGTTAGAATACGGGTTCAAATACCGACTAGTGATGTAAACCCGCTTCTTAAGTAAGTAGCTGTGATCGGTTCTCTGTTTTGCCAATTTAAGTAAGTACATCTAACCGTCTTCCGATTCAGATTAGCTTGGAGAAAACTAGTTTCCTCCAAATAGGTGGACCCCAACAATTATAACAAGTACCTTTAAAATGGACTGGATCAACTAAATCCAGTAGTCATTGCCCTGGAGGTGGATATTGCTAGCATCTGGCATCGTTCGTTAATCAGCAGATGTCCTGGTCAATAACTGTCGAGCTGAAGTGAGCTGTGTGGCCGATTGAAAGCTAATAAATTTATTTGAGTTTTTTTGAGATCCAGTTACTTCATAAATACATCTACTAAATTACTCAAGAACATACCTATGTTATTGCGATAAATGTGATTTCTAACTTTTTTGCTATTCGTACCGATACTATGCATTCCATCGACGAATAGACATAACCGTAAATGAATAAAGAATGTCGCTGAATTCGATTAAAATTTATTAATTACCATTTATTATTTTTTAATAAGGTAATTAAGAATTTCGCGTGAAAAACAACCATATTTCAAAAAAAAATACTATCTTATTCCAGTTTATTTAATTTAATATCATATTATGTCATATTAGTATAAATCAGATAATTATGAACCCAAAAATACTACCAACCGTAACGGAAGTCACATAGCACATAAATTCTCTAGGATACGACAAGTCATTGGAATTAGTTCCTATATTTTATTTAAAAGTGGTACCTATGTATATAATTAAATAAATTTAAATCACAAAAAGTCAACATCCAGGCCAGGATTTGAATCTGCGATCTGTATTTTTCTAGATGAGATACTTACATAATATGGAGCATGCCGAATTCAATACGTTAAAAAATAATGTTCTAAGCAGATTAATCTATACTTAGAATATTCATTTTCCCACAATTATTGAACTAATAGGTTCAAATCCAAGATTTTAATAATTCAGTAGCAAGCTGATCACTATATTAACCGCTACGCCATCCACGCAACAGGTAGTTACTTTATAGATTTCTCTTGATTCTCATTTTCTTGACAGGTTTAAGCATCCGCTTTAAATAAATCTCACAAGCATAAAAATTAACACACATACATACAACACTTTTGTACACATACACTTAACCTACGCACACATATACCCTACATACATGCAGTTATAACACACACACTTATTCCCTTCACACTTGCGTACACCTAACTCACAAGATTACAATTAACTTTTACGAAATGTCAATAACACTTACTGGCTACAATAGTAAGTCATCGAAGACCCACTTAATCTTCGGCTGGTAGCTGTGACGTAACCACCAATTTGTGTTATGATTGATATTAATCCCCTTAATCCGAATGTCTGCCTGTCCTAAAAACTTACTGTTCTCAGCGTGGAGTTTTGACAGCGCGTTTGAAGACAGAGAAGTGGTAGTTAGTGTATTGTGTTGTTAAGTAGTTACATGTTTGCGTGTTGAGATTGTATGAGTTAGGAGGCTTTCAGATTTAGATAGTTCCATAGTACAGTTACCAACAGAAGTCGATCTTGCAAAGCGAAGCGACGGTGGAAGAAATTATTCAAGAATGGGTTAAGTTTGAATCATGTTAATTTTCTCTCCCTAATCATAGTAGCTGAAAAGCCAAAATACCTCGTGATAGAATATGTCAAAAATAATTTTATTTCAATGAGTGACATTCATGTAAACTTGCTATAATATCACGTTATGTATTAGTAAAATCACTTGTGTGTTTACTAATCTCTCGGCGTTGGGAGGTCGGATGGCAGTCGCTCCTAGAAAAAACTGACATACCTACATAATGAAAAATATTAAGCAAACAGGAGTTCTAAGTGCAAATCTTTTATCTACGCAATTGGGCAGTCATTATGAGGATGGTAAGGACTCGTATGTCTGGCTATCCATATATAGGTATATAAGGGAAGTATGAGTAAGAGAGTGCAGTGGGTTCTAAAGTTCAAGCTAATTTTTATCGCTCGGGTTATGATGATGATTTCAGCATACCATAGAATGAAAATACTCAGGTTATGACTTGTAGAACTATTATTTTTTATAACTATTATTTTTATCAGATAGATGTGTACCTATGTAATTAAAATACTTTTATTCATGGCGACACGCTCATATGACATGGTAGATACCTATATAGCTAAGTACGTGCGTGTAAATATTTAACTATACGGACTATAAAGTGTAATTATAAGTTAATAAAATGTATAAAACTATGTTCCTAAGAATAGAATTTTACAACTTAATTGCTGTAAATGAATAGTTTAATGACATAGGACATGTTTCCATGTATTTTATTATAGTTTAAGGTTAGGATAGGGAGCTTTAAAAGTACGTATGTGGTTTGCCATTTTATAATAGTAATGATCTAAGCGTTGTTCATGGTTGCGTCCGAGGCTTTCACCTCGGAACCCGGGTCCATCCACATCTTCTCCTATTTTATATGGTTCACGTCAATATGACTTCACCTCGCCTGATGGTAAAGATAAAGTCTCAAAAATGGAGATTACCATTACAGACACCGATAATGCGATAATTGTGACCCTAAGGACAACACAACGACAAGAATGGTTATGTCGGACACGGACCGACTAAAACCGCACACCGCGCGCCGTTTCGGGTCTTCAGACGCGGGGTGTAAGGTGACTCAACAAGGCATTTCCCTTGCACTAACCCAGGGTCATCTCCGGCTTCGAGATGGCCACCTCAGGTTTTGGAATAGCCTAGATTATAACGTTAAGAAATACTCGAATAATTCAATCATTCGCTTGTCAATTAAAAGCCCATAAGCATTGATTTTCAAATCGATACACGTAGGGAACGATGTATCGATTCGTGGGCCTCATACGTCTTTCTAAAGTGTCATTCGATTTATATCTCGCCGAGATAAGGCTGACGACATTATTTTTTGAGACAACAACAGTGACATTTGACCTATACCGTGTGAGACATGAACACAATTGCTTTTTTTATGTTCGTTCTCATATAAAACAGGTTCATGGACAGTATTTCACCGGTTTGGACACAATTTTAATAGATTTTCAAAGTCAGTTGTAACAAAAATTTAAAACACGGCTACGGTAACTTGGGCGTCCGAATTTCACCGTTTATTTTAATAACTGTTATATACTCAGTGAATAAAGAAAGTGTATGTACATGGTCCTTTCAAAATCTTTGAGACCCAAGCCCTTCGCAACGTTGCTAGTTTGTGTTCCTGCTAAAAACCGGTTAAGTTTTCCTCTCCAGCTAGGGTGACTAGACGGCAGTCGCGTTTGGTAAAGCCACCTGTCGATGTCGTAGCAATCAAAATCGTTATGAGGTTGATGATAATGACTCATGCAATGGAGATAAATGGAGGATGGATTGAGGAGATAAAATGTTATTAATAAACATCATCAGCCATTTAGTAGTTACAAAGGAACATAAGCCGTTTTGTTCATGCGTTTCCTTTTATTTCATTTAGCATGGTTGAATCCTTAGTTCCATATTCCCTTAGAAATAAACACATTACAGTAACTTGATCCTGCTTTTTATTTTTTACCACAGTCGGGTAAATACACCAGTTATTTTTATCGTAAGTAACGGAATCCCTCATTATACTTATATTCCACATTGCTGTTGCAAGAGTCATTAGATGATAAAGAAGCTTGGAAATGAACTGTTCACTCAACTATGTTACTCTAAATAACATTGTATCTAGACTAAGGCAATTGTTGTAAATAGACCAAAAAAAACAGCCCGCTGAGTTTCTTGCCGGAGTCTTCTCAGGTCTGGGCCGCGTTTCGAACCGGTGGTCCATTTGCTTCTAGTTTTAAATATTTATAATTTGACGTTTTGTAAGTGCCGCTTAAAATGGTCTATACAGAATAAATGATTTTTGACTTTGACTTTGACTTTGACTTTGATTCCAACTCAGGTTCCGATAGAACTCTGATAATAATTTGTTCAAGTAAATAAACTATTAGTGGTATCAACGGCGTGCCTACAATTTGTTCAAACAGATAATTAAGCTGATTCGATCGTGTGCTTAGCGGTAATATAACACTGTGTTTAACTATTGGCGAAGTGATATCAGTTGGTAAATCTTTCAAATTACCCAAGCACAGTTATATATTTACACTTAGTTTGTACTGTAAGACCTACCGCGGCACAGGGGCTAAGATATCAAATGTAAAGTATTTCACCGTATCCCAGTAGTTCCATTCTCTAGTTCCATTATGGAACGGCATTGTTAAAACAAAAGTACATTTTGAGCCACTATAGTACTCGTAGTAACCAAGGATAAACTAGGTATTTGCTTCTAACCTGTTTCACAGCGACATATATTACTAACCATGGGCTTAAGTTCCTATTGCCAGCTCCTGGATACTTTATCATGGACTATTTATACTTTATTGTTTTAAGATAATTGGGAAAGAAATATTTTCAAAGCTAAGAATGTCGGTTATAACTTTTAAATGTTATTTTATGTACAAGTTACAGGATATTGCTAATGTTAATGTTGTTATACAAATAACTAAACTACTTAAGATCATTGTTTCAGTTTAACGTTTCCCGGATGTTAGATTATATTGCGCTAATTGATTTCGTATGTGATAAAGTTTATAAGGACGCTATTATTATAAGGCATAAACTGGTAGAAATACTTTTACAGGCAATAAATTAGTCAAGTAACATTCATTAACTCAGATTCATTGAATGGATTAGGTATAAATGAGGAGTTAACAAAATCTTCGGGATAAAATCAATCTTATCTGCAAATCGGTTCACCAGCTGATTAATGGATGGAACTAAAACAATTCAATGGAGGTGCAGGAGAGCGAATTCCAGGCTCAAGAGTGCGAGATGTGTCTGAGTACGATAGACAGGGTTGCTTCGGGGGGGTGCATCGGCCATACCGTCCATGCGGTGCACTCTTAGGAAAAACGAAGCTATCAATGGCTAATTTCGGTCAAGGTGAGTGTGACCCTGTGTATAGCACTGCTCGGAAGCTTTCCGCGTGTCCCTCTTAATAGCAAAGATCAAAGTTCCGTCAGTTTTTACGGCAGCACGACGCGACGGGTTGCACGCAGTGCTTTGTAGAACCAAAGTTTGCCAATCCTGGGACTTCACCTTTAGCTTGCAATCAGGGAAAGTGAAGTTGTGGTTACGTGTTCAATATAAAACAAAAAAAGGAAGCATAGTTTTTGTTAGTGTTAGTGAAGAATCTCATAGAATATTAAATTTATTATTGCCTACTGAATGAACATAGGGAATTAAAGACTCGAGATTTTTCACAGCACACACAAAAAAGTTTAAGCATATAAACGTATACATTTTAAATGTAATCAGAAGTCAGGGATTACAATAAGCCCAAATTACATAGTTTACAAAATTAAGTTTTATAGTGATTTTATTCAATTTCTGAACCGTCGAATATATGGTTATAAACGGTTGAAATATTGTCGATTATGTTGAGAACGTATTGCTTTTCAACAATACTGCGGGTTATAGAGTCATCTCTACGTAGATTTCGGTTACGGTTTTGAATAAATTAAATACTTTTTATAAATATTTTCCCACAGGTATTGTGGAATGTGGACAAATAATGTGTATTGTTCTGAATCTAGAGTTTCATTTAGTAGAGCCGTTACTCAATGTAGAGTTTATTTATAGAGAAAGTTCGATACACGAATGTATTGAATTATCGATATGGTTCATAGTAAATATTAAGATAAGCTTTGGTACTATAGAATAGACTACAATAAATTTGTATTTGTTGAACTAAGTGTGGCTAACAATTGAGACAAAACTGGGTACAACTTGGTTCACATAATATGTAGTGATTTTTATAGCATAATAATGACAAGGTTTATCCATGAATAAGATAAATGAATATTATATTTTACAACCTTATACACAGGGGTCTCTAGACCCAAAATAAGCATAGTTACTAGCTTATCCTATAGGTTCTAGAATGCAGATAAATATACTTATATTCATGTATACAAATATTTGCACTGAACGAGAATCGAACCCGCACCCCCTGTTGTGGCAGTTGAATGCACTACCGCTACGCCACAGAGGCCATAATCATCATTGAAGACGACATAATTATCATTACCTATATCATCATCTCAGCGTCAGTTCTGATTATTTTCATTCATTAGCCTAAGTTCTTCGTCAGGCTCCATACATCTAAATCCGAAAATATATTGTATAGAGGTACCTATAATATAGGTAAAAGTTACCTACCTGGTAAACAATATCTCTGTTTATAACTATAATCATTTTCTTTATAGTCAATATAACTACACGCACTTATTATTAAAACTTAACAAGAGAAACTCACATAAACCTCGTACAGTTGCAATAGGAGCCATTAAAAACCAATGTAACTCGACCCATACTATAAAGTACACAGAAGGATCAAGCAGGTCAAAAGTACGTGGTCATTATTCTTAGAGATCCATCGTAAAATGATCCCTAGTTTATACGAATTTTGAAGTTGAAGGAGCTTGCAGTTATCTGGTTTATGTACCGCAAGGAGTAATGTTATGCGGTAATGTTAAATCTAAGTTTATAACTGAATCTTCATTTACAGTGCAACGCGGATGTTGGCAAATAATTTTGTAGATGCGGTATTAGTTTACAACTCATATTTATGTATCGTAAATACAGGGAGTAAATTAAAATATCAAGGATAGGTAATTTTGTAATTACTTCAAACTTTTTGATTCATAGGTATTTATGTATAGGTATGCTACTAGATACCTAATATCTGACACCTGAATAAATAAAATGAAGAAATAAAGATCTTTGTAGAAATCATTGTGATATGAGACGGCGCGTGGCATTATACCTATAACTATATTTTGAATAGATTGCCAAGCGGAAAAAAAATCAATTTATCTGAACTTAGAGAATATTTTGTAAAAATTTCTGATATATTCATAATTATGATTTTCTTATTAACATATACCTAATCATAATCATCATATTAACAACAACAAGAATATTTAAAAAATAAACATTCCAGTCAAATGAACAATATCTTAGAATATATCCTTAATATAATATCCGAATGTAATTATTTTACTAATAGTAGTTACCTACCTACATTCAAAAATCTACCAAGGTTGTCTTTAATGGACAATTAAAATATTTCATTGCAAAATTTCTCGATAATAACCTGGTATAGTCAATGAAGGATGTAATTACACCGACTTCTTAATTAATAGCTAAGTTGGCAATTAAATGTATATTTTTACAGCAGTTAAAACATATTACAAGGAAACCTGCATGAACATTTTATTATGTATCTTAAGGATACTGTATCATAAGGAAGGCTTACAGAGATTTGAATACAATTTGCAGTATGTAGAACTGAAGGAGGTCTGGGGTCATTACTCTTGTATCTCACGATTTTTCATTACAGTGTTAGCAAATAATTGTCCAGATAAAGAGAAAAGATTCTATTAGTGGAATCGCTTTATAGCGAATTCGCTAAAGCTTGAAATGTTAGGAATGACATTATTTGATACACGTGACATGTCGACAAATAACGCCACTCTAATATACATATTTCGGACTTATAAACTGGCTTTATAGCCAATATAGATCCTGACTTTGTCTAGGCCCCACTTCTTTAGATGATAAATATTTTCACTGAAAAGAAAACATGGGAATTCCATTAGAGGCATCAGTCTAGACTGTAGACGGCGCGGCGGCGTATTCGTTTCTGTGAAATGGAAGGGCAAGGCTCCTGCAGTTTTTGCCAAGGGTACCTGCCGTTTAATAGGCGTTCAGGTCTTACAAGTTTCCTGAGGATTGCCTTCCTATGCTACACGTGGACGTCTGGCAATAAATCCGTAGGGACGGAAGACTGTGCGGTTTTAGTCGATTTGATTAATTGCGAGTATTTCGACACAGTCACTTTACTGTTTGGCACTGTAATATGGCATCCGTTGAGTCCCCAAGCATGAAACGGGCCTGAGCCTTAACTATTTGGGTTACAGTAACGTTATAAATGGTAAAATTCAAAAATTGGTGGTTAATGGAAAATTCCATTTTGACTCAATTTTAACATAAATGACCAAAATGTCACTTCTGCGTCTCTTGATGAGATGTCCGACTGACGTTAGCTTCGAATAAAACTGTCACACAGTGCGGTTAGTCACGTATTTATAAATGAATTTATCTAATTCATGTCCCATAATACCAAAATCTTTTAACCTATTTGAACTGCCATTTACCAATAGAATGTGCTACAATCTTTTAGCTTCATTATAGGCGTCATTCTTATCTAGCAACAGTATTCTATTGGCACACTTACCGTTATCTTATCAGCAAACGAGCATCTCATACACGTTAACAATTCCATATACAGAAACTGCATACCGCATCCATAGTAATAACATCTACCGCTAGAAAAACAATTTGCGTCCATGCAAAGTTCCAAATTGGCTAGTTGAGCAGGTGGCTACCGGGTCCATTACAATTGTAAATGTTCGCAATTTTCTTACTTCCGTGGCCATCAACCAGCTTATTACGTTATGCTATGATTCTTATGATTTGAGTCGTGTGTGGTTTGTAGTATGAATTGTATTAGGTATACACCTTAGAAAAGATGAGTAAACAAAGCTAGTCTAAGAGGATCGGTACTCGACTGACGGTATTAAATTCAAACTTTATTACATACCTTAATTGACTTGAAATTGTAAGTTTTTCTTTTATTTGTTGTTGTCGATCGATTAAAGGGCTCTTTCTGCATGATCGGGTCCTTTAAGGAGTTGTGAAAAAGTATCTGACGAGGCCGTTAATCAAAGGACCATAATGTTAGCATTATTAGTATCTACAAAGATAATATCCTAAGTCACATTTAGCTTTTTATTGGGCAAAGAAAATTCACATTGGCATGCACTACACAAAAAAAGAATAATAAATATTCAGATACAACTGCGCACTTTTCTCTACGTATGAATAATGTTATTTCCATTGAAAGTAGGCCAGCTCTTCGATATCAGATCAATAGGATACAATTTCCAATGCAGAATCAATGGGGCAGAACCATTGACATAAAGTCGAAGAGATAGGAAGGAAAACAAACAACGAACAGAACAAAAAGGAATATATAAATAGAACATTTTGCTGTAGTTCTATAAAAACATTACATTTGAATCTTAAAACAGAATTATAAGATTCTGTTACATAAGTTGCGCTTATAATATTTGAATATGATTGTGAAGATAAATGGGCGAAGGAAGGGTTAGACAAAGTTCAAATTTTTGACTACGATAGGATTTTTTGATGTAGGATTGAAAACATAGTTCCCACTAAGACCCTTGAGAGCCAAGTCAACCTTACCTGCCAGCCGGTATACCTGCTGACAAGACTAGGACAGGTTTTCTTTTTAGGTATGGCGGTCAGAATGCAGTCACTCCTGTTAAAGTCCAATTAAACGATAAAGGAGACGAGTAGCAGGAGAGTGGATCCCAGGATCCAAAGTGCAAACTTTGGGTAGAACAAATATGGGTAGGCACTTGTATAGAGATGTGATTCTGAAATCAGTCAAGCACTCTTACGGGTAGGTTAAATATTGACCTATAACTTTGGTATAACGTGCCGCTTATATTAGACTTTATAGCCTCTATCTTGTCGTGTACAGCTTGTGTGCAATCAATATTTCTATTAGCTGTATCCGCTTGTTACTATCCTTTATGTTTAATAGGCATCCGGCGTGTACCTTATAATTCTATGAGAAATATGCCCGAATACTGAACTGCCACTCAAATATATAAGCGCTACTTATATGTTTGAGTAGCTCTTACATTATAATTTCGTATACAGAAACCGTCAAATTGGAGGGTCTGTTAAATTTAAGTGCAACTTAATTTTTGAGTGGCAGTTCAGTATTCGGGCAATATAGTCATAGGTTAGGTTAGGTTAGGTGAAATGCTAAGTATCTATAAAAAAATATTAAATACAAAGTAAAAGATTAACATTTTTATATGAAGGAGTATGCAGTACAGAGCTCTACAGTTGACGAAATATGGGTGTGTACAACGAGCCTGTAGCCGCCTATGGGGCAAAATATAGAAGCAAATTTGTGCTTCCGTGGGGATTCCCACAAAAAAGAGTCCATAAAACTTTTTTTCAAGTTTTTATTTTGCAAGCTACGAGTATTTTTCGAGCATTCATTGGCAACCGAGCGAAAATTTTGCATTCTCTTTCAGTTTAGATAACAATTCACCAATAGCGTATTTACAAAAAGTTATATTGTACCTAAATCCTTATAGCACCAATAAGGTTAGCAAAAAAAAAGAAAGAAAGGTACAATCGCCAGCAGTAAATAGTATAAAAATGTCAGAATTAGGTAAATGCACAGTTATTCCATCCCCAGATTGAACGGACCAATCGTAATAGGAAAAGCAGGCCACTATCCGCTACAAAATGCGATTATCAAAATTTGCAACGTAAAAGGTGACCGCACTCATTAGCAGAATTTTTCCTAACGTTGATGAATAGTATTTGGTTTAATTATGAATAAATGAATTTAAAATAAGTCCATTGACATTGATATAAATAGATTTATTTGTATTTGTAGCTGCATACATTCCAATTTACAGTTCTAAAACTGTTGTCATAACTAGTGTATTTTCAAGTGTTACAGTTGTCGATTTTCATATTGAAATAAATTAATGAATTGGTCTAAATTATATTTGTAATCTTCAAAGGAAAATTGTTACATTTTTTTTTCATTTTAGTTCATTATTTTATTTAATGTATGCTTTAAGGTAGTCGGTAATTTTGAATAATAAATGTTAAGCTACTATCAATGGCGACTGTACTTTTGGAATATTTCCATTCAAATTTTCCCATTAAGAAGCGAATGTGGTAATATGCTCACCGTGGTCGTTGTTGAAAATTTATTCGGTGTGAACTAGTTAGTAGTCAGTAGGTAAGCAGGTAACATAAATGTATTGCATTAATTTACTGTTTTTGAATAAAAACTAATATCAGATTTCGTGACGTTATTTGATATCAAATGATATTTCTTATGATAAGATGACACATCACGGCACCTCACCTAATTAATTTATACAATCGTTTATTGCTGTTACTAACTGCTACGGTGACTCCCATTCCAGAGACTTTGCCTCAGCTTACCATCAAGCGAGGTGAAGTCATGTTGACGTGACCGACATAAAAAAAAATCGAAATATTCTGACAAAATAATTGACGAGAATCGAACTCAGGACTTCACAAGCGTTAACAGATTCAAATTTACCACTTTAGCTTTAGATCTTTTTGTAAACTTAGTACTTATTCAGCAACTTCTGAGGCTAAACTAATCACTAACTAACTACAACTGTTATATCAGTTCATTGTATCCTGGATAAATACGTAGACAATATATTATATATTATTTAAAAAAAAAACGTAGGCAATCCTGTAATGTAAGTATGTACAGCTAATATTTTCATTATATTAAAAAAAGACACCGTGGGTAATACTGCAATGTAAGTATAGCTAGTAATTTTTTTTAATTTTCACCCATTAAATAAAAAGAAAATCCACAAACAAAATCAATTGATACGTCAAACGACGACACAAAAGCGAACAAAATATCTCAAGTATTATTACACTGTCACACTGTTAAGTGGTGTACATAAAAAAAAAGAAAGAAATCTTTAACAAACGACTGTCAAACGGTATGCGTGGGCGCATAAGAGACACCGCCGTACCTTTTTAACTTATTTGTCAATGTAAGTTGTCGATCGATAGGGAGCGACCGTGAAAGCTGGTCAGTGGGATAATAATATACCTTGTATTTCTTAGAGGGGAATTTAATAAGTTAACTGTTTTAACTTAAAGTGTCACTTGAAGAATTATTGAGTTGGGTAACCCACGTTAGTAGCAGTCTATAATGCTTATTTTAATTTAATATTGCTTGGCCTGTTATACACTTGAAAAGGTAGATAGAGGTGATTTCCCTTGCCTGTAAAAACATCTGCATCAAGGACTTAGGTACAATAAGGGGTAGATTTAATATGATAGAGATATACATTTTTTACAAATATTACATTAAAAAATTTCTAGAGGCTTCAATTTCACACGATCAATACCCACTTTTGAAATTATAAGTGTACATTTTACAATTAAAAAGGTATGGTAACTACCTAAAGTACCTAAACTATATACACGTGTACGTGAAGTATATGGCCCTTACAATAACTTTGAGGCCCAAGACAACCTCACCTGCAGCCTGCAGCCCAACATACCAATCAGAAACGAAGTTGCAACTGGGCAATCATTACGAGAATAGTGATGGCTTACCAAAACTTTATAGACTATCCTTAACAAAATGAGCATTTTAAAAAGTCCATAGTTCACATTGATAGCCTCAATCTCAATCTTTCATCAAAATCGGTATATGAGTACACGTAAATCTCTAATTTTATCACCATACACGATAACATGATCTTCACCAAACGAAATAGTTTCGAGTTAGAGTTCGCAGTCTAAAATGTCAACACGAAAATAGAGACATAAAGAAAATTATGGACAATTTGGAAGTGAAATATTTGTTTGTATAATCAGATAGACGCTCTTAACAAATAATAAAATCAAACCAATGATAGTTCCTCCCACGCCGTGGAAACTATTAACTTGGACAATAGTTTCAAAGTGGTGATCGGAAATGGCTCAGATATCAACCTACGCAATATTTTTGTATTGTACACTCTTTGCATGTAGTTTCTTTTATTGTAACTACTACAAATGTCTTTTATTTTGCGGGGAGTCACCACCAAACCAGAGCTGGCGATAGAGTGGCTATATTAAAATCGAAATGATTAAACATGTGTTATTCCATCATAACCGAATCATGAATAAGCTAGGGCGTAAATTATAAGAAAAGGCGAGTTAGAGGCGTGCAAGAGACATACTGTTGCAACAAAGTCAACCTGTACGATGATACTTGGTGACTAAAATTTTCACGTCTAAGAAGGAAAATTCCGGTAACAAGCCTTAGCCGCCTTTTCAAAGGTAGGCTCGATGTGAAGTTTGGGAGGTGCAAACTGATGAGGTCTTCAGCTTAATGAAAGACATTGACATCGCCTTCTCGGCCAGTTTCAGTAAAAATAAAGTATGCTTTCCTACTTTAGAAAAAAAACGACTTCCACGGACCAAATGGGACCACATGAGAAGTGCCAGCTATCAAATAAAAAAGAATCATCAAAATCGGTTCACCCATTGGAAAGTTCTGAGGTAACAAACATAAAAAATACAGTCGAATTGAGAAATATCCTTTTGAGATTGAGAGACTCCTTTTTTGAAGTCGGTTAAAACAGGATAAACTTCCATGCGAATTACGCAAGTATCCAAACGAAAAATTCACAGTACCTATAGTAATTGTTTTCAGTCAACACAAATTATATTGCTATTTGAAATGTGTTGTCAGATTAAAAGTCTTAAGATTATAAAATTTCTTAAATTGTTTATACTTTTTCTAAAGTAGGTAGGTATAAAGATTGATTTTTTATCTATCTCGATAGTAATATTTCACTTATAATAAAATTGAGCTTCTTCAAACAAATATTTAACAATGTTTGTTTAGGTACCACAGAATCCTAGAATTAATCGAAGATTTGTATAAACGCAAAATGTTATAATAATACCTAAAAAAAGATTATAAATGGATCGATTATCGATTGAAATCTTTTTGTTCCATCGTATTTTATTACAATAAAGAATTTTATATTCCTTTTCTGCTTATTTATATTCAATTTTTAAACTAAACTGGCTAAACCGTGATCTGGAATTACCGATATTTAATTTATTCAAAACTAAATAAATATTTATACATAAT
Source organism: Lithosia quadra (assembly GCA_963576445.1). Taxonomy (NCBI): domain Eukaryota; kingdom Metazoa; phylum Arthropoda; class Insecta; order Lepidoptera; family Erebidae; genus Lithosia; species Lithosia quadra. Next base: position 6,854,847 of record OY754892.1, read on the forward strand.
TAACTTAGACACTTCAGAACTATTCTATGACTTAGATTATATTTATAGCTTTTGATTATAGATCAGTTATAAACGAAGTGACTAGTTCTCTAATTTGCCATTTTAATGATCATAAGATTTATTGGAAATAAAAAATTGTAAATTAATTTTATAACACTTAAATTATCTACTATTATTTTCTGTTCAATTTATTGCATATTTATATAAAGTTATAATCTTCGGAGAAGTGGATTTTTGCATATTAAATGCTAACTTCAATAGAAAACACCTACCACTAAGTTAATAAAGCTTTAATTAGGATTAGTGACTCTAATTCACGCTTGAGTTGTTAGCATTCTAACTCATTCTAAGTTAACAGACTAAATATTAAAATATTAAGTTAATTAAGTGATGAAAAGAAAATTTTCTTAATATTACTTACAAAAAAATCTTTGGCCTGCTTATGTAGCTTAGGTCTTCCAAATTATCTCCAAAACATAAAAAAAAATCATGTAACTCAAAATGTGTTTAATTTCTTTAAGATTGCGTCTGACTTGTAAGCGGATGATACTTGTTATGAATAAAATTATTATTTTTGTAAAACTGTTTAATAAATCTTCCAATTTCAGTTTACGAGTATTACAACATTTTGATTAAGTATACCTAACGTTTTACCTGTCAATGCAACAGTCAACTATTTACATACTAATAGTTACATAAAGTACCTGAGACAATACTGCACTTAGAAAGTCGGATGTCAATAGTGAAATAACAATGAGTAATAAACATATAAATGAAGAAACAAATAATTTTAGAATTATGTTGTTTGCAGAAACCTATGGCCACTTTGATTTTCACAAAGACGTGAAAGTGAATATAAACAGAAAGTTACTCACACAGTTTGAAAATTGAAATATTTTGTCATCTATAAATTACAAAATAATAATTAATGAAAGTTAAAACTAACGTTCATGTTTAGTGCGGTGCTCAGTAATATTCGACAAAAAGGTACTACAGTTTTAAAGTTTGTGAATGTGTGTTTGTGTATGACTGCGTGTTTGTGTGTGTGAGCGTGTGTGCGCGGATTTATATATATATAATAATATGGGTGTATGTGTGTATGTAAGTACACACAAATCTGTGTATGTGTGTATGTGAGTGTGTGTGCGTGCGTGTGTGTGTGTGTGTGTGTGTGTGTGTGTGTATGTGTGTGTGTGTGTGTATGTATATGTATGTGTCTCTTTGTCACATTGCAATGGTAAAATGGATTTCAGTGTGATTCGAAACGGTGACAGCTAATTTCACTCATCTCATACTAATGTCACCCAAGTCTCTTCGTACGATGAAATCGCAGAAAAAACTTTCAAGTGATCAAAATAAATAATTTGAAGAGGTTAGAAAGACATTAGTCTACCGTGCCATACTACGGAGGTAGGCTACTTCTATCCTATAAGTAAAAATATTGGGCGCACCTAGGAAGTAATATTATATTTCAACAAAAAATATTAGAAAGTTAGTTTACCATGTTTTTAATTAGTCATTTTAACTAATATATGAATTAAGTACCTGCATCCTGTGCAAAGAATTTGATAATGAATGGCGATGATACGCTCATTTAATGTTCTGCCACTGTAATGACTGTTTTGCTGCTGTAATTATTTATATTTAATTATAATTTTTTCCTTAGCGAAACGAGCCATGATTCAAATAAAACAAGTTCTAGCAGTAATATAAAATGTACTTGTTACATAAAAATCATCGTCATTAGTTATATTAATAACGTGAAAGTCACAAAGTTTAGCACTTACTGTTATACAAAAACATACATTCACTCATACACACACACACACACACACACACACACACAAACACATTCTCGCATAAACATTCTAAATTTAAAATAAAACACACGCACATACACAAACATAAAGCACATTAAGATTGTTCTCAATTCAAAATCATCCGAGTTCAATCCCCTTGTCAAACGTTTTCAACTAATTGATCAAAGAGAATGTAATTAATTCCAAAATATTCTGGCACCCTTTGTTCAAATAAAACCGTATGTCATATATCATAATGTTGATTTTTATATAACGTATTTACAAGCCAATTAATCATTTAATTAAAACGATTTGACATGTAATTCGTCACGTGAAGGCGAGCGGCGAAATTTCTCTAATAAAAAGTAAATGTCAAGTGTAAAAGCCTTTGTATAGTGCAGACGGGCAGCTATTATAGTTTTGGAGTCTACAACTTTACTTAAAATTGATTTTTAATTTGTGATATTCTTGCTTGTATTATACACGATCAAGTTAATTGTAGGTACCTATGTGTATTGGAATATAACCTCACTTAGGGATCATGAGCCGGGGGATGGCTGGCTGGATTTAGTTATATAAAAAAATTAAGAAAAAATATAATGTATTAATTTCGTAACAGTGTAATATTTCAAATTATTTTATGGGCCCTAGAAATCATAATATATTATAATTGTAATATTTTTTTGAAGAATTTGACATTGTAAAGGAATTTTAATGCTTATTGCAAGAGTTTTTACGGCATTATATTAATGACGTAATAACATTAATTGTATGCCTACCTACAATTAATGTGTATTTTAGGAAAACGCGATCTAACATGCAAATGCTACAAAAAATATTTTTTTATTGACACTAGTAAGTTACACTTTTCATTTTTTAATAATAGCCTGTATGCAACTAATTTATCGCAGGTTTATAAGTGCCCGGTTAATGGCAATAGGCTCGCCACCTATTACATTGGGACCTAAACATAAACTGGCGAAACGTGGGTGCTAGAACCTCTGCCTACCCCTTCGGGGATATAGGCGTGAGTTTATGTTATGTTGTGCAACTAATAAGCAACATTTAGTTGTTACAAAGTAGCCAGTTTGTTCTAAGCCTAAACTTGATTATGCAGTACGACAATAAAATAAGTCGGTCAATTCCGCCCACGTTTTCTCTTATTGGATAAGACATTGTATAGATGTTTCTGCTTAAAATGCGTAAATAATGTTATAAAATATAGAAATTAATGTGTTTTTTATGTATCACCTGTTGTGAATCTCACGGTTTCGTGAATTTGAGGCTACTACCAGAGGAAGTAGAACGGTTTTAGATCGGGTTTGTTTCTTTTTCGTATTCTGCGGATAGGAAACATTTTTTAGCATTGGGTGTGCATTATATTTAAAAAAAAGACGGTAAAAATGTGTCTCCGCAATTTCTTGGGTAATTGGTAAGTTCTTTCTCTTTACGGTTTTTACGAAATTCCTAACAGAAAAATATCTATAAAATACCTAAAAAAATTTTGCCGCCCCTGGAATCAAACGTAAGACGTAATAATACTAATGAAAGAATATTATAAAAATGAATATAAGATTCTATAGCAATCAGTTCTCCAGTCCAGTATCATGACTGAGACTTTGTACTGGTTAACAACTAGAACCTGAATAATATGCGTTACCCATTTTAAAAACGCTATTCGAAATCCCTTTCCTATAAAAAATAAGCAAAAATTTAAAATTCATTCATACAACCAACATAAACACATTTTCAACGTTGTACATTATAACAGTTACAACGAATATCATTATTAGCCTGCTTAATAGAGTTGAAAATAACACGCTATAGTATAATAATAAAAAAACCTCAGTAACTCTCAATTCATCACGACTAATATGATGAGCATTGTTTCAACTATCGTCTTAAGTGTTGAGTAGACCCTGATATTATGACGGACAGATTAGTTTCGATCCCTACTAAAAAAACTCGTTTTGAAATCATCTCACCCTTTCGTATAAGTCTACTAGCCCGTACAGCTGTTTACAAAGTCTATACACTGTATATAACTTAATTAATGATTAATTTATTTAATTATTATTTAGTGGTTATAAGAAGTCGTCAGCCTTACGGTCGAGTGATCCTGGTTTTGATTTCTACGTCACCAGACAATCGACATGAATCCATTCCTAACAAAAGCAATTTAGGGTTAATTCGTGAGGTTAACGAGAATATAAGTAATTTCAATTACTAAAAAATACTAAATAATTAATTTATTTATATAGATATTATGAACGTTACAACTTGGCTATAAAATAAAGTATATAAGAATATTTGCAGTTCAACATTGATTTAGGTATTACATTATGTGTTTGAAGTTTACCTTAAACAACCAAGCGATGTCACAGTTAGAATAACAGTTTAAGTACCTAGTTATCTTGCTACTGTCATTACTCAGAATAGATATAATTATTTTTGTATGACTTATAATTTTATTATATACTACGTTCGTAAAGGTCCTCTTCAACAACGTAACGGTACTTTTTGATAAAATAACAGATTTGATAAAAGAATTTCTAAAATCTTTATATAATGTAATTTTATAAAAATAAATTAAGTACCTACTTACTTTAATTTTCAAGTACATATTCATAGTTCATTAGATTGTGGTTAAAATATTATTTTGTTGAATGTGTTAATCAAGTTTAGCAAACATGTAATATTCATGCTTCTATTTATCTTTGAAGGGGTAAGCAGAATTGTGTATTAATGCCTATAATTTACCAATTATTGTTTTAATCCCTTAAGGGAGGCAGAACCATTCTTTGCATACTAAATTCCACATTGGTACTAAGAAACTTCTTCGACTCTTCGGTTAAGTCGATTAAGACTTACGGCACACATGACGGATCTTCCGTCTCAGATCTTCGATTATCATATCACCTCATTGCATATAAATAGGTCCGTAACGGATCAACGGATCTTCTGCGTTTTTGGTTTGTTATTAGTCATTTATTTGTAGTCAATTGCCGTCAAGTGTAACGTAAGTAGTAGGTACATTAACTAAATTGATACCTAATTTTATGTATTGCCCGAGACAGAAATCTCAGTTAGGTTATTTGTATGTGTATAAATTTAAAACAGAATAATGTGATTCTATATGTTCACAGAACAAAGAAAAATCCTGTTAAATATAGAATCTTTCAGAATAAATCATTCATATCCTTTCCTTTAAGCGGGTCCTTTAAGCGGGGCGTGAAAAAGCATTTGATGAGGCCGTCAAGCTGAGAGCCACCATTTTGGCACTATCGGTGTTTGCAATGGTGACCCCCATTCTAGAGACTTTGCCTCTGCTTACCATCAGGCGAGGTGAAGTCATGTTGACGTGACCGACATAAAACAAAAAAATAGGAACAATGAATGCTCTTGCGTTATAAAAAATAGCTGCTAACATGTTTTTAACATTTAGTATTATATTGAATTAATAATGAAATACTATCTGCTAGAGAAATACTGTTAGTTCAAATATTCATGTATTTAAATTTATAATCATTTATTAATAGTTGTAAACCAATAATCGTAACTTACAATTTGCATTGAATTGCAATAAATTGCGGAATTAAACAAAGCACGGCAAATTATGTAACTTATTAAATTTTGTTTGTGTGGTATCAGGCTACTGAAGTGGAGAAGTGTATAAGAAACTAGCATTTTATTCAATTATAGATCATTATTACTTATATAATTTATTAGATGACTTTGCTTAACTAAAAACGAAATTATAATACCAAAAAAATTTACATATTAAAAAAGGGGAAAGAATATGTGCAAAGTAAAAAGTTTAGGTGCCGAAAAATTCCTCTGTATCGATGTCAACTGGTAACGTACCCAAGAGGCTGGCGGTATTGCCACGTTAGATGGTAAATCCAATTTCTTGCGAAAAAAGAAACCAGCCTTTTGGATAATTCACGTGATAGCTGGCTTCTTTTTAGCAGATCATTTTTATAACGACTAGTATAATGACAGCTAATTTATTCGAATTTCTTTACGATCGAACGCCTTTTGCTTTGAAACATGATATAATCTACATAATAATACTACCTATACTCGTATGTTGACCTAATAGGTAGTGAAACATGCCTAGCTTAGCATCGCTAAACTTACACCATTCTAGTAAATAAAGAAATTTGAATTTGATCATCAAATTGAAAATTTGTAATACTTTCATATTTCTTCACTTCTAAATTTAGATCGAGTTGTTTAGCCTTTTACCTATAGTAGGGGCCAAACAAGCATGGAATGAGATAGACAGGTGCACGCATGTTACGATGATTGAGCTATTGTTTCCCACGACCTCTTCCAGAGATGAGCAAGGAATTCTTGAAACCAGTTATTTTAAATTACGTTTGAATGAACATTGTATTAAATAAATTAGTATATTCAAAATGTTTAAATTTTCTTTGGTTTATATATTAAGTTTGACGACGATAAATCTTGATTTTTTTATAGCAGTTCACAAGTTAAGAAGGAGAAATGTACCTATAAGATTAAGAATAAGTTATATTGGAGAAAGGATAATTGAATACTAATTAGTTTTATTGATATACAAGATATTGTAACAGCATGCATTTTAAATGTTAAATGCATTTGTAATGTTTTAAAATGTGCACAGTAGCTATATACTCAGGTGGCTACCTGATGGTTAGATGAAACTAAGGCTCTCTTAACTTTATTTACAAAGAGTACTAGGTATATGTGTGTGTGTGTGTGTGTGTGTGTCTATAGTTTTACCATCACTATGAGTCATGTGTGTGATGGCTGTCAAAAAGTAACCTAGATAAATGTTTTTACACGAGATCTGCAATCTGCAAAACGGTTGGTCGGCTCATATTTGAACGGGATTCCGTTAAGGCCAACCTCTCAAAGTAAAGAGTTCATAGTTCACCCATCACTATTAGAAAAAAAGTGACTTGTGTAACAGACGTTTTCGGACGCGCAATGGGGCGCCCCATCAACAATTGATACTCGTGTAATGACCCTCCACCTTCGTGTTTACATAATGTTTTTATTACTTTTTTTCAATTCACCGTTGACGGGTTAAGACTCATCATTCAAAATGGTCATAGACGGGTCTGACAAGCTTTTTAAAGCGAAGTTTTTATAACACTACAATGCTGCTATGCTGCTGGGGATTAAAATCAGAAGAAATAGAAAACCGGTGGTCGCGTAATAGCTGACTTGCAATTAATAGCCCACAGGCTTGGACCTTTATTACATTTATACTGTCCGCGAAAAAAAAATGGATGCTTACTTTTTTCTGACAGGAAAAAATGTACGTAATTCGTATACCGTGGGATATGAACTGGCCCTGTAACATGTAGGTTACAGCACACTAAAACAACCTGGCATGTGTCACCCGTTACCCCTTATTATATGGACAACAAAAGTCTACCCAAGGTTTCCACTCCTAATATAAGCAATTAGATAACCCCGGTCAGCAAGGTGGAATATTATAAACAACTGAGTCACATGGATGCGTCCTAAATATTCTAATTTCTCCAATACCTACATACGTTTAAAATCACTCATGGTTTGATTTGATTCCAATTGCTGCCAGCATCCTGGGCACATTACCAGTCAGTGATGATGTGGAGGAATTTTATGACGCCATGTAAATATTTATTTTGTTTAGTTATTAACTTAGTTTATTTGAAATTTTAACATTGGCAACAAGAAAATGCAAATAAAAAAAATCCAATTATATTTTGAAAAATTATAATATCTATAAGTTTTCACAAGTTTTAAAAACGAAATTTTATTGAATCAGACCCAGGTCCAATTCGAGTGTCAACTTTTCCCTATATAAAATTACTATAAGTACCTACTCACGATTCGTGACGGCAACTATACAGTAAACTTAACAAAATTTTACGTAACTAGCAAATACACTTAGATTGTATTGATATTACTCAGATAGGTAAACAAACAATATTTCCTTCATTGTTGCATGTACAATGGGCCATTTATAAACTAGGAACGTAATCTTAACTACAATATATATGTGAATATTTCTGACAGATTAAGTCACGACTTTGAATATCTTACTCAAGCCATAATAAATGATTTCTTGTAATTCCCGTGGATATCATGAGATGATTTTAAGTGTAGCTTTATTGAGCCTGGCCCACCGTGGAATATAAAATCTGGAGAAAGTGAAAATCCAATGATGCATTTTTACTTTTTAATAAAATCGATCCCGAGACTCCTTTTGAGCATTTTAGCCATTACTTATAGTTCCCTTTCCTGCACCTCCCTTTCATGGTCAGTGAGTGCAATTGCACAATGTGAATCCCCTGGTTTTACGCACGTCCATTGGACACGGTGACAGCTTCTTATCAGATTTGCTGTGTGTTTGTCTGCCACCTAAGAGGTACAAAAAAAAGTTTCATTTTTAAATATCCACGACCAGTTGAAAAATTCACCCTGTGTCTTGTACTTTGGCTCGTTCTCTTAATCTTTCAATTGATTTGGCTTATCTTGACTTTTGCGAGATCGACTGCGGTTGTTAAGGTTTATTTATACCCCGAATGGCACCCTCATAATTATATCTATTAGTAATTACTGCAATATCATTCTAGACCAGTCGTGTTCGATAAACACTTCATATTGCACATCTGATATTTTCAAACTAAATAATGACTGCCTTTTTGGCTTGTAGTTGTAGTAATCCGGATGCAGAGATCGTAGGTTCAATTCATGTTGATGCAAAACGTCGGTTACCTATATAATCGTTTCTATAACACGTTTATAGTGTAACAATTGAAGAGGCTGGTCGTATATAGAGGGGGTTGTGTGAAAGAGATAGATGATAGTGTATAAAGACTCGATGTATAATTATGTTTATTCTACTATTCTACTAATGTTATAAATGTGAAAGTATATGAGGATGTGTGTTGATTACTGCTTTTTCTCGCACTAAAAGTAGGTCGATTTAATCCTTAGCAAAGAGTTGTACTGGCAACATCGGTATTAGCTCAACGCATTCTAAATTAGGGAACACCTTAGCTATAGCTAAGGTATTCCCTAATTTGACTTAATTTAATTTGTCTAATTAATTAAAGTTAATTTGACTAATTATTTTATGTAAAGTTTTATAAAACTTTACTAAAAATAATTAGTCAAATTTAAAAAATGTTAAATTTACTCTGGAGTTTAGACAAAAAATCATTTATACATGAACTAAGTACTTTTTTAAATCATGTAAAAAATACTTTTCTAAAAACCGCAACAATATAATATTGATTTAACCAAACGCGAGATAATCACGGATAAAATTAAATAAACAGGTCAAACAATGAACATCCTTTTTAAGACGGTCAAAAATCGTTTGTAAATTTGTTAGTTTCAGCAATTTCTGAGGCCGACTGTACTATGTATAAACCACCAATGAAATTAAACGTTCATGGAGACTAAACATTGATTTGACTCTAATAATAGGCACAACAGGGACATCGAACTTACACTACTTGGCACAAGATCCGCATAATATACCACTTAGAAATGTTAGTAGCTTTTACAATTAGCTGCTGTTTCCAATCGGCGCCATATTGGAAATATTGTCAGTTTCTACTTTACAGGGTGTTTGTTAATACATAATTAACTTAAAACGGTTCTTTTTTATTAGATTTGTTTGTTTATTTTATGGTATTCTTAAAAAATAATTGGTCTGAAGGGTATATGCATTGTAAAAATCATCCTGCGTAATCCTGTGTAGTCCTAATTGATTTTGTAACTACGAAAAAATTGCATTACAATTGGGTGAAATACGGAAATATCAAAATTTTAAAGCTGTAATTATGGAATAATCATAACCATTATTCGCGAATACATATCGATATATACCTATAATAATGTAGGTAGAATCAGGCTTCTACCTATATTCGTAAATATATAGATAAGTTATGATTATATCGTGGGCTGAAATAATCTAGATAATATTTGTCTCAAATAGGTGGGCTGACTATAAAATTACAAGACGTACGATAACATTTATTAATAAAATAATAACATGCAGCATATAAGCATAAAATTCTCTATTATAATAATATTATGCGCAACAAACAATAACATACAACAAGGATGTCGAACCGTCTAGTATAGCGTTTCTCTATTCCAAGCATTAGTGCCGATGTGCACGGAAAAGGTACAGCTAATAATGTACCCAATAAAGTAATATATCAGTACCGTAACGCATCGGGATGCCTGCGGGCTGTATAGCGTTACCGGTTGTGTATTGCAGACCCAGTGTAGGTATATGGACCGATTAGTAACAGTTCTGTCAATTAGATGTGGGCTCAGTTGACTAATAAATCCCTGATTAGTTAATAATATCTTATTATTACTACTAAGGTAACTAAGTAAAAAGCACGTGACCTAAATAAGTACCCATAGGTGTACTTGCCACTTTTGTTTCAATATCATTTTTGTATTCGTTTGAAAGAAAGTTATAACTATTTTTATTTTGTAATAAGAAATTAATGTATAGTGTTATGGACAAAAGAAGCGTTACATACCGTCTTTGGTTATCTATGTATGTTTGATGGTTGGTCTACAGGTTATATTGTGTCAAATAATATTAGAGTAACTTTAAGTATTATAATTATACATGTAGTGCAAAATTGTTGGCATAACAACAATATCTATATAACAACAATAGTAATGGCTGAAAATTTACAAATTTACAAATGAGTTGTAAATAAGTAAATAATTATGATTTATTTATGTAACCTTCTGGAGATCAGTTTAACATTTTTCAATAAGTATTATTTTATTATTTGTGTAAACCTTTAGAGCTAAGATAGGTGGTAAAATGGAATGCGATAAGTTAATATTGATTTACTACTAATCTTTTTATTATAATTGTGTAGGTGAATGGAGACTCTAAGACTAGCCTTACAATTTTGGAATACCATGCGCGATAACGACTGCTTTATGTTGTAGGTACCTACCTAATCAAAATTCAATTTATCTAATATTTCACATTTTATCAGTGGGGTACATAATAATATACGACGCAATGTGGATGACAAGTATTATAACTCAGGATAAGGTGGGTGACCCAAATAAAGCCTACGTCCCAATAAAGCCTATTTTTAAAATTTCCCGCTTCCTGATTTCAAATTGCCGCCAATGTTTGTAGAAGTGTGCGTGTACATAAACTAATGCACACAAGCGTAGCAAAGAGCATCTGACGCGAATGTGTTGAAACCTGCAGTCGAAAACAAGCACGACGCCGAGCGCACGCTTGTTTTTATAAAATTCTGCCAGATTAAACAGTGAGTGTTTTTATTTTTATTCGTATATGGTGTACTGTGTTTTGTCAATAGGATAATTATACGTTTAGCCATCTCCTCATATAAGTAAAAATTCTGTGATATCGGTGTATTCCATATAATTTTTGTTTTGTTTACCCATGTGCCATGCCCTAATAAAGCCTATAAAAAAGATCTATAGGCCTTATAACGGCACAAGTGCAAACCTTATTAGGACAATGTTTTTTGTCAATTAGAAAAGTATCACAGTAAAATAATAAATCCTTGTTTTCAGTAACATCATGGAAAACGGATCACCAGCTTCTACCACAAGGTGAAAAAGGGATCAATTCGCAATAGATGGGAAACGCTGTTAAAATTGTACAAAGGGAAGGACGCTCTTTTTTGTACTACGTAGGTGGCAAACAAGCACACGGCCCACCTGATCGGAAGCAGTCACTGTGCCCTATGATCGTGATGATCGTGTGCAATACTAAGGATGCCACACATGCAGTGCCTACTCTGAATTGAAGGGGGGAGGGCTAGGAAGGGGTGGGGAGGCTAGAAGGGGTGGGGAGGAGGTGTACAGTGAGCTCTGACTACCCTACTTACTGGCGGGTGGAAGCACAACCCCATTCGGACTGCGCATTTCGGACGGGAATACCGTCGCATCCTACCTCCTTCAAACCTTTGATGAATCCAGCTCGTGCTCAAAAATTTAATAAATATATTGTTGGCGATCACTTTTCCAATTACAAAAGCCTGCTGGATAGACGCGGAATTGAAAAGCATTTACAATATCGATAAAAAAAATTGTCGCATATCTTTGCACCATCAGCAAGAAGTTAAATAGTTACTTGTTTTGTTAAGGCTTTATTAAGACACAGGGTTCCAAATGAGGCCAAATTATCATTTTAGTTATTTATGTCCACAAAAGTGTGATTTTTGTTTCTAAAGCAATTTTGTTTCATTTATTACAAAGTTTAATAAATAATCATAAGTATTTCCAATTACCAGTGCATTTTTATTATAAACCTGCTAGTTAGGCAATAAAATAATTAAGGTAGGCCTTATTTGGTGACGTTACCTTATTTATAATAATTTTATGAGTACCTAATACTAATATTAAAATCTAACCACGAGATTTATAGACATGTTTTATATTTATTTATCTTGAAATCTTATTTGTGACCTAAGTGAATATTATGTATTTATAATTGTAACATTTTCTCGAAAGATATGTATCTTAAAATCTAATAAAACATCTGATGGTATCTCAAGTAATAAAAAATATCGTAAAAATTTAGGCTAATTAAGAACTAAATATAAAGAAATAATTAAGATTCTATTTATTTTACGATATTTCCTAACACGTTATAATTTTAGTGTCTCATAACTTACAATAACAGTTAACATAAACATTACAAGTTTAGCGTCTAAACTGTATTAATTTAGTTTTGAAGTATCATAATTGTGAACCCTGCTGTGTGTTGTACAAGACAGCTTTTAATAATAATCTCTTCTTAGAAATTGTATCATGATTATTTTTGAAAATGTATCTGTAATTTTAGATACATATCGTTTACTTGTAAGACGAGTTCTCTTTATAGTAATTGCATTTAGGCTAGTTGAACCAAAAAACGTTTTATTTTTATAGTTTCTGACATTGATTGTAGTTTAATTTTGGTTAAGTTTAATTAAATTCTAGTTGAAAGTTGCGCCTTGCTAGTCAATAATTTATTTAATTTTTGTGTCCAAAAATGTATCGTAAGTAATTCCAATTCAATATGAAGGAAAAAAGTTGGCCAATATAAAAATGCACAACTTAGCGTACCTACTTTACTCAAATATGTTTCAATTAAGATTTATCACAAATTCAAAATTTGAAGATAGTTTTACCATTACAAAATGTACCTATATACAAAATGTAAACAATTATTAACTCAAGAATTTTAACCCAAGGTTTCCTTTACAACAATTTTGTATGCATTCGCTGTATCACTATTTTTAGTACTACGTCTATTAAACTAATAAAACTGCATTTGAAAACTAAAATAGCTACTTGTATCCTTGTCTCCACATCATTATTACTTTGTATCATAAATTGAGCTAATAAAATCAAAATTGCTCATCACAGAACCAGTTGCGTTGCATGACCTGTGTCGTGTACCCGGCACTAAGGCATTCAACACGTAAGTTACTACCGGCCCAACGTCACCCGACAATCAAGGTAGGTTTTGCAAGAAATCCAAGTGGACGCACAGCCTTATACGGCTACATAGACGATCTAAAAAGTGGAACGCAGCCTGTCCTGCCGACTATTGTGTAGCTATTTATTGTGTTGATGATAATTGTTTGCAGTTCTCGCAGACTTGGATAAATATTGAGTCTGTTTTGTGCGGTGAGAAGTTATAATATAATGTTGCACTACAATAATACTTAAGTTTGTATATTATATTAAGAGGTAGATCTAGTGTATTAATAACTACATTTTGCAATATCTCTATGGTTCTTGGTAATAGGAGTAAACCTTGCTGTCTCAACAGAGTAGATTTTTTGGCCGACTTTAAAAAAGGAGGAGGTTCTTTTTATTTCTTATTGAGTACTTTTAATTTCATCTCATTATACCTATACCTATCTCTAAGCCCCTGTTAAAATCTATAATTGATGTAATATATAGATTTAAAATAAAATACGAAGTGATAAGAGAATCACAGAGTTACGAACGGTATAAATATGACATAATCATAAACAATTTTTTTTTCATATTCTATTATTATGACCCGCTGCATTATATGTTGCACATCAAGAACAAACCAGCCGGACGGTCCTATTTATATTTTATAATAATGGTTAGTTGCAGTTATAAGAAACGTCATCAAGTGAAGTTATGAATGAGTTTAGTGCTAGTAAAACAGTTGGATAGTGTTATAGTGTTGTAATAACTGACACAGTTATCCTACACAAAAAGTTAATGAGTTGTGGTCTATGCCCACTGCAGTGTAAGCTGAGCTGTCAACATTGAATGCATAGGCTTAGAATTTTTTTACACCCAGAAAAGAGAGAACAGCCATAAAAAATCTTCAGCAATAGAATCTTTGGGTGCTTGAGTAGTTGAGTAGAACTTTAGTTGGAACGTAAACAACACATAAAACTAAAGTGACATATATCTACTGCGACAAAAAAAAGTAAAGTAAAGGCCCCGGGACTATAGGAGGAAGGGAACGGCAAATAAAAGAGACACCGAACCGCTTGATTTTTGATAACATTTATTGCACTGTGTTAGGGTGATACGTCAGCCTGGCACGTGTAGTTCTGTATAGGAAAGGAGAGGGTGGAATTAATTGGAAGAGCTGGAACACTTGCCTTGGTAGACCGGGTAAAAAACTGCCAAAGAGGCAATATCTCTACGTAGTTGTAGATGCTCGAGGGTGTAATCAGTTGGTGGTCTCAGGATACCCAATAATACGGACTGCATGTCACTGCAACCTATCATGCTGTAAGTACTTGCAGAGACATCCCAGAGATGAGAATCCACGACGGAACGGATTTCTCTCTTGTACAGAAGACACCGCTGCTCCGGCGTGACAAACAACCTCACCTTGTTCAGGACTCCGAGTCCACGCGAGGAAGTAGGATAAAATATATTAATGCTATACTTATTTATTGCAAATAATCTCACTTAAGTGTTCATGTGTGTGGACGATATATCGACGCTGGAAAGGCAACCTTGCTTATGCGCCATTTAGCAACTTTACAGGAGAGCGATTCAAAGTTTGAAAATTTCGAAAAAAATTCGTAAGTCATATAATTTTAATCAGAATGGCCTGAAAATTGGCATGACTATTGAGAAAAGGATTTGTCACAGATTCACTATAAAATATTACTTAAAAAACGTCAGGGGACAAAATTAGGTGTCACTTAAGCAATAAATGTCCGGACCTCAGGCAAGGCAAAATTTCTTATAGGCCATGGTTCAGCTGATAATGTTGCTGCACTTATTGCTCATGGACCAAAAGTATGTAATTAATATCAGAGCAAAATGTTTTAACTCATCAATCATTCGAAAAAAACGACGGCATAATTCAGTGATATGCATCAAACCATAAAAAATTAGTTTGCCAAAAATTCTGAACCTCTAACTGACCTCAAATCGTGGCTTAGATAATTTTTCTTATAGGTAAGCATATTCAAGGATTTACATAAATAAAAGAACTACTTACGATAAAATCAAAGTATTAGGTTAATTTTCGTAAAAAGACATTAATTATTATCCTTAAATCTTTTGTTCCCATAAATTTAAACATCAAAGCACAAATTTTGACATTAGTCTTCTAAAAAATAAATGATTAAGAAATAAAAAAACTCAACTTCTGTTAAAAACACTAAAACAAGTTTGATAGCAGGTGGTACCTACCCATAAATTTTCTTTCAGTTTATGATTTTCAAATGGGTACCGCCTGCTATAAAACTTATTTCAGTATTTTCAACAGCAGTCAGGTTTTTTATTTTTTTTTATTTTGTAGTTACGACATTATAACCATTATATTTTATACTTTAAATTTCCTTCATTTTGATACTCAGCAAGTTTGAGTAAAAAATTTTTTTTCACAACATAATAGTGCTTCCTAATCAGCTTTTTATAATAATCCTTCAGAAGGCCGAAAGTGCTAGTGATCACAACCTGCCAGGCTAGAATGAATTTTTGGCGCGCTGCTATGGATTGAAAGCCATGTAACAACCGAGTCAAATAGACGCGAGTGACTAATGCGCCCGTGCGCAGCCGCGTCTATTGATAATGTCGGTGTCTGATGCAACATTGCATTTAAAAAAATGTAGCTTAAGCGCCGTTCGTCGTGTATTGACGTGTACGGAAGTGCATTGTAAGTGACCATAAAGTGGAAAGTAAATGAAAGCAAAAAATATCTTAAAATGATTTCTTTTAAAATTTTCAGCGGAGTAAACTTGCTTATGAGCTACTTTAAAAATATTCTAGTCCAAGCTAAATTGCTTATATCCCAATCGCATAGTTTAGTTCTTTCGATAAAATTGCTTATATGCAGATAATGCTTTAGACGCGGCGGAGATAAATTGCTGAAGTCCCATATCTTGAGAAACTTTAGCGCGGCTAATTGTCTGGTGTCAAAACAATGCCATGGTCCATGGCGAAGCAAAGTTTCTTATGTAAATATATACGTAATATCTTGGAAAAGCGATATTGCTTAACCTACAATCTAACAACATTATGTGTAGCTTAAGAGACAAATTTTCTAAAAAGAGCTAAAATTGTGCGCTTATTAACCTGAAAAATCGGAATCACAGATGGCTTATTGACCATCAAAAATGGTCAGAATTGGATGAAACCGAGATCAACGGATAGAGAAAAATCAGGCGATTCTAATGATATATATAACTCATTTTCGTGAATTTGGCGCATAAGCAAGGTTGCCTTTCCAGCGTCGATATGTTGTTTGTTGTTATTTGATAGCAGAATATTGTATTCCATATGGTTTGTAATAGGGCTTTTAAACCTCTCCCTTCCTCTCACAAACAACAGCAAATAAAACCTCGGATGTAAGCGTTCATAAAATCACAGTAAATGCTTATCATTAGACGTGGCCACCTGTTTCCTTACTACCATAGGTATGTCGATATAAACCTCTCTTCCGATAGCCGCAGCTTTTGAATATAGCTTCCGCCCGCGGCTTCGCCCGCGTGGTGGTCGGTATCACCACCAAGTTTACTTATAGTGTGAAGCTAGCTTATAGCATGGTTTTAACTTAATAACAACATTCAAATATGCGTCGTTAGATTACACGTTGTTACAGAATGCGTTGAACAAATAAAGGTTCACTGCTCGTTCTCCGTAGGTGATAGCGTGATAATATGTAGCCTATATGTTGACCCGACTTCTTAATAGTATTCATGCCGAATTTAAAGTAAATCCATGCAGTACTTTTTGAGTTTATCCCGGAATTACATACAGACAAACAGATAAAAATTCTAAAAACTATATTTTTGGCTTCGATATCGATTGCATGATCAGACCCCCAGTATTCTTTAAAAAAATATTCAATGTACAGTTTTGACTTTCCTGCCATTTTATTATATGTATATGGATATTAAAAGATAAATAATTGTTAACTTTATTCCTAGTAGTCTGGTATAATGACAGGGATTAGCTAATAAGAACCCATAGCATATGCAATGAAAGTTTTTCATGTTGATTAGTATATAAAACATGTAATAGCTTCCTAAGTATTCCATTTGGCTGCAACCTATACCGGCATGCAAGTGAAATTCCTTTTTGGGTCACTTTAAGGTCTATCTATACACATCAGGGCCGTGCCCGGGACGTGGACGAACCGTGCCCCGTCAGTAACTCAAAGAAATATTGGTGTGTACGTTTCATATGAACCCGTTAACATACGTCCGGGTCCGGACCGGCGACGGAGCATCCTTGCCTTGTCTAAGCACGGCCACGGCCCGGTCACGGCCGGCCCGGCCACGGCCCATGTGTGTAGTTAGACCTTTACACCCCGGTATTGGAGACCCGACATAACCGCTCCCACTGACCAGTAGGAGTTGTTTGTATCCCTGGGGATTTCCGTAAGACTAAAAAGGCCCCAATCCGTTAGACGTAGTCAACTAACCTCGTCGGAGTCCACTCTTTGTCATCATCATCACAGCGTTAATGAGTACACATTTTTCTCTTTTTTTTTATTTGGCGTGTGCTACATTTACGACAGCAATGGATTTTCTATCTCAAGAGTAAATCCTGTGATAAAATCTCATCCGTTTATCAGCCGGTATATTGGCTTACAGATGAGTCCTTGGTATCTCATTCCTCAACAGTCAGATAAGTGATTCTCCAGTACAGTGAACGATAACCTTTAGGTCGTAGATGACACACACTATGTATAGTTGATTCAAAGGAAATGAGAAACAGCGCATTAGGTGAAAGGTTCTATGAGGAAACAATATTGTGTCGAGAATTTATTGTAATAGGTCTTATAAACCGATTTATGTGGAGAAATAATGGTGATAGTTGTTATGGCCGCTTCGATTGTAAGAGAGATTCCCTCACTTAATATACGTAAACACTAACGTGGCTGTTGTTTTATAGTGAACTCAATTATAATTTTCATTAAGTGTAGAGTGTTATAATGCAAGTCGTTTTTATGTATAACCGTGGGTGGATTACAAAGTATCTAAGATTGGCTGGTTTCAGCTTACAGTTTACATACAATAGCTAACTTTTGAGATAGCATGTTGGAAAGAGCAGTGAGAGTCCAGCTAAGATCGGTATGCATCTTTTATCAACCGTTTTTTTTTAGTTAGAAAAGTTTGTGCTTATGTAATACTAGTAATCTATCTTCACTTCGTTTCGGTTATAAAGAATGCAAAAAAAAGTGTTTTATACTGATACCGATAAGTTTTTTAACTGAACACGTATTATGACCAATGTTCATCAAGGTAATTGCAACGGTGCCAAAGTAACCTGCAAGATATAAACAAACTCACAAAATTCGGCCTCTCTCTATTCTAAATTCTTCTTTAATTTCATAGGAATACAACCATTGATTGAATTGATTGATTGTCCATACGCACACCTCTATAGTGGCAGTACAGAAATTATTTAGGTACTAAAGCCGAAGGGCCGATATAATAACTAAGGAACCAAAGCAAAGCCAATGCGTAGTTTGGGTGTAAATATCTCTATTATAAATCCTAGAATATTATTGCTAAAAGCAACATACATTAAAAAATTTATTAAATACAGGTAGCATCACAAAAATAACATCATACCAAAACAAAAAAAAAGGAACTAAAAAATAACACAAATAAAATAACATAACCAACTAAAACAGAAGCGTTGCGTGCGCGCCGCGTTCCGTTTCGCACGAAGATACATCGACTTTTTATACCCATTCCATAATCGAATGCGTAAATTGAAACCTCCGGTCGATAATACAAAGATTATACTTTATTATTCGTAAGCTATATTTACAGAGGGTGTAATTTATCAATTTTACTTATTTATTTATAACCTCACGCTGCCGCTGGCACGGGAAGTGCTGAAAGGGCGAACAAACATTATATTTGCATTTTGCCAGCTATATTTTTTTAATGAAGGGCAGGTCAAAAGCATTTGAAATCGATGGACTTGTATGAAAGGTTTATTGACAGTAGAGGAAGCTAATGAAGTGTGTAAGGACAGAAGCAGATGGCGAGTTATTATGTCTGCCTACCCCGGAGGGTGAACATTATGTATATATTTCTTTAGTCCCACGTATATGTAAGCTTATCACCGAAACCCATACCTACTTTTACTCCACTCTTTGTTTTTTTTAGCCTAGAATATTCTTGACCAACTTCGATTGGTAAATACAATCGACTTTTTTACCTAATTAATTATAATTGCGAATTAATTTTGTCCATATATTTTCAAGGGTATATCGTAGGGATGTCTTAATAACTATTATTATTATAGTGTTGTATATAAATGTAAGCAAATCTGTGAACAAAATTTAGTTAAATTGAAAAATATAATTAACACAATGAGATCTTTTTATATTATTAATAAATGATATGGACGATATGTTAATATAATTTTAACGTGATTATTATAATGAAGTGTAATCTCTTATCAGCAGATGTTCGCGATATCCGACAAAGTTATATTTCAATCGCCTTATCGTATCAATGATACTAAGTCATGCGTTTATCTCAACCTATTTTTGGTTTTGTATAGGTATGTACGTATAATTAAATAAAATTTTACATTTTTTAATGTAATAATAATTGTAAATCTTCTCTTTTCTCCATCAACTTCTCTTTTTCTACTCTTAGTAATGTAAATAGCAATCCACAAGTGACGCCTCTGGTGTTTGAAACTATCTTAGAAGTTCAAAAATTGTGTTACTCAATAACTGTCTAATAATAATGAATATATCAACATTGATCTGCTATGTTTTACATATATATTACAAATTACAACGGCAGTTTAAATTATACATATACAGCAAAAAATAATGTCAACTCGGCCTCAGATTGTACGCGCGTACAGCTTAATCAACGCTCTTAGAAAAGACTTCAACGCGCTACTCTGAATACTGCTACTAGCTTTTAGAGCTACTTGTTACTAATACTGCTACTTTTCACAGCTTTGATATAGAGATTAGCATTAATAATGATAAACTAATGTAAAATTAATTGATACTTAGTTGAGTTTAAAATAATTTAAATATTAATGTAAAAAAAATGTTAAAACCCTATTATACTCAACCATGGAACCAGATTTTTTCGCAATAATTATCATTTTTTAATATATCTAATGATAATTGGTAGACCTAAAGAATAATAGGTTTAAAAAAATATATTTGTAATCAATTATAACTTGCTATAAGACGCTGATTTCCATTTAAATGAATTTTTAACCGTTTGGTATGCAAACTTTTTTTGTAGATTCAAATTTAAAAAGTCTAAATCCAGAATGTCATTTGAACTGGCAACAACATCACGGCAGGACGTCTATCTGCTTCTAGATTTATTAATACTAAATATACTGGAGTTTTCCCATGTCTATTGATTGAAATTCGACCGTATTAAATTAAATTAATATTGAAATTTTGATGGAAGTATGTTAAAATATCAACCTCTGACCCTTTTTTTATTGGTAATAGGCTTGGGTTTGACCACAAACTCACCTGTTGGTAAGTGATGATGTGGTCGAAGGTGTTCCACTCTTTAGCAGTACGCACGATGAACGTACTGCCATAACATTTTGTGCGTATGAGTGGGATCGCGCGTCGCACGTCTGATCGTTTGGTGATGAAAGAGGCTTGAGGGAATTAGGTTATGCAACTCCAGCGCACATTCCCCGAAGTGCAGCCGATAAAAGTGCCTTTTCCCTACTCAGTTGAGATCGGTTTTCAGTCTAACTGCAGCCAAACATCGGTATTTTCTGTGATGTGACTGCTATTCCGAAGCTCAAACTTTATTAATAGTAGTATAAACACTTTATTGTATCTTATATCTTTACTGTAAACCCAAATGGTATAAAAATATACCTACTTATGAAAGTAGGAACAAAGAAACTGAAGAGAAGCAATAAAGTATGGTGAGCTTTTAAAACTTAACATCCCTACTTAAACTAGAAATGACGATGAGAGAATGTGGGAAAACCTATCTTAATAAATTGGGTGAACCTAATTGATTTCCATATGTATAAAGGCCTGACTCATAGGTTGTACGCTGATTTATTTATTGTTACATGTCTCATAATATATATCTATATACCTATCTATCCAAAAATATTTAAATAGAATTTTTTTTTTGTAAAATTACAGTTTTAGAGAAAAAGTTGTAATTTTTTTCCTTTAAAATGTCTGACTCTTTGTTTGTTTTGTTCCGGGTAATCTCCGAAATGCAGAGCCATAGTGAAAAGAGGTGTAGTAATAAACTATAATATTGCTTGGAGTGCGTGACAACCCATCGATGTATCAACAATCGGTCTATCCCATTATGTTATAGAACTGACGTAGGTTATATATGATCAGTGTCATTTATTTGGCACGGTAGTTAACCAGATCAAGCGATCAGAATTGCAGATGGCAGTAGCGATCATTTGAGACGGGTGTATCAGTTGCCATGGTTACGGAATTAACACGCTCCACCGCGCCCGTGTTGTTAACAAGTTGTAACAAAAGATGTCTCCTATGAACATGTGTGTGTGTGTGTGTGTTGGAAAGTAATACAGTTCAATTTATACTTTTGTACTAAATTATACATTTACTATAGTAATATATTTGTTTCTGTATAATATGTAGATATTTATTTATCAAAAATGTATCTAAGTAGGTATAGTCATCCAACAGGG
This sequence comes from Lithosia quadra, assembly GCA_963576445.1. NCBI lineage: Eukaryota > Metazoa > Arthropoda > Insecta > Lepidoptera > Erebidae > Lithosia > Lithosia quadra. Next base: position 6,876,815 of record OY754892.1, read on the forward strand.
CCATCTGGAAACCGCAGATGGCCCGGATCAGCGGGGGTTTTTTTATGTTGGACACGTCAACATGACTTCACCTCGCCTGATGGTAAACTCTGGTGGAGTCACCATTGTAAACACCGATAGTGCCACAGGGTGCGAGTGAAATGCTTTTTGGGTCACCTCACACCCCAGCGCTTGAAGACCCGAGATCGCGTGCAGTTTTAGTCGGTTCAAGATCGACATAACCGCCCTCGCTAGCTCAGCAGGGGTGGTATCCGTGGGGATCTCCGCAGGAAAGAAAAGTTTAGAGAACGAAAAGGCGATCCGTACCCATCTTACCATCAAGTGTATCGTCTACTATGTGCCCGACTTATTTGCAGTAAAAAAGGATATAAGTAGAAAAAACATATGTCTCTTTAGTTTTAGTAATACATCCCTACGCAGTATCTTGCCATACTGAGTATTTATGACTCTTTCATTCTAAGTATCAAGCAGTCTTTTGTTTGCTTGTCCAGTGTTTGTTTAACAACACCACTATGAATAAGTAGTATGTACTTCAGTCAGTGTCAAGATTTCTGAATTACTCAAATGCATGTTATTGTGTATTGATAAAGGTGAATTACCGTAAAACTTCGGACAGCCCTGATGAATATTAGAAAGTCCTAACAAAGAGTGTATCCAGTTTTGTGGACCAGTAAAAAAAAAGTCCGAAATGTATTGCAGCTCACCAGCGGTACCCTGCAGCTTCGCCTATGACAAACTTCATTCTAGTGGGAATATATCCGCTTATCTGGGTAGTAGCGTGATGATATATAACCGGTAACCTTCCTCGATAAAAAGGCTTTTTTTTATACCACTTGGGTGGCAGACAAGCACACGGCCCACCTGATGGGAAGCGGTCACCGTGGCCTAGGGACGCGTGCAACACCTAGGGCATCACACTCGCGCTGCCGACCCCGCAAAAACCTTCTAATGCCCTTCTTGAAGAACCCCATATTGTAGTCGCTAGGCTATCAAACACCAAAATGATTTTTCAATTCAAACCAGTTGTTCCTGACATTAGCTCGTTAGTTAAGTAGAGCACGACGGTATCTCCCGTTCGAATGAGCAGTCCGACTGGGGTAGTACCGCCGCCCTACAGAAGACCGCAGCCATAATAATCATCGTGTTGCCACATTCGTCACGAGTGAATAGGTTCCTTCTAGGCAAGCGTGATTCATCGTAGACCTCATCGTCACTTAACATCAGGTGAGATTGAGGTCAAACGTAAGCCTATCATGAATAAAAAAAAATCGTGGTATAAGAAAGTTTAACCAAACAAACAAACTTTTCACGCTTTATAATATTAAGTATAAGATTAAAGAAATGTTAAGTATTGAAGAAGTTTTATCAGTGAAAAAAAAATCATTGCTAATTTTTTGGTGAAGTGGCCTGATCGGTTTTTTTACCTCTTAGGCGGTAGACAAGCACACGGCACGCTTGACGAGAAGCGGTCAACATGGCCTACGTGCAAATACCAGACCAGAAGCGTCAGACTCACGCTACCGACCCTGTGAAAACCTTATAATCCCCTTCTTGAAGAACCCCAAATTATAGACGCTTAAATTAATTTACAATGACTCAATAATATTTTGAAACAATTAGTATTCTAACTTTTTCTATTGATTTAGCTTACAAATCGTGAAAATCCAGGATGAGATTTGAACCCGCAATATCATGTAGCTCAGTTGGTCAGAATATGGACCCCTGGATGCTCACTATTTCCTAGCTAAATCTATAATTTATTATAATTGGAAGGTCTAGGCTATACTTAGCCTCCCAATCCTATTGATTTTGCGAAGCTTATCAAACCTAGATCAATATCGGTTTCAATACCTGGTTGCGAAAATAGTCTGGTATCCAAATTCGAAAAGTACTCCAACAGAGGTACCTAATGTTAATTGCTAAAAGTACTACCTATCTTCATTTCATCATGTACCTATATCAAATGGTTTTATATCAAGTTATTTCCGTCGCATATTTTATATTGCAGTAATAAATTTCTTGATACTCGTAGATTTATTGTGCCTAACGGGGACGTCTAATCCTACGTAATTTCTAAATTAATATGGGCAGTGTTTGGATAACCAATTATAGTCATAGGTACATATGGATTTATGAAATAAGGCATTCATAAAAGTAACTTTAGAATACCTTTTTATAAAATCTATTCAATCTTTTAAAACGAAGCATATTTTTGCTTCGCAAACTATATTTCGTTTTTGAGTATTAGTTGAAAACCTCTAGATAAATAATAGTTTTAGAAAAGAACAAGCAGGGATTTGCAAGGCAAAGTTTATTAACATCCAAATTAACAACATATCAACCATACATACATCTACAGAAGAAATTCTCACATCCTTGTCTATTTTCGCGCGTACGAATCCATTTGGAAAAAACTAAAACACATTTTGTTTTTCCTAAATGGATTTTGTTCTTATCTGACAGAAAGGGTCGATACAGAATTTTCTTGATCATACTAAATAGTATAAGCTCAGGATCTAAACATGTTTTGTTTCATTTTCCCTTCGTTGTAATAGAACCTGTTGATGGCACCTGCTACGGTGCGATGGGCATATGATTCACACATCAGCTTTGTATTAGAAGTTATTTTTTTTAATATTGTGTAAGATTAACATCGTATGTCTGATAATAATGTGCACATACCTTTTAGTCCTCTGTTATCAAAAGCTTACACTTCACTAAAAGTTATTGCACAAGTCACATCAGGTTACATACACACAGGCACTCACACAAATCTGTTTACAATATATCAACAAGTCCACTTCACCTAAACAATATAAAACAATGTTTCATTATCGTGTTATCAATTTTTTTGTCACACAAGTCTGTATTAAATTTATTAAGTGTAACTTAAACACACAAGTTACAATCATACATTACCTAAACATCCAAAAATATAGTTTTTCGTAACGTGACATTACGCGTTTCATTTTCCCGATCGCGTCGCCGTATAAGGGCGCGTCAAAAACGCGAGTGTGTGCGTAACAACCTGACCATAAGCTTGCGTAGACGCAACTGAAATCACCTTGCAAGGCCCACTATAGCTGTCTCACTCTAAACACGTTGTTGTCTCGCTCTAGCGGGCATTGTGCTCGGACCAGCGACTGGTACGCAGCTTGACAATAAATTACGTATAGGATTCTAATCTGTTTAATAGATGTGTGATTTTTTTATGAATTCTGACCGCTTCTAATGGGCGGATAGCGGACAGTGATGGGGGAATATGGATGACGGTGAAAACGTGGTATTTACATAGAATCGTGCGGTTTTTAACAAGGCTATGTCATTAAGAGTCCAACGGCTTTAGATAGTAGCGCTTAAGCATAATATTTATTTAGTCTCTTAATGTTGACTGTATTTTTACACGTAGGACATAATTGTAGGTGTAGTTGATAGTATAAGTAATTTACAGTCAATTATAAATCTATGATGAGATTTTTTATAGCTAAAAGGACTAGTCTTTTTAGCAAAAAAATTAACGTCACACTAGTCAATATTTTTCATGTTTGCAATCTTTTTAAGCGTGTTATATATTTTTTGTTGGATCACATGTTTTACAAGCAAATCTCATTCGTCACCTCAATCATGTTGAATACCTACATATAAAATTCTTATATATTTGAATCAATTTATTGATTTTTGTTAATTAGGATTGAATATGAAATTTAATAACAAAGGCCATGAAAGTCACAATACATTTGGTTTACTATTAATTGCTTCATATTTATATCATCAAACCAAATACTGGTTGCATTAATTGCTTGTATTTTGGAGTCCAGGATCTGCCATTCTCCTGTCCAAGATTTATTTTATGTTAGAGTTATCTTACAAAACTTTTATTGATTATTATATTACTTTTATTGTTACTGAAATTAAATTAGAAAACAAGAGTATCACCTCTCCAAAGGATATTGTAAATGCGTTTGAAGATTATTTTACCAATATCCCATTGAAACTCACTTCCTCTATTAACTCCAGCGCTAACAGTGCTGTGGCCCTTGTTAAGAGTAATATTAGTTCTTCTAAATTTAACTTTAAACATATTGATCCCAATGAAATTTTAAGGGCATTTAAAAATCTAAAAATAAAAATGTCTGAGGATTACTGGGGCATGTCAGTTAGTTTAATAAGTCAAATAATTAATATCATTGCACCTGATCTAGCACTCATATTTAATGAATGTATAGATGAAGGCACATTTCCTAATTTAATGAAACACAGTAAATTAATACCCTTATTCAAGAAAGGATCTAAGTCGGAACTTGGCAATTACCGCCCCATCTCTATTTTGCCAGCTCTGAGTAAGGTGTTTGAGAGAGTGATGCTCAATCAGATGCAACTTTACTTCAAGACCAACAATCTTTTCCATAGCCAACAATATGGCTTTACTGGTGGGAAATCTACCACTGATGCGGGAGTGGCCTTAGTTAGCCAAATTTACGACGCCTGGGAGGGATCGCAGGATGCTATTGGGGTATTCTGTGATCTTTCCAAAGCATTTGATTGTGTTGACCATCAAACACTCTTGCTCAAGCTACGTCGATATGGTTTTGATAACAAATCAATAGAACTATTAAAGTCATACTTAACAGATAGGCTTCAGACTGTTGTTGTGAATAACGTCAAGTCAAACGGATCAAACGTCAAAATAGGCGTACCACAGGGATCAATCCTAGGACCCTTTCTCTTTTTGGTGTATGTAAATGATCTGCCCTATATGATTGAATCTCAGGCTGGTATAGTATTGTTTGCGGACGATACATCACTTATTTTCAAGGTAGATCGGCGTAGTACAGATGCGAATAATATTAATAGTATTTTGAACGCCATCTCAAACTGGTTTTATGCAAACAACCTATTGTTGAATGCAGAAAAGACCAAATGTATTAAGTTTACATTGCCTAATGTGAGGCAAGCACACGTTAATGTGGTGCTGGAGGGGCAAAGGTTAGAATTTGTAAATAGCACTACTTTTCTAGGTATTACATTGGATTCGAAATTGCAATGGGGTGACCATATAATTACTTTGGCCAATAAACTCAGTTCTGCTGCTTATGCTGTCAGACGGATTAGGCGGTTGACAGATGAACCTACTGCTAGGCTGGTATATTTTAGTTACTTTCATAGTCTGATGTCTTATGGAATACTACTTTGGGGGAATGCAGCAGATTTAGAAACCATATTTATATTACAAAAGAGGGCAGTTCGTGCCATTTATTGTTTAGGAAAGAGAGAATCTCTTAGGGAACGATTTAAAACGGTAAATATTTTAACTGTAGCTTCCCAATATATATTCGAGAACATACTGTATGTCAGGAAAAATATATCCAATTATACAAAAGTAAGTGACATTACAGTCAGAAATCTGCGCAATAAAAATAAACTAATCCTTCCTTGTTATCGGCTTAGCAAAGTTAGTGGTTCTTTTAGGGGGGAAGGTATACGTTTTTACAATAAATTGCCTGAATCGGTCCTTGGTATGCCTGACAATAAATTTAAAACATTTGTTAAGGCCACCTTATGCAAAAAAGCATACTATAAGACTGCTGATTACCTTGAAGACAAAAATGTCTGGCTTGAGCATGGTGCAGGCCCCTCCTAGAATGCTAAAGTGCTACAACTACATAATGCTGTAGTTGTGGCATTTGCCTACTACAATATATTGATATTGTGGTAGGCACGCGACCTTTTTTGCTATTTTTTTGACATTAGTATATTTTTGACATTTTCAATTATTTTATTGTTTAACTTCGGTTAAAATTTATTATATTTTTTTTTTATATACCTTTATTTATATTGACACGAGACAAAATGTACATTCGTCCATATATTTAGTCTTAAGATATCTATGTATAACCTGACGTCTTAAAATGCAGCAGTGGAGTTTGTTGCGCCGTTTCTTCTCCACTAGCGCCTAGGAAGCGGTGGTAAACTTAGTATTAAGTAGTTTTTGACGTCAAAAAGATGTAATTACGTTACACTATTTTGAAAAATAAAGAAATTAAATTAAATTAAATTAGAAATTAAATTAGATCCCACCTGGGCTTTAGTGATAAAAAAGTAGGTCTCATGATGAAAATAACCTCAAGTTGACATTACTTGTAAAGGAAGTTTTACACTGTGTCTTGTTCTGCAGATCTAATTACGCACGGATAGCCGCACGCATCGCGCATTAATTGCTTTTGTTGGTGCGTTACGTAGCCGTGGATCCAACGCGCCGCTACGGACTCGTCTACGCTTTCACAAACACTCTTTCCACGGAGCGTCATCGGTGCAAGCTAGCACATGATCTTCCGCAAAATCACGTACTGTGTGGAGCCGCTTTGATACTTTAACATTTATATCGACCAGAATGAATCTCATTTGAAGACAGTTTAGCTTGCCATTTCAAGCTTGATATTTCAAATATCATTAAACTTCATTTTTACTGTTTAGAGCATTAAAGCAGCGTTTACAAATTTTTATGTTTCGATAGTAGGATATTTACGCGGTCCGCAAAGCCTGAACTCAAATTCATCACAGAGTATAGCACTCCCTAAAGATCTGAGTATCACAGAAGGTCACAGAATACTGGCTAAAGTTCCTATTAAACGGTCTGGTTATCGATTACTTGTGATTTCGATTATCAACTAATCCGCATACAATAGACGTCGTATCCCACTGATTTCGCAAATAACTCCTAGAGCTGGTCGTTAATTGTTACGAACTTTATTATACCTAACTATCGGCGTTAGGCAATAGATCGAGGAATTGACGCAGGCGGTCTAATGGGAATGAATGGGCAGTAGTTTTATTATGATTACAGTCATGTACCAAAAAATAATAAAGTCTTCTTATATCAATTAATTATTGTGAAAATCTGTTTTACTTTAAGAAAGGAATTAAGTAGAAGGTTTTTACTGGGTTGGCAGTGCGAGTGTGACGCTCCTGGTGTTGCACACGTCGATAGGCCACAGTGGCTGCTTCCCAGTACTTCTTGATATACAGTCACTATCGGTATACGATATAATCCAAGTTATAGTGCACAGCATCTAACTTGGCAAGATTTTGGAGTAGTGTGGGCCCCACTATTCTAAAACCTTGCCAAGTTAGATGCCGTACTATACCTACTTGTTTTTGGTAAAATGCGTCGCATATAAACAAGTATAGTGTACGGCATCTAACTTGGCAAGGTTCTGGAGTAGTGGGGCCCACATTACTCCAAAATATTGCCAAGTTAGATCCCGTGAAGTATACCAAATTTGCCAATAATTATAGATCAATTACTTACTGATTCATTTCAATGTACCTTTACGCAATTTTGTTAGTATTCAGCAACTTCTGAGAGTGATTGTACAACCAACCATTCCTAAATGGACAAATTTTAAGTTCCATACAGCCGGTCTAGCATACATAGAAGTCTTTACCATATAGGATGAATATTACAATTTGTAATACAATGCGCGTTCATCGACATCGCAAAAAGTTGTAGCTTCCCAATGGCCGGTGGTCTTACGAGCGGGAGCCTTCGCCTTACTTGTCCTTACGTGTGTTTTGCGGTGTTAGTATAACTGGATTCATCTTTTTGTTCCGACGTTTACGGAAAATACGGCACATTTATTGGCTACGAATGGTGATGTCTGCAAATTAGTGCTGTGATCTAATTGAAAAAGATAAAGAATAATAATAATTAATTGTCTCGGTTCTGTGTTGTACTCACAATTTAGCGAAAACGACATGGTCGTCAGCTTAGCTAGCTTTTTCAGAAAAAATAGGTTAATAAAATTAGATATTTCCTAATTAAACTGAAACTATGATGTTTTGTAATTTTTAGTTCACAAAATAAGTGGTAAAAATAAACAATCAAATTAAGTCAAAATTTATAGCTTTTTAGATACCTTTAAGAAAAACTGGAAAAAGAAATCGGCGAGCTTGCATTAAAGGTTTAATGACAGTAGAAGAAACTCGTAAAGTATGTAAGGACACAAGCTGATTGTGAGCTGTTGTCTTTGTTTACCATAGAGGAGATAAGGCGTGAGTACATATGGATGTATGTATGGTGATAATGACCTTCCCACAAGACTTTCATTCCTCTCATACACCTTAACACCGAGTCTACTACCGCCTCGAATATTAGACACCACCACTGTAGCACTACCGGTGTATGTAGTAGTGACCCCAGTCCTGAAACTTTACCTTTAGCTTACCATCTGGCAAGATGAAGTTATTTTGACGTGTCCTATATTAAAAAAAAGCAAGCATGAAGGTATATTCATGTCAATACGTCTTAGTGAACCAATGTATAATTAAGAAACGGATATATTAGTAGCTAATGGGTATAAATTGTTTATACTAAACATGTTAATTACTGATAAAGATGTTTTTATATTAATACTCATCTGTTCACCATTATTTATTTGAAACTAGCTTTTACTCGAAACTTCTCTAGGTTTAATAACGATCTATTTTTATATTCACTTATGGATATGATTTGTTTTGATGCTTTTTCACGCTCCGCTTAAAGGACCCGGGGTTATAGGAGGAAGGCACACGTGAGCTGGTAAATTTAATAATAGCCTTTATTTCTGGATGGAAGATACTATTATTACAATATTATGTCCTTTTCTGTTCAGTCAACGACAAATTAGGTTAACAAATGCTGTTTTGTTAAACACCTTAGCTCTGAAACCTTTAATAAAATTAATAAACAAAACATATAATTTATAAACTTTGTCCTCTGGGGATTAAAAAATGTAAAATCAATGACTGATTAATGTATTCACATGTAAAAAGGGTTTGTGAATATTTTACCTTTAATCAAGTTTTGTCGCTGACTCTATCTTTAACTACGAGGTATAATAACATACCATACAAACCAAAGACGTCGGAAGCTTATTGTTTTTTTTTTAATTAATTTATTTACAACAATAACAGTAGGTACAATATAAATTAGCATACCAAAATCCACTAAGGGTTTATGTGGGGTGCCATGAATGCTGCTTATACAAAAATAATGTTATTACAACATGTTGAATAAAGCAAATTCAGGTTGAGAAGTCGACTTACTATCGAGAGGTTCCGGGCTTAAATCATAATAGGCTTAAATCATCGCGACGTAAGCTCACTCCTGAAACCAGCAATCAGGCTTAGCAGGTTAACGAGAATACTAGCGATTTCCGTTACTAGTACTCTTTATAAAAAATCTAATTCAATTTTACATTCATGAATGTACCAACATAAGCAAGGATAGCATCATACTTATAATAATTAATCAATTGCTTAGAATCAATTAACTGAAATCAATTATTTATTATCGTAATCAAACCTTGACATACACTTCATATCAGGTGGTCCATGGTCATATTATTATTTTGGAAGCAATAAAACATTAAAAGTAAGTTAATTACTTTGACAGTTTTCAGCATAAATTAAAAAAAATAAATGTAAAGTATTTTATAGTAATTAATGTACCGTAAGCAAGAGTTTTTCCGACTCCATGCGGAGAATGTGATACGGAAATCAAAACCGAGACCTAATACATACTTAATTTAAAATTACACCACTGCAAGATTGTAGGTTCAAAATCTACCAGTATAACTCCGATGTGAACCCACTCTTAACACTTAGCGTTGGGAGATCAGACGGCAGTTGCTCTCATATAAAGGTAAGCCAAGATGGAAGAAAGAATAACCAGACCCTAGACTCTGAGATGAAAACCTCGAATGAAACAAAAAACAATGCTAAGATTATTATGGGCGATGATAAATATGGACATGTTATGAGAAGAGATGAAAGTAATGTTGTTAAAAAGGTTCAAAGTATGAATGTGGAGGGCTTCAGGGGCAGAGGTAGGCCTAAAAAAAGATGGATGGAATGCGTGAAAGACGATATGAAAAGGAAGGGAGTGACTGAGAAGATGACATCTGACAGGAATGTATGGAGGAGAATGACATGTTGCGCCGACCCCAAATAATTGGGACAAGGGCAGGTGGATGATGATGATGATAAAGTAAATAAAAATTTACTTAATTAGAACACAAGTCATCAACACAAATCAAGGCTTTCACCATTCTCTGAAAACCGGGCTCCGAAATCCGTTGTTTGCTTTCCATTTTTTATTTGGATAATTTTGGACACGGGTGCAACTGCCATCTGACCTTCCAACCTCGAGAGGAAAACCTGCGCAAGAGCCTCATCCGTTAATCGGCAGGTGTACTGGCTAGCAGGTGTGGTTGGCTTAGATTCCGGAGATGGTATGACCACATACAACCGAATTTATATCTTTTAGATAAATAATGTTAACAATGATAATTCTATTCAAAATGTAAATACACAAATTTAGAAACATATTTATTGAAGCTAGTTCCATTGTACTGTTTCGCTGGCGTTTCACATATACTGTATTTGATATGTGTCGTGTACCATTGTGAAGGTATTATTTAGTATAGTATTGGTTATAGTGAATATAAATTGTTAAGACTGGTTTATAAATTGAAATCGGGCCAGCAGCTATTGTCACTGAGTTTACGCTTATGATCTAATTAATGAGTCACCCTAGTTTCACTTTGGTGCTGTTTATAGATTTTGAATATAAAGATTAGTCTTTATACTTTTCCACACACACCAAATATGTAAGGCACATGTAGATAAGTAGGCAGGCAAGCCGGGGTCGATCTCGTAGATTATACACTGACCAAATTAAGGAGTTATTGCAAAAAGGGCAGGTCAAAAGCACTCGAAACTGGCGGGCTTGCATGAAAGACTTAATGACAGCAGAGGAAACGCGTCGAGTATGTCAGGACAGAGGCCGATGGCGGTCTGTTGTCTCTGCCTACCCCGGAGATAAAAAGGCGTGAGCATAATATATGTATGTAATTATGTATGTATGTATGTTCTTTTCCAAACTAACTTTCAGACTCTATTTTACACGTAAGATACAAGAAGAGCCAGTATCTTCGGGGTTCAAGTCAACCTTACCTGTTTATAAACGAAGGATGATTTGACACAGACTTTCCTACCAGGGTTGGGGGCTCGGGCAGTATTTGTTTCCGTAGAAGCCAAAATAAATCAATAAAATAAGAGAAGATTAGGAAAACTAACTCCGAAGTATAATCTTCAGACATCTTTTTATAAGTATCCAACGATGCAAACACCTAAGATGTGTTGAATATTTTTTACTACATAAAATTCCTAATTTATTAAGCCTATATTTTTATCCAATAAATTAGTCATAATTATAGAAAGTCCCCCACAATAACCACAAGTTAACACGATACCGTTAACTTACCGAAAAATCGAAACAATAAAATTGCCCCGCCCCACCCACCGGCGCGCGCGCATAAATCAATACAAAACACAATTATAAGAAATTACACCAGCTCTTATAATTAAAAATGGCTGTATTTCATTAATGTGTCAATTATTAACAAATATAAAAGACCACCAACTGCTTACCAATTGAAAAGATCACGACTTTTTTTTGAGAGACCCGATAATGTTTTTTTGACCTATCAATGGCAGAAGTTTTTAGTAGCGCGATTCCCGTTGTCTTTCCGCTAACTAAAAATGTAGTCAATGATTAGTTGTTACGCTTCATACTACAAATTAAGCTGTGTTAGTATACATTCTTGCTTATAATATATAGTTAGTGCTACAATGCGACCTATCAAAGGACTTTTGCTGCCTTTGCCGCTATACTGACTTAATGTGGGCTTTTTTTCGCCCGCGCCGCAGACGCACCCCTCGTTTGCAGCGGTCTGTTATAAACTACCTATAAGTTCTGATTTTACCTCATTTAGTACTTAGGTGCAACTGTTTGACAGATTAATTAACATAATATAAACCTATAAGTATTGCCAAAATAGGTTTCTTAGCAATATAGTACCACCAAGAACCTTAAAAATAAAATTAAAATCAGCGCATCGAATTGTTTTTAACACGTGTAGATATTAACTCCTAACACACGCACGGTTAATCGAGTTTCATCTGTCTGTAAATAATTATACTAGAAATAATGATCAATGATAAAATAGTGATGAGTGTATAAATCAAAAATGCAGAAGCGTTTTAATGAAAAAAAAACCTAATTACTGCCTATCAAAATGAAAAGTTGAAGTCGTTAATTTTATCTTTTTATGTTTAAGTAGGTTTGTATTAGAAAAACATTTTGAAATATTATTTGAAAATTACATATATAGATACTTGTATTTATCCACTGTTGTTGAAACGGTTTCCTGTCAGTAAGAAATTGATATAGGTATCATAATCCTTTTTTTTACTCACGTAGTTCGGATAGGCAGACTTCACGAACCTTCTAAATTAATTAATTAGAATATTATGGAGAGATCACAGGTGTGCAAGTTTCTCGATGATTTAATTCGCCGTTGAAGCAAAAGATAATTAATTATTTTTTATTTATTAATCGGGTATCAAACCTGGATCCATGACACACAAATATGAAGACTTATTTGTGTTCATAGCCACATTAATTATAACTTCGTCATCACGGCAAAAAATGCCTTCTTTACTTTATTTTTATTTATAATAATTTGTTTTATTTTTCTGTTATGTTTAACTTTCTACACACCTCTCACTTAGGTATTATGAAATTGAATTATGCTAAGCTACACAAACCTTTTTGCGTGTAGTAACCCCATAAACTTTATCTCATGGGATCTAACGGGGAAAAAGGTGCGTATGTCGGGCTTGAACGGACTGAAATGACAAGGTGTTTCGTTACATAGGCCTGCGTGGCCAGATAATCTGATGTATCCTAGAATATCAGAGATCCCAATCCACCGTGGTATAGAAAGGCAAGCGACGAATCACGACGCGCCGCCGCGGCGCCGGCGGCGCCGCCCTGGGTTTACTTCTGCTAGGGCGACGGCTAGCCTAGCAAAAATCGTCACAAACTTTCTCACATATAATAATATTATAGTAGGATAAGTATAACTAAAAGTGAATATAGCCTTGCCATCCAACATGGCGATCCTGCCAGTCATTTGAGATCGTTACCAGTTACTAATGATGCGAAGGAATTTTATAACACATGTGTATATAAATATTTATCTTTAATTTAGCTATTTTAGTTAAGTTTAAATAGTAAATCTTATCTTAACATCGATAGATTCAAACATATTATAAGCTTACTCTCTCAATTAACACTTTTAAATTAAATTAAAACTGGCCGTTTATTTTAGTGTGGATCACCTGTTTATTCATAAAAATAAAATAGTCATCATCGGAAGTTTATGACAATTTTATTAAGAAGTTTTACAGATGTCATAAAAAATGTCGTCAGCCGTAAGATGGACCTCAAATAGAACATAAAACTGTACCTCATTATTTCTTATAAACTATTGCTCGCGGTTCTGCCCACTTGGCTGTTTCTGGGATCTACAGAAACATTATCCCAGAATAAAGAACTCTGTGACAGAAAAAAGATCTATCCTGCAGTTTGTGAACATCAGGCATGTGTGGCCCCACCAAGACCTTTAAGCCAAGCCAACCTCACCTGCAAGCCGGTATATCTCTTGATTTACGGGCATTCTGGCACAGATTTTCCGCTCGGGGTTGGGAGTCAGATGGCAGTCGCTCCTATAAATATCCGTTTATGCTAAACCAAAAGAAAAAGAAGGCGTAGGGAAGTAGACATTGGGCTTCGAGGTGAAAGCCTTAATACAACCAGGAACAACGCTAGGAATGTATGGTATTATCGAAGAAAAATCGGTTACTGAAACATTTTATTTAATCTTAATGGACTTCAGCTATTCCCAGTTTCTTTGATATATTTATGTACTATTATGATAAGAATTAAATACTCTTTATTAATCTAAATTATAAGTTACCAGCAGACTTATTGTAAGCGGCAGATAACTCACTCTAGTGGCTTAACAGTAAACACAGATTTAAAAGAGCCGAAGCGTCCAAAACTCAATTATCTATACGACCAATTGTCCGAACCCCGAACCAATAAAATTAATCTCAACACAACCGACGCCATTACATACGGGACCGTATTAATCTCAAAGCGTTGATTAGTAAAACTATAAAAGCGGAAGTATCACAAGAATGCGGTTAATGAGAGACTGAAACCCGATTTTATGGTTGATCGTTAAAATGGCCGACAATTGTCTAATTGTTGCCTACTAAACAACTAGCATCGTGGGAAGACGATGCTTCACTGACGGTGAAAGTCAAAAACTTGACGGTTTTATAGCGTCACCCGAATTCAAAATTCGAATTGTAATCGAAACAACGAATCGCTTTTAAGTTCTTATTTTTTTAAATCAATTTGTTTTTTATTGTATTAAGGAATTTTATTGGTATATTAGTTTGATTACATTTTTTGAGTACAAAACAGTGGCTTTTAAGTATTAACACTGGCATCGAAAATCAATTTTGATTTTATTTATGATGAGATCGTGACTCTGTCTACCCGTCGTCATTTAGGCGTGTTCGTCAATCAAATTTTAAACATTCAAACATAAACAATTGAAGCTTATCTAGAGCTACGAGTATTGAAAATTAATGAGAAGTAAGCACATGTAGGGCAAGCTGCCGTATCCCTATGTCAGCTTGTGTGTCTACACATTTCCATTTTGATTCTTTAAAATATTTAATAAAATATTATGGAAAAAATTACTTTGTCCTTGTGGGATTATCTATTTATAACTTCTTAAACGTAATTCTTCATACAATGCCTTGACGCTATATCGGTAGTCAATGCGCACTAGATTTCGATTATCAGTCAGGCAAGAATTCTTCCGAATTCCGAAATAAAAAAGATAAAAATTCTTAAGCCAGATCTCCCCCGCGAGTGACTCCGAGAGGGAAGTCTGCGCCTGCACCTCAACCGTTGTTTAACAGCTGCTCCGACTTGCTGGTAAGGTTGGCTTGGGCCTCAAGGATGGGTCCAGCCCTACCTGCTATTCCTCCCGTTTATTCCATCTTGCTAATCCTACTTATATCATAAATGTCAAAGTTTGTGAAGATGTTTGTATGTTACCATGTTTAGACGTTTGGATAATTGTTACTTAATCACGCAATAGTAATACTTGTTACTTAATCAGTCTCTAATAGGAAGAATTCTACGCGGGTGATTTAGCAGTCAACAGTTAGCAAGGATTAAAATAATGATTTACAATCTGTTATTGCTCTCAAAATAAAATACTCGCTCATTAATATCAACGCAAAAACTTACCAAACAAAACCTATTCAATAATGCAGATCTATAATCTAAGTACACGTTTTTCTTTACGTTTGCCGACAGGCGGGCCATTCAAACGACGACATTTTTCCTTTAGCTGCGTTTTTCCGACATTGAATAGACCGCCGACAATACGTCGACACGTTGTTGACAAGACGGCGGACGCCATTTTAAACTTTAATTGGACGTTTCGATACTTTCGATCATGAACATGAAATTTGTTTAGTAGTTGGCTGAGGCTGTCATTAATGGCGAAGGTTTATTGGTTCTGAATAGAGAACAAAATCTGAACGATCAAATAAACCGTTGTTTAAAATCGTTATTTTTATCATGTAGGTACCTACTAGCACTGTTGCTCGTGGCTACGTCCGTGTGAAATTTTGATCATGTTCCCGCCTTACATGGGCACTTAATCCAGCGATAAAATATAGTTACGTGTTATTCCAGACTATTATCTATCCCTGTATTAAATTTCAGCCAGATATGTTAAGCCGTTAGAGCGTGATTAAGCAACAAACAGCCAAACATCCAAATATCTTCATAAAATTTCACAATTAGGATTCATCTAATGAACCAAGACGTCAAGTGTCAACAAACAACAACAAACGCCATCTATGAAGAGTCGGCGAACTATTTTTTTTTAACAATTTGGTTGGATATTTTCAGGAAGATGATTTTTAGCGGTCTTTTGGAGTGCTATTTGATGTTGGGCTTCACTACGATCTTCAAGGCCCAAGCAAACCTCACCAACAAGCCTATACAATGGAAAACGGATCGCGAGCTGAAAGATGCAACTAGGATCATCGCTGAGATGATGATGATGAATCCAAGAGCTAGTAATTTTTATCCCGAGACCTCCTCGAGACAACTGAGCGGTTTTAATACGTAAAAGCACGTTGCTAAATCTTGCTACATTTCCATCATTATAACACCCATGCGTGCTGAATTCCAAAACTTATCTTCATCCAACATGATAAAGAAATCAAATCCATCAAGCAAAACACTACATTACACAAACCATTATACCGTGTACATCAACTTTAACACATAAAAACTAAATATTCACCATCACCACTAATTACATTAAACGCTACTAATTATTAGAACGTGTCTTCAATTACAACACAGATAATATCACTCATAAACTTACAATGTAATTGGCAGACCGTGACAAGACAATGGTTTAACATAAAGAGCTCTAATACTTTGTACAAACACACCCAGTTTTTTCTCGACCAATCAAGAATAAACGTTCAGTTATTACATGCCCTGTTAACCCTATAATTGCTTTAATAAAAAGTACTAAGCGTTTGCCCTACGTGCAATCTCGCGCTATTGGACAAGATAATGTTTGCATTAACAAATGTAAGTTGATTCTATTTTGAGTTCTGTTGTTATAGATTTAAGGTTTATCATGTTTTTAAGAAACAGTTAAGTCGGTGTGCATCAAAGCGTTAAGTCTGATTTTGGTATGGAATGCGTAAGGGCGTCCGTATGATTGAAGTGAAAATTTCCAACAATTTACACCTAATTTTGTTTGTTTTATTAGTTTGTTCGGTTAATGTATGTTTTTTCTGAGCAATTTTCTTTTTATTTATGCAATGTTGGTATTTTTTTGTATTTCGTAACACAATAATGATTTGTAGTTTTTGATTACCTACTGATTTTTTCTTCCCTTATCAGACTTAAAATTTTAAACGGCATTTTAACGGCAAATGTCAAATGGCTACCAATTACCACTTTTGCAGATGCAGTGCTAGTTTTATACAGTTGCTTGTTTGCTAAGTTTGTGGGATAATTTTTAATTCAAATAATAATCATTACTTATAGTCTGTTTAGTGCTCGAATATTCAACCTTTGCTTTTAACCACAAATCTACTAACACAGAAAATGTTTGGTCCAAATTTAAATGTGCGTGTTTTGGTTCGAGATAACCAGCGCATGTTGTCTGATACCGAACAGGCGAGAGGCAAGACACATCACCTCTAAATACATGCCCATGGCCTGTGATATATGAAGTTAAAGCAGATAAGACTGATTTAAGAAGTGAAAATAAAAATCGGAGAGCTAACCATAATTGAATAAGTTCGGTCGTACTTGCCAACATGCATTGAAACAAAGCAATAATTTGAATGTGTAGGTAGGCACATACACTTCTAGATAAACTGTTGCATATTAGAATAAAGATTGTGTCGCAGTTCAGGAATTAGATGGGAATGTGGACGGCTTACAAGAGGCAGCAACTACTAATGATTTTTTTTTATAAAAAATAGTAGTATAACCGAAATTACTAAAATATTCTCCATAACTCCACCTTTTTGATATTGGACACGCCAACACGACTTCACATCGCCTGATGGTAAGCTAACCTGTCTTAGGAGTGGCTTCACGTTTGGCAGTGTTTCCAGGATTCAGAATTTAGCAAAGTTTTTTTTAGTTTGAAAGGTCTTGGTCAGACTTAAAATCTTATGTATAATCTTGATCACAATCGATTGAGTATAATCGGAGACCTAGTCAAAAAACGCGAAAACCCACGTCCACGCGGGCGAACCCGCAGGCGTAGGCTAGTAAAAAATAAAAAGACGGCGCCGCTTTATAGCAAAACAATCCATATAAAATCAATCACATAGTCTCGAACACCAAACCGATATCGTAGCATTGTAAATTTTAATGTGCAGTATTAAACAGAATGTATTGTGGCGAATGGTAACATTACAATTACAAATAATTGATAACTGCCATGTTATTACACATAGTAAAGAAAATTGAAGGCACGCGCTTTGGAGTGTTATGCTATATAATTATTATCAATTCCAATCTTATACAGTATGGTATTTAAAGAGCACGAATTTTGCGCAGCAGGCTGAAAATATGCTAGCAAATTATTGGTAACGTGTACCTTTGGCAGATCTGCTCTTCTACAGGATGATATAACTGACTCTCGTATGGCTTACATTATTTACTTTATGAGTTCCTATTAATAATACACCTATAGACTCCATCGTCAGATCAGCTTCATAGTGCCATATTATCGCATTGTCCCCAAAGATATACAAGTATGCCAAATTTGAGTTCAATCTAACGTTAGGAAGCGGTCCCTATTTGGTCATACAAGATTTGACCTATACTAACAAACTTATATACATACAAACTAACAAACAGCAGAGCAAGTTGAAGGTAGTAAAAGTCTGCCACAAAGACTACGCGTGTAGTTTTGGAACAACCTCTAGATAAGATATATATCAGGAAAGGAT
Organism: Lithosia quadra; assembly: GCA_963576445.1. Taxonomy (NCBI): domain Eukaryota; kingdom Metazoa; phylum Arthropoda; class Insecta; order Lepidoptera; family Erebidae; genus Lithosia; species Lithosia quadra. Next base: position 6,895,295 of record OY754892.1, read on the forward strand.
TCTAATTAGGCTTCCAAGATTAAATTTGACCCTTACTAATTTACAAACAAACAATTGAGCAAGCTTTTAAAAATCTGCCACAAAGAATACGCTTGTAGTTCAGGAACAACCTGTATACAATTAATAGGTGTTTGAATTCTTATAATTCATGACCCCGAGGCTCGAAATTTACTGTTTTTTTATTACTCAACTTTGTATGCAATCATTTAAATTATATCATTTTTGATTTTATGCTTCATTTGTTTAATGGTTTATTTTTGCAGTTAATTTTGAATTGTATTGCATTCACTTGTTTTTGTATTCCCTATGTAACTTCCGGCTAATAATATAGTTATTACTTACATACTTACAAATGCCTCAAGTTAGTTTTATAATACACTAACTAATGCCCGGAGCTCCGCCCGTATGAATGTCGGTTATCGCGACTTTTGGTGATATCTCCGGTTTTACTCAACAAATTGCAATTGAACTTACTACCGATTTTAAATCTGACCAATACTTTTTAATAAAAAACGCATTAAAATTCATACAGTAGATTTCGCATCAATCGCGAACAAATAGACAAGAGTTCTAAAAAATAACATCTTATTATTTAGAATCGTTCATTCAACTTATGTTATCCTCATATATAACTGAGGTTATCCTCAGTCTTTTTAAAAATCTAAAATATACAAATACAGCTACTTCATAATTTTATTATAGTACTAACTTACAGCATAAACATAACATAAACTCACGCATATATCCCCGAAGGAGTAAGCAGAGGTACCTGGCACTTATAAACCTGTGATAAATACACACATAAGTAACTTCGAAAAGCATCGAAAAGTCATTGGTGTGTGCCATGGTGAACCTGGGATCGAACCCGAGATCTCGTCTCAGCAGTCCATTACCCAGACCACTAGGCTACCGCGGCTATAACTACAACTAACTTATAGATGAGTTTCAATTATATTATTTGTGTTCAATCAAAGAAGTAGGCACACACAAACATACACATAAACTTTTGAAAGTCTACACGAACAAAGATGCCGCCAACATCTTTTAAAAAACATTTCTTTTTTTCTCATTTGAGTTACAACCAATAAGTACATTTGCAAACAAAATACATTCAACATCAACTATTACAAAAATCATCTATCACGCAGGTTTGCGCAGGCGCCGCTCGCGCCATTGTCGGTCGGCTTACAGACGGATCAATGGACGCTACTAACTAGCTGAGCTGTGAAATGGTACAAATAGCCGCCGGACATCGGAATTCAATTCTAAGGTTCTCAGTTAGTACTGTCTTGTTGCCAGTGGATGTAGTCCGCTAATTGCTTAGGAAATGTTCTTTTTAGTTGATGTGTAGACGTTCTAGTTATATGGTGAGGAAGTACGGAATTTAAAGTGCAACGGTTTGGCTTTGTAAGAAAAACTTGATTTTTATTCTACTTAGGTGGCAGACAAGCACATGGCCCAGCAGATGGGAAGCGCTCATTGTAGCCTATGAACGTGTGCAAAACCAGGGGCGTCACACTCGCCATATTCGTGCTGCTGACCCTGAACTTAGGAAGGAGTCGAGGGCTAAGAAGGGGTAGTGAGGCTAGGAAGGATTGGGGGGAGGGGTCTCTGGCTAACTACCGCTATACCACAAAGGGCGTCAATTGTTACCATTTTGTCTCTCTTTCGCCTCCTACAAGGCCACCCGACCTCCAAACTCCAATATGAAAGCTTGCGCTCATGCCTGAGACTTTACCTTTAGCTTAACAACAGCCGAGATAAAGTCGTATTGACGTGACCTCGTTGGTCAATGAACAGGTGTTCCTGCCTGCGATTGAGGTTGACTTAGTCGTCGAATTTTATGGTAAAGACCCATACACAGTTATGTAGTAAATATAAAATACCTACACTTGAATTATCAAAATGAAACCTTTCGGAAAAAGAAACAACAGTCTAGCTGCAATGCTTCGATATCGCCTAATGTCACCATTGGGTTGTGAAGGTCAGATGGCAGTCGCTTCACGGAAAATATCGAGGTCCAGCCAAATCCGCAGTTAAGACTGGTAAAGCGGACCCCAGACTCAGAGATGAAAAGCTTTGGATGCGACTGGGATTAACGCTAGGTTGAAGAAGAAACATTTCGGAAAATTATGAAAGTTAAAGAAGCGAAAGGCGTATGCCAAGATCGTAGTAAGTGCAAATGTGTTATCTCTGCCTTTCCCAATAAGAAAAAGGCGTGATTTGTATGTATGAGTACACCTTTATGCTACTGGAAGCTGTAACAATCATTTGCATCTTTATCTACGTGCAATATGTGTGTCTGGAATTATCAAGCCTTAATACAGTCTCTTTCAACTCATTATAAAGGTATATTAGTGGCATCGTCCACTCAACGCTATAACATATATATGCATACGGACCGTAATGCGTTTCTTTTTGTTTATCAATTTGTATTTGTCCCTGTATTATCGGCAACACACAAGTCGGCTTACTTCACAAGGTATGTGGAATTATATAGAGTGGTTGTAACTTAGTGTGTCAGTTGTGTAGACTTTTTGAACGTGATTGCGTAATATCAAAATATTTTTAAACATAATAGGTAGGTACTTGTTTTAGAAACGGGGTGTTGCCAAAAGTAATAGAGTATAATTATTTTTTATTGGGAAATTTTCAGTAATACAGAATCTGGAATGGTGTGGGAGTAGATGGTTATAAGCTCGCTTTGGAGTGCAAGTGTCATTAGTGTAATTAGAAATATTTGTTAACAATAAAATAATCTTAAAAAATACATACTTGCTGAAGCAATGCCAATTGGAAATTATATGCAACATTAGTCATTTTGCCGCCATCAAAAATGGATTATTTCTCATTGAGATATTTGGAATAGAGGGAAGATCGAAGTCTCCGAATTATCATCAATTAAATACTGATAAGCTATATTCAAGGATCAAGACTTCAACAGAGATTTCAACCTATTACTAGTACCTTTGTATGTTCTGTATATAATATGGCGGGGCAGGTCAAAAGCACTCGAAACCGACGGGCTTGCACGAAAAATGACAGTAGAGGAAGCGCGTGAAGTATGTAAGGACAGAGATAGATGGCGGTCTGTGGTCTCTGCCTACCCCGGAGGTAAAAAGGCATGAGGAAATGTAGGTAGGTATAATTATGTTTGTTGTGTGTTCTACTGCTAATATAACGGTTGGAATCAAACTCTGAAATATTCAATTCTTTTGACCCAATTGGTATTATCAACTCTATAAAGCGTCTTTGCCTTGTCCACATTTCTCATATAGGTTACTACCGGGGGTTCATCGTTCCATTTATTGATCCACGTTTGTTACCCAGATAAACCTTTGTATTAGCTTTTATAATGCTATCTGTGGACTATATATTGTACCCGCTAACCACTTTAATGATTAAAACACGAATTTGTTTACGATGCCATAAACATTTTGGTATATATTTTCATAAGAGTGTGATTTCTGATATTGAGATATACTTGAGATTAATAAAAGCAAGAGCCGCTGAGGTGCAATTTGGGGTAATTTTTACATGTTTTAGGTATATACTGACGTTCCTGTGACCGCTCCCAGGTAATAAGGTCGAAGCCTTACGTAGTTCTAAGATATTTTCGCCCTACCCTTCAGGGTAGGCAGCGCGTGTTATTAGTGTTGCACACGTTCATAGGCCACGGTGACCGCTTCCCATCAGGTTTGCTTGTCTGCTACCTACGTAGCAGGTATAAAAAAAATGTTCTAGTAGTGATTTATTGTACGCTTGTAGAAGTATGGTACCTATTAGCCAACAAAAGTTTCGACTAAATTGACCCAGCAGTTCTAGAGATTACCTCATTCAAACAGACAGAAAGGTACTCCAGCTATAGACAGTCCTCCACAGCGGGCAAAAGAGCAATAATGGTGGGCAGCCAAACATCCAGTTCTCGGGATTTTATCACACCAAAAGAAGACCTGCCGCCTGGTCATCATTAAATCGCATGCGGACCTAAGATGACCGATATAATGAAAATATGGCTAAATAGGGCTATATTGACTAGTCGCAAGTGGCCTGCGATTGCGGAGTCCAAGCCCAGTTCATGTCACATTAGCTCTCTTACCTACTGTGCCTAGTCCAATCCCAGTAGGTACATGTCACATTTGCTCTCTTACCCATTGTGCCTTTCCACCTGTACCACCGAGGACCTGTACCTTTAAGGCAATGGTGACCACTGTAGCTGTGGCCAGATTTTGGGCCAATAGAATTTGATTTAATCATCATCATTCTCTGAACCTTTTCCCAACTCAGTTGGGGTCGGCTTTCCAGTCAACTGATTTAATATAGATCCAGCCGTGGACTCGAAGAATAAGAAGAAAAAGACCGACAAAAATGATAAAAATGTATTTTTGTTAAATGTATCGTACATACTTTACTCATATAGATTGATTTAAAACCTGTTATTTTAACATTACAAACAGCGAAATCAATTTTATTTATTTTTTCAGATGTATAAATCAATAGTTATTATAAAACCAATAAAATTAGAATGAGAAGCCGACTAGAATAGTGCTGTCAGGTCTTATCTATCGCACGTTCTGTTTAAATGATAGTGTCATGCAAGCCATGAAATAAACCTATGTTGGAATAGGACTTCGTGCGTACTGAGTTACGCACTTAGATATTTCGTAATCACACTATATAAATTATTCTTAATGCTATTTACGTCCAAGATAATAACATTGTTTAGATTTTATAGCCTCATGTTTGAGGAGAACTATCTGATAGGCGCAAAACCATAATCTATATGTTGGAAACAACTAATATTGTGAATGCGAAATTGTTATTTGATTGCTTCTTGGTAGCACTTTCACGCCTTAACGCAAATATGTTATCCAGGTTACAAAGGGTATTTTGCTCTAATAATAGCAGTTCCTTGAAGATAGAAACATGATTGACTACTTACTACTTTTTCATTGAAAGGTGGAAAAGCACTGTATACTCTACAGTAAGGGCATCTATTCACGATGCCTGCGCATGCTTGCTGGGATCCTAGGGAATTCCTTCGTAAGGTGTACTCGGGGTTTCTCTATAACAGATATCTGTGACGGAACACTATGTAGTTCAAATTGTTCGGATTGTACTAACGGATTCCACATGGTAATAATTGTGGATTTTTTTTATGTTTAACGGTTTTAAATTGTATTGTCATCAGAACTAAAGACTTCTGCCAAATATCAGACCAATCGTTATAATAATATGTGTAATGTGTAAAAATGTAAAATGTAAACGAAACGTCAGTCATTCCAAAGGTATATATATATCTACCTATACCATGATCGCGTTAATTCTCGTTTACATATTTTTATAATCATGGAACGCGAAAGTTTAAAAGTTAGTATCAGACCAATCAGACAACTGAAAGGGGGTCAAATTTCAATTACTGGATTTGACCCAAACAAACAGGTCAAGTTAAATAAACCCGTTTAAAATATGTCGAATTTCAACTCTGAAAAGCCGTTTAACTAAAGTGTTATCGAATATGCTTCATCAAAACAAAAACAATTGAATTACAAATAATCCATCCGCCATCTTCATTCAACTCCGCCATTTTGCTATCATAATAGATTACATCACTAGATAATTAAACGCATCCACACAAAAATGGATGAATGGAATATCCATCTAAGTCCGCACAACAAAATGCTCAATGAACATTGACATACAAAAAGTCACAATCTTAATGAGTCCCGGAGATAAAAACGGCGCGGCGGCACCACAAAGGGGCCGACAGAGCAAATAAAAGATCTCGTCCGATGTGGAAAGCTTTGCGTATTGTTTTATATTAAACTGAAATAACAATAGGTAGCCCTTTCAATGGATAATGCCGCCACAATGAGAGGTGTAAGGTTAGGTTCACATGGCAGTGAGAAATGCATCAGGTGTTAAGCCTTAAAGTGGATCTTGTTAATGATAGCAACCAAGATCAATTGCAATTGAACTGAAAAATCTGTCACTTAATCAATTTTATTTAGTAAGTAGCAAAAATCTTATTTAGTTGAATGGATTTTATGACTGTGAAATTTAGTCTAAAATAGCAAACAATCGATCTGATGATAAGTACTTACCACAGTGGAACTAATGGAAATCAACTTCATAGAGAAAAAAAAAAACGAAATCATGGCTGTACTCTCACACATCTTCAAAAGTCAAGCTTTCACATTAGTGTTAGTCCACTAAGATCCACCGTCACTGATGTAGCAAATAGCACTCTGGGGTATTGTAATCCACTGCTGATATAAGAAACACTTAAGGAAATCTGTATAAAAGAATAAATAAATAAATATTCTACGACATTCTACACAGCGCACTCAAGACTCAAATTAAGCATAGTTTAACTAACTTGTGTTATGTAATGCGGATAAACATACATATTATTTATGTTTTTTTGTTTTAAATACATACATATTATACATAGAAACACCCAGACCAATGCAAATAGACATATTCACGCATACAAATATTTGCACTGAGTGGGCATCGAACCCGCGCCTCCTGTCGTAGCAGTCGATGGCACTACTGCTACGCCACAGAGGCTATCAAAATGGTTGTGGATTATGAATGATCTGTTAAATTATGTATCTGTGTTAATTTTAACACATCTTTCAAATAGTTGGTGCCAGGGGAACTCACTAAATATGCCAAATTACACGATTCAGCAATTTTTTTTTAATTTATTCTTCACTTTACAGCGGTTACATAGATTTTTTCACAATTCTTCCTCACCAAACTAAATCGTTTAACGGCGATAACGCGCTCTTAGCTGTGTATACTACCTATATAATATATATTTTCAACAATTATTTATTAATTATCTTGCACTATTGCCATGTAAGCCCAGCCTGCCACGATTCGAACATAAGTGGACAATAGCGGACAACGTTGAGCTTGTGAACATAATGTTAATGTGAAATACAACATCACATTGTACCGTCACCTGCGCGACGCCGACTGGATGCGCAAACATTTTATTATGTCTATATCGATACCGAGCATTGTTGCGCGGGCGCATACAACCTCGCGGCTAGTGTTCTGTTGGTAATCAGTTGAGTGTACTCGCTGTGTGAGAGTATACTCATTACTAGGGCTTTGAAATATTTAATAGTATTCCACAAAACTGAGTGAAGGTTGTCTTGATGCAGAAATTTTTCGGTTATTTATGTACTTTTGTTATATTTAAAGTTTAATGTACATTATAATAAAAACCGTACATAAATTCGATGACGGAAACAGTAGTAGGTACAAAGATTATATATACTATTAGTTACCTAACGTTAACCCACATCTAAACTAAGTTTCTTATATTTGGAGTAGGTTCATGTCAGTAGAGTAATGACCAGTATCCGAACCTGAGACCTCTGGATCGTAAGGTTAATTCTTTAACCTCTCACTCACGCTTTATTTTCATATTCGTAGACTCATGAATGTATTATTTTTACGTCAATACGCATTTTAGTCTTTATGAATCATTGTTTTAATTAATAAACTTTTGGTCACAAAAAGATGTACGTAATTGTCGTGACGTAGAGCAAGATCGCGAACGCATAACATTTTTCATGCCGCTACGTAGACTCTACGTAATCGTTAACTCTTGCGCACGTTTAGCGGTACTACCATTACCAATTAAGTGTATCGTGTGATTGTTTGTTACTTTAGAAGTACAAAAACATAAACCTACTAGGTTCTGCCCGGGTTTCTTTTGGGTATATTCTAGTATTCAAGGTATTAATCTAAGTTATAAACTTCCTACCTACGTACCGAATTCTGCCCAAATTAGTTTAGTCGTTCGAAACATTTATAAAATATCACCATTTTTTGGCGATTTCCATTTGCGTTCCAAGTTTAATAAGCATTTTAGGACTCGAAGTCCACCTGTGATTTTTGATTAGAATGTTGGCTTTTTTAGAAACAACTGCTTTCTGACTTACCAACCCCTTAGAGGAAAGCCTACGCCAGAGGCTCATGCATTATTCAGCAGGTATAACGTCTTGCGGCGATAGGCGAATTGTCTTCGGTCTTAAGGTTGCTAGCAAATACGCCCTATTTTTTTTATGTCTGACACGTCACCATGACTTCACCTCACCTGATGGTAAGCCAAAGGCAAAATCTCTGGAATGGGAGTCACCATTGCAAACACTGATAGTGCCACAATGGTGACTCTCAGCGTGACGGCCTCATCAAATGCTTTTTCACGCCCCGCTTAAAAAGAACCCGGGACTGTATGAGGTTTGAATACTGGACTTAATTCTAGCATCCTATTTTGCAGTAATCACTCATTCGAAATAATGCAACTACCCACAATACAAACTAACAATATTCGCTCTCTCTTCATAACATTAGCACCGATAGACTGCACAAATGCATTATAACTTCAACCCGCTGTCTCTTACACATTGGCCCATACACCGAAGTTCATTTTACAACACTGATAAGTGACCAGGGGAGGTAATTGCCACTAATGGTTTCGATTGCTTGTGACAAATGCACAAAGTGATGCGACCGTGAAGAGTAGTATCATACAACGTAAATGATTTTCAATATCGCAGTTTTTTTTTTACTAGCTGTTGAGACTGGTAGCTTTCAATTTAGTTTTTGCGAAGGACTTTGATAAGCTGAAGTTGTTTGTTGATGTTTTAAGGCTTGGATTTATAATATAATATATACTTTATACATCATTTTCGAGAAGGTAGGACACGACGGTATCTCCCGTCTGAAATAAGCTGTCCGGCTGGGGTAGTACCTCCGCCCTACAGAACACCGCGGCCATAATAACCATCGCGTTGTGTTCCCGCTGGTAAGTAGGGTAGCCAGACTGAGCTCACTGTACCCCTCCTACCCTCACCCATTCCTAACCCTCCCCTTACACTACAGGGTAGGCAGCGCGTGAGTGACACCCTTAGTGTTGCACACGTCCATAGGCCACGGTGACCGCTTCCCATTAGGTGGGTCGTGTGCTTGTCTGCCACCTACGTAGTATAAAATAAACGTAATTATGATACAGAGACATGTAGGTACACAGTTGTAGTCAGTGCTAAATTAATATAATGTAATGAAATTTCTAGGACATTTTACATAACGCTATCTAGACGTCTTACATATTATTTTCCAAACCAAAGTATGCATACAAATATTTGCATACATGATTATAGTAGGTAGCTCTACATCAAGTAGAGTTATAACTACAAGGGAGAAACCACCCCCGTGGAAGGCAGCAGGTTATGTCAGTGGCATAGTTATGTCGGACTTGAACTGACTAAAACCGCAAATTCCGAGGTGTAAAGTGATCTAAAAGGTATTTCCATCACACCCTGGTTCATGACCAAGCCTTTTAAGTATTTCATGTTTTGAAATTCAATCAATCCTTAGATCATTCCAATTGTATACATTATTATTTAAACCATCATCAGTTATTCTAAATCAGAAATCATATTATCTTTAATCGGAATTCTGTATAATATACGCAAATTGTTACTAATCTTAACTCCGACAATGGTATTCAAAACAAAACAGAATCTCGAGAATCAAATTTTAATAAAAGTTCAAACGTGTTGTCCTCGAATCCCGGAATCCGGGATTATTTTGTACTTTTTGTTGTTTTTATTTAGTGGTCGGACAGTGCGGTTGTTTGAGCTCAATATGTGGCTGCTCATTTAGTGGCCAGGATTAACAATAAAAACGAAATTTGATCATTGCGTCCGACGCTATGGTGATACGATGATTTGTTAAGGGGGAGTTTGTGTTTTGAGACAAATCTAAGTATTTTAAATGAGCTTTCTTTACATTATTACAATTATGAATATTTAGATATGTAGGTAGATGTAGATATAAAGCTGAATAATTATGAATATTGCAGTAATAATTTTCTCTTGTTTTGTCATTAAGTAGGTATTTGCTCTTCTTGCTTTTTATTTTTTTTGGTTTTTGACGGGCTGTTCGAATCGAATCGAATATAGCACATCATTGTATTATATAACTACCCTCGCTGGCCGGTAAAGGGTATCCGAGGACATTTCCTTCCAAAAAATGCTGTTTGCTGTAATAAATATACGAATTATGTTGTCTATTCCCATGTTACGCAAGTAAATATGATTTGATAAAAAAGTCAAACAAAATTTTCAAGTATAAAACGGGGAAGCTTCCCTTTAAGTGGACATTTGCCGCGTTATCAGATCATCGTCGGGCTGTCCAACGTAAATAAATCCAATACTTTATGGTGCAGCCATTGTTATACTCATTAGACCTTTGTCTCATTAGAACCCGACTTCATATTCCACAGTATTTTGGTTACCGATGACAGTTCAGATTAGATTTTTTTTATTTCGTCCTTTTTCCCTCCAAAAATTTTTGTCCGCCATCTTTTTTTTTTACTTTTTCGAATATTACATTTCAACCAGTCTTATAATGTTATATAGTGTTTATGGCTTTTGTTCTTTTTTATTTTTGAATCTGTTGTTATAAAGCTAAAATTTTATTGTTAAATTGTCTTATTCTTTAACGATTTTAGTGTTGTACGTTTAATTGTTTATGATAATCGACTACGCGGTGGAGAATTTTCGTTCCTTTTTTTATGGGGTTGTATGGGTTCAGATCAAACTAACAGTAAGCCAATACGCTTGCTGATAGACAGACGAGGCTCTAGTGTAGGTTGCCCTCTCTTTGTTGGGCAGTTAGACTGCAGTCGCTTCCGTAAACGCTAAAATAAGTCAATCCATAATAATAGTGTAGTGCTTTCTAACTCGCATCTTAATTAACATGTGCAAATTAAAAGCTAGATAAATAATATATTTTGCACGGTTTTCTTTACACAGCAGTAGGTATTTATATAATAAAAATAAACCAATCAAAACGAAAATCATTTTTTTTTTCTTTAGTAACCAAGGTACCATCGCCTGTCTTCGTTTTAATTTTGAGATTCTTACACCTGGTATTTACCTAAAATTCTCTTCAACTTGTAAAACATACCTACCTAATTAGCTTTTAAATACGTTAAAATAATGGTTATTGTTATGTTCGTAAGAAAGAAACTCGAATATTATTTTACTCGATTTTTTCAAGGGTAGAGTTAAAATTAGAGTTACAATTTTAACTCCATCATTAAAAAATTACAATACAAAATTATCTTCCACTAAATTATATGAAATACAAAACAACTAATAGCCACGTTATTACCATACCTAAGCTGGAATCCGTTAATAAAATATCTCGCATATCCCATTATATTGAAATACTGTCAACATCAAAAACTCGATTAAAAGGTAACAAAAGATTAGATATCAGCCCAAGTTAAAGGTCATTCACACTTGTCCTTTGTCGCTGGCCGCTGCGGCGATCCGTCAGCGTACAGATATGGATGTCATGTGTTTTATACAGGGTCGCCGCTATGCTTTAATTGATTACTGTGACTTGGTAGAGCTGTGGAGTAGACTTGTGTCTTCAAGTTTTAATCTTAAATAAGCATAATCATAATCATCCGTGATTATTATTATTATATTTTTTTAATAAAATTATTAGGTTTACGCATAATTGTATTCATTGTCTTGTGTCACATTAAGACATAATTATTTTTTATTTTTTTACACGTATTTCAATTTTATACATGCATGTTCAAGTTCTAAATTCATTACACAAGCAGTATGTAACGAGTATAATTATATATTCTGCTATTTCTTAATACTAATTACTAATGTAAAAATATTTCGACACCTGTATAAATTTTGGTATACAAATCCTATATCTTTTTTATTCAATATTGTTTTTGAACTAGGTACTTCAGTTCTGAACTTTTCAATGCATTAAATTTTACCTTTACGATGGTAAATCAGAGATTTAATTAAACTCGTAATAAAAATAAATAAAACATTATCAACTACCTACTCCACGCTATTTGTGTACATCTACAAAGTTTGACAATGGCCGCGGCGAACGCAAAGGCTGACGAACAGGTGTAGTCACACAACCCTCTCCGGCGTAAGCGCACCGCAACGCAAGAGATATCAAATACTGATATATATTAAATGTAAGTTATTCGTTTAAATAAACAAAATCGACTGCTTTACGAGTACCGTGTATTGGAAAAGTGATCGCCTTGCTAATTAGCAATGTATTCTGTACTACGAATTCAATTCAACGCGTTATAATCCGTACGGGTCAATAGATGTATTTGCAAAATTCTCTGAAATATTTACATAAATTTTCTATCGTCCATTTCATTCGTAATTCATCATCATTCATGTCATGTATCGAGGAAAAATATATTTTTTAATCCCTCATTCAGTAGCATAAGCTTGCTCTTATGTCGCCTTTCGATGTCATAATCAAAGGAGCACCAATGGCGATGTTCTATTTATTTCGAGGGTAGCGTAAAGCACTCGGTAATTTGTTTTAGTTTTGTAAGATTCGCTCATAATCTTCACAAGTGCTCTATTGACGGCCTCTGTGGCGTAGCGGTAGTGCATGCGACTGCTACGCAGGGGGCGCGGGTTCGATTCCCGCTCAGTGCAAATATTTGTATGCATGAATATGTCTATTTGCATTGGTCTGGGTGTTTCTATGTATAATAAGTATGTGTTTACAAAAAAAAAGTATATAAGTATGTTTATCAGCATTCTAGAACCCATAACACAAGCTAGTTAAACTATGCTTACTTTGGGTCTAGAGGGCGTTGTGTAGAATGTCGTAGAATATTTATTTATTTATTTACTTATTTATTTATTTATTTATTTATTTATTTATTGCCTAGGGTTTGAGCTTGATGTATTACTTATTTTTTAATCAGAGCAAATACAATATTTATAATTAGGAAATCAATTTAAATATCTGAGTCACCGAAGAATCTCATAAAATTTCCCCCAAACCCAAAAATATTGTCAACAGCTTCGACTCACACTTCAGACAGTAAGACAACCAATAACTTTAGTCTCCCCGTGACAATGACTGCTGAAAAGCAACTGAAACGTCGAGATTGATATAAATAACTAATAATTAGCTGTTGAATTCGTTAATTTCTTTTTAATTTCAATGTGTTTTTTGCCCGTAAACTTTTGACACATGGTTGGTTCAATACTATACAAAATACCTATAATTTTGAATCCTCGCTTTAACTTATACCCTAGGCCGCAGCCTTATCGATGTGGCTTTTCAGTTAAATGCTTACGCTGGGCAATAGTGCCAATTTGTTGCATATTATCTACTGCCAGGGACAGATAAACTGACAGATTGGCATGTACTTAGTACGCAGTGGGCGGTTGAGAAAAATGCATCTTGTTTACAACAGTATGTGATTGGATACCATTGATGCATTATTTGTTTATTGAATGTAATTTTTAGGTTAACTTTTGTTTATTTAACAATATTTTTTCTTTTTTATTCTTGAGGGTAGAAATCGTAAGAAATTCAAAGTAGCAACTGCGAGTTCGGAAAAGGCGCCTGGTTCTCTCTCTCAAAGGAATTCAAACACTGTATATACTTTTTAGTTCACGGATTAATAGAAATATGATTGTTAAGGTTAGTGAAATGTACTAATAAATATCTCATGGCGGAATGGAACCCATAGCACTCGAGACAGTACCCCCTGAAGTCCATCCCTGTAATCATACGGACATTAAATTTTTGTTCGTTCGGGATAGATAGACGGATAGTAGAGTAATGATGATGCATTATGACGTCACAGCATGAATGCACAGTTGAAGTATAAAATATTTAGTATGTGCAGTAATTTTATTACATCCCTAAAATTTATCAGTATCGCCAGATTCACTTATAGCCATAATTTACAATTCCGAGAACTCCTAAACACGTTTCCTTGTAAATTAACAAAAACCTTTCCTCCAATTGTCAGCTAAATGGGTGTGAAGATAATTGCAAACAATAAATTGTTTAATAAAATACCAATTTAACAACACAAACAACAATAAAATATATTAATGACCGTTTTTATTTACGGCAGTTTATGGTTATTTTTGAAATGGCAATAAAACTGAAATGAAGAGTTCACATCGAATACAATTTTATAACGTTACTAGCGTACCCGCGCGCGGCTCCGCCCGCGTGAATGTTGGCTATCGCCACCAAGTCTTTTTTAAGCTGAGGGACTGCCCGTACTAACTTTCAATGTCTATTCCTTCGCAATCAGTGGTTGCAGCTAAACGTATTCATTTCATCTCAAGTTCTATCAAACCCTTCAAAGTACAGTGCCATGCATCTCGGCCAAAGCCCGTATATCTACCATCATTATCCTTTATCATTGTCTTCTAGATTTTATGGGGATTAGATAGCTGCTCTGGCCAAAGTATGTGTGACTCGGAAGAGGCCCTTTGAAAAACCCTTTCATCATAGTTGCATTGCACTTTCATATTCGATGCATTATTTCAAATTAGTGAACATTATTTATTTCCGAAAATCACGCGAAAATCAGATTTTTTTATTATTAAATTCTTGATACAGACATTGACATTTGACAACCTGATTTAACATTCAAGAAGTTCATGAAAGTAAAGAAAGAGGATATACTAATAAATACCGGTCAGCAGGGTTCCGTACAAAATTGGGTTGAGGGGGATTTCCGCACGACAAAAAAAGGGGGCGAACTTAACTTTGTTGCAGTGCTTCTTGTTTTGAATGACAGACATACATTTTTTTTGGTGAAGTAGGTAATATTTACGCTTACCGGACTTTTCCCTGTACTTATGTTTTTCCGTGCGCAAAAACCCCGTCAGGCTTCACCTCAACGGAGCCAACGGAGAGGTTGGTATATCGGAGTCCTACCAATGCCTGTGTGATCGAGGAATCTGGTGTGTCCTAGAAAGGATATCCCAGTAACCCCAACCGGTTCCGGCCACCAGCACTGGCGACCTCGACGTGTTATTAGGAATCTAAATCCCCCATCTCTATAAAAAAGCGCGCGTGGAAATATAAAACCCCGCCACCCTGGGTCTGCTTCTGCTAGGGTGACGATTAGCTTCGACCGTCACCCTAGGCCCGAACTCCTGGAGGACGGAGATGGTTCTGCGAACTACGCCGCCCAGTGCGTCTTCATTGGCACGGGGGAGTGCTAGATCTCTCCCGTAGCTTTTCCACTACCACACAAAAAGCGGTGGCGTTCCACATACTCTGTATGGTGACCATGGTCGGCACCAGGGACCTCACCATGAGGCTTACCCCACCGATGTCTGCTTCTAGGACATGGCGCCACTCTATCCACTCTGGAGACTCTACCAGTGTATGAAGAGGTGGTGTGCCCACGGATCAGCCCCGGCAATGGTGGCATTCAAACGTCAGCACCCTGCCTACGCAATGCAGGAACTCACCAAAACTGCCATGCCCATCAGAAAGCCTTGGATAGCTCAGGGTCAAGGGTTAACTTAAACTTCGGCGTCTGTAGACCCAAGATGTAGTTCGACTTTAGTATTACGTTCGATATTACGTCCCTACTGGCCAGAGGAGGGGAGAGATTTGTGGGGATTTCCGCACGAAAAATAAGGTACGGCTTCCTAAAACTCTCCGATTGCGGTGCAGGTGACTCACTAACGTCGCCGAAGGTAACTTAACAACCTCCGTCCTCCATGAGTGCAGGCCAGGAGATGGTAGGTCAAGCCACCTATTAGTCGATAGTGAGACCACAGTTTGGATATTACGCTTCGTTTAATGCCAAGCATTATCCGCAACATTCCTTTTATCTAATTCAACTTGATGCCTCTACTGTTCTTAAGAAAGAGGTCTTGACAGGCAGACAGACGGATAACGAAGAGATAAGGTTTTTTTTCCTAATCAGGCACAGAACCCTAAAAATTAATACATTCTATTTACTTTTGAGGAAAAAGAAGTAAAGGATATTACTCTATGAAAATTTAGACAAAGTCAATTTTAGTTCCTGTTGCTATGACAACTATTATAGATGGCGATAAAAACGTTTGCAACATCTAATTTTCTTTTTATTACTAATTTTCCTGAATGAATCATATATTTTTAATTATGTTATATGCTATTCGAGGCGGAGACAAATTCAAAAAATCATAGATCATGAAAATCTGTTCAGCCGTTCTTGAGTTCTGGCAAAAGCACAATTTTTGGCCCTTTTTAGGGCTTTAGGGTTCGAATTTTAAAAAATCCTTTCTTAGTACACCTCTACGCATCAAAACACACATATTCTGCAAATTTCAAGTCTCTACGACCAGCGGTTTAGGCTGTGCGTTGTCTCTAGGTCAGTCAGGACTTTGAATTATATAGTATAAGATAAATACATTGTATACTTACTTTCTAACATTTACATATTAACTCCGGGATCAGTAAACCGTACATTAATTAGATTAGTAATATACTTATAATATACTTTTATATTATCGTAGTATAGTATGATAATGTCGTATTAACAATAAAAACTGTCAAATTCAAATCAAAATTTATAGAATGCGAGGGGCATTCGCGGCAGCCTCCTTGCCCGTGATATTGCAAACCAAATGCAGTTGTGTCGTTTGAACGTTTTGAAGCAGCTATTACAGATATGGCATTCATGTTTAAAGGCAGGATCAACACAAAATTGGTGTTGAACAATAAAAATTTTATAAATCATTATCCAATTATCGGGGGTCGGCGCAACTTGCCATTCTATTCCATACTTTCCTATCAGACGTCATCTCCTCAGTTGTTCCTTTCGTTGCATGTACTCTTTCAAGAAATTCATCTGTGTTATCACCGGCCTACCTCTTATCTTAAAACCCTCTGCGTTCACAATTTAAACTCTTCTATCACCAATTTTTTTTATACCACTTAGGTGGCAGACAAGCACACGGCCCACCTGATGGGAAGCGGTCACCGTGGCCTATGAACGTGTGCAACACTAAGGGTGTCACATACGCGCTGCCTACCATTAGGCAGAATCTTCTTATACACAGTATCTACTAATAGATAATAATATACAACTACCATACGCTTATTGCTTTTTTGTACATGATAAGAAAGCGAGAACTTTATCAAAGTTCAAACCAAGGTAAACAAACTCATAACAAGTAGCATTGACTGCCTTCCAACAGTTGCTTTCAAAATATCCAGAACATTAGTTGCCTAAAATATAGGTATACCACCACGGTAAACTTCCAATCGATAGTCCAGTTCAGAAGGTCGGTAATTGTGATACGGACCGTGAGAATATTCAATTAAGCGGCGAACTTAATTGGAACTTGATAAAGTTAAGTTGGGTCTAAGTGAACTATCTTCCGAACTAAGTTAACTGACCATTATCTTTGCCTTTGTGCCGAGGTAGCTCCGTGCTCACCTAATTGGGGGTTGTAAGACGAAAGACTTAATGTGGATACGTACGGAACTGCGCAACATAGTTAATTATAATATACTGTATCCAAATTGAGTGGGTGAATTTAAAAATCAAATGAGTATTGTTCGAGTTAGGTAGAATTATTGTACGTGTTATTATTTTCTGAACCGACTATTGATCAATATTCAATAAGTAGTCTATTGCCTAGTCTTTCAGCTACTTTGAGGACATGATCGATTAAAAAAATAACGTGGATAAAATTTAATATTAAACTGAATGACTGGCCACTCCTGATGAAAAGAGTTTTTGTACTTTTCATTTTTTTTACAACTCTCTCACAACTGCTAGGTAGGTACTACTTATTAAACATTTTAAGAATCTGTGCAAAGCAATCCTAAAAACAAGAGCTATGCTGACTATGAAGTCGCTTCCACTTATGTAAATGCATAAACGTTTTCCGAGACTATCATATCCATACTAGCATAAACGAGATCACGTCCGGTGCCGTCCGGCTCTAATCGAGTTATTGTGAGCGGCACAATGCCGCAATCAGCCGCAACCGCATCCACTGCAGGTGCTGCATTGTCGCCTACATACTGGTATAGAGGAAAGGTTCGAGTCTAGGAAGTTTTATGGCATAAAAATCAAAGTTAGGTTATAGGTCCTAGAAGGTGGTTCGATAGTTTTAATGGCAAAACGTAGCTCAAAAATATTGTGCAACTTTTGTTAATAATTTCTCTGAATTCTTCAAAGGTTGTAGAAGATGGTTCGATATTTCCCATCCCAAATGTATCCCATCTCCCCAATCCCACCTTCTACCCTATCCAAACTCCACAACCCTCCCCCCTCCATGAGAGTTGGCAGGCAGAGTGTGACACCCTGATACTGCACACGTCAATAGGCCACGGCAACCGCTTCCCATCAGGTGGAACCTTGTATTTGTCTGCCATCTAAGTAGTACCTACCTACCTATAAAAAACAACCATTTCAATGTTTTTGAAATTATTAATAAACACTAGTAATAAAACCCGCAAGCGTAACAAACATTACGATTGTCTTGTCATAAAAGTTATAACACCCTGAAACAATTTTCGAAGGCAACCAGATGCATTATAAACTTTGATAACCATAATTTTGAAATGAGTGGTTAATCCTTATAGGTGGTAGTTCCTGAGAATACCACAACCTTCCATTATTTTATTACAAACATTAACTTTTGTATTGATTTATGAGCTCCAAAAAATATAACGACTTCATTATTATTGAGATCGCAAAATAATCAATTTGAAACAAAATGTATAAGAGCAACATTGTCTTAATTGCAAAAAATATTTTCTTATAATATTTTATACATCGGTGGCCGCACGCAACAATAAACAATGAACAAAAAACAAATAAACAACCGGTTGCAAACAATGCTTGCAGCGCGGCGTTGCTTGACGTTTTTATCATTTCGTGCGCAGAACAAAAGCTGAAGGCTTCCTGTTGAGGCTGCATCACCATTCTTGTGAGGCAAGTTGTTAATGGACACACGGACAGGATGAGTCGACAGCATCATTAGAACGCACGGCATTTAACTTGGCAAGATTTTGAAGTAGTGTGGGTCTCACTACTCCAAAACCTTGCCAAGTTAGATGCCGTGCACTATACTTGGGTGGGGTGGAATTCTTCCGCTTTCTCTGCACCTCACCCCTTCGATAAACTTTACGGAAATTCCGCCGCGGAACTTTGCCGTATAAATGACGACGAGACTGACGCGACACAGCGTTCGATTTATCCGCGTTGTATGGCCCTTTATTCGCACGTAGTTTATTCGTGTGGATATATATATTATGAAGGTTTTAATTTTTTACTCACAGCGCTATTCTTTTTAAACAGTTTTATTTAACTTGACCTGTTTGTTTAGGTCAAATCTAGTAATTGATATTTGAACCCCTATCAAATGTCTGATATTTGGCAGAAGTCTTTAAAACTGTTTAACTTAAAAGATAATTTATTTGCAATAACAATAGCCTATGTTTTGCCTAGTAACATTACATTTATTAAAAACATTTTAACGTTACAAACAGATACTCCAATGTCGCAGCCCTATACGTATTATCCAATCCACTTGTTCATAAGCTGAACCTGTCATGTTCTCAGCATTTTATATCCGTATGTATCCCGAACTCTTGTCTCGATACATTAACGTACAATAGAGGTGGACGATCTATTCATTGGCGCCACAATGCGATCGGATCGGCCGATCTTGCTGATCGCACGTGATCGCACTGGCAACTCGCTGATAATAACATCAGTGTACGGTGTAATTTGAATCCAATGCTCATCTCAAGGATTGAGGAATGATTTATAGCTGTTATTAAATAATGGAGAATAGAGACAATTGCATTGATAGTCGAGTGGTCAAGCATATTATCTAGACCACCTGATGATACTGCCATTGTACCGCGACCAGTGGGCAGCCAACTGATGGTAACTAACCTACATTAATCGTATAATCTCATGAATGTCATCTAGTGAAAATGTGAGAACCCAGTATAGTGTTAACCTTAGACGCAATTCTTTACGCTGGTGGCATCCAACGTTACAGTGATGATAAAACTACATACTATTTGAATATCACTTGCAACATAAAAAGGTAAGTACATTAAATCTATGCAACCTATAAAAATGTTTAAAACAAAACAATAAGCACAGACAAATAATCGGCGTACGCGCATATTAACGAGGCGAGCCGAGGCATTTGTCAAAAGAATACACAATAAGTGTTATGGATAACCAATAGTTTGTTGCCTAGTTAGTCGTAACGAGTACGTGGTGCAACTTGCCTTCAGGCTAGCGACACACTGAGAGGATTTATATTTCATATTCAGATTTGTGTAATATCACATTTAGAACGCTTTCCAAAATATTACAGATTCATTAAAATAAAGTTATTTTTAAAGGATTCTGTCGTGATTTATTTGGGGAATCCCTAATCCTCCTATCCTCGAGGGATATACTGTGTGCCGGTACAGGTGAGGTTGACTTGGGCCCAAAGGTCTTAAATAATGAAAGTGAGTCTGTCGTCCATTGGGTTCATTTCCAAAATACTTGTGGTTATTAAGAGCTTCCTATCAGAAAACTCAATTACCCTTAGCCAAAAATACCTCGTGCACAATTGCAAACGCTGCGCCATCGAGACGTACATTCTAGTACTTATAACACGATTGGTAATAATAAAACACTGTTCAATAATTTAGAATCTAATATATTTCGCACCTGCTGACTGAAATGGCTTTTTTTACGAAGGATTTAAATTCAGCACGCCAAAAATGCACCAACAAATAATCAAAATATTAACCCACAAACGATGCCCAGTATGCCACTTGTACGCGCGCAAACTTACAAATGAGCCGCAGCAGGGGGCCGCGACCGAAACGCAAGCATTGTTGCTCGTTACCCGCGACAAATCGCAGCGGCGACCTCACTCGGTGTGTCTCAATACTTAATTCTGATTCTATGAGAAACAATACGATTAGTGTTGAGATGTGTTATAATGACTAATTACCTGTTAGGATAGTTTCCTACTAATTAAATGAAATTGTAAAGTAATTGTATCTTTACATTGGAAATATTGAAAAAGAAATGAACATAAAGATAATTATATTTTTTGGAATTCTTGTCTGTTTGTTCGCGATGGACATAAAAACTGCTGAACGGATTTTAATGCGATTTTCTCGAAAGTTCTTGGCCAGACTTAAAATCCGA
This sequence comes from Lithosia quadra, assembly GCA_963576445.1. Taxonomy (NCBI): domain Eukaryota; kingdom Metazoa; phylum Arthropoda; class Insecta; order Lepidoptera; family Erebidae; genus Lithosia; species Lithosia quadra. Next base: position 6,916,347 of record OY754892.1, read on the forward strand.
CGCATGTTTGATCACAATCGAATGAGTAGAACCGGATATATTATAAGCCTAATCAAAAATGTGAAAACCGAAACGTCAGGCATACTAGCATGCAACTTTTATTATTTTTCAATTCGGATTTCACCATGTGAAAATAATTACGATCGAGTTTAACAAAACTGGGTTCGCAACTTTTTACTCAATGGAATTCAATTGGATGCTACAAGCGCTTGTATGCTGAAGTAATCGCATAGTAAAGTGGGTCGTTTGCATGGTTGTTACTTTAGTAGAATAAAGATGGCTAATGTATTTACACCAAATGTGCTTTAAATTGAAACAATAAATGTTTGGTAAATAATAAATTACAATGTTGTTATCTGTATCCTTTCAACAAAGAAGCAACTTAGGTAAGTACCTCACTGCGATACGCCGATAAAACTCTAATTATGTCATTTGAATTCAGAAAATTATTGAGAGTGAATTGGGCGAAATTAAGATAAAAAAAGTAACAAACTTCAAAAAAAGAATGTTAAGTTTTTAAAATCGCATTCCAGAAAACAATGTCCAGTGGACTGACGGGCCTCAAGGCGTATGCATTAACGAAGTGCACCTTCTTCGATATTAAGTGTAGTATTTTTTTATTCGATTTTTATAGGGTTCCTTTTTTAAAATAAGGAACGGAGGCATCATTTAGCTGAATTTAATTACGGGACATTTTATTGTTTTTGTTTGGTGCAGTTTGTACGGTTGCTTTTATGAGGCTTTTTGTGTGAATGTGTTTCTTAATATTGTATTTTACTTTCTATGTTTTGATAAACTCGTATATGCTGATTAAACGCTGTTAATTTAAAATAATATAAATGTATGCATATCAAGGTATGTAATGCTTATTGAAAGTCAACTTGTTTAACGTAATAATTATAATAATTAAAAAAAAATGAAATTTGTATCTATTGTTTATGAAAAATCACTCAGTTCGAAGATTACTTTTCAAATTCAGTTCTGAATTTTCACTACGCGGCGCCGGCAAATAATGGTCTATACAGAATAAATGATTTTTGACTTTGTCTTTGACTCTATCTAATAATGATTATAAATGCAAACAATACGGAACCCAGCCAGTCCCCGTCTATTTTGCCTTCACGAACACTTTTTGTTCGTAACATTTTGTATCACACTGGTAGCACGCCGAGTCGCCTCAAGCATATCGCTGTTTATTACACACCGCTCAGTAATTTATTATTGCATTTTTTTGTATTATCAATAGCCTATACTCTTATACTTTTTGCCAATATTAAAATGGCTATTGTTTATGAAAAATCGCTCTCTGATGCTTATCTTGAGTGCAGCCTTTGTTTGTGCAAATAAGTTGGTGCTCCTGTTGGCTACGGTTTCGTAATTTTACTTTATAAATATTCATTTTTGAAATTATACGATGAAGTTTTATGCTATTGGGGTAGCAAACAGATTAGTATATGGACCACCCATTAGTAGGTAACATAATAAATCATCATCATGCATGCTGATTGCATTCAAAGCTTGCACTTTGGAGCCCGAGGTCATTTTAATGCCGGCGTGCGAAGGAAACACCTTTTGGGTCAACATTTGATGAGGTCGTCAAGCTGAAGGCCACCACTGTAGCAATATCGTTATATGTTAGTAGTGGTGACCCCCGATTCTGAGACTTTACCTTTAGCTTACCGTCAGGCGAGCTGAAGTCATTTTGACGTGTCTAATATAAAAAAGTATTTCCTTTTTAGTCTATTGAGTCTATCTATCAGTATAAACGCTTACAGACTTTATAAAACATCTACTGGGGCAACAAATTGTGTCATGCAAATTGTGAATTTATTCTTTACAGAATGAACCAAGACTTCTAATAAATAAATGTAGGTCCTGTGTGGTAGATACAGTTGCCCTCAGAAGTTGCTGAATACAGAACATAATTTCCTCATCCTAAATGCTTAGGCTTATCCCTTAGGCTTTTCAGTCTAACTACAAAGCGGTGTACTTCGATATTTTCCATAAAGCAACTGTTATTTTGATCTCTGCAACCCATTAGCGACGTCAAAGTTCAAAATATATTCACAAACAATCATTACTTTTTGTTTTCATAATAAATCAATAAAACATAATCCTATTTATAAATACTTTTGTAATTTTCAGGCGATAAATTTAATTTTTTGTTTATTATTTTATGTAAGGCAAAATTCCTTACCTCGGAAGGATAAGGCGTGAATATTGTGTATGTATGTATGTATGTATTTTACTTTAAAGCTAACGTGATCAGTAACTTGGAATTTCTTGAACTAATACTGATGGGATATTTAAAAAATATATTTATATGTAAGTATTTTTTTTATTATTAAACAGTTTTATTTAACTTGACCCGTTTGTTTGGGTCAAACCCAGTATTTGAAATTTGAACCCCTTTCAGTTGTCTGATTTGTCTGATATTTGGCAGAAGTCTTTAGTTCTGAGGACAATACAATTTAAAACTGTTTAACTTAGAAAATATTTCTTCATTATTTACATAATTCATGACTATTGAGAGTAAACCTAATAATTTGGGTTTAATCCACACTTTATTCTATTTATTGTAATAAGACTGCTAGTGTTTAAACTTTTGAAGGCGATTGTACCTACCAAATCAAATAAATATTCGTTACAAGTTAATTTAAGCTACCGGTGACACCAGCGCTGACTGATTGATACGACTTACATAAACTACCATTGAATATTAACCGTTGTGCAATTGATTATGCCCATGATTCCAGTTCTATGTAGCTAATAGCCATTTTGTGTCGTAAGTACCAGTCAGCATTTAAAAACTTGTATTCCATAAACCTATGTAATACAACTTGTTGGCCCCGTGGCTTAAGAGGGTTTTAACGACGGAACATTTTTTATAAAGTGGAGTTAACTCATATTTTTGTTCCATGACTAATTACGTAAAGCTTCATAGTGTGTAGGTACTGCTAAAGAATGAAACTTCTTGCCCAAGTGTATGCTCTAGAAATCTTCAGTTTAAGAGGAATTTGGGTGTTTTAACGGAAGCATGTTTAATCGTTAACCACATCATCACTTACCCGCAGATAAAATTGTAGACAAACTTGGGCTCACATGCAGTTAAAAAATCTCTGACCAGTCAGTAGGTATAGGTACTCTTAAATAAAGCACTTTCAAAATAATACTGTTGGAGGAAACCACACTATCGATACAAAGCAAGGTATCATTTTCTCAACAATAATGAGTTTGCTAGTTTCCCTGGAATTACCACCGCTTAGTACTAATATAGTAGAATGTTTATAAGAATGTCAAAACCTCACCTTCTCATTCTTTCCTTTTTACAAAAGGGGGGGGGGGGGGGATTACAAACTTTCATGGACTGAGGCCTAACTACTTGCCGTAACTACGCCTTTCATGTCCTTAAATTATATAAAATAATCGAGAATTGAGCTCGGAACCTCTCAGTAGTTGCAGTCTTTACTGCTACGCTACCCAAGCAGTATGATACCACAAAAATAACCTAATTAGATAATTATAACAAGTAAAAAAAATACGTATCACAAAACCTTTTTTTATTAAAAGCGTCATCGACCTTTTGTTGCTTCTGAAATTAACGAGAACGTCGCGTCCCTGCAATTTTCACAATTTGCCAAAAAATATAAATCGACCCGAGACGAATTGTTACCATACACCTTATTTGGAAACCGCAAAAGTCTTCGACAAAAGAGGTTTGTTCGACTACTGGTCTTCACATAAGTAGGTTTTTTAACCTTTGCAGTTGGCAATCATCATGTACATTTTCGAGTTGCAAAAATTGTAATTGTAAGTACCTATTGTTGTAAACAATAAGGGTTATTATCTTGACAGAATAAAATTACCAAGGAGTTGCTACTATAATTATAATTTAACTTGTGTATGCGACCCGTTGTTTTATTTTACAATGCTGTCAGATGCTTGTATTCATAAACCTAATAAACATATGGACGAAAAACGTTGAAAACAAGGCTGTGTCACAAAAATAGCAGCGGTTAAATATGTGTGAGTGAATTTCGAGATGAAATGTGTTACCACCTAAATTTCATAAAATGTGTGATTCTTGGATACTTTTTTCTTGCTATCACTACTAACAGTTTTTACACAATTTCAGACATGCTGTATTTTTATATTATAAACTGACTGAATCGAATGACGTAGCCTCTAAGTGGCTGACTGATCTGTGAGTGTGTGCGTGCCGACTTGTTCGTATACGATAGTGGGCCAACTCTAGTGGCGTCAGTTGTATTGTTAACGCGTTCCGTCTATAGGTTTTTTGAGGTTTATGACGATCGATGTTTAATTTTACAATGCTGTCAGATGCTTGTATTGTACATATAGATCAATTGGCAATAAATAAATAAACTGTTCATTTTATTTGTACTGAATTAAAATTTAACCATTTAAAGCAACAGTAGCATTCTAAATAAGAACACTAGGTAGGTATTTATTTTTTTAGGAATGAGAAAAAAACGACGCATTTATTTTATCTCGTTTTCTGTATTTCTATGTTCTCGTTATTTTGCATGTTGCGAGAAATAACGAAAACATGAAATATTCTATAATAAAATTGATTGGTATACAAACAAGTTTATTTCTATTCCGTGATGGTTTCTGTCGCGTAGCGGTAGTACATTTAGCTGCTACGACAGGAGGCGCGAATTCAGTTCCCACTCAGTGCAAATATTCTTATGCATGAATATGTCTATTTTGGTCAAGGTGTTTCTATGTATAATAATATTGTATTTATTTACAAAAAGTATATTAGTATATTTATCCGCATTCTAGTAGGTACCCATAACATAAGCTAGTTAAGCTATACTTATTTTGGGTCTAGGTAGCGCTCAGAGAAATAAACCAAACGTAGCGTTATGTCGTAAAGTTTTTTATTTATTGAATGTAAATATTCTACGACATTCATATCACAAGACCACTGTGTTATGTGTTCTAGAACGCGGAATAACATACTTATATACTTTTTTTGTAAATAACTACATACATAATAATATATATGTATACATACGCTTTAATATGAATTCAATACATATTATTAAGGTCTAAATGTGAAAGATTAGATGAATATTGTAACAGAACTATAAAGTAAAAAATATAAAAACTATGATTAGCTACGAAACAAAATTATGTGCCACCATTTATAGCAAAGTTGTTATACACTTAACAGGTTATTACTCTTGAACAATTTCACAAACCACTAATTAATTAACAGTTTGCACTAAATATCTGTTAACGAGCAATTTACTGTACCTATATTATTTTTATACCTACATAAGTATCTTAAAAAGACTTTTACGATTTTGATAAAAAATTAAGATAAAGTTTTGTTTGACAAGTTTATCTAGGTATATACATGAACATAGTTTTGATAAAATAAAAGAAAAGAAACATAAAATACTTTGCCTTTCTAGCATTAATTGAATTTCGAAACTAGATCTTAAGTAACTAGCTTATAATATGGATTCTAGACGGGCGGTGGTTAAACAGACTTATTACCTACATAGGAAAAGTCGTTTAATAAAAAAACATTTTTTTAATCAAATTCAAAACTTTATTTAAATGTACCTAGGTACTATGATAATCACCAAAATGAAGCGCTAAAGCTACTGACTGAAAATTGGTCTGAAAACAACTAAATTTTACGACATTATACACAGTGCTCTCTAGACCCGAAGTAAACATAGATTAACTAGTATGCGTTATGGTTCCTGGAATGCAGGTATGCACTCATAAAATATCTAGGTATCTTTTTTAGCGAGATTAGTGCAAATATACCCTCCATACAAAGATGCGAAAATACTTCAGAATATTCTAAATCGACACTGCGCATGTCAAGGCGGCCAGTCATTTAGTCACCTGTAAAAAAAGAAACATTGACTGTGAAAAGCCGTGCATTGTCCGTTCCAAATTCAAAATGAGGAAGGAACGGGAATAATGGCGCTGGTTTTCGAAACAGGAACGTCAAGTTTTTAAAAAAGGAATCGTTTAAACGGAGGCCGTTCGCAGGTAATCACAGGCGACGTGCACCGAGATTTGGGATGGAGGCACACTGACTGAAAAAAATTAAATTACCTTTATTATTAATTAGCCAACGCCCGCGGTTCCACCCACATGGATACCTATCGGTTTTCGCGTTTTTAAGTTTGACCAAGACCTTTAAAACAAAAAAAACACATGAAAATCTAGTCAGTACTTTTTGCGACCGTCGCGGGCAAACAGACAAGAATTCCAAAAAAAAAATTTTGCGTTCAGAATCATTCAGATGCGCTCAAAAGAAGCGTAATCCATTATATTTTTTTGAATATCTCCAATGCACAGACACAATAACTTTACAGTTTATATAATTATGGTATAGAAGTCGATTGTTAACTTCATGAAGAAATTTTAAATTTAGAAAAATGCAATTAAAAAATAATTAATGTGACTATTTGCATGTTTTACATATTTATTTGTAAGTACCGTTAGCCGCCCATATATCTTAATTATACATAAAAATATGAGTTATGTATACATTAATATTAAATCGCTTTTATTTTAATAACTTCCTTGTATGGCCAAAAATGGCGTTTATTGATTGATATTACTTTCTGATAAATTAAAATCAAGAATAATGTAAACTCATTAGTGATGTTATTGACATTCATATCCATAATACGATATAATTAATATATAAAATTTAAATAATTTTATAAATATGCAAAAAGTAGTTGATGGCACCACCTAGGGCAATTCTTAACATCATTTCCGGTAGTTAAGGTCCGTCTACTTTTTCTCCTTTCAATTTGATTAATCTTGGCTTTTATGGGTGCGGCTGCCATCTGAACCCCCGACTTTGAGAGGAAAGAGTTTGGTCCTCTCGATACACACACCTCAAACTATCTGCATAATATAGGTCTAACCTATAATGTTTAACGGAAGCGAATTGAGATTCAACATCTCCTTAGTAAAGACTATCCTCTTTAGTTAGAAACATTACACTCTACATAATATTCTTACCTATTGGTAATATCTAATTTGTTATTTTGAACGTGTATTCATTTTAAAATTAAAATAAAGAAGTAATTAAATTATTTTAGGAAATTCTATCTGTAAATAGCGCGATGTGCTCCTACCCTAAGATCGCGTGCACTTCGATACAGGTGCGCTGGCGCAGCCCGGAGCGACGCCCGCGCAAACTTCATTCATTGTTACTTACATACAACAAGCTTGCAGAAGATAATGTAGTAACAATACGATTTCGTGTTTTTAAAATTACTCTGATATTAGTTTAATGGTTACTGATGTAAAAAAGTATGAAATGCAGTAAAATAAAAAAGGACCTATGTTATCCAACTAAGCACTATCTAGATCCATAGTAAGCATATTATCTTAACCAGCTCGTATTATAGGTTCTAGAATTCGACGGTGTTGCACACGTCCATAGGCTACTGTAACCGCTTCCCATTAGTTGGGCCGTGCGCTTGTCTGCTACCTAAGTGGTAGGTATATAAAAAACGTAGATAACAGTATTATATTGGTGAGTCGGCTTTTCCGAGATTAACGTCTGATCTCCCAACCCTGAGAGAAATTCCTGCACCAGAGCCTCATCCAACCTGCCTCATTAGTATAGTCATAAAAGGTAACATACATCGGAGCTAATTCCTTCCAAAGACCTTCAAAGGAAATTATTTTTTTCATAAAATATAATAATTACAATGTTCAAAGTTCTCCGGGCCGCTGTCAGATGCGCGCGTTTGCCGGCGCGGCGATCACTCATGCGCAGTGGCGATTATAATGCGAGCAAATTGAGATGGAGAGATAAGCTCTGTATGTACATCTAAAGACTATAATATATAGCTATACCTACATGGAAAATTTTGCGCTTTTTAGAACGGTTCATTCAATTCGATTCTTAGATTTTAAGTATAACAGGCATCTATTATGTTACGCAAAATTTGCAGTGATTGCGAATAAATTTTAGAATTAACTGCTACGAGTATCTGTTAAAAGTAATTGCCATGCGTCCTATCCGTTGCCCTAGCTTAACCAGGCCTAGGATTTTGTTGTGTCGTGTTATCACCTTCCATCCGCTTTTTACTAGAAAAGGGGTAAATGGATCCCAGCAATATACCGGGGTCGCCAGCTTTAGTGGCCAAGATTACTTGAGGTGCTAGAAGTATTCTTCTCAAGGCGTACTTAGACCCCAGGCGGAAGGTATACCATGCGGTTTGAGTCAGTTTAATGCGATATACCTACACCCCGTCACCGTTAACTCCGGTAAAATTAAGCTCAACGGTGCTACTGCACGAAAAAGGCTACCTCACGTAGGTATTGCACACACCTGTCTACTCCTTCAGAGATAGGTATATATACCTATTATGGGCGTGAGGATCAATCTTTAAAATACAGAATAAAAATTATGTTTCCATATCAAAGAAAAGCATTTATCACAACTTTCAAGTTGTTAGTAGTGATCAAATAAGGTCACACATATCCAATGCTTACATACTGCATACTACGTTCAGTACCTTTCTCTCACGTAAAGCCAATCTCCATCACTGGGTACAACTAGACAGTTTGATGGATTCCCTTGTTCTATCTCGGTTATGTATTGTTTGTTGCATACCCAATGAGTGGATACTATACATATATTCTTATAGTTTCGCGTTGATTTTCTTCGAGTATCTACTAACTGCGAACACGTACTTAAGCTTTTTAATTAAATATTTTAATTAGGAACTGTGCTATTAGAAAACTGGAGGGATTGATAAAACTCGCAGAGTAGGTACCTAAGTAAACTGAAATGACAATGGTTTAGCCACATCTGCCAAAATATCGCTGGTGGCTAACGAGTTCTAGAGTGGTTAATGCGAATTGGTAAAAGTGTGGTGGGACGTCTTCAGCCTCATAAACCTAAATCTGAATAAGGTAACGGGGGTAGAAAGAAAGGTGAGGTTAGATAGGATGCTGAAGTTTTTCTGAGATATTACATACATTTTTCGTAACAAATTTCATTGGCATAGAGTAGTTCTATACTCTATAAAACCTTAAGTAAACTGTTGCCCGCGTGAACTACTAATCTTGTTCCCGCAACCCACAGGAACCTATTTTTAGGACTTTGCCTTTAGCTTACCATCAGACGTGACCAACATAAAAAAAGAATCCTATGTATTATTTCAGATAATAATCTAAGCAAACTTAAACTAAATTTCATCCTAATACGTCCAGTCGTTTTCGAGTGCTTACACACACTTACAAACTTTCGCGGTTATAATTATTAGCAGAATTTAATATCAAATATCGAAAACCAGGCAAATTACAGGTCTGTTTCCCAAATCACATTACAATCACTATTATAATAGATACCTCTGCAAACGATACCTACGCAAATTAATTTGCTCGCAGCCCATAATTTGTCTACTCTATTAATTGCTACGCGAACTTAATCCTTGCTTTAACCGGCTGAATCTGATAATACAGGAAATTGAATTGTCAATAATTACCACATAGTTGTGCTTAGGGTCAAAGCCTCACCTTTGAACACACCTACAATAGATTTGAGATTGGTACGAGTTACATTATAATTAATCGTTTCAAAGATGGCGGTTATTTTCCTGCTTAAGGTGTGTCAATTGGTTAATGAAAAGTTCAGAATAGTTTTCAGAGATTTAACAGTGAATACCGTACTAACATGATTTGGTATTATTCGATAGCGATGGACGTAAAAACGGGTTTTGGTGCAGTTTTTTTATTAGAAAGGTCTTGGTTACACTCAAAATCTTACGCATATTTGATCACAATCGGCTGATTAGAACCAGCGATATAGTGAAAAAACGCGAAAATCGACGTCCACGCGGGCTGAGCCACGGGCAACAGCTACCTAGTCATAAATAAAAATAAAACTTTTAATTAGTAAAAGCGTAATTTATATCAATGTCTATCACTATCAAGCACAGAATATGCATTCGATATATCACAATGACGCGCTTCATGCGCGTATAATTTCTCACGCATGTTCCCACGTGCGTATGTGCATGGATATTAAATAAAAGATGGCCGCTATGAGATGCATTAGGGTTGGCTATCGGAAATAAATTTTGGCACTTATTTAAATAATGGTCATTTTTCATGTCAAATTAAACATTTTTCTATATACAATTTTTTATAGATATTTTGAGTAGGTTTCAGGTCACTTCTTAGTCTATAAGCTCTAGAAACAGTAGAACAGTGGTATGAAAAAAAAAACAGAATAAGAACAGCGTTACTCGTTGGCCCCGGCTCCGTCTGCGTAGAATGACATACTGTGGCCGATGTGCAGTCTGGGTATATGCAAAAATCAGATATTGCTCTTCGAGTCCAGTTTAATAACGTGAACATGTAGATTGCTTCTACTTCACAATGTACAACAGACGGACGTAGCAACATACGTAGCAAATAAATGTGCAAACTAACCACTCACAGAAGAAGACTCATCTTCATTTTCTTAGCTGGCAGCCATTTTCATTCGTTCCCAATATTAGCTATAAACAATCATACATGATACTTAACCTTTGTGACCCTGTACCAATAACATTTTATTTTGACAACCCTATCGAATGCTAATGTCTATCGTACTGTGATATATCGACAGCGCCAGACGAACGTTCGGCCGTAACATGGTACACGGGCCTGTGTGTTTGCACAGGCTGAGTTACTACCGAACAAGCGTGTTATTATTTTGTACGACGATGCGCCATTTGGCGTGCTCAGTAGTCCTATTTTGATATATGAAGAAGCTTTAGGAATAGTGCACGAAATACATGATTTTCTATCAGTTGCACTATTCTTACTCGCTTGTATTATGTCAGAAGTTATATCAATAGCATTAAATTCTTTGCCCGCAAAAAGATGAATGGATTTTGTTAAGGGATTCCAAAGAGCCAACACCTACCAGTGAGGTAGATTTTGGTCCCGAAGGTGGCACCGACTGGTGCACCTGTCAAACAAAGGACGGGATTGACTGACTTTCCTCTAAGGAAGTTGAAATGCAGTCATTCTCGTAAAAGTCAGTAAATTAATCAAAAATAATAAAAATTCTAAATGTAAATTTTAAAAGCAACCGGGAAATCTCTAGGATGATGATGATTATTGCGTTTGCCGGGAATATTGGCTTGGGCCCTGAAAATCTTAATGGAACCCCGAGGTTAGGTATAATATATTATAATGTAAGTACGTATGTTTTATCTAAAAGCGATGCTGGTTATAACAAAATAACATTGAGCAATTCAGTCAAGCAATTATTACTTATAGATGTCCACATACACAAGTCGCAAGATGACTAACTGTAAACGCAACCAGCTTAGCCTAACTGGAACGCAACAATTAAAGAACAGGTTTGAATAAAACTATTGCTAACATTAATTTATTCAACAATACGTCTTGTCATGCCAATCGGGCAGCCATCATTATTTCGCATTCGTTTTGTCTCCACCAATAAGGCGTGAGAACGCACCTCCTATTACTACTCTCAACCAATCACGGCACGTCATTTGAAAAACAATAGAACATAAAAAATTTCGTCACGCTTCTGCGCCGGAGTCGACGTTCTAATTCGTGATAATTTAACATGTACTGGTTCGTTATTCGTCGGATTTTATCGGTTAAATTATTTTTCTATTTATCTAATAAATAATTTATGTATTCATTTACTTTTATGGTGTCGATGACATCATATTTACTATGACTTGAGACTGTGACTTAAGTCAAGATTTCTAAAATTATATTTCTCGATATTAATATACAAACAAGTCACTAAGATTCGAGACTCTTTCCCAAATGAAATTTTACCATGTTTTAAAACTACAGTTGTCACAGTGTTCGTACATAAGATTCACAAAAGGATACATGTTTCTTTCTTCTTATAATCCAGGGCTCTTCAAGCGAGGCGTGAAAAAGCATCTGTTGAATCCGTGAATAGGGACCACTATTTTAGGATTGTCGGTATCTGGAACCCTGAATCTTCTGGAACTCACCCCAGCTTCTTACTCGGTACTTCTTATTTCGGTTTTTAATGAGGTAACTGCCATCTTCATCAAACCAAGAATATAACTTACGCCAGAGCCTTGTCAGTCAATCAGCAGGTGTACCAAGTTGCAGATGAGTTTGGCTTGGATGCCGAAGTTGGTGGGACCACACCTTACATTCACTACCTGCCCAATATGCAGCTAATAAGTCAAGTTAAGCAACCATTAGAGATAAAAAACAACTACGGAAATCCACTGCATAATTGTCAGCAGTATTTATGTATTTGTATAATATTACAATGTATTATCTACATGCATTCGGCTTTTTATAAACTAAGCACTCATAATAAAACTTCTTCATAATTGTGGTATTATATATGTGAGCTATGCTTTTCCCAGCATGATTATTAAGTAAGAAAATATGCATAGTATTTGTCATCTCATTTGTTTTACAGTCGATAGACCCGCGTTTATCCACCATGCTCACCTATTGGTATGTGACGATGTGTTCGAACTCTTGACTTGAAAATTCCTAGGTTACCTATATAGCTTTCCAAAAACACAGCAGCCAATACAACCTCATCTGCAAATCGTCACACTTGCTGATTGACGAACGGGGCTCTGGGGTCTGGCTTTTCTTTCAGATGTACAGTCATAGAATAGTTCCACTTTTCACATAGGCTACGCTTTGTCATATAACTTTTAAACATAGAAAATTTGGATCAGTCTAATTATCTATTTATTATTAAGTTTAAAAGGTCTTCTTCTTTCGTATCGATGTTGCCATCGTGGTATAGTAATTAGTTTCACGGTGAGGGCCCGAGCATAGGTATCACTTTTCGAGAAGGCTTACTGCCTACATCCCCTCCAGTTCAAAAAGTTAAACCCAACGAAGAAAAAACTATTGTCATCTTACTATCAACAGATTGCTGTACTTTAAGAGGTGCGGTTTTTACCGTTTTTAAGAGTACCGGAGGTCTTATCTACCTTCCTTTCGTTTATCACCTCCTTTCTGCCTCTCAGCGGGTGGCAAAGATATAAATTAAATAGTTTCCTAACAAAATTCTTTAATGAGAAGTAAACCAGTCAGCATCAACACAACGTTAATCTCGATAGTTAGGTTCGGGGTTCCCTTTATCTTGGGCTTTTATGGGAGCAACTGTTGAGTAATTCCCCAACTCCGAGGAAAGCCTACACAGCAATCTAATAAAGATTTGCTAGTGTTATTGGCTTGGTTGTCAAAGATTTTGATAGGACTCCATACACCCATGAATAGCTTTTGAATAAAAATAATTTAAAGAGAAGTAAACCAGTATTTAAAACAATGTTACGAAGGAACATGTTCCGTAATGAAGCGCCATCTTCCCAGCTCGTTTGTCACAAGTTTACTTAAACGTCATTAGCATAGGCCACGAACTCAAATTAATGTGCGTTTTACATGAACATGATGACTGATGTCGATTCTGTTTGTACATTTTCACTATGGCGGATCCACACTTCGCTATTCGCTATTCGTTATTCGCCTTTATACACGTGAATAAATCGAAGTGGGGGGCTTATTCGTGTATATTTGCTTTATACGAATATTCGCCTTAGTCACTCTTCTATGAACAATTGCGGAGGGTTTAGTCATTTATAAGAATTTCCTCGAATACAAATACAAATAGTAAATAGCGAATAGCAAAATATGGATCTACCATAAGATAAGTATTCTTTATTGTACACTAAATATAGGATACAAGCAAGCAATTATACTAATATCTCTCGCACGCTGGTCTAATGCGGGTTGGTGTATAAAATAATGAGTAGTTATACAAACAATATATAAATTATAAAATACGAGGAGGTAGGACACGACGGTATCTCCCGTCCGAAATGAGCTGTCCGACTGGGGAAGTACCTCCGTCCTACAGAAGACCGCGGCCATAATAACCATCGTGTTGTGTTCCCGCCGGTAAGTAAGGTAGCCAGAGCTCACTTTACTCCCCCTCCCCTTCCTAGCCTCCCTACCCCTCCCCAACTCTTCCCCTTTCCCTTCAGGGTAGGCAGCGCGTGTGTGACACCCTTAGTGTTGCACACGTTCATAGGCCACGGTGACCGCTTCCCATCAGGTGGGCCGTGTGCTTGTCTGCCACCTACGTATTATTAAAAAAAATACAAACAATGAGTAAATAAACATAGACTTTTACGTGATATTAGATTTGTTCTTAAGTACAAAGGCTGCATCAGAAACAATCAGTAACTTAATCTAACATAAGTTCAAAGATCAGAGCTACAAACCACGCGGGCAATTTTCCAATACAAATAAACATCGCCGAGCCAATTCCCACCCAATCCTTAATTGCAACAAGCTCGACCCGCCATACAGATACTGGTGACCTTAAAACAAAATGGCGACGGATAACAAAAGTAGTTTCTAACACGTTCCAGAATAGAATGAAAACAAGGATTCCAACACCTAAGTACGCCTAATTAGAGAAGGGACAACACCTACAGGTTCTCCTAACGCCTTGGCGTTAAGGACTCCAGGGTTGATACAATTAAAATTTGGTTATTTCATCCATTAATATGATATTGATGAAATGAGATTACGTCGTTGGTGCTGTGGTAGTAAGTGTGACTGTTGTGCGTAAAGTTCAAATTCAATATTTGCAGATATACGATTTCCAGTTCGGATGGTCAGAGTATTCCATCTTCCATTCAGGGTAGGCAGCACGTGTTTGACACCCTTAGTGTTGCACACGTTCATAGGCTACCGTGACCGCTTCCAATCAGGTGGGCCGTGTGCTTGTCTACCTCTTAAGTAGTATAAAAAAAAACTAGTCGTGGCTTGAAGTTTTTTGTGATCTTTTTCTGGTCTACATCTATAGATAAATTTTATTGCAGTGTCCTAATAAATATACTTAGAAATTTAAACGATTAGTTGCATTAGATGTACGGTGTATTGTAAGTGTCTATTGGTACACTCTTTAGTCGGTCAACTTGAAATTATACCTACCTATACCTGCGGTCACTTTAATGTATTCTACTTATATTTCTGAAATCACTTCAATTATACAATACCCTATTTTTATTTAGCTTTTCAGCAAAACTGTAACAAGCCCAGTGCTTAGCCAAAGTCTTGTTCATTTTCTAAACACAACGTTCATAATAATTAACAATACAGTAGCAAATAAAGGAGAGTGTTTTTTATACATTCACAAAATAGCCATTAGTTTCTCTCAATGCTATTGGTTTATTTATTAACGTAACTTTATGTCCTACTTATCATTCCACTTTAAATCAGCTTTTTACAGAAATAGATAGGCGTGTTCGCAGTGTGGGAAAATGGGAAATCGAACAACTCTTTATCCGAATTGGTACTTCCTTGGTAATGCTTATTAGTAAAGATATTACTTGATAAATGTGGTTGATGAAAGGATATCCGTATTAGTGTAGTGGATTTTAATTGCATAAATGAGTTTTTGTTAGTATTGTTTAAGGCCGAGATTACATAGGAATCAAAGGACTTATTCTGCTCGAAATAAATAGAATATAAGAAACCGGAGTGAAAGTAGTACTCGTCTATCCCGTAAAAGATGCATGTAGGTACAAGATTGAGACAGACCATCTCTAGATGCTGGTCTGATGAGCAAGGCAGGGCTTGCCGCTATACAAAAAAGGATGCTGCCAAACCAAGTAGGTACCTACTTATTATGAAGATGTATAAAGTAGGTCCACTTCCTAGGACCGATGGTACCGACTACAATAGAAAAGTCTTACGTGTATTTTTGTCTTTTCAAGTTTTTTCTTCGATCAAAATCCTTCATTCAGAAGTCTTCTTGACAGTAAGCTCTTATTTCGAAACATCTAAACTGATATCTAGAAATACCAGGCGACCTGCAAATACTAACGAACATTTAGTAAGGAATTTGGTGGTCCAGAATTCGGGTGTTTAGCCGAATATCTACTAGGTTATAAACTATCAGGGTGCGTGGCCGCCGGGGTGCGAGGGAAATGCACTATGGGCCACCTTACACCCTGGTGTCAGAAGACTCTAGACGGCGTGCGGTTTAAGTTGGTAAGAGTACGACATTACCCGCGCCGTGATCATAAGAAATAAGAATCTCCATAAGAATCGCCATAAGAATCTCCGCGTGGAAAATAAGGGTCCATGGCTGGATTCATAACGTGATTCTACATGGGCAATGGAAACTGCAGCACTTCTCACCTCCAGGAAAACGCTGCCCCCTGCTGCTGCTGCCAATTTTGGACTAGGCGATAGTGACCCTGTAGAGGGCTACTTAGACGATATCCACTTGTCCCTCTGATTATCTGAGGGCATAGGGCTAAGCGAAGGGTGGTCTGGTTCTCTGAGCGCAGACATAGGGGTGACAGGACGATCACCTGCAGGATGACGTATGCAACACCAGGGGCGTCACACTCGCCCTGCCGATCCTAAACCCTGTTTGATCGATTTACGACATAGTATACGACATAATTCAAACCACAAACCGGTAGGAAGCAGTATAACTAATTATAGTATTGGTTCTGATCACATATTCCAAAAGGAAGCCGGCAGGGTTGTATTACATGACCAATCGTCACTGATACTTAGCCACTTATAACATTTAATCGGAAAAATCTACGATATTTTATTACCAGGGATAAAATTACAACTTGGAGATATCAGATCTTTTGACAGCCCTAAACAGTTGGAAGGCGTTGCGTGTAATTAGAGATTGTATACATTAGCGAATACAAATAAACCACCATGAGACAGGCAGGGCCCAGCGTGAACATTAGTCTTTGTAGAGGTCGAAGAAGATTTAGTCCCAGTGAGCAGTGTTCACAGGTGGAATGCAACGTGGAAATAACGGTTGATTATTGCTAAGCGGAGATTAAAATCTATAGTTAGTATGGATAATATTGTGTAGATATTATAATACTCACTCTCTATGAACCTTTTTTTTATCGTGCGGAAATCCCCATGGGTACCACTCCCGTAGGCCATCGGGGGTGGTTATGTCGGGATCGAACGACTAAAACCGCACGCCGTCTGGGGCCTTAATTACCGGGGTGTAAGGTTACCCAATAGGCATATCCCTCGCACCCCAGCTGACCCCGGGCCATCTACGGTTTTAAGATGACCCCCTCGACCTTCCGAAAGGGTCTATGAACCCTTGCATCATCAGAGATATCTTGCTTACGAACCGTAAAAGAACTTTAAAAAAAATGTACCGATCGTATGAACCGACTTACCTCCTTTTTTAAATCGGTTGGGGATACTAAAATGGGGCGTTACTGAATCGGGCACCTGCCGTTACTAACCTTTTAGATATGAGAAGTTCCTAGCGTTTCAATCCAACGGGAATTCCTTTCAAGATTAAGGGTATCGAGCCAAGTTATCGACCTGTATTCGAAACCCTTGTTGTTACCGTTAACTCCGGTGAGAATCACCTTACTGGGATGTGCACTAAAAACAATCAATCTACCCAAGAAATAAAGATACTGAGCAGGCAATCCATACAAGGCAAATATATTGCATCTTGTTTGCTGGGAAGTCTTACCAGTAAGTCAGATTGCTACGACCAGAGTAGAGGTTCCCCGCTGACAAATATCAAAAAGTGTATGTTTACATTTAATTGTTTCATTCAGGAAACCAATAATTTTGCAAAACGGAATATTATTCTAAAAAGTTGACGGTACGAGTAGTTTCACACATTTTCTAGGAACTATAAATTATCAAAATTAGATTTATCAGACAATTCTAATAATTACAAAACTAATAACGGTTACATAAATATCATTGGTTTGTGGATTTTAGTAAATTTTTAATATTTATCGAATACCTCCATTTTTATAGCTATTTAAAGTACTTTATTTTAATTTCATTCTGGTTTCCATATGATCAATATGCAAACTTGCTAATTAATGTGCAAAAATCATGTAATTCTATGCGGGGTAGGAATATATCTCGATTTATGGCCATAAACCATGAATATAAAACGTTACTTTCAGCGTCGTAAATCAAAAGGGAAACCAGATTAGTAGATAAATTATCATATTTGTATACATTTGCATATTCTCTTATCTAAAATCAATATTATTATATTTAGCCTGGCGATATAGAAGTCTATTATACCTTTTTTATTACAGCATGCACTAAATTCAAGGGGATTCAATTAGACTGACAGGTGTTCAAGATCTGGTATAGTGTTTGGGTGAGTTACCTTCCCTGCACAAGTAGGTATCTACTATTCCAAAAAAAAATTTTTTTCGTGTTCAGTATCGTTCATTATAACTCATAACTCAAGTATTTTTTTTAAATATCTGCAATGTACAGACATAGCTACTTTACAATTTTATAATAGATAGATGAAATAATTCATTTACGTCAAGTTCACATAACACGCAGCTTGTCAAGTCTGGTTAACTATTAGTTAAACTTTACTTAATCACATGGTATCTGCCACCGTTTCTCTTCGCTACAGTAGCATCGGCCACTCTAATTAACATAAACACAAGCCATAGTTATTTATAACCAGTGCAAATATATTAACTAGCGCTTACTGGCTTCGGTTTAAGAGGCGATTTGAGAAGAAAAGACAATGAAAGAAAAAAAATACTGTACGGTAAGTTGCATAAAAAGTTTGATGATAGCTCGTGAGATGCTGCGCTGTAGTTTTTGCTTTTTTTATGTAGAGCATAGTAATATATGACGTCACCTCGCCAGATTGTAAGCTGAAGATGTAGTCTGCCTACCACGGAGGGATGAAGGCGTGAGTTTATGTATACATACCTGAGAGGTTAGGAACTTCCAATCTTTACTAACCCCACGAGGTTTATCATTCAGTCTCATATACCTACAAAGAGCGTTGTAATCCAGGTCACTATCTTCTTTATTATGTAGTTATGTAGTTGGGTGACAGTATACTACTACATTATTCGAGGCCCAAGCCAACCTCACCTACAAACAAAGCTCCATCCGTCATTCAGCACCAGCTGACGGACAGGGATTTGACATAGATAGCTTGTGCCAAAGCCCCTTTCAGGATTAGATGATTAGATGACAAACATTCGGTCGCACTACAGTCAACAAACCAAATTATTCAGCAGTATGCCAACAAAATATGCCTTAGATGTATTTTATGTACAGATATAACCGTGTTATAACATACTCTAAAAGTTACAAACCAATAACAAAACTATATCATTCTTTTCCAAATATTGTATGGAAGGATATCTGTATTCTGTATGCATTTTAATGTTATTTTCAAAGGAATACCACGTAGCGAATTCATGAATTGTAAAATATATTAAATTGCCTGAACACGGCAATCTCTATCGTCGTCTGTTTTAGAGAGGCCGTTGGAAAACACGCGACCGTCATTCAACTTAATTCTACGCCATACTTTGCATGTACGCAAATTTATACAATGATGAAGCTCTCACTTAAGTGTAACTCGTATACATACTTACACTACCCAATCTATTAGTTAAATTACATCATAAAGTGTCTCTTAATCAGACAATCAATTAAAATTATCATTATTTCTTTTTTGATATTTATACTTTGACGCTAAAGATATCTGCACGCCTTAAGAAATTAAATTTCAATAATGGAATACGTCTATGCTGACTTTAAACGGCCTTAGCATATCGACATTGACATTATTTGTCTTCTGAGTTTCTCTCGCAGTTGTTGGTTGTTGTCTTCCCTCCACAAACTTCGAGAGATCATAGCACTATGATTAAGTTTCTCGAGAAGAGAAGACTCAGTCAGTCAGTATGTGACTAGGATCAGCGTAACTCAGCCAAAAAATCTTATCCATTTTCGTTTAAATTTAGAATTCCTGTATATTCATTGGCTTCAACACAGCTTTGACAGTCATGCAATTTAAACTTCATAATCCGACATCTATCAATTTGCATAGTTTTTATGGTTTTTATAAAAGACCAGTATAAATGGTTACACAGATTCTACAAATTACCTCACATAAAACAAATAACAAAAACCCTCTACTGGAGACAAATCAATAATTTACGAGTGGCCATTTATGAAAACAAAACGAGTATGTACACACGCGAACCTCATCTACAACGTAAATGCATACATTTTTCATAAATATATTTAAATGTGAACTGTGTAGTGTAAATCTCAGCGGGCGTACAGTAGCGAGTGTATCACGCAAACTAATTAATATGGAGTAACTGTCGATTTATTGGTGTTTTCAAACGAGTTACGTGTTGTTCTAGGGATGAAATATACGGGCGATTGTTTTGCGTACCATGAGAATATCAAAGAGCAATTTTTCCTGTGTGACTAACAAATATTTAGGTTAAAATTGTTAAATAATATTTTATACTATTATAATATTGTAAATTAGTAGTTAGAAACATTGAAGATTATTTCAAAAACATGAACGATTCTAAATACAAAAAAAAATTTGGAATTCTTGTCTGTTTCTTTGTGATGGACGCAAAAACTACTGAACGGAACTTGAAGTGGCTTTTTCTATTAAAAAGGTCCTTAGTCAGAATTAAAACCGTTGACATGACTAAAATCTAGTTTGAAATATTTTATTGTATTTTTCGTTATTAATGTGTAATATACTATTTATATCTAGGTTCACATTTGACTTTGGTTAGGCTAATAAATTGCTTAAAGTTTTATGTGTTTATCTATTTTGCTGGTTTGAATATAACACCTTTTATGGCGCTTTATAATATCGTTCGTGTTAGGCATATCCAATAGGTCATTATTTTAAAAGCGCATAAAAATTTAGAACCTTGTTCATAAATGTTAATTAATCTAATTTAGGTGAATGGATTTTTCATCTATTTCTATTTTATTGTTTATATGTATTTAGAATAGAAGAAATAAAACGACTATTGCACATTTAATCTTGAGCACCAATATAAGTGTACACGTTTGAGTGTATCATTAATCACACATATCAGCCAATAAGCTCGCACGAACACTCACCCGTATGTCTTCACAATAAAGCACAAACCATCTCACATTACAGCGTTGTCCACACAAACCATACAGCAAGAAAGCAAGCAAGCACATAGATTTCATAGATTACCATCGCTCGGTAGTTCTTGTTAGTAACCAAATACTTTTTCTCGATGATATGCTAGATAGCTGTACAGACGATGTTTAGTGGTAGTTAGTGACAGATCCTCAAACGTTCGGAAACGTTTTAAGATTGATATTGTTTTTGTTATGATAATGGTATTTGTGTTGGGTAAGTTTATAAATCAACATATTAATGCTCATAGTCTGCCATGTTGTAGAGGCTATAAAATTATCATAATGATTTTATAGAGATACTTAAACTTTAAAGATATTAAACCTTTCATCATAATTCACCTCGGTTGCATGCAAAGCTTGCAATTTGAAACCTTTCTAACGGGACTAATCTCACCCTCATACCCATTAGGTATTGTAACTCTGGTATACCAGGACAGCAGCAGTAGTGACCTACGAACACACCAAGTAATGACATGCACTTGGTAAATACCAGGGGACGTTAAACTAACCAGGGATTCGCATGGAAATATTAGTCAGAAGTAAATTGATGAAGCCCAGGATCTGCTCAGTTTTCATGTTAATTTGATATACCCTGGCTTTTACAGCAGCGACTGTGCCTTTATCCTACAACTCCAAGAGGAAAGCTTGCATCATAGCCTCGTCCGTCAATCAACAAATGTTCGTGCCTATTTTAAAGGTTTAGTCGGTGACTAGACTAATAGGTTTTTTTTATACCACGTAGGTGGCAGACAAGCACATGGCTCACCTGATGGGAAGTGGTCACCGTGGCCTATGGACGTGTGCAACATGTGTGCGTGTCTAGGTGAGTTTGGTTTGAGTCCCATAGATCTTGTTGACCTAAATTCCAGTTATAAGTCAAATTTAGTACCTATACTATCAGCACTAAGTGATGTTCGTTGGTTTAATCCTCCACTGGCCCGATTAATCCTCCGTTGGGCAACAAACTGCTAAGAACAACCACTCTGCTCAGTAGGAGATTCTTCCCTTCGTCTAAGAAATATCTATAATTAAGTCCTGTCCCTTCGAAAGATAAATAAAAAAATAAGTTTATGTCAAGACAATTTATGTAATGTTTTTTTAAATATATTCTCCAAGTGATATCTGAATAAGAATCTAACAAGCTGGATCGCGTTGAGCGCCCGGAGACCAATAAATTGAGAACAGAACACCGGGAGCGTGGGACATCCAATTTAACACGACACCTAATATCCTCCAAGCGAATATATTTCTTTGAAATTATTGGGCAGTTAGTTTAATTACATCGAGTTTTTTTTATAAATTGATAGGGAGATTGGCCCAATTTCAAAAACGGAGGTTTTTAATTTGATTACATTTAGTTTATATTTTTGTTACTTTATAACTATCGACTGGGTGAACCAAACTTGATGAGTATTTTTTATTTAAAAGTTGGTGCTTCCCATGTGGTTCCATTTTAATTTGGTCAAGTCAAATATAATTTATGATATAAACTTAGCACATTCCAAGGTAGGTACCATTTTTCGTGCGGAAATCCCCAAAATTTCAAGGTTCCTACCGACCCTCTAATTTAAAATATAAAATGTCTGCTCTGAAGATAAAAAAATAATTATATTTATGTTAATGTTTTGTTGAGAGTGATGAAGTCATTTAGTCTATTATAGTTCCCAGCTGGACAAAAACCTTTAAAATAGTCACCATAGTACCCTATCCACCGTGTTTTGCATTCAGCATAATATATTCTAACTACTTTTTGAATTAAAACTATTAATCAGTATATAACATTTTAATTTGAATCCTATAAGTTTATATATTAACTGATTAATACATCTTGTATATTCCTCTCAGATATTGGCTCATAGGCGGGCTGTGTAAGTATCAAAGAGTCAAAATAACTACCTGCCTCGGATATTAATAAACATAAGTGTAGGTATACTAATAGACGAAGTTATAGAGACTCCCAGTCAGCTGCATTTTCTTAAAGGAACCAAGAAAATGATGTCCGATCATACGATAGACTAGTATGGATGTGTATGGCTTATAATTATATTCATGGTCTAAACTTATTAGGTAGGTAAAAGTAGATACGTCTTCTAGCACATGCACTTACTACACTAGGTATTGTAAGTCATGTGCAAAGTTTGAGTGTATGGATATTATGTAACTAAATATTAATAAAATCAGTCACATCAAAATGGCTGACTAAATCTTGATAAAAAGTACAGATAATAGTATGCGTAAATGTTATATGAATGATTCCGAACACATTTTTTTTTTTGAAATTCTTGCCTGTTTGTCTGATTGTCTGTTTATTCCTAATGAACACAAAAACTATAGAAGGGATATTTATGCAATTTTTCTACTAAAAATGTTTTTTATGAGACTAAAATCTGCTGTATGTTTGATTGCAATTGATTCAGTAGAACCGGAAATAGGAACAAAAGTTGCGATAAGCAACATCCTCGTGAATGGAGCCACGGGAATCGGCTTCAGCTAGTATATAATATTTTCTTGATAGAATACATTGTCATATCCATACTTAGCTATCCGTAGCGTGTTCATAACGGCAGCTCCGGATAAAATTGCACGTAGCATAAAGGAAAGCGGGCGGATATAGAAAATCTCTCAATACCAACCGTCGGATTTGAGCTCAAAGCAGCCGTGTCCACGATGCTTGTAATAAACTACGGATAGGTCTTGTTATACTTCGGAGTTTTAATATCTTAAGATGTTTAACTTGGGGACATAATAAGTGCGGCTTGCCGACGGTTTGTCGGATAGGTCATGTATATCGTAGTCTTCTTGGGATGTTAAAAGAAGAATAGATTAAATTAAATCTATCAAACAATTAACGGTATTGAAGGTCATCAAAATATCCATCTGAACTTGAGGAACCAGATCGGAACCTCCACGTACTCCTTTTCCTCGTTTAGATTTAACCTATATTGTTTTTATGGGAGCGGCTGTTGCTTCCAAACTCAAAAGAATAGCCTGCGCCAGAGCCCTGTCCGTCAATCAGGTGTGTGCCATGCTAACTTGTAGGTAAGGTTGGTCCTAGCCAAGATTTTGGTGAAGTTCATACATCTAATTCCAGCTGGAGTTGTTTTTAAACACCAAGGTTTTCCCTAATAACTAGTTTTATTCGTGAAAATTTTGTTGTTTAAATGATACACCTCTTCAGGCTGGCGTATCTACTTATGTTGTAATAATCCTACAGAAATGTATGGCATTATTATGATCACATATATCACTAACAACGAATGAGGCACCAATAAATCCTTTCATAAAATAAAAACAACAAATAAGTAAAGAATTACAAAAACAATCAATTACAAAGAAAAACTGTCAAACGAAACTCCCAGTAGGGAAACAGGTAAAACACAAAATATAAAAGTTGCCAACTCCCACGGAATGGGAACAAAACATTGATTAATGACGAAATGCACTCGAAAACAAACTGTCGAACTTCTTCAAATTCGCGATACAAATGCCTCCAGTATAACCCCTCGAAAATAATGGTTTCCTTTATGAGGGCACTTACCCTAAACACCTAAACTGACACATATAAATTCAAACCTTAACTTCATGACAAAAAGTTCAAATTTCTTTGTAGCAAATATGTAGGGTAGAAGTGCTAAAAGTCGTCTCAAGATTTTCTTTTCGAACACGGTTTTGTTACATTTTTTGTTGTCAGAAGCAAACGGAAGTGGCGTATAGGGACGTGTGTTTCCTCTTTTTTTGTTGGGAAATTGTTTCGGTACCATTAAGCCGTTGACAGATTGCCTGTAGTGAATAATGTCCTTGAATTGTTCGTGGTTGGGGGGTAGACGGCATTTGTGATACAATAGGACGATGTTTAGATGTGCATTTAGTGTCTATAGTAATGGAAAGTACTGTAATTTTGTAGATATGTTGGTATATTTCGTTTCTTTGTCTAAAACATGCTGTAGACATTTTACGAAATAATTTCATAACAAAGGATCGCTTTGTCAATTAAGCTATCTGGATCTGATTCACAATACATCTCAGTTGAGGTTGATACCATTTATCGTTTTTTTTTGTATTAGTCCACTGCAGGATCTCTCCCAATGTGCACCATAGCACCCGACCCTTCGCCTTTCCTAATCAGTCTATAAAATCGCGAGGCGTCACACTCTTAATTTGCTGATTCGCAGTATCTGCTCTAGGAATCTTGTAATAGTATGATTAGATAATAATAATTAAGACTAAAATCGATGAATCAATATTTATAAGGATGCAATGTTTTATTCCTGTCAAACTGATTTTTTTAAGTTTTTATAACATCTACAATTGACATCAATGGCTATTTTAAACATCTTAGCAGATAATATAACACAACCGTTGTGTTAATACAAAAAAACTTTGATTCAGACGTTCAGTTTAGTTTCAATCCACATTCACACGATAAATTAACTGCTTTTGTATACATAATCACACACACTGAACACGAAATCTCACGTTCGAAGAATTATACTCTAACTCGGAGTAGGCAATAATAAATTTTGGTAAAGAATCAATATTCCCATGTCGATAATGAAATCAGAAGCCTCATATATCAGCCGTGTTTAGTTCACGGCGCGACCTCCGTTAGCCATAACTCTATGAGCGTTTTAATGTCGACGTTACGTTGTTAACACATAGGTGAAGCGATAGAGAGTTGATTGCAAAGGAATACAGTTCACATTATCTGTTAGTACCTTCATGACGATAAGGTCCAAGCCTACTTCTCCTGCAAGTCGACATACGTAAATAATGAACGAGGCTCTGGTGCCGGTTTTCCTTTCAAGGTTAGGAAATCAGATGGCAGTCGCTCCTGAAACAGTCATCATCATCATCATCATTCTCTGAACCTTTTTTTCCCAACTCAGTTGGGGTCGGCTTTCCAGTCTAACTGTGATGCGGCTGAACTTCGATATTTTCCGTGGAGCGACTGCCATCTGACCTCCACAACCAATGATCATTATGACCAATGGTGATATCGAAGTTCCAAGTTAGACTAGTTGGACTGAAACAGTCATCAGTCAAAAAACTAAGCGGATCTCGGGTTGTAAAGTACAAACTTTAAATGCAACTAGTAAATAACTATGATGAATAATGATGAGCTTGATGGAGATGATATCATAAATAAACTACAGAATAGTCACCCTCACTAGAATGACATGTTTTTGATCGGTGACTATATTCAACACATTGAGCGCCTAGCCTTGGATAGCACGTTAAGGCACGTTGATATAAATATCTGACGGATTCGTTAAAAGACTTATAAGTTCTTAAAGATCTGACAATCTGGTCTAACTACAGAATACCGATATCACAATAGATTATGAAAGTCAGATGACAGTCACATTATGGAAAAATCGCAGTTCAGCCGTTTCGTAATTACACTGAAAAAAGACCCCAACTGAGTTGGGAAAAGATTCAGTGTATAATGATAGTCACAACCTATTTATTGGGGAAAGAATCAATATGGTCTGCTCAGGTCAAAGTTAAAAAAATAGGTAAATTAAACTTGTGACTTCCACATGTATAATTTTTTAATAGGTTAAAGTGATGTAATGTTATCTATTAAGTTCCCATTGTAACTGGCAACATCGATGTACGTCACCATAAACAAGGATGCATCGGATTTCCCGTGCTTACTACAAGTCCATAAATACACATATTACATGAAATATAAAATATACTCAAAGATAAGATTAAAGTCAGACAAAGATACGATACATGTGAGAGAATGAAGTCTGCTGTATTCTCATATTAGATGCGTTTAGTGCACAGAACATTAAAAAACCAGATTTTTCTTTGTTCTGTGGTTTAGTGCCATGTGCATGAAAACCAAGGAGCATGAGATTTAATTATGTACAATTATAAGGTACTAGATTTCTAGCTGTTATATGCTGTATTTGTTTTCCGTGTATTTCCGTCTCATAAATTAAAAATTGTATAAAAGCCTTTGCATAAAAAAGTTTAAAATGTTAACGGGAATTAACGCAATCATGGTATAGGTATGAACAAACCCTGGAATGCCTGAAATTTGGAACATTTTAGTATACCCATCATGGAACGCGAAAGTTTAAAAGTTGGTTGAATTTTTAACTGACATTAGTAGTTGTTCTAGAGGGTTAGATCCCTTTCCCCGGTTCTTCCCAGACAGAGTACTAATAATTTTGCTTTACGCTAAATTGCTTGTATTAATGGGTTCACATCGGTAGTGTAATCACCAGGATTTGAACCTCTTAATCGTAAAGGCCAACTCCGAAGCTACTAAGTAATAAAATACCGATACTTTTGAATTAATGTAAAATTAAACCTATCAATAAAATCATTTAATTACAGTTCGTAAAGGTTGACTCTTTAACCACTAAGTTACTGATACTTTTGATTTTAATGTATTTAAACATTTCAATAAAAACATTAAATCATAATTTTTAATCGCTACTCGCTCCTCTCTTCACTAACGTCAGCGAAGTTCAAAAGTCATCAGCTATACGTCAGAGCTACACTTCTATCACAATACTTATCATATTTATAGGCAGTTTAATGCTTTACCGAATATATTGGCCATTCGAATCAATACTAATGCATTATAAATTATTTATTACTCATGAAGGCACGCAACACTAAGAACTTAATTGAATTAACTTAATTAGAGGATGTAGTGTGACCTGGTTCGTAGTGAGTGAGAAGTTATTAGTGTCTAAATATCGACAATGAGTAATTTTTTTTTTTTTTTTTTTTTTTTTTAATTAATATAAACATATTTTTAATTTCTGGGGTAAAACCCAATAAGTGAGTCCCCAATTTACTAATTACAATTTTATGCAAAGTTTATTATAAAACATAGACAAAATCATAAAATATATTATCACAGATATATAATTTTACTAAGTTACTAATAATTTGCATTAATTTAATATATTTACCTATTTTTTATTGCCAGCAAACTTTATTTACGTTGGGTTTAACCACTCAACCCTCGATACACTTATAATAATAATAATAATTTATTTGACACACAAGGATTACAATGTTACAGTGAATATGGTTCATGGTTTGACAGTTAATTTTTAAATAAACATAATATAGTGTAGGTACTTATCTAAATCTAATTTACAACAAAGTGGGTGACCAGCTGTTTCCCTAGATAAGCTATAGGTAGCCTGTGATAAGGAGAAACAGTGCCCTTCCCTGTGGTGTGGTTGACATATTTAAATTTCAAATGTTAGCTAGTTAGCATTAAAAAAAAAAAAAAAAAAAAAAAAAAAAATGAAAATAAAATAAAAGTAACAAAACAAAATGCGCATGTAAGTGTATGTACGTGTGAGTGCATGTGCGTGTGAGTGGATGTGCGCCGCGCGCACGTGTGTGTGTGTGTGTGTGTGTGTGTGTGTGTGTGTGTGTGTGTACTATTGCCTGACCATTAGTGAAAGTAACTCTCGGTAGCATCGTGGCCTAACCTCTGAAGAAAGTCACGAAGAGCTTTTTTGGCGCCAATGCGTGTGAGCCCAAATATTGGGCATCTCAAGTTAATTTTATTATAGAGTGATGGTGCTAAATATGTTGGTAGCCTTTTTATGAAAGAAGTACGTGGCAGTGGAATTGAGCAAATTCTGTCTTTTCGCCGGTAGGTTATGTGACGGTATGGAGTTCTAGAGTGTTGGAATAGGACTATATGCAGAATATACAGCTGTCGAACAGACAACACGTTACAGCTTCTATAAAGTTCGGTGGTTGGGAACAAGATAGGCCTAAAGGTAGCCACTTTTAGAATGGCTCGATGGGCAACCTCCACTAAATGTACTGCACTCTTAGAAACACCACCCCAGCAACAAATACAATAGGTTATCAGAGATTGGCAAAGTGCAGAGTATACATTTTTTATGACAGATTGGTTTGCTATATGACGCAGAGTTTTGAAAACATATATTAGTTTTCGTATACGGCCCTTGAGAATTCCACAGTGAGTCTTAAAGTTCAGGTTCTTGTCTATGACTATGCCAAGATATTTGGTGTGATCAACTGAGCTTAAAACTGGACACTGGCAATTAAGATAAGGTGATGGAGAACAAAGATGGGCTTTTAGCAAAATGGGTTTGGATGGTTGCGAGATTGAGGTTATAGAAAAGGTTATAAAGTTAGTTTTTGTCGTATTCAATGTTAAGGTGTGAGATGATAGCCATTGCTGTACAGTATTGAAGCCGTTCTGTGAAGCAGTTTCTAATTCAGGCCATGATTTTGCGCAGAATGTTATTGCAGTATCATCTGCATAAGACACAATTTGGGCGTTCGGTATGTTTATATCACACAAGTCATTGATAAATACTAAGAATAGTGTAGGACCCAGAATGCTGCCCTGAGGCACGCCGTACTCAATTGGAAGTACCTCGCTGCTGAAGTTATTAATAGTGACAGTTTGAGAACGATCTGAAAGATAGCTTCTAAGCAATTCAAGTGGCATACCTCTGACGCCTACACATTCTAATTTGGATAAGAGGGTTGGAATTGGGACGGTATCAAAAGCTTTAGTAAGATCTAAAAATATAGTCAGCACCCTGTTACCATTGTCCAGATTACCAGCTATATGGTCTACTAACTTATGGACTGCGTCATTGGTGGACCTATTCTTGCGAAATCCAAATTGCTGTTGCGACAGAATGTTGTAATGCTCAAGGAAGCCAGTCAGTCTATTGTTAATGAGGCGCTCAAGGATTTTTGATAACGCACTGAGTACAGCAATAGGGCGGTAGTTATTTACCAAAAGTGTGTCACCACTCTTGAAAATAGGGTAGATGGTTGCCTTTTTAAGAGAAGAAGGAAATATGCCTAATTGAAAGCAAAGATTGAATATATGGCTCAAAGTAGGTGCTAAGATCCGGGAGTATCGTTTTAGAAATACAGATGAGATTCCGTCCCAGCCAGTAGCTGCGTTTATTCTCAGAGTTTTTATGCACAACAGAATTTCGTCCTGGTCAGTTTCTTCCAATGCAAAGGAGTTCCTAAGCCGTGGAGTTAGTGAGACTTGCGATAATGGGTGCAGACTTCTATTGATTATATTATCTGCAAGTTTCTTCCCTATATTCACAAAATACTGATTAACATCATTACAAGACTGACTTGGATTTACTGAGATTGCTAATAGTTGACTATTGGAGTGTTTAGGTTTTGTTGTATTTGTGACATTTTTTATGGTTTCCCAGAGTTTTTTTGGGTTATTTGAAGCCTTATTTAGTTCTTGGGAGTCGTATTGTCTTTTTACTTTTTTTAAAATATTTGAACAGAATTTTCTATACCTCCTATAGGTAGCAAGAGCAATGATGTTGTCTGGTGATTGTTTTGATTTTTTATGTAGATAATCACGATTTCTGATACATCGGAGCAGGCCAGGTGTCATCCAGGGTTTAATTGTTCTCTTGTTTGCAGGTACATTTATAGTTGTGGTACATTTATCTATAGCGTCTTTAGTTATTCTAATGAAATAGTCTATCGCACAGTTCGGGTCAGACATATTTAAAATGGGAACATAGTCGAGTTTATTCATAACTGAGTCAAGGGCCACAAAGTCCGTCTTATTAACAGTTTTTGTACAGTTCGAATTTGAAACATTTCTCTTAATGCATAGTAAAAACGAGCAGTGATCTGTGAGGGTGGTGTTGTACACCAGAGTCAGGGCTGATAACTTGGTGCGAAGCAAGATATGATCCAAACAATTATTATCCCTAGTAGGATGCGTATGTGCTGGTAAGAAACCGTGAGAAGCAAGGGTATTAAGATATTCATCACATCGTTTGTCTATTGTTTTGGGTTTAATATCGATGTTAATGTCTCCCGATATTATTACTGTTTTGTAATGGGTGAGTGATTTGAGTATGCTACCAAGTGAGGAGAGAAATGGTTGGATATCTTGATTTGAGGGTGAGCGATATATGCAAAGTATCGCCGTGTCATCATCCACTTTGACAATCATGCCAGATGCTGAACCATTGAAGTCCGGTTCCTCAAAGGTGGATGTCAGGCAAGACTTCACAAAAACGACAACACCATCGTTTTTATTTAAGTGTTGGCTGGTGTTATATGACACATACTGTTGTAAGCTAGGGATCACACTATTACTAGCACAATCTAACCAGCATTCCGTAAGAACCAATAGGTCACAATCAAGATCAATACGGTGTAGTAGCACCTGTAACTCCACTAAGTTTGCATTTATTGAGCGGATGTTTTGGGTAAGGATTTTTAAGTTATAGTCAGTGTTTTGAACGTATGAATGAGTTTGTTCTGGAGAGCATACATAACAATCAGATACAGAAAATTCGTCGACACTGTCAATGGTACTATTTATAATATTTGTCATGGTTTAAAGTGTGTGTTTAGTGGTACATTAGGAATAAGGCAATTGTCATAATAAGGCGTGTATAATACAAAGTATAGTAGACATAGAATCAGGCAACGTTTGTGACAGTTGTGTTTTGTTGTATTTGGTATTTCAGTTGTGTTTTTGTTTATTGTTTTGTGTATTGTGTAAGTTTGTGTAGTTACAATTAAGACTAAATCGATACCTAAAACAAAATAGTAAGCAAATAACAATTCAAAGGTAAAGTTAAGAAACATTACTAATATTAGTCATTTCTTGTGAACCTCGATTAATTGATTTAACTGCGACTCGTTTCTTATGTTTATAGGCTGACTATCAGCGTCTCTCTTCAGCAGAATACGACCATTAGAAGTCCAGCAGTACATGTAAGCGTTGGCCTTTGCGAATGTTCGGGCAAGATAAAAAAGACGTTTGTATGTGGAAGTCAGTTGTTCAGCGATAAAGATGGGAGTATTTTGAGCCATACCCATACAAGCTGAGGTTAGCCTATTATTGTGATTGTGTTTGTTATAGCTCTTCACAGCAGATAAAAGATTACTTTTATGTAGCGTATTTGTGAGCTCCACTGTAAGCGCCGAGTTTGGGTTCTCCTTCTTTGATGGTTGCCGGGATACGTCACGTATATCCGATAGCTGTATGTTGAGTTCTAAATGTTTCGATAACTCCAACAGAGAATTATAAAGCATCTCTTTAGTTTCATTAAGCTGTTTTGGCACATTACGTATTTCTATAGTTGTTTTGACGTTGGCCCGTTCATAGCTTTCTAGCTTGTCTTCAATTACCGCCAGTTTGACGCCCATTGAGAATCGCTCCTTTTCGAGATCTGTTATTTTGAGTTCCAGAGCGGATAACTGGTCCATTATAAATGTCATCGACTTTTCTATTTCGGAGTTAGATTCCTCAATTTTGCAGTTGGAAGCTTTTATTTCAGATAAACGATTTTGTAAATCGTCTAAACGTTTATTTTGTTGACACATCATGTTGCCTATCATATCCCTTATTTCGTTTTTGAAGGTGGTTAGGTCATCGTTTATGTTTGTTTCTTCGGAAGATGGCTGGCGAGGTCTTTTGGATCTTTGACTTGATGATGATGTCTTACCTTCATATTCTGAGTATAATTTTTGTATATCCGATTCGGAACGCGACGGTGTGTTTGGTTTAGTTGGTGGTGTTCGTGCTATCTTTGACATTATAGCCTCGATAAATTATGCGAATATTTTTAAGTATGAAATATATTCCGCAAAAAGTGCGCACACACCAACCAGGATTTGAAACCTCGACCACGCCGATTAGATGACCGAGCGCGCTACGCCGCCAGACCACGAAGGCAGTTACAGTTTGTTGTGAAATAGTTTATAAAGTGTCGCCAGTAGATTTGTGATGTACCGACTTATGTAATGGTCATTAACCATTTACTTGCAAACGAGTTATTGCACTATTTACACTTTGTAGGGTAAACTATAATCACTCAGACAAATGTTTTAAAACTTTGTTTGTTGTTTTTGATTTTTGCACACACTATTTCGGTTTATTCACTCACTATCCACTTCATCAGCGGTTTACTCTTGCTACTCAACAGGAATTATGGAGATAAAGTCATTGTTTATAATTTTAAAAGATATTAAAGCACGGAGTACTCACAAACACGTCCATACGCAAGCGCGAGCGGGCGGGGGGGTAATTAAGGCATTCTGTTGAAATTGGAGCCGTAAGACTAGGTTTAGGTCTAGGCTCATTTGTAAGGGTAGATACACACATAAGCGGGCCGGCATTAATCGGCAACCGGGCGGTAAAATCGAATATGTAGATGAATGTTCGGGAGTCACAAACCACTCGGCTCCTGGACATTACCTCTCAGCTTGGTAGTTGCCAAACACAGCGAGCCGGCATCAATTCATTCTGCAAAACTGCCGAATGGAATGATGTGTCGACCCGAATGAACAACTCGATCGGCACTAGCCGATTGAAGTCGAACAAGTGCAGCAATAGCTTTGGGTCGGCTTTGCTGTTCGACAAATACTGCCGAACCGAGAATGCCGGCCCGCTTATGTGTGTAGCTACCCTTTGGTCTCATGTAATAGGGGGTGAGTAATACTCTTGTAATAGACTCACCCCCTATTATAAGCCCTTGCTCCTGAGGTTACAAGTTAACTTTATGATTTATAAGTAGATTGATTTAAAACTAAAAATGTCACTTGGATATATTTTATTTGAATTATGCCAAGTTAGTGAGAAAAGTTGAAGAAAAACGACTACTCTATACACTTAAGCAAGAAAACTTGCAATCGAATGACAGACAGATGGACAGCTGACAAGTGACACTGTGACAATTACAATTTGTAATTTATAATTCAACCTCATGAGGGATTTAACACCGTATCGAGATTGCCACAAGAAAAATTGCTTCAGCTAGATACAATAAAATATATTTCATTTTCAAATACACTTTCATCACGTTTCCTCTTATTTGCCAATGTTTAGTATATCATTCAATTTATTAGAAACAATCAACCAATGCCCAAATTATACATAATTTTGGTCATGTGACCGATTTTTCTGCTGTTTAATTGGTTGGAGAGACTCTATAGATAAAAACCTTTTGCGCTATACTGAGGCTGTTGTAGTCTGCTGAGAAATCTCTGTACTCAGTGTGATGTACTTGACGTTGAAAATACGAAAAATCTAGTAGGTATAAGTACTAACCTTTCTGAAAGCATAGGCTCCTCACAGTACTTACACACCTTAAAATGGACCGTCTACTTGCTTGTCACGTATATTATTAATTATTTTCCACACGCTTACTCTATTTCCCACTGCAGAAAAATCTTGCGACCTATTCACAAACAGACATGGAGTGATGTTTGACTTCGAAAGTTACCGTGCGATATTATAACAGTATGCGTAGGCGCACGCCGCCGCTGATCGCACGCCGTAAATCGTGACTTCTATTCAGGCTTTAATTTGGACCCCATACCGTTTTTAATGCATTATTCAGTATAGTCAATCAACAAAACTGTAAGACATAATTTCAAATTCACATAACTAACTACAAATACGTTTAACTAACACTTTAATAGTTCTGTAAAGAGCGAAATTAACTAGATGCTTTTTGAACAAGATACCTATAATATAGGGCTGCCAATAATTACCAACTGTATCTTAACTGTCACAAATTTAATTTTACTGTTAAGAAACAGCGTTATGGTATTTTCTGTCTTGAGTTTTGTGTGAAGAGTGATTTATTTGTCGGTAAATATAAGTTGGTTTTCTCGTAATGAGCCTCTCTCGTCTCATCCATCAGTGAGCCAATTACATGTTGTGATCACGCATGGTTTTCAACCCTATTTCGCTTCAGTTTTTTGTCGCACTGTTATTATGTAGAATTCGTATAGTTAACAAGGTGTTCAGCACGATATTTAGAAGGTTATGAACTTTACAGGGAGCAATAGTTGAGTTTATAGATCTTGGATCTATTATGACACAATGCCGATGCCGTATAAGGGCTCTAACACTGTTTGATTCTATGTGCACCTCATTTTGCTTCTTAGTAGCTTGTAATATGAATGTGAAAGTTTATATGTATGGATGTCTGTTATGCAAATCCCAACCCAGAATTAAAAAGCTACGCTAGATCCTCGTCCGTCAATCAGTAGGGGCACCCACTTGCAAATGAGGTGCCTTTATTATCATCTTACACCCCCGCATTTGAAGACTTACTTAGACTGCAGACCGCAGGAATGGTGATCGTGGAGATTTCTGCACGTTATAAAAAGGTAGTCTTGGGCTCACATACATTATAAGGAGGTAAGTAGGTATCTCTCGTCCGAAATGTGCTGTCCGACTGGGGTAGTATATCCGCCCTGCAGAATACAGCGACCATAATAACCATCGTGTTGTGTTCCTGCCGGTAAGTAGGGTAGCCAGAGCTCACTGTATACCTCATCCCCCTCTCCTTCCTAGCCCTCCCCCCTTCCCTTCAGGGTAGGCAGCGCGTGTATTAACATTGCGTTGTGTGTGTGTGTGTGTGTGAACATTGTTATAGACAATTTTCTTTAAAAACTAACCAGATTATTCGTATAGAGCGATTACGAAGGAAACTTAGCCTAGATATATTATATAATTAGCATCGCAAGTAGGCAATGTTGTTCCTATTAGGTACATACAGGTGCGGCGAGTTGTTGAATGTGATATCTGGAGACGGGTGGCGGAATATGTTAAAGTAAATGGCGTGTCTGTAAAAAAAACTATCAAGTGTGTGTCAGACTATACGGCAAAACGGCAAAAAATCTCGTTTTGTGTGTGGGTTATTTAATATTTGTTTTATTTTATTTTTATTAATTTATTTTTAAAGTGCATACCTACAACTGAATATTCCATTAATATTCCAGGCATCTACCCGTTGCTGTTATTAATATTGAGCAAAAACGCTATTAATATTGAAAAAAAAATATTCTGGCCGAGGTGGGAGTGGCCCCGTAGAGGCTATTTATTTATTTATATATTTATCATCCTATTATCGAACCCACTGGTGCGGTGATACTTCTTCCCCCCCTTTTCCGAAGTTGAAGGGGCCGTCTTTAAATGGTAGGTGGCCCAAGATCAGTTGAGGTGCAAGCGACATGGTTGCACATGAAATGACTTGCAGCTTTAGTAGGTTTGAGTCTGACGGCTGACGGGGGTGCTATTCGTTGAGATTTTCCCCATGAAAATAAAAGTATATAATACCGGCATTTTTTCAAATAATAAATCCTAATGAATAATTGCGTTAATAACTTTAGAACCTTTGCGTTTTAAACTGTACAAGAAAATTACTAGTAACCACTGTATGATGTCTGTGAATTACGTAAACAGAAACAACATTCCGCTGGAGATTATAATTACTCTATTAATGTGTTGAGAGTAATTAATTATTTTGACTTTATATCTCTTTCCACAGAACGGAAATATCTCTTGTAAAAATGGAAATTTCCATGCCTATGGGTGTAAACTAGGTGAACAGACTTGAGTCCTAATGGCCTGAAAAAAAAACTCACCAACGCACGTTTTGTGATCTGAAAAAAAAAAGTTCGAAATTACTTTGCAAAAATTATGCTTCAAATAGCCAGCGCCGCGTTTCAAATTCCGAACAATGATTTGAATTCAGCGCGTCGATTGGTCGGCGGCGAGTGACGCGGGACAAAATGCACTGTAATTGGTGATTGACATGTGACTGCTTCCTGATTGGTGGCATATACCGTGAATGCCATTGCGTTTGAAAAGTGATAGAATTGCTTCCTTGGTTTTTTGTGTGAAGTCAATTAAATAGGAGCCTTTATTAAATTTATTAAACTTTCTAGTCTTGTTCGTGTCTAAGAATTTTTATTTCATTATTAGCTATAGGTTTTATAATAACTCTCGTGTTGCGTGTAAGGACTTATATTAATGAGTTACATCTCTAAGTAAGTTTAATTTATATAAAAATAAAAAGTGCACCTAAGCGGATATCACAACTAGTATCTAATGATATCATTAATTCTTACTTAGTACCTATACAATTATTATTTTATATAATAACTGTATCTATAAGCCTTTATGGCTTCATCTATATATGTTCAAAGCAAAAACGACACACTATTGTTCCATAATAATCCTTGAGAAACGTATTTCTTTTCCATGACCAAAAAAACAATAGCATCGATCTCGACTTGCCTTCTCTAACCATTCTTAGAGCACCGCACGACTAAAACGGTCCTATGTATCATTATATTCAACTAGTGAAGGCATCCAGTCCATATATAGCGAAATAATAATGCATCGTACTCTACCAAAACAGTACAAACTAATCAGATTCTATCGGATTCTATCGGTGATGGATGACTTGATTTGTAATGAAAATTTAGAAGCCGGTTGAAGTTTACCTATTGCCATATATAAGTGTAAGAATTTGTGAATGCTGTTTTAGAAAATTTTGGAACATGATTAACATGAGGCTGTGTCACCGAAATGGCGACGCTAACCATGTGTGAGTGAATTATTGTATTTTATGTAAGTATTTGTATTTGTGGTGGTTATATCGAACTTGGACCGACTAAAATCGCAACCCCTCTCGGCGCTTCAAGCGCTGTGGTGCAAAGTGACCCCAAAAGGCATTTATTTATCGAACCTCGGCTGTCTCAATAACAAAACTCACGCTCTTCTACTGAGCCAATGAGTTCCATTTCACTAAAACCAATTGAATAATTGATCAACCAACTTTGTTATAATTAAAATTGAATTAAAACAAGCAAATTACACATAATGCGCTATCTAATGCGTTTTGAATGGGGTCACAGAATCACTGCTTAATAATGCATTTCATTACTGTAGGGTGAGTGTACTCTTGAAGAAAATTGCACTTTAGGGTTACAGAAATAAGGTATGTTTTTCATTATTGTGGGTAATAAATCCCATGATAGATGACTCGTCTTTCGCCATGTGCTGCGTCGATTTAATTCGATTGTAAATGTTTGAAATCTTAGCTGCTCACAATATAATTTATAAATCTGTCATGTTTGTGCTGACAAATGGTACCCCTGATTTATTTATTTGTTGTACATCGCTTTGGATATTTTTATAATGATGTTTAGTTGTTCACGCTTTATATTTAGGAACTAAAGTCATTTGTGATTTTTGGTCTCTTGCTCTCAGATCGGTAAACGAATCTAGATGAAAACATAGTTCAAAGATAGCTTAATACCTGCTCGTAGTCTAGAATTGCACAAAGAATTTTTTTTCTTCCTTCATGAGAGTCGCCGGGCTAGAGATTAATGTCCACACGGGCGGCGCCGCGGGCTACAGCTAGTAATACATATCACTTAAATTTATTATTAGTTTAACGATACTCCTTTAAGCCACAGCTAGTCATAATCCTTAAACGCTGGACATAAAAATAAAATAAACTAGACTGGTAGACCTACTATGAAACATACATACGAAGTTGCGGATCAGAGTTTCAGAAATAATCAAGAAATCGTGCAAAAAAACAACACCTCATAGTTCGTTCGTCTAAACCCTATCAAAAAAAAAAATTAACTTTATGTTAACCTAAACACTAGTGCGGGGCATAGTGAATTATTTTTGGTGATCATTATCTTGTGGTTAGTACCTTGCTATGATTACGAACACTAGCGTGTTTCGCGGTTTCGCCCGTGGCATACTTCGTCCCCTTGGTAGGATAAAAGTATTTTATGTCCGTCTCCTAGTTTTAAGCTACCTGCCCATAAATTTTCAGCATAATCGATCCAGCCGTTCACGCGTGATGCCGTGACCAAGGGAAATAGAGATTATTTTTTATAGGTATAAGTAATATGGAGAGTGATTTGTTAGATTATATTTTGCCCAACTCTGGTAAACACTGCGTCTTTCGTTTGTGTTTCGTGCGGGTCCGAAGTTTCAGATGTAAGTTCCATGGTAGCCCCCAGACTCTGACGGTGGCTACTGTTATTAGCGGAACGAGCAGTGATTAACGTAATCACCCCGTATGGTAACGACGGCTTCGGTTAGGTAAAGTAGGTACTAGACAGATAATGAGATGACAAATGATGTTTTTTAAGCTACTAAGGTTGCAAAATAGTAGGGATGATAATATCGTAGCTTTTACACGCTAGAAATATTAAACACCTCAAAACTGTCTGGTTTTAGTTTATTTATTAAGTTATGTATAATTGAAAAGCTACAAATAATTGATTAAGACAAAAGGAGTAGTTTTAATATTTTTAGTCAAGTCGAGATGTTGATCTGCACAAAAATTTGATTGTCAGTCCATGTTTATAGATAAATTGGATACATATTTATATTTAACTCCGAGACGGCTAGACTCGGTAGTTCTATTTAATTGTCGTCAGCTACTAAGAATTTCCCAACAAATATACCGAATAATACTTAGTCTCACCCGGAAATCAAACTCCAAACCTTATGCCCAAATAGAAATGAATATAATATACCAGTATTA
Organism: Lithosia quadra; assembly: GCA_963576445.1. Lineage (NCBI taxonomy): Eukaryota > Metazoa > Arthropoda > Insecta > Lepidoptera > Erebidae > Lithosia > Lithosia quadra. Next base: position 6,955,739 of record OY754892.1, read on the forward strand.
ATTTAACTCATCTTGCATATTTATACACGCAGATAGTTAGGTACATTTCTTTGACGTCACATTCATTTAAAAATGGAATATTTAAAGGTTAAATCAAATACCTTCACATCAATCTATTATATCAACCCTCGGATGCATTCGTCGCGTATTTGTCAAAACAAATGGCACTACCCCTTCGGGAGGGTTTAACCCTTTGCTGCGATATCAATTAATCGGCTCAATTTATGAATTATTGCTTGTACACGACCCCGGTTTGATATACGGAATATTTAATTTGATGGGTGCATAATTTATTGCGTTGTTTGACAGCATTTTCGGTGATTATTATGTTTCTAGATTTGGAGATTTTACAATCAGTTAACGTAGGTTTGAAGAAAGGAAACCAGGTATGTTGAATTAGCTGATACCTCCAGCAGTGTTTTCGCGGCCAAAAGTAAACTTGATATTTTTGGACATAAATCGGTTCTTCTTCGGTTCTAATTAATATGTTGCAATCAAACATACGTCGGTTTTTAAGTCTGACCAAAACTTTCTAATCAAAAACGCATCAAAATACTTTCGGTACTATTGCATGCATAGCTAATAAATGGACCCAAAGAAATATTTTGGGTTCAAAAACATTATTTTTTTATAACACAAATTATTTTATTTTTAAATATCTCCAGCAACATGGACATCCACAACTAATTTACAATTTTGTAACAGTAAAGATAAGATAGGAAATCGATGTTATTATATAATATATTATAACGATATTATAGTCAAGACCTATGTATGTGTATGTATGTATCTACGCGTAGGTATTTCGAGTATAATTGTACTATTTTTTTTAAAAAAAGTGAATTACTGCATAAACAATCTGTGGGTACTTAAACACTGGGAGCGATTGCCATTTGCATACAAATAGTTGATGGAAATAAATCATACGGGACAGTAATCTGCGGCCATTTTGATGTACACCAACGCCATCTGTGTCAACTGAATGAGTTATTATACTACGACTTTAGGGCTGAACGTTTTTTGCTAAGCACAAAAAAATTATAAATACCAATAAAAGGTATGATAGTTAGAATTATGGTTTGGCCTACGGGTAGTATACTGATGACACTCAGATTTGGGGGCCAGATGGCAGTTACTCCTATAAAAATCAAGATAGCCAATCGATAAGAAGAAAAGGATACTTTTGGATGCAACAAGGACGCGCAAACTTTACAATTTAAGTCATTAAAATAAATGTAAGTAGTAGGTACATGACATGGCGGTATATTAAGTCGTTTTTATGGAACCGACAACCCTAGCCAGTAACTCAAAACGTAACATGATTTATAGGGCAACCCTTAGAAGATTAACCCTTTATCCGGGGTCAAACAGCAGACACACGAGGTCGAACAAGCCCCGACACTTATAATGTTATTATTTATTGTCTTGCGTCTTTAGTAAAGATTGTGAATGTAATTAAAATGAAAACTTACCATGTGGAATATATGGGATGGGAGGGATGGAATGGAAAGGATTTTGCGGGGTCGGCAGCGCGAGTGTGATGCCCCTGGTGTTGCACGCGTCCCTAGGCCACGGTAACCGCTTCCCATCAGGTGGGCCGTGTGCTTGTCTGCCACCTAGGTAAGTGGTATAAAAAAAAAAAAAAGGATCCGTCTTTTTGAGGAACGATACCTATGCTTGGGCCCTTTCCGTGAGTGGCGGCATTGCCTTGAAATCAATTAATACTACACCACGACAGCAATATCGACCGTATGGAAGACAAAACTGTTATTCCGTATTCATCCCACGAAATTTTCATCTAATTTCGCAATTTATTGACTCATCCCAATATTTATTTCTCATTGATCCAATGATTTTTTTTATTTATTTTGTCTTTTTAACTCTTTCCATTTTGCGAAGTCTAGTATTCTCAATAGGTACACCTACGTTTCACCAGTTTTTTCTTAGATCCGATAAGCCGATATAAAAGAGTAACAAACATCTATACTCATAAAATTTCACGTTTGTAATATTAGTAGGAAATATTATAAAAGATTAATAGATAAACATAAAAATGAACACAAATTGATTCCACAGCAGCAGCGCGAAGGTTATGATTCCACGTATAACATTGAAAGAATTCCTATAAACACTGTCATCATACTCAAAGTGTACATCGATCCACGCAATTACAAACACCACATAATCAGTAGTTTCATAGACGGTGTAGTAAAACAACGCTAAGGAAAATATCGGGAGGCGATGCCGCAGGATAAGCTGTGAGATGTATTCTTTTAATAACCGTTTCCACTCATTGCGGCACACAAATAGCTAAAAAGATTAGACGCTGTGTACAGTGCGCAAATCAGACAGGATTTTTAATCATTGGCAAATATTATTATTGGAGTAAAGTTGCAAGTTTTCTAAAAAATACTTTGGATCGTTCAGGGCTGCCACCGCCTTATTCGAAATGCTTAAAAAGGTAGCGGTGCGGCGAACGGGTCCGGAGAAGATGCAGAACTCCCCTGGACCGCCAAGAGGCCACAATAGGCGCAGGCGACTCAGGCGTCGGTGATCGCTTAATGACCTTCGACCTCTCATATTACTAGAATTCTCAGGTTTGGTAACCTCTTTCGATGATGTGGGCCGTTTACTTATTTACGACCTAGATAGTGTAACAGAAAATTAATATCTAATAAATCTTTAAGCTATACCTACCTAAATGTAATTATACGTAATCAGAGTTATTAAAAGGGTTCGCTTCAAATTATTATAATAATAAATTTCTCTCGCGTACTTAGAGTAAATTTTAGCCACAGAGAGAATATTTTAAAGGAACTAATTGTACCAATAACGAAAGTTTATGTTCGCGAGGGGTTGTCAGAAACAATTTTCAAAGTGTTTAGCTATTCTCGAGAAAATCCGTCGCTTGTACATGTTTTCCAGAAAGTTACAAAGTAATAAGTGGTAAATTGTCTTCATAGGATTAGCAAGTCACTGTTGAACTGTACATGGATAATAATTTACCATTAGTGCGCATTAAAATATGCAATGTAGCGGCAAAGTTGTTTTCTAAAACTTTGCCTGTTATAGTTATCTATACTAATATTATAAAGAGGTAAAGTTTGTGTGTTTGTACATTTGTTAAATTGTAAGGGGTAATCTTGGGATTTACTAAACCAATTTTAAAAATTCTTTCATCAATAGAAAGCCACCTCATTCTTGAGTGTTATAGGCTATTTATATTTTATTGGAAGCCGGGTCCCGGGTCGCTAGTCGAGTTATAAATTAGAAATATTTTTATCAGAAAACAATGGAGTAGGTACATTTGAGTATTTATTTCGATACTAATAGTAACAATATAGATAGGTACAGGCGAACATAAGAAAAATGTTGTCTCTGCCTGCTGCATATATGTATCCTAAAGAAAAATGTGTGATAATTATGTAAAGAAATATAACTTTTTTGACGACCGTACATCATAATGTTGCTGCACCACTGCGCCGGCGCATCTCAGGTAGCCTGATTTACTGCTGTCTTAATGAAACCTGTTATATAACTGGAATTATTTATTATTTTGTCCTAGGAACCTGTCTAGACCCTGGCTTCTGTCTTAGATAATAATTAACTTTCTATGGCTGTACTTAGTCTGGTACCGTCAGAAGATTAGATCTGGGAAAATATTTTAATGATGTAATGATAGTCACTATTTTGCTGAACTTTTTTTAGTTAATGGAGAAAAGCCATAAATATACCGATAGTGAAAGAATATTACTTATACTTATTATTATGTAGTAAATAAATAAATAGTTTACGTCAATCTTGCCGGTCGACAGTCAACATAAAAATGCAATAAACTGCAGTTATATTATTTATTGATTGGTCATTAGAACACGTTATTTTTGTATTCGGAAGCTTACGTTTCGATGACAGTAACCCGAGATAAAACTAATTTACATTTCACAAGCAAGTGAAACTGTGAGCAAAAGCTAGTCTTCTATAATAACAAACCTTATAATCCATACCATTATCTTAATATGGATCTTTTGGAAAGGCGTATATTCAATGAAAAGTTACTGCGTGTTTTATAGTATAGGAATTATCTCTTTTCACATAAAAACATATTTATACATCCTCTCATAATGTTAACAAGATTTCTAATAATTTAAACACATAGTTTGTCTTATGTTCGGAAATTCCTAATTTTAAACATAAACACGTATATTTTTAATTTGATAACAAAAGAAATACAACTGTCAACAGAAGTATCTCTTGTTCTAATCGGGGTCAATCTAAACTGGTCTTGAAAAAACTTTAATTATGTTATTAAAAGGAAAAAAATGTGTCTTCTATGGGTATTTCATCGGGTTAGCCGCTTATAGACACCATTAAGAACACGTATCTAAATATCTTAAGAAATCTATCGTACAGTAAAGACCGTAATTAATATCTTCGAAAATATTCGACGTAAAAATTTGTGGCATTCGCAAGTTGTGACGGTTAAACCTTTTGGAAGTATATAGAGCTGTTTGTGTTTTTATAAATTCTTAGTCCGTAAAAATAGAAAAAAAGAATTGTAAAGAAACTCAACTTACGTATAAGTAGTAGGTAGAGAATTTAATTGCTAAGTCAGAGGTTTTGATTCTCGCCTTGTGAAAATATTTGTATTCACAAAAATGTATATATTTGCCTTTTTCTGGGTGTTTCTATGTTTTCCTTTGTTCCAATGTTTTTATTTCATGGATTTATTAATAAAAAAGCTAATAACATCATAATATAATAAATAATATAAAAGCTTTGCACTATGCGTCCAGACAGCGCTGTGTAAAATATTTTACTAAATTATTAATTATTATACAAAAAATATATAGGTACCTAGCATACATTTCGGATTATAATTATACAATTATGCTATGAGATATACCTATCAAATAATATTGTATCACCAGTATTATCAACTCTATATATTCCACAACGCACATTGTTCGTACACACAGTCCGAATGTCGTGTTGGTAATGATCATTTTTTTACCAGATCCCATCTACACCCGTGTTTATTTATTAAACGCTTCCACGTAAGTTCTTTTACGTTTATTAAAGAAGCAATTTATTAATGAAACAATTATTCAGGCGTTATCTGGCGGCATCACTGAGTCGCCGAAAGTTCTCTTTGTATCGCGTGTTGTTGTGTAATGATAGATATTGTATATTTGTGAAACTACTAGATATATAGACAAGGTACTTAGAAGAGACGATTAAGATTTGACGATATTAATTAACAGAAACGGAAGGCCCTTATTGATGAATGGTGACCAGTTATTTTGAGAGTTGAGAAATTAATTTTCTTTATACTAGCTGTTCGTGTCTGGCGTCATCTGTAGAATTTACAAAATTTCTATTATATAATCGTGTCCTAATAATTAGGAGCCAGAAAAGATAAATCATCCAAATTGGTCGAACCGTTCTCAAGTTCACGCTTACGTTTAGCCTCAGAGCCCAATCCTGCAAACTTGCTGTTTGCCAGTTGGTGGTGCAGACTTTTATCTCAACGTAAGGGGGTCCGATGGCAGTAATTTCTATAGAAGTTGTTTAAAGTAAATCATTGAAAACGATGAGTCGGAAAGCAGACCCACTGACAGTCGATTTTAAAACACTTCTAGTACCATGTAATGACTTTGACTTCGAAACACATTTTGATCTTTATTCAAATTGATGAACATATTAAAACAAGCACGTTTTGTTTATAGGTACTATTTAAACTATATTCTATCTCGTGTACCATTAGAAACCCACGAAGTATAACTCATTACGACTACAATTATTACACATGTTTTCAAACATCATAATCCCCTGATAGTTTGCAAAATGTCCATAATCGAATCGCACCGCAACCCAAAGCTTCAATCACACCAACATAACTCTTATTCAATGTTGTCAAAAATGGTTCTTCGGAAAGTGTGCTGGCCGTGTTATGACACTTGTACTGATCAAAAGTGTCAATCTCTTTCATAATAAAAATGCACTTCAGGTTTTATATAAAGACGCCGCCGAACGAGTTATGGCGACTGGTATATATCTGATGGGGCTGAGGATATTGGGATCGAAATAAAAACCATTTACTGTATCGGATAATCCGAAATGGAACTTGTTTATTTTAAGTTCTTCATCGTGCGTACAGCTAAGGAGTGGAATTCCTTGCCTGAGTCTGTGTTTCCGGAAAGCTATAACCTGGGAGTTTTCAAGTCACGAGTGAATAGGTTCCTTCTAGGCAAGCGTGATTCATCGAAGACCACATCGTCACTTACCATCAGGTGAGATTGAGGTCAAACGTAAGCCTATCATGAATAAAAAAAAAAAAAAAAAAAGTTCAAGTGACAAAATTCATATCTATAGGTGTGATTCAGGCACATCGTGTTTGCCAGGTGGAAAACATTTTATCTCTTTTTTGATAACCTAACATGAACACAACTCGCTTAGTGAAATAACTAAAAAGCCCTTAATTAACATCTGCTCGCTTACCAAAGATGACACTTTACTAAATTGGTTTGAGCAGTTATCATAATGACAATTTAAAAAAAAAGTTTATCGGCAGAATGAATGTGACACCCCTGATGTTGCACATGTTCATTAGGTCACTGTGATCGCTTCCCATCAGGTGGGCCGTAGGCTTATCACCTAAGTGGTATAAAAAGTTGGTAGTGTACTTAAAATTCAGATATTTATAAACACATTTTGGTCTATGGCATGACGTAATCCATCTACATTGAAGGCTTGAAACTTTGTATACTGTAAAGCCAGTGATCCACCATACAGAAGTCACTTGAATGTTAAAAGGCTACAAAGACAAAACCAAATTAAGATGGTTAGAACAAAAACTGTGTGTCGCCGGCCACCGGCGCGCGGTATTCAAAACAAGTTGAGAAGATCTCTCTGAGGACATTCCCACATCGAGACTACTTTGGTGTAGTTTGCCACTGTATTCGACACACGAGAAGGAAATTTTAAAAAATACATTTTAATTTTTTAGGTTCAAATTACGTCGACAATTATGTAGGGGGTAAACTTTCAATCAATTAAGCACTTCTTTTAGACTTAATGCTACCTTGATAATATCATCAATCACTTTCCTTTTAGTTGAAAATGTACCCAGGTATTCATATACAAAAGTCATATTCATTACCGCCTCACCAGCGAAGCACTAGGTTTCGTGGTCATACAATTTTTTTTATCAGTGTAATGAGACAGTGAAGCAGAAGTAATATTATCATGACGTTAAAAATGTTACTTCGTGGCTTATATGCATGAACTTATTCCATTATTTATGTACTTTTCTCATCATCAACAAATTAGCGATGATCCCGATCACAACCAAGGTTACTTTACCCCGAAGCCCAGGGACTAATTTCCTGCTATTTCTACTCCTGGCGAAGTGCCAGGTTTTCGGCACCATTTCGTACTTTTCCATTCTTACAATTTAACGTGTCGTTTCGAACACAATGGAAATCAGCAATGTCGTGCCCCTTTCTCAGTATCGGGCATCGTCTGAGATCGATGTATGTAGATCTGCTTCACTATTTACATATGCCACGTCTATTATTTCACGAATTTAGCATGCAACGGTAATGTCAAGCCGTGACGTCTGAAGCTTGTATATCATTTGAAACTCCTGTATTAAATCGTGGAGTTGACTGTAATCTTTCTGTACATCCAAATATGGGTTATACCTATAATAAAACTTGGATATAATTTATATATTTTAGCCAACTAGGTAGTTGTGTAGTATTGTCGATTACGGCTAAATCTGGTTTGAATTTTCTGAAAAACTTTGCCATAGCAGCCGGAATCTAGGAAAAAGTACGCTTAATGGCATTAGGGTTAAATATAAGGCAGTAATAATGGAAAAGTATGGGTACACCCGGTACTAACACCTTTCTTTTTGCGAGGAAACGCAAACGTGAATACAAAATAATGATACCCATTATGTTTATTTGTATAGGTATGCGAAATCCATATAGCACAAAGTAGTTACCTATATTCAGTAGATTTATAGCGTTTTTTTTTGTAATCCATGAATCTAATTCTAAAACAAAATATAATGAACTTTTTTATTATATAGGAATAGGAACTTTTTGAAATTGGCAATTCTTCAAGAGACTTTAATAACCAGTAAAGGAAGCTAGGAATGTGCGTAAGGTCAGAAACAAATGACAGATAGTGACCTTCGTTTTCCCTGAACCCAGTAGGGGTACATTTACAGTATACTTATATAAAAACAACTTGGAAGATTTCACCTTTAGAGGTCCACTTTTCGACCTTTCCTCCTCTACCTTGACTTTTGACGTCATTGATATCGAGACCATAAGCCATATACATATTGGCACATAAAGTTTACTTTTACAACGTCAAACCCGCACTTCTTGTATCTCCTATAAAATAAACACAACATAGCCCTAACTACCAATTAAGTTAACCTCAAATTAAAACGTTACTAGTCCTTAACTCAGAACACTCGCACCCATTTCTATCCAACTATAAATCGTCTAGAAAGTTCCCATGAGTAACTACAAATGATATGTGTAAAGCACACATGACTTCGCCTCCAATAACTCTTACCAAGAAAGTTGTATCTCAATGAGTCGAGTTACTTGTGGCGGAAGTCGTATCAAACCTTATCATACCGTATCATTCATCGCTATGACGTAGACTTCCCTGCGTATGCGCATGTTATAGATGTGGTGCGAATATAAGTGATTGTAGCAATATATTGGGATCTTATTTGTATTTGATTCATCTATTAAGATGTTAGATTGTGTTGAAGTGTGATTAAAAAGTTGTGTTTTTTTTAAAGGTAGGTTGGTTTATCGACGTTTTTGTTTAATCATATAATTGTTAAATTCTTACAGTAACACTATTGTTGTTAAATGAATGGATTGGAATTAAATGGGAATATAGTTGCCAGTATACACAATTCGGTAAATATATTTACGGGTATGTAAAAAAAAATTTCTAGGACATAATTATTTATTATACAGCAAAATTTAGACTCAAACTAAAGATAGCGGATGATTATCAAGAATAAATATAATAGAAACACCCAAATCAATGCAAATAAATATTACCTGAATAAGTAACTTGCAAAGAACGGGTATCGAAACTGCGACCTCAGTATCACGTTCTGATGGTCACATCATGTGAAATTAAGAGCATATTTTACGAATAACGAGTTCTAAATGTATATCCTGTTTCCCACGTAGTTATGGGAAATTGGATATAGATTTAGAACTAGGATCCTAATGCTTCTATATATTGTGTGAATTAGAATATATCCCATCGGTAAAGCACCTAACGGTAAAATAAAAAGGGAAGTAAGTAATAATTTTCATATTTTATTAAAGACTTGAAAGTACCAAATCAAGATTATACGAATTAATTCATGCAGATGGCAATCTCCGATTTGTACCTAAACTTTAAAAAGTATAATTAATTATTTTGATTAATTTTAATTACGACGTGGGTGGCTTGCTACGAAATTTATTTATGCCTACACTACGTTTACACGGTAAGCTCACAAATCTTACCTACATTCAGAAAATGTAACCGTTAGAACTAGTAAGGTACCTACATTACTGCAATGACCTCTGATCTACCATTGAACACTCATCATTCTCTGAACCTTTTACCCAACTCAGTTGGGGTCGGCTTTCCAGTCTAACTGTGATGCGGCTGAACTTAGATATTTTCCGTGGAGCGACTGCCATCTGACCTCCACAACCAATGGCGATATCGAAATTCTAAGTTAGACTGGTTTGGACTTTTGAGGGCTCCAACTACCCGTAACGACTACCATAGGTTGCTATACAAACATCTGATGTTTGTATAGCAACCGGGACCGATAGCTTAACGTGCTCTCCGAGGCACTAATAAACTTGCGATAAATACACACATAACTTCGAGAAGCATCGAAAAGTCATTGGTGTGTAGGTACCATGGTGAACCTGGGATCGAACCCGAGACCTCGTCTCAGCAGTCCATTACCCAAAACACTAGGCTACCACGGTTATTCTACCATTGAACACTATTCTACTCTAAATGGAAAGCTCTCATTTTAATATAGACTGTGTAAAGTATAGAATGTAACATTGAATTTCAGTTATAACCAACAGTCAAAGTCAAAGTTAGAAATCATTTATTCTGTATAGACCATTAAACGGCACTTACAAAACGTCAGAATTAAAAATATTTAAAACTAGATAATAAGCAAATATAACTTACTATCATGTAATCTGTCCTTAAACAGAAATACCTCCATGATTTCTCCGAGGCCCACCAATACCATTCGTGATCAAGCTGACCTCACCTACAAGTTGCACACCTTCAGATTGACGGACGAAGTTCTGTCGCAGACTTACCTCTTGGGTTGGTGGGAGTGAGGGTCAGACAGCAATCGCTCAAAAAAAAAACGCATGAGTCAAATCAAAAGGAAGAGTAATAAGCGGACACGCGTTTGTTGGAATTTACAATGGAAACAGTGAATTTAGTAATTAAAATAACTCTCCTACAATTTTCTATCCTATGTAAGTAAAATATAGCCTGTACAGTATTTAATTGAATCCACATACGAACTGGACTGAACATGTAAGTTAGACGTTAAACCATTTTCCACACCACACCTTAGAGATACGATCGCTAAGTGTAACAGTTTAAAAGGATATATCGTTCATATGAGATGCAGTTTCTTAGCGAGTTATTAGTTCTAACTGTTTGTGAGTAGGGTGGCCCTGTGTTAGTGCATATGTGGATAGTCCTGAAACAAGTAACAACATTATTAACTCGGCTTTCTTCTTCTTCTTCAACCCAGCGTTAATTCCCAGTCGCATCCAAAGCTTTTACGCGCTTTACCAGTCTTAACTGCGGATTTGACTGGAACTCGATATTTTTCGATCTGACATTCACAACCCAATGGTGACATTAGGTGATATCGAAGCATTGCAGCTAAACCGTTTTTGTAGGAGTTGTAGAGTGTAACGTGCTCTCCGAGGCACGACCAGACCAATGCAAATACCCATATTCATGCATACAAATATTTGCACTGAGCGGGGATAAAACCCGCAAAATGAACTCGGCTTTCATAATTTTTTTTTTATACCACTTAGAAAGCAGACAAGTACACGACCCACCTGCTGAGAAGCAGTTACCGTGGCCTACGGACGTGTTCAAACACGCTGCCAATCCTTCAAAGCCTTCTAATACCCTTCTTAATATCTCAGCTTATCAAATGGACTTATAATATACTAGGACCTCATCAAAATGCTTTTTCATGTCCCGCTTAAAGGACCCAGGAGTATAGTAAGAAGGTTTTGCTGTGAAGTGCTTTTCTTTCTGGTAACTGGATACCCATGCATTAAATAAACTAACCAACTACTTCCAATAGATCATCGTTTGTATTTATTTTTGACAGTTACTGCATCGTCAGTGAAGGCGTGAATAATTTTACAGTCTTTACACATAAAGGACGCTATAAAATTCATTTACAAGAAGCTAATTACATACTATTTCCTTGAGATATATCCCACCAAAAACATACCTGTTAAAAATGGGGCCAAGTTCCTATCAGCTAAAGGTTCGCTTAAAGGATTGAAATCCAATCCAATGCCAAGTTCAGATGCACTTTAAAATCGATCATAATCATCTGAATTTCTTCTAAATTTGAACTTGGATGGTTAATTTGATTTTATAAAAAATACATTTTAATTATACAATTAATCAAGTGTTATGTACAGCACGAAAACCTGCCAAGTTCAAATTTAGAAGAAATTCAGATGATTATGATCGATTTTAAAGTGCATCTAAACTTGGCATTGGATTGGATTTGTTGCTGGAACTTGTCCTGCGCACGGCCGTGCGCTTAGATTCTTCAACGTTTTCCTCCGTCAGATTGCAGGGAGCCGGTATCGTGTATCATCACGGTTGTCTAGGGAAAATCTTTAATAGCCGTTGTGGGGAGCTAAGGAATGATTGTATCTGTCAAACGATCTAACATTATTATACCTTATAGGATGTAAACAAGGATGATACTGATAAGTATTAATTATTTATAATGGTAGATATATTGTACTTTCAGTAAGGACTTTTTTCCAGCTAATATACCTACTGTGTAATGTCTATAAAAATGTATTGGTATAGTATGCTATAACGAATTTTGTGTAGCCCGCGACTTTTTTATACAACTTAGGTTACAGACAAGCACACCGCTCATCTGATGGGAAGTGGTAATCGTGGACGTATACAACACATTGAGTCTGAGTAATCTGAGGGGCGTCACACTCGCGCTGATAACTATGGAGAGGGGGTTGGGGTGGGAAACGGAAGGGGAGTGGGTTGGAGGATGGTTAAAAGATTTTCTGTACTGATAACGTAGGAGACTTTGATCTACCTGCTGACAGCACAGAATCCATGCAGTGAGCTGTGGCTACCCTACTTCTGGCCGGAATACAACACATGGTCTTCTGTAGGGCGAAGGTACTACCCCAGACCGTCTGCTCCGTTCGAACGGGAGATACCGTCGAGTCCTACCTCCGTACAAAGTACCTATTCCACGGATAAAAGTAATCTATGTGTTATTCTAGGTTATAAATCTATCCCAGTATCTTCAGCTAGATGCATTAAACCATTTTTGCGTGAAATAGTAACAAACATCAATACTAGCAATAGTAATATCGGTAAAAGTTTACTACATAGGATTATTAAGATTACAAACACGTCCATAGAATGCAAAAAGTCTGGAGCTCCTAGTGTTAGACGTCTCATAAAATCTAGTTTTCTATTTAAATAAAACACTTTCGAATACCCTCATTTGTCTAGTTGCCCTGTAAGTACTCGATTTCCAATTGTGAACCGTGTGAAAGAATACTGTGAGAATATATTGACTGTCTAGAAAAGTCACTGTACCTTGTAAGGAATCAACAACTAGTTAAATAGTACTTTAAATAACTATACAATATTTAAATACCTCATTATCTCGTAGAGTCATAATTTATTACAATGTTAGTTTCGATTGCATAGAAAGCTTGTGCTATGGAACTCCCAGATTTCTTTTCTGCAATAGTCCTGTAAAATCATTTGGTTTCGTGGACTTTATTTTGCTTGATGGTAAGCTGTAGGTAACTGAAGTGAGTGGCTTTTATCTTGGAGCCCAGGGAACGATCACTTCTTCACCTTCAACCTAGCGTTAATCCCAGTCGCATCCAAAGCTTTCACCACGGAGTCTGGGTCCGCTTTACCAGTCTTAACGGCGGATTTGGCTGGACCTCGATATTTTCCGTGAAGCGACTGCCATCTGGCCTTCACAACCCAATGGTAACATTAGGCGATATCGAAGCATTGTAGCTAGACCATTGTTGCTAAACTTTTTAAGGCTCCAACTACCCGAAACGACTGCCATAGATGTGTGTATAGCAACCGCAAATTCCCATATTCATGCATACAAATATTTGCACTGAGCAGGGATCGAACCCACGCCTCCTACGCACTCACTTCTTCACCTTTTGATGGTTTAGCCTACCTTGATTTTCTAGCCTACCTTGGTTTTTATTGGTGTATCTACCATCTAACCTCCTCCCTTTCCTTGCGAAGAAAACCCTCGCCAGAGTCACAACTACTAATAGATGGTGCCGTCTTTAAACCGTAGATGACCCAATTTCAGCCGGGGTGCGAGAAAAAAAGCCTTATTTGGTAATTTTTCACCGAGCGATGTAATTAAATAAATAGAATTGAATGAGTAAAAATAAAATCCATCGTAGAGAGAAAGAGACTGGAGACAGCGTTTATTAATATTTAGCAATGCATTTTACAAACCACGAAATATTCATAACTTGCTTTCGCCCGCGGCGTCACCCGCGTGGAACTCGGTATCGCCACCAATTAAACGACTCTCCACTCTACTCTATTCTACACTTCACTCGCCACTCCACTCCACTCTCCACTACACTCCACTCTCCACTCCAAAAATAAAGGATTAATAGTATCCTATATCCGTCTCCTGATTCTAAGCTACCTCCCTACCAATTTTCATCTAAATCGGTTCAGCCGTTCTTGAGTTATAAACAGTGTAACTAACACGACTTTCTTTTATCTTAATATATATAAATCTCGTGTCACAATGTTTGTCCTCAATGGACTCCTAAACCACTTAACCGATTATAATAAAATTCGCACACCATGTGCAGTTCGATCCAACTTGAGAGATAGGATAGTTTTTGAAACGGATTTCGACATCCACGCGGGCGGAGCCGCGGGCAACAGCTAGTTATTATATATAGATTTCCGTGGTTTGTAAAATTTATTGCTTTTAATTAAAATAATTTCTTAGCATCCAGTGAAAACAAACGAATTTCACCAACAAACCACAAATATTGGCAATACAATAATGAGCACAGTGGCACATTCATTCAAGTTATTCACCAACCCTAACTAGTGTTGCAAAAAAATGCAAAAATGCTTTCACAAACACCTCATACATCCCAATCAGCGCCACATCAGCGCTAAAAGAAACGTCTTCGCAACAAATCACTGACAGCCCTGTGTTAGTCCTCTAGACACACTGCCGTAGAACTTATACAGCTCAATGATATTATCAGAAGTTCACTTGTGTTAAAATAAAACTATTTGTATAATAATTTTAAAAGAGAAAATGGTTAGAATGTACCACGTATTTGGGACCCCGCCAAACAAGAAAAAGCAAAATAATATTATAACAAGATTTGATGACACTGTGTGATCATTCTGTGTAAATAGTAACAGCAAAAAAACAACATACTGTTGCACACGTTCATAGGCCACGGTGGCCGCTTTCCATCAGGTGGATCGTGTGCTTGTCTGCTACCTACCTAAGTTGTCTAAAAAATAAAAACTTTGAGCTAAATTACACTTCTAACTTTAAGACAACCATCTTCTTCAGTCTCCGTTACAATGGTAGTAGAAAAACAACAGTTCTGAGTAAATAATAAAATATCACCTAACAAATCGTAATAGAATCCATTACAAACAGTTTCAGTTTAACTTATATAGCTCATTGAGATAGCTGAGAAAGTCTGTATGGATAGAGTAACACAAATAAACTCAAATAATTGCGTCTCTTGAAACTGGCACTTGACATTAAGCGCTGGTGTAGTTGACAACCAAATTATAGTTTATGCAAATCATCAGTAGAAATAACTACTTATTTAATGCGTTTAAGTGCCTTGGAGTAATCCCTACGCCTGATTCATTTATACTTATTCTAGTTTGCTATGGATGTTCTAGGTCTGCCTACTTTTTCCGTTGTTAAACAAATAAAATATTTTCGATTACTACGGAGCTATGAGCTATTGTTATTTATGACATGGTTACTCAGTTACAACCTATGAAGGAGGTAGGACACGACGGTATCTCCCGTCTGAACTGAGCAGTCCGACTGGGGTAGTACCTCCACTCTACAGAAGTCCGCGGCCATAATAACCATCGTGTTATGTTCCCGCCGGTAAGTAGGATAGCCAAAGCTCACTGTTGTACCCCTCCTCCCTTCCACCCCTTCCTAGGGTAGGCAGCACGTGTGTGACACCCTTGGTGTTCATAGGCCACGGTGACCGCTTCCCATCAGGTGGGCCGTGTGCTTGTTTGACACCTACAAAAAAAAACTACCGGCGGTTAGCGGTGAACGAGTTTGAAAGTCCGTAAAAGACTGGTATAGCTAAAGGAAAACAGATTTTGCTGATCAAAAGCCTCTCAGATCCC
Organism: Lithosia quadra; assembly: GCA_963576445.1. Lineage (NCBI taxonomy): Eukaryota > Metazoa > Arthropoda > Insecta > Lepidoptera > Erebidae > Lithosia > Lithosia quadra. The sequence goes on from OY754892.1 coordinate 6,971,489, forward strand.
TCTTGCAATAATATTACAGGAGTATCTTTCTCAACGCTTGCTGGCTCAGTCGGCACCGTAGTTATTATCTCCGCTTAGAATTACTTCTTATGTAAAAGCAGTATTAGTTATTGAATGTCTTTTGTAGTGAGAAGAAAAATTATCTTCGCAACGTGCTTAGCAGTAAGAAGGAAACTAGAAAGAACTTGACAAAAGAGATGACATCAGCAATTCAATGCGTATAAAATTGTATAATTAAAGAGTTATCACAGCTAACCACTTAAACTATGAAGCATCGATCACAAGCGCCATCAAATAGTCAACAACAAAAACATTGACCAAACTCTCCACCAGTGTGTAGCACTTCATGTAAAACAACGCGACACCCAATTAAGGGGGGTTGAAGAGCAAATTTTTCACTGGCAACCCTATTTGGCTTCACTCGCGCACGTCACTGAGCTTCCCTTGCGTTCATACAACCGCCGATCAAGCAGACATTCTTAACACGCTGTATATGGGACCGTCTTAAATTAGTACTTGCAATTGTACCGCGCGTTAAACCTTGTAAGTAGTGATTGTCAATCGGATTTATCATGTTGTTAAGAGGTTGTTTAATGTTGTGTTTATTTGCGTTGTGTAGTAGCGATTCATTAGAGGTGGATCGAAATGTGTTTTGTGTTGTCTTCTACACTGTTTTTATACGATTAGCACTGATGCAATAGGTAAGTTATGTTTTTTATGTATGAGAAAACTCTCATTGTATCCGCTCTTAAAGAGAGATGTACCTTCAAAAAAATATCTGGGAGTGAATAAAGAATAATAATTGAAGAATAATTGCAAGGTGAGTGTAAGTTTTTTATTTAGGCTTCAACGGTTTAACGAATGTGAATGATTGGTGGCTTATCAGGCATACACATACTTTCATTTTGAAAAAATAAACCACTCACACAGTCAAACACGCACACACATACACACACACAAAGAGAGAGAGAGAGACTGAGAAATAGAGCCACATATATATTGAGCCACGTATATGAGAAACGTAAACGATTGTATAAATAGGTAATTAAAAGCAGTGTACCGCATTGTATTATATCTTAAAACAGATTCTTCTGAAGCCTAGTTAGAAAATTGACTATGTCTAAAATCACTTGGTCTAAACAACAAATGCCATCATTTCTATTATAGCATATTTTAAAGCCGCTACTGAAAATATGGGGTCTATAATTTTGTTTCGACTAACCTAATTTTCCACTACCGTTCCTCAGTACTTATGAAACAATCAGCAGTATAACACAATAGCAAGTGTCACACGGAACAAACGGCCTGCTAAATAGAGGCGCGTTGACGCGGACAAATTGACGAGCTGTATCGCACCTATGTAGTGTGAACGATGCGTTTTGATATTTGGGGAAATGTTTTGAACTATTTTAGGAACATATTTGATCCCATACGTATCAGGGTACATATACTATGTAGATAATAATATATGGTGTCGCTAATGTCTAGTCTCATATATTATGACCCATGCTTTTAATTCACCCAGTCTAGTAGGACTGGGTGAATTAAAAGCATGGCTAATACTTAGATAGTCAAACTGTTTCGAAACTTTTTTTCTAAATTATTAGACTGATTGATGAACCATTTTGGAAACGCGATGGTAATTTTTTAACACTGCGTTCTTTTTTCTTACAACGTTCATTTGTTTTACCGATAATCATTTGTTTATTTAATCTCTAGCAGCAAATTGTGTTGTGAACAATATTGACAAACATAGATCATTTCTTTATACCTATATACTGTGTATAACCAAACATACTGTGAACTTAACCAAACAGCTTAGAAAACACCATACTGTCACTTGACTATTCAAGTTTGCGGTTCTAATAATAAATGACACATCCTCTTACATCTGCATGATTATCCAATATTTCAAACAAGCTCTTAAAAGGCTCAGTATTTATATATTACACAATGTTATTGTGCAAATAATCCCTCGTAAATAATAAAATCTGTCAAGGAAGCGAATGATTGATGATGATCTCGTCGTTCCGGTATTTTCAATATTGTTCAATGAAAGTTTCCTTATAGAAAGTCCTGGTTTACGACTGCTAATAATATTTATAGTGTAGGATTTATGTCTTAATATTACAGAGAGTTCACCCGTTAAACTAATCTTTGTAGTGATGACTTGTTAAGATGAGGTGTGATTTCTGGTTGGTTTCTTTCAATTAATTTTCTTTAGAACAATTAATACGAAGTTCTAAGAGATGTTAAAAATATTAAGTTTCATAAAAAAGTTAAATAAAATATTTTTTATTTATTTTTGACGTCATTTTAATGGACTAAAAGGACGTCAAAGATTGTTAACAAAATATGTCCCTGATTTTTTCAGATTTTAACAGGTTCGATTACCGAGTGTTGCAAGTGAATTTTTGAAAATCTTTGAATGCAGTTTAAATTGTTTTTAAAATCAAAATGAATTCTCTTTCAGTAAAATTGTCTATCTATATTATATTTATAAGGTACTGCCCATCTATGTGGCATCACTATGGGACACCCTGTATAATGGGTCTTTCATACTTTAGGTTTATTTACAGTTTCCTTGAAGGAAAAATCATAATGACGTGTCTGACACAGGAAAAAAATATTAGTTAACTGTTTGAGCTTTAAGCAAGGCAATCTCAGTGAGTTCAATAGATAGACTAGTTATTATAACTGTACATTCTCTGCATGCCTGACACAACACAACTAGCACCTTTAATTTACAAACGCATTTCATACTGTAAAATGGACAGTAGGTATGTACAGGTTTTAATATCTGTTTTATGTTTTAGATCAATATTCTGTATAATAATTTACCATTTGCACCAAGTTGTACACTCACAGTTAACGACAAAAGTAACTTAGCAAATTGTCATTTATTAATCTACTTAGTAGGTACTTAAACCTTTCATGAACTAATAAACATAGCATAACATATTATTATCTTAACTTGTTATCTAGGCATTATAAAACTTATTGATATCTATAGTTCTACGTAAAAATTATTTGTGTGTGTAGTGTTAATCAACATTTTTTTTTACTATAAGTACATGTATTTAGTTTTTTATATTGCTTAAATGGCAGAAAAGAACTCCGTCCACCTGATAGGAAGCAGGATAAGAGGAGTCTATAGACGTCTGCAACACCAGGGAAGACACACTCGCGCTGCTAATCCAGTAAAATCTTTCAAATGCCCTTTTTGAAAACCCCAGATTATTAGTTAACTTGATTTATAAAAGGTAACAATAGGTACCTAAGAGATATCACTTTTAAATTAGTTTAGACTATCGATCAGTAGTAATATCGGCTTGTAGGTAAGATACTCTTGGATCTCAAATATCTTATAGTTACCCCAGAAAAAATTAAAGTATCAAATAGTGTCAATCCTACTACAGTATCAAGTGCGGAAACAATAGAGGGGATCAAGTTTACAAGCGGCTCAATTGGCCGGTTGTAATTTCGTCCTATTGTCTCTGTATGTCCCCTGTTCGCATCAGTCCCCTGTCGTCCCCTCCTGTCCCAGAGGACATCGTTACGTCCTTTGTATTAGCATATTTACGAATTGCGATTATTGTTACTTAATTTATAGGCAGAGTCTTCGAAGAAAGTCTCTTATTTATGTAATGAAATCACTGTAGCAAATAATTCTTGAATGTTTTTTTTTAATATAGACGCTCGTGAAGTGTATATCTAAGAACAGAATTAGATGGCGGGTTGTTGTCTCTGCCTGTGCTTATCGGAGAAAGGTTTCATACCTTACTTATATATAAATGTATGTATGTTGACGCATTTTTGACCAAGACAACCTGATTCTACTTTAATTGACAAGTAATAGTAGAACCAGCCTTTTCTAGAACGAAGAAGCTAACTCTATCGGGGAACTGCCACTGTCATTGAATTAGGTACCTTTATGCTTTTTGTATGATCGATGAAACTGCTAGTAGGTATAACACTAAAGTATATCTATGCAGTAGACCTAATGGTATACCCACAGTTTTACAACTATGTATTAATTAAGTCTCACAATGGACCTACGTATCGGAAGCCATCCCTATTGCTGTCAACCAAACATGTAGATGTAGACTCTGTGACGTTCACATATTATACTTACCTACATAATATTGCAAGTGCAATGTCCATACATCACGGAAGATCTGTATAATTAACTTACAAGTAAATACATAACACGTCGAATTGATAATCTTCATTTTCTGTTGTCGGTTAAAAACCATCATCATCATTCTCTGAACCTTTTTCCCAACTCAGTTGGAGTCGGCTTTCCAGTCTAACTGTGATGCGGCTGAACTTCGATATTTTCCGTGGAGCGACTGCCATCTGACCTCCACAACCAATGGTCATTATGACCAATGGCGATATCGAAGTTCCAAGTTAGACTGGTTGGACTTTTGTGGGCTCCAACTACCGGTAACGACTGCTATAGATGTTTGTATGCCAAAGATACCTAACCTATTGGTTTTTAACCGACATACATACTGTCGGTTAAAACCACTATGTAAACAAACAGAAAGTTAAATTGTCTATCCATTCTGCTACATCCCATTAAGTATCAAAGAGTAACCGTTTACGCAGAAAGCCCATACAATGTTCACATTTATAAAATAATCCGCACATACTTAATACTGACAATAACAAATATAATATACATGCGACGGCTTTTAGCAACAATGAAAAAAGTCCGCTTCTAAAATGCCAACGCTTTAGGGATGGGACAACGAGGTAACTCTCACTCGAGTGAGTCGAGTGAAATTGAATGAGTTTTACACACCGGCGACTAATAAAACTTAACTTAAAGTTTTACCGAAAACTTTAAGTTTTATTAGTAGGAATTGGAGAAATTATAAAATAAAATAAAATATTTTTTTGATTTTCAATAATCAGCTTATAAACTAGGTAAGTACTTTATGCGGTGATAACAGTAAAATTGAATTTATCTCAAAGCTTTACAAGAGACTCTAGCTTCAGATGGGTCCATTACAAAGTTTATAATTATTGAGTAAGTACATTATTTTTCAAGGACATTTAAGATTAGGTAAGTAAGAATAATTTTAATTTCAACGAAACAGATATGTTACATTACTGCGCGGCCCGCCAGGCGTGATCACCTTGCCTGGTCGGAGGATCCTCCCTTTGTGTTGGAGGGACGTCACATCCCGTTCCTCCACAAGTTCAATACACTTCACTTATTTGTTGTACTTAAATAGGTAGGTATATACCTAACTATCTTTTGTATAAACCATTCATTCGATTCAGATTTCAAAATAACTTTATCATAAGTTATTTGCCCAATATAGAATAAAGATAAAAAAGAATCAACTCGAATAAATACTAAGAACTGTGAAATCAATTTCCCATCACTACAAAAGAGACAAAGGGGTACTCTTCGCCGCAAGTCAGTTACTAATGGCGTGGCACGGCAGAGATCACGCGAACAGATCCCGCTTGAAAGCAATTAAAGCATACGAGATTCCTAAGAGGACAGCCACCGAAGCCATCAAAATAATCACCGCGATTTAACACTTTCCTACCACGAGATAAATGAGATAAAGTAAACCTTGTTACTGCTATCGGAATAGTGACGTATTTATACCGATACTGCTAATGAAGCGAATAGATTAGAATTGTAGAAGGAAACGGTATTTCATTGTTATTGGCAGGGGATTATTCGCGCGGAACTTAATCGTAGCACGCTATTATTTTATTGTGATTTGATTTAGCAATTACTTGTCGTATCACTGGTGTAATGATGTTGTATGCAATTGATGGAGTTGTGATTCAAGTCCCGGATGTTTTTAGAAAATACAAACATACTAACAAGTTATGTCCTGCACTAGTTTAGGGGACGGACGGATTGTATTGTATTGATCAATCAATTAGCCTTCTGTAGTCCATTACTGGATACCTCTTCCAATGTGTGCCATTGTGTCACTTTTTAGGGTTTCGTATCTTTAAAATCTGCCCGTTTGGAGATATTAAGTTGAATTAAGCATACTCAGGTCTTGAAACTATGAAAAAAAATTACTTATAAGTCGACTCAATCAATAAATACAGAAACGTTTGAGATAAACACCATTTAGATAATAACGAGAAAATCAAAACCTGTAGGGTATTTCTTATTGAGCTAGAATTATAAAATTAAAAAGAAGCAAGGTCATACAGCATCAAAGACAATAATCTGACATCAGTAAATTGGTATAACTCTGTATCCCAACAGCAACGTTCAGTTCTTCCTCCTCCAATACAAATTTGTACGGAACCCTCAATGTGCGAGTCCGACTCACTATAGACCAATATTTATCTTCATTCCAACTATATATACCCTGCGTTTCAGATTAATCAGCAAATTAAACAACAATGTGATTTATTCTGTGATACTTTATAATCTAAGTGATATATGGATTTGACTCAAGCTCTCAAGAAAATAGACCAAGTACCGTATTCTGAAAATCAAGATATTATCAACAATCGTTTGATCAATAGTTATTGACTAAACAGATCTAGAAAGCTAAAATCAGTAATAGTTTACACTTCAATTTCAGTGTCATTTGTTTAATTTAAGCTTTATCGCAAACCAAAATCAAGATACATCAATTGCGAATAGGGTTACCATAGTTTCGTTAGAGTTCGTAAGAAAATATTAAAAAATAATAGCAATAAATCTGTAAATTATTCAAAGACATACATTACACACGGATAGGAACACTTCCCTTCCCTTTACTAAACTGTAATCGTTTCAAATGTCAACAAACACTAAATACGATTTGTTAATAACTCATTGAAAGTGTAACCTGGATTGCAATGTGAAATGCTACCGGGAAAAACATTAGAATGATGACGATTGTCCAACAACATGAAGTAATGCCAAATTTAACCAAATCTGACACTTACTTTTGTAGCTGTTACCCGCGGTTCCACCTATTCCTGTGACGCACAGGAACCTATCCCGGGGATAAATACTAGCTTAAATACTATATCTATGTACCGTAAAGAGTCATTTCACCGTAAAGAGTAATAAACATTCTACCATTCATTCATACATCCTCACAAACCTTCACATTTATAATATCAATCTATTATGAAACCTAACCCAACGCTAGCAATAAAACAAAGTAGGTAAATGAACTCACTGCCCGCTTGATGTGCAGCGGTCACTGTTGTCATGAATATCCTTAGAAGTAGAAAGACATGGTGACCATAATCGTAAATGCATCTACAGCTACTATGCAAATGGTAAAGCTATCTCAGCTGTAAACTTGTCTGGACATGCGCAACATGAAATGAACCGTATGACCTTAATTATACGATTGGTATTCAATTAAAGTGTTTGTTAGACAATAAAATAATACAAGGCACCTGACTAGTCGACTTGATTTCAACAGGTTTCGACTCAACAGACATAAAAACATTTTCTATTATTATAAGGCTTTTTGTTTTGAGATTATTTACTAATTACCGTCTTGGCGTTGTTCCCGGTTGCATCTGAGACTTTCTCCTCGATACATGGAGTCCATTTACTTTGATTTGGCTTATACGGCTTCCATGGCAGCGTCTGGCATCTGACCTCCCTACCAATGGGCGATAATATCATTGCGCTACTACCCATGAAAGTGGAGCAGTTACAATTGTCAACAAATTGGACAAATTTCCATACATTACTTTAGAACTAATAAATTACAGGAGAAGTATAATACGGGCTTCAAACCTGCTACCTTTCTTTAGCTATCACATAAACCTTCACGTGACTAAATATCCACGTTTCAAAACGTTGATAAAGAAATATTAACACAATACAAGCTAACTTTTTAACAATATAACAGTAAAAGTGATTGTGAGTTATCGGAACTAGTTTTTATACTCACAGGTTCAATTCTCAGAGAAGGCAAATCCAGCTGCGTTTGAAGATATTTCGTAATTTCCGTTTATCGTAAAGGATGATTGTTATAAATGGCGGTGTATACAACACTCGTTTTTATTCCAAAAATAATGACCGAATATACTAATAAATCGATTAGTTTATTATATTTATGACTAACCATTTTGTAACCGGACGCAACGGTGCCCAGTAGTGCACCACGAATCGGTGAAACTATTATAAATTTACATATTTTTTTGTTAGTAGATATAATTTAGTATGTTACTTATACTTTACTTATAACCACAGTACGAGATGTTAGTTCGGGTGCCTCGATTGCGTAATGGAGCTAGTGGAGTTACTGGGAGAGATGTCGGGGGTCGCGGGTTTGATGACCGTTCAAAACAAATTGAGGTTCAAAACAATTGATTCATTCTAGATCTTGCCCACTTTGAGTCTAGATACAACATAATTTTAGTAAGTTATCATCATCACAGTGAGAATATAACCAGGGGCCTTAATCAATAAAATTATGTTTTTAAAACGAGAGATTTCAAAACTTATGAAAACTTATAAGTAGGTAGTTAAATAAATCGGATTATCACATTTTTTTTTTCAAAATCTTATTGAAAATTAATCAAACTATAAGTTATTTTCAAGATTCGATTACTTCACGAAAGTATTATTATACCTACCTGATTTTATTTTGAAAGATCATGTCAAATAAAAATTTTCCTTCAAATCGAATTGAAATCGCCAGACTAGAAAAAAGAGCAGCTCAAATACAATTGCAATCGGTGGGTTTGCATGTAAAGTTTAATGGCAGTACATGGAGTATGTAAGGATAGAAACATATGGGGGGTATCTCTGCCTATCCTGAAGGGAAAGAGGCGTGAGTGTATAATATGTAAGGAACTATTAGCCAAAACATCATAAACTCATTTGAAAACAATCCAGCTAATACAAGTCTTTGTCGTTAAATTTAAGCCAATCGTCAGGCCATCTAATGACTGCCAACCTACGCTTAATTTTATTGTTGGTTGCGCCTGTATTTTCTTACACCTTAGATAATCGGCTATTCCACCCACTCCTTTGTTCGTTACGACCCTGTTAACGTTGAATATTGACTTCAACCACGAAATCTGAATCCGTATAGTTTGTAATTAAACGTACTGCTAGGCTCAATTTTAGAGAAAGAAACGCTAGTCTTCTGAACCATTAAAAAAAATTACAAATGGGCACTCGCAACAAGCTCTTCAACAGACTCTTTTTAAGGAACGGTAAAGTCACGCAGTAGAAAGTTTTCGTAATATTCATTCAAACTAATAATACCTATAGCCCAATCAAATTAGACTAAAAACGGACCAAACCCAGAAAAAAATATATAAGAAGAAGTAGAAGTAGTAAAATATTTCGATACATGCCTCACCTCTTTTCCGAATGTTAAATGAAAAAATATCGATCCTACGAAGAAATTGATAAAGACAAAATTGTAGGAAATTTAATTCTGAACAACTTTAGTAATAATCATTTTTCGTGTAAAATTGCAAATAAACGAGTTATTTAAAAAAACAAAAAACCAACCTTAAAATCAAGATGGCGGAAACGCAAGAACAATAAGAATTCGAAAACCAAAATGTAGACTCCCAGTGATCCCCCTAACGAATTCCGAAGGTAAAATTCTACTTATAATTTTTCCTGGGTCCAATCAACAATTTGTTTACGGACCCAGTTGATCTATTCAAAGATTGGAGCTAACTCACTAAAAACCCAGTAACCAAAATTACTTGTAGGTCTGCCTGTTAACCCGTCCACTTAAGTTGGATTGCTTTTGTTAAGAGTAAGTCGGTAGTGTAATGCCTAGATTTCGAACCCGAGACTCCACAATCGAAGCGCCAACCCCTTAACCGTTAACTTACTAATGCTTTTAGACATAAGTACATACTTATTTACAAATATTTTATTCACAAAACAATATGAAGGTATTTTTGCTCTTATAACTCCCAATCAAGCGGCTTCTTTTAAAGAACAATATCTGGTTGCAACTCACGAAAGCAATCAACGGTCACGACACGGGGATGGGCGAAAGATAAATAAAAGAATAAAAAAATATTAACACACTTAAAATAAAAATGCGTCAGTAAGTTGAACCGAATGAGATTTGCATTTCGGCTACCGTGAATTAGGATTTCGATCGTACTGACCAAGGATTTGGTTTATATGTCACCGTAACATTGTAAATACGGTTAGATTATAATCTATCTCATGAAATTGAAACTGTCAAGAGAGAGCTCGTGGACAACTGAACACGTTCCTTGACTCTGATAGATATAGGTTAGAAGGCATACACCTCCCCGCTATTTTTTTCAGCATTATGACAAGTAACTTCAGGTACTTACTTGTGATATTGGATGAAGACATAGGAGCTAAAAGTGGATCTCTGGCGAATTATAATCTAGCGATATTTACAATTTTAGGCTCACATTATACACACTTATCGTCATCATCTTAGTGTTGTTCACAACTGCATTCAAGGCTTGCATCTCGGGACACGGGCTCTGCTTATTGCTTCTTTCCTTTTTAGTATGGCTTATACGACTTATATGGAAGCGATTGCTGTCTATCATTCCAAGCCCCAGAGCTGGACCGCTAATCAGCAGATTTACCGATATACAGGCAAGGCAGGCTTGCTTTTTACTTCTTAGTGAGGCCCCATATACCTCGAAGATATAATCTAGACCCAGGAAACCCAGGCCAAATAGAAATTTAAAATTATTAAATAATCCACGTTATTGTACTAAATCTGCAGAATATAACACAAACTATTGAATAGATGTAGTAATATGTTATTGACGACGCCAAGTCCATTTTTAATTAACCGACCATCTAAGCCTAAAATGCATTAAAAAAATGCAAAAATATATCAACAATCAATCCTATAATCGATCAATGTAACCAAAGATGCATAAAAATGGCAAACCAAATATAGTTTAAACACATTATGCAACGCGTAATCTAGATTTTTTACTAATTAGATTGAGAGGCTAGCCGCGGTGAACTGTCGCGTATTTCCAAACGACGGAGCAACGACCCGCATACCGACAACCTGCTCTAAGTGATGACAGAATACCTGTTAGTTGTTGTTACGTACTGCGGTACCATGCATAGGAGGGCTGTGGGAAAAACGTAAGATTAATTTGACATAATTTGAATTTGAACTCATATTAAATTTGAATTACAGTTTGAACTGTCGCATATCTTATCTTAAAGGACTTAGTAGAGCTGAGAGATGTGGGAAAAAACTGTAGATTATTTTGACATAATTTGAATTTGAACTCATTTTAAATTTGAATTGCAGTTTGAACTGTTGCATATTATCTTAAATAACAGAGCAATGCCTTGCATACCAGTACCTGTTCTAACTGATGACGGATTTCTAGTTGATTATTACTAATTGCTACCAGAGGTATCAATACAAAAGATAACATTAATTTTTCTTGAAGTTAAACTGGAATTTGAACTCGATTGAAAATCAAAAATGTGCGATACCAAATTTGCTTCGATCTATAGCCACATAAAAGATAAAACGTTTGCAAGTTTAAGTAGGTATGCTTTAGATGGCGTAACCTCATAATTGCTTTATACCTATTGGATGAGAATTTATATAATGGAATCTGAACCACAGATAGGTATAATGTGCTTTTGAACAAACTTAGAAAAATCCAGATTTTCAAACGCTTGCAACTTGCACCGCTTAAAACCAGTAGCGCAGTAGACGCCGACTCGGTGCACAAAAATAGTTTGAGTCATTCGCCATTGATGCAGGGACTATGTATTATTTGTAACCCCATTGATTGATGTTTCAATATACCGGTGTGGAAACAGAGAGGGTATTTTCAACTGCATTGAGTCACATTTGTGAAAATGATATTTCATTTGGTTCGAAAATTGGAAGGTAGATTGAAACATTGATAAGAAGATACTTATAATTTATGTACTTATATTATTTATAATACACATTATGATGATAATTAGATACCTACCTATAGTGGAAAATTAAAGTTATGAAATTAAATAGGTAAGTACTTATGAGTTTATATAAACGGAAGCTAAATCTGCCAACAAATTGCAATGCAGTTTGTCGGAGGTAAACGTATTGTGTTAAACAAACGTTTTCATATCAATCCGTTTCATATGATTTTCTGATCGGAAAAAGTGATCATCCAGGACGGGACTCCCTCCTGATCCGTCCTCGATGATCACTTTTTCCGATCAGAAAATCATTGGGAATAGTTAGCATGCAATTGATTCAAAATTTCATTGAATTTGTTTCATTTGGTTTTATTTGATAATGATAATTTGAAGAATGTTACTTGTTTATCAAACAAAAAGCTTTTAATTGATTTGTTTTGATAGTAAACGTCTCATCTTGGAGCATTTAGTAAGTCGGTGTAATTTTAACTTAATCATTTTTATTATTATTTATTTTGTACCCTTTTCTAGCTCTTTTCACACGCAGTCATTCTTTGTGCAAGTCCGTGTGAAAAGCTCACTATTTTCTTTTAATAATGAGTGGACTCAAACGTTATTTAAGTAACCATACTTAATTATTATTTATGAATTTAGAAAAGAATTCGCACTACGATACCGGTTAAGTTGATGGTAAGTCCATTGACATTATATATCATTTTAAGCATCGCATAATCTGCAGCACGACAGTGTAGGTACAATATTGCAAAATATTGAGTCATAAACTATACTTATAAATATTTTTGAAATAGATTTACGTCTAATATAATAACGGTTTAATCTGAAAACTTAAATAGATGTAGGTAATAAATTTTAGTAAAATATTAAATGTTATGAAACTAAACTACTACTATTTCTATTTTGTATCGTAAATTAAGTCATTAAAATCATTATTTGGGTATAATCGCTAGGTTTATGTTTTTCGTAAATAATTTAGATTTTAATTATTAGATGTTTACATTTGATAAATATTCCCACTATTAATGAGGTACCCGTGGTCCGACTACAAATTCATTTTTTAATGTAACCAATTTGAAAGGATGAAACATTTTGGACTTTATGAATATCTAAGCACGACAGTCATTATTCTAGTAGCCCATCTGTCACGAATTACCAAATTATAGTGGATCCGTCAGGTAATAACTACTTAGACTAAGAGCTGATTGTAAAATAAATGTCCTAACCGATTTGAGCATCTTTATCTTTATTTCTGACTATACTGTGTAACCGCTGAACGTGTCAGACGGTCTACTCACCGGCTTCCTCAGCAGCAGGATACACGAGCTCTTATAGTCCCATGTTACAACTGTTAGTTGATAGACGGCTTTTGGTGGAACTTGCTACACATAAATTATTGTATGAAAACTAAAATTTCTAACGATTCACAGCCTTACATCCTTATGAAGGGATAAAACCTTCGCCATTCTTATAAGCCACAACTCACAAAAAACAGTAGATATTATCTGTAATTAAAGTCTTTTAAGTGAATGGATGTAGTTTCTCCGTTCGATCAGGCCCAGGCACGCTTGGTAAATCATAACTAACCCCCTCACTTACATATTAAGCTTCGATAGCATAATACATAGGCTTGGAACCTGCAACCTCCCAAAGGATTCCGACTCTGCCGCCATTAAACATGAATTGTGATTACAACCTATCGCAATCAGCTATCTAGCCCTCTTTTTATCCACAAAACCAGCTATTAAGAAACAACATGACATAATCTGTCTAAATTGATGTATAGTTTCGTCATCTCAATAATTAGTGTCAGTAAACGTAGCTGGTCTCGGCCCGAGGCAGTATTTACATGAAGCATTACAATAAATCACTCGGTTCACTTTCCTAAATTGATATTGTAATCCGTTTGTTGTTGTTTTTCTTTTGTATTGAATAAATGAAGACGTCGCTGATGCCGGTTCGTTAAATTGCTATCTTTTGTTCTGGCGGAGATTGGAGAGGGCTTCGTGCTATATTTTTTTGGAATATTTGTTCAGTAGGTACCTAATTGAAATGCTGAAAAATTATATAAAGTTTGCCCCAGTTATATATAATACTACTAGCTGTTGCCCGCGGCTCCGCCCGCGTGGATGTCGAAATCCGTTTCAAAAACTATCCTATCTCTCAAGTTGGATCGAACTGCACATGGTGTGCGAATTTTATTATAATCGGTTAAGTGGTTAAGTGGTCCATTGAGGACAAACATTGTGACACGAGATTTATATATATTAAGATTGATTAATTATATAAAAAAAAACATTTGACAAATAAAGAGTTTGATTTTTGCAAAGTGGACGAACGACATGAAAATGGTAGCTGGGATAGACTGGATGTGCCATAGTGCACATCGAGAAAGGCCTGTATGCAGCAGTGGACTGCAATAGGCTCATTGATTATCATTTGTCCTTCGGTCATTGAACCTACGGCAGATACGGTTAGCCTATTGCCACTACAGTTTACTTATTCTGCGAACTATATCAGTAACTAGTTCTTTGTCCGATGACCTTGTTACGAACCAGAAATCCCTGGTATAGGTTGTCTGTTACAGGTTCGGTTCTGTTCGGGTCATAGAACAGTGCCAGATCGCACTGGTTGTTTTCAGGCAAATAGTAGCTTCACATACAGAATGATAAACCAATGAGATGTCGAGAAGTAGCAAAAAATCGGGTCCAGTCACTTAAATTTGTCAAATCATAATATTCTATGATATGATGATTGATTTCATATACAGTTTAACGAAAATATTACCATAGTATATCTAACAAAGAATATTGAAATAGTCAACTCCATACCATCTTTGTCCCACTTATCGCACACTCGAATACAAAATGGAGAATCACGATGTTACAGAAGCCTTGAGTTATGTCCCCATCCTGCAGTGATATGTTCATTTCAACAATAAATATAGGTGGCCAATTAAACGCTTGGCTACTGTGACTCCGCTGCGGTAGTTTGATATTGATCTTATCTTACCAATAGATGGTGTTAATCATAATGATATCGTCGACAGCGCCAGACTAGAACCTTGGACGTTTTGTGATAACATTGTAACTATAATAAAATGTTCGCGGACCATTTAGAATGAAAGGTTCCTTTACTTTAACAAGAAAAAGGCGGTAGCATAGTAAATTGCATTGCTTCATATAACTTTGGTGCGCAGATTTTGCAAGAGGTGGCCAGGTCATAATGCTTCAGAGATTCTACTGGCTAAATTCTGGCTTACTCTATAATGCTTCTAGTACATTTTTGAATTTGTGAGTTCGTGTAAAGGTACAACAGCTGTAATTGGATGGTAGGTACTACATGTCGCATTCACTACATGATGTAGACTACTACCTACATGGTAGTTACTACATTCATGTCGTAGCTACTATAATATAGGTAGGTAGGTATATAAGAAAGAAAGAAAGAAAGAAGAAAAAATGTTTATTTATATATAGGTATATCGTTAATGTCTTTTACTGTTTCAATCGGCACCTTAAGATAGCATTTGGATCTACTTTGAACTTATCGCTAGCTTGTTACAGATTATTATTTTTCACTATTATGATAGCACCCATATAACTTTGGCGTCCAACATCATAATCACCAGCTGTGTTAACGTTCTTTTAAGTTCGACTTGATCGTAGTAAGTTCCTGTCATTGGTGAAATCCAATCTAAGTCAATCGCCTCGAAGGCAAAACGTTCACGAGGATGAGTCCCGGGCCGAGCAAAATTGATGAAATGTAGATATTAATAAAAGTAAAAGCTACATGAATTAAGAATTGGCAATCAGCATTACATAAAAAAGGAAGCAGGTAGACAAAAAAGTAATTAAAAAGTAATCTCTTTTCAAAAAATGAACACACAATCAAGTAAGAGGCATACGTCTAACAAACGAATGTGAGAAACTCATCTGCATTCGCAACTCGCTTACATCTCGATTAAATCGTTTTACTGAATCGATTAAGCCCTCGATCTCGTATCGATTCTAGAATGATTATTTTTTGTT
This sequence comes from Lithosia quadra, assembly GCA_963576445.1. Lineage (NCBI taxonomy): Eukaryota > Metazoa > Arthropoda > Insecta > Lepidoptera > Erebidae > Lithosia > Lithosia quadra. The sequence goes on from OY754892.1 coordinate 6,987,401, forward strand.
CCGCACACCGTTTCATGTGCGCCGCCTCTTGATGTCTTTATTAAATGACTTTAAATGTATATGAAATGTAATTAATGTATGGTACAAAAGCTTTGTTATTACTGTGCGGCTACTGTGTATGCAGTGCAGGCTTCTGTTGATGTAGCAATATAATCATTTGATTTATAGATGTTATTTGAGATCATTATTTATGTAACATGTGGCTATCATTCTTTGGACCCTGTTTTTGGTTCACGATAAAACATTTTATTGAGTTCATAAATCAGAGGTATACATAAATTAATCGTACGTCTTATTTTTAGGTGCTTGATGGCAATAATAGAGTGATAGTCATGTTAAGCTCGATCGTACGAAGTATATCTTTTAATACTTACCTTTTATAGTGCGGAAATCCCGACAAATAACAAACAACCTCCCTCCCCCGCCCCCGTTAACCATTGGGGGTTTGTTTTGTTTTTGTTTTTAAAAGTTCTTTATTGCACAATAAATAGTTTACATGTACTTACAGTATACGCAACTGCTATCTAAGAGCAGTCAAATACAAGTCTTATAACACAATATACACTTTGTCAGACTGAATCGCCTATAAAAGTTTACAACAAAAAGATATTTCAACTTTCCACTTATAAACACAAATTATAATCACTGTTATTTGCTATATCTTAAACTTTTATGAACTTATTAGTATTAAATTCATTTTTTCACAATGGAGGTAGTTGACAAAATACCGCGCTTGGGCGCTTTATATAAAATTAACTACTACCGCCACAGTCACCAGCTGGGAACAAAACGTAGTGATGGGGCAAGCGATATGTACCGTAACTGTCGATATAAGGCAAGTCGGAAACCAAGGTCTGACCAATATTTGAGATCAGTTTATTTGAATGATTTCTATGTTTACGATTAGAGAAAAACTGATTTGATTGTTTGATTATGTACGTTTTTAATAAGGGAAGGTTTATAATGGAATGTAGTTTGGTTAAATTTGTCCGAAATTGTGTGTTGTAGGATATCTTAACTGCTTTATTTTGAATAGTTTGAAGTATTTTGTAATTACTATCACACGTACTACTCCAAGTTGGGCACGAATACGTTAGACAGGGACGAACCAAGGTTGTATAAATTCGCAGTTTTGTTATTGAACTTAGTTTGCTTTTCCTGTTCATTACTGGATGTAGCGCGCCTAAAGCTTGGGCACCTTTAACCCGTAGCTTGGTAACGTGCTTAGTCCAATTGATCTTATTGTCCATTGTTAGCCCAAGATATTGTACAGACTGGCTCCGCGGTATTGAGTAGCCATCAATGTTAAGAAGCTTGTCAGGAGCCTGGCGTTTACGAGTAAACATGATTGCTTCAGTTTTGTGCCCATTCAACTTAAGTTTCCACTTTGAAAAGAATTCTTGTAAGAGATCAAGCGATAGTTGAAGTCTACTAACAATGAGGTCTATGTCGTTTGAAGTAGAGTACGTTGCTGTGTCGTCAGCAAAACATGCCAATTGTGTATGAGGCTGGATGGGTAAGTCATTGACGTATAAAATGAACAGGATTGGCCCCAGGACTGAGCCCTGCGGAACACCAGCAGGAATCGAATGAGGTGACGACTTTATATTTCCTATGTGAACAGCAAAATGACGATCACTCAGGTAAGACAGGAGAATCTTAACAGTATGTAGTGGTATGCCGATAGAAATGAGCTTGTGAATAAGCCCTTCATGCCACACTGAGTCAAAAGCCTTCTCTATATCGAGCAAGACCATTCCTGTTGATTTATTAAGGTTTAAGTTGTGCGCTATATGTTCAGTCAGTCTAGTTAGTTGCAAGGTGGTTGAGTGATGTGCCCGGAAGCCAAATTGTTCGTGTATGATTTTATCGTTTGAATATGACATTAAACGTGATGAAATAACCTTTTCAAACAATTTACCAAGCGCTGGCAATAGACTAATCGGTCGATAGTTGACCGGTATAGTTTCATCTTTACCCGACTTCTTGAGAGCTATAACTTTAGCATTTTTCCAGGCTCTCGGGAAATAACCAGTTTGTAGACAACCATTGAATATTTTGGTAATGTAAACAATAGCTTTTTGGGGAAGATTCTTGAGAAGAATATTTTGAATACCGTCTATTCCGGGGGATTTGTAATTCTTAATTTTTTTCAATATTTTGGTAATCTGGTGTGGATGAACAGGTTTAGAAAGTCCAGAAATTTTGTAGTTACTAAGTTCTAGGAGCGAATTCCTAACATCAGCATCTACTACAGGACTCTTCCAGTCAAGTGTAAGACTCATGTTTGCCTTAAACGCCTTGGCCAACGCTTCGCACTGTTCCTGCATGTTTGTGGTTAGGGAACCGTCTACTTGTTTTAAGGGTGGTGGCTTACTGTTATTTGGTTTTAAATTTTTAACAAAGCGCCAAATATCATTTTTAGGATTATCAACCTTAGCCAGCTTCCCATCCCAAACTTTGTCCAAATGCGATTGGGTCGAAGTGCGAATAATTTTTTGCAAGTTATTTATTTGACGACGAGTCTCTAATTTAGCCGTACCACCTTGCAGCTTTTGATCCTGACGACGAAGTTGGTTCCTTTGTCGTATGAGCTTTTTGATTTTACGTGGCAATTTAACTTTGTTTGTTGTAATCGTAGAGATAGGAATGTTAAAGTCTCTCGCCCCCAAAATGCTATTTTGCAAGTGGTCAACTGCATCATCTATTTCTTGAGTATTATTGAAGACACTGCTACTTAAAGAGATGTTAGTATTAATCGACGAGCGGAAACCACGCCAATTGGCCTCACTGAACTTATAACTTATGGGTGCGGCATTGCGCTCAGCTTGTCCCTGTATTGAAAATATTAATGGTAGATGGTTGGAGTTCAAGACTGGCAGAGCCTTCAAGTTATCTAAGCAGTGAATATTATGACATAGAACTAAATCAGGATTTGTAGGCGACAAGTCATGCCGGTAATTTATTTGAGTAGGTATTGTAGAGGAATGGATTACATAGTCATGTTCTAGCATGTGGCTGAAAAGAGTTCTACCTCGACCATTGACATAAGAGCTGTACCAGAAGGGATGATTTGCATTGAAATCACCCATAATGAGCACCTTGTTACCAAGGTTTAGGAGTATGTCTAAATCGTAGTTAAGTAGGGGTAGATTTGGAGATTGATAAATAGCTAAGATAGTATATTCAATATTTGATAGGATAATTTTGATACCAATAGCCTCAATATTCTTAGTTAAAGGTATTTTAAGAAGTGAGTGTTGTATGCTATCTCTGATAAGAATAGCAACACCTTGTCCTCTACCAGAGTGATGTTTATCCTGACGATAACAACAAAAACCAGGCGTAGCCATAGAAATCTTATCGGTCAACTTAGTCTCACAAACACCAATAATATCAACATTTAAGGTACATACAGCAAGATCCAGTAGCTCGTGTATTTTGTTACGCACTCCATCCGAGTTCCAGGATAGTAGACGAATATTTTCACAGTTAGACATAGTGACCTAAATGAGTTATTATGAGTACGGCTTTATCAAACATTGTTGAGCAAGCTAAAAATTGTTGTTTTAAGTCACGTATAACATTAAGAATGTTGATCATCTCTGTAATCGTTTGATCGCCCATACTCTGCAGGGTAGGCTTTTCGCTGGTTGTGTTCACCGCTGCAGGAGCAGCTCCTGTAGTAACAGATGCCCAGGATCTAACTGGTGTTGCAGATACAGTAGGGCCTAGCACTGTTGGCTGGTCTGGCTGGAGCTTAATACTTGATTTCATCCTCGTTGGTACTTTGCTTCTATTTATCCTCTCCAAATACGCTAAGCGAGAATGGCATTTGTGGTAGTTAGCCGGATGGTCCTCTTTACAGTTACAACAGGTAGCTGGTTCTACACGACCAGTCTTTGGACAATCGGTAGTCGAATGTGATCCTGTACATTTTACACAACGTGCTGGCATATTACAATTTCTTGACGAGTGACCGAAACGTTGACATCTGTAGCATTGAGTCCCACTGCTATTTTTAGTTATCTTAAATTTCTGAATTTCTACTACGCAGTTGAAGAGATACTTGATTCGTCGAAATTTACTTAAGTCAGACCCTGCTGGTAGCTGCACCAAGAAGGGTGGATATGGCATTGTAACTGACTTGGCTGATCTCATTTTCGTCACTTTAGTATCAGGAAAGCCAAGGGTTTCTAACTCTTTACCCAGATCATTTTCCACATTTGCAGGTAAGCCCTTGATAACTACTTTAGGAGTCCTTTCATCTTTTCGTGTATAGGTGAGAAATGCTGCATTTTCAAGCCGCAAGCCCTCCTTCACTGCTTGATGAACTTCGGGAGTGTAACAAATTATAGCAATTTTATTATTACCTTTGTACTGTACATGAAATCGCTTGGTGTACTTGCCCACTAGCGTCTGGATTTGCCCGTGCGTGGTGTCCTTACTTAACTCCATGATCAAGGGCGGCACATGCCCAGATTTCTTCACTAGTTGAGCGGCTTTGTGGAAACTATCTTTATCTTCTGCCTCCGTATCAACAGGAAGGCTGGAATATCGGTTCTCAACTTGACGAATTGCATCATACTGTGCTTGATTCTTCTTGAGAGGAGCTGGGCGTTTAGGCATCGACCATTCTTCCGCTTGAGCAGGTCTTTTTGCACTAAGATTTCCAGTGGATGAAGATTTTAGCAGGAACTTGTCCATGGTTATATCGATAATATGTCGATAGTGCGATGTCCCATCACTATGCACGATTACGTCACTCAATGAGTTGTTTAACAAGACGACCGTGCACTCGCTAATGACAACGAGCGCGCACTGACCGACTGAACCATTGGGGGTGATTATGTCAGAATCGGACCGAAAAACCGCACGCTGTTTTGGGTCTTCAGAATTAGGTTCAGGTTGTAGGTTCAGTTAGTGAGGTTACCCAAGAGGCATTTCCCTCGCACTCTGACTGACTCACAGAGTGCTTTTCTCATCAGAAGGACACGGGAAGGGCCTCTGATCAACTATACTTATATCTACTAGGTATAGAACATAATAATAAAAATCAAAATCCAAATTGGACTTTTGAACTAAGTATAGAAAAATTGTATAGGTACCTAATTAGGACGCCAACTTATCAAAATATAAAAAAATATTCCTGTAGACATAAAAACACATAATTGAATACCTACTAATGAAGAATTTTCGAATAGAACACAAAACATTGGAACACAAGAGATAATTTATAAATTACATTGTACCTGCGTGTATTTCAATGTCAAAACGACCCGTGGTTCAAATAAATTGTAGTAATACGAATATATACTACTCGTTTATCGATTTGACAAATTGATTGTATCGTGGTCTTGTTTGAACAAACGTTGGCACAAATATACAAATATTCAATTCTCCATTACAATATATTAGGATATAAATTATTTTGTATGCTAACGTAAAATGGAGTGACGGATGAACTGCGGAAGGTGAAGAATTGGGAGGTATGGTGCACATTGGGAGAGGCCTATGTCCAACAGTAGACGTCGATAGGCTAATTGCTGATTTAGTTTATTGATTACCAAAAATGGCACTTACACAACTAAGATAGTTATAACTAATTATGAATTAGTTAATTGTGAACAAAACAAATGAATCTCTCGTAGCTGGCGATTACAGGCCACTGTAATTACGTTACTCGATTAACAATATTTTAATCATGCTAAAAAACTTACATCTTTTATAGTTTAATAATTATTAACAACTAATTGTGCCCCGTGGCTTCACCCGTGGCATACTTCGTCCCCATGGCAGGATATAAAGTATCCTATACCTATCCGTCTCCTGGTTCTAAGCTAACTCCCCAACAATTTGCAGCCAAATTCGTTCAGCCGTTCTTGAATTATATATTATGGTGCAACTAACACGACTTTCTTTATATAGATTAACCCTTTTGAACCTAAATACAAACAAGAAGCAAATTGCTTGAAATTAACCTAAAATAATTGGATTGAAAATAAAGAAATGAATAGAATCATTCATTAACTCGCACTAATACGGAGCCGGGCATCTAACTCAGAACCTAAAAATCTAAGTAGGTACTATGAGTACCTACTTAGATAACATAAATAGCACTTGATGCCGATGAAAACACTCTGTTTTATGATTCTAGTTTTAGCAATAGGCAAAGGAATTTTAAAATTATCCTGTTTATACTGGCGATATTTATCGTTTTTTTTTGTTAATTTTGCTCTCTAACTAATCGTTTAGTATAACATGAAACCGATCAATTCTATCAAAATTAGAAAGAAAACACTTTGTTCACAAATATATAGGTATCAGTCCAGTCCAACACGAACATTGGTACCAACGTTGGCCATCACGGCAAGACCTCAATCGCATGTTAAGCGGATAAACAAATTATAAAATGTTAATAGAATCGAACCTTTGACTCTGCGGCACAATACATCATTGTCAGGTAACAGATTATACACTCGCTGACAGTGGGAAAGTTCAAACTTACTGCTCGAGTAAGAATTTATATGTGGATCTTTTTAAATGTGGAGTTATTGTGTATTTTATGATTTTAAGAATATTGTATGAGGGTACTCCTATTATTATATTGCCTGTGTCTACGCCCTCGTGGAAAGAGGTCACAATCCTAGGGCATCCCTTGGGAATGGTGACCACTACTTTTAGGACTGCCCCTCAGCTTACCATCAGGCGGGGTGCAGTCAATCCGGCGGACTAAATATTCCTAATAGATCCCGTGTAGGTATACATTATTTTATTTCTATACCTTTTATTAATGAATCTATGGCACTTATAACACACTTTTTAAACAATGTTTCTTCGGCAAATATCAATAGGTAATAAGTAGGTATATTAAACCGCATCGCTTCTGAATATACGAGTATCTTCCTATTCCCATAATTCTCATGGTCACAGGTCACTCCATATTTCAACGTAGTTAAACAATAAAATTTATTATCTATGGCTTGGGAAGCGAGCTAGTGATGGCCATAAATGAAAATATAACTATGATGATGACGCAAATCGACTAATCACATTATTGGAATGTCAATTAGAGCTAGTAAGCCAGCAATAGTTATTGATTTGTACTCCATAGATGTTGGTAGGACCCTGTACATCCTGGATTTATGCGTCTGATTGTCCTATCTTATCTTACCAAAAATGTCGCAAAATGCTACTAAACGAAAGGACTTTTCTTCAACTACAGTGAAACTTGGTTAAGTGGGACCTGAATAAGTGAGAAACCTCCATAAATGGAACTCATGCTGAGGTCCCAACACTTTGGCACTGAATTACCTCTGTTAGTGGGACGAGGTAAACCTCTATATCTGGGATTTGTTCTTTCGATTTATCATCATAGATTTCATTGTTTGTTTACTCATTCTTATTCTACCCACAAATTCCACACGTAATTCCAAGTACGTAAGCAAATTTTGAGCTTCAATTACCTTCAGTTTTAGTTTCGCTTTACTATCATACAGATGTTTATTTGAAAAATGTCAAAACGAAAGCTACAATCGTTATCATTACGTGAAAAACTGAAGTTAATATCCGTTTATGAAAGTGGAAAGACACGCGAAGAAGTTTGTGCCGAATTTAATGTGCCAAAATCTACTCTTTGCAGAATAATTCAGAGTACCTAAACATAAAATTGAATCACAATGTTCTGAAGGACAAGGAAAACTGGACACTGGGTAAGTGGAATACCTCTATAAGTGAAACGAAATTGCAGGTCCCTTGATGTCTCACTTAACCAGATTTCACTGTAATAACAAACATACTCGTACGGTCCATGTCTGGCTTTCTATTTTATGTGTATCGAAAAAAACATAGCGTCTGAATATGGATATGTAATATAGCTGCTATCCTTGCGGTTATACAATATTATAATGTTAATGTATGTAGTAACTACACAACGTTTTTTATACAAACTTGTATGTTTGCTATACATTTCATCATACTTTACATGTCACAATTGGTAAAGTAATCCAACTAATTATACTAACGGATTTAGTCGATTACCAAATCGATTTAGCCCATCTCTTTTAGTAACAGTATGGCATAGGAGTGATTAATGCGGTGATTAGTCAGCTTGTATGCTACCTATTCATAATTTAATACTTAAATTTTTGATTATGTATGGTGTACGAAATTTCACGATAATGATTCATTTGTTGAAACTAATGATGCAAACTTTTTATATAGTGTGTTGCGTATTACTTCTGAATTGCTTCACAGTTGGACGCTTACTGCCGTTTTTAGTTCTACTAAACAAATATGTTATTTATCTTTATAAATTAATTTTTAATAAATATTATTATTTGTACACAAGTTTAAAGGGCACTGACACGAATATATTGCCACTTACCTACTATCAATTATTTTTGTTTACAGCACTGTACTACCGGACACCAAATGTGTGTGTAATCAACTGTACCTACCTGAGTAGGCGATTTCACCTATTTTCCCTGGTCCTCCCTTATGAAGTGGATGTGGGATATCCGGCATTCATGGAATTCCATCGAACCTACTACCTCCTACCTGTGTCCTTACAAAATCTTACGATCTGTTCCACCTTCAGATCGTCTAGGTCTTCTATGTCCAGTGTCTGTCTCTATGGTCTCTGATCGTACCCAACGCGAACCATAGTACCCAAACTAATGCCTTACTTCTTTCTTCCTTTTTCAGATCATCACTCCATCAGTCTGGGATGAATCCATCATAATTATCACTACCATAGTGACACACAAATGAAAGAAGTTTACAAGCATATCTATGGGCCCTGGAATTTCTATATGATGGTTCGTGTGCTTGTTTGCTACGTCAACAGTATGAAAAACCTGATATACAATAGCCTATATAAAATAATGTAGTTATAATACACTTGTGTTGCGATTATTCGCGCCTCTGTCGTCCACGCTCGGACCGCCTCGGGCGATCCGCCACTCTTTATAATTTGATCACATTTGTACCGCAGACAATACGCACCACAGAGACGACAGATGGACAAAGAAAACCATCAAGCTGCAATGGACATAATTTTTTTAGTCATTTTCATTTGTGTGTGAAAACAATTTTTTCATTTAGAGACAATCAATTTAAATGTTATAGTTAATTGTTAAAGTCGATATCCTGAGGCTTACTATCAAGTGCAGTGAAAGCAAAATTATGCTATTTACAGTGTGAAATTAAAACGCCAGAAGCGTCTATCTAAAATCTTGAGTAATTTTTTCAGCTGATTCATCACCACTTTCACCATCATACATGCCACAATCACCTTCTCCGTCGTGATGGATAGCATAATTTCATTTTAAACTGTTACGTTAATTGAAATTACGCTACACGATCAAGCAAAAAAGGCACTTAAAAAATGACCCTAATAAGTAATAACCACACTACTTAATCTATTAGCAATTCAATAACTAAAAACCGTGCATTGTGAACTTTGAACTCTGTAAAAATATGAAATTATATTTCATGGCTGTCAATTCCGTGATGCAACTTTTTTATAAACGAATATAATCTATCTAAAAATTGAAATAGAATGGAAGTGTGGTGAAGAACATTTAAAACTTACAACATCTTAAAAAATATTAGATTGAAAATAAAAGTTACGAAGCTGATGCAGGCGGCTCTACTTGCTTTAAATACGGATCCTTCCCGTGACCCACAGAAATCCATTAATGGTATAAAAAGTAGTATAATAGTGTTCTGGACTAGAATCTCTCTGTGAGCCAGATTTGCTCAATTGTTTTTTATGAAAGAGTAATAAAAACATCAATTAATGTTATCAATCAATCCCACCGTTTGTCTTCCGATCCTGAACAATACATGCATTGGGACGGCCGTCGTGGCAGGGGCCGCCTTTTGGGCTGAATAGAGTCTAGAATGGCGGCCCGTATCCTCCTGACTTTACCCTATCTTCTAACCATCCAGCGGGGTGAAATAAAAATAAAAAGAAAGAAAAAATTCTCACAAACTTGTACACTTACCTATAATATCAGTAGAATAACATCTACTCCACACATGACCTTAGCCATCCGAATATTTCACGGAGGCAACTCCTTCAGTGGTTTCGCCCGGGGCACGCCACAATGGCCGCTACTTTTTCCCTTCTATAATAAACATTTGTATGCGGCTCATACTCGCTGACCAAGCCTCGGGTGTACTGTGAACATTATTCTGATAATCTTTCGAAAATTCGGGCCGCGTAAATCTTTTAGGCTGCTCGATTTAATGATATATTATGTAACAATTTTGAAATATTTCTTATTTATATCAAAAAGGCCACCTTTGTTAAGTTAAGATTCGAACTTTGTAAGTTACTGTAATCCACATTTACTAAGGAAACATAACTGTTGATGAATAGTTTTTCAAATAAATTACATTTACGATATTACACGAAAATTATTCGTGTCCTCGTGGACTTATTAGTATGCTAAATCTCTAAGTTTTGTCACGAAAACCTAAGAAGAAAATAAATAAACTTAACTCCATTTTTTTCTGGATGAAATCCGATTTAGTAATCCGTAAATCAACAAAATATGGTTCAACTAATAGCTGTAACTAATACAACAATTAATAGAACATTTACATATTATAACTATTAATCATAAAAATAAATACAAATTATCACGTAATTAATTCTCGTTTGAAGCGGTGACATAAAGTAAACATTATTCATAACAGAATTATGGTAAATAATAATAAATATGTCGTTCATATGCTTAGAAGACTTTCCGAAAAATATGATCACTATGGTCCATATAAATGGCCTTAAATGACTGCTATAATAGGGTTTCATTATGAGAATCCTCATATTAATACCTCTTAAGAAGGGTGTCATAGTAGGTGTTGTAGGCACAATGTGAAATCAGATTTTTGGTAATAATTCGGAGGGACAATTAGTAATTTAGAAGATCCTTTTTCTTACGGTATGCCACTAATACTATTGTGAAAAATGTATGTTCATCGATGATCAATTTAATAAATGTTTGCAATTTTACCTATGTCATTTTGATAAATTAACTGAAACATTAATGAAAATAGAAAAACAGTTTAGTAAACCTTAAAAAAATTAGTATTCTGTATCTGCTATGCGTATGTATTATACGATTATTCTAATGGTAGATTTTCGAATCGGAATATTTAGTATAAAGTACAAGTAGTTAATTAATTCTACTATGGACATCCTACGATCATAGATTTTATAACAAACTTTTGTCTAGAAGTATTTACCAATGTTAACTAAGCTTCAGATATTTTATCTACACTCCGATTTCGTACATTTCCAGCAGCATACAGTACTTTATGATATTGTTTTATAATTGCAATTTATACCTTAAATAGCCTAATTATAAGTTACCGGTCTATGTATGTTCAACGCTAGAAATTACAACAATCGACTAGACACGTATCATTCGTTTTTTTTGGTATAACTCGTTTAATTGAACATGTCGTTACCATAAATAATGTTATTCTAAGCGCAACAAATTCAATATAACCTTTTAATTCGGTAATAACTTTGTTTTAATCTTGTAATGCTTGACCAAGAAATCTATTTGTGGCGCAACCTGGGTAGGTACAGGCGGTATCTCTCTTTTTTAATACATTATTGATACCTCTTCTTACTAGGTTTCTTACAAAAAAAATGCCTGCGTACCTACTTTTGATGACTATAATTTATTGCTGAAAAAAAAACACAATCTTTAAACGGTTGATTATTGCTGAAGCGGTCACATTAACGCTTACATTTACAAAAAATGCAATGGAAAACTTATCTCGCATAAACATTTAAATTATTATTCATAAATCGATTCGATCATGATAAGAATAATCGCATAATTGATCACTTTTCGTACACACAGTGGACATCACTAAAGTAATGGCATTTTAAATTTGGAACCACAACCACTCATTATGGTCCACCACGAAACAAAGGGCGATCATCTGAATAAATTTACTAAATAATTGTTATTTGGTATCTGGACCTCGGGCGTTCAAACCCGAATTATTGAACTACTACAGGTGTTTTTACTATCGACTTTATGATGAGTTTACAAGTGGGTGATTTAACTAACGTAGGTACTTAAGTATTTTGTTACAAAACAAAGTTTCAAATTTTCCACGCAGTTATTAACGGCACACATTTACGATTGAATTAACATTACATTATATTACAAATTAATGGCGAGTGATGACATTATGACCTTGTAATGCTACTAACTACTGAAGAAATTTTAATGTTTAAAATATCTTCACCGATATACAAACGTGATATCTCACATACTAACAAAAATGATATAGGTATTGTATTATTGAATCGGTTCAAAATAGTTTTATTTCAATGTATGACATTCCCTTAAATTACTGACAGTTGTATTGTTCAATTTTAAATTATCACTTATATATCCAGTGAAATGAAATCGAGAACTTGTAGTAACACTTTATAAATTACCTATTTTCAATGTTAATTTTCTCGTTCACTGGTCTGCCATGATTTAAAGTACGGGTGTGCGACGGTTTCAGTACACTAAATAATTACGAATAATATCCTCGGTGATGGTTTTAAGTGTTTAAACATTCCCCTGTTACAATAAACAGTTACTTTTACATTATCTCATGAATGGAGAAAATTTGAGATCATTACTGCCATTACTTGTTTTGCCGGTCGAACTTTCTTGTATTATTAAATACCTCGCTAATAACTACCAGATCAGTTAAGCCCATATGAGGCATGTCAGTTTGTATGTCGAGCACCGATTTCAACTAGCGGTTGCCAGCGGTTCTGCGCGCGTAAATTTCTGATCCTATTCCTGTGACTCACAGGAAACTATGCCTGGAATAGCATGAGCTATTCTATGTGTTAAATTTCATACGGATCCGTTCAACCGTATTTAACGGGAGTCGTGTACAGAAGCAGTACCTACCTACCTAAGCAGCTTCCTATATCGCATGTTAATCTTATTTTGATCATAAAAAGAGATTCCTTCCATAGATACCTGCTACCTACTTAAGATTTAATACAACCAAAGACCATGGTCTTTGATACAACTATACTTTCTGTTACATCGTGCATAATATTGTAAGTAATTCAGGTGTACAGGTTTCGGTAATAAATTATATGACAGTATAAAAGCTGGCTATAAAACTGAACGACAGTCTATTTTATGTTGCCGAGACGTTAATTTGTATAATTAATGACATTTATGAAAACATAAATTTAAATTCGTCTCAAAAAATATAAATTAAGCACATTGATTTGAGCATAAACAAATAAGATTACCACTTATCTTTCATGAATTTGAGTGATTTATAAGATTATACTTGTAGGTGAAACCCTCTCAAAAGAGTCGCTTGAGAACCTCAAATCGGTCCAGCCGTTCACGCGTGATGCCATGACCAAGGGAAATAGGGATTCATCTTAATATATATAAATCTCGTGTCACAATGTTTGTCCTCAATGGACTCCTAAACCACTTAACCGATTATAATAAAATTCGCACACCATGTGCAGTTCGATCCAACTTGAGAGATAGGATAGTTTTTGAAACGGATTTCGACATCCACGCGGGCGGAGCCGCGGGCAACAGCTAGTTTTTATATATAAAGATTTTAAAGATGTATTTCTAAACAAGACACAATCTAATTTTAGTTAACTACATGCGTAATGCGTAAACCAGGTCTCTAATCAACAGCCTTCTCAATAAATTATGTTCGCTATTTATGAGAAAGTCACGACAAAGCATAACAGTTTTAGTGTAAAACTGATGCACACATAAATTTGCTAACCCTGCTCTCGTACTAAACGACGCTTCGAGCAACTTACTTCATACCCCATCCAATCAACTTACCTTCTTCTATTACTTGAATATACACAAGATAATCAACCTTATCTGCTTCTGTATTAAATTCATCTTTGATTGGCGATTCGTTATCCAAAGTTACTGCTCTTTTTCTTTCATCCTCGGAAGTTTCTAGCCATAAAGCTCAAATTCATTCATCGTTTGTTTCATTGGCGTCTTTTGTTTTTAGTGCTACTGAGGTTGTATAGTAAGTTAGTCAAGAATTTATTCCTACAATAGAATCAACACAAAATGGTTTCTTAGCCTCAAGGAGAATAGCATTTGAGTTATAGTCTGGTAGCATTACTTGTTCAAAATCATTCACTATCTCTCCATCTCGTTCGTTTTGACATACTTTATAACCAGGGCTTGGCTTCTGATTTTCTTTAATGACGAAAGATATACGAGGTCTTATGTAAAATTTGTATGTATATAAATTTTACTGTGATGTGTGTGATGTTTTATTGGCATCATCCGGTTTAGTACAACATCTTGGAATATAATTGCATTGAGTTTTTATTGATCTTCTTTGCTAAGTAATTTACTTGGTCGCAATAAATATCTGTTTTTTACAGTTACGCGTTTAAAACTTCAATTTGTATTACAAAGGAAGCGTTTATTAACATTTTGATGGATGAATTTAGATAGAGAGATAAGTGGAGGCGTTTTTGCCGTCATAAAACTGTTGTTAACCCAATTTTTCTTGTCTTTGGCAAGATTGAAATAATGTCCAAAGGAATATAAGATAATCGTGTCGCCTTTTTTTTTCACGTGCGGAAATTCTTACGGATTTCACCTCACTGGAGCTAATGATGAAGTCGATACATTGGACTCAAACCAACTATAACCACACAGTTTTCAAAATCTCCACTTCCATATACAGAGGCATGCGCAGAAACACGACGTCCCGCCATCCTCGATCATTCCCGGTCTAGACCTATCATAAAATAATGAACGAAACATGAGATCTCTTAAATTAAAAATACTCATACATCAATTATTTACTTGTTTATTTCCTTGTAAAGATCGTTTATAAAATCTGCTAGTGTTCAGCAACTTCCGAAGGCGACTGTTCAAATAAAATAAAATTAACGTATATGAAAAAATTTGTGAAAGGTTAACCATTGTGGATGGATATTATTGTGCAATTATTTCTATAAACTAACAAACGCTCAGAGTCAAAGGTTTGTATTTTGTTACGAATGGTTAGCAGGAAATTACGTTATGAGGACATTATTCTTGAGGATTACTAGTAGCTGTCATGATGAAACCTAAAGCTGGGTACTGGCAGGTCCGGGCATAATATAAGTTTATACAAAACTAGCGTATGCCCGCGGCTTCACCTGCGTGGATGTCGATTTTCGGGTTTTTTGACTATATCTCTGCTTCTACTCAACCGATTGTGATCAAACATGCGTAAGATTTTAAATCTGATCTTTCAAACATCATAATCCGTTCAATAGTTTTTAGGTCCATCGCGAATAAACAGACAAGAATTCCAAAATACATTTTTTGTGTTAAGAATCGTTCATTAAAAGTTCGCAAATATTTTTTTAATACCTCCAATGTATCGGACTCTTACCGACTAAAACCACACATCGTCTAGGGTCTTCAGACGCCAGGGTGTAAGGTGGCCCATAGAGCATTTCCCTCGTACCTCGGCGTGACCTGGGCCATCTCCAGAATCCTTGGGTTTGGAAACCACGGTTTTCTCATCATGCCCATGGAATAGGGGGAGGGGAGAGCATTCCCCCTGTAAGGAACGGGTCGCGGGTCCTGGATGTTCACTTTTGCCGATTAAACATCATTAGGAATACTTCTCGCTCGTTTAAAAACTAAATTAAGTACGTTTAGCATTCATTGCAGCGTTGGCAGTAACTTTCTAACTGCCACACATCTACGGCGTGCAGTAAATCACAGCCACTATTAGTAACCAGTAGCTCCCGGCTGTTTTAACGCCTCAATATATTTACAGGCTATTAACATGGAGATTATTTATGAAGTACTGGTTATCACTTCACTAATGCGGTTGTTGGGACTCTGAACGCAGTTGTGAGTCGGTATTGCAAACAGTTTTTTTTTTAAGTTTTTTTGAAGATGTATGTTGTCGTTATGTACTGGTTTAACATCGTAGATGACATGCGTGTCAATGGTCTCACTACCATGGAAACCCATGGTAGTGAGACCATTGACACCATAAAACCACTACCATAAAAACTGGAAAGTGGACCTAGGAGTCAGAGGTGAAAGCCGATGCATGCTTTCGTCTCAGAGTTCCAACCCCCATTCCTGAGATTTAACTTTTAGCTTACCATCAGGCGAAGTGAAGTCATATTGACGTGAACAATATAAAAATAATATTTGAGAGTAGAAATGCCATCGATACGACAGAAGAAGATCTAGACTATCTAGGTTATTTCCCTTAGCTTGCTACGCGTGGAATTCTATTCGTATGCCTGCTTCCCATGGGAAACTACACCAGGGATGGGATAAAAAGTAGCCTGTATATTATTCTAGTCCATAATCTATCCCCGTATCAAATTTCAGCCAGATCTGTTCGCTATTTTTGCGTGGAAGAGTGACAAACATACATCCATACTCATGAACTTTCGCGTTTATAACATTAGTAGGATAGCAAAAGCAGGACAAACAAACTTTCACGTATATAATTGGAGGCAAACATTAAGACGACTGGGCTTGGCATAACAAAAACTCTAGGTAGCCTAACTGGGCACTTATGTGCTAATCTAATGGAAACGCTGTAAGTTAATACATACATAATAAGAGCGATTACGTAAGGCGGGCGCCTCGAGCAACGGTAGCCGAGATGTGCCAATCTTTTCCTTAAAAGCCTGAGTTTACATGCCGCGTTGAAAGTGCCTAATTAAAAAAAATAAGCCTTTGGATGTTTACTACATTGATTTATTACGAGATATTATAAAATTGGAAAGTAGTCCCAAAATTACCTAATGGGACATGAAACTACTGGGCTACTGGGTTAAATGGACGACTCTAGATACAAAAATATTTGTATGGCATCTTTTTCTATTTTTTTGCAATGGACGCAAAAACCACTGAACAGTTTCTCTCGCTCAGTGCATCAATATGTCTATTTGTTTGGGTATTTCTATGTATAAAATGTACCTATGTATTTACAAAAGAAAACATAGCTGAGTTCGTATGTCCGCATTCCAGAACCCATAACGTAAGCTAATTGAGTTATGCTTATTTTGTGACCTGTTATCATTGTGTAGAATATCTTTAAAATGTTATTGTAATATGAATTCGTTTTGGCTTTATTTTACCTACATGGAAATATTTTTGGTGTATGGCAATTTAAAAAAATATATTTGTATGTTTGCGATCTCTAGCTCATAACCTGCCCCTTGCTCCCATGTAAACCGCTATATTCATCAGCGAGTACGCAATATACTATTAAAAGGAGTCAACGCACCCGTCGTAGGTATGTGGCATGTAATAACAACGGACTACTGTTCACTACAACCGGCTAACCGCGTGACAACTTTCAGGACACCTATAGAGATGATAATACCACCAAAATATACTATTGAATTGAGATAAAGCACCCTTCGTAGCTATGTGACATGTAATAACAACGGACTACTGTTCACGACAACCGGCTAACCGCGTGACAACTTTCAGGACACCTATAAAGATGATAATACCACCAAAATATACTATTAAAATGAGACAACGCACCCTTCGTAGCTATGTGACATGTAATAACAACGGATTACACTTCACTCCAACCGGCTAACCGCTTGACAATTTTCAGGGATACAGAGATGATAATACCACAAATATATACTTACTGTTAAATTGAGACAACACACCCGTTGTAAATATGTGGCATGTAGTAACATTGGGTTACTGTTCACTACAACTAGCAAACCGTGTGACAACTTGCAGGACACCTATAGAGATGATAATACCACAAAAATATACTATTAAAATAGACAACTCACCCGTCGTAGGTATGTGGCATGTAATAACAACGGATTACTGTTCACTACTGCAACCGGTTAACAGCGTGATAAGTTTCAATACACCTTATATATATATAGGGGTGATACCACAAAAATATATTATTAAAAGGAGACAAAGCACTGGTTGTAGGTATGTGACATATAATGTCAACGGACTACACTGTTCACTACAACCGACTAACCGCGTGACAACTTGTAGGATCTATATGGAGATGATAATACCACAAAATATACTATTAAAAGGAGACAACGCATCCGTCGTAGGTACGTGGTATGTAACTAATAACAACTGACTACCCACTGTTCGCTGCAACCGGCTAACCGCGTAGCAACTTGCAGGACTCTTATATAGATGAAAAATGCATGTTAAAAGACGAAAATATTTGATAAAAACATTTAGTGCATCTGGTTATCAGATGTGGTCAATATTCACTGACTCTTAACTCTTGGCCTAATAGGTCTGCCGGCCTTAGGCCGTTATATGCAGGTTTGAAAGTCGATGTCCGAAGAAATGAACATCTCCCATTTATGACTTCATCCCATATTAGATCTCCGTTTAGTATCCACGTTACACAATAAGGAAGGCGTAAAATATAATATTAATTCATATCATAATATACTAATTATTTATTACTTCCTTGGGACAACTTCTTTGCTAATGCAGTTTGAAGCGTATTTACGAACTACGCATTGGTTTGGATTATTCTACTTGGTGATTTTTTTTCTATACAAATAAAATTGAAGTTTCTGTTTGTAATATTGAAATAACAGGTTTTAAATTTAATGCATTATGAATTTATGTCGGTGGTGTCTGTGGCGTAGCGGTAGTACATTTGACTGCTACGACACAGGCATTACGGGCGCGGGTTGGATTCCCGCTCAGTGCAATTAATATTTTTATGCTTGAATATGTATATTTGCATTGGTATGGGTGTTTCCATGTATTATATATAAATGTATTTACAAAAAACAAATAAGTATGTTTATCAGCATTCTAGAACCCATAGCACAAGTTTGTTAAACTATGGTTTCTTTGAGAAAAAAGGCAACTTTAAAATTTTTGTCTATCTGTCTTTTGAAAAATTTCGAATATCTAGGAAGTGCCTAAGTAGCTTAATTGATTAATTAATTTCACCTATAAGAGACTGGTCACGCATTCATGTCCCGTCCTAGAAGTTCACATTTTTCGACCTATATCTAATTAATAAAAAAAAAATTCTGTACCTAATAATATAGAGCTGTTACAACAAATACTTTTATTAGAGCAACAAAACGTATATCGCATTCAACATTCAAGGAAACACAAGCTGGATGCAGTAAACTCGTAAAATAAATGCAGCCCGTTAACAAAACGTCTTATACATGTACACGGTGATTTTCTTGTGTCCAAGGAACAGGATTTGTATGGAAAATAATAAATTGCGTAACAACAGGATCTTGTATTTGTCAGCCGCGACCGGTCGCACAATAATCGCTGCTTGCGTGTACATTGTAAATTATTTTGAACTCATATAGAGAGGTTAATACCACTGTGAGCTATAATTTTGGAACAAACAGTTTTTTTATGTCGGTCACACCAATATGACTTCACCTCGCCTGATAGTAAGCTAAAGGTAAAGTCTCTGGAATGGGAGTCACCATTGCAAACACCGATAGTGCCACAATGGTGGCCCTAGCTCAGCTTGACGGCCTCATCAAATGCTTTTTCACGCCCCGCTTAAAGGACCCGGGACTGTAATGATAATTACTCAAGCTAAAATTAATTTTTCATCATCTTTATTGCTTCAAAATTTAACTCATCAATAAGTAAAAGTAAACGGCTTCTGTAGCGTAGCGGTAGTGTATTCGACTGCTACGAAAGGGGATACGGGTTCGATTCCCGCTCGTTATAAATAATTGTATGCATGAATATAATATCTATTTGCATTGAGTTTCTATGTATAGATAATAATTTATAGTATTCAAAAAAGAAGTATCAAATATGTTTATACGTATTCTAGAACCGATAACACAAGCTAGTTAAACTATGCTTGCTTTGGGTATAGATAGCACTGTGTAGAATGTTTTAGAGTATTTATTTATTTGAATTCCTATTAAAAGTTAAATAATTAATGGCATTAAATTCGCACACACAACTCTATTTAAATAACTACATGCAATTAGATTGTCAATAGACAAGTGTCGCTGGGACTCGTTTCATTCCAATGTGGCGGTTAAGAAACGCTACTTAGAGCGATAAACAACATCCACTCCGGCGCATAAGTGTGTTCAGCAATTGTCAACGAGTTTTCTTGTACTTATACTTTCTTATTACATTTTCACATTAAGTAGGTACCTAGGTACAGTCAGGGGCAAAATTAGATGATGATTGTACAAATTTCAAAGTTAAAAATCTGAATGAAAATTGTTTCTTATATTGTATGTATTGTTTGTAGTGATGACCCCTGATCCTGAGATTTTATTATTATTATAATTATTATTATTTAATCAGGCAGGCAGTTGCTAGAACTGATAGTTGCCTGTATCCAGTTCTAAAACTTGTTTTCTTTCCTTTTGTTTTTAAAGTGTATATCCAGCCTGTTCTTAAATTGGTTGATGGTTTGTGCTGAAATGACGTCATCGGGTAGCTTATTCTACACTCTAACCACTCTGTTACTGAAGAAGTGCTTGTGGGGGTTATTTTTACCTTTCGCTTTCCATCAGACGAGGTTAAGTTATGTTGACGTGTCCAATATAAAAAAGTACCTGAAAATATCCGGGGTGGTATCTAGATGGACCTTACTATTATAGTATTTGCACGACATATAGGTATACAGGTAGGTACATCAAAACAACCACATTTCACCACCATAATTTGTACATCCGAAACTTCAGGTTTAAACTACTAAACACGTAGCATTCCATACTACGAAGTCTCTTCATATTTCTTTCAGTTCAGTTTAGTAGGTATGCTATCTAAAACATTTAAACCTACACAACATAAAATATAGAGTACAAATTCAAACAGCAAGACATCAAAGAATTTAGCCTGGATACTAACAAAAGCCCACAGTGGCTATAATCTCAGTAATACTGGTAATACCGGGTGATTACCGGATGCACGTGAGTGGCTGCAACTGGCTATTGTCTACGCACCTGTCTATGATTGCATGTTTGTACGGTCTAACGTCGTACGCGACTGAATTACGCATCAATCGATAGGTGGCGAAAGAATTGTATTGATACGCCTCAATACAATGTAGCTTCTTGAATTTAGTGACTGCGGGGTTGAAAAACTATCAGTAAACAAGAGAGCAAGTAAAATTGTCGTTAATTAACTCAAAATACTGTATTTATTTGTAACAAAATATAAATGGATGAATCTTGAAATGATGACGTATTCATTAAGTTCTTCAGACGCATGCCTAATTTGAAGATTTTTTATCTGATAAGAATAATGTGTTATATTTATAACAGAAATACACAATTTAACCTACTCGATAACTACCTACGATTCAATACAGATTCTTTTGAATCGTAGTTATTTTTAGTTTTATTTAACTAGACGGTGACATAACTATGTAATATAAAGCAAAACCATTACCTCCCATTTAATAGGTAATTCAAAAATTTTGCCAGGCCTTTAAGAAAAATCCGATAAAACTTTGCTTGATCAGGGAATTGAACCAAGACCTAATGCTACTCCATCAGTACCACTGCGTAAACAAAATTGATACAATTAAACAAATTAATATTGGCATCAAAAAGGGAATATCCACAATAAGTCCAACAGGATAGAAAGCGATCATTAGTTCGTCGGCTGCCGGCGGCGCGTCCAGTATTATGGTACACTTCGAAACCCACCGTTTGGACAATGAATTGTAGATGTGTTGTTTTGATCTAATTTCTCATGTATCAAACACGCCTAAATGTAGTGATTTTGAGCGAATGAAAGTTGTACGTTTTGTGTATGATTTTGAGTTTATCAGGGGGGCTAAAAAGGCCACATTTGATGTTTCATATTGTGTTCATCATATCCGTCAGTTGACATATTTTGACATATTTTATTATGTAAATTATGTCACCTGACAGATAAGATGATCATATTATGAAACATCCAATGTGGCCTTTTTAGCCCCCCTGGACCACCTAAGTCTGAGGATTTTATTTTATTAGAGGAAGTTGGGTATTTAGGGCATTTCCTGACATAACTACACATCCGATGGCCAACGGGGATGGTTTTCGTGTGGATTTCCGCACGAAAAAGGGTATTTTTTAAACATGTCTAATTGTAAGTAGGTTAATTGGAAAAGTAAGCTTCCTGTCTTTACTCCATTAGTAGCTAATGATATACATGGATGCTCGTTACAGGTCGACAGGACGATAGTCACAGAAAAAGGAACAAAATTAATAAAAAAAATCAAAATAATCGGTGGGTGGTTTTGGGCCCACCTAGATCTTAAAGCAAACCTCATCTGGTACAGGCTTGCCCCTCGAGGTTAGGAAGTTGGGCAGCAGTCGCTCCTATAAAAGTCGTACGTCGCTAAACCGATCGAAAATCCAAACTGTAGATGCAAATTTCAAAACACTAATAAAAAATCATGCTAAAAATCAACAAAAGATCACATCACTATACAAATCCAGCAATCTCTTTCATCGGGTAAACGCACTTATCATTGGCCATCACATTTTAAATTCCAGCTAAAAGATACAAAAGTTGCGTTTAACGTAACACAGTGTATAAAAACCTTCATTCCACTCACTATACATATGCAAATGGTGGCTATTGCTCACTAAATCGATTCCATTCGGTCATCCATTCGTTCTAAGTCATCAATCACGAAGCAAGATTGAACGGGTATCTTCTGAGGAAAGTTCTTAGAGCATTTTATGGAGGGTTAAAGTTGGAGATTATATTTAATAGAATATTTTGGTGGTAATTTAATTTAAATGCTTAAGCGATGATTTTAGTAAAGACAGTCCTTCAAGTGTCCCTTAAGCGGGGCGTGAAAATGATAATTTGATGAGGCAGCCAATATGGCACTGTCGATGTATGTAATGGGGACCCGCTCCTGAGACTTTACCTTTAGCTTACCATCAGGCAAGGTGAAGTCATATTAACATGATCGATATAAAAAAGTACTTTCGGGCAGCAAAGTGAGAGTCCACAAAGTCAGTGGCATACTTTGGTTTTGTAAAGTGTTCTTTCTATCATCCATGACTGATAATATACTCGTAATACCTTTATGGGGTAACTAGCTATTGCCCACCACTTCGTACACGTGGAATTCCGTTCCTATTCCCGCTTGCCGGGAAATTCCTTTGAAATACGGGGAGACACCCTACACCCCGGCGATTCTCACATAACTAATCCCGCTGGCGTGGAAATTTTCGCACAAAAAAGGGTCATATTTTTCACCCCTGTTTGGTTTACCTTGCTGCTATTAGGGTATTGACTGCCGCCTGAACGCCCATCCCCGAAGCGTGACCTAACCATAACAGCTTTTGTGAGCTGTATTGGCATGCTGGTGAGGTTACCTTGTCCCCTAGCTCACTCATTATTCTAGAGTATCACGTCCTTAAATCAGGTATGGCAAGTTATAACAGTGTAAAAATATAAACAGCAACATAGTTATCTTATTAACGCAACTTTGTGTGGCTATTAACAAGGTGGTAGGTACTTTAAACTTTAATACACATTAAAAGCTTCCGAAAACAATAAAGGCCTTAATTTATGGAATTTCTATCTCGATTTTATCATTATTGACGCTCACCTCTTCGTGTTTCATTGTAACATCCGTACGGAAATGATATATTATTTTATTTAGGCTTAATGAGATAACATTATCTTATAAACTCACACGTTGCCGATCTTAGGTAGGTACGTATTAATAAATAGTTCTCAATAGCGATCTTGAGTGCAAGCATAGCTAATAGGTACGCTCTCAAGCTAACAATATCTACTCAAGATTGTCACGTACCTAATAATAAAACAATGTTGAGCGCTGGTCTGACAACACTCAAAGCTGTCAAAACACGTGCTCAAATATAAGGCTGAGGTTTCTCTTGAGTGCAGAGTTTGATTTATTAAAACAAATGCCAATCGACTGAGTGAGTAAACTCTATAATGTTACTGAGTTCGTTCCATTAATTCGCAGAGCTAGTGCACGCTTGAGACATTTCTCAGAGGTAAGTGTCATCTAATAATACGGGCCTTAGAGTCGGATAGTAGATGTGTAATCTACTATCTGACTCTCCTGTAGTTTATCTGTATCGATGTCACTAACATGAAGGCTACCACAGATTCGGTAGTTTCTCATGTAATGGTTACCTTCACACATTCACTTCTGCTTATTCATCACTTATCTCCTGATAGTGTCGCTCTTGCAACAATTTTTTTATTTAAGTTAGCCTGATTATGGATTTATCGACCTATCTCTTTAACCTAACAGGCATTTTGGAGTCACAAATAACACCAGTGAACTCACATCCACGTGCCTTGACGTCACAAGAGATCGCACTTGCCTTTGAAGACTGGAGTAATGATACTCAACCGCTATCGGCCTATGATATTACTTGTAAGGGGTACGTAGCGATAAAGGTTTGTAAGAAAGCCCACACCACAGAGACCCATCGCCATCTAGGCCTCGGTGGAAACTCCATCGATTCTGATAGCTCTCTGAACTTCTCCACGTTTGGTAACATGTAAGTATCATTCTATTTTATTTTCACAGATCAACACTTAAAACATTTAACCGTTTGTTCTATTACCAACACATTTCAACGTTATCTGATGTTTACAATAGCTTTCTGAAAAAAAGCTGCAAGAAAGAATATTTAAATAAGACATTTACGCCTAATATTGTACCTATAAAAAACGTGTTAATTTTATATGTATTTTCCCATTTAAAAGTTTATGACTACCCTACACACTTGTAATTTTATTTTATTATTACAGGCATCCCCAGTTTTTTATGGAGTATACAGATCTATTACTGATAAGGAAAGACAAACTGTTCGTAATTTTTATTACTGAAAACTTATTCAATAAACTTCTTTTATTGATGGAATTAATGTGTATTATATTTTACTTGTCATCATCATCGCCCAAATTCAAATTTATTTATTTGCCGAAATATAAATGGTAAACATATTATGTTGTTACATTGGTTTTGTTCAGCACATCTACCATTCAATGGCATGCAAACATAGCTTAAACAATACATAATAATTTATCAAACTAGAAACTGTGGCCAATTTTATCACAACCTTGGTAATAATACAATACTTACTTGGTAATAATAATATCACAATAAATATTCATGACCCAAAATTGTATATTTCATTTACATGCTTAGTTAGAGAAAAAAAAACAGAATATTGATATTATTACCAAAAACCAAATTTTTATAAAAAAGATACAAATACGATAACTACACTTTTCACTTTGATAGTTATTACGAACATAAGAACTAATAGTGTATCTCCAATAGCGTAAACGCATCTTCGTAAGCATGTCTTGTACTCACATTGACGAAATGGTTAGATTTATTATAGTAATGTTTCTTCCAACCATGCAACGCAGCATCCTATACGCATTAAAACTTTTACTAAAGTACGTAAAGACGAAATAAAATCTTATTACCGTCAACACTATGATGTCACTGTCTTTTAATGTATGTTAATTCGATGCACCTGTCGTAGATATATCTGATCACGTCATTTTCCCACGTAGTCTGATTGGTGAATACACAGAATAACATTATGTAAATGATAATTAACTCAAAATTTAAAGTTATTTGAGAACCGTAAGAGTTAGAGACGAAAATTGGTCAGTTTACCTCACGAAATAAATATTTAATCACTACTATATAAAATTTAAATACGTTAATATATTTGTATTTATTCTGTTAATTTAATGAAATATCGTAAAATATTATGGTTTTCTGAATACTATCGAAGCTAATTAAGGAAATTAAGATGTTTAATTACAGATGGATGGCAAAGATAAAGTTCATAGAAGATATAATTGTCTCAGTTTCACAGTCTTACACACCATTAGAATAAAGACATAACTAGACAGCCTCATTAGTTGGTAAGGTTTCAACACGGTCGAGTCGGTAGAATATCCCTGTGAGTAGCACAAAGTACCTATTAGTTTGCCAAGCGTTCATAAACCACGGGTTCCATCATGTAAGCCGATAAACATGATCAATCACCTAGTACACACCACTCTCGGCCAATCTATAGTCAAACGTTTCCTTAGACAGCTCTTTTAAGCTGTGAATAAGAAAAATCACAATTGCTAGAAAAGTGAACTGAGTGGCAAAAACGGGAATTAAAAAAACAGGTATAGCAGTCTTACTGTATTCGATCAAATATTCTGAAGATCAGGGTTCAGCAGGTGCTTAGCCGGGGTTTGAGGTGATGGTTGTCGCAGCACTTGGGTATTGGCGTAGTCTAAACAAATATCTGCGCTTTGTCACGCAATGCTGCGACGACAATCACCTCTTCTTTCATGAGGCCGTCACGTTGAGGGCCACCATTATTTGTCACTGTCGGTGTATGTAATGGGGACCCCCTTTCTGAGACTTTATCTTTAGCTTACCATCAGGCTAGGTAAAAAAAAGAAGCAGCCTGGTATACAGGATACGGATTATATGGATAGAAATGACGACTCTTCTGGCATTGCAAGAAAGAATTCATCGTCATCATAGGTGGTACTTAGGAGTCGCTTTTCTGTTTTTCTTCCCTACTTAGCAATTCCTGCGAGGAAAACCTGCGCCAGAGTTTTATCCGTCAATCAGCACGTGAGGATAACTGGCTTGCAAGTGAGGCTGACTTGGCTACGAAGGTCTTGGTGTAACCCCGTACACCTGGCATGGCGCTCTAAATCATCATCTACCATGAATCTTATATAGAATTTTATCTCACCAAAGATAACATAAATATGTCGTTTTCTTAAAATCGTTCAAGTTTTTAAAAACAATTAACATTTTTGAAGCCTTTACAATTTTGTATCGAATTGTGTTCTGCTTTCACCATGATTATCATTTAAATTAATGCTATTATTTGAGTTTAGTCTAATTTATTTCATGAATGAACACCATCGCTGGTAATGTGCTAACAAAATCCAAAATTTTCTAACGTAGAAAGCATTGGATTACGAACATTGATGTTTTAAATTGATACAAAGGTGTTTCGAAAGCATTTTGATTTACATTAAGATTGTATAGCGTTAAGATTCGATGGTTATAGAGTGAGGCAGTTGATAAAAGATTAGATTTCGTGGTAGCAGGTGTTGATGTGATAATGAATTGTACACACAATGAGCTTTCTTGAAGTCATTGACTTTTTTACGGCGCAATTTCTTCGGTTAGTTTACGATTGTCTGTAGCGCCTGAATGCAGTTTACTGTTCGATATTTTAATCTTGATGTTCCGAAATTCGATATTTTTGCTACTGTTAGTTCTCTTAAAAAGTATTTTTTTATACTACGTAGGTGGCAGACAAGTACACGGCCCACCTGATGGGAAGCGGTCACCGTGGCCTATAAACGTGTGCAATACTAAGGGTGTCACACACACGCTGCCTACCCTGAAATGAAGGGGGGAGAGCTGGGAAGGGGCGCGGAGGCTAGGAAGGGATGGGGGGAGGAGGGATACAGTGAGCTCTGGCTACCCTACTTACCGGCGGAAACACATCACGATGGTTATTATGGCCGCGGTGTTCTGTAGGGCGGAGGTACTACCCTAGTCGAACAGCTCATTTTGGACGGATAATAGCTAGTACTACATACTAGCTAGTACTCGCGGCTCCACCTGTGTAGAATTAAGATCCCGTTCTGACAAGCCTTTCTTAAAATTTTCTTTTACACAAACCTTGCCTTACAAGAACGAAACAAAAAAAAACCAATTTGATGCAGTCGTTTAAAAGAGTTTGGGTATATTCTTGCACCTTTATGGGCTCCCTTCTTTTTTTTTCATAGTCCCTGTAGTTCATAGTAGTCTATTTCGAGATATCAGTTAAGTATGTCTCAAAACACAGTATCGAAATGTGACGTTAAAATGGGATAATCGCCACGAAAACAAATACTTACAGAATTTGAAAGCTAAAAATTTTTTTTAAATGTGTAAGTGTGGGTAGGTACCCACTAAAATTTATTACATAGATTAGTATATACCTGTAATGTCTTTCATAAACACTTCTTGACGTGCATCAATCGGTAATCCTACGTAATGTACCAGGAAAACGTCCAACAATGGCCATTCGCAATTATAATATAAACGTTTATTGTACCACATAGAAGTACTCAAGACACCGCATTATAACGCATCTAACGGAGGACTGCTTTGACACAGCGCTTTATGGAAACATCGCAATAAACGCAAAACAAACTTACGTTTTACACTCCATTTTTTATTAACTACACACCTCACTCCGTAATTCTTGCTGCAGAGAGCATATTTTACAAATAATTTGTAAATCGAACAGCAAAATAAAGTTTGTCATCGAAACCTAACAGTGCCACCCGTAGACACCCTTTGTCCATTCCTTGATTGAATATCGAATGCATAATCGTAAACTTGAATCGATTCTTACGAATACGAAGAATCGATATTGAAATCGGCAAGCACTGAGGCTTTGTATGAATAAACGCACTTAGTGTGTGGAATAGGAAATCATAAAAGCATAGTGATGTGACATGCAATATTATAGATATTCGTTATTCAAATGCGACATTTAGATTATATTATAAGCTAATAAGTTAGTTTTCTTTTATGTGTTATTATTTTTTATGTTAGACACGATAAAATGACTTTATCTCGCCTGATGTGATGGTAAGCTAAAGGTCTCAGGACCGGGGGACACCACTACATAAACCGATAGCGCTGCAGTATTCAGTATCAATAGTAAATAGTAAAAGTGATTTATTTTTGAGTATACCTACCTATAGCCTCCAGCGAAGCTAAATTAAGTTGAGATGAGACCCCCTTACAATTAATTTAAAAAAAAAAGTATTTTTGCTATAGTTATTACTGCATTACAACTTTTGTTGTTCACTGTACATGAACTTACTCCTTTAAAGCAAAACTTCCTGCTTAAATACATAAAATTACTTAAATATCAACAACGTTAAGGCAAAATTCCTTTTGTTTTGTGCAAAGGATCTAAATCGACCAGGTTACCATATCGCACTGGGAATTTTCAGGTAATATTGGTACAAATTATGCGACTGTGGATTCTTTCATTCGAGATAATGTATTCGATTCCGGACCGACTCGATGGCATCGTTCACGCGAGCTTCGAATGTTAGGCAACGTTTTATTTCATACTATTGAATCTCGAATTGAAATCGATTGCAATAAACAGTTATTGGTATTGCTTCCTATAGTACTATCATTTTCTCGCGTTTGGTCTGGAATGCTACAATTTTGTTGCATAGGTAGTCAGAATAGAACATATTAAAAAAGAGTGAAGTAATAAAAGTTGCGCATAGTTTAAAACATTTCAAGGTGTAATTTTCTACCGGCAACAAGCAAATTTTACAAATTACTTGAGTAGTAAATACGAATAGTTCTCGATGGTAAGAGATTTTCGCATATAAATATTACGACAGGTAATCATTTTTTGAAGCATCAGCTTTCTTTTTTATAGCATGGCTCGTGCTTTACCCATCACGAATGGGTGGATTCGAACGGAAAAATACATGCCTCCCACTTAATAATCGATTTCAAATAGTAGCTCAGTACCTACAGCACACTTTAACTTGAAGAGAGATGTTCTTATGTTTTCTACTTCCTCTCAACACGCAATAATGTACCTACATATATTTTTTTTATACTACTTAGGTGGCAGACAAGCACACGGCCCACCTGATGGGAAGCGGTCACCGTGGCCTATGAACGTGTGCAACACTAAGGGTGTCACACACGCGCTACCTACCCTGAAGCGAAGGGGGAAGGGCTGCCAGCAAGTTCTTCATTTACTTATATTTGCAACCATTTATAATATTATCAATATTATCAGGGAGTGAAACTAGTGATGTAGGTAACTTTAATTTATATTTACTTTAAACTAAAATCGTGAACCAAGAGTAGGGGCGCAAGATGTATACTCGATATTCGGTGCATTAGCGCGATCGTATCTATACACGACGGCGAATATTTTGTGCTTTGAACGAAACGTGTCACTCGCAGACAACAGCGTGATAACATACCAATTTTTGTTCGAACTCGAGTAATGAAAGCAGTTGAATCGATTAAAAAATTTAATTTATTCTTCTGGTATTCTTTTTAAAAGTAACTTTTTAAAGTGGGCTAATTGTTTATTACCTACTTGAAATCAATATAAAATATTTATTTCTTTTACTAATAAAATATTTGATAATATTACAATCACCTCGCTTTAGTTTTTTTAACGTAAATAAACTTATAAAGGATTCATTAAATTGAAAAAGTGTAGAGCTGTACCTACTAGAGAAGTTTGATGTCTGAGATTAACCTTTAGCTACCATCAAGCGATGTGAAGTTCCCTACATTTTAAAGAACAAACAGAAGAAATTACTTAAATATTGAATGAATCTACACTTCGGGGAGAGGATCCGGTCCGCTCTCGTTTTCTTCACCTAATTAAGCTTAACATTTGCAGTAGCGATTGCCGTCTGACCCCTGCCGCCCTGAAACTCGTGAGGGAAGCTAACGTCATTGTTTTGCCCCTCCATTAAGAATACAGACTCACAGTTTATGTTGGCTTGGGCTCCATAAATCCTAATACAGCCTTATAAACCCTAAAAAATGACACCCGAACAATTTCAGCTATACTTACTCCTAAGTCTCCCTTTTTATTAGTGCACGCTTGTCCGCCCGAATATGGCTAATATAGCCAATCTAGGTGATAAACCTATGTGAGCATCGTGCGCACGTAAGTACACACACCGTCCATATAATTATAAGTAATGGCGGCAAGCTGCTGAGCTAAAAATTATGAGTATCATTAAAAAATATTTTCTTACGCTATAAAAACGCTATTAAAATCAACAGGCCTACAGATTGAACCTTTAAATCAAATGATATTTCACTAGGCTATCGCTACCGGCTCTGAAGTGCGGTTAAGTTAGAACAATTAAAGTGAGTACGCGACCGCGGTAGCCACAAATGTGCCGGTGATAGCGCGGCTAATGAGTTGCTAGATACAACCACGGAATATCCACATGCGACGTAATAGTGACGTGAGAGGTGCATTTAGATGTCGATATCGATAGTACGATAAATTAGGAAAATATCCTACTATATTTCATGGGAACGTTTATCGTGTGAAAACTTCCACTGCGTGGGATTAGTGGTTCTGTACAGTTTCGGGTTAACGTTATGTAATGCCCCTATAAGGCTTAGGTACTATAACCTTTACTTTCGCTAACCGGTGGGGAAGTCTGACGGTATTCCAGATATAAAAGGTGGTCCTAAACCACTCTAAAACTGTTTAAGTAGCTCTTCGTAATATCTAAATCATCGCACCACGCAGTAACTAATGCAATTATAGAACGCAACGATAATTATTTACAGTTTTAAAAAGCGTGTTGTGCTTTCCTTGGTTAATCTAAGTCATCAGAATCGAATCATTGCACTCCGTGTCTTATCTCCACTTAGTTGGGATCAGTTTTTACAGTCTAACTACAAAGCGGCCGAATTTCGATATCTAAAGCGACTGGCATCGAACCTCCATAACCTATTGCCGATATAGAAGTTCTGTAGTTAGGCTAGTTGTTGACCTTTTTGTATTCAACTATCCATAATGACTGTCATAGATGTTCTTAGGTAACCAGGAACGACGGTTTAACGTACTCTCCGAGGCACGGACGAGACACTAATCTGTATCTAAAAATATATCTTTCGAACTATTCATCTCCACATCACTATCGACAAACGCTGGCGGCCGCCACACGGCCAGCTATAATTGGTTTGCTCCGCAGCTGATTTTTATCTCCAATTATTGAGTTTTCACGCCAATTAAATATTATCTAGCTTCCACCGGAAACCACAACTTCGATATAATCGTATAGTTTCTAGAAATGGCACAATCTTTACTAATACGTTTGTTGAATAACTAATTAAATATTAAAACCTTTCTAAACATGTCCATTAAAAGACTAAGATGATCGTGAAGATTTTTTAGATGTTGACATGTAATACTTAGAAACCTAAATACACGCAACGTGTTGCCAAACTCTCGTAGCTATAATATACATATTATGACTATTCTTACTCACTTTTAGTAAGTAAGAATTATTTTTTTAAATATTTTTATCTTTGCTAATCCCACCCTCATTCCCACTACCATAATGCCTGTACACCAGGTTCAACTGAACCCAGAAACACACCGAGTAATGACACTCGACCCACTTTGTTTAATAAAAACATCCTTTCATGTTTATATACATAACATAACTGCTTTTAAAAAACCGACTTCACAAACTAAAAACGTATTTATAGGTACAGAAATAGAAAGTGCCTATTTATGAGGTTTATTATATACAAAGGCATCAAAAACAGAATTTTTGACGTAAATTTGATGATTTCCCCTCGATTTTCCCAAGAACCCAGCATCAGATCCTGATACCAAATACTCAAAAGTACCTAGCCTCTTTCAAGCAAAAAAAAAAATTCAAAATCCATCCATAATTGGCGCCGCTATCGCGTAACATACATACAAAAAAATTGCGAACGAATTGAGAACCTCCTCTTTTTTTGAAGTCGGTTAAAAATAGTGTCGATACTAGATACTTATTTAATGAATAAACTCATAATACATACATACACCTATATCAATACGAATCGAACCCGCGTCCTCTAACTTAGCTAAAAAGCTACGCTACAGAGGTTATTTGTCTTTCATGCTATAAAAGATCAAACACAACAACTTCTCGATTGCAAGTCCAAAATTTTGGCATTGCACCATCAACGCATTCAGATACAGGTCATGTAATAAATATTAAGTTCACATGATAAGCGAAACCCCATCAATCAAGTGCTTTTCCACGAAGCTCGATGTGACCAACATCTCGTCTAACTTGATTCCGTTGATTAATAATATTTATGTAGGCGATTGTCGCTTAACTTGACCCATCCATATGATACCAGCTGTTGTAAATTTTGCCGGTGGCTAAGTGAAACGATTTTTTTTATACTACTTAGGTGGTAGACAAGCGCACGGCCCACCTGATGGGAAGCGGTCACCGTGATCTATGAACGTGTGCAACACTAAGGGTGTCACACACGCGCTGCCTACCCTGAAGGGAAGGGGTGGGGTGACTAGAAAGGGATGGGAGAAGGAGGGGTACAGTGAGCTCTGGCTAACCTGCTTACCGGCGGGGACACAACGCGATAGTTATTATGGCCGCGGTGTTCTGTAGAGCGGAGGTACTACCCCAGTCGGACAGCTCATTTCGGACTGGTCCTACCTCCTACATGATGTCCCACAAACGATATTTTCTTATAACGTATAGAAATTAACAATTTATTTCTTGATCGTAGCATGAGTGCTATTTAAGAGCTTTAGTCTGCGGGTTTTTTACAGTCGAAATTTCTGCGCTTGACCACTATCTCACGTGGTGGTTGATGTGACCGACGATGGAGCAGGCTTGCCTACTTTTTTTTTATATAGGACACGTCAAAATGACTTTACCTCACCTGATGGTAAGCTAAAGGTAAAGTCTCAGGATTGGGGTCACCACCACATACACCGGTAGTGCTACAATGGCGGCCCTCAGCTTGACGGCCTCATCAAATGCTTTTTCACGCCCCACTTAACTAAACTAAACTTAACTTTCAGTTGTTAAGGCAACACTGAACCACTGGCGTTACTCATGTTTCTTTGAAACCATACAACCCGCTAACTCCTTGTCCTGTAACAATAACAGTTAGTGTGGAATGCCGTTTGTTATTATTCTTCTTGAATCTTTATACAGTATATTTTACACACGCAAACAAAAAAATTACCGAGTATATTTTCCGCGAAGAAATCCTGTATGCTTACGTAATAATTTTTTTTATAAATCACCAGAAATACGTCCACCGGCGCCCCAAGCCGTAGAATATATTGGAAATTTTCGAGCATCTAGAATGGGTCCAGGTAGCTCAGTTGGTCAGAGCATTCCCCTGTAAGGGACTGGTCACGGGTTCAAGTCCCGTCCTTTATGATCATTTTTTCTGATCAGAAAATCATCTTCGTGTTAGTTCCAGTCGCATCTGAGGCCTTCACCTTGGAGTCAGGGGTCCGTTTGCCAGTTTGCACTTCTTTACTAAACACGAGAGAATGTGAAACGAAATCCGGTCAAACGAACCCCTTACTGTAAGGTGAAGGCCGAAGGACGTAAGACTATTATTGGCATACTTTTTTATACTACCTAGGTGGCAGACAAGCACACGGTCCACCTGATGGGAAGCGGTCACCGTGGCCTATGGACGTATGCAACATTAGGGGCGTCACACTTGCGCTGCTGACCCTGGACGGGGGGGGTTGGGTGCTTTGGGGAGGAGGGGGTTGGAGATGGGTATACATATCATTTCTACACGCGAAATGAGCATTTCTTGGATCTACCCATCATCCTAGGCCCCAGTGGTGACAGTTGTATAGATGCCAATGTCATCATCCATTTCAGCATCGTAACTTTGAGAAAAGGTTACTTACTAACGACCGTCCTATGAAAAGGTTCCTTGATGATGTAGTACTTCAATCTTCTCAATTTATGAATACCTATAAGCATAGCAATTAATGACAATTGGAACCCATTTACCAGACTTTATAATTATATTCTGATGATTGATGATTATGGATTATTTTATTGCAGTTTGCATACCGTGGGCTCAAGTTAAGCTTTGAATGCAACCAAGATGATGATGAAAGAACGCATGAAATACAGCATTATTATGGATACTAAAAGTCAATAGTATCGTAAAAGGATAAGTACTGTTGGATTACACGTTTATATGCTACAAATTCAATGCGTATAAAAGGGCGACGTACCCGTAGGACCTCCGAATTTTGGACCCCATCTGAAAATAGTACCCGTACGATCCTATTTCAAAAAACGGGGCCCGTACGACCTCATTTTATAAATCTTCTAAAATACAATCGTGCACAAAAGTGAAATATATTATCACAACAATGTAAATAAATATTTTTATGAACCGTCTTCAAAAGGAGGTTCACTGTTTGAGCTGTATGTTTGCATGTATGTTTGTACACGATTATTTCACGTTTAGTTGAACCGATTTTAATGCAGTTTTATTGCGATGATACCTAGCCAACACAAATTCTATGTATAAGACAAAAACAATTATGAAAGGTGAAGAAGCGAAAGGAGTATGCCAAGACCGTAGCAAGTGGAAAGATGTTGTCTCTGCCTACCCCAATGGGATAAAGGCGTGATTTGTAAGTATGTATGTATCCTGGAATTAATTAAAGAGTCAGCTGAAAGTTACAGAGTTTTTGTTTCTCACTAATTTAGTACAACACAGTCCGCAAAAAGTGTACTTTCGACCACAATAAGCTCGCTCCCTATATCACATGAGATCGATAAAAGTTACCGAAATGTTTCAACACATTTGTGCCTATCCTTCGAAGATCTACAAGCATAATTATATTTAAAAACGTGTTTAAAACCCTCTCCGTGTGTGGTAAACTAATTAGTATAGAAAATACATTAGAAAGTAGATTTAACCCTACGCTGCATATAGTTGTTAGTTGTCCCCACAACCCAAGCACCATAATTTTCCATACGTATAGCGTTACAACTTTGTACCTTGTCCCATACAAGTTAATAGCGTGAAAGTTGGCCTTTTAAGTAGTTGTTTGTGTTAAGTGTCGGGATGAACGCTTAATAGAGTTTAGATTGTCTTGAAAGATAAAGGTTGACCTGCAGTATTTGTTTACAGTGATTAAGATGGAGTCAGAATCAAGCTTTCTGAATAAGGATTTTATGCGTCTTTATGATTTGCTATCAAACTGTAAACGGTGTTTCTATCCGTTACTATACATAACCTTAGAAAATAATTTTCCTTACGCATAATGATTTTACTTTAAAAAAATACCAATATGTTTAATATCTAACAATGCACAGGTCACATTTGCCGAAGGACCGATGGCCGTTTGAGCAAACGAGTAGGTACTAGAGTGGAGACCGCGAGTCTGCAAATCCAAGATGGGACGCCCCCAGCCAGATGGACTGACAAATGGTATATATTAAGAGAGGCCTATTTCCAGCTGCAGTGGACGTCGATAGGCTAATTGATTGATTGATTGCCTAATTAAATTGTCAGCTTACCATCAGGCGAGATGAAGTCAATTTGATGTGTCCTATTATATATAATAGGACACATCAAATTGACTTGATATAGATTTATATAGTATAAGATATAAATAGTAGAATAGGAAAGTGGGAAATACGATGGAAGGATATGATTTATAATAATGATTTTTTTCGAAAGCCTTCTAGCTTTCGAAAAAAATCAAGAATCGAAACGAGGACGTTAGCATAAATGCAAACTTTATGACGCTACAACCTCTTACAATATACAGATATTTTATATTATAGCATACTTTTAATTCTCAACCCTGCGAATGCTCGCGGTTGTTGCCAACATATTCGTCACAATTTACAACGTTGTCGGCGGTTGTGCAGCACGACGTGTATCTCAACTCATTGTTCTTGAACGGGGCCAGTGTTCGTTATAAATAAAATATTATCTGCAATAATAACTTGACTCGATTGAGTCGAACAATACGCTGAGCGGACGTGTGGGCGGTGGATACTATCGACCTATTGAGGGGACTGGTATAGAGCTGAAGGCACGCCTAGATTCTTTAAGAATATCTACTACAGGAGATAAACTCTGAGGTATGGGGTGAACCCTAGAAAACTATGTAAATTTTGAATGCTGAAATTTCTTTACGCTACGATGATTATTCTTGAAAGTTAACTCCACAACTGTCAACAGTGGTAAGGTCAGGCAAGGACGTAGCCAGCTAACGAAGTAGTATTCTGTATCATAGATCCATTCATACAATGGAATCTACGCTCAAAATGCTCAAAAGAAATTTTAATAGGTACTCGTAATATTTTTAAATATAATGATTTGTTGTTTCGAATTACAATATACTATAAACATATTTTGCAGCCTTCTTTTTCTTGAATAAATCACACCTTTAATTTCTAAGTGGTATCATCCACTCTATATAGATTATTAAGAAGCCTTTGTCAAGGTCCAGCCTGATTTAATTGCGTGTAGCGTTAATTGGCTATTGTCCGACAATATGATGCCCTCAGCCCGCGGTTAACTCTATGGGCAATTGTATTTTTGTGCCCTATTGCGGTATCTTGGAAACTCGTGATACTCACCGGTCGTTTAGATATCGATTGAGTGGTTTTGATCACTGTTTTACAATCTTTATGACTAAAGGTTGATGGTTTATTTTTGCGAACTATCTCACGGAGCGTTTACGGGTTAACTATGCTCTACGAACGTTTACTACACGAGCAAACAAATAAGGGAGGGAATAAAGAAAAATGAGGATAATTTTCAGGAAAAAAACTTTCAACTGGATAAAAGTTGAAATGGGTCCACACTGGAAGTACCGGCTTACAAATAAATGAAGAATTATTAAATCGGTTTACCCAGTCGAAAGTTCTGAGGTAACAAACTTAAAAAAAAATACAAATACAAGCACTTTCCTTCTAGCCTTTTCTATATAGGTAGCTCTGAAGTGTAAAGTTAATATTTATACCACTACAATCTATTTCCTTGACATTCACAAACAAAAAAGTAATAAAATAAATACTTACACACAACTAGATCTGTTACATAAAGCTTTGCATACATAACATAAATTCTAATAACCCTCTATTTTCTTTACACAACTCGCACAAGAATTGCCATTTTCTTTCTTATCCGAGGATCGTATACACGAAGCAATTACGCACCATTCAACCACTATTAACACGGAAGGCTGCAAAAGCAACAAAAAATAATAGCTTCCAGTGACAAAGCTGTAGAAAAACCTGAACACAGTGTTCTTTAAAAACATAATCATAATAATTAAATGTCACAATGAGCTGTGTTATCAGACGGCTACAGAATGATGCTACTGACCACAGGACATGACCACATAAACCTCACATTTTAACTGCATAACTTTTTGCATTCACATACATTGCTGTTAATACTTATTGATGGAAAAGATAACCTCTATTGAAAGCGGCAATGGATTGTGTTGCGGTTTTTTTAGAGATATAGTTAGCAGTTTAGTGGTAGTAGGTGGTGGCAGAGAAAGAACCAGTTAGGCAAATTATCTGCAAAGAATCAGTGAGCGCACCTGCCGGCCAAGTCTTCGCTTATTTATGTATTCCCTGTACAGAATGTGCGTGATGCGACGCAGTGTATTGTTGTAAACGACTCGCATGCAAACTTTTATTTTGTTTGCTTGTGCGTTGAAGTTAGGAATATCTCAGATTCAGGGGCCTTACTCTGAAAATCGAACATGAACGTTTCGGATCGAACGAAAACGGATAATTTGTGAAACAACGACAGCGAAAACGTCAAATATATTTTGGGAGTATGAAGTGTACTGATAACGATCGACAACCTCAATGTCAAACGATCGAAGACGGATCCGAAATCCGAAACGAAACACTTTCGGGGTAGCTAAATGGCGAAACGTCAACGGATACGAATATTTTCGTTTTTCGGAGTAAGGCCCCAGGCTTGGAAGTAATAAACGGGTAGATGACAATATGTCTGACAGCTATAGAGATGGAAGGATTTATTATGCAAAAGATCGAATGCGAAGAATCGATCTGTGCAAATATTGTTAAAATGGAGTGGTTTTTATAGTACGTTAAGATGTTCTTTACCGTTGATAGTCTAAGGAATGAAAGGCACTAGTATAGATATCAAAAAAAGGATAAATAAAAATGATCTTTAGAAATAAAGAAATATGATTATTGGTAAAGAATTAGTATAGATAGATAGATAGATATATCTCTTTATTGTACACATCAAAACACTTAAAGATTATAGGTACAGTTGGTAGATGCATAAATGTACAATTGGCGGCCTTATTGCACATGGCAATCTCTACCTGGCTACCTTTGGATGGAGAGAATCGGTGAATTTAAAATTGGGTGGTTTCCAGTGTACATACTAGTTATTATTAGATATATTATTATAAATTAGACAGAGTCTTTTAGATGCGATGAAGCAATGTGGTGCTGTAATATTTAGCTCTATATGGGATTGTTTGAACTACACAAGAACGTTATCACCCCTCTGTAGGTGTTATTCTAGTATGGAGGGTTTGAGAACAATACGAAAATTTCATTATAAACTATGTAAATCGTTCATGCAATAAAATACTTGTAACTTTTAGCACAGGAAACGGCATATAAACGCTTCCAGAATTAAATCAACATGCTAACAGTTACCATGAGACGCAAATGGGATTATGAGACCCTATCGTACTCAGAAAAAGATAGCCAACAAAAATTATAGCTAAGATAGTTTATTTTACTGACTATAAGATTAAATAACAATAAATTGATTAAAACAAAACAAACAGCCAAGACGTTTTATAGACAAAGATAATATTATAATGTAGATTTTTAATGATAAAATCTTTGCTATAACCAATACAATATTCAAATTTCGTTATAAAACAAAACGATAATTACTTAAGACAATAACAAATATCGTAAAAAAAACGTTAAAATAAACAAACTCACAGGTTCTATTAACGCTATGTCGTATAGAAGATTTTTCAATCACTAACGCAGCTGGGCGCCCGATATAAGTGTAATGATCTGTAAAAAAAGCGAATGTTCCCGTATAATATAAAGATAATGAATAACAATTTGTAATTAGTAATTTGTCTAACAAAAAACTATTTAAAACTTTACAATATAATTAGATTTTTTGTAGTCAGTTTCTAAGTAGGTATGTTTTTGTAGCGTGAAATCATCTGGATCTGTTTTAAGATGATAGATCTATGACATTTCTTGCACGAATAAGCTGGCTATTGGGGAAGTCACTTAATATTATCTTTATGGTATGTTTCTTCTACTGATAAGACGTCTGGACATCAATCAGTTATGGATAATTTCAAATGAGACTTGGATTCCCCACCAACATGATTTTCGATTTTTGCACATCTCCTCTCCGCTTCAATGGAAACGTAGCCTAAGTTAATGTAATTTGAGAGAGTACTAAAGGCCTTCTTTTTTAAATTGATTTTCTTTAACTTTTTTATAATAACTGTCCATGAAGTGACATCTGACCTCTACAACACATTGTCGATATCGAAGTTCTGCAGTTAGACCAGTTTTCAGACTTTTTAGGGCTCCAACTATCCGTAACGACAGCCATAGATATTCGTTTGGGAACCGGGATCGAACGCTTAACGTACTCTTGAAGAATAAGTATGGCTAATAATATCTAATTAAGTAATTTTAATCTGCAATCTACAATAGTTAATAAAAAAATATAATTTAAAAAATTAAAAAACCCAACTGCGTAAAAAACTAAAAAGAAAAAAAACAAGCACTCAGATTTCCGGTGATCTAGAAACATAACAACTGAACAGTCGGGATCCATTATTCGACAGCCAATCTAATTTTTCAATGGATCCCGACTGTTAAGTTGTTATGTTTCTAGACCACCGGAAATCTGAGTGCTTGTTTTTTTTCTTTTTGGTTTTTTACGCAGTCGGGTTTTTTAATTTTTTAATTATATTTTTTTATTTTAAACTTTTTAGTTATGAGTAGGTACCTAGCTAGCTTGTACCCGATTGGACTTTCTACTGTCTAATAAAAACCCCTTTGTGAAAATGATTGTTACGCAACTTTAAATCGATATATATTCTTAACGGTCAATCGAATCGAAAAACGTTGAGAGGAAACTAAAACTGATTTTTAAATACCTATTCAAC
Source organism: Lithosia quadra (assembly GCA_963576445.1). NCBI lineage: Eukaryota > Metazoa > Arthropoda > Insecta > Lepidoptera > Erebidae > Lithosia > Lithosia quadra. Next base: position 7,028,229 of record OY754892.1, read on the forward strand.
GATAACCCACTTGACATAGTTTGTAGAATTTCATTTTTTTAATTTTCCCAATATGGCGTCCAGTAGTCGCCATATTGAATTTTCACTAACGTCATGTCTTTAGTGACACTCGCCGGACTAAGAGGAATCGATTGACGTGTGAATCATAAAAATCGGCCCAGGCGTTTGGTCTGTATAGTGCTTCAAAGGAACATACAAACATACATACATACATACATACATACATACATAGGCTGTTAAACACATTACCACTCCTTTGCGTTGCGCAGTCGGGTAAAAAGAACTTAGCTCTGAATGAATTTGGGGTTATAAGTCAAAGACCCACGCTACACTTAAAATTGAATAGCTATCAACCAAATTATTTCTATGATCCTTTCTCTCACGAGCGTTTGATTGCAACTTAATTAAAATTTACATATAATTAAAACATTATGGATTTTTACTTACATACAGTCAGCGTCAAAAGTTGATAATTATTATACAAACTTCAAACTTAAAAATTTGAATGAAGAAGAATTTGAGAGAAGATAATTAACAAATTATTATATTCTGATCAAAGTTTAAAATTGTTTTATAGAGCCCAATAAGTACCTACTTAAAGAGCATTTTTATGGCGAAATATAAATTGTTTTGCTCAAAACTAATTTATAAAATCTGGAAATGATCATCTACTTTTGACGTTAACTGTACATTAATTTAAGAGAGCCTTATAGATCAAAATCAATTAAAACTTGACCAGTTTTCTCAGTAAATTGATTAGCTGGAGTTGGAGAGATTAATGCATAATTATTATTCTATTTTATAATTAAGACATTTTGTTCATTTATTTTCTATATACAATGTCTGAGCGATGTTTATTGGCTGATTATATTATTGCAGATGAGTTCGGGTAGCGTCTGCAAAAGAGAATGTTGTGTATTATAAAGAATGGTTTTTTTTTTAATTCTATTCCTTCATCGTTTTTATGCGCATCCTATCCCAGTCGCATAAAAACTCACATTTTGAAACTCGATCTCCTGATTCTACTTTTGACTTTTATGGGAGCGACTACCGTCTGTCCTCCCAATTACGACACCAAAGCCTGCATTAAAGCCGGTTAAGGTACGTTTGGGCCTCAAAGATCCATAATAAAGACCCATAAAAGAACATCATTATGTATAGGTATATTTCTTAAATTTCTATGACAAGAACGTTGAAGAAAATTGTCGGCCGTCGGGATCCAGAAAATTCTACTTATAGTCAACACGACTGATCCCTGTTTTATGAAGAGAACAAAAAAAGTATTTTTGAATTTCTACGATCGCAGCACAGGTTTCCTTTCTTTTTTAACTTATGCTTATTAAATTTTATACTTTTAAGTAGGTACCATTTATTTGCCAACCATACTCACGTGACGTCACTGGCGTCATACTATCGACTCCGATTAATGCATCACGCGTTCAATCTCCAGTTATTATCAGCTGATTATACTCTGCACGGGAAATAGATTATGTATCAGATCAGGTGGCTCCAGTAATGACTGCTATTTTAAGTACTAAATGTATTGACTAAGGTAAACTTAGTTGCAATTGAAACTAGCCTTTGCCCACGGCACCTCCCGCGTGGACCGCGGTTTTCGCGTTTTTACCCGACTACTAAAGAAAGAAGGGTAATGTTTTTTTTTTATTATATCTGCGGCCTTATTTAACTATTTATATAACCGATTGCTATCAAACATGTGTAAGATTTTAAGTCTAAGACCTTCCAAACAAAAAGAAATCATATCAAAATTCGTTCAGTGGTTTTTGCGTCCATCGCAAATTGTGTTAAGAATCGTTCATAATTTATGACATAATCCGAAAATACATTTTTTTTTTATAATTACTCATACCCTTGCTTCAACTTTCAACCTAGCGTTAATCCCAGTCGCATCCAAAGCTTTCACCTCGGAATCTGGGGTCCGCTTTACCAGCCTTAGGGTTTGGCTGGACCTCGATATTTTCCGTGAAGCGACTGCCATCTGACCTTCACAACCCAATGGTGACATTAGGCGATATCGAACCAGTGCAGCTAGACCGTTGATGTTGGACTTTTTATTAATTACTCATGCCCTATAGGTATATGGGATCATGTTAACATTACAGACAGACACATCGACATTATTTATTTGTATAAACTATAGATGTATGATGATGGTTCACACCTGAAGTATACAAATAGATTCAAAAAACGAGATGAGATTCCCGAGACACGTCTAAAGATTATCTACAAATTAATAGGTACTAAATTATAAGCACGAGACGTCCCGAGCTCTGCCTAGGAAGAGATGACAGACATTTCATTATCAACGCTTGCTGATCTTGACAAATTAGACCTGTCAGTATAGGACACCTATGCTTGCGATGGTACATATGTATGTACATATCCATAGGTACCTATGTGTGTTCACTGACTTATGTTCACAAGCCTTTCCCCAAATTAGTAGGAATTAGTAATCAGTCAAATTTTGTTCAAATTATTTGAGGCTGTGGCGATATCGTAGTTCTATAGTTAGATCAGTTTATTGATATATTTAGGGCTCCACCTACCCGTAATGAATATCACAGATGTTAGTGGCACCGACGGCTTACTAAAAGTAAGCAAGTACAAAAGTCAGACTCTGCTAGTCAGAGGAATACAGACGGCAACGTTTCCCTTGCGAGTTAGAGGTGCTGCCATCTCTCTCTATTGCCCAGTACGCACAGGGTGGAGGTTCCGGACCACACAACCCACTACTATGTGATCTTAGTATTATTATAATTGTGATTATTCAAGAATAAAATATTTACATTATGAGAAAATTAAATATTAAGTATGTACAAATTTAATAAAAGTTTAGGTGTCGAAAAATTCCTCCCCATCGAAACAAAAGAATTGAAACAAAATTGAATTTAACAAAAATTAACATCTGCATCTCCCTTGTAGTGGCAATGAAGGGTAGTCGGTATTTTCAACAAATAAGTATAAAGTTTTTGCGTAAGATGACGCAAAACAAAACAAGCCCACTGTAAAATAAAATAACAGAATTATAGAAACTAATAAAAACCTTTGTTATTTGTTAAAGCTATGCAAAACCAGTCCGCAGTGGAATGTTCCCACTACAATAAAAACAAAAGGTTACATTTGAAATGATAATAAAAGGGACAAATGAAATCGCACACTTAGTCGTATCTTTGTGATGCGCCTGGACAAAGTGGCAGATTAAAACCGGGTACACACTTGAGGAGCGGAGAATAATATCAGAGGTTTTAATAAAGTTTTAAAAAAGAAAGACCAACTTTAAGCGTCTTTACTAATCTTATCGTCTTTATTTTAACTGTAGATTTTTCTAGCGTCGTCGCGACTTTTCTACCGTAGAATCCGATTCCCATACAACCTACTACTAGATGTAAAGTAATATGAACTGATAATTAGGAAATTATAAGAACGCTCAAAAAGATTTCTAAAGCGCAATTTTCACCACTGTCAGCAATGACTAAATTAATGAAATCCTGCATCGTTTCTGTTAGGTTAAAACAGTAGGTAAAGATTTAATTATTACGTTATTTTTTGACACAATGCATTTTTTGAAGGACTTGGTCTAAGCGTAAGAAATTGAAATTTACGTGGGGTAGCCAGATAACTAACACAATTATCCTGGAATAGACACTCGCGTTATAATATTTACGACTGATTTCTTGCTAACATACCCCTGTGAGAACAGTCACTATTAAAAAGGTACCTATTCACACCTCAGTAAACATTTTTTCGGCAAATTGATCTTACATAACCAGGCAACATCGAAATCAGTAGAAAATTTTGTAAAAGTTACACGTTGCAAGAGCTAAAAATAACTGTAAAACAATCTAGAAAACATTATTCCAACAGCAAATTCCTTGGACGCACTAAATCAACTGCACTAAAGCCATGCACACAATCCCTACCGTTTCCTAATTTCCATATGCTTTACATAAACAACATCTTATATCACAAAACATTTACAGTACACGCTATTAATTATCTTCACCCGGTAGACTATGGAACAAAAGCGCGTCAGTGTACACCGTCCTATAAAGTATCAAGAACACAGCTAGTATAATGCTAGTATCGTAATATTTGCGAATAATCCGCAAACAGGTAATACTATACGGGCAGTGGGAACTGAGAAGGCTGAGATAAAGAAAATATCAAGACTATTATAGTCCGTCGCACGCACGTCGCTCCAACGTTCGATTTGAGTGGACAGGTTAATAAATGGTGGTTTTTTGTAACTTATTCTACAAATTCATTTCATTAATAATAATATTAACCCTACGATTCATAACTGAACCAACAACTAGGTGTAACTAAATACTTTTGCACATCGTCGATGTTTTATATTAAGACCGCTTTTTGGCCGCTTGAAAGGAAAAGAAATTAACAGCGAAACGGATACGAATAAATTTATAGACCCTACTATATTTATCTTGTTCATCTACTCAATTACAATGCACTTAAAGGCCGTCAAGGTAAGGATATTTTGGGCAGCCCGTATCCTCTGGAATTTACCCTAGCTTCTTACCATTCAGCGTGGTAAAAGTCAATTGACGAACTGAATTATAAAGTTAGAAAGTATACTAAAACCTTAACGTAAAATAAATATTATGAAAAATATAATAATTGTGTACAATTTTTTTCCAAAGTAATTAGGATATTGTACCAGACGCATTAAACACTTTAAAGGACCGCGACCTGAGAATTCAACGTACGGCGGTCACATATTCTGCACCAAATAACAATACAATAACATTTTTTCATAAATTCCACAACTTTTTTAATCTAAACTATACTAACACCATCACTGTCGTATCCCTGTGGTGCCAACATATCATTCAGTTATATGTTTTGTAGTTTCGCATGGAGCGCTGTCATACGGCGGGGCTTAGCAAATTAACACTGGAGTTAAGTTGCATTATGTGCAGTGCCTTTTGCAACGCCGCGCCTCTTAGTACCTCTTGTACTGTAAAAGTAAATGGAAGAAGTTTAAATTCACACAAATTACATTTTATTTTTGACGAACCATTTTTGTATACTAAGCATGGTATGGAACTGAGACGTGGTCGCTCACGATGGGTCTCATCAGAAAGCTCAAGGCCACCCAAAGGGCAATGGAGAGGGCTATGCTTGGAGTTTCTCTGCGTGATTGAATCAGAAATAATGAGATCCGCAGGAGAACCAGGGTCACCGATATAGCTCTCCGAATTGCGAAACCGCAGTGGGCGGGGCACATCGCTCGTAGCTCGTAGATGGGGCAAAAAGGTTCTCGAGTGGCGACCACGAACCGGAAGACGTGGTGTGGGCAGGCCTCCGACAAGGTGGACCGACGACCTGGTAAAGGTCACGGGAAACCGATGGATGCGAGAGTCACAGGCCTTCTGTCTGAGGCCTTTGTCCAGCAGTGGACGTCTTTCGGCTGAGTAATGAAGCATGGTAAATTATTGCATGTCATGCTCTCAGTAATAGAATTTTAATTTTGTATTCAATATTTTTAGATTCATTACCGATATAATATTTGATATTCCTTGTACATATAATTTAATAGAAATCTTATCCCAAATAAAAAAAGCATCGGTAGCTAAGGTTACATTTTGGTAAAAAATATCTTAATATATATAAATCTCGTGTCACAATGTTTGTCCTCAATGGTCTACTAAACTACTTAATCGATTATAATAAAATTCGCACACCATGTGCAGTTCGATCCAACTTGAGAGATACGATAGTTTTTGAAACGGATTTCGACATCCACGCGGGCGGAGCCGCGGGCAACAGCTAGTAGTTTTATAATTTTGTAAAAAAAAATATTACGGTTCAAAGGGACTGGATTTTCTGTTATTTCCTTGTACAATGTCATCTGTGTCTGTAGTGTTTTTACCGATATATGTTATACACCGTTATGTGTAGTACAACATGTTAAATGTTAATTACATAGCACTGATTTGTGGGTTGCTTTTCATATTAAGTTCAAGGTTCAATTTCCGGATGAGGTAAAATGAGGTTATGTAGTTTATTGCGCTATTGTTGTTGAGATTTTTGAGTCAGTATGAGAAAAGTGTTCAGTAATAAATCGAACGTTGTAGTTTCATAAAAGCACTTTGTATGTGTGTTTAACATAAAACACCTCCAAAATAGCTGAACTGATTTCGTTGGATATTTTTTAGCTCTACATGTTCTAAGATTATTATTATTATTTCTTAACGATTTTCTTATTGGACCAGATCCTCCGTCCGCGGGGTGCGAGGGAAATGCTTTTTGGTAACCTTGCACCTTACAGCCATTTTAAAATTAATTTTCTTTTTTTATATTCAGTCCATCAATTGATGCACCCCGCTGGATGGTAAGAAGCTGGGGTGAAGTCCTGAAGATACTAGATGGTGACGATCCTAAAATAGTTCTAGATACCATGCGTGGGTATATTTATATTATACTCGGGTACATTAAGGTTTTTTTATACCACTTAGGTAGCAGACAAGCACACGGCCCACCTGGTTTAAGAAGAAGTTTAAAGATGACCAGTTATGACAACTTACTACTGGTTAACAAGATAAATAGATGGACCAATCAGCGGTTAACGTTGTGTTACGACCGAATGGAATCTGTTCGATCATTAAAATGGTTTATTTGATGAGTGCAGGTTGTTAACTATTTCTTTCGGTGACATCCCGTTTATTGCTAATTAGCTTTGAAATTTAGTGTGGGAGATATATAAAAACGGTATGTGATGTATGGGGTGCTAATAAGATAGGCGGGGTGAAAGCCAACTTCATTTGCATGATAGTAGGTACATCTGCTAATTGACTGACAGAGGAGCCGTTTGACGTGGGGAAATCTCCACGGACGGTTACGTCGGAATTGAACCGACTAAAACCGCACATCGTCTTCGAGCGCCAGTGTGTAATGTGATCTAAAAGGCATTTCCCTCGCACCTCGGACCTGATTCTCTGTCTTATAAAGTACAACTTAAAACTAAGCAGTCCGACTACGGGGTAGTATCTCCACCCTACAGAAGACCGCACAGTAACCATCGTGTTGTGTTCTCGGTGGTAACTAGGGTAGCCAGAGCCAGATCACGAGAGGAATTCGGTCTCTATTATAACCCCCCCTTTCCAATCTCTCTTCCATTCCCCCTTTTCCAACCCCTCTTCCAGAGTCGGCAGCGCGAGTGTGACGCTCCTGGTTTTACACACGCCACAGGTGGACCGCGTGCTTGTCTGCCACCTAAGTTGTATAAAAAAAACAAACAATTAAACTCACATGACCTGTTAACGAACACAAACAAAAACTAAATCTAATTAAAGCTTTTCTATAGCATCGCTATTTACCTTATTCTGCTATGACGGCTGCCATATAAGTACGAATAGTTATCCATTCTACATTATCTGATTGTTTCTGAGAATGCAACAATGTAAAGAGACTCATTGAGATAATGTTGAATTAAATTGCTATGATAGATGCTATAACCACATACTTATGTATACTTGTAGGCAATTAATATTTACAAAGATAAGAAGGTGTTGTGTGGGAAAATGAGAATATAGATGTGTTTATAACACTTAAGCGTGGATTATACAGAAAAGACGAGCGAAATAAGGTGGGCTTATTGCGACCTTTGGGCATGGCACGGACGCCTGCGCTTCAATTGCCATACAAAATACATGTATGTGTAATGAATGAACAAATCCATGGTGAAGGCTTGCCTCTTCCGCATCGCTATCAGGTGAGACAGAAGCGACCAGCAAGAGGCATGCAGGCTAGAGGCGAGCTAGAAGCGCGCCTATTCTGTATAATTCGCTTAAGGTATGTACTAAGAAAGTGATTAAACTACATAAACGTTTGTTATGTCATCTTTCGCCGTTATCTAAGACCTTCTTACTTTGTTGTTTTGGAAACCCATAGATGATTCCACAAATAGGAAAATACACACTTCTAGTCTTCAGTCGCCCTCAAATAAGTCAACTTACCAATGAAAAACAATAGTCGAAACTCCAGCTCCAAAATGCGACTTTGGCTGCACTGCAACTGGGACTGTCACCATGAGGATAGTGATGAATAAGATGAGCTTCAGGATCCCTTTTTCCTGAACCGACACTTAGTATTTTGTATGACATAAGTTCACACCAAAAATAGACGAAACATAGACCATATTTTAGAGGTATACTAAGCGTCTTCACGATTGTTATAATGAATTGAAATGCACAATGCATTCATCTTGGCAATTAACATACTCGTACTAGGTCAAATAATCATACAAGGAAGTGCATCTTATCTATAAATTTCATTTATCTTCGCCATATCTTGCAGGAAACGAAAACACGTGGGAAAAGTTAAATAAACAACATCACACACATACAACAATAATTACAATGATTAAAAATCAAACAGAAAAGGTTCGATTTAATTCAATTTCCTATTTGAAATTGTAATCAATAATTAAGTTTCTTAATTACGGCACACATACATAATCAATTATAAAAATTTATAACCAAGTTCTAAGCTTAAGAGGCTGCATCCGATTAATTGAAAAACTTGTCTTTCCAATTAAAATAAAGGGTATCATTAAACGTAGATGCAATTCTTCAATCCACTCATTAATTAGTCAATTAAAGGGCACTGTCTTCCTTATTTTACTTAGTTGTGTATTCCACGCAAATGACTAACATAAATAACATAACAATTGCGTTTGACTAACAGACGGAGACGTGAGTACTCCACAGTAAAATGGATTAAGTGTTGGTCCTCACTGTTGGCAATTAGCGATTTCAGTCCTTTAAATAAAAATCGCTAACTTAAACTCTTAGAACTCAGTCGAGCCGCCTTCAAGTTTCGGATTCAAGGATCGACCACAGTACAGAATTTATTACTTTTGACTCAACCGATCAGAATTTTTTTTTTCTTAGCATTTTGCCAAAAAAATTGTTTATATTTTATTGTCATGGCAATAAAAGTGCGATTAATGAAAAATAATTTCCTTTGACTTACATCGAATTCTTAACGTGTACCTACCTACGTTCTGTACGTGTATCTACGTTTGACTTATACACAAGTAGTACAAAATACAACTTACAACCATTCCTTGTATCCCAGTAACGAACTACTCAATAATACCGACACTACCGTTGCATAAATACTTCATTGGTGTTGCCACCATAATAAAATCCATTCATTTGATGACAATTATAATGAGAATATTTAAATGCTATAATGCTGTGTCGCATTGTTAATAGTCAGTAAAGTTTGAAACGGTACTTAAGCATGCTACTACTTCGAATAAAAGCTGCTATAACAATTTTATGTTTTCTAACCGGAGTTAACAACACCATAATATATTAAGTAAACGTGACGAAACTATCATAGTTACGATAAAGGTACTGAATTTCGCATCGGAGGCTTCTCAGGACTTATAAATATTAATAGTCATAATAGTAACAGTGTGGGTTATCTAATTTGTTGCATCACCTAAAAGGAATACCAAAAAAGATACCTCACAAATAGAAGTATTTAATATACTTCTTCTTCCTTCGGGGTTTTAAGACAACACCTGCTAATTCAAGGATAAAGCTCTGGCACAGGCTTGCCTCTCGGGGTAGGGAACTCAGATGGCAAAATGTTATTATAAGTTAAATGAAAAGGAAGAGACGAGTAACCGGACTCCTGGCTCCAAGATTAAAGCCTCGGATGTAACTGGGAATAACGTTAAGATGATAATAGTGACTTCAAGAGATATATGTCCAAAGGGGTATTTTATATACTACCGTGAGAGATAAACTACACTGTCCTGCGATTTCTGTACTACGTAACCTCATAGGTAAAGTCATTTTAATAGATATTATCATGTATATCAGTTGCCAGTAACCGTCAGATGGCACCAGAAATATGTTATACAACCTAGGCGTATGTATGTTAATCAGATCCAGAACATTTTAGAGAAAAGCCAGGTAAAAAGTACCCGCAACCGACGTGCATGTATGAAAACAATTATGAAAGTTGAAGAAGGGAGAGACTTATGACCATATCGTAGCAAGTGGAAAGATGTTGTCTCCGCCTACCCCAATAAGAAAATGGCGTAATTTGTATGTAGGTATGTATGAACCTTCTTCTACCCTCACGGTGTGACAACTGGTGTATAAGTATCACTAAGACAATCATCTGGTGACAAATACCATGTTAGGCATTTCAAAGGTATGGAAAAAAGTTAATTTTAAAAGTAGATGACCACTTATTATAGTAGCAGGACAGTGTAGACCAAGTAGAAGACAAAATATAAGCTATAGATGCAATTGGGATTTGCTTTATATTTCATCCAAAAACCTACTGTCATAATAAAAAGATAATATTGAATTATCTTTTTATTATCTATCATAATAAAAAGATAATTCAATATTATCTTTTTATTATGAAAAAATTGAATGCACCGAAACTGAATACAAAATCCCATTCGCACCCAACGCTTACTTAAAATGCAAAATACATTTTGCAACAATATTAATATACAAATACCATTGTAAACAAAATAATTTTCCATTCTGCATGACAATGTAATAAAGCAATATTCTCCATCACAATCGCGAGGCGTTTTCAATAAGTAAGTACAATATAAGACGGGGGACTACAATGGCCGACGTCAAGAAGCCACGCCATCGATTTATGGCTCGTCACTTAGACAATAAATAGTGATTTTCGCATTTCTACTGAATACACGCACGGCAATAGAACGTAACTGAACTGAAGAAAATATAAAACAAGTCTCACAATACTTGTTTTATATTTTCTTCATAACGTAACATAACATAAACTCACGCCTATATCCCCGAAGGGGTAGGCAGAGGTGCTAGCACCCACCTTTCGCCAGTTTATGTTTAGGTCCCAATGTAATAGTTGACGAGCCTATTGCCATTAACCGGGCACTTATAAACCTGCGATAAATACATACATAACTTCGAAAAGCATCGAAAAACATTGGTGTGTGCCATGGTGAACCTGGGATCGAACCCGACACCTCATCTCAGCAGTCCATTACCCAGACCACTAGGCTACCGCGGTTGTTATTTTCTTCATAAACAAATTATAGAAAACATATTAGGAGCTAAAGTGAGCAAAGTGTAAACTTTGGATGCGAATGGAATTATTAACATTTAGATGAAGAATAAAATAAAACCCGTTCAGTATTTTTTGCGTTCATCGCGAGCAAACAGACAAGAATCACAAAAAAAATTGTGTTCGGCATTGTTCATTTACCATAACTCAAGTTGTTTTTAAACATCTGCAATGTACAGACATAACTAATTAAAAAAATTATAATAGTAAAGAAGTTATGGTTTTCGCATGTATTTATGCATACCATCGTGTAATAAATTATCTTCTTACTATAAAGAAGCAACTACTGGTTCCACGATGGCTCAATTTAGAAATGGCTTTTTTATAACCAAACGTAACAATTTACATTCTACGTCGTTTGTCCCGCAAGCCACGTCCACTATTGTGCTGCATATAAGGCTTGTTGAAGCGACTTGATATTTTTATACGAAGCTAGATGCCATTGTGAGTACAGACCGGCTAACTGTAGCTGGTCTCAGTTCCGTGTCACAGCTGCTATGAACGCTTGGTTCACTATTATTTTCCAATCATTATCTTTATGAGCTTAAACCCAGGATTTAAGTTAAATAAATAATGTGACTATATTTTTTATACAGCATTTTGATGGCTAAGCACATGGCCCACCTGATGAGAAGCAGTCATCGTGGTCTATGGACGTGTGTAAAACACTTTCTACAGGTATATTTTAATCAGTAACAAATTACCAATAATATTATTAATATAATATATTATTATGCTACACTATTATAATATTGCGAACAAATTCTTGGACTCCCATAAAATTTGTGCGCTTACGAGAAAATTATAAAGGGTGCCTCCTCTTTATGCCTTGAATAAGAAAATTTTATCGATAATTAGTAGATACTTAAACTTTTAACAATACGTTCTTTATAGTCTAGGAGCTTGCCACAAAATATTTGAACATTTGGTACACGTAAATAGTTTTCGATTGTTTGAATACTTACATCGCTGTTTCGTATTTATTTAATTAATAGCTCAGTCTCGCAGATTCATCCACGTTTTATTATTTTAAATTTAAAAAAGCCGGTTAAAAGATACATAATATATGTCGAGGCGTTGTGGATGTACCCATCTGATATTAATGACAACTTCATATATTTACACGTCCCCGAGGAAAATGTCTGGGCAAACAGACAGAGAATATAATATTCTATGTTGCTTTGCAAAAAAATCTAAACTAAATGTTCTCAAGATCTGTCATATGCAACAACCAGCCGACCAACTTACCAAATCCAACCATAACCATACATTAAATTTTATATTCAACAAAAAGAAGGCTGTTGAAAATGGATCCCAACTCCTGATCTATCGGGTCTCATAAAACTAAAAATAGTACTTCGAGGCGGTGCTTTCAAGTGCCCGGGACTTAATCGTCCACTATGAAATAGGTGTAACTGTCGCACACACAAATAAAATTAGTTCTTTACAGCGACCTCTGTCGGCATCGCGGACAATTTTCATTTTATTTCAATTGTGACTTTATAGCGCATTCTCGAAAAGTATTTAGTTTTATTCGTAACTTTTATGGTTGCTGTAACGATAGATGTTATCTAATATACTGTTTGCTTAGCATTGTAAGTACTTACAAGTATTACACGTTTTACCACTTTACCTTCTTGAATGTCTTAAAGAGGGTTAAAATAGATTTTTTTCAGGGTTTATGTCAGACTCGGATCGACTAAAACTGCACGCCGCGCCCAGCGTCCGCGTCCCAGGTGACCCAAGACGCATTTGCTTCGCACTCCAAAATTTTCCAATTATAACCTCACCATAATTTCAGAAATTTCGAAATTTCATTATATTCATGTCCATTAGTTTCACTTTTACCCTTATTTTTTTTTTTTTTTCGTGCGGAAATCCTCATGGATACCCACCCCGCGGCCAGCGGGGCAGGTTATGTCGGACTCTTACCGACTAAAACCGCACGCCGTCTAGGGTCTTCTGACGCCAGGGTGTAAGGTGGCCCAAAGAGCATTTCCCTCGCACCCCGGCTTGACCCGGGCCATCTCCGGATTTGAGATGGCCCCCTCGGGTTTGGGAACCGCGTGGTTCCCGTCATACCCCCGGAATAGGGGGGGGGGGGCGCTGTCGCGCGCCGCCGCCTCGGCCTGCTTCTGCTAGGGTGACAGGCGGCTCCACCCGTCACCCCCAGGCCAGCGCTCATGGAGGACGGGCGTCCGCGCCCGCCGCATTTCGGGAGAGCTCTGTGCAGCCTCTCCCGAACCCTTTCCGCCGCCTCCTTCTCGAGCATCACTTGCTCGCAGAAGGAAGCGGCGGCCGACCACGCGTCCGCACTCTGCACCATCGCTGCGATCAGCACCGGCAGTGTGAGGACTCCCACCCCGAGGGCTGCCAGGAGGGCCTGTCTCGGCACCTCCCAAGCCGGACACTCGGCCAGCGTGTGCAGCCCTGAGTCCTCGCCCGCATCGCAGTGATGGCACTCGGGCGTTGGCTCCTTCCGAATCAGACACAAGTGATCCCCGAAGCACCCCTTACCAGAGATCACCTGCGTCAGCCGGTACGAGAGGCCCCCGTAAGGCCTCTCCAGCCAGTCCTCCATGACGGGTCTTACCGCCGCTATAACGGCGTGCCCCAGTTTCATTTTTACCCTGTAGAAATCTCAACTATAAGGAGAATGGGCAAAATCCAACTACCTGTAGTAAAAACAATAGACACGTCGTAATATTTAGCTCACAATAAATAAATCAGTAGCAAGAAGTTAGAATACCCTTTCACATAATAAAATTTACAATAAATTTAAGATAATTACTGTAGCTTTAATATCTCATGAACAATTAACGTCTATCACGTCGGGCTGCCTCGGGCATGTTCGGGCGAGGTCGGTCGCACTCGGCTGCGGTCGGTAATTGCTCTGCGCGTACGCTGCGCTCGGGGCGACTGCTACGGCTACCGTCTCAACCACCGATATAGTGAAAACAATTTGTTTTAGTAAATAGAAAAATGATTTGTAACGTTGTCTCATTATCCTATTAGTTAATTGGTTTGTGAGTGATAAACAGTAAAGTGTGGGTAGTTGTCTAGAGTTGGTGTGATGTGTGATTGATTGATTCACGATGCTGATTGAAATATTGAGACTGTTACACCTACACTGATATAATAATTAAAGTATTACCTTCTTGAAATAAATTGCTCGGTGGCGTAATGTAAGCAAATTTTACTAGCTCTGTTGGTTAATTTCTGGCTCATGCTAAGTGCATCTAAATAGCACTGTGTCACAATCACACAAGCGAGAACTATAGGGCATCTCAGCTATGACGAAAATGGAATAATCCACTTACCATGTTATAGTTCACACGTGTGTCATGTCATATTTCTGGTAGCGAACAATATCACCAGGATTCCTTCAGTTGGGCATAATGGCGGGCCGCATGGAAGACTGCCAAGATACCTATGCTAAAAGTAAGTATACAAAATATACACTTTACATTCGGATATGGCATGTTTTTTTATATATAAGATACGCCAACATGACTTCACCTTGCCTGATGGTAAGCCTAAGGTAAAGTCTCAGAACCGGGGTCATCACTACATACATCGATAGTGCTACTACAGTGGTGTGCATGTTTACTACCTTAGTAGTGTACAAAATCTAATTAAAATAACAAGATGAGTTATTGTAGTACAGAGATTACAACCCTAAATAATAATAATTATAATATCAAACTCATAACTGTACCTAGATTTATTAGTTAAGATAGGTAATTTCCACACAGCCAAGCTAATTTATTCATAGAATTTCTTAGTGTCCCCGTGTCTGGGCTGCCGGGCCAGTTGCCCAGGGCGCCTAGTTCGCAACAATTACGTCACAACGCGTCCTCTTGCATGATTTGTTGGATCTACGTAGCTTTCTAACATATATGTAACATGTGAACTAGTTTTCAATAATCAAAGTTTAGCAATAACTTTACTCTTCATACTGTGAAAGGTTATGGTCCATTCAATTTAAATCCACTGCTGTATTCCATGGGTTTGACTATTTAATTTATGATAGCATATAGATTAACGTATGAATAGACTTGCAAATAAATTGATGTTATTAAAGAATGGGGTAAATATGAATTCCGGATCCTCTGATCGTGTTCGTTAT
The DNA here is from genome assembly GCA_963576445.1 of Lithosia quadra. NCBI lineage: Eukaryota > Metazoa > Arthropoda > Insecta > Lepidoptera > Erebidae > Lithosia > Lithosia quadra. The sequence continues at coordinate 7,043,488 of OY754892.1, forward strand.
CTGTTATGCAGGCTGCGATCCAACGGTAGTTGTTGGAATATTAATAGAACATGTGAACTCTTAACGAGATATAGAAACTGAGAGTCTAGGACAGTTCAACTTATTATAATAGCAACCCATTTATGTCCCACTGCTGGGCACAGGTCTCCTTTCGTTTACTAGACCTTATTCCACATACGCTAGCCTAATGCGGGTTAGTGAATCGGACATGTCCTTAAAATTTCTTCTAGGATATTTGGGTTTCCTCACGATATTTTTCCATTAAAGATTAGGTTAAACACCATGGTTAGCTACCATCACGTTCGACTTATTACCGACACTAAGTCTAACTAATGAGAACCCTGCCTTTGAATTTGGACCTCGTTGAAGCTTTTCGAAGTTATGTGTGTATTTATCGCAGGTTTATTAGTGCCTCGGAGAGCACGTTAAGCTGTCGGTCCCGGTTGCCATACAAACATCTATGGCAGTCGTTACGGGTAGTTGGAGCCCACAAAAGTCCAACCAGTCTAACTTGGAACATCGATATCGCCATTGGTCATAGTGACCATTGGTTGTGGAGGTCAGATGGCAGTCGCTCCACGGAAAATATCGAATTTCAGCCGCATCACAGTTAGACTGGAAAGCCGACCCCAACTGAGTTAGGAAAAAGGTTCAGAGAATGATGATGATGGATCAAATTATTCTCTCATATGGCTAAAGTATAATGCTACTTATTGATGATTCGTTCTAAAAACAAGATAAACGAAATTTAAATGTCTCCATACTGATGCAACGTAGTCTGTAACACTCCTACTGGATACAATAGGTAAAATATACAGACACTAAATTCTTAATTTTTACCATTTCGTTTCGCTAGCTAAAATTGGTAACCGAATAATCTTAAATCGATTTGTAAATGTACTATAGAGTAATCGTGAATCGATTATTGCGTTCAAATCGACATGTCTACCTGTCTGTCAGACATACCTTATTATCATTCAGAGAAACAAAAACATGAGAAAAATTGTGTTTCACCCTACGCTTTACATGAGGTCATAAGTTGAGAACTGGTCTAAAATGCACATTACCTGTTTATGTACCGTTGAACTTTCAAAAAATACGTAAAGTATATCATTATGCACCGACGAAATTCCCCGTGAGCGAAACAAAATTTTAATTAAACACAAAAGCTTGTTGCGGCTTTATCTTTTGTGAGAACAATGAGTGAAACAATTACAATCAACAGGCCCACTGCTCTTACGGGACTTGAAAAGAAAAAAAAACTACATCGAAATCGTGGCCCAAATTGCTTTTTTTTTTGCACCGAACCGTTCCGATAATGGCCGAAATTTGCCGAAAGCGAATGAATTTTTGGGGTCAATTTGATTTATATACGGTTTGATACAGTTTCGTGTGTTGAATGCTTTTTTCTGTTGACAATGTAAGTTGAATTGATGGAGCTTGGGAAGCGGTTCTTTGCCGCCTTTAATGTGTCATATAAGTAATATTACGGTTATTAACAAGGTGGATGAATTCTTATTCCATGTTGTGTAATATGTTTATTAAGTACTGTAGGTGCGGAGTACCTACTTTATGGTTTTATTAGAAGTGGAAGTTTGAAGGGCCGGACGCTATAGCGTACATAAGGAGAGGCCCATATCCAGCAGTGGACTGCAATACTTAGTAGGTATAATTGATTACTGCACTTTTACTGTTGGATAGAAAACAGCTTATAATATCTTAGCCTTATGATGATTATGATCTACCAACAACCTTGAGGCAAACATGCAAGTCGGTGCACCTGCTAAACAACGGATAGAATTGGGAGCTTAAACAGTAGTCACTCCCATAAAAGGCAAAATAAACTAAATTATAGAAGAGAAAAGTGGACCCCAGAGTCCGAATTGGATGCCTCCGGAATTGGCGTTCGGATGCAAAAGGGATGTTAATAAATATCAGGTGGGCGTGGGACTGTCCTATTTTTTTAAACTAAGGTGGCAGACAGGCGCACTACCCACCTGATGGGAAGCGGTCAGCGTGGCCTATTGACGTATGCAACATCAGCGATTCCGACCTTCGAGGGGAAAGGGGGTTGAGGAGTTTGGGCGGGGTTGGAGGGGAGGATTGGGGAGATTGGTTGTGGGCTCTGCATGGTTACCCTACTTACCGGCGAGAACACAACACGATGGTTATTACGGCAGCGGTCTTCTGTAGGGTGAAGGTACTAGTCGGACTGCTCAGTTCAGACGGGTTAAGTAAAGGTTCAATAGATTGTAAATCTATTATAGTAGGTACTAAAAAATTACATAGTCGAGAACGGTACTAAAGGGCTGACGTTGAAGTAACATCCTTGTAAGCTATCACAATGAGGTAAACTAGAACCATGATAGATCTATATAAGCGACAAGGAAGTCCAAAGTAAAATGCTCTTTATATCATCATAATAAATTTCCAATAAGAAGATATTCCTTTCAACTTTAGATGTTAGTTAACACCTTTCGGTTGTGAAAAATCTATATTATACTGGCAGTTCTAATTGTACGTTTACATTAGCCAACATTCCTATCCATAGTTGCCACAATATTATCCGACTTGAAGTTTCATATGAAATCAACTTTTTAATATCCCAATAGCGATTTACATTTCGCTAAACCTGTTAATCATTACCCGATCTTGTCACACGATTGTAATATCTATTGCCCTTGAAATAAGAAATAAATTAAACATGTGTGGATTGCGTAAGTTGAAAGCACCATGTCTAAACTACTAGCAGTTTAGATTTAAGTATTCTTATTTATTGCAATTTGTCAGTGAAACGAGATTTTAAACTTGTTTTAATTGCAGGTTGTTGAGCGCAGGGTTGAACAATTACTTTTGTTACAACTTTCATATTTTATTATTGCATACTTACCTATCTTAGTTTTTATTATTTAGTTTTATTTATTTAATTTATTTTTTTATTTATTTAATATTTATGCACACACAATGTTAATTAGTACAGAAAATGGAAGGTGGAAAGAATAAGTACAATGGTACTGCTTATTTCTAAAAGAAATTTCTTCCAGCAGACCGGCGCGAGGAGATCTTAAGCAAGAAGAAAAAGGTGTACAGACGTGTGTATAGAACAAGAAAGGATAGCATAAACACACACAAACATACATAAGTTAACAAATATATAAGTAGATTTAGATACACAAACATACATAAACTAAATATATATACATAGATATATACACATACATATCCTACATATCAAATAAATATACCATGCATATACTTAGGCAAAGAAGTTTCGTCACTGTATATAGGAAAGGTAGTGTTGGCGGACTTTACTTTTAAATGCGGATAGCGTTCTGCTGACTCTGACGTCAGATGGAAGCGAGTTCCACAGCCTAACCGCTTCCACAGAGAATCTCTCAAGGTATGGGCAAAAATAGATAACGTATTCATACATATATTTTATTTATTACATTACAAGTCTTTAACTGTATAATGATTAGGTTGCATTCGTTTCATTTCAATCCATTGTCGAAACAAAAAAGTCACAAAGTTTTAGAATTTGTAGTTATCTCTTTTTTACTTATAAGATGTTTGTTAATGCTATGTTCCTTAATAATAATACAGCTAAGTAAATAAATAAATAATACAAAAAAATAGAAAATAAAAGTGGCAACCCTGACACTACTTGTAGTCGTTTAGTCCGCCATCTTGATTTTGTTTTCTTCGCATATTATTTATGAATGTAACTGCACAACTTTAGCACCATTGATAAATAATTGACAATAACCAACACAGATGTACTAATAAATTATCTGGTTCATTATTACAATTAATTTAACGGTATGAACTAATTAACATTACAGACTATATACATGTACCTATAAGTTGATCAAATTGAGTTTCTAACATAAATACTAATTAAAAATAGAGCAAGTTAAATAAAATCTAGTAATTAATAACATTCAAAATTACCAATCACATCGCTATGTTCATACGAAAATGCGTGACGTGATTGGCAGTAATGAAATAAAAACAATCGCATCAATAAAATGTCATCTGTCAATCAGAAATACAAAATATTGTCAATTTCCTGTTCGTCCCAATTTTACACAGGATATGAGGGGACGATTGTTGGCACACTGTGTATTGATACTGTCTATAGAATGATTTTGTATTGGCACTTTTCAATCAATGAATAATTGAATGGAATAGGCAATAACGTGGGTGTTTATGGGGTCTGGTACACTTACTGGTTGAGGGACGAGGCTCTGGTGCAGGTTTTGCTCCCTGGGTTAGGAGGTCAGACGGCAGTCACTCTAATGAAAGTCAAAACAAACCAATAAAAGATGAATCGAAAGAGTAGACCGTGGGCTTCGAGGTGCCCACGGTATAAAATTTCGCATGTCTCCTTCCAGGATGAAGAAGGCTTGCGAATTTTTTCACATTACAATGCATCTTAAAATTTAAATTATTTTTAAATTGTAGGTATCGTGATTATTTTCTAGTTAGTTTAATAATCTATTTTTCAATACTTCGCTCTACTTTACCTCTCCAGACTCTACCTTTCATTTCTCTAATGCAACTGTTCACAGAACTCGTTAACTGCTTACCATCAGACAGGATCGTGTGTCAAAGATTATCATAGAGAAACCTTTATTTAGCTCTTTACAGTTCACCATTATACATTTTACATAATCACAAAATCTAATTTATAATATTGTGATATCAAAACATATTGAAAATACGATACAAAAATGTCAAAACATATTTACAGTAAGTAACTTAATATGTTCTACGGTAACTTATCTGAAGTGCAGTGCATAAGCCGCTTTACACCAAGACAGGACACATGTGCGAGGCATTAGCTTAACAATAACGTAAGCTCGCCTCATCATCGGCTGGGTTACTTAAGCGAATGCCCCGTTTGCACCGTTCGCAAACTTGTTAAAGAATGGATTGAGGGTTTGGGTGAGTTGCGTGCAACGGTGTCTTAATTTTTAGTCATGTTTAGTCGTCGAAGTTCCAAATTGAATTAGAATAGATAAATAGTTAAATGAGTCATTTTGAGTAAGTATATAATTTTAGATCATAAAAAAACTGTAAATCTTGAAACAAAAATTATGTAAGAAAAACAGACATTGCAGAACGATTTCACAAAATTTCTTCTCGTATCCTCGCAGAAGGACATGCACTGCTAACACTGATACTGTAAAGTAGTCAATGAGTAAGTTTGCTTAACTTCATTAATTTAACGTTACCAATTTTTTTACTATTGCATTATATCTAAGCGAAAACCACACTTTTTGCATACAAAAAGTGTGGTTGTGTAGTCCCTAAATGCGACTAGTGACTAAATGGGACTAGTATCAATTAACGACCGGATTAATAGTGGATGTAATAGCATTTGTAATTAACACTACCTAGTACATACCTATTTGTAAGGGAACATAGATAAATAACATTAAAAATGGAACGTATCGTACATAACTAATATTCAAGTTTCCATTCAACTCAACTGGATCATTGGAACGCAGCACCACTGCACCTCCGTTATCCCATTGGCAAACTAGTCGCTGCTGATTTATCCGGCCCCCGGGCTAATGTGCATGGTAAAAACTTATTATAGTTATTGTTCCCACATCTGTAGGAAATCCATGAATTTTCAAATTTTTGAGAATACTAACTAGTGGCTTTTGGAACCTGTGCAACATTAATAAGTATGTGACTAAAGTGGTACATTGAAATGTTTTTATTCAAATAAAAACAATTACTCATAATGTAATGTTGGTTTAATAGTAATTTATTGGTAGATAGCTGACTAGTTACTGGAGAAATTTTAAATTACAAAATTTGCGTCAAACTGAATAAAATGCTAAACTCTTCAAGTAAATATGAAATTGTCGAAAGGTGTCCAATTAAGCTAAATATGTTAAGTTCACGTCAGTATTGTACTGGATGGGGTTCAAACTCACAACCTCTTAATCACAAATCTGTAGACTGATTACTATTAAAACTAAGTACACCATTCGCATATAAAATTATGGGACACAGTTTCAAATTTCATACTCTATACTTCACGCCATCAAGAAATTGAAATAAGGACGTCAAGACCGTACGCAAACATAAATTTACTTTAATGCTTACATTAGTATAATCCTGATTAATTTAGTACTGATGGCCAGCCTACTCTCGATTACATCTAGAATTAAGTCGCGATGACGTAACAACGTTGTTTCTGCCATTCCTTATTAATGCACGTGTATTACTAGCTTTCATCAGCAATGATAACGTCGAGCTGCCTCCGTCAGATGGCAATGATAGTATGGATATGAAACGGTACTTTGATTAGTAAATACCACATGATTGTACTGATAAATCTATCGTCGTACGTAGCCAGGGTTGTCACTAGTTCCATAATTTTTTACAGTTCATTTAGATTTTTTCGTCTACACTGTATTGTTCCTACTTATTATTGGTATTTTATTAAAATCAAATAACTATAACATTCCCTAATTTTTTTTAAATTAATGTTTTTATTTTTCATAACTGATTTCAATTTTTTTTTCTACTTCTGATTAATATTAAGGCGGTACAAGAATAGCCCGTCTCAGGCAGCTTCGCGAATATTTATAAATTTAGCCTTGAATGCTGTACAATAAGGAATTTCAGAAGTGGAATTCTTCGAACGACGATGACCTTTTTAGTGTAGTATACCTACTCAGATCAGAAAAGCCCTCCATAAGTAGCAGCATTGCCATGAAACCAATTACTACACCACGATGGCAACATCAACACGAGAGAAGGAGAAGCTCAGAAAAATGTTAAAAGATCTAGGTGGTAGAAAGATATAATATTCTATTTTTCACTTAGAAATAAAATGTTGCTAAAGTTATGAGGCTCAGCTCAAAAAAGCATTATGTGACAACCCTGAACGAATACCTATCTACTATTTAATAATAGTATGCGTGTACCTACCTACTGATCTTATATTTGCAAATGTACCTATAGTTATCTAATTTAATAGTCTACAGTGAATATTCGCGTAACAGTTTTATTTGCACACAATATTGACCCAGATCTAGTACTACTCTTCGGAATTTCGTTACGTTGTAATCGAATCAATTCTGTTCTTACTCTCGTGTTAGAACAAAAAAAATGATGTTATGACTTATTCATAGATGTTAGAATAAAATGGACAAAAGATCTAGCATTTCAACATAATTTAAATGTTCAATTGGCCTACTACCTTTGACCAAAAATAAGACTAAACTATGACAAAATACAAATGAACGCACCTCCACCCAATGTTTCGAGGATATAAGATCTGGGCCTCGATTCTGCTAAAGGCAAACCACTGTAATACCACTGACACTCTAAAAATGCTATTTAATTGAAGACTTTACCGTTATAAAATTAAAGTCTAAAATCAAATGAAAAGAATTAATTTAACTTTTTCATTCGCTCTACAAAATATTATTTGACTTTAGACTTTAACCTGATAACAATAAAGTGTACAATTAAATGGCATTTTTTAAAGTATCAGTGGTATTACAGTGGTTTGTCTTTAGCAGAATCGAGGCCCTGAGTGTTTGTAAATACACAAAACACATAGCAAACAAAACATAATGAACCAAACTATATCAGCTATAGAAAGCATGGAGTATGGCTTTTTTAACACACGTGAGATCAAACTTCTATGTAACATTTAGACCACCGGTAATAATTTGGCTCCTTGTAAAATGAAAACAAAACATCAAGAATTCGGTACCCTATTTTATAATAAATCAGCCCCATCAAAATACCTTCGCACAGAATAAGCCGTAACATAATAAACTACCCCTGCATTCTACCCTACCTTTGCCAATAAATACCTCAATTGTAGAATTGTAAGGCGCAGTACTCGATTTCCTGATCAAAGCCACAATCAGGCTTCTATCAAAGAATTTCCGTTCAACATGCGTTGACTGACAGTCGGAGGAAATGGAGGGTGTTAGATTTAGACGTTGTTTAGGAGATTAAGGCGTTGTAGCCGCTCTAAACAATGATAAACATTAGAATATTCTACGTAAATCTAGGAAAAAGAACCTATATAAAAATATACTCGTAACATTAGGTTAGCTTTTTTTGTACTACGTAGGTGGCAGACAAGCACACGGCCCACCTGATGGGAAGTGGTCACTAGCTTTTGGATTCATTGGTTTTATCTTGGCCAATTTTGATGGGACGTGCATTGGCAGATAAAACTTATGTTATAAGGTTCAACTGAGAGTGCGAGTGAAACGCCTTTTTGGGTCTCCTCAAACCCCGGCGTTTGAAGACTCGAGTTGGCGTGCGGTTTTAGTCGGTTCAAGTTCGACATACGCCGCGCTGGTCACGGGGGTAATAACCGTAGGGATTGAAGCACGAAACAAAGGCCACTTTTATTTCAGAAAAATTTAGGGACCTTAATGAGGTATATTTATTTTAGAGCTTATATATATACTATTACATTACAAACAGTAATGAGAATTTTCTGGAGTTTTTTCAGTGCGTTACCGACATTGGCCGCTACTATAAAATAAAATATAATATTTGAACAAGTTGCTTATCTGCAGTTTTATTTCAACAATCAGCATTATGTGTACTACGAGTTATGCAAATATGTTTGCCAAGTGTACAATTAACAAGGATGTGCTGACACACAGAGGGATTTGCGAGGCGTCGATGTGCCATAAGTTTTCTTACAACCAACTTATTTGCATACAACGCCTTAATATTATAGAATTAAGAAGATTTAGACTTGCATTCATATAATCCAGTAGTTTTATGAAATGATAAGATCTTAGAAAATAATGTTGTACAAAAACCATTAGCTTTATTTCGGCCAATAGTTCAGGCCCTATCAATCAATTAACATTAAGAAAACAAAATTTAGAATTTATATTGCCTTGATTTTAACTAAAAGTAAATAAATTATAAAACCATTTTTTCTAGTTACTTACATAAGTCGTAATGTTGGATGTGAAATTCAGCAAGCAAAGCTAGTAGTCTCTTTCATCCATAGTTTTCCTCTCCTACGCTTTCTATTCCTGATGTTGCTTATATTGACTTCTATGGGAACGATTGTCAGCTGCCGCCGACCTCGAGAGGATTACCTGCGCTGGAGCCTCGTCTGTCAATCAGCAGGTGTAGGTACTATCTTGTAGGAAAAAATGACTTGAGACCCAAAAATCTTGGCAGACCTCTAAAAAATTCACTTTGAACCTGTTTCTAACCGCTTAAATAGCTTAAGCATTATAACGGGGAATTTATGTCTATGATAATACATTTACGCGTTTAAAATAAGATCGTAAAACGATAACCAAGTGGACAAATTTATGACCATAATTTAAATGACATTATGATCTTACATTGTACAATGACTAGACTATTGTTCTATATAATAAGACAATTAGTAAATTGTCATACTAACCGTCGCTGATACAATGTTGCAGTTGCTGAGGAATGCAGAGAATTTCTTTTGAAGATGGCGAAATGAAAATTCGTAGGTACACACGATTACATTTTGACATGTAAGGAAGCGTGCTGTATGTTGTGGTCTTTTCGTGACTACGAAATATAGATAGTGTGATGTGTGGTAGTGTGGTATCTCGTAGACTCACTAAAAAGTACAGAGTCTGTTAATCACCTTAAAGCGAACTGTCAAAAGTCCGAAATGCATGAGTGTGACATCATTTGTCGACATGTCACGTGAAACAAATAATATCACTCCCATAATATTTCGAACTTTCAAAGTTCACTCACAAATTGATTCCACTAGTAAATAGTCACAGGAAGATTTGAGCGTCGTAAGTAGCTGAGTACTTAAGAAGTTAGCCTTACTATCGAGTGGTCCCGGGTTCAAATCCTGGCCACTGCCGATGTGAACCCATTCCTAACATAATATGCATATATTATTATTTTAGCTATGGGAATTAGTATCTGTAATTTCAGTTACCAATATTCTTCTGGGGTCGAGTCTCCCTGCACATTTGCACCAGCGAATACTATTCCGGGCCATCTCTTTTTCAATGTTGTAAAAACCCACCAAGTGGTGGGTGGTTTTCCTCTTCCTTTGAACGGGTTGGGTATACCGAGTTACTAAGCACCTTCTTAACAGCGCATTCACCTTCAAGATACGTGAAGGTGAATGCGCTGATGTGGCCATATTCTTACAAAATATAAAAATTAAATTGTCCTGTCTATATGTTCTATAGCTTGCAACAGTTGATTTAGAGTGTGAGCTTACAACAGTGGTGTAATATTTTTGACTTGTTATCGGCGTCGTTACGTTTATTTATCGACTTTAAACAAATATTCCATTTCGAGGCAATTTTTAATGTGCGCTCTACTTTGTACAGCGCTTCAAGCGCTTTTGTTTGAGCATAAGGTAATGTTAATAGCTGGGTAGAGTCGTAAATTAGAGATAGGAACTCTTGTACATACTTTTGAATTTTGTTCGGTTATTTCTTCGAGTACAAACTAAAGCGTAAAAACTGTTCTAGACACATTTTGATAAAGGCTTGTAATAAAAATTATTGATGCCATGTAACAATAGTTATATTGATGCACGCGCAGAGACTTAGTATTAGGTACTATACTTACATAATATATTATATCCTTCATATCATTGAGGCGGTGGGTAGAGGTTTAACATCTTGCCAACTATATTTTTGTCTCACATGTGTCTGTCTGATGTCTCACCTAATAGAGAGCCACAAGCTTATTCAGAATTTATCAACGTAGCAATCTTTTTTGAACTACCCGATAGACACCATATAAGAAGAAAATGGTGACTTCTCTGAAAATTATGTAGTAAGGTCTTCTTCTTCTTCTTCTTCTTCTTCAACCTAGCGTTGATCCCAGTCGCATCCAAAGCTTTCACCTCGAAGTCTGGGGTCCGCTTTACCAGTCTTAACTGCGGATTTGGCTGGACCTTGATATTTTCCGTGAAGCGACTGCCATCTGACCTTCACAACCCAATGATGACATTATGGAATATCGAAGCATTGCAGCTAGACCGTTGTTGTTGGACTTATTAGGGCTCCAACTACCCGTAATTAAATGTAAACGTAAAAAAATAGTTAGGTACCCACACATAATTCAAACTGAAATATACGCTATGAAACATAGCAAAAACTTGTCATTCAAAGTAAGTATAGTTTGTGGTAAAAGTCTTCCGTATTTCAAAATCGTTGTGAACAAACACAGTTTTTTTTAAACAATGAAAATGTAAATAATTATAACTTCCACAACAACCAATAAACCTTTATCCTATCGTGCAATGAATTTGGCTCCTTCAACAAAACCAACAAATAAACTATATCGATAACGGGCATTTGTATGTACCTACACCCGGTGACAGTTGCCCAAAATAGAACGACTTCATTTGTTGTTAATGTCGACGAAAATCAGCAACGCGTTGCTGCATAAACGGTTATTTAAACTTTCAGATAATAAGGTCCAATTTGTGACACTGTTGAGAAGTTGTGACTTACTTAAGTAGGTACCTATTTGTTCCTTTTACGCCCGTAAATCACCCAAATAGGTACAGGAACTCGATTCAGTTACGTCATGTTTATTGGTCACGTCAATATTACTTCAACCCGTCCGACGGTAAGCTAAGGGTAGTTTCAAAACACAGTTTCAATTCGGCGACGTAGGTAGCCGTAGGACCTCAAAGTTTGAACCCTTTTTCAAAAGTGCCCTTACGACCTCTTTTTTGGTACCCGTACGACCTTCAAAATTCGGTCAAAAGGAAAAGTGGAAAAAACCTTTAGTTGTTATTTGGTATGATCTGTCAAAAATCTACCAATCAAATCAAATCTACCTCTACGTGGGGTTATCAAACCCATGTTCAAATGATTAATTTTCATTGATTTTCAATTAGGTACATTTCTTCCCGCCCCTCCCCCCCCCCCTTTCCTTTACCTTCAGCTTACCATCAGGCGAGGTGAGATAAGTGGTTAGATAAGTACTACCCGGGTTTTCCCAGAAATATGTTTGGTCTATAAAGAAGCGAAAGAAGACGAAAACGTAACATGTACGTATTATTAAGTGTTTATTTATAATGTTTCGGGATAAGACAATAAACCTTGATTAAACTGAAGTAATTACAAAATAAATAGAAAAAAAACGCGTTATTTACTGTTACGGCCTGCAATTCGTGGCCACGTATCATATCAAACGATTATTTATAATTTACATTGCGCTTTAAATTAACGCCACCTGCCCATATAGGCGTGCGGCACAGTACGAACGAAACTATACTATGCTATGCATGGATATAGTATACAGAAGAATAAAAGACAAGTCCGCGGTGAGACTTAGAAACAGGCAAATATTCTCATGTCTTTCTCCTCGGAGAGTAGAAAGAGACAAAAGCCGGTCATCTGCTTCTACAGACGAAAGGAGTGGAAGTTTGTGTTGCCGGAAAGCTATAACCTGGGTATGTTCAAGTCTCGAGTGAATAGGTTTCTTCTGGACAAGTCGGATTCATCGAAGACCACATCGTCACTTACCACCAGATTAGCTAGAGGTCAAACGTAAGCCTATCAATAATAAAAAAGGTTGTAGTAAGCAAGTAGAGTTTCCTCTACTCTACTTGCTTACTTTACTTTTTGGTGAATTATTTGCTTAAATCTGTTATTTAGAAACTAACAATATTAAAGAAAAATGAGTGTTGACAAATTAAACAAGCTACTGTATAAAAAAAGCCTTTTTAAAGACAAACTTTTATTATTTACTATATTATTGCATTGTCATGGGAATTTCAGCTCAATCGGATAACCAGAAGTGGTCAAAAATAGCTGCCAAGATTTGATTACAAACAACGGGACAGGTAAAACTAAATAAAAACTTGTAATAATAATAAAGATCAGAACATTTTTTACAAGGAATTATGACTAGAATATATTTTATGGCACAATATAGGTTGTTCTACTCACTGGCTGACGGGGTTTAGAGGCCACCCGACTGCATTTCTTCATAAATATTTCTCGAAGGATGATTTATACGTCAGTTCGGTCTAATTATTTGGGTCAAGCCTTTACAAGATCAACTTTTTGTGTAATCCAAGCTTGTATTGTTTGTGAGCTTTTTGTATCACGGTGCTTTTATATCAAGTTTTATTTTTAAGAAACCGACCTACGTGATTATACAAGGAAACTCACTGTCGATTTTTTTCTTTTCTCACAATTAATTAATTTATACATTTTAAACTTAATGTATGTATATCACGGCGCTTTTTCGATCATGATTGCATATTTTACTTACGTACTTAGATATATTTGAAATACTTATGGTGAAGATATGAACGATTGTGGACTAAATATTTTTTTTAATCTTATCTGTTCGCAAAGGACGCAAAACTACTTCTACTTGTTTATAAAAAATGATATCTAACTACATACTTGTTTTAAAACTAATGAAGTACGTTTTTTGAAGTGAAAACTTCTTTAGCGGCGCTGAGCACTTTTTTGTATGGGTAAAAACTTTCAAACTCGCGTCAGGGTCACGTGATGCTGATCGAAAAAGCGTAAGATCGAGGGGAAGGGAGAGGAACTAGTATCTCCCACTCTTTCTACCGTGCCTGAGTGTGCTGCTCTGTTTAGGCGGCACAGGGCGCTTGCGCGAATGACCGTGTGTGTTTATGTACAGCGTCCCACGCGTATCCAAGGATGGTGACAGCTGATTGCTTGACTGTTGTGTAGTAAATACACTGTTGTGTATTCGTAAATGTGAATAAATAACAACATATAAATTGTCATATTTGTGTACGATAGCGCAATAAATAAACATTGTATTCTACCTCATAAATGATAGTACTTTTATACTTATAATTAAACACAACGTTAATATTGAAGTTTTCACTTCTGCCGGCACTCCCGGAGTGCTATTTTTTTTTTAAACTAAACCACGGATTTTGATGCAATTTCTTATAGTAGAAAGGTCTTGGTCAGACATAAATCTAGAGTTTATTTGATTGCAATTAGTTGAGTAAAACCGGAGATATGTATGATCGAAAGTCGCGATAACTGACATTCATGCGGGTGAAGCCGCAGGCATCAGCTAGTATTCAATAAGTTCGAAGCAGCAAAAACATTCTGACCTTCCAGCCACTACTTTTGACTTCTCTGCTAATCACAAGTAATTTTTAATTGATTTGACAAGCAGAAAGCCAAGTGCGACTACTCAAAAAATAGTAAGTAGGTACCTACACGAATATTTTTGAGTAGGTAAAAAAACATTCGTTAAAAAATATGATGTAGGTATTACATGATCATTATTATGTAGAGCTTGAATAAATAGTTAACAAAATTTACTAGTACTTTAACTTTTTTTTTCAAAGTAATTTAGGCACCATAACATAGGACTTGTGAAAGCATTCCAAAATATCGAACTGCAGGCTCCGCTTCCCCACTCTAGCAATGTTTTCTGATGGATACACTTCTCATTCTAGATTCTCATACTAGCTATGCTAAATTTACGTCTACATTTATTTTATGTCTAGAGGTCATTTTAGAAAGTTATCCGCAACATCATCAAATAACATTCTTCCTGGTTGCCCCAGAGGCTTTCACCCCGGAGTGTGGCCACATGATCTCCCAACCCCTAGAGGAAAACCTGTGACAGGTATACAGGTAAACCGGTATACCGCAGGTGAGTTTGAATTACCTCTGTAGGTCTCAATCAATCAATTAGCCTATCGACGTCCACTACTGGACATAGGCCTCCCTCAATGTGCGGTATAGCACCCGATTCTCTGCCTTCCGCTATCCCGGCTGCCTTTTTCAGGTCGTTGGTCCATCTGGCTGGCGTCCCACCTTCCTTTTGCTGATATTACGACCACTATACCCACGATAGTGACAAACAGTTTCCAATCACTTGTCAGCATTACTTTTTGCTTGATCATTATTTTGTTTCTTATCCGAAGATCTGAATACTAAGTCAGACTTACTCCAACATAGAGCTATCAAACGAATAGACCCACCATTGAAAGATTTTAATAGACACGCCGCTGGGCATGATTGTCACAACTCGGGTATCACACACAACACGATCTGTATGACCACCATGTTCATACTGTGCGCTATTATAGTTCGGTTCACGTCTCAATCTAAAGGTTAACCGTGTGTCTGTTACTGTCAGTGATCGCGCCCCGCTGAGCTACGCTTGAGCACCGTCTTCTTGGTATAGCGTAATTCATAAGCGATAGCGAATTAATAGAGGCAGTTGTGGTAAATGCTTGAAAAGAGTGGACACTTAGGAAGCCTAGAAATTTAACCATTTTTTTCGCACCTTACTTAACACATAGCTAGCTGTATTCAATCAATATAAAGTCAATTTCAATCAATAAGTCATAGAAAACAATAAAATTGGGTATAGAGTTCTATGGTGTGCATTTGCCTTAAAATGGGTAAGCTCAAAAACTTAGAGTGTTAGTGGGTGGAGATAAAAAAAATAAAACAGAAGTCGAACACCTAGGTATAAGAGCTGCAATTAATAGGTTTTTTTCTTCGTCTATCGGAAAACAAAATAATCAAGATTTGACAGGATTTTACGTTCCTAATACATTCATCTAAAGAAACCCTACCATCTATGCAAATAAATTTTTATACCTGTACATATTACTAACATTTGTGCGTAAAATGTAGTCGTTACTCCACACAATAGATTCGAAACTTAAATAAATCTTGTTTTCTTCTTTCTAAAGCACGGAAACGGTCCACCAACCAATTGCTACTTCGAGAAAGAGACATGAGCTGCAAAATAATAATACGGTTGCATGAAGGAGCCTCCCTGCGGCGCAACTGGAAGCAGCTAGACCCTGTAACGCAGAGTCTAAGCTGACCAATCGTCTCACCACAATGGTACAGTGTCAGTAATCTTCTGATGGCCACCCTATAACCTCGGCAAAATAATAATAATTAAAGGTTATTCGCTTCCCGCTTGTGCCTTAGACCCCGAATTATAATTTGTTATACTAAATTGTCTGTAAAACTCGCGCTTAGAACGTAGTGTTTAATAACTTGTGCCATGAGATCATATGTTATTATGTGTCTTAGAACAAATACAATTAATATTTCACTACTTCTATATTATAGTTATGTGTATACAAGCTCTGGCAGTGGTTTCTCCTGCGGATTCTATTTGAACTACATAAATACTGTTTAAATTTAAGTGTGAAAAGTTTTAGCTAACACTAATACCATTTCGAGGAAGACAAACGTGTATAGGTAGTATATGAGGAGATATGAGTCCCATCAAGATTTCAGGACACAAGTCAACCTTACCTATAAGCTGATTGACTAATAAGGCTCATGCCAGTCGCTCCCGATAAAGTCAATAATAAACCAATTCGTAGAGTATATGGAAGAAGTCAACTTCATCTGTAAGCCGGTATACCTATAGCTGGTATTGAATAAACGTACGAGGCTCAGGCGCAGGCTCTCCTCTTGGGTTTGGGTCAGATGGCAGTCACTCCCGTAAAAGCTAAGGTAAACCAACCAGAAGCCTACTTTTGGTTGGTTGAAAACGGATCCTGGGTTCAAATATGTAAGTTTCGTATGAGGGACAAACAGACACATAGATACAATGTATTATTAGCTAAAGATTTAATGTTTTATATACGGCAATGCGAAGGCGAAAGTTCTTTTTTTTTCAATCAAGAAAACTATTTAAGTTTGAGTGATTGTTTCTGTATGAGCCATGAGTAATTTGACAGATGAAACATTATAGATCTTATCGTATTGCCATCGTCACGACACTAACTGATTTAGTGACATGTTTAGGTCATATTTTGAAGTCCACAATTTAGTTGGGTACCTACATTACATCTATCGGCAAAAGTCAAACATCAGCATGGGACTCGAACCCGCAAAGCCATCTACCGAATTTCTTAGGAGTTAAGACCACAGACATTTAATAAATGACGGTATCCATCACGGAGCAAAGTCGATATGGGATAGTGAGAATAACCCAACAAAAATATTCGGTCAAATTTACAGACATCGGTGGTCAAATTTTATGAAGAATCTAACAATACCTACGCAAACTATAATTTTTTTCGGTCAAAATGAAGAAAAATATAACTTAACAAATTGAATAAATATTAGAGATTTGACCTAAACAATTTGATACAAAGCCGCGTGGTCCACTCTCCTACTACGAGTATTTCTCTTTATTTGACTTACTTTGACTTTTGCGGGAGCGACTGCCGTGTGAACTCGAGAATAAAACCTGCTCCAAATCCTCGTCCGTTAGTCAGTAAGTTTTTTTTCTTTATATAGGTACCACTTAGGTGTCAGACAAGCGCACGGCCCACCTGATGGGAAGCGGTAACCGTGGCCAATGGACGTGTGCAACACCAGGGGCATCACACTCGCACTGCTAACCCTGCAAAAACCTAATGCCCTTCTTGAAGAAAAAAAAGTTAATCGTCTTACAGGTGAAGTTGACTTTTGTATACCATAAACATGGACCACAACAATATACCCTAAAAATATTCGGTTCAAATTTGTAGAAAATTTAACAATAAGCAAAATATAAATAAAGTGAATATTAGAGACTCGGTCTAAACAATTTGATGCAACGCCGCCGTGATGCAGCCACGTACCATTTTGCAGAGATCATCATTTCACAGTAACATACTATTGTGAGAGCAGGGGGGATAATCGCATCATTTTCGTAACTAGATTGGATTGCTATCAATACGCGTTATGATAGAGGGAACCACGCATATCTGTTAACACATTAGTAATTTATAGAATCCATAAAGGAACGCAAACTAAATCTCAATTAACTACTATTAATTCTATGACAATGTTCGAATTTCAATATTTTCTAAAACTTAACCTCCTTTGGATTAGAAATCGGCTGGATTACCTATTGGAAATCGAAAAATTGTAAACAGGATTTGTTTGTACCTGGCCTGTGGTAAGGCTGCCAGAAGTGTTGTTTGGGAGAGGACAGTGAGATCAGTGTGGCTGGTCGGCAAGTATTTTTTAATTAGCAACTTAGAGAAAGAACGAAATCATCATCACCAATTATCACAAAACAAAATATTAAAGTAGATGTAGGATTTAATCGTACAAGAAAATGTCACTGATTCTACATTAACGACTAAACAATTTTTGTAAATTAAATTAAATAGATTTCGTTCATGTGAAAAGTGTAAACATACGCTCAACTTCTTGAGAAATTCGATTATTGTTTCATATCCCATAACACCATCCAAAATGACAAGCAGAGACAAATTCAGAAAATAGCTTGTCGTGTGTGCGATACGGAATTATTGTCAGCCGCGCATAATGGATGTGACGCTTTCTCATAGCGTACAATATCCCGACGTACACTTGCGGACAGTGTGCAGACACACCTCTATTTTCTTTTCATATTGTATTTCAACACACATCTAATTATTTCGTTTCAAATGGTACAGTAGGTAATATAAGAGCTTACTATGTCACTGAAATTAACGAATTTTAGTATTATTTCGCTGCGATTTTTAGGTAATATTGTTTGTAACCAACTTCAAAATAGGAGGAAGTAGGTAGGTAGGTACTCAATTTAACTGTCTTTTTTGTTTGGAACCTCAGAACTTTCGGATGAGTGAACCATGATTATTTTCTAATGCTGGCGCGTTCCATTGTGTTCCTATTTCAATTTGGTCTATTTGAAGTAATTTTTTTTTCTGTAAAAATTAAAAAGTAAAAACAGTTTTATGTTTAATAGATATTACTATTTTTGTAAAAGTTTCCAACTTTTAGAATAATAGAGTAGATAGGTACCTATTCTAAAAGATAAAATAAGAACTGATACTATCTAGTGCATACACTTTTCTGTACTCAAGTGTACTTATGTAACCGACCGTCACGTGCGAACCAATAACAGGCATTACTGATCCGTGACGTCATCACCTGTCATTTTGTGCAACTTAGCTTTGTAACTGATTTGTCAAACGATTTGAAAATCGAAGCATGGGAAACGAGAATGGGCAACAGTATCGTTCCGCCAACTATTTTATACTCACATACCTGCCTGCGTTTAGAATAATGTATGTGTGATCGCGATTGAGAACTGACCTTTGTGAATCTCGTTAAAGAGCAAAATACCGTCCCGATGAAATTTTGTGTCTTATTTACGTCTCACGGTGTTCAGATGAGATGAGATGCTTTTTTTGAAAATCATACCTATTTTGGAAATAGGAAAGTATTTTTGGTAATGGGAAATAATCAAGTGGTTGTTATGAAATGAAAACTAAAATAAATTGTTGACAGCCGTGGTGGCGATTTATTCCTGCTTAGTGCAAATATTTACATTACATGCATAAATTGCATTGATCTTGGCGTTTTAATATACTTAATTTACAAAAAAGTACTATATCCGCATTCTAGAACCCATAACACAAGTTAAGCAGTTAAACTATGTTCACTTTGGGTCTAGAGATCGCTGTTTAGAATGTTAATTCAGGTTAATTCCATTGTAGCTAAGAATGAACAATTTTAATAAATGTAATGACTAAAAATAACAATCACGTAACCCTAACCCCCCCCCCCCCCCTCCTCCCCTTTCCTCCCAGGTATCTAAGAATATTCCAGGGGCCGTATATATAACACCATGGTTCCCAAACCCGAGGGGGCCATCTCGAATTCGGAGATGGCCCGGGTCAAGCTGGGGTGCGAAGGAAATACTCTATGGGCCACCTTTACACCCTGGCGTCAAAAGACCCTAGAAGGCGTGCGACTTTAGTCGGCAAGAGTCGAACATAACCTGCCCCGCTGGCCGCGGGGTGGGATCCATGAGGATTTCCGCACGGAAATAAAAATGCACCTAGGTATATTTAGATTCTCGATTTTGTATACAAATTATTATTATTTAATACATAGGTAAAAATTAAAATATAGATCACTTAGGTATTATATCTCCATTGATGTTGCAGTTTCCATCCTACATCTCATTATAAACCCTCAAAGCGAGCACTCGATCTTATTCTATTTGACAAGATGTTATCCTCTATGCAACGTGTACTGATTCTGCATGCCGATAAAAATATACAAACTCATCTTACACTGTCTCAATGCTTTTATTTACGATGCATTATAATGCGTTATTAATATTTCGTTATATCAGACAGTTGAGCTAATTGGCATGTGTGTTTATTAGGAATACATATTACCAGTGTTTCATTTTTGAAATATTAAGGAAAACACGAAATAAAGATAAATTCATTTATTTTATTGATAACACTAAAACATTGCCAATAACTAGGTAGGTAACATAATCCCCAAGTTTACATACCTACCTACTCACATTCTTCTGATTTCAACAGCTAACTCGTGGCTTCAATATTATAATCATGACAACATGAAATAACAATATTACGATTATGAGATTTTTGCCCGAGGGCCTCAAAGCGGACTTGGTGTCCGCTTTGAGGCCCTCGGGCAAAAATGGGGCACTAGGATAAAAAACACATTTACCAAAATACCTTGCATATTTATTAATTAAGTGCATTACACCTATCAGCAAGAGTAACACCTACTGGGTAAAATAAATTTGCTTGCACGCCATCTAGTAAATACTACGAAAAACAAATAGAACTAATAATGTCGAGTGATGTAACTGTCTACACGTCTTTTTAGTTCCACGTATGCATACTAGAGAGCGTGCTACTGAAAAATATGATTCTACATTTTAGCACCATCTATCACATTTATTACGTACTAACAATGAAATGAAGTTTGTGGATAGTACAACACTATATAGGTACCTATTCGTTCTCATAGATGGCGCTAATCACCATATTAGAATAATGTTAACGGATTCTGAATGTTGTCCAATTTTATTATGAAAAAAAAAATATTTGTAATTTTGTAGATGTTTGATTTTTGACCTTATGTTTTAACTAAATATAGGTCCTTAATGATTATTTTTGCAAAGGGCTACAATTTAAAGTAGAGACGTGGTTTAAAATTCAAAGTAGAGGTAAGGTACCTACCTAATATTGACATTAATAATAATTGCATTATTTTTATTTTAACTATCTTTTTGTTAGTATGAGTCACGACTCACGAGCAATAGTTACTTATACTTATTTAGGTACCTACCTATGTAGATGTACTAAGGTTTGTACCAACAACATAATTATTAATAGGTAGGTATTATTATTATCAGTAGCTCCCTAAGCTCTTGAGCAGACAGTTGAATGTACAGGAGCTATTTCAATCAAATCACATGGCATCCAATCAAAGACATTCCGGAGATATCGGTTTCCATTGCCATGGAGTATAGAGCCATAGATATAGAGTATAGATCTATAGTGTATTTGCTCTGTTCATGGAGCCGTGAACATCTTAAGCCATGAGAGGGAACAGGGAACAAATTAGGAACATGGTATGCGTATAGGTATTTGAACGTCAACAGACCAAGTATACCTAATTACCTTAGTAGGTATACTTGGTCTGGTAAATACGTGCGGGTACGTACGGGTACTTACTTATCACTTTGAAACTTTGTCACAATACTTTTGATGCACTGAAGAATCATTTAATTTTGACACGCCCGATGTGATCAGCAACTATTGATCCTGACTGACTAAGAAGACACCAAGTCTGTCAATCTTATTGCCGTAAAATTCAAAAAAGTGCCAAGGCCGTCTGGGTAGAGGTCACCATCCTCCTAGGGGCATCCCTTGGGAATGGTGACCACTACTTTTAGAACGTATCTGTCAGAACCGCGGGTGTATGACTTTTGATCAGATCGAAAATATACTGTATAAATGTACGAAAAATGTACGTTTTTGTACTAAGATATGTATAAATGTACGTTTATGTATGCGTTATAAACATTATTTAAAAGTGAGCCGCCATCCTGACGTCAGGTTGGCGGGTGAATTTAAATTATACAATTATTTTTTAAATTAGACATCACTAATTAAATGTACGTAAATTGTACGTATAGGAACATTAATTAAAACCTTCTTAAATGTTGTACAAGCTCCGGTATTGTAAAACTCATGTGAGCGGCTCTGACATCAGAATGGCGGGTGTACCTATAACTTCAAAATAGATCAAAAATTAACTATATGAATGTGCGAAAAATGTACGTTTTTGTACTAAAATATGTTTTTTTTTAAATTTATTTATTATTAAAAGCTTTTTTTTAAATTTTTTTTTATTATTTTTTTATTATTATATTTTTTTTTTTATTATTTTTGGGCACTAATGCATGATTGCACTTGCTACTACAATTCACCACAAAATCAGTCAGATTAATTATTCTTTTTTAAGTAAGTATGTATCATCAACACGCAGTAGAACTAGTGGGCCATGAGTTCATAGATCTAATTGATACTCACATAGGTACATTACACGTATATCTTACCTGCCTACAATAAAATAAAAAATCCTAAGAAAAATAATATTTTCTCTATGCCCGTCAAATAAAAAATAATGTTTCAATTCAAAGTGGTAACCTTAAAAAAAATTATTACATTAAAATAAAAAGCAAACAAAGAAAATAATTTTAAAAATAGACACCTTTCGTAAGGAGATTAGGACACGATGGTATCGTTCGTCTGAATTGAGCCAATCCTCCGCAGTACCTTCGCACTACAGAAGACCGCGGTCATAAATAACCATCGTTTTGTGTTACCGGCGGCAAGTAGGGTATCCAGAGCCCATCCCCCAAACCCCTTCCTAGCCCGCCCTCGACCCCTTCCTTTTTTTTTTCCTTGCGGAAATCCTCATGGATACCCACCCCGCGGCCAGCGGGGCAGGTTATGTCGGACTTACCAACTAAAACCGCACGCCGTCTAGGGTCTTCTGACGCCAGGGTGTAAGGTGGCCCAAAGAGCATTTCCCTAGCACAGAGCATTTCCCTCGCACCCTCGACCCCTTCCTAGCCAAAACAAAACCTGCATGTATGTTTTATTTTTCATAAAAAATAGTGCGTCGAAAACTGCTCTCAACAAATTGGTAAGTAGTGTAAGTAAGTACAGATACTTAATAATTATTATTATACCTACTCGTACCTACCTACTTAGGTACAATCAAAAAGTCCGTCTCCTAAGTTCTCTTCATTCAGAATTATTCCTAATTCAAAAGATATTTTTTTCTTTTCACAAACACTAAGTAGGTTTTGGAGTGTTCTTCAAGTATTGGAGTGGCTTCAGTAACGAAATGAGCAGACTACTTAGACGTTGTAACAAACCTCTTCAATCTATACGCTGAATAATTTTATTCACTCGTGTTTTTATACAGAGCGAAATGAGTTGTTTCAGTCTACCTACGTTTTTATATACTAGCTGATGCCTGCGTCTCCGCCCGCGCCGAGGTCCGTTGGGTATATCTCCGGTTCTATAATCAAGTTTAAGCCGACCGAGACCATAACAGAAATAAGCGCATCAAAATCCGTCTAGTAGGTTTTACGTCACAAACAGATAATTCAAAAAAAATTGTGTTTACAATCATTAATTTATTCCACTTTTTTAAATATCTCCAATGTACAGACAACAGAACTACATTATATACAATTAATTTTATTGATTCTTTGTATATGTGGCTCGAAAGGCAGAAGTGACTTTACACCCACACATTTTTGATAATTATATTTCTCAACACAAAATAAAAGGCCCGTTTTGACGTTTGCTCTCGTGGCGTAACTAGTTATGTACCTATACGATTCGGTATTCGATACTCAGGATGAATCGAATCCAGTTTGCATGGGGATTTAATCGTTTGAATATGTATGTAAACTGCATTGGATTAAAGTTCTGATTAGAAAAAATTGCTTAACCTTTGATTTTGTAGGTATTTTAAAACAATACAATTTTAATAAAGGTCAATTTACTCATATTTAATATTTTTTTTACAATAACATTCACTCAATCACAATAACAACAAGAATAATTAAATCAGTCTTCAGAATCTAAACACAAGTATTAAAATAAATACCTATAAATAAAAGTGCGCGTCGGGCTTGAAAAAAAATATCTCACTCGATATTTTCTTTCCTTAACTGATTATTAATAGTCTGTGGACTACATGAAAAAATCGTTATGCACAGCACTTAGCCGAGTGGGCGGTACCTGTCAATGAAAAATGTAATTATCTTTAGAACATTTCAATTGATAAAAAATTAAGAACTTCAGAAACACGAACTGTCAAAGTGGGCCTTTTATTTTGTGACAACTATAGACTCAAGATTTACGGGATGAGTCTACGAGTATTGTCGTCTATTGGGTAAAATAATGCTCAACGTTGAGAATTTTCTAACAGTAACACCCACTAAGAATATCCGACCGATACAACATTAAGTACTGGTAGAGTTTGATAATATTCTAGAATGATACGTAACATTTCAAAATAAAATATCACTACACGACAAAGACGACCTTTATAAATGGTTTTCAAACTCGTGACAATGAATTGTAAAATACGTTTATTAATAAAATTAATTAAAAATTAAAATACGAAAATAATAAAAATATAACGTTGACCCCAAAAGTTTAAAAGAGGTCAGTTGGCAAATGACAGCTTTGAATAATTGAAGTGTCACTAGCAATTCACAAAATAAAAAATAAAAAATATACTTTTGAATTTAGAACACGGATCGTCATAGAAACAAAAATGGGAAAAATCACATTGCGAAAAAACAGACTGTTTGACGTTTGCGCGATGTTGTTTTTTGTCTAAAATAGTTGAATATTGCGAAAAAAATGATGTTTGCTGACGGGGAAATAAAAGAAATACCTGAGTCAATTTTCATGAAGCCGGGCGATGAGATAATAAGGTTCGATCTTCGTTTATTTTTTCAAGTGGAAAGATGAAACGCGACCATGTTGATTTGTTTTATTTTTGTTTCAAGCCTATTGTTTTTCTTGCAGCATTCGGGAAGTGTGTTTGAGTGACAAATATGACAGAAAGGATTCAGGATTTAACGGCGAGCCGTTGCTATCGAATGCTAGCAGAAATGATGTACGTAGAGAGATTATTTCATTATTTCAATAAGTAAATTTTTAGGAAATCTGTGTACCTGTGCAATGTGAAGATAGGTTGAGCGTATTTCGAACCCGTAACATTTCACCGATTTAGAGGAATTTGCACGTGACCTCTAAAATGACAATCCAACTTTCAAAAAGTGTTTCTGACATTCTGATAAAGTTTTAGATTGACAGTTTCTTGCCCGAACTTTTGATGTTAAACTTGATTTGAAGTTTTGATGAGTATGATTTTAAAATTGTAATAAATATACGAACCTGCAATTAATAAACATTTCATATAGGTAATCACCAAGATATTTGTTCACTTTAGGATGGCAACACTCGAACAAGCAATAGTAAAAGGCGGGAAAAGGTGTCTGATCCCAAATGACAGTATTTAATATACTTTCAAACGATAAATTAGTTTTTTTTGTTACTTTAAGTTAGGTAAACATTTTTAGCGTCTCTTTTTCTAACTCTCTCTCCTTCCTTCTCATTCCATCACGACCAAACTCCGGCTGTCTACAATACGACCTCTATCGACCAATTCCTCAATCATGGCCTCCCTGTTTCTTGTGCGCGTATATAATATCGGCCTCTGTGGCCAATGACCTCCGACTTTGCAGTCGAAGTGGTAGAGATGGTTAGAGCTTTGGAATGCAAAGTCAGAGGGCACAAGTTCAATAAACATTTGTATGCATTGTTTTTGGTGTTCTTTCTAAATATAAATAAATAAATATTCTACGACATTCTACACAGCGCTCACTAGACCCAAAGTACCCAAGTATAATTTTATTTAACTAGTTACGGGTTCTAGAATGCGGATAAACATACTTTATATACTTTTTTTGTAAAACTTTTTGGAGTAGTGTGGGCCCCACTACTCCAAAAAGTTTACACTATGCTTCTTTATATACGACGCATTTTGCCACAAACAAGTATAGTGTACATCCTTTTTAACTTGGTAAGGTTTTGGAGTAGTGGAGCCCACACTACTCCAAAATCTTGCCAAGTTAGATGCCGTGAACTGTGTTACTGAAGTCAGATTACCAATTTCAGCTCGACGTATCCCGTTCTCTGTTCCGCGATGGATTCTACCTCGATCATATGGAACAGCAGCATTCTCGATTCGCATGGACCGAAGAAGATGGCAGCATTGTCTCCCTGGTCTCTGAACCAGGGTTCGGGACTACAGGTCAGACTACGTTTGGCAATGACTTGGATGCTGCACTCAAAAGCGAATTGAAGGTGAAGTAACCTACGTATGACACTAATTTTGCTAAATTGTAGTTTTACAGTATACAGTTTAGGTACTATTTAGTATCTAAAATTAGGGTGTATGGTGACTTCATCAAGACCAGGGGCCTAACCAATGTATGTACCTAATCGGCTACCCAGTAAAATTAATGATTGATGAACGAGGCTTTAGTGCAGATTTCTTGCCGGGGACGGGAGGTCAAACAGGTCAAACAGCAGTCGTTCCCATAAAACCGTAGAAGCCAAATTTTTACCGTTTACATCGAGGTTATCACCACGGAACCCATGGACTGCTTTCTCTTTATCCTCCTTTTGATTTACCTTATACGACTTTTGTGGGAGCGACTATCATCTGACTATATTTACGCCAGAACATTATCCGTCAAATAAATAGGCGGGTGGGATCACATATCTACACCCAGTTGAAATGTTCGATACTCGTAATGCCCCTAAATGTTTCAAAATGTCCAAAATTCTCCTTATTTCAGGAGGCAGACACTTCAAGCTCCGTCTTCCCATCATCCAGCAGAACAGGACTTACTTTCAATAGAAAAATATTCGCTGATCAAACACTGGTGTCATCAACTTCAACGGGAAATGGAGTTCAAGGTCAGATCCTTTCATAAGCCAAATTTAATATTTTGTTTCATCTTGGTCAAGACACGTACTGAATTTAGTCAGTTTGATATTGCGCAAGTCCATAGGCCACGGTAACCGTTTTCCATCAGGTGGGCCGTGTTCTTGTCTGCTCCCTAAGTGGTATAACACATCGACGGCTTCTGTGGCGTAGCGGTAGTGCTTGCGACTGCTACGCAGGGGCCGCGGGTTCTATTCCCGCTCAGTGCCAATATTTGTATGCATGAATATGTCTATTTGCATTGGTCTGAGTGTTTCTATGTATAATAAGTATGTATTTACAAAAAAAAGTATATAAGTATGTTTATCAGCATTCTAGAACCCATAACACAAGCTAGTTAAACTAAGCTTACTTTGGGTCTAGGGAGCGATGTGTAGAATGTCGTAAAATATTGATTTATATTTATTTATTAATTTATAAAAAAACTGAAGGTTTATGCAGAAGAATGGCATTAAGTCCGCCTTTGTACATAATTTTGTGCATGAAGTTTTAAATAAATAAATAAAATGGCCTTAGTAGATACTTACCATATCGTTTTTGTACTTACCTAATACCACAGTGTAAAGGGAAGATTCCAGATCCCTTCTGCTGTTTGAGCTTGATTTCTTTAGCGTTCGCGGTGGTAATAAAATGACAGTAAGTCGTGATAGAGGCTTCGTTACAAAATAATTGTCTCGAAACATCCGATATACATAATTATGATAACTTACAAAGAAACAATTGTAATTTTCTCGGTCTTTTTCAGATAAGCGTAGCAAAGGTCCTGCTCCTTGTAAAGTGGACAAAGCAGACCCTCGTTCCAGATTCCATTACGTAAAGTACGTGAAGAGAAACGGGCGGGTGGTTAAGCTTTGGGAGTGCGGTATATGTTAGTAGACCCACAAATATTATTAGCTCTCACATAATATTGTTCTCCCAGCCACTACTAAACTTTAATATCCAATATATTTTCTTACTGACATGAAGGCGAGATTAAGGTGTCTAATTACGCAAAATACCATATTTGCAAGATTCAAAGAGTGATAAACTCAAAAGGATACTAAAACAGCTTGGCGTGGTGTCGTAGACTTTTCTCTATTTTAGCGAATAAATAAATGTATAATGCGGATGCTGGATTTATCTTGGTTTGCGTAGAAGTGGCCTCCCAACTCTGAGAGGAAATCCTGTACCAGAGTCTCGTCCGTCAATCCATCTGTGTATACTAGCTTACAGGGCAGGTTGGCTTACTCTAAAGTTTTTAATGGGGCCCTAAAAGCTTCCATCGCTTTCCACATTTCTCCAAAATTCTTTTTCCCTTACTCTTGTTTGTGTATGCAGGTAGTCGCGAGTTCCAACACCAGTACACCCTGATGCGTCATCTTCCCACACACACGGATGAGAGGAACTTCCACTGCATGGCTTGTGGGAAGAGCTTCAGGCAACTGTCCACTTTGAGCCAACACCGGGCTATTCATTCGACAGAAAGGCCGTATGGCTGCGAGGTTTAGTATCTAGACAAATTTCATTCTTGTCATGGAAATAGTAGAGTATTTATGAATCCAATAATTCATTGTCATCACAAAATTTCTCCCGATTGCATTCAAAGTCATAGTTTTGCTCCTCTTATACTCTTTCTCTAGATTGACCTATCTTATTTTTTGAATGACTAACAGAACTCCGGTCAGACCTATACCAACGCCCGAGGGGATGATTCCAACCAACTTTAGGATAGACAGTATCGTAATTTAATATGAAAAAAGATGGGCAATTCGCGTGCGGGTGAGCGAGATTCTATGGCTACAATTTTCCTCTAATCCCCTTGTTTCTTTTACCAACAGCTTTGTAACAAAACGTTCAACCGAGTGTCCACTCTGATCTCCCATCGCAAGACGCACAACTTTGAGAAACCTTACAAATGCCACCTCTGCCCTAAAGGATTTCATCAGAAAGGTTAGTTTAGCTTAGTTAACAGTTATAATTAATTGCTAGAGATTCTAGACAGCATCCTACTAACCTTACTAAATATTGTGAACCCGAAAATTTATATTCAATGGAACTGGATGAAATTTTGTACACAGGTAAATCGTGGTCTGGATTTACTCATAGACTACTTTCATCCTGAGAATAGATCCCTATGGGTAGCAGGAAGAGATCATTATTGTATGTGGATGAAGCAGCGGGTAATAGCTGGTATTCTGAACTAGGATCATCATCATCATCGTCCCAAGTACCAAATCTGGTGGCATCCAAATCTTTGGAGACCAGGGTACTACACTCGTTACTAAAAATTAATAACACTCAAATTCTTCCCTGCAGGCAATCTCCGGAACCATCTATTTACACATACCAACGAACGCCCATATCGCTGCAACATTTGCCTAAAAGGATTTAATCAGCAATCCAATTTGGTCTGCCACAAAAACAAGGTCAGTGACAAACTCTTTGACATATTGATGTATAATTTGTGTCGTTATAATACATTATCCAATCATTATGATGATTCAATACACGGTGGTGATGACTCACCATCATCAAACTCCCCTGGATTGGTTCTTCTTGGAATTTAGGAGAGCAAAAGGAAAGACGATACCAGATTTTCAATTAACAGGCGAATTTCATAAAAAAATATCACATCTGATTATGACATGGGTGTAGGTTGACCTTCACCGGCTCCTAAATCGATAGTGAAGTAGGCTTGGGTCCTAAAGATTTTGATCTTTGTATTCACATTCACATCATCACCTAGATATAATGAGACCCCATAAAATTCAGGAAGAGAATTTGAATAGGTTTCAATCCTTAAATATACGGCTAGTTAAAAAACCATTAGCTTAAACTGTGAATACAAATAGGTAGATATGGATTAGTAACTGTTTCGTTTAGGGATGATGGTTTTCTGGTAGACTCTGATTTATCCTAGCTTTTAAGTATTGTTGTCGTTATCACTATCAAGCCCGGTGTTCGGACTTCCACGAGGGGTAGTACAGCGTACTCCGCTTCTCATAATGTGATTATTATTATACAGGGTGAATTTTCCAAAAGGGATTGGATGGCCAAATCCAAAACTATAAGGAATAGCGAAAAATGGTCAAAGGAGTCACGAGCCCGATTTTGATGAAACTTAAAACCTCATCATTAGATTTTTGAAAAACCAATAAACCTAGCTGAGAATCGAACCCGTTGATTTTGAAAAAAAAACACACCCTTTATTATTACACCATACGATAGTGTCGCTATTAAGGATTAAATTCTGCGAAGTAATGATAGACGGCAAATTTAAGGAAAATTTGGAATTTGATAAAATTCATATTTCATGTAGGTACCTATTTGTTCCGTTCGAAATCCCAGAAAAGATCGTAACTATTCCGTGTTTTCAATTATACTCATACTCAGAATGATTATAAAAATTGATGTTTTTTTTAAAACAAGATGGAGCTCCAGCCCATAATAGCCGTAAAAGAGATTGTGATTCAGCAGTTTGACGACAATTTTATTGCAAGGCATGGTCCTGTGCCTTGGCCAGCGAGATCCCGGGATCTTACTCCCTTACATTACTTTCTCTGGGGGTATATAAAAAACGAAATTTTCAAAGGCACATTGATACAGAGATACAGTTGATGACTTGAAACGTTCTTTGGAGGATATTCTAAACGGAATCCAGAACATTGTAATATTGAATGCAGTACGATCCTTGAGGTCTCCAGCTATGTATTGAAAACAATGGTCTACATTTTGAACAATGAATCAGTTAATGTAAGAAAAATAAAACGTAATTTGTTAAAGAAGAGCTATTTCCTTTAGTTTGCGGTATGGCATTACTTCCCAGAATAAGATCCTTAATAGCAACACTATCGTATGGTGTAATAATATAGGGTGTGTTTTTTTTTTCAAAATCAACAGGTTCGATTCCTAGCTAGGATTATTGGTTTTTCAAAAATCTAATGATGAGGTTTTAAGTTTCATCAAAATCGGGCTCGTGACTCCTTTGACCATTTTTCGCTATTCCTTATAGTTTCGGATTTGGCCATCCAAGCCCTTTTGAAAAATTCACCCTGTATATATTTTGATTCATAATATAGTTTATATCATTAGCTTTAAGGGGAGTGACTGCTGTGTCTGACCCACCAACCCCGATAGGGAAGCATGCACCAGCCTCGTTCGCCAATCAGCAAGTAGTTCAACTTGACTTGGTCCCCAGATATCAAGGTGGGATTCCATAACACACCGTGTTACTTATCTAGTAAACAGCACAATTTCACATTACATACATCCAATTGATCCAACTTTTTGTACAATAATTCATTTAACAATATCACTAAGTAATTTTTCTTCTGATGTTTTTGAATATTAATAAATTAAAGAATGTTTACAACATCAGTGTCTTGGACAGGCCCACCCCGGCGACTCTAGTCCAACAGCAACCAGGGGTAGGAAAGTCACACGTTCCGCAACCGAAACACAACCAGATTCTACCAGGTAAGTTTTTATCTCTGCAATTTCCATTTCCTCTCTAGGAGAGTATTTTGATCCCCAACAGAACATTGGGGTACCTAGCCAAAACCGGCCGTGGTCCCACTTACATTTTTATTATACTACCTAGGTGGCAGACAACCACACAGACCACCTTATGGGATCCGGTCACCGAGACCTGTGTACGTGTGCAACATCAAGGGCGTTACACTCGCGCTGCTGACCTTTGGGGGGGAGGGTAGGGGGGTTGGTGAAGTGGATTGAGGATGTGGGAGGGGGAGGGATTGTAAGCTCTCTCTAACCTAGTTACCGGCGGGAACACCACACGATAGTTATTATGGCCGCGGTCTTCTCTAGGGCGGAGGTACTACCCCAGTCAGACTGCTCAGTACGGACTGGCTTTTGCTGCTACATGATTTCTTCATAATTTCATCAAAAATCTGTTACCTTTATACTTTTTAAATATTAATACTACATTCACTTTCAGACCTCAAGTTGAACACTGCGAAGTGTCTTCATCAGTTGGTCCATACCTACCATCCGTAGAAGGCCCATCATCAACCTGGGCTCCAAAACCAGCTCCTTGGGAAGTCCCTAAGCACTACGAATCTGGAGACATTTGGAACGAAGGTCCATGGGTTTCTATGAGCAGCGGAGTTATCGTAGACCCCATCAAGACTTTCCATATGGGAGTTGCTTTGGCGATGAGGCAGACCCCTTTTGCTTTACTGAAGCCTGATAATGGATCTCCTGTGCTGGTGAAGGTAGTTGATACGAAGCTGCCTGGCGGGAAACAAGTTAGTATTATTGTACATAATTATATATAATATTACGTTGATTTTGCCAAGGATTGTTTAATTGAAACTTTCTGGAAGTATAATTTAGACACCAGGGTCTGAAGTTTACGCCAATGCCTTTTTGATATTTTTGTAAGCATGCGAATTCTTGCAACTCTCAAAGGTATTGCGCCTTTGTTGAATCTATAACACCTTCAAGCACTGCAGAGAAAAGTTCTAGAGATCCTATTCGGAAATTGTGAAATATTTCTTCAATAATGGATTGATCTCGAGCAAATCGTAATAGCTACTTACATATTATTGCAGATGTTGGTTCCTGTGACGGCTGAAGATTTCAGGGTTGGAGGCAAAATTGTGATGAAAACTGAAGCTGAAGATTCTACCTCCCAGGTATAATACCTTCACCTTACTTCATAATCCTCACCAGTATTTCTTTCCCGGTTTAATTCGAGATTCTATCTCGGCGCCCAGAGTCCATTGCCACCTTATCTCCTACCTATGCATACTGGTCAAGCAACTCTAATCAAAATGATGCCCTTTTCAACTTAAAAAACTACTTTTTTTCTTAGGTAGGAGTGGTAGAACCAAGTATGGAGCCAAATGGTGCAGTTCAGATTAGAGTGCCAATAGTTGCTACAGTAGTTCCCAGGATTCAACCTGGAGGTAGACTGCACTTGACGGTGGAAGAGCCGCACCACGCTTATCATACTGCTTTATCTGCTGATGGTAAGTGCTCGTATCTTATCAAACGATGATTAGATAAGATATTTTCTGCATAATGAAGGCAAATTGATCAATTGGGCTCGTTGACCTTAAGACGATGTTCCTTTTATATCCTAATACACTTGAGCTAAACCTATATCAGAAAGCAACGTACACTTACTTGCTTCTACTCAGAATTTCCTTTCAGAAAATCTCCATAGTATGACTTGCTTCAAGGGGATCGAACCCAAATAGTCACGATTGTACCCAAATACTACTTGAGCCCAAGCCCAACTTGAGCTTCAGAATAATATGGAATTATTCGTCTAACTTCTGTCAATCGTCGTACCTATGTATTTCTTTAGGGTGGGAAGAAAGTGGATATTTTAGGTCCCTTTGCTGTGTTGTCGTTTTAATTAACCATCAAGGTATTTAAGCTTTTGTGTAATTTCTACATCTCACACAAAAGCAATCACAAAATTTAAGAATCATATTTCATGAAATTGTTGGCTGAAAAGTATTTTTCTCCTAAAACTCTTTATTTTAAAGTAGGTGAGGTTAACGTGGAATCATGTTCGACTAGAGGAATGGAATCTCAGCCCGGCCCATCGAATTCTTTACTTCGGCCTGAAAACCAACCGCTGGACCCTTGCAGCGGCTTCGTAGATGGATTACGTTCTGGTGAGTAAACCAAGTTGATTCAGTAAAAAAAGTTGAGGTTTTAAGCTTCATTAGACCTTTTTGCAGGTTCCTTTTTGACTATAGCCATAATCCTCGGCTTGCTGCTTGCTAGGTATTCTTGTGCTGGTATAAAAGTCTACTCCGATGTCGTCATTCCAAGTGTAAAGTTTAATCTGGAAATAAAAAAATAGAAAGGAAATTAAATTCACACAAAAATACAGACAAAAACTGCTAGCTGAGGAATATGTCTCAAATTAGGGCAAAAGCCCTCAAAACCAGCGGGCTTGCATGAAAAGTTTAATAACAGTAAGCTCGTGAAGTATGTAGGGACAGAAGCAAATGGCGAGCTACTATTTCTGTCTACCCCGGCAGGTAAAAGGTGGAGTGTATATTGTGTGTATGTAGAGGTGGGTTGACACTGCGACCTCTGCAAGTTATTTTAGAATGATTAAGAAGTATTTGCACTTATCCCGAAGCCGATGTAGTCACAATACTAACGTGGAAAATTCCAGAATAATGCTTAGAATACGTTCCATGTTGCAACAGGTCCACGAATATCTTCGACGTGCACATTACCGCCACCGCCGCCTTCTCCGCCTCTGGACCTTATTTCGATGGACCTCTTTGAACCTATGGACTGCATGCCTTTAGGTAGGTAATCTTATAACATATACAAACTTAGGTAAGAGTATCATGACTGCTATAATATTGACTGCACTACGTTGCTATTTGCCACTGGATCGATATGCGACAACTGTTTATCACAATTAATCTGTCTTTATCATTATGACTACTTTACCCGCACACGTGTTTCCTACTTCCTATCTTAATATATATAAATCTCGTGTCACAATGTTTGTCCTCAATGGACTCCTAAACCACTTAACCGATTATAATAAAATTCGCACACCATGTGTAGTTCGATCCAACTTGAGAGATAGGATAGTTTTTGAAACGGATTTCGACATCCACGCGGGCGGAGCCGCGGGCAACAGCTAGTATTCTATAGGTTTCATAAAAGCAAGTAAACGAAAGCACCTTCTGAAATACTGCATACTACCTCAAAAATTAACTTTGTCTCTATTTTTTTCCATTACTTAGAAATGAGTATATACCTATTTGTGAAATACAAGTCCAATTCATCATTGTTGAAAACCTAAATCGAGAAGATAATTAAAAAATAACCAAAAATGAAAAATAAATGAATTTCCAGGTCCCCAAATAACAGCAGTGGAGAACATCGACCAGGCGCCGCCATCTGATGATTCAGACATATTTATTGGGGAATTTGAGGTATGATATTTTAATAATAACCTTGTAAGATTTTTCTAGATATCCCTTCCAAAGAAGAGTGTATTGTGATTGACCTAATCGCAGTTTTAAACTTTCATTATCCCAATCTTTCTGACTGACCTGCAATATTGCATTTGCAAAATGTTAAAATTTTTGAAATTGCAAAATGTTGAATTCGTTGAGAATTTGGAGATTCAATGTTTTGCAAATTCCACATTGTAGGTACTTAAGAAGGATCCTGGTTGCATCCTAAGTTTGCAGCCCAATCTACCAATCTATCTACCCTTTATGTGAATTGGTTTCTACAAGAGCGATTAACATTTTGTTACATGTTAATTTATTTTTCAGGAGAGCATCCCGCTGTCCGATTCAGACTGAACGATCTAAACATTAGAACGTTATGTTCACCATCTCATACTCAAGAGCTGAATACAACTCAACGATAATGAAACTATGTAGTTCATTTCAAAACAATTCTAATTGAAATTTATTTTATTTATTTATAAAGTTTACTTTATTTATTTTTTATTTGTTTGTTTGCATGAAACAAGAATGAGGTTTTGATTTAGTTTTAAGTGAAAATAGGTTATGTTTAATATATTTTTACTTCCAAAAACCTTTTTTATTGATTAGGTACCAATAGTTAGTTAGTTTTACCTACTGCATTCAAAAACAATATTACATACCTACCTAGGTTAAGTGCCTCGCAACGATCACTTTCATAATGATGAAAGTCTGTGAAGATGGTCAACATAAATATTTCGTATCATGATAATAAGTCACTTACAAATTTTAAATTGAGGCTTGTTAAAAATGCTCAACACATGCAGACACAAAAAAAAACCGACTCACCTACCACCAATTTAAAAAAAGTTATAGTCGGTATATTATGCCTTTTTGAAAACTGCATCAAAATCGGTCCAGCAAAATGCGAGATAATCACGGATAAACATAGTTACTTACTACATAAAGGTCATACGTAAACCTCCAGTCAGTTATAAAAGAGAACTTGAAAATTACCTTCAGCAGAACTTTTTTCCCTAAGCAATTTCTGCGAAAATTCCTCATTTCTATATTGCCAACAACAAAATAATATCAATAATAATGGCAACACAATTTACTTGAGCTAAAAAAGGCAATTTCCTGTCGTCAATGTAAATAATCCCCGGGATATTATGACATAGCGATGACGTGTATTATATCGGTTCAATATCATTGTCGTCTCGCATTGTTATCGGCACGTGGACGGAAATAAGCCCTTTGGAGGGTAAAGCTCCGTATAGTGTGGTGAAATGGCGACAGATGGCGTTGGGAGTCTTTAAACTGGATTATAAATTGTTACCTCGATTTCCTTACTTTTATTAAAATACTAAAAAAATATATACAAGGTGTCCCACGGTGAAACCACATGAAGGGGAAGTAGGTATATAAAATAATCTGGAAATATAATAAAGACAAATTAATAAAATTGAAAGAAGACTTTATTTCAATTTAAAAAACAATTTAATTTTTTTTTAAAAAGGCATTTCAAATATTCCTTTACTTTATGGCATCGATCGATAATGTCAATTATATAAATCAAATCTCTCTCACAAACATTACAAAATTAAATAAAAAAAACACTAAGCTTTTAAATTCAATAGGACATTATTATACTATATTAAAATCTTTGTAGTAAGTACCTACGATTATAGACTATACCCAGATAATTCTTTTTTTTTTCATTTAGTACCTACACCTGTTTACGGTTTTTAACACCTAGATGGCGCTGAATGTATTATTTTGCTACCATCTTCCAGCTATATAAAAACTGTTTCATAAAAAATAGTATTCCACTTGACCAAGTCAGTAATTCCACCTGAGACAAAAATGTTCATCTAGCACTCGAATAAGTTCTTCTCTCCAACACAGCATTCAGTATGCCTTCAATAGATGCGTTCTTGGTACAGCTATTGCACGCTGTGGCGCTAGTATCTTTTCTGTAGGAGGTATGCTTATTTATAACTTAATTTTCTTTGATGCAGACGAATAGTTGGTTATTTTAACAGGATGGAAGTATAGGTAACAGTAGAAGTTATTTCAATATAAAAATTGTTTATATTGTCCCGTGGAATAGGTTTATACTTAGCAGTTTTTTCATGTGTTTGTTAGATACGATTATAAGTTTCTGGGTTCGAATTTCGGGTAGGGCAGTGAAAACAAATAATACCCAGACACCATTATCGCCCTTACCTGTTATGTGGTATCAAATACTACGGGGCCAACACACTCCTGCCTACCCCCTTAGTGATATATATGCGTAAATGTACATAAAATTGCTCATTACGATTTTAAACCTATTCATCCATGAAACTAGTTAAAATTTAACCGCTATTCGGAACCAGTCAATTTGCGACTAATGACATAACACGCCACTATTCAACCGCATAAAAAACTACAGGCCAACGAAAAAACGCAATTGCGACAAAAGAATCGCTATAACATTTAACGAGAAGAATGCGTCAATAAAACGCGAATTACTTTCGTCCAGTTTTTTACCAAAGCCCAACGCGTGTCTGGCACGCGACTCAAAATATTAAAACTGGTGTTAGATCTGACACGCGGCCTTTCCCACCAATAAATAGAGAAATCTTCTGACAACCCTGTAATAAAGATGTTTAGAAATCTACCAACGAAATTCAACCATAAAGTCACTTACAAAACGTATAAAATCCATCGATAATGTTTCCATGTTCTTTTTAGTCATCACCATTCAAGTTTTTATCTTAGTCCATTGGTGATAGAGTTGAAATTGACTTATTTTATCATTATTGAAATTAGGGTTATGACCAATTTCTAATACCGCCTCCGACGGTTATCGAATAATGCGTCGGCACGTGGCGTTGTTCGTTTTTTATCGGATATTTTCGTGCGAACCGAGTGGCCTGGTGTGGACTCCCGCACAATGGGTACTAAGGGGTACTGTTCGTGTACTATTGTATGAAGTTGGGCTGGGAATAGTTAAGACGCTTTAAGTCTGGTTGTGACGTACGAATCGAGATGATTTTGTTGGAGCGAAATTGCGATTATGTGTAAGGGTTTTAGGCGGAATATATTAAAGGTATTTCAATAAATAGTATGAAAAATCTTTGGCAGAATGGTCACTTTTAACCATTTAACATAGAATTGAAAGTTCTAGCGCGAATTAAACACACCCAAATGCTGCGCCAGAGGTCGTAGATTTGATTCCCGCTCACTGCAATAATTATATATGCATTAATATGTCTAGTTGTATTGGTCTAGTCCAGATGATTCTGTATAAAATGTTTATTTTACTCGTATACACAAGAAAATGCTTTTTAGTTCGTTATCCGCATTCTAGATCCCAAGTTACGGGCTATGCGTAGTTTTCTAAATCACGCTGTATTGTATAGTCGTTATAATATTTTAAATGCCTATACTTCTTACACTTAAATCTCCCTAATAAACAAATCCACCATCATTACTCACGAATAACTTTATTACTAAGTAAACAGTTTAAAAAATACATCTGTAATCCCTAACAGTCACACTATCAATTTCATAAAATATCATTAAAAACAAACAAAATAATAGCAGGGCGACAACTAATCCCTCTCAAGGGTACAATCGACCCCCAGAAATATTATTTCATATTTTGATTATGATATCAATGTCACCCACTCGCATTCGCAGGGTTTTTTATGTCCTTTGTCCGTTAATACACATATTAACCCATTAAAAGTCGCGTGCCGATATTATTTGATATTTCACACGTATAATGAAATCATTGTCGCGTGTCATTCTTGATAGTAAAATGTTATTTTTTATTGAATAAATCAGATTTTAATATTATTGTAAGCTCAAACATATTGCTTTTATAGAAAAACTTTTAAACAAGAACTATCTAGGTACTAGGTACCTATGTAAATAGAAGCAAAAGGTAAGCCCCGACAAACAGCCGTAGCTCCGTCACGTGAAATTATGTGCCCGCTACTCTATTCTCCCTAATCCCAAGATAAAAAGCCTATATGATATTGGTTCCAGACTATAGATATAATCTATCTCGGTACCAAATTTCAGTCAGATCTATTCAGTCGTTTTTGCGTGATAGAGCAATAAACATTCAGAGTATTCAGACATACATTCTAACAAACGTTGCGTTTATTATATTAGTAGATTGTAATGGCAATAGTGGATGTATACAGCCCGCACTAAGATCTAATCAACGGACGATGCTCTGGTTGCTTGGATACTTTTTGGTTTTTAATTTCAACCCCAAATAGCAAGGCAATGTAAACTTAACTCTTTAGAGCCTCTTTCGTCAATGAAACCTCAGAAACATCAAATTAAACCAAAATGACAACGAGCCTACGCTTTGCTACGAGTATACAAAACATTTGTAAATAGTCAAGGAGTCTACGGATCTATTTATGTGCTACGGAGCTACGAAGACTGATGGATGGGAGGAGAGTCAGTAAAACAGCACCTTTTGGGTTTCACCTCCTTGTAGCGAAGAGTGAGGTATATCGGGCTCGAAACTCGTTGTTTAGGGGATCAATTCCTTCTACCCCTACCTACAGTAAGGGGTAAAACGGTACCTACTAAAAACAAATCATTAGTTCTACACGAAAGAAGTATCAATTTATCTTGACCAATAACTGTCAGTTACAATAACTAAGCATTGTCATACCTCATTACAGAACAAATCCCGATTGAGACATCACTGTGCGCGAGCGCGGGCGCATGCTTGTGACCAATCGCGCTGATCCGCAACACGTGGCGATCACGTGCGGCGCGACTGTGGCGCGACTGTCGGTGACGGCTGATCGTTCGTTATAGAATTATATCTACCAGTTTTACTGCTTATTTGAGAAATTGTTGTTTAATTGTTGCTGTTTTGTGTGAATTGGGTGAACACGGGATTTATCCTAGTGGGGGATTTGGACTTAATGGATCCTTATTACATAAGTACTTACATAGGTAGGTGCAATGTTTTTTTTATGACAATGTATTTTTTCTTATTTACCGGGCAAGCAAAAACTTACCAGTATATCGCGGTGACTGGTACTTAATAGCTTATTCGACAATGTAATGCGAGTGTGACGCCTCGAGTGTTGAACACGTCCATAGGATGCGGCACCCGCTTCCCATCAGGGTTGTGTCCTTGTCTTCACCTAAGTGGTATAAAAAAAAACAACCAATACAACGCTGACCCTAAATAGGATATTCAAATAAAAGTTTGTATATACCGGGTGTTAGTTCGATTGCCAAGCGTTGCAAGCGATGTAAGTTATGTATAATGATATAAACAATCTCCGTATAACAATATCAATAATTATCATTTATAACCAACTATAACAACTTAAGTACATTTCACATAACATAACTTGACTCATTATTCGTTCAATATTGTTAAAATTGTTGAGCGTTTAACACTAACAGCCTCAATATAGCAACAAAAAGTGTACAATAAACACAGAAAACCTTTCAA
Organism: Lithosia quadra; assembly: GCA_963576445.1. Taxonomy (NCBI): domain Eukaryota; kingdom Metazoa; phylum Arthropoda; class Insecta; order Lepidoptera; family Erebidae; genus Lithosia; species Lithosia quadra. The sequence continues at coordinate 7,083,777 of OY754892.1, forward strand.
CACTGCAAATGGTATTGTAAAAATCAATCGTACAAGCCAGTTTAAAAACAATACGATGCTATGAAAGGGGGCCGTGGGGTAGAGAGGGCCAGATTACGCTGGCATATACCACGCATCGCTAGAGACGCAAATTGTTCGCTAAACTGATTACTACAGCTAGTTCCACATTGTCTTTACCTCCCCTTGCCACCCACTGTGGAGTGGACCGCATCTGTGTTAAGATACTGGAAGCACTATTTTTACCTATATCCATACTCTTATCTGCCTGTCTGTCTGGTAGATACACTTTCATGCCTTAACAATTCAAAATTTGGTACAGCGATAGACTAAAGCTAAGGCAAGAGTAATATGCTATGTTTGGTCGTGATATCCGATATCTATAAAAAGCCGAGCTAGACTCCTATAAAGTGAACTATAACATATTAAATAACTATTTTAAATGGATTCAATGCTGAAAACAAACCGAAACGCCGGTTTCAGTGTAAATAATAAAATAACACCATTTTTTTTATTTCATGATATGCTTTTCACGAGTGGCTAAATTAATAATGGATATTGGGATGAGTTAAGTAAGAATAATAAATAAAAATTTAAAGTAGACAGAGTAAGGTTTACGCATTTGGGATGACTTAATAATGGGGTGTGTTTTAGTGGGATGAATACGGCACCCAAAATTTTATTCTAATATGTGATATATGTGCGTTAGCCTTCCAACAATTTCATATTATTATATTATATTACAGTTGATATAAAACTATCATTGTTGTCTATTCTAGTATGTGCACCTCTATGTATAGTCTACCCATAAACCATCAAATTCGTGTATAAATTCATTATATTTCAATGGTACCACAATGCGTTTTCTGTAATACAATTCGGTTGTGGTTCGCGACTTCCAACTTCGTTATATTTTTGATAGTGAACCGCTGCACTGCGGGGGTGCGGATTTATTCCCATTGATGAATTTACTTTCGGAATTAATAAAAAACCTAATTTCGAAATGTATTGCTTCTTACATTTTTATATCTTCACTTCGTCCCTAAAAGATGCAAATGTATTATTATTTCATTGTTGGTATTACTTTCGTCCCTATAAATAATAATAGAAAATACTAGCTCCTGGAATAAAGTTTTGAAATGTGTGAAATGAACGCTTACCTATCTAATATAATTATCTCTACCAACCCCTTCAAAATTTACAGGTTTAACTATAGTGAAATTATTATTACCTACAAGACGTACAAGATTTATAGTTTGCTTCGTTTTACTTCTCTAGATGGCGTTAGTAGTACCAACGACTACTTAATATAATGTAGAGTATAGATATTTATAATAGTTATGACACAATATATACGATAGTAGCGACTGTGGTCTGACCCGCTACCTAGAAAAAAGCCTACGAAAGAGAGCCTCATCGACCAAACACCAATCTAGAGGGTCAATAAGATTTTGTTGGGCCCCGAAAACACCCATTATAACTGATAATTGAGAAAAGCAGGCTGTATGACTTTTAATGGACACTAACCGAGTTTCAAGTTTGGTATATATACTTTTAAAGAACTAAAGGTTTGAACACCTCCAACTAAGCAAAAATTAAAATTCAACGTTTCTTTGTTGAATTATTTCATGAGTGGTTTAATTTAGATTCGTGAATATTATGTGTGTAATAACCTACCCTTACACCCCACAATGGTCAAAATTAATGGAACATCAGACAAACAGGTCATCTCTCTGATTGAAAGTTTTTAAATATCAAATAAGTACAATTGTACCTACCGAATCTAAAGGATTCAAAAATTATGAACATTTTTTCGCATCGCAACCCTATTTAAAAGAGTCTTAACAAATAAGTCCGCACAGTAAATACAGAATACAGTCATACAGGCGATTATAATTAGTAGCTGCCCTACCCTCGGTAACGCAATAAGGTGCGGGAACAGACGGCCCTAGCCGGCCCTTTATGCAATAAATGCGTCTAGTTAATTTGATTTTTATTTTGATCTCGTTTGTCGTCTGATTGTCCCCGAGGCGAATGGTGGCTTTTCGGTGTACTGTTGAGTGTAATTATTATATGAAGATTTATATGATAGAAATTGAAGGGGATGAACTCAAACTCAAATATTTAAGTCACCTACGTCACAAATATAGGAACTTCAGTAGAGTGGGCACGAAATTACGATTTAGCAACCGTTCACCGATGACCGATTCGCCGATGGACTGTTCATCGACAGGACGATTCATTTTTCCCATTTCTTCGACACTCTTACACTTTTCACCGACAGGAACTTTCAACGATGAACGTTTCACCGACAAGACTTTTCATAATTGTTACTTTCAACGATAAGACTTCCCACCGACTAAATGTTTCACCAAAACGATGATACGTCGTCACCCTTTTGACGATAGGCCTTCAGCTAATTTGATAAAAAATCTGTAACAATAATTTTATTCGTCATTTAATTGAAGCAACATTTCGTCCCATAACATTGAGAGGTATAACGTAATATACACTTACACAATGTTACTCCATCAAAAATTAATGACTACCAAGTTCAAAGGACAGACAGACAATAAAACAAACGAATGAAAAATTAAAATTCAGAAAGAAATCACATACGTTACAAACATTTCTTTGTTATTTAAAAACAACAAGCCTTTGATATGAGAGTCACTTTGTGACTGAAACCGACGATGCAGCCGTCCTATATATATTACAAAGCATATTCTACCTTAGATGATTATACATAAAGGTTGTTTTGGCGTACCTACACATTTTATAGTAAAGTAAAGTATAATATATTTTAGTAGGAAAAAAATTGTTTTGTACTAGATAATTATGTCCAAAGCATTGAAGTGCTCTTTTCTTTTCGATGTTCTAATTCACGTAGACTATAAGTTATAAATAGTAAAGGCTATAAGTTATACCAGTTTTCAGTTACGATTTTTTACCGTGAGTGGTAAATATATATATGAGTAAAAACACGTCTTTGCTACCTATAGACCAGTGCCGATAGACTTTCAGACAAAATAAATTTATAGTAGGATGAAACCTGTTGGAAAAGGATCAGAATGTAACAAAAATTATAGGAAAAATAAATTACGGGCGATCCGAGGTCGGGAAGGGGGGAGGGGGGTGAGTTTTAAGGGTAAAAACGGTTTATCTCGATTTCCGGCAAAACTACAAATTCTATGGAAAAAAGTTAAATGACAAAGTTGTAGGTAATAAAGAGACCTACAACTTTTGTATTTACATTTTTTTCACATAACCTCAAAATATATGTGAAAAATTCAAATAATCAAGTTTTTGGTTTTTTATTTTTATCTGAAGCAAAACAAATTTGTTTTCCACGAAATTTGGTAAAAACTTAGCTTTTTATGTCCCAAAGACACTGTAATTTTTTTGATTTGAAATATTCTTTTTTTCAGCTTCTTTTGACTAAATATCGAAAAACCACCCTAATTTTCAATCGAAAATTCTCACGTCAAAATATCAGCTTTTTAAAAAAAATCAAATAGTTTTTTGTTCTTTGAAATCTCTTCTTTCTGATGATGTAAAAATATATATATATTGCTATGGTAAATGTTCTCAGAAAATGCAAAGAAGAAAAACTCGAATTCGAAATTAATATTTTTGTATTTAGTCATTTCCTCGCTGAGGTGGGATGAAAAGTTACATGTTGCACTATAACTTCATGGTTGCACTCGAGTGCAAAGATTTTTCTCCTTGCGCACTTTTGATTCCCTCGTTAAAGATCTGGGTTCAATTTTTAGAACCCTTCGCGTGCTCAATTTTGATGACCGAGCAAGCGAAGGGTTCATAATTTGAATCACGAGCGCAGCGAGCGATTCACAAAATAGAACCCTGAGCTTTAGCGAGGGAATCAAAAGTGCACAAGGTGAAAAATCTTTGCACTCGAGTGCAACCATGAAGTTATAGTGCAACATGTAACTTTTCATCCCACCTCAGCGAGGAAATGACTAAATACAAAAATGTTAATTTCGAATTCGAGTTTTTCTTCTTTGCATTTTCTGAGAACATTTACCACAGCAATGTATATATATTTTTACATTATCAGAAAGAAGAGATTTCAAAGAACAAAAAACTCTTTGACTTTTTTTAAAAAGCTGATATTTTGACGTGAGATTTTTCGATTGAAAATTGGGGTGGTTTTTCGATATTTAGTCAAAATAAGCTGAAAAAAAGAGTATTTCAAATTAAAAAAATTACAGTGTCTTTGGGACATAGAAAGCTAAGTTTTCACCAAATTTCGTGGAAAACAAATTTGTTTTGCTTAAGATAAAAATAAAAAACCAAAAACTTGATTATTTGAATTTTTCACATACTTTTTGAGGTTATGTGAAAAAAGTGTAAATACAAAAGTTGTAGGTCTCTTTATTACCTACAACTTTGTCATTTAACTTTTCTCCATAGGACTTGTAGTTTTGCCGGAAATCGAGATAAGCCGTTTTTACCCTTAAAACTCACCCCCCTCCCCCCTTCCCGAGCTCAGATCGCCCGTAATTTATTTTTCCTATCATTTTTATTATATTCTCTTCCTTTTACAACAGGTTTCATCCTACTATAAATTTCTTTTACTTTTTACCATTTTCATAGCTATCGGCACTGGTCTACTATGTCACTCTTCAGACAAGTGTCTTTCGAGTATCTCTGACGAATATGAAATGAATTGTCTTATAATAGTTTGATCATATCGATACCAGAAGTATCAATAAAATTAACCTAAATGACAAAACACGACTTTTTAGGAGAGCCAAAAACACATTTTTTTTTTAAATTTTTTCTGTAACTTTTTGTCATTTACCTCGATCTCAAAGGTATCTAAGGCAAAGTTTCTTAGATTTTTCTCTTCTTTATAACTATAAACAAAAAATTATGAAAGATTTTTTCTGCTAACTCATTGCAGCATAAGCATAATTTAATGTCCACGATAAGTACCACTATGGTTGATGAAAGCAGATTTCCGATTTCCTTCTAGCGAAACCTATCCATCAAGATAGGGTGCTTGTAGTAAGTACAAAAAAAAATCTATTTATTAAATAAAACTGCATGAAATTCATATGTTCTTATTTCATTATGGTTTTTGATATGACGTGTTTATAATAAGTTAAAATGTCTATAGACGCAATAGCATTGAAATTACTGAACCCAAAATATACCACTGAAGATATTTATATTATGGCATCGATAAAATAGAATAAAGTGTAGGTACCAAAACTAGCAATCTTATAAACTTTATCTACATCAAAACAAAACTAAAACATTTCCACAGAACAATATTGATAGAGTGATCTCGTCAAACACAAATCGAATCTTGGAAATCAATTTGTCTGCAGCCGCACGGAGCAAATATTCAGGTATAAGTGCTGAAAGGATTGCAAAGAACAACATAGGAATGGTATACACTTCGAAATAGTTTTAAGATAGATGAGAAACTTACATAAGGTAAGTCGTTTCGGCTCCAAAAATATCGCAGTAAGAAATGTTTTTTTTTTAACTGACTTAGAAAATAAATTGCAGTTTTCCAATTGGTAAACTGCTCTAAACTGAATAGGCTAGACAGGCTTCTAAGGTGGTATTGTGAGACTTAAAATTTACACGTGTTACATAATACAAAGATTGAATTTACCATAGTCTTGAGGATAAAGGAGATGTTAAGGTATTTATTTAGTTAGGAATTAATACTACGATCCTTTCACACATAACTTACGTCTTTCGAAGTACTTTTTTTCGCGTTTTAGCACAATCATACCTGTAGCCGATAGGGGAGCACGCTTATCTAAAAGTAACCTGTTTACTCTAAGACTTGAAGAAACACAGGCTTAGGTAGCACAGGTAAGGCATTCCACTCTTTAGCAGTACGCATGATGAACGTACTGCTAAAACGTGAAGTCCAGCTCCAAAAACTTCACAATGAAAAGTATTTTTGTATGAACTATTGTTCTGAAAAAGTTTCCATAAGAAAAAGCATATCTGCCGCAAAAACTTCTCTAAAGATACTTAATCTTTGGCAGTGACTGCCGTCTGGAACCAGCACTGAATCAGTTCAAGCCTAGATTTAGTAAATTTACTGGATTTAAAGTCTGCCGGCTCCTTGGGACGGGTTATGCAAATTCAACTTATATACGCACTAGGTCTTTCAGCCGCAGCGTTAAGGAGAAGTTATATTTGTTATCGTATTTTTTATTTAAACTTAAATTGTATCTTTATATCCCCAAAATTAGGTGTAGGTATTAAGCCACTGTGTTTTCGGTTCCACATAATCATTAATTGAAAACAAGTAATTTTTTTGTCTTATTGTGCTATTGAGAATTTACCTACAGAATATACCATAATACTTTGGTTCTGCCGGAAATTGTACTCATACAATACAGTAGTACATCACCATCAAAATAATTTTTTAGGTTATTGAAAAAGCCATTACTTTTTTCTCATCTAATAGATAGATGAAGTTAGTAGCAATTAATATTTCTTTTAATTCAAAATTTTTGGCATAATAATAATAAATAGATACCTAATGTTTTTTTATAGTTAAGATACATTTTTGAGAAAAAAAATTCAGGTTCCTTCAAATTTGCATAAATTTTATTATTATTAAGTTAACAGCCACTGATTTAAAGGTTCGTTTTACAAAAAGTTACTAACAATCGTAATTTTTTTTCATCCTAGTGCGACACCCAAGCGCGGGTACCAAGTGAATTTTCAATGAGGATGTCACAGCCTTTCACTTGGTGACATTTGCTCGTGCCACCCGCCTTGTTTGGACAAAAGGGTTTTTGCCTCGTCGAGGGAAAATTCAACAGATTTTCTTGCTTCGAATTTCACGATTTTCTTGATTAGATTACCTACTTGAATTTGAATTTTAAGGGGTTAAAATTAATAAGGTTTAGGTTAATCGAATTTCGAAATATGAAATGTAAATTGTTGACTCAAGAACCACTCAAGTATTTCAAAAATTTTCATACGAATCACATTATCTGTAATCCGTGTCTGTAATACATTTGCGTTTTTGCCGCACTACCAGAGCGAAACAATTATATTTCTTTTTACTTTATATGAATAATTTTAAAAACCCTTTGAAGTAGCTATTCATATTCTAAGTTACTGTTTACTGATTTATTATTTTATTTATTTTTAACAAACTATTCACATTAGCTATACCTTTAATACAATCTTGTTCCTTTAATACAAAACTATTTATATACTTACCTAAATATCGTGAGTTCGTAATAAAATTGTAAAGATTATTTATAAATCTGTTAGTGGTCAGCAAATTTTGACGGTAACTGTACCTATACCATTCAGTAGACCACAGAATTTTTAGTTTTAGTGATGTGTTGATGTGTGATCTGAGTAAGACCGCCAGGAAGCTGTGAAAAGGTAAAGTTGGTAATGTGTTATTGAGGCATCTATTATTTGCAAGCTGTTACTGGCCGACATCCTTGTATAAATAGGAGACACCTATTTATTACTTTAATGCCGTCTGAAACCCTAACCCTGAGGCAAAAGCATGTGCCAGAATATCTTCCATCAAATCAAACAGCAGGTGTATCAGCTTAGTTTAGACCCTGAAAGTCTTGGTAGGACCTCATACTCCCACACAAGATTTTGTACTAAATGCTATACATAGAAAGGAACTAACTTGGAAGCATACCGAAGAATGATACCGATGTTGAAGCAATTCTAACAACCCCTTCACAGATATATGGGCGTGAGTAAATAAAACCAAATTCATCATTTTTTATTCTCAAATCAACAATGTATCTACTGAAGTAAAAAAAATTAAAAAGTAAAATATTAAATTTCGAACAATGGCGCAAATTCGGATTCACCAACGTGTGTAATACGCATCTATTATTTAGGCACACACAATACATTCGCGTGCCTATTCTGGAAAATTAAAAACGAAATTCGTATCGAAATCGTCGCGGCTTCCGTACGAGTTGTTGCCGAAAATGGAAACTTAACAACCGAGGTAAATAACCACAAATCACCGCGTCCTAACACCCGGGGCGAGATTTAAATTCACGCGCGAATGTAGCCATTGGATTTTGTTCACTGTCTCCATTGTGTAACGGCTATTGTTTCTTCGTGAATAGGGAGCATGAATTAAACTGGTTTTTTAACAAAATAGTATCACCTACAATAAATATTTATTTAAGAATGTGTACTAATTTGGTTCATTAGCATTATTTATTTAAACTTTCTGCACAACAATAAAAATGTTCAGTGACGAACTTAATGCCCGAGGCATTTTCTACAAGTCTCTCTTTGGGGGAAGCAGAGATAATTCAAAGTAGGCAGGTGCTCGAAGAAATAAACAGGAAATTTGGTTTAGAATGATTCAATAACTTACCCATTACAAAATAGGTACAGTTAGTGTACATTAGTATATAAATGTATAATGTTATATCTACTTAAGTTATTAAATTAAATTTAATATTATTATATTTAAACTATAAATAAAGATGCACAGTATTATTGTTTGTACAGTATGAGTATTACAATAGAAAATAATAATAATCATAGCCGCGCAAAGTTATCAGTGTCCAAATCGCTTTTTTGAATTCTTCAGCTTCTTTCTTCTTTTAAAATTATCAAAGATTGCCTACAAAGATCACGTCTTTTATTTACACTAGATTCTGGTAAATGTAATGAACTTATCAATTATTATTTATATTCCATAGAAAATCAACTTTGAACTGTTCTACGAGTTTTTCTCGTATCGTATCTAACAATGTACCCGACCACCCACCCATCAAAATCAACATACGACCGTAACGTGCCTCTCGCTACGCTGCTTCCAAAAGACAGAGGGACCCAACGATGACGTATTATTATTTTTAAATTCATACACTGTATAAATCAAGAAATTTTCTAATTTATTCTCAACCTTAACGCTATCAAAATAAAGAATATAGAATACTACGTAATGAGGTTATTGTTGCACTTGTTCGTCTGGGTACGAATACGGTCGGTGCGTAGCGAATTCGCGGTTTTTACAATTTCGCATTTGTAGTTAAGTTTTACGATGGCCGTGGCGAATGAGGTCTTATTGTCAAGAATAGTTATAGATGTTTTGTGGTTGCTTCTAAATGAAGTATGCTTTGAAACATTCAGTTATAATAGGGTGATAAATAGAGAAGTGAATTTACTATTAGTAGTAGGTACTATTTACTACTACTGTTAATAGTATCTAGCCTTTTATAGTTTTTGTCATCGGCTTGTAGCATAAAAATAGCAATTTCCTAAATACGTAATGAAATCCATTATAAAATAAAATACATCGTGTGGTCTAAAATAAGTTATCGGATATAATAGGTACGTAATCATCTTTACACGTTACTTACATGTTTGCCAGGCAGGTATCGATGCCGCTTAAAACTTATAATGGCACTTAATACACAAAAATTTGAATTACTAACAAATCTTCTAGTCTTCTTAATTTTAATTCAGGCAACGAAAACCTGGAATTTCAAACAGTTTTTCACAAGATAGCCTACAATTTTATCAGATTTTTTTCCGACATATTGAAAAACAATAGTAGAGAGTCATACTTTCATACATACATAGCTACATTCAACATAGGCGACGTCATGCAGTTCAGAGACGGAAGTGACGTCATGGCACAATAGATGGGCGCCGCATCCGCCGCCGCTTCCGGCAGAACTAATGTCGCGGATATATCCGAATGCAATTTAGCAGTGCTTCGGAAAATATTGCGGTTAATGACTCTGCTTCTGGAATAGTGTTATTGGTGATTATCACGAAGATTTACCCTCAGTGGTGATTAAGAATGTATTTGGGGAACCGGCGTGTTTGATAAAAATGATTTGCGTAATGGATTTTACCATAAAAACATTTTGAAACAAACGTTTATTCGATTGTCGTACAAACTAAACGTGTACGCAAAATTTCAGCACAATCGGATACCAACAACTGGTCGAAAAATCGTTTACAAATTTTAACGGGCAATTTACACACAAATAGTGCAAGTTGAATAAAAGCTTGTAATAATATACCTACCATAATGCTAATTCGTCCGCTATTATTTTTTTATTAATTTATTTTCTTTCTTTCTTTCTTTAAAAATAAACTCTTTATAATATTCTAAGTCTATACCCGCGGCTCCGTTCGCGTGGAGCTCGGTTTTCGCATTTTTTGAGCATTATTATCTTCGGCTCTACTCAATTATCTGTGATCCAATGTGTTTGATTTTCAGTCTGATCAAAAGATTTTGAACAAAAAAACTAGTAGGTAGGTACCTATAGATAAACACAACAAACATGTTATAATAACTCTCTCAATGTTAATAAGTATAATCCGCTGTCATGTCATTTCTGTATCACGAGTAGTTTGTTTGTTGACATAACATACGTAATCTAACAGTATTTGAGCTTGTAGTTGCTTGTTGAGATGAACATGTTGCGAAACAAGCTTAAACATGGCTGCAGTTCATTAACCAACAGTTTAAGATGTTAAATAAACATACGAAATATTATTGGATGAATGGACGGTGTGATGCACGATGGCACCAAGTAGTTTAATATTATTTGATGATGATAGACTTGAATTATTGCGTTACAAATTTTCTAAAGATACATTCTTTTTGTGAAACTTATTTACATAGATTTATTTTTCTTTATATGAATTTAGTCCGAGTAACTTTTTTAGATTAGACCTTGATCTTATAGTACATGTTGCTATAAGTTGTAAATACTATTGCTTTGACAAATAATTGGATATTAATAAGAATACTTAGAGTACAAATTTCATGGTTTAGTTGATACATAAACTACCTTAGAGTCCTAGTTGCTAACTACACAATTTTTCAAGATGTGGAAGAGTAGATAATGAATTAAAATTGTGCGAATGCGACGCACTACCAACATTAGGTATGCTCCCGCCTATCTACTTCCAGGGTAACAGAAATAAAATAACATTATTTTATTTTATTCTTCCATGTAATTAGCGTTTTAATATTATATGTAAATGTTTAGTAGGTACATTTCTACATTTAGTTAACGTAGCCTAAAGGTACATAGAAAGGTGATAACGTGCAGTCATCTGTTTGATAAAATTTTGTTGGCGTGTCCAGTGTCCACCTTGTTGATGTCAACAAAACCGGCGATTGCCCGTCATTCTCGTTAGTGATTACTTCTCGTAAGACTTGCACAATTTTGTAACTCATGATGGATTAGTGCTGAATAATGCCGTTCAAAATCCCCTATAGATAAGGACGCTAATCAACGAGGGTGCAAACTACCCCCGGTTACACCCCACTGCAGTGGGGGCGAAGTGTTAAAAACACAATAAGATATAATACAGATCAACCATATCAGTATTTCTGGTTAAAAACTTAACTTTAATGTGAAAATTGCACTTTATTGACCTAGAAATAAAGGTGAAGAAAGATTTTTATGGGTAGTATAATAATTTTGTAAATATAAACTATAATAATTCGCAACGCCTTCAAAGTGTCATATCAGTCATAGTGATACAAAATACATATTTTGAATTGCGCCCTTGCGTTACACGAAGGGGTGCATTTTGTCCTTTTATTGTGTTTTAAAGTGCCATAAATATTAATATGGCGATAAAAACTTTTGAATACTGTATCGTTGACGATTATGATGTAGTTTATTAAGTGGCTTTATTCTTTAAATGTATTTTTTTACTAAGTTAAGTGTGTTTAGACTGATAGACTATTATTATTATTTAGATTTGGAATAATAGATTATTTTATTGTTTTATTTTGTGAGTTTAGTTATTTGACTAAAGCAATGCATATTTGCATATCTTTAACTAGCATCTGTAGAAAATACTACTATAACCGTCATAGCTAACTTTAGGTACTGTTAAAATTACACTTAGTGAAAGAGAACTTAGAGAAAGATTATACTGTTGATCAAATTTAATACTAACTATTATATCAGCTAAGCTATAAAACATATTTTCATCCAGAGCTACTCCTGGTTTGAGTCGTTATTGCGCTGTCTCCTATTATTTATATTATTATAACCAGTGTTTAATTTGTAAAATTAAAGTTAAACCTAAAAATCAAACATATAGATGCATTACAAGTATATCATTTGATGTAGGCATTTGGCAAATTATTTATTTTGATGATTCTTTAGAGCTTTGTTTTGGATTTCTTAATTAACGTTTAGATTAGAAACTAAAAATTACACCATACAAAGAAAAAAAACAGAATTATTTTAATACTTATAATTTGTACATATACTGCAATTTAAAATATAGAAGAGGGAAATGTCCAATATGTCTCCTCTATATGTAAATTTAACAACAGTTACTAAATATCGACATAAAACCAAAATACCTAACACATAACAAATACCTACCATGATGATTATTTAAATTTTCTATAGCATGTCGGGATGTGCGGGGCAAATTTAAATGACAATGGCTTTACCATTCCAATGTTGAAAAGGGGCTCGAAGTACCCTACTTTTACAATTTATTGTACAACTTTAAAATTTTATGCGAGTTACTTTCTCTAAGATGTTTTTCTTTAAGAATTTTATTCATGACCTTTTGCATAATACTGTCCATTATGCATTTTTAAGTTTGTAAACTAAGTAACGGTATGAAATTGCAAGTGTTCATTGAAATTTATGTAGTGCGTGTATACTAAATAATAATGTATGTGCACAAAACACAAAAAAAAGCACAAAAAAAAGTGCACAGCATTTAACTTGGCAAGATTTTGGAGTAGTGTGGGCCCCACTACTCCAAAACCTTGCTAAGTTAGATGCCGTGCACTATATATAATTTATCCTAAGTGCTTAGGTGGAAAACAAAGAAACAAGGAAACGTGAGTGTAGAAATTGTGACTTACATACAGTCCATGTAAAAACGACTGGCTGACAGTAATCACCACCATTGCCGGTCTATCAAAAACATACATATTTGGTGAAATACTATAACTACAGGGATATACCCTACCTCTACAAGGATATACCCTCATACAGTGCTGAAAATTCCATCGAAACAGCTCAGCGCCTCTCTTCTTTTCCACACTATCAAGATGATACTTACTCTTTATCAACACACGTGTTTCCTTTTTCCCATAATCCCGGATCCTTTAAAAACGACGTGAAAAATCAATTGATAAGACCGTCAAAATGAGAAACTATCTCATCATTAGATGAGATAAAGTCATGCTGATTTATCATAAATAAAAAAACGAGCGTTACTATAAAAAAGCAAAATCGGCGTAAATATGTAATGTATATGAATGTAAATACTTAGGTAGGTTGGTTCCTGTAAGAAAAAAGTGTTGTTCACAGGACTGAAGTCGCTTTAGTTAGATTATAAAATCCGATAAAAGCATGTAATAGGGTGCGTCGGAACTGCAGGCCGTTTCCGACGCGACACGTGCCTAGTTTAAAATATTTTATATCCCTATTTTAGCATAAAACTACCGTTAGATCGTTTTAAATTATTTGCTATTTTAAAAGGTTGAATGGGGCTTCACAATGATATTCGGGGGCCAAATCAACGTCACCTGCAAGCCAGTACCAGTACCTACCTACGAATACCTGTTTATTGACGGACCAGTTGCAAGGGGCCAGACAGAATTAAATCCTATAGAAGTAAAAATAAACAATATTCTGCGATAAATATACTGCGAATTTTTATAAAAAGTATCAACATTTTATGAAGGTAGTCATCATGATATTTGATCTATTTATCTATGTCATCGTCAAAGCTACTATTGCTACATATGGGGTGCATTTGAAGGAGCTGCACATGATAATCATGAAGTACTTACTGTGGATCCATAGAAAGCACCCTGTAATATGTATTTAAGTATTTTATCGATATTCTGGAAACTACATTATAAGCTATACTTAGTTTCTGTTCAGTTATATAGCTATAGATAACATGACTCAGGATGATATAGACACTAGCTGATCCCCGCGACTACGCCCGCGTGGAGGTCGGTTAACGTTTTTTGATCATATCTCCGGTTCTACTTAACCAATTGCAGTCAAACATACGGTAGATTTTAAATATGACCAAGACCTTTGCACCAAAATACGTTTAGTAGTTTTTAATCATCAGTGTTCATCGTGAAAAAACAGACAAGATTTCCAAAAATATATATTGTTCAGTTTATTTAACAAAACCCAAGTTTTTTTAAACATCTCCAATGTACAGACACAATTAATATATTATTATGGGTACTTATGCACCGGGAACAATACGGGGCAGTTTATTTGACCTGACTTAAATAATAAACCCATGACGGGTTTATTATATATTTATTTATGACATAACTGTAAAACTATATGATTTTATGAAATAAAATTTGCTAAAATTTTATAATAGTAAAGATAGATAGACACTACATCTCAAATTGACCTAAATAATAAACCCATGATGGATTTATTATATATTTATTTATGACATGACTGTAAAACTATATGATTTTGTGAAATAAAATTTGCAAAAATGTATCATTTTATAATAGTAAAGATAGATAGGAGATTAAATTAAACACAAAAAAGATAATATTAACATCCATAAATAAGTACCTACCTAACCTTCGAATACTGCGGCTACACAGCTAATCTTCCATCGTAAGCAAAAAATAACCAAGAAATCTTTTCATTTCCTACGCCATCCCGGTTTGAAAGCGAATAGGGGTAAAACAGGGCTCGATGGGATTGAAAACCATCGGAGCGAAGAAACCCGAGCGGTGAGCATTGTGTAGTCCATCCTCGTATTGTTATTAAAATTGGTGTTCAGTGTATTAAATGAAGGACATATGGGGTTTGTGCGAGTGATTAGGTTGAAATGTTGAGCATAATGGTAAATTAAAATAAAACTATTTATAACGGATTTTGTCGTGATTTATTTAGCGATCCCCGTAAACATAGCTGCAGACAATCAACCGAAACGTCGGGAACAATATCTATATTGTTTAATATTGCAAATTGGTTCTGCTTATTTAAAGATATTTAAAAAATTCTTGAGTTATGATTCTGAACATAAAAATACATTTTTTAGAATTGAACGGATTTTGTTGCGGCTTTTTCTGTTAGAATGGTATTTTTCAGACCATATTAGAAGAATATATTTCGTCTATGGTCAGATTTATAATCTATAGTATGTTTGATTGAAATTGATTAAGTAGAATCGGAGATCACGTGGAGTGAAGCCGCAGGCATCAGCTATTAAAAAATAAAATAAACCACGATAGGATCCGCTGAAATAGTTTTATTTCTACTATAATTGTACCGCAGCGAAGCCAGGATGAGATATTACAACAATAGAACTTTTAACTCAAAACAATTAAGCAATTCGAATACATTTTCCGCTTCACAACCTTAATCCTGACTACAAATCCATTATAACTACCCTGTATACAGGGCGAGTTAGAATTTGAAATTTTTCAATTTCTCTTATATGGTGCCGGATGGAAAGGTCCTGAATGTCGTGACAGATGTTTCCGATTGATTTTATCCATCACGACAACTGTAACTCGCTAACGGAAATATTTTTATTTTTTACTTTTTTTTTTCAGCGATATACATCGCCCGCGTCAAATACTAATGCCGCTCCCACGACCCACGGGAAAAAATTCTGGATGAAAAGTAGGCTAGGTGCAGCGACCATCGATGTAGTGACAGTCGATATTATGAACTAGACCCATTCTAAACTACTGTCTGTGTACCCAGATATCATTCATATCCGTACAACTGTTTTTGCGTGTAGAGTAACAAACACTCACACACACTTTTGAACGGCAAGGTTAAACTATGTGGGTATATCCATATTTACATTTTTAGGTAGATTCATAAGTCAAATAAAAACCGTGAGAATAGCAAAAATCTAGCAAAAAACACTACCTCTTTTCTAATAGCATTGATTCTTTTTCATCAAAGTAAGAAATACAAAAATAACGTGGTTTAATAACATCCTGTATAAAACCGAATGTTCTATATCTTTGACGACTAGATAAAATAGCAAGTGTATATCTATGTGTATAGCTAGTGAAGTTCATAAGCCGCTGAACAGATGTGCAGGCACAGTACAATGAGCTGATGCGATTTGACTCCACACTTCGTTACGCGGCCAGTAAGCCCCTTATAGTTGTGTGGAATTACATCCCACAGTCATATTGTTTCGATATTCATATTTTGTGTGTTCATTTGTACTGATTCTTCATTGATAGTTTTGATTTTTATTAAAGCAATTGATCACACGATAGATTCGTGTCGTGCTGCTCATAAAAGAAAGAGGTAACAGCCAAATTTTGGGAGGCGTTAACATTTTTCGTAAAGATAGACATCAATTATTTTGAGATTGTTGTTTTTTAAATACTTCTACAGCAAATTCAATGAAATTTAGAATCAATTGCGAACTGCGAGCACTAACTTCGACCTTCACCTACATTTCGGAACGTTTACGAATTGTTATTTGGTAGTCGTGTTAACCATTATTTATTATTATCTTTGTGATTGGGCATTTGCTTAATTTACCGACTTACATTGTTTCCAAATTAATTACTTCATTGTGTTTGTGAAAACTTGTAATTGGCCTTATACATGCTATGTTTTTGTATAAATTTGTATCTAGCTGTAAGTTTTCTAAAGTAATAAAATAAAATAAAATAAAAATAAAAAATAATAAATCATTTTAATGAGCTTCGTATATCATAACATTTCGTGTAGAATTTTATTACATAGAGTACCTATACCAAATATAATTGGGCTATTTCGAACGAGTTAAGATTTTTGTTATATCGAAAATAAGGCTATGGTAAAACGGGGTAAATATAAACAAATTGGTTCATAGGTGACACGCGGCATTCCCTACTGTTAATTGGTTGAAATTAGTATTAAAAACATTGTTGAAATCACATACACCTTCTATTTTTCTACCTAAAACAGAATCAACGTCATAGCGATTTTTCAGTTGCACAGTTTATTCTTTGGAGCCCGATGTCTGCTTATTATTTTTATTGGTAGGTATGTTAGCTTTTCCGGGAGCGATTATCATCTGAAAGCCTTACCCCGAGAGGATAGCTTGCGCCAGAGCCTCTTGCATTGTTTAGCAGGTGCATCGGCTAGCAGGTGATATTGGCTTGGGCCATAAAGGTCCTTGGATGTAGGCAAAATAACCAGTATTCTCCCTAAACCTGGAATCACATCTGTAGTGTAATAGCCAGGATTCGAAAACCAGATCTCTCGATCGTAAGGATGACTTCTTAACCACTAAGCTACTGACGCTTTTCCTAGCCAACTATACCTACATTTCAATAACAGTCTTCAACCTCACCTAAGACTAAGATATCATTAATTAGACAATTTCTTCCAGATTACATATTTCTGTTTAGAATGCCTAATAATCATTAACTTAACTCGACAATCGAATGTATGTACATAGCCGTCATTGCGATCTCTATCACTGCGCCACCGTTACAGCTTTAAATAGTTCCTCCTTAATCTTTCAAATCTGCCTCTCCCAGTTCTTAGAATCAAGGCATACTTCTTGGGACTGCAGCTTCACAATTTACCATTAGCCTAAAAAGTACGGCTTGAATACAAATCCGACGAAACTTCCCGCATTCCTCGTTCTTACGAAGTACCATCTGCATAGCAATCTTGGAAATGCATTTTCCGAGTGGGCGTGGCTTAGATCAGCCAATGTGCACTCAGGCGATATATAGTCCATCCAGGATAGAAGACCTTCCTCACCTCTCTAATTCAACACGAAAAAGAACTGCAACGAGTAACATAACGAATTTCAAGAGGTCTTTGTAACATGGTTGCGTTTGAAGCTCCGCCCATCGGCGCGCTTCGCTGATTTTCCCTGTGTGTTAGAAGAGTGCGGGTATCTAAATTAGAGTAGGATAGAGGAGAATTTTCTTAAAGATAGTTGGCAGATTATGTAAGTCGACAATGTCGGAATACATAGAATCAGGTCTAACAAAGTGTTCTTATGTAAATGAGAAGGTTATTTATGATTCGAATATAGACGCGCAAATTGATGTCACAAGAATATATGTGGAAACTTGCTGGGGATATTCTATTCGTTAAAAATAACATTGCTATTATATTCACCTGATTTTACGCTTGTTTAGTTTATTGATTTATTCATTGAGTAACTATATTGAGAATGAACAATATCTGTTTGTATATTTGTAGTAAGATGTGCCATATCAAATGCGACTGGAGATATAGCGAAATAACGTCTCGTGCTTTTAGATATACAACTTTGCAAATCGGAATCACACTTGATTCGGCGATTTTTTTTATTAAAAGAGAATTTAATTTAATTGAAAAAGGAATTCTTAAATCTTATCATTTTGTTTGAAATAATGTCACACTTAGGTATTTCCTTTAATAGCACTTTGTAGGAGTTGATAAATTATACCCCTTTCGTAAATACACAGATTTTAGTGTATTTTTTTTACATTAAATGGCATATAATTATTATTTTTTATTTTTAGTTTTGATTATTTCTCCGCCTGCTTCACGCCACTAGGTATTGCTTCCAAAGCTTGCACTTCGGAGTCCGAGAACCGCTCTCCTCTCATAAATTCGTTTAGTTATTTAGGCTTTGTGGTAACAACTATCATCTAACCCCACAATCAGACACTCATACGTTAATCAGCAGGTGTTTCAGTTTGCAGGTGGTATCGATTTTTGAGCCCCAAAAATCTAGGTGTGATATTCTGAAGTACGGGGCCTCCCATTCAAACATACTTCTGAATATTGTCACCTACACAGTTCTGAGCTAAGTTCAAATCCTAGTTCTTAAATTATCGGTATTTTAAGTAAGCTAAGTTTATAGTAATACCACCTAAAAACCCTCAAAACCGGTGCAAAAAACGTGGAAGTGGAAATAAAAGAAAAACTCATCAAAAGTCTTTTGAATATTTTAAATTAAATTTAATACATAGCATTCACAAATACACTCCAAAGAAACCTGTCATACATTCTTTATAACGGTCGTAAAACAGGGGGAAACCGGGTGATTTGCATGTATGTGTGGTACGTTGGGGTAAAGGATTAAGTGAAAACTCTCAACTATTCCGACAGGGTGCTTCGGAGCGATATAATATTGATACATATTGAATTTGTAACAAAGTATCAAGTTATGTTACATATATAGGTGTATGTGTATTATTGTTTCGTAGGAATTTCCTTGGAAATCGGATTTGTTGTATAGTTTGATTTATCTTTGTTTTGGTATAGATATTGGCAGTGTATCTATAACAGAATATATTATAGTTCCAAACACATCATATCTTTAATCACAGAATTCGATTCTTTTTAAAACAAAATGGGGTATGTATTTGACGTTTATATTTAGGTATAAAGACATTTTTGAATTCAATTTACCCTTCAATACAAGAACATTCAACTGTTTAATCATACATACATACAGTCACGACACTCACGACTCTTAG
Organism: Lithosia quadra; assembly: GCA_963576445.1. Classification (NCBI taxonomy): domain Eukaryota; kingdom Metazoa; phylum Arthropoda; class Insecta; order Lepidoptera; family Erebidae; genus Lithosia; species Lithosia quadra. Next base: position 7,103,242 of record OY754892.1, read on the forward strand.
CTAAAGGGATAGTCAGAGACTCAACATGGTCTTTGCCTACCCTATTGTCCTACTATGTATTTTACTTATTAGTTTTGACTCTATTGTACGCAATACAGATAAAACTATTATAATGATGGACTTTAAAGTGACATGTATTTTTGTCTAATTTTCAGTCTAGGTAGTTAGTAATCGCAATTTTCTTCTATAAAATAATATATTATATTATTATCATAACATAAATACCTAGCAAAAAGAAATCTAACCAGCTCTTTAAAGCGCCGCAAAATCTTATTATAATACTTTTGCGGCAAAATGTTTCTTAGTTTTTATGACACGAGTGAAATACGGTTATGGGCCGAGTTGCCCAACTTTCCCCCCGAGGCGAGGGTCGGACCCATATGGAGATCAGACCCCTCTTAAATCCTCTTGTTTTGTGAAGCCATCAAGTTGTTATGCTTTCGTAGATAAGTTCTTAAATATGAGGATTATATTGATGTACTTATAATCATTTCCAAGGTTATTGTTTTGAATTAAATAGATTGAATTAATAGATTTGTAAACCTGATTACGAGATTGTTTGATTTTAAAACAAGTAAATATAAAATTTTACTTAGTAATATCCTGGGAAGTTTACAAATAAAATTCTTTTTCAATTTTATCACGATTTATTCGGAATCAATGTAAATAATAAAATAACACACCAATCAAATTATCTTGCACAGCTTATTTTCAATCAATTTATCGTTGTGAGATGTTTATTTTTCAAAAATAATAATTATACTTTAACAAAACACTTAAATACATATTTTTTTCTATATCACTATGTTCCCCTATTGCCTCAGCCACCATCTACATTCAACGCACCATTTTACACCCCACATAACCATTTCAATCTCTATAAAGCCATCTATCCTTCACAAAGACTAACACAGGCTGCTCTGCATACAACCTGTGTACCAAACCAATTACAATAATTTGTGCGGACAAAACGTCACATTGTGGCAGGTTCAATGTGAACTCATTACTGATAATGGCGGTGGTGCAATTTTCCTTGCATATGGAGATATATACAGGCTGTAACATTGATGTAGCCTGTAGATTTCTATGATTTATATGATTTTTGTGAAGGAATGGTGGAATGAAGTGGTTAGCAGCTGTCGTAGCTCATGAGATTTTTTTATAACACCAATGAGGTAAGCACGTGTAAGTGACGCATGGCTCTTGGAAATATAGAAAGGTTGGGTGCAAAAATACATACAGATAGCTGCTAAATTTAAAATCAACTCAAATGATCTTACTTCAACAGCCAAGGAACCCATATCGTACAATAGGCTTCGTCCATCAATCAGCTTGACACGGGCTCTGTAGATTACAGTGAGGCCCCAAAAATTTGTACACTGTAAACTGTTTTAAATTGTATTGTTATTAGAACCAAAGACTTCTGCCAAATTTTCAAATTTCAATTACTAGATTTGACCCAAACAAACAGGTTGAGTTAAATAAAACTGTTTAAAATAACAGCCTGTGTAACGTTAGAAACAAATATGCAATATTGAATGCAATCTGTCTGATTGTTGTTAAGTGATTGCACGCTATCATGGTGGGCTCTGGGCTCTGCAAATTTATTACAAGTTTTATGTATATAGGTACAAAATATTTGTTTATTGAAGCTACTATTTTAAATAGGTGTAGACTTTTTTAAATAACTTCATTTACCCTACACATAGGTGTTATGAGGCCTAAGTTCGCTAGAACTAAGCTCTTCAACTGCAGCTCCATTCGTGAGCAATATAGGTCCCGATTCCCTGACCCCACTAAATAGTATTACCGGAAAAAAAGGAGTATGTGTCATATTACAGTATTCTCTGTAGCAAATTGCATTCAGATACCCTGAACCGTTCTAGAGTGATTGAGCAACAAATATAGAGGTACATTCCAACTTTTACATTTAAAATAGTAGACCAATCTAAATAAATTTTCATCAGTTTACAGTATCTATGATCACAAACAATCAGGCTATGATTACGGCTAGAGGATCCGTACATTTTTAACTGGTTTTCCCAATATATAGATAGTATATTAGTATAGTTCACGGCATCTAACTTGGCAAGATTTTGGAGTAGTGTGAGCCCCACTACTCCAAAACCTTGCCAAGTTAAATGCTGTACACTATACTTGTTTGTGGCAAAATGCGTCGCATATAAACAAGTATAGTGTACAGCATTTAACTTGGTAAGATTTTGGAATAGTGGGGCCCACACTCCTCCAAAATCTTGCCAAGTTAGTTGCCGTGAACTATATGTGAGTTTAAATACCATCAAGTCTCTCAATTACAAGTCGATAACGTACATACAAGTATGTCAGCATGAGATGTATTAAGTGGCAATACATAGACGTAGCCTCATATACTGACGAGAGTGGATCAGCCATTACTGCTAATGACTTCGCTACGGTGCATGCTCGCAGTAGGGTTGTCACTTAAACTATTCTTGAAACTACAAGTTACAAGGTTGTTATTGAAAATTGCTTGCTAGCAAAAATGTACTGTGACCTATTGAGTAACCGATGAGACTCTCGTGCAGGCTTTCGTATTGGGGTCGGGATGTCATTTTCATAAAAACCGCATAAGCTTAATCAAAAGGATGAGAAGGCATAACCTGCGATCCGAGGGGAAAGCCTCGGATCGCAGGTTATGGTAACTGGTAACTGGTAACGATGCTAAGATATTATTATCTTGGATCTTCAAATTCAGAACTCGTAGCAGTCATTTTCTAGTACGACTATTCTATTAAAAAATCTAACTGAGCGGAACGGGTTTCATCCCGGCAGTTGACCCCTCAAAAATAAATTAGTAAAAAAAATTAAAGATCTTCAGTGTAGCTCATGTTACACTACTTCTAAGAAAACACATTTCAGTAAGTAAGTTACGGACAGCCCTAGGTCTCAGCTGCATCGCTGCACTCGGCACGCTCACAAACATACGGCACGGTGGAACACGGCACAGTACGGCATCACGGCATAAACATCAGCGGCGGTCTCCACGACCCGCTGATTGGATTTATGTATGTTGATGTTGATACCGCTGGCGTGTTCGTGAATATTCAGCATTGAGATATCTGTCTACTAATTTTGTAATGCGCAAGAATATTGGCAGTTGTTTGTATTGAGCGCTCAGGTTGTTTGGAACAGTCTGTAGGCTTTGTGTGGTCGATACAGTTGACAATGTTGGATCGCAGTTATTATAAGTGCCCGGTTAATGGCAATAGGCTCGCCACCTATTACATTGGGACCTAAACATGAACTGGCGAAATGTAGATGCTAGCACCTCTGCCTACCCCTTCGGGGATATAGGCGTGAGTTTATGAATGGTATGTAAGTATGTTGGATTTATTCTAGCTTGTCAAGTTTAGTTATAGTTTGATTCGAATTCACTGACAGAAACCTTGTGTAGTTCTCTTTCTTAAACCGGTTGAAATTTTTCTAAAGTTTTTGTTGGTGCTTTTTGTTTTTTTTTCTGTCATAATTTTATTTGCCCTTCACAAAGAATAAAAGTTGTCTGTGAGACGCACAGAACAAAGAAAAATCCAGACGTATACAGTTTTGACAAAATCCAACTTATTATTTAAGTACCCATTGCTTTCGCCTCCGCTTGCGTGAAAATTTGTGCGTATATGTTGTCCTATAATATGTTCCCTATAATCTCTATCCTATAATGTCCATAGGCCACGGTGACCGCTTCCCATCAGGCAGGCCGTGTGCTTATCTGCCACCTAGTATAACAAACATCTATCCCTGTATCTTCAGCTCGATCCGATCAGCCGATGTTACGTGAAAGAATAACAAAAATCTATACATCCATATATTTATAATTATTATTAGTAGGAAGTAGGATAGCTTTAAACCGTTATGCTGTACATCATCACTACATAAGAAAGAAATCTGTATCTAAAAAAAGCATCGTAAAGTCAATGTCCGTGCAAAGGGTGTATCAGCGTAGGCCTAATAGGCGTGAAGTGAAGTTATTTAGCTCAATGACTCGCCTTATCGCCTAGGCCGAGGGATCCGTATGATCGTCAGCCGATGGGAAATAATGACCAGGAAGCTAATGGGCGACTTCAATATTTCAAACTAACCGTATCTATTAGTATATTTACTGACTAAGACATTTTGTGATTATTATAGAAACATTATAATAGGTACTTAACTAACAAATAGAAATCAAAATTCTACAAATAAAAATAAAAAAGAATCAATTAACGAAGATCATATTAATAGTATATTGAAGTATATTGAAGTGCGTCGTCACAAGAAATATAACTAAGCATACCTACACCTTACGATTTTTGTCATAGTTAATGACCAAAATACCCATTTTTATCATAGGTATCTACTTAACCACCGCCAACGGTGCGCACTGTGAGGTACGAAAGAAATTGCATTTCACGCACGCTTAGACTGTGGAATGATCTCACTGTTTCCCTTAGCGTTAACATTAAGGGGTTTTTCAAGAAGGGCATTAGAAAGCTTTTACAGGTTCGACAGCACTAGTATGACGCCCTGGTGTTGCACACGTCACGCATCAGGTGGGCCATGTGCTTGTCTACGACCTACGTGATATAAAAATTGTAATACCTGCGTATGTATAATTTAACCGATATTCTTATATCTCATTTCACGATATGAAAGTTAAATACTAATAGTACGTGTATAGTATAACTTCGATAAAGAAGGTTTTCTGACAGAAATCGCAAACTGCTATAACACAACCCATTTATCAGTTATTTGTACTATTTATTTGGTGTGCTCTGGCACAAGCTTTCTTGTGTGGATTTTCAAACACTAAAGGGCTGGCAGGATAGGAAAGTGCCACCTTATCACTTTTTTGGGTTAGAGTACCAGTATGCCATATATCGTAATGACTTTGGAGTCCTCTTATTTTTTCATACTATAACCTCCGAACTTCTTTACCACAAGTGGCGGTTTCAGTTATATTTTTGGTGTTGGACTAACGACCTAATCATACCTGCATTTCAGACAAAGAGTTAAGAGTACCCGCAACCGACGTGCATGTATGAAAACAATTATGAAAGTTGAAGAAATGAGAGGCGTATGCCAAGATCGTAGCAAGTGGAAAGATGTTGTCTCTGCCTTCCCCAATGGGAAAAAGGCGTGATTTGTATGTACGAGTACGTAGTATGTATTCACACAAATGAGAAATCTGCTTTTCATAATCTACAGAAGCCAACACGTGGCACTGAGCGTCAAACTCCTAACAATAGTAACAATATTAAAGATTTCGATAAATCTAAACCGTTCTTCACCATTTGATGTTCACACGTCATCCATTTCCCCAGTACCTCGGCGTGAACGGTCCACACAACCGGAAAACATCCTGTTATTAATAAAGCCAACTACGGTTGCTTCCAATCTTTGTCATGGCAGCCTCTAACCATCGATGCGTGTTCAACTTGCCAGCTCGATGCATATACAAAATCACCTAGTGTGAAAACACTATAAATGTCACAGTGTATATAACTGAATTTCATCTTTGTATCTATGATGCTAAGGTTAGAAATTGTCTGTAGGTGTTATAGTCATAAGGTACGGAGTACATTGTAAATTTTGCTCCTGTGCTTGACAATAATGCATGGCTGGGCTAATGTTTGCTTTGTATCAAGCTACACTAGTTATGTCCACGCGGTCCGCTCGGGGCGAGAATGTATAATTTGACTCGCCCCGAACTAGAGAATGGACAATTAAAGAGGCTCATGAATTTTGTATGCGTTTTGATTTGGTAATATCGAATCGATCGCCTTGTTATCAACGAGAGAATATTATGCTTGCTACTGGTATAATTCTGCATAGTACATACTGATGTAATTAAAAAATAGTGCGGGTAAAAGAAATCAACTAGAAATTAGTAAGTATAAACTATAATAAGTATAAAAAATTGAGAAGAAGCTAGATTGTAAACCTTTGACGGTCTTATTACAAAACACGGACTAAAGTCAGGTTTAAACCCAGACTATGAAGTCCAGGCTTAATTTTAAGACCAAGGTTTAAACTTCTTCTTATTACAAAAACAGAATAATCCGTGGACTACTTAGGCCATGGTTTAAATCTTGGCCTAATAACAACCACAGATAACTCTAAACTTTTGTTCGTTCATTGTGATATCATTCGGTCGCAACGTTCCGTTTTCTCAGAAAGCAAAAATTTTCTGAAATCGTTAATAAATATTATTTACTAAAAAATGGTGAAAAAAATATTTACAACATTATAATTATTAAATTTAAAGTCATGAACGATAGTTGGACTTTATTTTATAGTAAAATATCATTATCATGCCTTTATTTAGCAATCATTGTTATAATATTGGACGATCTATGATGAACGTTAAATGAAGCGTAGTTTTTCGGAGCCCGCGCGTTGTTCAATTTTTTTTTTTAATTTTTATACCCACTTTTGAATCATTTCAATACCCGTACTAACTTTTACGTTTCCAGTGGTTTAAACTTTTAAATTTGAATTAAATAATGGAAGGAGAAAAGAAAAAGAGGGGCGAAAATTGGACTGCCGAGGAAAAAGTAAGCCAAAATATGATGTATTTTGGTATTTTCCACAAATCAAATCAAAATGACAAGTTTGACGTTTTATTTTCGTGGTTTAGACATGGACCTAGGAATAACTATGGACGGAGCCATGGGAACAAAAAAGTGACGCTGCATAGTCAGCCAACTTTCGTATACGTATACAGTCGCCACGCACACTCTCACATCATAGTCAGCCACTTCGCGGCAAACGTCGGCCGAATCGGTCGATCTGTCACTTTAAGCGGGAAGAAAAAAAAATCAAATACAACATGTCTTGTGCAGTGAAATGGTGTAAAAACCGTAGTGACAGGAAGAAAATAAATCCAGGGATCACATTTCACAGGTTAATCAATATTTCAATCACTTAATGTTTATCTAATAATCTTATACTATATAATTCAAAGTCCTGACTGACTGACATAGAGACAACGCACAGCCCAAACCGCTGGTCGTAGAGACTTGAAATTTGCAGAATATGTGTGTTTTAATGCGTAGAGGTGTACTAAGAAAGGATTTTTTAAAATTCGAACCCTAAAGCCCTAAAAAGGGCTAAAAACGTGCTTTTGCCAGAACTCAAGAACGGCTGAACAGATTTTCATGATCTATGATTTTTTGGATTTGTCTCCGCCTCGAATAGCATATAACATAATTAAAAATATATGATTCATTCAGGAAATTTAGTAATAAAAATAAAATTAAATGTTGCAAACGTTTTTATCGCCATCTATAATAGTTGTCATAGCAACAGGAACTAATATTGACTTTGTCTAAATTTTCATAGAGTAATATCCTTTACTTCTTTTTCCTCAATAGTAAATAGAATGTATTAATTTTTAGGGTTCTGTGCCTGATTAGGAAAAAAACCCTTATCGCTTCATTATCCGTCTGTCTGTCTGTCAAGACCTCTTTCTTAAGAACACGTAGAGGCATCAAGTTGAATTAGATAAAAGGAATGTTGTGGATAATGCTTGGCATTACACGAAGCATAATATCCAAACTGTGGTCTCACTATCGACTAATAGGTGGCTTGACATACCATCTCCTGGCCTGCACTCATGGAGGACGGAGGTGGTTAAGTAACCTTCGGCGACGTTAGTGAGTCACCTGCACCGCAATCGGAAAGTTTTAGGAAGCCGTACCTTATTTTTCGTGCGGAAATCCCCACGAATCTCTCCCCTCCTGTGGCCAGTAGGGACGTAATATCGGACTTGACCGACTAAAGTCGAACTCCATCTTGAGTCTACAGACGCCGAAGTTTAAGGTTACCCTTGACCCTGAGCTATCCAAGGCTTACTGATGGGCATAGCTGTTTTGGTGAGTTCCTGCATTGCGTAGGCAGGGTGCTGACGTTTGAATGCCACCATTGCCGGGGCTGATCCGTGGGCACACCACCTCTTCATACACTGGTAGAGTCTCCAGAGTGGATAGAGTGGCGCCATGTCCTAGAAGCAGACGTCGGTGGGGTAAGCCTCATGGTGAGGTCCCTGGTGCCGACCATGATCACCATAGAGAGTATATGGAACGCCACCGTTTTTTTTGCGAGGCAGTAATGCGCGCAGAAGTGGTGGTGGAAAAGCTACGGGAGAGATCTAGCACTCCCCCGTGCCGATTAAGGCGCACCGGGTGGCGTAGTTCGCAGAAACATGAACCTTCCTCCATGAGTACGGGCCTAGGGCGAAGGTCGAGGCTAACCATCACCCTAGCAGAAGCAGACCCAGGGTGGCAGGGTGTTATATTTCCACGCGCGCTTTTTCTATAGAGATGCGGATTTAGATTCCTAATAACACGTCGAGGTCGCCAGTGTTGGTGGCTGGAACCGGTTGGGGTTTCTGGGATATCCTTTCTAGGACACACTAGATTTCTCGATCACACAGGCATTGGTAGGACTCTGACATACCAACCTCTCCGTTGGCTCCGTTGAGGTGAAGCCCGACGGGGTTTTTGCGCACGAAAAAAAGGGGTATTTCCCTTTGGGCTAGAATCCCGATATTTTGCAGAAAGTAAAATCTCATAGCATAAGTACAGGGAAAAGACAAAGTTAAGTTCGCCCCTTTTTTTTGTCATGCGGAAATCCCCCTTAACCCAATTTTGTACGGAACCCTGCGTGCACGAGCCCAATTTGCACTTGACCGGTATTTATTAGTATATCCTCTTTCTTTACTTTCATGAACTTCTTGAATGTTAAATCAGGTTGTCAAATGTCAATGTCTGTAGCAAGATTTAAATAATAAAAAATTCTGATTTTCGGAAATAAATAATGTCCACTAATTTGAAATAGTGCATCGAATGTGAAAGTGCAATGCAACTATGATGAAAGGGTTTTTCAAAGGGCCTCTTCCGAGTCACACATACTTTGGCCAGAGCAGCTATCTAATCCCCATAAAATCTAGAAGACAATGAAAAAGGATAATGATGGTAAATAAACGGGCTTTGGCCGCGATGGATGGCACTGTACTTTGAAGGGTTTGATGGAACTTGAGATGAAATGAATACGTTTAGCTGCAACCACTGATTGCGAAGGAATAGACATTGAAAGTTAGTACGGGTAGTCCCTCAGCTTAAAAAAGACTTGGTGGCGATAGTCAACATTCACGCGGGCGAAGCCGCGCGCGGGTACGCTAGTTATACATAAATGTTCATTCAATATTTCAAAACAAAATTCAATTGTTCGGTACAAAACCAGTGATCCCAACATAAAAGTGTGCAAATTTCCCCATATTTTGGGGAAATCTGTAAATTGTGTGACTTTATGATGAAATAGCATAAACTATTTATTAGTAGTGATACCGTAGTGATTTAACTTCTTTTTTATAAATACATGGGATTAGGAATCGCAAAAATACAAATTGCAACTAATATGATTTTTTTAACTTTTTTTGTTAATTAGGTACCTAGTTTAATCGTGTGAATATTCCCCACGGTTACCATCCATGTAAGTTTTTTTTTATATAGGTATAATGAAAAAAATAATGTAAAAAATAACTAAGATATTATTTTCATTAATTTATGATGAAAATAATATTTTTAATAATATTACACGAATCACCTTTAATGATTGTTCATTTATATATTTTAAAATTTACCAAATAATTCTCCCTATTCCTCAACTAAAATAATAAAAAATGGGGAAATTTAGGTAAAACCTCGCATCCCTACAATTTACTCACACAATGATTGATGCCCGCCATTTTTTGACACAGACTAGTCACTAGACTAGGCACTCCGTCCATACTTTTCCTAAGTCTATGGGTTTAGATACTTAGACCAACGTTAAACTAGGTGTCACGCAGGTTTATCTTTAGACCAGAGATAGTCCCAGGTTTAGTACTAAAACGCGTTTTGTAATAACATTTTCGTTAAACCATGGTCTAAAGACGTTTTAAACCTGGGTTTAAAGTTAGTCCGTGTTTTGTAATAAGACCGTCAATGTTTAATAGGTACGTGTTTATTCTTTTCTTAATACCAGGATTTATAATATAAACTAATAGGTATTTGAGTTTCTGTAATTAAAGTCTATGAGATATAGAACACTTAGGTAGAAACTAATTAGGTAGGTACTATAATACGGTTTCAAGGTACAATAATTCGGACGACGTGAATTGGTTGTAGGGATATATAGGTCACACTGATGTGGGTAAATATGTCAATATCATTTTTAACACTAATTAGGTAGAAAACGAATCAAAACAATGTAACATGCACTCACACTACGGTAACTGTATAAAGATAGAGGGGTAGAGGAATGGACACATAAGAAAGGATCGAATAGAGTTGAGGCATCTTGCACTCTCACAAAACATATCATGTGGCATATCTAGTATCTACCGATTTAGGATGGATATTAAATGAAAAATCTTCTTTCGCTTCAATTACCTTACCTAGAGCTATATTTGGAGCATGATAAAATAAGCATGTAGAGTACACCACGAAGCCTGCACAAAAGCCAGCCTCACACAATACAGGCCTCTTGTAAACGCACGCCACCACAAAACACATGTCCTATGGTCAACGGATTGCTTTTGGGCCTTGTAATCTCATAGAACTGTCAGGCTCAAAATCATTAGTAACGAGTCGCTCTAAAAATTAATTCAATGTATTAAGTTTTTGGTTAAACCAAAAATGATTCTAATTCAGTTCACTCTTAATTCAATAATCAAGAAAAATTACTTCAAGACGATAGAAGATGATGAATAACCATAGATGCCTGAATGGAAGGAAGGATGGAGGAACGAGGAGGAGCAAGGCAGCGCAAAAAAAAGAATTTGCTCGATATGCTTTCCATTCAATTGACCCATATAAATATGGATCTTACTATCCTTTTTGTATAGAGATATTTTAACATCTATATTTTACCAACAACGTTTTTGATTCTTAAATAATAGCGATCACTTCGTTCCATGCCTTCTTCTTGAAAAATACACCTTTGCTTGGCGGTTCACCATATGCAAATATTCACTCTTTAACTATTAGGTATATATTGCCTCATTTATCAAAATTTTTTATGTAATTAGATTTAGTGATTTTATTACCAAATCACTTATAAATTTTATCCTCCCCTATCTATCTACTCCCCGATCTATGTTAACAGATGCAAGCGGTGATTCATTCGGCATCCAGCGCACGTCGGTCGGCCCGCAACCTATAGCGCCAGCTATATGTGCGAGAGCACCGTTGGAGAGCACCGTTCTCTATGGAAATGCTCAGAAATACCTATTTATTGCTGAATTGGAGTTGTATGTGTTGTGGATATCAGAGAAAACTGTATATAGTAGGTATTATAATTATGTTATTGAAGACCATTGTAGAAATATATTTTGCTTCTAATAACATTTTACACAATTTTACTGGTAATGTGCCCAGAAGACTGACAGCATTGCCACACTCAATGGCCATGCTGATTCTTTGTGCAAGATAGAGTCCAGCCTTCTGGTCACCTGTGGCGTCATTAGGAAGTTTCTTATGTAGTTAAAAGAAACTATTCAAATACCTAGCTGAGACCGTTCGTTATTCGAGAGGATGGATCAGATACTGTGAATACATAGATATTTTAAGGATTTAGCAATGCCGTACCAGTTGCTTCTATGGCCTGCATTGGTATGCTACGTAGCAAATTACTTTTGCGGTTTAGAAATATTGTACTGTACCTACTAATTTTTTTTTTGTAATTTTGTTCGGTCTATGTAAAAAAAATATTTTTCAAATGAAATAAATGTTTTGTAAATGCGGACCTGTGGTATAAATGTGGAGATACTAGAGTCAGGAGTATTTAAAAAATAACCTAGTTCACTAGATTATCCTCACCAAATGCTAGAAACTGATACAAAAACTTCATAAATTTACTCATAAATATACCACATGTTGGCTTGGAACCCTTTAAAAATAACCCTGTGTTACCCACACAGCTAACGGTGTAGGTAGGTAGGTATAAAGGGCCCGGGCGAGCATGATTTTCACGCCAGCCTGCGTCGAGCGGGGTCGGGAAATTTTCCCCAGTTTATATTTGAAAATATTTTTTTCTAACATGAAAATATTTTTAAACATTTCGGGATTATTGCAACGTTTGCTTTGACTTGTTTCGCGTTAGTTTCGGACATAATATGTGTTTTGTTTTTTATACATTATATATTCACTGGGGTAGGCAGAGACCTCACAGTTTTGTGCCTACTAGAATTTTGACTTATCACTCTTTTTTATTTCTATAGCTGTTCTAATCTATGTTGGTGACTCTTAACCTCTCCTTTCCTAAAATGTCGTTAAGCTGATTGATACACATACATATTTAGTTCTTAGGAACGTAAATTAACATTATCTAATAATATTTATGAGTAGTTCTAGATTAAATCCAAATCTGGTTAGCCGTTTTTGCGTGAAAGTGTAACAAATATTCATCTTCACAAACTTTTACAATAATAGTAAGAAAGATGATTCAGTTCAATAAGACAATAATGCAGGTACCATAATAACAGGTCCCCAAGTGAACAGAGATCAGAAAATCAGTTCGTGGAGTGAACCGGCTAGGCGTAGTGCTACGTGAGTGGAAACGGTTGGGCCCGCGCCAACTAGCCGCCCTGTACGGACCCGGTAATGTAATACGCTTGGATTATTATTTTATAATAATGGATTATTTCATTTTAGCTTTAGAATTTTTCCACAATAAGGTACTTCGTTTATATATTTTTTTATATCACTTAGGTGGCAGACAAGCAAACGGCCCACCTGATAGCAAGCAGTCACCGTGGCCTATGGACGTGTGTAACACCAGAGGTGTCACACTCGTGCTGCCGATCCTAAAGGGATGGGAGGAGGGGGGGGGGGTTAAGATAGTTTCTGTGTAGACAAATCTGACAAGAATGAAATAATCCATATTATACAAATAATAAACTAAGCGTATTAATTACTGGGATCTTTCGAGAGCGCATCAGATTCCCTGACCACATAGGCCGATGTGATGAGACTCCGTGCGGCTTTAGTCGGTTCGACTAAACATCATCGACATAAACGACATCCGATGGGATCATCGCACCATAAAAAAGGTATAAACATCTGAGTGGCGTGGCCATAGAGAGTTCGACTGTCGCTCAGTGCAAATATCTGTGAAAACAAATATATTTGAATTGAATAACTTCAAGTAATAAACTTTACCAAAGCTTCATCTTATATTAATATAATATAAGGCCCGCGTAACACAAGTTGTAAGGTTACACGTGCCTCAAGAGTTATATTAGAATATAAGTTTGTGTTAATATCAACGTAGTTTTACCACAACGCTTTCAACCTGCGAACCGACGGGTTGCACCGATTTCAATTAATTAAATTTAACTTATCGTTAATGATTATGTTTCAGTTTAGTTGATTAGTTAAAGGTTGCAAGTTAGAATTAGTAACAGTGGCATTTCGTTGAGTTTATGAGAGTTTGTGAGTTCTTTTCATATCTCTTCTCTTCTTTTTATAGGTGACACGAGTGACATTGTTACAGTAAATCTAAATCGACGAACACACCTCTGGCACAAGCTTCCCTCTTTTAGTCTTTTTTTATTCCTTTCTAGCACCTTTGACGAAGTCAAAGTCTACTCTGGACAAAAGATTTTTCTGCAAACTTGGCTATCTAACTTTTAATAAAGAAATATAATAGTAACAAAATTAATAAATAAAAAAACCCACTCAAGCTCTAAGGTTAAACTAACTTCACTATTTTTGTTATTCGCGCATTCATTCCGATCTACTAGAACCATAACAGTTCTTGCTTTGTTCTTGTTCTAGTTGGGTGTCAAGTAAAACTCAACCAAAACACATTAAAGAGGAGTAGTAGCGCAGACCCAAGACTCCAAAATGCAAGCTTTGTAAGCAACTGGGATAGGCGATAGGTAGGTATTCGAACGCAAAAGTAATTAAGGTTTCATGGCTGTTGATAATTTCTGGACGTTAATCTCAGTTTAAACTGTTCAATCATGATTAATTCGTTACAGTTAACCCATAACGGTGTAACCTCACACATCCCTCATCAAATATCGTCAGACTTAGTACAAATTGTGACACTATTCCAACTTTGATTAGAGCGCGAGTCAAATTGGCGGTTGGCGGTGTGGCATGACGTCTGTTGACGCATGGTTGGAGCGGGAAAAGACGGCAAGCAAACTATATTATTAGTTATTGCTATGTGTGTGTATTATAGATGCCTATTGACAGAATATTTGATAACGTTCTAAGCTACGAGTATTACACTTCTGTTTCAAGTACCTACATACCAGGTTGGTGTAGTAAGGCTGAAATATTACCCTCATATGGTGCAAACAATTCCATCAAGAACCAAGCGGTTCGGTGCCTCTTTTCTTTTCCGCACCATCAAAACTAGCCAACGTGTTTCCTTACTTATTATAGTCCCGGGTCTTTTAAGCGGAGCGTGAAAAAGCATTTGATGAGACCGTCAAGCTGAGAGTCACCATTGTGGCACTATCGGTGTTTGCAATGGTGACTCCCATTCCAGAGACTGCCTTTAGCTTACCATCAGGCGAGGTGAAGTCATGTTGACGCGTTCGGTATAAAAAAAAAGTAAATTATATTTCTGAGAAAAAGTATGGCCGTCTTAGGACGGCTTTTACTAAAGTTTATTCAGCCCAACATGGTGTATGTTGTGCTACAGAAAGATACGTGGCTCGTATTCACAATTTGCCCAAGAGTACGTCATGCTCGCTATTACAACATTTACCATTAAAAACTTATCCCAAAGGAGCTTGATTGGCTTAAAGTGTTAATCTTTGAAACTCACTACCTGCTATTTTCAAATAAATAAAATACAACCTGCAATAAATTAATCGAACAGATTCGCGCAGACGGTCAAATAGAACCCGTTAACAAGGGTGAAACTGTGGGGCACAGCTAGTATTCGATATACTAATATTAACTAAGACAATGAACTAACAGTGATTATTAAATGTCGAGTGATAGGACTAGTGATACCTCGTTTATAATAAACAAAATGTTCGTGTACCAACTCCCCTTATGCCCTGCTCACACGTCCAGCACACGGCTGCGTTGCGTTTGACGCGGATGCACGTCGCGCTTGTCGCCGACACATTCACGCGTCAACGAACGCATTCCGTCTGACTTCAATTTTAGTTACAACATTTGGAATATATATCTGCTATCTATAGACTTTTATATAGCTAGTGTCCTAGCTATGTATTGGATTTGGCAAAACACAAGAACAAATAAATTGTATCATCAATAAAATGTGTTGTATCAGGAGTGTAAATCCGTTTCTTTCATCCGAGTGCCAAACAGTGGTTACATCCAAAGCTTGTACGAGAACATTGGAGCCCGGGGTCCGCTTTTCTACTACTCCGTTTCACGATTTGCATTGGATTAATAATACGGTTTAATAAATTGGATTTCATCAATTATAGCAACCGCGATTTAAGTAACGTAACTTGTGTAACTATATTTTACGTAACTTTCAATGTTTAATATTTTATTAATACAATCAATTTGTTTAATTACATGTGGAACAAATATAAGAGAATTTATTGTCATTTGGAAAGTACTGATTTATAAATTGTAATAACATGTCACTAGCTATGAGATATACCTACCTACTTAGCGAGTATCATAAATGCCACTATTACGACTTCTATTCGACAACAAAATAATAAAAAAACCGCAGGGAGTTTCTAACCTAGTTAGTGACAAATTCACCAAAATTTCAGCGGTACCCTCGTATCCGTCGGTTCCAATCAATAGGCGATTAATCAGTCGCAGATCGCAACGGCGCGCGCGCAGTCGCGCGGAAAATCTTACAAAAAATCGCGCGTTGTGAGGGAGGGGGTTTAGCTCACGCACTAGTGGGCATAGTGATTTAGGCGCGGGAGATGTCGAGTCGATAGTTTGGAGCTGTGCTGACATCTGTTTATAATAGTTTTGTGTGGTTTTTTTCATTTATAAGTTAATCTCCACTCATATTGGATTCAGAAGTGGTAGTATTGATACGTTAATGATTTATG
Organism: Lithosia quadra; assembly: GCA_963576445.1. Classification (NCBI taxonomy): domain Eukaryota; kingdom Metazoa; phylum Arthropoda; class Insecta; order Lepidoptera; family Erebidae; genus Lithosia; species Lithosia quadra. The sequence continues at coordinate 7,119,314 of OY754892.1, forward strand.
TTTTATTTCTTTAGTAATTCAATTAACCAAGTTTTACGGAAATTAAAGCACATGAAACGTAATCATGATGTGGATCTTCAAATTTCTCCTTGAACTTCAGAGCTTTAGCCAAAAGTCCATTTGAATTGTTTTCTTGAAAAGTTCTCAAAAATATTAGTGACTTATGAAAATAAGTTGAATCCAATATAAAAGGCTTGAGGTATGAACCGATACTACGATAATCTCCTGTTACGGCCGCTTGTCATCCTAGAAACCCCGCCGGCGCGACGGCCCTATTTCACTCCTACCCCTCTTTTTCTGGATTCGATCTGGCCATCTTAAAACCATAGCTAGCCCAATCAGCCAACTTTTAAATTGTATCCACTCTCCGACGAAACCGCGGTATTTCTAAATTCAAAATGATTCTCCTAAATAAGAAATCTAATAACTAAACTTGTTTTGTTCCGTGCAATATAAAAATATACTTTTATTTAATACCAAACTATATTTTCTATCGATAGCCGATCACCTTACTGCAACCCATTTCTAGTGAGAGAAGGGTACGGTGGCTATGCTGTGGCGTGTCGATAACACACCATCATAAATCATGGCCTGGCAAATGTCTTGTCGTTCAATGCAGCCGACGATTTGCCTACCTACCCCACCCGAACTAACATAAGCTATTATTTGTAATACATTTATGTGGTGTAGTATTCGGTGAAAATGGGAGTTTTGAGTTAAGAGGGATTTTTCAATAAGCCGTTCTGAAATGTAGGTGTATTGGATAGTCGAGTAGACAGAAAATATTGCTCAGGTTAGCATGTTCGAGTTTACTGCAATGCATAATAGGACCAACCTCTTTGTCTCCCTGTGATGTGATCATCACTATTTGCCTTAATTTCGTTGCATCCATAAATTTAATTTCGCCTACGCTTGCCTACTCTTTCTCCTTCACTTCACACGATCTTTGTCATCATTGTAATGTTTATACCTATAGATATACTTTAAGATGTAATAAAAAATATATTTATCGTATTATCGGTAACTGAAAACTTACCGTAAACGTCGGGTACAGTTTAAATATAATGTTTTAACGCGGATAAGAAACTAGCTAATCTTGTAGGTAAATTCAATCTTTTATTACACAACTACCTACTATCGGAATATTAATTATAATGTTTTTATAAGTAAAGATTTTATCAAATGTCAATATTATAAAATTACTCACAAATTGTGCAATGTCTATAAGAACTGTACCTAATGTCTGTAAACAAGAGAATCGAATAAGTAACAAATAAACCCGAATTCGTACTTGAAGTTTAAATGTAATATGTTAGACACGTGCCGTGACGCGCACAGGTATGCGTGCCCATAAATCCCCATGCCCTGTTAGACCATTTAATTAATTTTCAAACAACTGAGTTGCGAGCAGTAACATGTGACCTGTAGGCATACAATTGTTGTTTTACAAAATTAATTTGCGTACTTTAGTGGTTTTACTATACAGGTTTCGTTGTAGTTTCAGCGTAAAATTATGTTTCGAATGTAATTAAGTAAATGTTAGTGTGTTATTTGGAGCTTATAGTTTAATTTCATGTTTGTTGATTACATAAAATGATCTTATATTAAAAAGGGGGCAGATATGGAGGCAATCGGTAGTAGGTACATTTCTTAGTCAGAATAGGTACTTTTGTTCAAAAAAGTAGCACCAAACCACAGAATACCTAATAGTACTACGTACCAAACTAACAAAAAAATTACAGTTTGTCAAATGTTTAGTTGACATCCCAAATACCAATAAAATATTTTACATTTTGAATTTCATTTGAATGAATGAATGTTACTTGATTAATTTATAAAATAAATCAAATTTTTCGTTTATAATTTTTTAGAAGCAATAATAATATATCTAGGTTCTACCTTTATTAATTTCTACACAGAAAACGCTAGCAACACGAACAATGGCTGTAATATGTTTTCCACAACTACGTATCTATATTTATATCAAATTAAGGGCTGTCATCCCCCGGCGGGTGCCCTCCAATTTAGAACAGATTCCGTTAAAAGGGAACACCAATTTGTGTTAAGGGCTTCAAATTGTCTTATATTGGGATATTCTCGGGAACATTCAATTACACGTGCATTGCTCCAATTGGTTATAGGTTTTTCGGTTTGGTTACATTATTTCTCTTCTAATAGGTATATAGGGAAAAAATGTTTGTTCCTATTTTTACTGCCGTGGCTACTGCGTGTACATTTTCCCTTTTTCAGAGCTAAATATATAGGAAATGTAAAGAAGGTGGGTCTTCGCTAGGCGAACCGAGCACGAGCCGAGCACAAGTGGAGCACGGAGAAGGACTACCATTTGCAGGTTAAGAAAATGTGATTCTAATCCAGCTTGTTAAATTTTACCTACCATTACATGTTTGATAAAAACTTCAAAAGCAAATATTAGAGTTCTAATAGTACACAAAATCTTATTCTTTAAAAAAATCAACTTACAAATTTATAAAACCCTCATTTTGTAGGGCAAAGGGAAAATCTACGATACCAAACGGGGAGAATATCTTTCGTTTAGTTTTTTTACACTCATTACTAGAGCGGTTTCCTGCTTTTTTGCCCTTTTTCCGGTGAAAGAGATAAAAAATGAAGATGAACTGCCGAGGTGCAGAGTAAATACGAAACGCGTAGGGATGTAACTATATGAAAACTTATATCGATAAAATGTTATTATTTTTTATATTATGGTACACATTAGGTCCCTGTGGAAATTGTGAATGCTTATGATTATTCTTTAACTTCAATCATGAGAAAATTAATTTGCTTGCCAGAATTAAATATTTAGCAGCAAGACTGCCTGATGAAGATAACACTGGTAAGACTTTAAGTAATACATAGGCATCATAATTTTAAACAGATTAAGGCTTGTAACGAAATTCTGGGGAGTAACTAAAGTAAGTAGAGTCAGATTTATCAGCTATAAGTAGTTGTTCAATCGAGTGCTTTGAGTTTAAAATGTGAATAAATTGGGAGTAGGGAAATGTAATATTGGGTAATCGCTTTTATCAAAGGATTTGAAACTTTAAAAGTAATGTGTAAAGAAGTCAATGTCGCATATATCTGGAAAAGTAACAGTAACATTTCTCATTTATCAATTATCGCGTACATTATCGACAAACCACAACAGGGTGGCCATCACTATCTACAGACCGCAGACCGCACGGGCCGGTAGGCACGAAAAGTCGTTCCCAGTTCAAATATATTAGAATATACATTACTCTACGTGACTCCGGCATGAATAGCCCGTGTCTACCTCCGTCGTACATACCCTATATACGTAGAATTGTACGATTATGTTAATGTAATGGTGGAACGGGCGACTCATAGATGTTTTATGAGTATTAGAGTTCGTTATTTAAAATATATCTCTATTATAAGTCAGTAGAAAATAAAGTTTATTTTATATGTAGTTCTTGCAACTTCAGAAGGCAAGTAAATAACGGTAGCGTCGTTTTACTACCTACTACCTACTAAAATGTAAAGTTTTCAAGCATTCAATTTATAACAAAGACATGAAAAAGTATCTACAGCGGCCGTCAAACTGAAAAAGAAAATTTTAGAATGGTTAATTGTTGGTATCTATACCTAATGATGGCTTTCATTCATTTCGTTTAGACTTCACATTATAGTCTTCCATCAGGCAAGATGTAGGCTTAATGACATGTCCTATATAAAAAAAATATTGCTAAACCAATTATGATAAATATCATGGAAATAGTTGTCATACCTCATAAATCTTCTTGGCTCTTGTGAAGTCTTTACTGGGGCTAGTCTACTTTTTCGCGTTCGACCTTGTAGTGATTATAATTAGGTACACTTCATCCATTCTTTTAAATCAAGAACGATCGCTGATGGCAAACCTTCCGATCGAGTACCATTGTAACAGGAAACAGGTATGAACTTATCCGCCGTCGGCAATCGCGTATCGACAGCATTACTTATCACAAAACTTTTAAACCACACAAAATTTATAAGCTCACTGTTTTTCCTACGAATCAAACACCAAACATTTCAAAACATGCATGTAGACTGAATTCGGCGCCTTTCAGCCGCTCCTTTATATATGTAGGAGATACGAACCTTTCCACTGAAGCTGAAACTTGCAGTGGAGCTTAAAGCATTCTCGCCAATTGCGCACGAGTGCCCGCGTGGTTTGACTTGATTTGGAAGGTCATTGACTTCAGTTATATGTGGTAATGAAATGTTTCACTTCTCTTGAGGGTTTGTTTCTGAATGTGTAGTTTCAAACATGGAATAAATTGTAGTACTGTTTTGTTACTATTTTAAAATGCAGATTACTTCAGTTAGTGGATGGATGAGATGATGAATGATGATGATGAGATCTAGATGGATGGTTGGTAGAAGGTGCAGAACCAATGTAACTTATTCAAATATTTTTTGGTCTAGTTTAAAATGGTCAAGAACATGTTTCTTTAAAGGAATTTGCCCAAACTTGGAATCTTTGTAAATGAACAATCTTTTAAAATGGATTTAAATGATCAGGAAACAAAATGTTATAAAATATATATATTGTATATCCTACATATTGCATGTCCCACATAAATTTTAAATTGGTAAATTACCACTCTTACATTCAGTAAATATACAAAATTATGAAATTTATATAAACTAACAAATGACTTATTATATAAAAAGACACAGATTGCATTTTTTTTTTGTTTCGAATAATTAAATCTGAAGTTCGAATCCACTACTAATAACCCATCTTGGTATCCACATACAGAGCAATAGTTTCCAACTCTCGGCAGCCTCTCGGATGTAAAAGGTATAGTCTAAGTTTAGCACACAACAAGTCATCAAAGAGCAGTTAGCAAATACTTGAGCAGTTAGGGCGCATTACCGAGTGCCTCCTCCGCCGCCAGAGAACTTGTCGAACTAGGATTGGAAGCTGTATTCTGATGTCACTCGACATATTGACACCATTGTAATTCACCGGGTTTCGAGTAAAAATTATTTATTATCATTATTATAAGCCCACAAAAGTCCAACCAGTCTAACTTGGAACTTCGATATCGCCATTGGTCATAATGACCATTGGTTGTGGAGGTCAGATGGCAGTCGCTCCATGGAAAATATCGAAGTTCAGCCGCATCACAGTTAGACTGGAAAGCCGACCCCAACTGAGTTGGGAAAAAGGTTCAGAGAATGATGATCTATTAATCGATATACTTAGTAAATTAACACACAAATAAGTTTTTCCTCATACCTACATACGCGCTTTCATATAAGGGTCGATGGAGATAGTTTGTTTAATTTTACTGCGATCCTGTCATACGCCTCTAATTTTTCATTGTTGTTTTCATATAAGCTCACCGGTTGCGGTTACTTTTGACTTGGCATTACCGTAATATCGCTTCAATTACTACGTTAAAGTTGACTTCATTTCCTTTATTTCGCTAATCCTCACCGCATACCTAAATAGGTTTCGTCAATCTTCATTCAACTATATACAAATTGAACTACATTTTTTGGCAACATATAGTGCGAGATATATGGAGCCACTTCAATTTCATATTATTTGTTAACACACTTAGCCTAAAAATTTTCTATCTATTACATATAACTCGATAAACCTTCAAAATATCACTATTAAGATAATAATCCCCCCACAGCTCGCATGTTAGCCTACCAGTACTTGGAACTTCCCAGCTTCTATTATAACATACGCATATAAAGACGCATGCGCCACAAAGCAACGCATGGATTGAACTACAACTTAGTTTCTTAACATCCGGCACAATAAATGTTTTACGTTGCATGTTTTTTTTACACTACGTAGGTAGGCAGACAAGCACACGGCTCACCTGATGGGAAGCGGTCACCGTGGCCTATGGACGTATGCAACACTAAGGGTGACACACACGCGCTGCCTACCTTGAAGGGAAGGAATGTTGATTACAATTGACGGGAATATGTCGACAATATTTTGTTTTGTCAAAAATAGTCTTTGTAATTTGTGTCCAGAAATTACAACGCATATCAAGCATATGAAATATGCTGAGGAAATATGTTCCAAATACAAATAAAGTCACATAAAATTGTCCCAAAATTTACGAAGAATATCCATTAAATCTTTTTTCGGTCGTCACTTATCATCATAGATTAAATTTTCACCTTCAGCTAACTGAAAAAATCCATTACTTCCGCCAGATGTCACCGAAATCAAATGTCGCTAGCACACGAGTGGAGTAGAGATGTAGAATTAAATATTTTGAATGTCTTGCTCCCTATGTATACAGTACATTTTGTAGTCTACCCAAGTTCGTTCCATTCATCATAAAACAATTATAATAGTAAGTACTCTATGTAAGCCGCGCCCCGGGGAAGTATTACTCTCTCATTAAATACCATAAAAATTATTAATTTATTACTAATACTAGCTGTGCCCGCGTATTTATTTGCATTGATTTAAAACCTGTTATTACAAACAGACACCTCAATTTTACGGTAAAGTGCAGTTGTTGAGACTATCAGATGATTATTTAGATACCATTACTCTATTTATCTTCTTTCTTCCATTCACCTACTTCGTTTCTTCTTCTTTTTTCTAACAGTTAGTTACGCTTATGTAACTACAACTTCTTTATGTTTTATTTTATCCAAAAATTCACTTCTAACCCAATTCTCTGCCCCCCAAATCCAATAACTTATCTGACATGACCTATGTGAAAGTGTAGACTATATTCACGAAATTTTTCAAACGATATTGTAGTGCATAAAATACGAACACAGAAACAAACATTAGATGGGTAAATTCCACAAAAAAAAGTACTGCAAAAGCAATCAATCCTCTCCACGCCTCTCCTGTGCCAGTGTACCACTGAAACACAAAGTTTTTTTAATCGGCAGACAGACAGTGGAGCATTAATCAATGTCAATCACGCGCAGACACTGCCTCAGACGCGAATGAGCTGGTGTTTCATGGTGTATCGCTCCCTTTGTCCCTGACGCTGATCAAGAGTTATTGAATACGGCATGCTGATTAGATTTTTTTTTGATGACGAATGTCAATTAACTGCGACCTGCAAAGGTTTGGCAGTGATTTTTTTTCTTTTTATTTACTACCAGCCTATACCGGCGGTTCCAATATGCGTAAGATGTTAAATCTAATCAAGACCTTCCATACAAAAAAACCGCATCAAAATTTGGTCTGTAGTTTTTGAATTTTTACGTCACGAAGACAAGAATCCTAAAAAAATTGTTTTTAGTATAATTCATATAGTGACCCAAGTCTTTTTTTAAATATTTCCAGTAATGTAATAATTAAAAAAATTAAATTGCATCAACAACTTACAGATCAATAACAAATACCTATTTATTCTAATATTTAAAGCGCTCCGGTATATCATTCAAATAATACAATTCAAAGATGGCGAAAACTCAACAATTTATATTAACTTTGCAAATTTAATTATCACACAAGTACTAAAACTCCAATCTGACTTTATAATCAGCCGGGAATCGAGTCTAATGCCTCGCCGCCCAAAACAACTAACTTTGCATATTGCGCTATTAATAATTAGGAACTTTGTATAGCGAACGAATACGATTTATTCCGATTTTCATATTCAAGAACTGCGTTGCTTGTTAGTTAAAATAGGCAACGGTTTGGAGTTTGATTCTTGACAACGATTTTGGCGTTTGATTTATTGACTGCTTATTTGAGCATTGTCAATTATTTAGCTGCAGGTGCACATACTAGCAGGTGAGGTTGGTGCACAGACTTCGGCCCTGAAGGTGTCGCTATGGGTCCTGTATATCCTCTGTTCATAGCATCTGAAAACCAATAATTATGAAACGATTTCCTTGAATCGTATTATTACCTGTCAGCGTGATTGGCACACAAACAAACTCTTTCATATTTTGTAGTATTAGTGCGATGCATGTATGTAGTTACTACAGGCAATATGAAAAACAAATTAATCACATGTGTATAACTTGAAGAGAAGAGATGAGAATTGTATACTTATATAATTGGGTATTTTGTTTTATACATACCTACTACATTTATACACGGAATATAAAATATTTAATATCTTTGAGGTTTGATTGATTCTTTTTAACACACGAAATACCCACTAAAATTATTCAGTAATAACTACACATCGTCAGCTAAACTTAAATATTTCATTTCAGTTTTAAATAATTAATTTAGTTTAACTTTAATTTAAAATGAAATTACACATGAAAATAGGTACCAAAGTTTGTAGTTCTACATTAAATCGAGTGAAGCTACCGTCTACGAAGCTACATCGCTACGATGCTACGACGCTACGCCGCTACAAGCGTGCTCGGTATTTCTCGGTCGACGTCTCTGACTTCGCGAGTCGTTGGAATTGCACGCTCCACTGCGTCCGCGCACCCGTAGATCGCATTATGAGATTTGTTAAAGGCTTGCGTAGATTTTCTTAACCTTTAAGTACCGACATGCCATTTTAGTAACATAAGTACCGACGTGAGGTCTGCTAGACCACTATAGCTTAAGTAAGGAAAACTTTCATATTACCAAATATTATTATTTTTTAAATGTGTCTATGTATTAATAATATATTTAGTTATTGTATAAATAAAACAAAATAAAGAAGTTTAAACATTTATTACTTATTAATTACACGAACTTAAATTCTCAATTTCTTTGGCAGAAAAAATTAACTCTTAACGTTTTTATTAACATTTATCAACTAAGTTTTTTTTTTGTTCAAGATATTTTTTTTTTCTTAAATATTAATAACTAAGAAATCAACTAAAATTAAAATTTAAAAAAAAATAAGAAGTTTCTTTGAAATCGCGAGGCATCATTATAGGAGCAATTACAATTATTTACAAACACTCTTTGCATACAGGTTTACTGCACTGCAAGCACACATGCTATTCCGCCACCTCGCTATCTGACCCTTCCTGTTCAGATGTTGAATCATGGTCACTCTCAGCAATAAAATTCGCATCGATGTCATCAGAATCTGACTCTGAGCTCTCATTTAGCCGTTCCAACATCGGCTCTTCTTGATCTTTATTTCGAGGCCTAGTTTCACGTTTCTTCTTAGTGACAGGAACACTTATCATTCACATATCATTTCATTTTTATAATTAGCTGTAAATAAAAGAGAAATATAGTAAAATCAGGAAAAAGTCGTACCCAAATAAGTTACGTAAGTACAGACGAGTGGTCTGTCAGACCACGCGCGAACTTATACAAGACATAACTCACCAGAAACGCAAGCGCCGATACAGCCACACTCCACGAACGTTGCCGGGCGACTGCCTGAGGGGTACACAGAAGCACGGGGGGTTACGTCTCTGTTAACAAATGAAACCACCGTATCCGAACGCTCCAAGTGTCTGTCAGACCACACGTCGGTACTTAAAGGTTAACAATAAGATTCTTATTTTGTACGTCTAAGTTTTATTATATAATCGTTATTAAATTATGATGTTACTTGATATAAAACATAATTTTACTTACTTAGGTAATCATAATGTGTTGTAAAGTTTATATGTTTAAAAAAACCACGATACTCGGTTCTATTCAGGTGACCTAACCTATTCAACACCTAAGGTTCGTAGCGCGATGTTAAATAGCCTATAACCTTTTGCCAAAAATCATTCAAGGCTTTAAAAGCAAAAATATTTTTGAGTGTAGTGATTTGATTGCTTATATAGTCCAAAGGTTAGCGGCTTTTAGTAAACAAACACTTTACTCCACTATTTATTAGTTGAAAGTCACGTCACCATTTCCCAACAATTTTCTAATATTAAAGAATCCCACAACTAAAAATCAAACATATTTCCCTTTAAACTTTATACAAAAGTGCTAAAGATTTTTGAAGACTTCAGTCGCCTGTAGTTGTAGTCTAGTGTCTGTAGAGTCTGTTGAGGGTAGACACACAAAACCGCGGAGTTCGGCGACGTGTGAACAGCTGAACTGATCTGAAGTGACACACGCCGACGTCATGCATGTCGAACCTATTTTATATAGAGCTGTTTAGCCCCTGCCATCGGACTATCTTACTAGTTTACTAATACGAAGGTTTGGACGGTTCATTGCTATACAATCTCATCAGAATGACTGAATTGGCTTGAACGCAATTTGACACAGAAAAGAATTGAATCTGAAAAGATACGCACGCAGGCACGGGTTCCGTATTCAATACATGTAAGTATTGTGCTATGCATTATAAATTTAAATAAATCGATGAAAGATATTAACGAAAATTTATGTGAACATTACACATTGAAACTGTGTTTACCTGATTTTATTGTTATGTGTATTTACTTTGTGTAATGTTATTATTCAAACTATTTCCAACATGATTGATGCACAATCGGCTTTGTCTTTTTTTTCTTTCCTTTTATTCATGGATTTTTTTTTTAAATTGTTAGACTAACCTGCATTGCTTTTTCATCAGTAAACGTGGGTCGATATTCTTATATCAAATTTTGATTTAGTTACAAAAATAATTTTTGAAAGTCACACCAAATCACTCACTAATTCGTGGATTGTATCATCTCTATACACATAACCCACGTGTGAAATCAAATAGTGTCCTGAAGACGTGCCGACTTCCGGACGCGACGTCTCCACGCGACCCTCGTGCGGCTGTCTACCGTTTGCCATTTCATTTACTTTGACATCTACATACGGCCATTTTGTTAGTTAAATATTGAGAACTGTATACGTACAGTTATCCAGCTGACTGTACATAATAAAATTCGTTAAAATTTAGAAAAATAGAAGTTATACGTTTTTGGAATGTAAAGTAGTAGTAGAAGTAGTCCTCGGGACCATGATTAGTATGAATGTATTTAGAATCTGAACAATTCAATGTGTGTTTCAATCGCATGTCGCCATGTGCAGAGGGAATGAAACAAATACTTTGCTTAGTATACCTAAATGTATTGGTATTGTTTAATAATTATGAAGATAGATATACTTTCTTTTACGTAAGTTGTAAACAAATGTAAATGTAAATAGTCATTTATATATCCTATGACTAAGTCGGGCTGTACTGAAATCTATAAATAAAGCAACATATAAAAATTGGCGCTCGGTGTTCCGTGTAAAGAATTGTGAACAAATCAACCATCCACGTATAATCAGAACCTCATTTCTTCTTAACAACCTCCTCGGAGTATACCACGAATACGATGGACTGTGGCAAATTTATGAACAAAGTAAAAACGCGTAATTTGGAATTGCCCGCTATTGGTACAGTAATGTACCTAAATTTGTTGTATTCGATTACGTTGACAAAATAGTTAGTCGGTTTTTGTTAGGAAATCTTAGAAACTGTAAGGAGTCTCAAAGTATTGTCTTTTCAGTGAGAATGAAGCTCTGGTATTAAGTGAGATCAAAAAATACTGTCAATTTTTTAGTGTTTGTATTGTGATTGTTTTATAATTTTTAAATGGGCTACATTTTTAGCCACAAGGCTAGGTAAGAAGCCACTACAGCGGTAATTGCCATAAGGACGCACAAAATACAAATAGTTCACTAACAATGGTGCCCAAGTTCACAGCTGCAGTGATCTCATAAACAATTTCCTTTACGACAATATGTGAATATAGCTATCATATAGAAGAATATCCTGCTTGGAAATATAATTTAATCCGCACACAATAGTCACATTGTGGGTCGCGAGACCAAAAACGACGCCACGTTATTCGTTTAATATATAGGTGTTCGGTATCGTCCCAGTTCGGCACATCATTTTTAATTTAGAACATCCATCTATGTTTTTTTGTCTCGTACAGTTAGTAAGGGGCTAGCAAATAGCTGTCAATCGAGCACTTATTTATAAGCTGTATGTAAACTCTCGTGTTGAGAAGGACCCTATGTTTTGGTTGCCTTGAACGTAATACCCACGGAAAATAAATGGTGGCTGTTTCTATTCTGTTTCACTGGGTTATTACACACAGTTAACGGGCACGGGCATAGTCAGTCAGGGCATTGCCTAAGCAATGAGTTTAGTTTCAATTCAGCTTATGAAAACACATCAATAAAAATACGTACAGAAAACAATACAGAAGGTTGATTTATAAATAATATTTTATATTCAAAGGGTTTCCATTAAGGAGATGGAGAAATTGAACCCCTACGTCCCTCTTCCTCCTCACTACGCCTCTGTAATAAGTTACAAAATAACATCTTTATAATACTTTTATTATCGAGTTTATAATAAGTATTGAGAACATAATATGCCGAAGTGAGAATATACCGAGAACAGTAAAAATTCAGCCTGCGAGCGCGCCGCCGATCTCTGAAATAAGATTTGAGATCACCGCGGTTTGTATTCAGTGGGGTCGGTAGACCCCGCATCATCTAAGAATATCTATTAAGTATGGATAAGGAGTAGATTTATTGAATTATTATTCTCTTGTTTGAGATATTGGTTGCATGAAGTACATATATTATAATGAATGTTTTAAACTGATAATTCTACTACTTCAACCGACGGTAGCACCAGTTATCAAATAAAAAGAATCATCAAAATCCATACAGAAGAACCATAAAAAATACAGTTGAATTAAGAACATCCTTATTTTTTGAAGTAGGTTAAACAACAATGCAATCTTTTCTTTTTTTTAAGTAGACCATATTAAAATTCTCTTTATTACATAATTCAGAAATAGACGAATTACAGAATACATAGATAATACTTAATTAATAGTTCGGCATGTAAGCAATGTAAGTAAAAGAACAATTTATTCATCTCTCAGGTTCTTAAGGGAGTACTTGTGACATATTCAATTTTTCCAATTCTATTGTACCAAATAGGATAAAAGAAAATATCATTATGCTCCAATTGTTTTAATTAATATTGTGAAAATAATCTCGCTTCATGAATTCTAAGTAAGGATTTATTATTATTATTTATATATTCTTTAAATTATAGAATGCAGTTCCTATCCATTTTTTGAATTCTAGGAACGTAGCAAAAGAAATTGGGACGTGCGCCTGTCACGGCGTATTGGTCACGAATTCACAACCTTCACGCTATCAGCCATTGTTATATATTATATAAAAATCTGTGCTATTGTTACCGACATAGCCGAATATATCGGGTATTCTGGTCAAAATATGTTAAAGAATATGATCACCCTCTCGCCATCGGTCATGGTGACGAAATATAGGTACCTATTAATAAATCTTTTATACCTTACCTAAGTATATAAAATACGGGATAAGTATAGTTACATGGTTGTGTCTGTGCATTGGACTATTGAAGAAAATGTAATTGGGTTATGTTAAACGAATATTCATTTGGAATTCTTTTTTTTTTCTTGACTGAATATTATTAAAAAGGTATATTGGTCGTAATTAACATCTGTCGTATGTTTAATTGCGATTGGTTCAGTAGATCCAAAGATATGGCCAAAAAACGATAACCAACCTCATCAGCTAATAAATTAATTAAAAGAAAAGTCTCCACCAACTTTTAAAATTACAAATTTTATTAAAAGCTTCACGAGTGTAGAATAAAATGTGTATGTTCCTAATTTTTGATATAAATTACACTCTAAATTGTCAAGATCGTGTGTCGTACGTGACGCGCCGCGGACGTGACGGGGCGGGGACGTAACGACACGGCGGTGCTCACGCTAATTGCACACGCCCACTGCGTCGCGTAATTAGCACCTAATTACTCACTACTGCCGACATGTCACACGACTTATGAGATATTAAGATTTTGTTTAATTATAAACGAGTGGTAACTTAAGAACCTGGAATCTTAATTAATATTATAATTATTACGAAGTTATGTACCTACCTACCTATGTTTTTTATTTGATACACAATGGTTGTATGGGGCTCTACAAAGATCTACGGGGTTTAAGCCAACCTCTTCCAGGTGATTTTCCTCTCGGAGTTGGGGAGACAGCTGCAATAGCTTCTGCAAAAAAAATTCTAGCACGTTCTACACAGCACTATATGAACCCATAGTAAGCATAGCTTAACTACAATAACTTATGCTATGGGTTCCGAAATGCGGACAAACATACTTAGATAACTAGCTACGTGTTTTTTTTTTTTCGAATACACAGGTACATATTATTCATAGAAACGCCTAGATCAGTGCAAATATACAAATACATATTCATGCATAAAAATACTTGCACTGAGCAGAAATCGACCCCGTGCCCCCTGACTTAACAGTCCAACACTTCACTGCCAATGTCAATGTCACTATAACATTGTGCCTCGATCGGTCATGATTATGGTAAAGTTTGGCGGCACCAGTTATTAATTTTTTGTCCTAATTTTCTTTCTGGCATATTTATAGCCTTAAAAACAGAGGCATACGTATACACCCTAGTCATAAGCGTCACGTATTGAGGTCGTATTAACGTAATTAAGTTTATTGCGACACCGTAGGGGTTGAAAGGGGTGAAAGGAGACGGGGAGGAGGTTAGGGAGGTGGGAGGTAGCTCTTTGACTTTATATCTTGAAAATTGTGTTACCTACTTAGTGTCATGGATACGCCTACATATTGTATGTTGTGTGTATGAAGGTTTTTAATAAGTGTTTCGAAGTTTTATTTATTTTGGTATTTTTTTTATGTCTTCACCTCGCCTGGCGGTAAGCTAAAAATAAAGTCTCGAAATGGGGGTCGCCTTTACATACACCGATAATGCTACAATGATAACCCTCAGCTTAACGGCCTTATTATATTCTTTTTCACGTCTCGCTTAAAGGACCCGGAACTGTAGGAGGCAGGAACATGTAAATATTTATGATGGTAACCATGGTCCAAACTTACATTGTGGAGCTCTGGGTCCGGTCAGCTACATTTTGGACTCCTTTTTCCCATAATTTCTATTATTTTGAGTTCAGAAACGAATTAACCCCTAATTTTTAGAAAGTGAGTGAATTCATTTCGCTTTCACATCTGCACACGCATGAATAAGTCACAGTGACCCACAACCCTTTAACCCTTCTCAGCACACTATTGAGACACTTTTTTGTACCTACTATATAACTAGATTAGTGGTAGATCCCCCCACTACTAATGTACGCCTAATTGTCTTTTACATTTGATGAGAGATTTACGTAGTTGGTTTTAAATTTTAACCCTTTAATTTTCAACTGTAGCATTTGACATATTAAATTGCTTCTGCTAGTCATCAGTATGTTTACAGGATAAATTTCCTTTGTATAACTTGAATAAATAAGTAAAAATAAGCACCAATTCTAGTTGCAACCAAAACTTGCATTTCTGAGCCCTAAGTCCGATCATCGACTTTTCCTTTTCATTCTATTTCCGTTCATCATGGCTTTTACGAGAGCGACTACCATCTAACCAGCTAGCAAGTAATATTTACTTGGGCCCCTATGATGTTAATAGGATTTCATACACCGCAAAAAGACACAAAACGCTATTACTTCACCAATTTTCAATCTAAACTTTCACCACAAATCTATCTCAGGTACGAAATCAATATTAAAAACCTGCATTACAAATTTCATACCGATTTAAAGTCAACTTTAAACCGGCCGGTAGATATTTGACGACAATTTCCAGGCTAAGTAATGCGCGGTGGTCGGGCGGCAAATTTCTCATTCCAGTCTGATCGGTGGATCGTGTGATCACTGTGATCAGTCTGATCACCCGTGTAGAATATTGCGATGCAACGTAATTGCGACGCAAATGGGTTTCCGAGGCACCGGTGCAACGTTTTACTGAGGATGGATATATTCTTTAGTAGATTGCTGAATATAGGTTTTTGGAAATGATTTGTTAAGTTGATTATTTTGAAATAGGTATAACTATTCTCGTACGTACGTGGAGCAGAGGTTTTAAAATACATACAAGACCGGGGGAGGAGTAGAAACCTCATACATTTGAAGGGATGAGTGGGTACAGAGTGTGAATTTCGGGTGACTAGTGGGCATTGGCCCGTATTTCTTACTCAAATCTCTCCTACTGGATGTTTATTTCCACGTTTACCTGTAATATCTGTTTCCAGATACATGGTGTAGGGCTGCTAATATATCGCAGTCAATCAAACAGTGGCCTATAACCAATTATTGCAGGTGAGGATTATTATAATTACCTATTTAGAGATCTAGTTCAAAAGGGTCATAACTGGAACTTTCTCGATAATCTACATTGAAGAAATAATATCAAGGATAGTTGAAATGTAATTATGGTTTAGGTACACTCAACCCTTTGGATATCATAGAAATCATATGAATCATAATTTTCAGTAAGAGGCTTAAAGACGTGTACTTACATATAATTGTACAGTCCAGTTCCTTCATATCAATCCCGTATGCCATAAATAAACCAACAATGAAAATTACACCATTTGTGCTATTATAACATTGTATAACAAATGGTGCACTTGACATAAGTAGGTACATTACAAATACAACGCGCTTCACGAAATAAGGACGGGACCAAATTTGTACTTGTAATATTTACTTCGTTATAATTGAAGTACTTACCCGGTACTTATATTACCCCAATATTTTTATTAGTTAGGTGCGCAATATTTCTAAAATAGAAATCATAACGAATAAATATGGAAGTATTTGTTTGAGTAACAAACAAAGAAACGCGTGAAGAGTATAGACAAAGTTATCGTTATCTCAGGAGATAATTATATATAAATGCTTGTCGGTTACGGGAACGAGATCAGTGGGTCCTTCTACTTCTCTCGTGTCGATATTGCCATCATGTTGTAGTAATTGGTTTCACGGCAATGCCGCTACTTACGGAGAGTGCCCGAGCATTATAGGTATCTCTCTTAGAGAAGGCTCACTATTATATCCCAGTAGTCAGATCCGAGGTATCAAAGATAAGGAGATCAGTAGGTATTCCTAACGAAGTTTCGAACAAAAGCTTTGACTTATAAAATTGACATTTTATATAGTCTCTCTATAGATACCTATTTGGATAAATTTATATGATAAAGTAAAGGATTTAAAAAAAACCTTTGTAAACCAACCCCTTTGTATTAAAGAATAACAAGTAAAAATGTTTGTATAATTCCTAAATTAAGTTGCAGGGGCGAGGCTGTGAACACCGATGGTGCGCCTCATTAGGTCTTCTGCTAATCATTGTAAGGGCGCGCCTGAGCTGTAGAGATTTGGTTAATTTTGAGTTATTAATACTTCTTTAATAAACAAACTCAATTGATAATATGCAATGAATAAATAGAATGAGCAAAAATGGTATAAATAATTACTTATAGGTAGGTAGGTACCTACTTATTTTTCGAAAACAAGGATTCATTGTCTTACTTTTTTAAAATTTGAGGATCAGAAGCTTATGCTGCTGTACCGCGTGTAGGTAGGTAATATCTATTGACCACATTCTCACATTCATCAGGCACCTATAATCCCGGGTGTCCCAGTACCTACTATATCTGTAAGTTTGAATTTCACTCCAATTCATTCAACAATTTTGCGTGATTGATCACCTACCTACCAAATAAACAAATTCATGTTCTCATTATTTAAGTATAATACTTATTAGCTGTTGCCCCCGTTAGTCGTGTTTCCACGTAAAGGAATACTTACTGATCGTATTCAAGTGATATATCCCGGTATATTCCCGGGATACTATGATCTATCTTTGAGGCTTTCATCCAGACCTGTTCAGTTATACCAACGTGAATGATTAACAAATCTTTCCATTCAACCCTTCGCATTTAAGTAAAAAAAGTAGTAAGATTAGTTAGGAACAATCTTAGCACTCACATAAGTCAAGGACTAAACACAATGCTAATCTCCTAAATTTTATTACCTACAACCCTTCGGTTAGGTACCTATCCGGTCCATTTGACAGAGCCTTTACATAATGACGAAGCACTATCGTAAACATCCTATCGCTATTTATCTTCGATCTAAAGTGTTACCACGTAGCACGATCAGGCCAGCCCGGTTCATCCCTCACGGCTAATCGACCGTTCCGAACCGAGATTAATAAATGACGCTTAAAATTTCAACCTTTTTTCGGCTAAGCTAATGGCCCAAATATAATTAGCTGTTTTTTATCGCCGATTCTAACGGGGAAATTTATTATTGGATTTTTCTTTTTGTTTATTTTGCGAGAGTGAGTTATGAATTTGTTTTCGGGACTTTTTGACTTCATAAATTTTGTTTTCAATAATAATGGATCGTGGTTTCGATAGTTCCTGGTGAAATTGAACATAAGGGACACTTATCATCATTGTCCTTACGATTTCGCAGTTGCGGCCAAAGATTGCACTTGTCTTTGAGGTCTGGTGTTCGCCATTTTTTTTTAAATAGTAGGTATGTTTGTTTTTCCGTGAGCTTATTATGACATCCCAATCCCTAGAGGAAAACCTGCGCCAGATCCTCCGGTATTAGTTATCAGATGCGTCAACAAGAAGTGGCTTGGGCACCAAAGGTTTATGGTAGAGCCCTTGGGCACTGTGCACCAACACAAGTGCAACTTAATTTCTTACTTAGGCACACTCTTCTTTATCATCCGTTAGCTCCGGTGAGAAAGAGAAAAAAAAAGATAAAGATAATATCAGCAAAGTTTTAAAAGTAGGTACCTAACTAGTGAGCGTCTTGTGATAAGTACTTACTGTAAATTGGAAACGGGGTATTTTGTATAGGTACAGCAGCACTGTGTTAACTCTGCTGAAATGAAATGTATTATGGGACATAACAAAGTTTCTTCTAGAAGACGTATACTTAAACATACTTAGTTAGGTATATTGTTTTTATTTCTTAGTCAGAAACATAGATTAGGCACTCGAAAATTTCGCCTAAAATACTACCATAAGTATTCCAAGATGCAGCTTTACATCATAGTCATCATCTTAGTGGTTGGCTAGTTGCATGGGAAGTTTGCACGTTCTAGCCCTAGGTCCGTTAAATGTAATTGATTGATAGGTCACCTTTATCATCTTTGACTTGATGGCAAAGACGGTATTGGCTATTGACTCATTCCCCTTGTATTTAGGTACTTACCGGGTAGAAATAGGTTTTTATGTACCGTGAATAAGTAATACGGGGTGAATAAGGAACGAGGCGAGTTAAAATGGTCATTAAATATTTTTGAACAATTTATTTCAAAAAATTCCAAATAGATAGACCAGATATTTGATGATTGCGTTCACGATCACGTTGAAATAATCCATAGTAATAATAAATAATAATAATAAATATTCTACGACATTCTACACATCGCTCCCTAGACCCAAAGTAAGCTTAGTTTAACTAGCTTGTGTTATGGGTTCTAGAATGCTGATAAACATACTTATATACTTTTTTTTGTAAATACATACTTATTATACATAGAAACACCCAGACCAATTCATGCATACAAATATTTGCACTGAGCGCGAATCGAACCCGCGCCCCCTGCGTAGCAGTCGCATGTACTACCGCTACGCCACAGAGGCCGTCAGTTTTATAGTTTCGCGTAAAAGAGAATAACTGTGAAATTAATTTGACCATTTATTCCTATTCACCTCGTTTTACCAGTATTGCCATAATGTGAAAAAGGAGAGGAGTAGGATGTAAAATTTTGGGTTGAAATAAATATAATATATAATAATAACATTTTGCTTGTAAATAGAACATTATATCAACTATAAAAAGACAAGCTTTGAAATAACGAGCCAAACATTTTTCACTGTTTATTGAATTTTGAATATAATATCATTATAAGTAGGTATTTACAATAATATTCGAATGTTGTCAACTTCAACTACAATATAATGTCCATAGTTCTACATATAAATATATAATAAATAAAGAAATGTTAGGTACACAACCAATTAACCTCCAACAAGATTCAGACATTGTATGTAGGTATTTTAGGAAGCGTTTTATTCTAATTCATTTAAAAAGCTCTCAAATTAAATGAACAATTCTGACGTTTAATGAAATAGAAATCAAATCGATGTAATATGTACAAATTGTACATTGAGAACCTAAATATAAATTTTGAAAAGTATAAGCCTAAGTTATATGAAATACCCATTTTCGTTTCTGCGGCAGTGATTATTTATTTAAATATTTTCATATGTATATTTAACGATACATTTACTTAAATAATATGTATATTTAATATATAAATTATTGAGTCGTGATGTATTCAACTAAGTTCATATTACTTTTTAATATAATATAGGTATTTCTTTGGTATACGTCCAATGATATTGTTAACTATAGCTAAGAAATTATTTTTTTCCTTTAATCAAAATGTAATTTTGAAATTTTAAAGGTAAATGAATAAATTCAGACTGCTCATGAAATCATTTTTATTATTAATATTATTTAAACGTATAGATACGCATTGACGAAGGCCGATAATAACATGACATGATTATTTTCCAACCAATTTTTCAAAAGATGATAAAAAATCATGAATAAACAAGGACGGCAATATACTCATAATAACTGTAAAAAAAATAATATATGATACATAAATTACCGTATATAAATGAGCAATTTAGATTTCATGGGCAATGGGGTATGTATATTGGCTCTTATACCTGTAGTATTGCATTTTGGCACATTTTATAGCTATAATGATGTACTTATATATGTATTATATAAATATCAATATAATCTACATTATTAAACCGAACATTCATAGATACTATCTAATTATATTATTTATTTATGACAATATATTTATCAACGGTAACATTTATAAAAAGCCACGTCACATATACATATAATTATTTTAAAAAGAAGACAGGTGTTAAATGAAAAATAAAAAAACAAAAATAATTTTTAATTTTTTTACTTTTTATCACATAGATTACACAAATCTCAAATCAACTTATCAGACTTAAAAACGTCAATTCCTTAACCTCAGATTGTAGTATAACATTGCAACAGTATTGTTAACTTTAAATGTAATAAATAACAGCACAAAGTTACATTTAATGTGGTCAAGACGTTGGAATATGACGAACACTGAACATAAATAGAACAGTAATCTTAAAAAAGAACAATATTTTAAAACAATTATTTAACCGCCACGGGTTTCATTGAGCAAACAGTTGCCATAATTGAAGAAAAATATGAACAATTCAATTTCAAAGAAACATTTTTTTGTCATTTTGAGACACGATTATTGTATGCACTTTATTTTGATAAAACTACATGCAAAATTAACATCGGAAGCTCAACTTTTTAAATTACAAACTGCCGACCATTTTAAATAGACCTCTACACAATCACGAACTTTTTTTATATTCAACAAGTAGTGGTAGGGGTCTAATTAAATTGGTTTTTTAACATGTAACATCTTTTTGATATGTTTTATGTACTATATGTTATTTTAGGCGAATTCGCTTCATTTTTTTCATAAGATTGTGTTTTTATCAACAACCCTTCTTCATAATATAGGTATGCATCAAATTCTTAATAACTATTATTATTTACAATACATTGCATACGACACCGAATAGAGGTAACGTAACACTATGCTAGTCGAGATTATATAGTTAGGCCTACCCAAATATCCAATACGAATTTTTCATATGCGTAAAAATAATACACAGCTATAGATTTTCATTAAAATTTCCAAAAAATTTTAAGCTTTTGACATTTTTCTACAATTTTTTTTTTTCAAATCAATCGCCTGCCTATTATAACATTCGCGTAATAATACTAACAGAAACAAAAATATACAACTAATAAAACCTACTATAAATATTTAACAGCCTAGCATTTTACTATTCAATAGTAAAATTATTCATTAAATATTTTATACAATAGTTTATATAAATAAGGTTATGGTACGTAAAAGCAGTGTCGAAATTGAAATACAATAGTCAATCTTTATCATAATAGAAAGGACCGACGCTAATTTTGGTAATATTAGCTGGTCCGAGAGATGCACATTATTTTCGAGACAAATTTATTAGTTCTACATCAATAATTGTATAAAAAAAATATTTTACTGCCAATTGTATAATATAATGTATAATGCTTATATTATATAAATTTGGGTGTAACTATAGTAGTCTAATGATTTTAATTATATTGTCTATGCACCATAAAAATAAACTTAATTTGTCTATGGTAATTCTGTGTTGAAAAGGTTTAGGCCGCATAAATAATGTGCATCGATATCAAAGTAACTCTAACACCCAAAAACCTATTTAAAATATCGATTAAAAATTCGAGTAATATCATCAAAACATCGCAATTTTTAATAATTCCAACCGCTCCAAAAATGTTAGTACAAAACATGCTAGAGTACCAGACACTTAAAATATCTACTTTTTGGTTTTTGCACAAATCCAAATATCTCACTTGATTTAAAAAAAATTACATACAAGACATTTAGATTTATTTTAAATTTCCATTAGTATAGGAAGATTATCTTCCAGGAAGACAATTCCATTATTATCGCCGAATTTATTCTTAACATCGATATCAACAAAATTTACTTATCGATAATTAGAAATCGATAGAATCGATTCAAGACTATAATAATATAGTTAACGGTACCTCTACTTTCACAATTCTTCAGTAGACGCTATAGGAGCCTTTAATAGAGGAGTACGGGGGCTCTTCGAGCCGTCTGAGTTCCTGGTACTTGCTTGAAAATCTTCATTCGATAAAGAGGCGGGTAATGGTGCAATTTTCAACTGGTGTCCATTTAATTTGATCTCGGTTATGGAATGTGATCTGCCGTGGTTAACATTGGGTTTCTCCTTATTAGTAGTTGTCATGGGGTCATGGGTGGGGGTCTTGGCTATTGATTGAGTGACCCTAGTCCTATGGGACTGTTCGCGTAGTGCCATTTGGTAGGCCACTTCGAACGCCTCGCCTAATGTTAAGATTACTTCCGTCGCTTGATCCTGGAAATAAGGATATTAGGTTGAGATTCTAGTTAAGTTTGTATTTCTAACTCTTATTTAATTATGGTTGTGATAGTTTGTAAATAAGTATCGATACCTGATAAAAAAAATTCAAAATTCTGATTTGATCCCATCTCAATCTCCAAAATATCAAAAAGTATTCTTATAGCAAAGTTTTCAATATCCAATATTATAACGTGATTATGACTGATCGTGAAAATAGGGCCATTAAGGGGTTATTCTATACTTAGACAGCAAATTAATTATACAGTCCAAGATTAAATTTGAGTATAATAAACGTGTGTTCCTCACCATAGTGGCGACTCTGAACACGTGGCAGTAGTGACTCCTGCTGGCGTGGTCCTTGGTGATGTAGGCGAAGTGCGTCAGGTCATCAGCGTCCTGACACGCGCAGTGGATGTTGCGGATCTCGTGCTCGCATACCAGCTCCTGATACACAAGGACAACATTTGTTACGAGCTCTATGAAGTTAGTTGTTCTATTTTACGATAAAATACACTGCGATTAGGGATACTTTTCTATTTTTTAATCTTGTTATAAATATAACAGGCTATGTTATAATTATATATTTCCCAGAAAATAAAAGTCGCCCCATTTTACTTCTAAAAAAAACAACTTCAAATTAATTTTCAGTGGTGCGTCGCAAGCATAACATTGTGAAAAAAAGCACTAATTAATTATCCCACTTAACTAACCGTGAAGAGTTCTAACATAAAAATTCATTGTTCGAAAAGGGGACGAGATGAAAAAACAATCCTTTTTTTTGTGAAAAAAAAAACACAAAGAAAAGATTGGTCATCGGTCCGATCAAGTGTGAACAATGGACCTTAATTAAAAATCAGGGCAGATTCAGCCCTTCGTAACCTTTGTCTCAGCGGGGATGTTTGCTGTCTTACACTTGGCTGGTCTTCAAAGATATACAGTCTAAAGTTTGCTCAACTACAAGCTCTGTGACAATATAGTCGGAAAAATAACAAGCTAAACACTGTCCGGCGAATGCGAGTACTAAGAAACTGTTAGCAAAAAATATATCAAACGAATTTCTCCCCGCATCATATGCAATAAATTCTGTATAATATTCAGCGTTGATTTATCATATCGGGTTTTAATAAAATATTATCAAAACTTCAAAAATATTACTATTCTAATAATTACTGTGTACTATTACTGAACAAAACAGGTTTTAACAGTTTTTTAATATAGATAGATAATAATTGGCGATATAAAAAGTATTTATGGTATAATCGGATCGACATCTCGCAGTTAGGAAACATTTTTTCAGGTAGACCCAGAAAAGATAGATTACAAAAATGACGTAGTTATTAGCACACAAGAGTTTCAGTAACTTTTCTTGTTGAATGTCCAAGCAAGAATACCTATCTCTCTGTTTTAATAGAAAATATGTTTGAGAAAAAGTAACTGACCCTGGTAATAGTGTTTAGGAACTTGACACCTCGGTAGCTGATGGAGAGTATAATGTCAGGCGACGTTCGCGGTTCTTTGGTAGATTTCTTCAACTTTTGAATGGATTTCTTTGTTGATTCCGTGCCACGAAGTTCTTTGACCACTGTGGATCCTAAATACTGGGGACGAAAGAAAAAAAAATGTTAAAAAAGTAGTAGGTATATGGATAACTTTAGGCTCAAAATAGCGTATAGCATATTGAACACAATGTGTTAAATACGTTTTTTGAGCCCATAGCGTATAAAACTCTTTGGAGGATCCAAGTGCACCTTAAAGTGTCTTAGAATCCATTATTTGGAAATAACTGGTACGATGGATTCAAGAGGAGGAAAAAGTGTCCTTGGATCCATCAATGGATTCATTCAATGGATCGAAGTGGACAGAGCGAATTTATCGCTGTGGCATTATTTATATCGATGCTAATCGTATTTTGAAAGACAAAATGAGATTATTTGTAATCAAGTTTCGACAACTGGTAAATTTCGATATCGTATAGTGTTAATCTATCATAGTGAGGATTTTGACAGTGCCTCTAACAAAAGTAAATAAAACCAAAAATTCTTCCACTTACATTAGCTACATACGTCACAGCTCCAGTCACCAGCACAAACGGCTGATGTTTCCACTGGGTCTTCAAAGCACCTGGCACTCCAACCATTAGCTCCGAAGGTGCTCTGATCTCCAAGTCCGATGGTCTCGGCGGTTGAGGAGCAGGTCTGTTCTTTTTACTGCGCTTCAGAGTCTCACCCCCAGGAGGCGCCAGTGAAGGAACTACAGGTGGTGGAACTGGTTTCAGATTTTCTGATGGTAACTTTTCTTTGATTTCTTCTTTTAACTGCTGAATGTTGTTCTTCTAGACAAAAGATAATAATTTTATTAGTGTTCACTTAACCATTCGATAAATACACTTTTACGGCAAAAATTAATTAGCGCTCGCAATCGGTGCATCTTCTTTGGAAGAAAATAAAAATCTTTGAAATAATATAATTTTCCATTGCTATGTTCAACACAAAAAATCAACACGTATTGGAAACACCCAGTATTAACTTTTTTTTTAAATATAACAATACTATTGAAACTCTTTTACATCGTTGAACACCTACACCCGCAAACGATCCCAATTAAATTTAAAAATGAACAAAACAAAAGAGACTACAAAGTTACAAACAAAACAAAGTGACACTCGAACAGAATTCACACTTCACAGGTGCAAATGTACGATAGGGGAATTAAAAAACTGCATATAACCGTAAAATTTTAATTAACGTACTAAATGAAAGGGATGCAAGTAAATAATTGAATCATCTAATTTGATTGTAGGTATCACTCGAAAGAGTGAATGAATGGTGAGTGATGTCAGACACTCAAATGAAGGGTTGTGGTGAGCAACTACGAGTTTTCGAAAACTATTTGAATATGAGGCGGTACAATTTGAAACTTGGATCGCTGGCTAAAGAGAAAATGTCTAAAAGAAGAAGAGATATTACTTATTACTTATTAAGAGATATAAATCAATCTATCAATATCTTGCTAGTAAATAATATTAACGCAAAACTTTGTGAATGTTTGTCACTCTTCCACGCAAAAACGATTGAACGGATCTGGCTGAAATATGGTGCGAGAAAGATTTATAGTTTGGAACACATAGACTTTTTATCACCGGAATAGGTTTCCATGGCTTGCGGGAACGGCATTAGAATTTCCCGCAGGCAACAGCTAGTAATATCGATATTTTGTGGGAATCCTTACCTTTGTAGAACAGATTTTAATAAATATTTTAAGAATTTTAAGTGTTTTTCCACAACGTTTAAAGTCATCCGAATAGAACCTTGATATGGTAACAAATTATCACAAAAATACCTCCTATTTTTAAATCAGTTAAAATGCATAACCTACAAGAGTACAAAAAAAGCTATCATAAAAACTGTGAAATTTCATAGTTAGGTGGTATTTTATACATTCATGTTTTCCCTCGTTCACACTAGAGTGGGGTACTCAGGGTGAATGCAGCGGCTGAATAGACGACGAATTGAGCACTAATTACCTATACGAGGTTGCCGACGTGTGAAATTAAAAAAAAGGCTACGGAATAGTGTAATAGGCACGTCTGTTTGTGCTCGAATATACTTGGTTGAGTGTTTTGACGTGAGATAAGGATTTGAGCTTTTCCATTTTTCGCAAAAATGACGGGTGGTGTTATGTAGCATCGTAGCACCCGAACTGATTTTGGTCTTTTTTTTTGAAATGTGATTTAGTCAGAAGTGTTCTATGACGCGTGTTAAAAAAAAAAGATGTTTCACGACAGGATGACTGAACTGAACCTAATAACTATACACGATCTGACTTCTTAGTAACATCATAACTCCGAGAGTTGGGATGAATGTTGTTCGGTCAATTACACCGGAACGATTTAAAGTATGTGGATGAAATTAGGATTGGTGCTCGGATAAAGGAGAAATATGAAAGGTATTACATTGAACAACGTGGTACCTCATAGTTACGAAAAATGGACAAATACCGTACCTATCTATAATCCCCCTCCCAAACAGTAAAACCGTTGACATGCTTAAGTGCATTCCGATCTTTGCTCTTTTACCAAAATCATGGCACCAGCAAGCGTGGGGTGTTGCCTGGCTACCCCCACACCACACGTGCGTGAACATAATTACCGACAGATGAGCAATTTAACAGGGATTAGCCGTTTTAATCTCGTCACCGTATAGGGGAAACACCTTGATGAAGCTAAGATGTGTTTTAAATATAGTTGAAGATGTTAATAAAAGTGGAGATTGGATGCGAGATTGGAGAGCTAATTTCAAATGAGTTTAGTAAGGGTAGGTAAGGAATATCGAAGGGTGTAATATGAATCCTTATTGAAGGCTTATTGGTATGTTCTAGGCATTTTGCTACTTCACTGAGGCTTGTGGTGAAATGGCTATGTAGGAATTGAACCAAATAAAACAATACGGCGGTCCAGGAGTATTTAACCAACGCTCTCGGGTACCCGGTGCCTCTTCTGTAGGAGTAAGTACTAGCTTATGGCTCTGTCGCAAGGAATACTCCTACCTTTATCGATACTCGAAATAAACTACTTCTCCTAACCTATTCATCTAGCCGTTTTTGCATGATTAAATAATAAACAAACAAACTCAGCTTATTAGTTAAGATTGTCATAATCAAAAGTTATACGACCTTTCTCTTCTGTTTCTCTTTTCTTTTTGGTATTTTTGAGTTTACTTTATTTTACTTTGTGTAGACACTAGAAAATTAGACTTAACGCCTTAAAAGGTATCGGCTTTGCAATCAAAAACCGAAGTTTCGACATACTTAACAACGCCATATATCTAACAAATATTTAACTTCAATCATTAATTCAATACAACTTTTTAAATATGTCTGTATGAGAAGGTTTATCTTTCAATTCAGCATCGATAAAGATGTAAAAAAAATTGCTAAGCACTTAAAGAGCACTATAAAAGCTTGGAACACGAGTCGATATAATTTATACCAGGATATCCTTACGTCGTATCGCGCTGCATATTAAATATATCGCACACCTGCCGCATCGATATGGGCTATTACGTTTTATTCCAGTTATTATTAAGAGTATAATATATTGTGCTCAACCACATTGCGTATACGGTAACAACATTCAATGTTAATATGTGCAGTTAATAAAGAGACAGGTATGGGCCGCAGAAATTTTTCCAGAATAAATAGCAACTAAAAAGCAGAAATCTGCTATGCTGGTCGATGTCATATAATTTTTTATCATCGCTTAATCCTATTTAGTATATCAAGTCAACATCAGTCGGTACATCGGCCAATTAAAGGAACAAATCAAGAGGAACGGAGGTCGGGCTTTTAAAGTGCAAACTTTAGATGCAACTGGGACTACTGCTATTATGATAAACAGTTAAATATTACAATAAATATAACAAGATGTTAAATCTATTTTTTTTCTTCGTATTTTCAGTACAAGACTTTAAACTCTAATATTCATAAATCTGTGCATGATATCTCCGGATGATTCAATCTGATCAACGAAGTGAACAAGTCGTTCAATCAAAAAGCCTGTAAAGAGGATATCCTTTGGGACCATTTTATTGTCACTATGCAAAGGGTGTTGCTATATAATATCACAATGAATTCGATGGAGCGATTTGTTGAAGTGGAAAGGATGATGGGTGATACTGTGTAATGTATTTCAATATGCCACTACTAGACACGGGTCTCCTCTCGGTATAGGCCCTCTTTTTCTAATACTAAAGTGGCAAACTAGCACATGCTCTACCTAATTGTAGGTAAGCTGATATCATAATCTTAGAACATTTGTAAAACTAGAGGTTACAAGTGCTTGCGCTTTAGAATCTGCATAGGCAAGAGTTTGTGATACTTCTAGATATCTACGGCGCACGAGCATTCACAAAGTAAGGTAACCGCTTACCATCAATAGCGCTGATTTTTTTAAGTGCGGAAACCCCTAGCGATTCACGACTCCGGAGCTAACGGTGGGGTGGGTATGTCAGATCTTAACGGTCTGTCTGCTTGTGACCTTAGTAGTTTAACATTTTATAGTGATTACACAACTAAACAAAACTATATTTTTTTCTGCAAGTACTCATACCAATGTCGAGATCAGAACTCCATCAAACCAGTTTAATTTTATATAAATAAAAAACTAAGTATGCTCCTATTAGCTAGATGAATCTGTAATAACTGCATTACTATGGTCTACATTTATTAGAAACTTCACTCAACATCACACCTAATAAATTCACTTTCCAATACATTACACGCTTATTAGATATCATCAAAGTCATTTCACTTTCTTCACGTGTCAAAACTGAACCAATCATTGCCCCACTTTGATCCAATAAATCAAATTCAACATGTCCATCACGACTCGTCTCCAAAACCACGTAACATTTTTGATAGTATCAATAGCTTGCTATTCCATGGCGTAATCGCTTTCTCTAACGATTGATCAACCCATGGCCTATGGGAAGTCAGCATTAGTATGCAGAGTGTCAACATCGATACACGAATGCATATGAAACAATGCCGTGTCATGTCTAATACTGCTAGTTCATTCATAAGTTGTGCGATTGAAAAGGATACTCGTCCGGATTTGATGACCTGAATGGTTTGTAAATGCTACCGGTTATGGTGGATTAGGAGCAAAAAATTTATTTATTGACATTTATTTTGATTGACATTGATTGATTGATTGACATTTATTTGATATTTATCTATTGACACTGCTTGCATTTGTAATAATAATTCCATTTCATTTTATATTATTTACATTGACATACATAATTTATTTGAATGTAATATTAATGAGAAACAATTTGCACGCCACATGTGGCAGAGTATGTGAAAATATGCATTGGATGATTTACTGTAACACCTTTTGTACCATACCTCTTGCAAATAAAATTAATTTGAATTTGAATTTGAATTTGAATTATATTTACACAATAGTAGAATAATCTAGGACTTTGATAATTGGATTTAAAAGCAATATAATAACCTTGGAAATTGGTCTTAAAAGAGATTTAAAAAGCGATCATAATAAATTAAGTAAAATTGTATGTTTTTTGTATAAGCGGAGCGAGAAATAGCATATATCGAGGCCGTCAAGGTACGGACCACCATTTAGAATCCTCGATAAATGCTATTTCTCGCTCCGCTTAAAGAACCTGGTATTGTAATTCAGATGGACCGTTGTAACAGTTGTGTATGAAAATACGAAAGAGGGAAAATTAGAACGAAGAAATCTGATATCGAAAGTTTATTGCCTACATGGAAACGTTAGTGGTGTTAGCAGGTCATCAATCAGTCACACCATAACGTGACATTTAAACTTCACCTTATAGATCACCATTTAGATGTTGTCTTTAAAAAAAAAAACATTGTTTGTTTATAGACATTTTTTACTGATGACACTCTAAACTTTACACACACGTTTTATGTTCTATATATATTCTAATCCCGTTCTCAGAACCGATGGGAACCTATCCTAGGGATATAAAGTAGCCTGATATGTTATTTCTACACCGAATTTCAGCCAGATCTGTTCAGTCGTTGAAGAGTGATTGAGTAATCCAATCCAAACAGTAGTAGGGTAGGATATATTGGTAATAAATTACTTATCAGCTAAATTAGTACATCAATATCAAGCTTAAAACATATCACTTACCAGAGTATTGAGATCAGCATTAATATCTTCCATATGATTGGCAGGTCCGTTATGTTCGCCAGACACCGACGCCAAAATTCTTTTCCTATGTCCAGCCTTCTGTATCTCTAGCACAGCCGTCAGTTCCACCTCCCAGATCCTTCTCACTCTATCCATATCTACATATAAATGTTTCCTAAACGTATCACTATATTGTTCTAAGTTTATATTCTTTAGCCATTCTTCCACCGATTCGTTTTGGCTTTTACTTATATTGTTATTGTTATAGTTATTGCTTATTTCAGTTATTTTAAGAGGTAATTGTTTAGCTGATTCTAGTATTTTTTGCCTATCATTGTCTTCAATACCCATTTCTCGGAGATCGTTATCGTCTAGAATACCGTTCTGGAACAAAATTGTAAATTAGAATCTGTGAAATGTATTGACTTAACTACAACAAAAATCTAGATAGTTTGTGGGAACATTTTCAGACTGAATGCAAAGCCCGTATAAATTTATTGGATGCTTTATTGTTTAAATTAAAGAATCGTTCTAAATGAACCGCACAATATAACAGATGTGAGTCACACGCTTTATTTTTAGATTTTAGCGATAGGGTCTTCAATCCATATACATATTGACACCATAATATGCATTACCTTAACATAAAAGATAAAATGATCTAGAGAATGATGATGGATAGTCGAATCAAAATAATGTATAATATCCAATTACACTATTATAATCATAGTGTTGTTAACACATTAATTTTACGATAACCTCTAACTAAGTTCAAATTAGATTATGAAATATAACAATAAAATCAATGATACTCACAATAAAATCAATATCGTCAAAGCCGCTTTCCAAAAACAGGGTCTCGTAGTCGTGAAGTCCAAGACCAGATAACCACAGACCCAGACTGGAGGCTACAGAGGGACTTAAGCTGGACTCGGAACAGCTGAGGCCGAGTCTAGAAGTAAACTCTTGTTCCAGTTCCGACACGAACACTGACTCCCTGACGAGCTTGCTACCGAAGGATGCCATTATCTCGGAGATCTTGGCCCATTCCTCCTGTAGAAAGACGATAACATTAGTAAACTGTAAGTTGCATTTATAAATTTGGCTATTGGAATGTTGGCTGTTGCAAGTCATTTGAAGAACGGATTTATGTAAAGGTTGGTAATTGTGAACATAACTAACTAACTAGGTACATTAGGTTCCTGGAAAATTTTTGTCACAGAATACAAAATTGATGAAGTTCTGGAACTTTTTAATTGTAATTTTCTGTTATAAAATTGAAATATCATGTTATATAGGTTATTTATACAGAATTATTATTAAACTATCTTAGAAAATATTAAGTATGTACAAATTTAAAAAAAAAAAAAAAAAAAAGTTTAGGTGTCGAAGAATTCCTCCCCATCGATGTCGACTGGTAACGTACCCAAAAGGCTGGCGGCATTGCCACGTTGGATGGCAATGCCAATTCTCTGAGCAAGAAAGAAGCCAGCCCTTTGATCACGTGAAGCGTCGACCAGTCGCTTTGCGATTTCTTTATAAAGCGACCGTGCGCTCGGACCCCACGAACCTAATGTTTCGACCCCAAACGGCTCAAAGATATAATTGTCAATTAAATTGCTATATTTGCGCCGTTTGAGGGTCTCCGCTGATGCCGCAGCAGCGCAGGCGCAGCCCGCCGTACTTGGAAGATGAGAAGGCGCGAGGGTGTCGACGCAAGTTGCATCCCACACCAAAGGTCTACCCATCTTCCAAGGCACCAAAGACATACCGTCAGGCCTCTTGCCATCGTCGCGCACCAAACCAGCAGGTTCAAGCGCAGCTGGAACGCCGGCGGTGACAAGAGCCCGACGGATAATATCATTTAGGTGTGCATGACGTGACATGCGTCCTGCGCTCCTGCCGCATGATAGGCCGTGATGTCCAAGGCTGTCAACTGCTTCTCCACAGTGACACCGATGAGGAGAAACACAAGGAGCACCCAAACGAAGACAAGCTGCAATTCTGAATGTCGTGTCGTCCAACATAGTGCCTATGTTGGGCGACGGAAGAGCCTGCAGCCAGACACCAGACTCCCATTCCCCCACAGCCATAAGGCGAGCGCGCTCAGCAACACTACCAGATGTATTAAACAAATACTGTCTGACAGTGCTACAAAG
This sequence comes from Lithosia quadra, assembly GCA_963576445.1. Taxonomy (NCBI): domain Eukaryota; kingdom Metazoa; phylum Arthropoda; class Insecta; order Lepidoptera; family Erebidae; genus Lithosia; species Lithosia quadra. Next base: position 7,152,032 of record OY754892.1, read on the forward strand.
CGGCTCATCCCATTGTCTCTGGGAGAATAGATTGGTGGGCAAATCAGTATTTGCGCAAGTCATTTTCCAAGCATTTATAGCTTCGATCTTGCCAATTTTAATCACAGAATGTAAAAATGAAAGGAAGTGTTCCTAAACCCCGTTACAAGAATACTAGGTATTTCCATATCCTCTCACAATGTGAGAATTTAGCTACACTCATATCTATCCATGACCAATCACACCATATCAACACACCATAATGACGTGATTGATTATATTTTTTAACAAGAAGCAAACCAAATATAAATGTCAGTTAGTGGTCAATCACGTTGGGAAATTATGTCAAAAATATTCACAGCACTATGACTTTATATTTCGTGATTTCAATAAAAATATCCGTGCACTTTATACCTCACTCGCCATTATAATACTCTTCAACAAAGGTGTGTCCAATGAGGGGTACTATAAGATACTGTGGTATTCATTACTTACATCCACTGTTTAGAATACTGTACCATGAGAACATTAAATATCTTTATAGGAAATTATAATAACGAAAACATTGAACTTGCATAAGACAATGAATAAGATTCTCAGGCTGCTACCTACATGCTTTATATTTTACGGTTTCACCGTTTAATTGGTATGGCTATTAAAATTCAACTATTTGGGGTTACAAAATTCATACAGTAAAATAAATATCGCAGTAAGTAATCTTATATAGTGATTGGAAACCTTCTTTTAATAAAACAAACTAAGGTGTCGGTTATGCCTAACAAAAACCCTATTATTACTGTCAGACTAGAATCAAACCCGGAGCTTTGTTTCAGCAGATGCACTCACTACACTACACTAGCGAAACAGTCATATATAAGCAAGTACTTACCTACATTTTATAACCAAACTAGCTGTTGCCCGCGGCTCCGCCCGCGTGGATGTCGAAATCCGTTTCAAAAACTATCCTATCTCTCAAGTTGGATCGAACTGCACATGGTGTGCGAATTTTATTATAATCGGTTAAGTGGTTTAGGAGTCCATTGAGGACAAACATTGTGACACGAGATTTATATATATTAAGATATGGTTTTGCATTAAAATACTAACACACCACCTGCCCTTGCATTTGCCTACCTGCACGACATTTATTTTAATATGGACAAGCAGATCATATTATATAGATAGTGAATGTGTCACCGAATGAGGGTTTCGCCCGCATTAACGGGCTATTATTTTTTTTTTGTGGCAATATGTAACAAACAGCAGTATTGTCTCCCCTACACGATATTGTAATATAATAAACTGTTAAATCATACCCTTAGATAAAAATTGTTATTGACTCATTCTATACCAGCTGTATGGAGAAGTTTCACTCGTGTAACATCGCTGTTTACTATACAACCGGCATAGTTCATTTAGTATTATTTGGTATAGCCAAGAAATCTTTTGATCGTAAGTTAGTTAATAAATTTTAAATAAAATAGTAGTCATATACCTAAGTCACACAAGGGCTATAGGTAGTGCACGGCATCTAACTTGGCAAGATTTTGGAGTAGTGTGGGCCCCACTACTCTCAATTCTTGCCAAGTTAGATGCCTACACTATACTTGTTTCTATGCGAAGTATTTTGCCACAAAAAAGTATAGTGACATCTAATTTGGTAAGGTTTTGGAGTAGTGGGGCCCACACTACTCCAAAATCTTGCCAAGTTAGATGCCGTGCACTATAAGTGTCTTTCCAATATAATAATGACAATAAGAAAAGTGCCAATGGACACATTCTTCACTGTGTAATTTATTAGTAAATTAGATTAAAAAATAACTTATTAGCTTCAAGGCTAAGGATTGTGATTGTTATGAGGTAACTATTCAGCTACACCATAATTAAAACAAAATAGTAGTCGATAACATGGCATTGTAAAACATATAGGTCCAAATCATAAGGCGGTAAGATGGCAATATTTCACAGAAAACATCAAAGTTCAGTCGTTTTGTAGTTAGACTGAAAGCTTAGGTACTCCAACTGAGTTGGTACAGGCACATGACTCGGGGAATGAGGATGATATCCATAGAATTTACCATCAGACTGACCGTTAAGTTATACAAACCTCTAAAAACCCCATATGGGCATAGCTATACCCTTTTATGATGTCATCAGGCAGTTTAACGATGTAAACTTATACCATGATCACGTTTAATTATCATAAACATAATGCAAACCTATAATTTTCTCGATAATGCGCATAATTCCAAAGTACCAGCTGGTATTTTCGATGGCGGGTATGTTTAACGACTCTTGCGCATGTTCGCTTCGAGTTTAATAACCGATGTTCACCTGTCTCACTGTTGTCAGTTCACCTGCCTATCAGAAAGTCCATAAGATCCAATGACCTATTGTTACACTATAAGTGGAAAACCTTGTTTATCTTTATGTCACGTTTCGGAGACATGCAGTCTGTGTCTATTTATGACCAGTCCGGCCGCTATACCTTTATTCACGACTAACTTTTTACTTGGTTTTCCTCGCTACAATTTAGTTCTCCATAATCTCCATCCCTAAGGTAGAGTATAATAATGGCTTGGCCCGTTAAAGTCTTGTTGGAGACACTCGAATTTTCTTTTCATTCGTCTAATTATTTCGGTCGACATTAAATCTTAAATTAGAAATCTTGTATTGGCATCCGGATGCTACTGAACGCATTACACTGTCTGTAGCGCACATTAAGATGCCAGTTGTAGCAATTTGCAAAGCTCCCGCATTTGAGGAGCTCATTATAGACTGCTATTGCAAGTTTAAAAGAGAGTCTATAGCAAAAGCAACATATCCAGTGTATATATTTAAAAAATGTATTTAGATACGCTTATCCGCCTTTTAGAACCCATATTATAAGTTAACTTTAGTTTCGGTCTCGACGAGCTGAGTAAGAATGGCCTAGAACATTAGACTATAATTTGGTCAATTATTTTTTTTGAGATTGTCCCTGACCAAGTTGTATTAATTAAAAATGTAGGTAGCAATCGCCATTTTAAATGTTTACTTACCATAAATACTTGAAATAAAACAGATAAATAAGACATTATGAAGAGAAAGATGAGAGATAAAATTAGACTAATTATAGGTAGTGCCGAGAAAATGTTAACCAAATTTTTAAACTCGACCCTTATTATAATATTTTGCTTTTATTATGCCTTACAACTAATCCCCTGTGCCTCTTCTGTATAATAGAATCAATTTTCTGGTTGGTCATTTTGCTATTGAATAACATAATTTCTGGCATTAGTATTGAGAACCGAAATTTTACGCGCTCTTTGCATCGAAGACGGGTGATATTTTTGATGTGATATTTCATCTATGAACCGACCTGGAGCAAGTTGTTTAACAACGATAATTGCTTAATATATGAGTATTCTTAGAAGCCCCCCTACAGTTAACTGAATTAAATCAAAGGTGTTACAAAGGTAAGTTCCGTACTTCCTGCCATTGTATACATGAGTAATTTTAGCACAAATTCAATTGTTTCGTAAATTGTTAGTTTGTCTGTCACGGTCTGAAGAACACGCTTTTTGTTATATAGATTGAAAAAGGATAATGATTTTATTATGAATGCCGTAGAGTCAATATTATACCTATACACTACTTACAGCTATATATAGTGGTTATGTAGTCGCGCTTACGATCCCGGATTACGGTCCCGGGTTCGATTCCTGGTCATAACACTATAGAAGTTAATACACTCCTGAGACAAGCAATTTAGCTTAGCTGGAGGGGTTTAACGGGAATAATATCAATAAAATTCTTCATACTCTTTTTGAAAAAAATAATAATTCAATATTGTGCCTGTGATAGTTGTAAAACTTTCCAGAATATAATAAACATCTTCTGATAAATTGCATAATATACAGATTATAAAGGTTACGAGTATTATAAATTATGTAATTTAACATGATTTATGAGAATATAGGTATATAGGTTAATTGATTCTAACCTTTTTATTATTAAGTTTGGAATTTATGCATTGGTCTTTTACCTCAAGCGTTACCATCTATAATTGTGTAACATACTATGGTTACCTTAGAAAAGATACGATAGATTGTGTAAAAGTGGAAGCCAAAAAAAGTTGCAACTGAGGAGATTGCTGGGTTAAGCCGCCGATCCTGGTTATCTTATGAACGAATATCTATGGCATTCGTTACGGGTAATTGGAGACCTAATATTTTTTTGTTTCGTCAGTCAGGGGGAATGTCCTATGGCGTATCGTGCGACGAGGCGGTGCGTCCACACACTAAAATCCTTGTGGTATGCCTTACTCAGCGCCTTGCCAGGGGTCTGAAACTATACAAGCTCGACAACCAGGACCTCGATTCTGCTAAAGGCAAACCACTGTAATACCACTGACACTCTAAAAATGCTATTTAATTGTAGACTTTACAGTTATACAGTTAAAGTCTAAAATCAAATGAAAAGAATTCATTTCACTTTTTCATTCTCTCTACAAAATATCATTTTGACTTTAGACTTTAACCTGATAACCATAAAGTCTACAATTAAATGGCATTTTTAAGAGTGTCAGTGGTATATCAGTGGTTTGTCTTTAGCAGAATCGAGGCGCAGGTCTACCTACAGAACTTAGATATGGCTTGTGGTTGTGGAGGTCAGAAGGCAGTTGCATCACGGAAAATATCGAAACTGACCTCAACTGGGTTGGGTAAGGGCTCAGAGGACAACGCTTTGAATCTGGTTTTTAGGAGTCAGCGTTGGAAAAATAGTACAAAACCTTACCTGCTCATCAAACGGACTAAGTATTGATAGCGACTTTTCGCCGCTCTGCGTGGAACTCGTCGTGTTACTCCTTCTCCTGACCTCCTCCTCAACTCCGTTAATATTTCTGTCAGCCTGTCCATTGCTGCTTAAGTTAGACGCCGGTGCGGGCGCATCAGTCGGCGATGCGTCGTATACAGACTTTAGTTTTCGTAACGTCTTCGGTCGTTCGGCTGGCATCGGCCGGAGACCAATCCCATCTAGCGTGGTTGTTGAGCCTTTGAATAGGCCTGTGGACAAGGAAACAATTTGTTAATCTCCAATGACGATACAATTGTAGGGACATACACCCTCTGCGGCGTAGAGGTAGTGTGTTCGACTGCTAAGTCAGAGATCGCGAGTTCTATTCCAGCTCGGTGCAAATATGTAGGTAGATTTGCTTTGGTCTGGGGGTTCCTATGTATATATGTAATTATTTATAAAAAAAAGTTACTAAGTACGTTTATATCTGTATTCACGAATCCTTAGGACAAGTTCTGGTTAGTTTAGGTCTGGATGGCGTTGTGTCGCCTTAAAGGGCTTAAAAGTTGTTAGGCATAGTTATCTCATCTCTATTATAGCGATTTCCCAGCTGCATCCAAAGTTTGCACTTTAAAGTTCGGGGTTCGCTTTTTTATCGACTTCCGTACGAGCGACTGCCGTATGACTTTCAACCCTGAGAGGAAAGCCTGCGTTAGAGCCGTTACCCATTGTTTAGCAGGTGCACAGACTTGCAGGTGCGATTGATATAGGCTTGGGTCTTACGTTAGTAAGGCTATTCATAGACATCTAACTAATAAATATCTATAGATTTAGTAGGGTAAGAAATCGAATACTTAGTAATTTCCGAGTAGTTGTCTATATGTATAATTGTAAAATTTATGAGTTCAAAGTACAAACACATGTTCGTACTGTTATCGGTTCTGTTGACATTCGCCCTACAACCGTAATAATGCACTTATTTGTTATTTAATGATAATACTTGTCACTCGATATATTTTGAAATTAATAGTCTCATCACAGAATAAATAAATTCAGAAGTTGCATATACTAAATATGTTAATGATTTGCGACTCTCCTTCCCATACAATATAGTGCAATTTAGCTTAGGGTAATGCAGCAATGTATGTCTACCATAAATATTATAAGGTTTTTTCCTTCAGTTTTTTTAGCTCTATCTGAAGTTTCTTTGGAGTTTCAAGGAAGTGCAATTTAAAGTCGATGTTAAGTAACAGTATGATGTTTCCTGCCAGCCGTACAGTGTTAATGCTGTACCATCTTAAATGTGTACCTATGCAAGATTTTATTGCTAGAAAAAACTTGTAAAATGTTCCTACGTACCCTAGAATGAGAAAGTTATACAGCTATTATAAGTATAAATATATTATGTAGGTACCTATAAGGTGTTTACAAAAATCTTGACCATTTAGATCGCATTGTGCACTTTATTCGTAGTGTACTAACTAGCCAATCAAAACGCTAATGAAAGGATTGATCATCCAATGACGCAAGTCCTTTGAGGCCATGATTAGTTTTCTACGATTGATTGATTGATGCGAGAGAAAACTGACCAATTTTTTTAACCCTAATACCTATAAGTGTGTGATACTAACCGCTGATAACATAAACAGCACAAATGCATACACGGTATTATGTATATGGGTACTATAAATTCATAGTTCCAATAGAGTAGCCGATATCAATAGACCGGCCTTCGCCCGAGACCGGTTTGTTTTGATAAGTATGGAGCCTTGGCACGAATGTGAGACATAATAATATGAACGTGTTTTCACTTTTTATACAAACATTTTGTGTTTTTGTTGATCTGTGCATCACGTACGGTGTTCATGGTTGTTAAAAAATAGCTGTACACCATGGCGTTATCTGAATGAAGTCAGGACTCTACGCTCTGTGCCACGCTTGTGCAAGTTGTAATACATACGTGATGTCATCATAAAATAACAGAAGATTTACTTCAAACAACAAGGATTTTAATTAATATTTCATCTTGGTAATCTGTAATTCGATGTCGAGTCTCACTCAGACGTTCTAAAAATCGATTTTTATGATATTAGCGAGCTATTGCCCAATTCAACCAGTTGATCCAGTGCCACTTCTGAATGGACAATTTATTATGGCGCGTTGATAACACACATAGCAAGCTCCCCGAATATATCTTTTTTTATAACACGAAGATGGCTATCAAGCACATGGCCTAACTGATGAGAAGCGGTCACCGTGGCCTATGGATGTGTGCAACACCAAGGGCGTCACCCACGCGCTGCCGACCCTGAAGGGAAAGGGCAGGGGTAGGAAAGATATTTAAGTTGGAGTTAACATCGAGTTTGTATAGCAGTATTGCTGAATAGTACTTACTACACTAACAGGTGCTAGCAGTGCTAATTCCCGCGAATTGACGATATACTTTACGCATGTGTGTGTGTGTGCGTTAGTGTGCGTGCGTCTCGGTGTACGAACCAAACCTGCATCTACCTATTAATTTTATGATGTAATCTTTGGAACTAAATACTATGACTGATAAACTCTAATAACCGAACCTTGAAAGTTGTTTTGTTATGATTTTTTGTTCGTTGTTTGTTATGGAAAAGGTTTTCATGTAGTTTTTATCCTGAAAAATAAACTACGAGTAAAACTGCAAAGGTTTTGCTATGTCAGATCAATTTAGTTTTATTTTACAAGATTACAAAATTGCATCAAAAATGTTAATTTTTGGATAGAACTACTATTTAAATGGCACTACTGTCTATAAATAGATAATACGACTACTTAGCACCTAATTGAGTGCATATAGCATCTCGAAATGACAGACGTTCGCATAGCTTTCGAATTTCGAAAACGAATAAAAAAGTTCGAAAAACGAATATTTTATGCTATACCTTATTTATGTTGCATTCTTTAAATAAAATACCTACTTGACTTCCTGTCCTATTATTATCTACCAGGAATTCGGAGACTCCTTACTGCTACAGCATTTCCTAACAGAAAACTCAAAAAGTATTACCTTGATCGACCCGGAAATTGTACCCAATACCCCATGACCACACGCAAACAAACGCAAACAAACTCAAAATTATGTAACAGGACCAACAAGGAAAGCATTTCTAAAAGTATAACTGTTTTCTTTGAAAACAAATCGTCTTCTAATGAACAATGTAAAATAATCCAGACATGCGATATTAACGGCCGGCGCTTGCGCATGCCTAACAATTCAGGCCAATTTATTCTGAGTACGGACGCGTGAAACTATTGTAAGCTCATTATTTGTACATTTTGTTTGCAGTGATTTATTTTAGATGGGAAAGTAAAAGCAGTTGTTACGCAATGTGTTTACTGCGATTGAAGCTTAATTTGGCGATACCTAAATTCAATGTTTGGCTATAATGAGGTGGTTTTAGATGCAGTGTCTATATAGATCGGATTTCGGATCAAAGCATCGCATCGGAAGCTTAGTGGTTAAGGGCATGTCCCACTTGCTCTCTTGCCCTCTGTGCCCTTCCACCTGCACTATCGAGGACTTATGTGAAGCAAAGGACAACCAAAACTCGAAGAAGGAAGGAAGGGTATGGCCTTACGATGGCCGTACGGCCAGAGGTCCTCGGTTCTAATCCTGGCCATTACACTCCTAGCACTCCATGCATTTGTTCTGTTTGAACGCTTTTTTAACGGGCGGTAAAAAAACTCTCGTGTGAATGAGGCCTTAGGAAATAACTACTCAGACTGTCAATATTATGGTGACCCTTATATTATAAGGATTATTCTATTTTGAAACGTTTACAAATCCTTCCACTTGTATCGAGGGATAACGTCATTCTCCGTTTATATCAGAAAGTGGAGGTCAAAGTTTGCATAACGTGTACGATGTAATAATATAAGTTTGAACAGGTGTTTGACATTGAATATAACGAATAAATTTTCGTATCGGGATATTTAAATCGCACAGTATTGATGCAACAACTGAAGTTGAACGATATTTAAAGCGATTCATTAAAGTTTTCTCTATGGTATGTTTACAGATTAAATATAAATAAACAGTTTTAACAACTATTTTACAATACGAATTATATTTTATTACGACAGATCATTTTAAGTTTTCACATGTAGTAAAAAAGTAGGAACTTAGTGGTTGCTTATAATCAAAATCTGAGAAAACCTATTGAGAAAGGATAGAAAAAAGAGAGAAAATAACTGCTATCATAAAAAGTCATACTTTACCTACCTACCAAGGCCGTCTGGGTAGAGGTCACCATTCTAAGGGCATCCCTTGGGTATGGTGACCACTACTTTTTGGACTCCACCTCAGCTTACCATCAGGCTGGGTGCATTCAATCCGGTGGACTAAATATAAAAAAAAGGAATTTAGACAATCAACTCAAACCAGTGATCGCTGACTACTGTCCTGAATGACTAACTAACTGAAGGATCAATTAACAAAAAGAGCTAAAATGACTAAAATGTCATATCATCACGCCTATAATATCCCCAACAGTGCACGCAGAAAGGTTATTATACCTAACAAAACACAAACACATTATCGCCTTCTGGTTACCTACTTCCATCAAATGCGAGCTAGTCGAAAATTTCCTGTCAACAACCTAATAGCACTTTACTCGAACCACGAACGAACGAAGGACCTCACGACCGCACATAAACATAAGTGCAGGAACGCGAGGCGACTGATATTACCTATTATCTAATAAAGCCCAGGGCCAGCACTTTGTCTAGTTAAGAGGGTCCCTAACAGTCTGTGCGACTTCCTCTGCTTACAGCATACGGTTGGATGGAGGACAACTTGTGTAGATTATGTTTGAAACCTCAGTCTTTGGGTTGTTTCAATGTTTAATATCAAATTCGAGTTTTACATCAATAAGGTAGTTTATCTTTAACTAATTGCTGTCCCCACGGCTCCACGCGCATGGAATTTTGTTCCCATTTTTTTTATACCACTTAGGTGGCAGACAAGCGCACGGCTCACCTGATGGGAAGTAGTCACCGTGGCCTATGGACGTGCGCAACACCAGGAGCGTCACACTCGCGCTGCCGACCCTAGTGTAGACCCTAGAGAATCCATACCCGCGAGCCATGGGTTTCTAAATAGTGTTATTTCATACTGTAATCTGACCCTATACTAAATTACAGATAGATAGATCAGTTCAGCCATTGGATCGTGATTGAGTAACAAACATCTAAACATTCACAAATTTTCACACTTATAAAATTAGGTATAGTAGGAAGTGAGATCTAGGAATATCCAGCAGTTCAGGTTTTCCTCTTGAGGTTGGGAAATCAGAGTCGTAAAAGCCGAACATAAGGAGGAAGTGGAGGAAAGCGGCTCTCGGACTCCAAAGCATCAGTAGCCTAGTGGTTAAGGAGTCAGCCTTGCGATCAAGAGGTCCCAGATTCGAACCTACTCCTAATACAAGCAATTTAGCTTGACTAGAGGGGTTAGAAGAATGTTAGTACGTAATTTTGGTGCAAATAGGATTAACGTAGGAATGATATATACTTTTACATCTCTTTAGAGAAAGTCACAATCTACAGTCATTATCCTATCCATTATTTAAATCCCCTATTGACATAAGTACCTTTACACACGAACTAAAAGGTAGCAATGTTGACGGTGCAGACAATGGTGTCGGAAACAATGGTCTATTGTGGCCCTTTGTGATAGTATTAGTTATTCTGTGACATAGTGTGAACTGTGGTTAACTTGATGAGTTGGTAACGCACTGGCTGATCACGTGGTCTGCGCATGATTGGTAGGTATTATTATAACCCTAGTACATATCCTACTAATCTGAAAGATTGTGACGATAAATAAAGATGTTTGCTACGCTTCCGTGCAAAAACGGCTGGATGGATTTGAATGAAATTTGCGACATTATAGACTTAAATACCTAACCTATTTATATCTGAACCCATTTTTAAGTATCGGCAGACAACGTCGTAGGCACATGTCAGTAATCTATGAACGTTGGTGAAACCGAGTTCCATAAACTACAGTACTTTTTGCACTATCTAAGTGTTATATTTATTTTCTTAAAAGGTTTTCCTTGTCGGTTGCGGCTAGATACTAAATCAGTCATACACGCGGGCAGAGTCACGGGTATAGGTATGCTATTAGTTAAATAAAGTAATGACACTATTTTCACAGCTTTTTACGAGTTCAATTTCATGCTTATTTTCTCCACACTATTTGCTTGAATAATGTAGTATTCAATTCTATGAAATGTCTTTCAATCTATCAAACGCAGTCGCCTTTCTCAATATGAGATATCAAGAATTGCACTAGGTTAGCAGATTCCACTTGATAACGATCAAGATGAACTTATTATGAGCCGTACAGCTTCCAACACACATTGAATCATATTCTCAGTTGAGATGACATCACTGCACCGTAATATTATGTGCCTATGAAATATTGATTTTTAAGGATAAAAGGCTTGCCGTGAACGCATTAGCAACCCAATAAATTTTACAAAGAGAGCCGACTTCAACTGGTCCAAATTGAAATGGATCACACAGGAACTACCAGTTTTTAATAAAAAAAAATAAACATGAAACTGTTCACCCAGACGAAAGTTAATCGAACTAAAAAAGTAAAGTCGAATTTTTAACATCCACCTTTTTTTAATTCGGTTAAAAAGCCTTGCTTGTTCGTATACATTATCGTTTAATAATATTCCTCAATAAGACCTGAAAAAGAAATTCCCAAGAAGTTTGCGACCAGTACGGATATCTATTAACGAGTTTATGAGGAATGGGAGAAGTGAACACCAATCCAAATTAGTAATTATATACGTACAAAAAATATACTTGCTGTATAGCAACTAAATTTTATAATTAGAATTAATCATTAGGTCATGTTACATGTATTGTGTCATTATTTCATTCATAAAAATAAATAAAGTGTTTCAAGGGCGTCGTGACATCATGTTCCCATGTCATTTAATATTAGCTTAAATATTTGTTGACGTAACATTTATTCCAACTAATTCTTTGGAGCGTAACTATGATATTGTTCTTTGAGTAAATGAAACTGTATTTTATAATATGGAAATGTTTTATTAAACAGTACTTGGTACAATCATTACCACACACAAAGATGGAGCCATTCGAAGAGAAAAAACAAAAGACAGTCACGATGCTGCCCATAGACTATACACATATCATTGATAGAAAGTATCTACATTGCTTGTCTATTAACACCCCTTCTCAATGTAAATACATTTCTATAATACAATAACAAACATATCAACTTCTAATCTTAACACACAATACAATCTCTAGAAACTTAGTTTTAATATTTGTTTTGGACACCGCACATATTTAAGTGTCTTATAATCAATTCTTTACACAAAGCTTTTGTCAACATATCTGCTGGTTGTTGACTAGTGTTTATATAATCAATGCAAATCTTATTTTCCTTAACTAAGTCCTTAACAAAATGGTAGCGTATATCTACATGCTTCAAACGCTTTATATTATCTGTTTTTGCATTTATAATGGCTGATTGATTATCACAATATATTTTAATTGGGTAAATGCTTTCAAATTCAAAATCATTTAGTAGATTTGCTAGCCAGCAAGCATCGCTCACAGCCATACTCATTGACACATATTCAGCTTCTGTAGATGACAAACTAACTGAAGCCTGTTTCTTAGAGCACCATAAAATTAAACAATTTGACAATAAAAACAAATAACCTGAGGTAGACTTTCTATCTTTAAGATCTGCTCCCCAGTCAGCATCACAATAACCCGTTACACTCTGAGAGTTACACTTATAAATCAACTTATAATCTAAAGTATGCTTTACATATCTTAAGATTCTCTTTAATGCACTTAGTAACTCATTATTTGCACATGTTTGATACCTGCTTAACATAGATATTGGAAAACACAAATCAGGCCTAGTTCCTAATGAAGCATACATTAAGCATCCTATAATTTGCCTACACAATGTTTCACAATTTTTATCTTTAGATATGGTTTCATTTGAAAATATTTTAGTATTTAGGTTAGGGTCCATAGGAGTTAGCATTTCCTTACAATTCTCCATATTAAATTTTTGTAATACACTCTCTAAATAACTTCTTTGATCTAACTCTGTAGTGCCAGTTTCCAAATTTTGCTTTACATTTATACCAAGAAAATTAGATACAAAACCAAGATCCTTCATTTTAAATTCTTTGTTCAAAATAGCTTTAACCTGTAAAACAATTTTCTTACTTGACCCAAAAAACAATATATCATCAACATAAAGTAACAAATAGGTCTTGTTATTGTCATTACATCTTTTAAATAAACATGAGTCATACTTGGATCTTGTAAATCCTTCTCTTGCCATCACTGAATTAAACTTAGCATTCCAACTTTTAGGAGAAGTTTTTAACCCATATAAAGCTTTATTTAATTTAACAATGTTGTTCTTCCCAGAGAAAGCCCCTTCTGGCAACCTAATATATACTTCCCTATCTATATCACCATACAAAAATGCCCCAGTAACATCCATTTGATGTATAGGCAAATTTAACTTAGTTGCTATAGCTACAAAGACTCGGAAAGTAGATAACTTTGCTACTGGTGCATATAATTCACCCAAATCAAATTCACTATTTTGCTCAAATCCCCTAGCGACTAACCTCGCTTTATATTGCTGAATGTTATCCTTACTTTCCTTTATTTTAAAAACCCACTTACTGTTTATAATTTCTCCACTTGCTGGTACACTACACAAGTCCCAAGTGTTATTGTCCCTCAAGGTTTGCAATTCTTTATTCATTGCATCTCTCCATTTACTTGAATCAGTTCTATTAATGGCCTCTTCATATGTAGCTGGTTCATATTTCTCACTTACTACATTATTGCACTCATAAAACAATGTTTGTTTCTTTGTTCGCTTTGGCCTTTCATTTCGTACCTGTACTATTTCATCAACCTTCAACAATTCATCCTCCGAAGGTATGTATTCACTTGAACACTCACTCTCACTTTCCACTGAGGACGTATCTGTAATGAGACTAGTATGAGTATCACTTGGGTTAGGTTGAGATACTTCACTTTCAGTTATTTCTTCCACTGTCACTGAATCAACCATATCATTTGTAGGTTCACTATCTAGATTCAGCATAACAGTAGTTTCTTCCTCCTTATCTTCCTCTTTATTTAAGAATACCACATCTCTCTTTATAAATACACAATTTTTCTCAGAGAAATAGATTCTATAACCCTTGGTCTCTTCGCCATAGCCAACCATTACTCCCTTCTCAGCCTTCATGTCGAATTTCCTTCTCTTTTCCTTAGGAATATGGACATAAACTGGTGAACCAAACTCCTGCAGTTGGTGAATATTATAACTTCTGCCTGTCCACAATTCAAACGGTGACTTCCCTTCTCTGCCTTTACCAGTTCTATTTAACACAAAAGCAGCAGTATTAACTGCTTCTGCCCATAGTTTCTTGTGTAAGTTCTTAGCGTGTAACATTGTTCTTGCTGCCTCAACAAGGGTTCGGTTTTCCCTCTCAGCCTTACCGTTTTGTTCAGGAGTATAACATACTGTTGTTTGGTGAATGATACCCCTCTTAGAGCACATTTCTTTCACTTCTTTGTTTATGAATTCCAACCCATTATCTGTTCGAAAAGTCTTGACCTTGTTACAAGTTACATTTTCAGCTCTGTTTAAGAAGTTCTCCAGACATTTCTTTATTTCGTCCTTCGTTTTGACAAAATACACAGTTCGGAAATTTGAGTAATCATCCTTCAGGACTACAAAATATCTCGATCCACCAATGGACTCTACTTCCATGGGTCCACATGTGTCTCCATGTATTAATTCGCATGTCCTAGTGCTTACACTTTCGCTTTTCATAAATGGTAGCCTATGTATTTTTCCTTTTAAGCAGCTTTCACATTGTGGCACATTGGTTTGTTTCACAACAATGTTGTTTTTCGCCAACACTTTCTTTACGTGATCAAAGTTCTGATGTGCTAACTTCTGATGCCATTCATATAAGTCATTCTTCACTACTTTAGCTACATTTACATGCTCACTTTTAAAACGAAATTCCATATAATATGAGTTATCGAGTCTATTCGCAACAGCACAAACAATGTTATTCTTGTAAAACCGGCAAGTATTGTTATCTGTCATCATGACATAGCCACGGTCTGCAGCGCGGTTCACAGAGAATAAATTTGTCTTTAGTTCGGGAACGAACAATACGTTTTCTATCGTTGTATCAACCCATTCACTCCCATTATGGACCTGTACTGTCATCTGTCCAGATCCTAATACACTAATAGTAGCACCGTTACCTACAATCACCGACTTTTGCGAGACACTAGAAAATGATGACAACAATGACCTATCACAGCACATATGTTCGCTAGCCCCTGAATCAACTAGCCACTTTGATTTTTCATATTTTTCGTCTTCTGAGTTACACACAACGAACGCATTACTCATTTTCTTATTGTCCTTTAGCTTTCTATAACGACACTGCGCCTTAACATGTCCCGGTTTACCACAATAAAAGCACTTATTAAAGTCCACGTTTTTCTCATTGCCTCTATTATTTCGACACTCTGACTGGTAATGTCCCGGTTTGCCACATTTAAAACACTTAACATTTCTCTTGGCTACGAACGCTGACGTCGTCTCCTGGTTTTCTTCAATCTTTTCCTTCAACCTTTCCTCTTCTACTAATAACCTTGCCACCAAATTATCAAATGTTTGTTTATTATCGGGTGCGGACTCCCATGCTGATATAAAATGTTTATATTCATCTGGTAAACTCATCAAAACTTTAGTTATTGTAAATTTGTCTGAGATCTCCTCACCCAATTGCTTCAATTGGCTCTGCATTTCTTGGATTTTAGATATAAACACCGACATATCAACTCCTTTCTCATATTTATATTGAAAGAACCGTTGCTGTATAATGTGAATACTGGTTTCCGACTTTTGTTCGTAGACACATAACAGCTTTTGCCACATTTCAGCAGAAGATGTACAAGTTATGACATGCAGCATGACATCCTCAGACATCCTGGTGACTATCAATGATTGAGCCTTAGCATCCTTTACTTCCCAGGCAGCTCTTGCAACAGCGTCTTCTGGTTTTACCGTCCGCCCTTCAACAACGTCCAACCATCCTTGACCTCTCAACAATACTGTTATCTGAAACTTCCAAACATTCCAATTTTTCGCACCTTCCAGTTTCATCACATGAGTGGTATTGTTTACTTCCATCTTGCGTAATTATCGTTATTAATATTCCTCCTGACTACAATTTTCAGTCGGCACGTGCCGGCCAACTTAACCTCACTTTTAGTCAGTCTTCAAAACCGCACGATGTATTTTCTTTATTCTTCCTTCTAAATAGGTAGCCGTGCCTGGGCCCATAACCTATTGTTCTTTGAGTAAATGAAACTGTATTTTATAATATGGAAATGTTTTATTAAACAGTACTTGGTACAATCATTACCACACACAAAGATGGAGCCATTCGAAGAGAAAAAACAAAAGACAGTCACGATGCTGCCCATAGACTATACACATATCATTGATAGAAAGTATCTACATTGCTTGTCTATTAACATATGACGCGTCTACTTCGGTGGGAAATCCTTCACGTCAACGATATATAATGTAGTATACGAGTCCTATATTTGACCTTCAAATGAGCCACAACTTACACAAACGCTTGTGATATTAGAGATAGCTACCGGCAAAGAAAAGGAAAAGTTTAGAAGGAAAGTCAGAAATAGGGAAGAAAAATAGAAACTAACCAACCGAAAGAAAGAGTAATCAAATAACTGAGGATATAATGCCTTCCATAATACTTATTTCCATTTTGAATCCCTTTTAATTTTGCCACCGAACATATTTTGAAGACTGCTTATGATGGAAGTTCAAATACTTATTGTAATAGTAAAGAATCGAACATTAATAGCCAAGGGAGATAGCTGTCCAGTCTGTTAGTATCTAGGTACCTTCAGTGTACAGAAAATTGCAACTATAAAGCATTACTTGCATAATGTTATGTCAATTAGTGGATTCAGTCACCATAAACCCTTGGAATGAGGATAGCGGCCCCTGGTTTTATGGGTAGAGACTTCGGGAACTGATTTCTATAAAGTTGGCTGTAAGCTTGTTTGCTACATCAGTATTTTTTAATCATTGAATGTGAATTACACAATGATTTCGATATAATTGACAACGAACTTTATTTACTTAACAAACTTATGAGCATCAGACAAAATGATTCACTTAACTTGTGTCCTCCTTTGTAGTTTTCCTAAGGTATGTAGGTACTGTTACCTATTCCCAATATTTGAATCAACGAAAAATAGCAGTAAATCAACTGATTCAGGCAACGTTACAGGTCAAGGTTAGTTCAAAATAAATTAACTCACAGTTTCCCATAAGTGCGACAGTCATTAAACAATCCATATATTTCCGTCGTCATTTCTTCATTAGTCACGTGTATAACACACTCAACTCACCATTCACCACTTATAACACAAACTTCACCACATATAACAAGGAATTCACCACATATAATGAATTTTTCAAAATGGCACTGATGACGCTCGTCCTACGTGCCAGTCTTGGCTCAACTGCCGGCTTGCAAGTGAAACATTATTGATAACACGTCACTTATCGCCGACCACTTTATTAATCTGCATCAATTTATTCACGGAGACAATTGGACAACATTCTTATTGAAACATGAGACCATTGATAAATGAGTTTGTTTGAAAAATATTCAACCCTGCCAAGTTATTTTGCTTGAGGATCATGACTGATCATGACTCACCTTGTGTGACAAATCACACCTTGTTTAAGTCATGACTTAAACTAAGTAAGAATAATGGTTATGATGTTCGAAAATTAAATATTTTTAGTATTTCTTCCATTGACAAAGTCGAGTCCATCACAAGGGAATAATAAGTTCACGAATAAACAACTTAGAATAACTAACACAAGACACGCACATATAAAAGTTAACATGTTGTGGCGATCCCATATAATGGGAACAAGGGCAATGATGATGATGATTGTTGCAATTATCATCATTTGCTGGTCGGCATTTAAAATAAATTAAATATGTCTAGACTAGCTAGTTTAATTTTGAAATGCAAACCTAGATTACCATGCGTAGGCAGCCTACAAAATATGGGTTCTTAATATTTATTTTTGTTCAAGTATAAAATAATTTAAAATATACCTAACGCTTAGAAGACATTATACAAATAAAATACTAAGACAAAATGCAAAAAATATTATGATAAAAAAATACCTAAAATATGTACTTAGTTATCCAAAAAGCGATTATTAAAAACATTGTAATGTAGTCTAGAAAATCCAAGGACTTGTATTATTTTGTGATAGTGTACCTATCTATGTCTCTTACGAAAGGACAAAATATAAGTAGGTATAAAGATAAATATTATATTCATTTTAAAGCAAGGTAATTTAGACTAACGTTGACAGGAAAGAGTGTTATCATCGGAATAGATTGTGCGAATCTGCTTTATCTGTCAGTTTTTGATAACATGAGTCTCATAGTTAAAGATTGAAAAATAGTTCCATGTGAAAAAATATTTTCATGAATCGCAGTTACGTAATGCTGCGAAAGCAGTCGAATAATAACAAAGTTTATTTACATTTAGATATGTGCATACACGAGTATATTCCCACGTTACTTTCAAATTTTGACACTAGCAAAATCCATAAATATTTTGTCTACCATGGGGATTAAACCCATACCTTTCGTAATAAACAGGTGTGGATACTGGAGATCATTTATTTGGTGAAGATGACCGTATAAAGATTAACAATTTATTAAATACATTATTAACAATTAGACTTAGCTTAAAAAATAAAGCACTTGGGCTATGAATTTTTGTAGGAAAAATAAAAAATTGCACCTATTGCCAACGTCCTAATAGATGAAATGGTAATATGGTACATTGTCCAGCTTTATCCGTACATCAATAGCTCATAAGCAATAAAATTTATTTTGTATAAAACACATAAGGAATATTCCAATTGAAGGATTCCTGTTGACAAATGAGTAGATAAATAGTAAACTCTTTGTTGTACCCTGATCGTAAATAACCTAGATAACATTCTTTGAGGTTAAGGTAAAAGTTGTATGTATAATGGGTGCCCTTATCGCTAATAGTTTCAACCAATAGGTAGTTTAACGGGTTTTAGTTAGTTTAACTATTATCTTTTCTATACACGCATGGTGTAGGTACCTATGACCGAAAACAAATCGACCAATATTTTGACTAACATTAGCAATAAGCATTGTAGTAATTGATTGATTAATACTTCGACCTAAAGTAGCAATGAGCAAGCCTAACAAATCTTCACTTTTCATTCAGTTAATAGTTTAACTAATAGATAGGTACATTAAATGTAAGAGTCGTTTGATTGATCCATGATGAATAATATTTTGATGATCAGCAACACAGAATATTAACTATTACCTTATACTGAGCTGTCTTTTTGTCTGCTACCTTCATATTATTCAAAAACACGTAATCCATATAATTAATCGGATAATGGATTACGAAATAGACAAGTGAACGCATGCCAATATCAAATTAAACGAAACTTTCTTCTCAATAAATATCAGAATCATAATTTCTGTATTTTAATGGCCGTAGATGTTATCTTAACTGGATATCAGATACCTACAAAGTTGTCAGAAACAGGGTCAGCTTATTAAGATCTTTATCATGAAACGTCTTATTACATAAATGAGTCTAGACAGTTTTAATACTATGAAGTTATTTGAATACAAGTGTGTCCATTACATAGGTACTTAGATTACAAGATACCTACTAATTTATCCTACCTAATATTACTAGAACGTTAGTGATAGAGCAGTTCTTTTTGGTGAGTTGAAGAATTTTGTTAGTCAAGTATTAGTAGTAATGGTTTCAATTTCAATTCCTGTCCTAGATGTTCACTTTGCCGAACTGAATCTATAATCATAGTTTTGATTACCAATATGAAGTGCGATTGCCCAACACTATCTTCTTCAACCTAGCGTTAAAATCCCAGTCGTATCCAAAGTTTTCACCTCGAGAGTCTGGGGTCCGCTTTACCAGTCTTAACTGCGGATTTGGCTGGACCTCAATATTTTCCATGAAGCTACTGCCATCTGACCTTCACAACCCAATGGTGAAAATAGGCGATACCGAAGCATAGCAACTAGACCCTTCTTGTTGGACTTTTTAGGGCTCCAACTACAACACTATCTAATAAGGAAAAAAAATATAATAGAAGAAAGAGTTTATTCAAACCTGTTAGGGCTGTTAGATTCGATTATAGATCTCACTTAAGTAGGTATCACTATTTCTAACTCTCAAGTGTAATTATGTCAATTGGAATGCAAATCTGCGAAAGTATTATATGATAATTTTGTGCCCACCATTCGTATCGGCCACTACAGTAGCCAACAGTCGTAGCAGTTTACTCAGTAATGAACACATGTTGATAACTGAATAAGCTGTAACAACTCTTTCATCAGAACACGAACTGGCGAACAAAAACATGGAGTTTGTACACGTGGTCTCGATTAAGCGGCGGTTACTGAATGACTGCCGCCATGTGTTAACCAAGGTTAAATATTTTGGGACTCAGATAGGAAGATTGAAAAGAGATTGTTTTATTATCATATTGTTTTATTTACTTGTAATCTATATGTATATTAATACGTTGAGCAAAAACTTTAGGTACATTTTTCTTGGTTTATTATCTTTTTTCGTTCAGTGTTTATATTGACGAGATTCTGTGTTGTAAATAAAAACAACACGAACGGTTTTTTTACGTCAAAGTAACTTAAAATATAAATGAAAATTATGGTTAAAATTAAACCAATAGTCGAGCACTAGTATGAATGACTATTGATTATTACCTACGTAACTACTTATGTAAAATGACAGTAAGTAATAAAAAGTGTATTAAAAAACTCTAAAATCTCGATTCATTTGTGAATCTAAACTCTTCAGGATCCTATTGAAATATATTTTGCACAAAATTCTAGTAAAATCGGTTCTCCCGTTTAAGAGATCAGAGCAGTACAGATGCTACAATAATATAATTAACAATATACGATTACTAAACCTGAAACTAAAACACATCACCACGTAACATGTTACCTACTAATAATTTCATGCAGTTCAGTTTCAAACTACTCCAAAATAATTTGTATCATATGCTACTGCTTTACAGTTCATATTTGCTCCATCGTAAGAAGAAAATAAGTTATCGCGTTAAATCAGTGAAACACGATAGTTGTTAGTTTTTAATTTTGTTTTCTCTAAAGCGTAGACACATGTTGTGATTTCTACTTTTGTACCTCATTCTTTAGTGTTTGAATATTTTTAAAATACGAGTATAGTAGGTACCTAGTCGTCGCGAGACTCAAATATACCTTTATTAATTTTATTTTCCTTCTTTATCTAGGGTATAGGGTACCTACTGACTACCTAGGGTATTGAGGATCAGGGATTAGGCGACTTCTGCGTTCAGTTACTACATAATAAATAGCGCGATTTACGTAACGACTATGGATACTGAATCGCATCTTGACGACTGTTACGACAGTATCGATGCGCAGAAAGACGCTTGCTGCGGCTAGCATCCGAATGTGGGCAGTGTAGAGTTTAGACACTGCAATGAACGACTAAATAGCTATTTAATTTCAGCGATTTTGGCTTTTCAGCGGCATCTAGAAGTCGAAAGGCGTCTAAGTTGCTGTTACCCGGTAATTACTCGTAAATAGTCCTTCGCGTCGCGGGAAACCACGTGGCTCTACATAAATATTTACCTAACCAAGGAAAATATTTGTTAGTGTACTTCTATTATATATTATGACAACACAAGGAAAATAAAAGCCCTACCTTAAAAGTCTATTAAATAAATCAGGATGTTTCGTATAAAATGAACAACATTTTACACAAAGTTGAACTGATGGGACAACTCAACGTAAATACCGATGATACATATTTGCACGAAATAACGTCAAATAATATCTAGTAATGAGGTTATTACGAGGAAATCGCAGTTCTCCAAAATGCAGTATGAGCCACAATATTTTTGTAGTTCCGAGTAGACATGATGTAAATGATACCCTATGATAACAACAAGAGATTACACTGTTTTGTAAGATATTATCAACATGATTTAGCTTCTGGTATTGAATATATGACCATCGGATATGTTTCATTTTTATATAGATAAAAGATATATACCTATATAGTTATCTTCTTTATCTATCTATACAAGGCATAATGAATTTCTTTGTTTTTTTTTGTCCTGTATATATTCTCTATATAGGTAAATCCTGCGATAACTGCATTGAAACTTTGGTATATTATTGTGCAAATATGTATCTGAGTTGGTTTATGATAACATTCCAGTAACCCCTTCTTTTAAATACGTACGTACCTTATAAGTATGTGTAATATTAAATGATAATGGGGTGTACGGTGCTCTACCTAGGTCTTGTAGTAGTCTAAAGCTACTACTAATATTTTTTATCTATGGTTAATAGATAATTGCTTTTATAATAACTGTAGGGACGCATTTTGTTAGCAAATATAAATCAACTCATCGTTGCTTAAGTTTACATTAATTTAATCGCATTTAAATACTTAAATATATTCTATTTTCGATTCTGGTTGCGTTCCTGGTGTCGTAATTGATAATTATGTACAACAGTTATTTATCGATGTAATATTGTAATTTATAAGATTGAACTTAAAGGACTCGGTTCCTATGTGACAGTTGTCAATGTCAATAAGTGTCATCAATAGAAATTAATCATTCACTTTTTCACTTCCGATATGGACGTCGGCTAATATAGATAACCTTTATTTGTTCATCATTATAAACATATTAGAAAATGTAATTGGAAGCCGATGAAGACTCCAAAGACGATGTATCGTTGAGTACTTCATCCATCTCGTCCAATAAGAAGAAAGGATTGCGACGTGCACCGAAGGCGATTGTTGGCGTGTCGGCGACACGTTATATTTTGTCGCTACCTCGTGTCTACGGGATTACTCCGTAGGCTGGATCAGTGGCGTGTTCCATGCTGCATCTGACGGCCAGATGCAGCGATGCCAAGGAGCGGACAAGCCTTTAACGTCCACTTGCTGCGAAGCTGTGGATAGCCGTGGAAGAGACGGAGGCCGAATGGCATCGAACTGCATCGTGTCGCCGTGGTGAGATCTGACATCTGTTGGATCCAGTAAGGTACCCATCCACGTTATTTCAATGGCCATTGATCTAGTGCTCGTGTTCGCGAACTTTCGATCGCAAAACGCAAAACGTGTCGCGTGTGCCGCGCGGTAAGTTGACCCGATGTCAACCTTTTCTTCGAACTGGACATTGCTCTAATCATGTATATTTTACAACCTGTGTACCTAAATTTTAATATATAAATTGTACTTTGAATGTCATCAACTGCAATTTCATTTACTCTCCCGAGGTGCCCCAATGGTTCATCAAGGTAAATAAATATCTTCCAGGTTCTATTCACAAGAGGTCCTTGAAACAATAGTTCAATGTAAACTGCCGAGAGACTGATCCGGAAGCACTATTTGTACAATTTTCCATACTTTAACATTGTAACGCACTTATCCTATTATCACTCCCCTATCACCCATTCTTTATACCATTTATACTAGTCATCTACTTTTTATACGTTACAATTGGCGCCCGAATAATTATAATTACCTTTAATTTAAACCTATTTGACCATTGGTATGCCTCGGAGAAATTTTTTTGTATGATGAACACTTTATTTTGATAAAATCAAACAGGTTGCTTAAACTATCTGTATCAATAATTATGAATAACTTAGTTTATTCTATCTATATGTAGATTAACAACATATTATATACTTTAAATACAGATATTATTGGTTATTGTTTGCATAAGTTCATATTATGAACACACTTAACCTAACTTTTTACTGATAACATTTGTTTACACTGGGTTATTCAGTAACTTTTTGCAATTTAGTTTGGATCACACCAACAAATAATTTTAATATTTTATTGTTTACTGACTAAATAGTCACATTGGTTCTCACTATACTGAGAAATATATTATAAACTTGTTTACTGTTTGTTGGGTGATTCTGCAATAATTTTCTTATTGTGTTTGAAATTTGGTATTAATTTTTTTTTTTCTTGTTATTTTTGGTCACTATGGCTGATGAACCAAGTGTTCCAAAGCCTTTAGCTGTTGATGATCAGCATCGTAACGTCACTCTTAGGAATCAACACCAAGATGTGTACCGAACGCCACCAGAACCCGACGATAGTACTAGCTGTAAATTAATTATAATTATATACCTCAAATACAGCTCTTTTTAAATACTTCTGTTAACATTGCTACTAGTTATACACCATACTTTTTGGCTAAAGGTAGTGAGATAGTCGCGGATGGTGCACTACATACATTAGGCAGTGCACCTGATTCGTTAGACAATCTTCAACTCTCAAGTAGGCATTTTAAAGCTGGAGCCTTGAATGATCTTGCTGATATTTTCCAACGTGTAATGCAGCTAAGTTCTTCTCGGCTAAGCTCGCACCGAGGTTTGTCAAATGTAAAGTAGTTGGCAAACCATTCGATGTGGTTTACCATTTAGAAGACCGCAATACAGGCATTATAGGGAAGTATCATGTCAAGGACATAATTAAAATGCCAGGAGGTGTATAACGCTAGTGTGAGTCTGTACAGGTGTGGGCATATTTGTACCTACTTTTGTCTAACTGATGTTGACTTTTTAGTCAATGTCAAGTTACTTTTAGTACCTGCATATGTATAGATTCGCATGAGCAATGTATTTTTGTTAGTCTGTTTTCAACTTTTTTCTCAGTAATGAAAATTAAGTTTCAAAGATAGAATTTTTTTCAGACATGAAAATTTTTTATTTTCTGTTTTGACTCTTTGGTATTGGCAAGTGTAAATACACATTTCACAGATCCTAGATCTGCTTTTCTGATCATTTTTTGATCAGTACTTTTGCCAAACCAATTGAAACTAAGTTTCAATTTCCTTGTGATCACACTCTTTTTCAGACATGAAAATTTTTTATTTTCTGTTTTGACTTTTTTGTTTTGGCTAGTGTATATACACATTTCACAGATCCTAGATCTGCTTTTCTGATCATTTTTTGATCAGTACTTTTGCCAAACCAATTGAAACTAAGTTTCAATTTATTTGTGATCACACTTATCTATACTCCTTGTATAGGATTCTTATTTTATGGATATCCACATATTATGACTATTCAGGAATTACTTGTTTCACAGTTTTTCTACCATTTTAGGTTTCAAAACAATGAAAAACAAGTTTTCTTGCTTGAAATTTTTATGACTTTGTCTTAAAAATTCTCTTTGTGATTTTTCATCACTTTGTTTATTCCTCACAATTTCTTAATTGATGTTGTACTCACGGCTTATGACTAGTCTGATAACACTTATTTGATAGTTCTTCGACCATCTCAGGTTTGAAAATAATTCATAATAAGTTGTTTTTTTTTTTTTTCTGATACCATTTCTTAGACCTAGTCTATAGAAATTGGTTTCCTTGTTTTTCATTATCTAACTGCAGTGGATATGATTAACTTATGTATATATCATGCATCCCAACAGGATCGCGACCTGTTGTGGACTTGTATTAGTATAGTTCTAGCATAGTACACACAACACTCACCGGCTTGGGTAAGCAGTGTTGCTGCTGTTGTTTAGTATTTAACAATTGGATTGTGTTAAATCCTTAGTTAAGTTAGTTTGTTAAGCTAGTCTTTTATACTTCCTAGCTTAGTTTTTTTTCTTTTTCATGAGCATGCAAACGCTCATTGCTTGGTAAGCAGAAAAAACTTTTCATTGACATTCAAAGTTTTTTCCGGTTACCCCGGCTGCTTCGGATAAGGGGTTATCCTCTTTGCTCCGAAGGGGGGTATTGTAGTAGTCTAAAGCTACTACTAATATTTTTTATCTATGGTTAATAGATAATTGCTTTTATAATAACTGTAGGGACGCATTTTGTTAGCAAATATAAATCAACTCATCGTTGCTTAAGTTTACATTAATTTAATCGCATTTAAATACTTAAATATATTCTATTTTCGATTCTGGTTGCGTTCCTGGTGTCGTAATTGATAATTATGTACAACAGTTATTTATCGATGTAATATTGTAATTTATAAGATTGAACTTAAAGGACTCGGTTCCTATGTGACAGTTGTCAATGTCAATAAGTGTCATCAATAGAAATTAATCATTCACTTTTTCACTTCCGATATGGACGTCGGCTAATATAGATAACCTTTATTTGTTCATCATTATAAACATATTAGAAAATGTAATTGGAAGCCGATGAAGACTCCAAAGACGATGTATCGTTGAGTACTTCATCCATCTCGTCCAATAAGAAAAAAGGATTGCGACGTGCACCGAAGGCGATTGTTGGCGTGTCGGCGACACGTTATATTTTGTCGCTACCTCGTGTCTACGGGATTACTCCGTAGGCTGGATCAGTGGCGTGTTCCATGCTGCATCTGACGGCCAGATGCAGCGATGCCAAGGAGCGGACAAGCCTTTAACGTCCACTTGCTGCGAAGCTGTGGATAGCCGTGGAAGAGACGGAGGCCGAATGGCATCGAACTGCATCGTGTCGCCGTGGTGAGATCTGACATCTGTTGGATCCAGTAAGGTACCCATCCACGTTATTTCAATGGCCATTGATCTAGTGCTCGTGTTCGCGAACTTTCGATCGCAAAACGCAAAACGTGTCGCGTGTGCCGCGCGGTAAGTTGACCCGATGTCAACCTTTTCTTCGAACTGGACATTGCTCTAATCATGTATATTTTACAACCTGTGTACCTAAATTTTAATATATAAATTGTACTTTGAATGTCATCAACTGCAATTTCATTTACTCTCCCGAGGTGCCCCAATGGTTCATCAAGGTAAATAAATATCTTCCAGGTTCTATTCACAAGAGGTCCTTGAAACAATAGTTCAATGTAAACTGCCGAGAGACTGATCCGGAAGCACTATTTGTACAATTTTCTATATTTCAATATTGTAACGTCACCATTCTATTCATCTCTATACATCATATACCATATTATACCTTAATACAATTTTTATACGTTACAGTCTTCGTGGTCCAATTCGACCTGAACTGCAAACTGGTATATTGGTCTAAGAGCCGGTGAAGATCAAGTG
The DNA here is from genome assembly GCA_963576445.1 of Lithosia quadra. Lineage (NCBI taxonomy): Eukaryota > Metazoa > Arthropoda > Insecta > Lepidoptera > Erebidae > Lithosia > Lithosia quadra. Next base: position 7,179,104 of record OY754892.1, read on the forward strand.
TAAAACTCAATCTTCACCGGCTAGTAGTCATAAACACATTAGGTACAATAGGCAAATTATCATAGACATGTTAATACTCGTAGATGAATTACATTTGATAAGATATATGAAGGATATATATCAGATAGGTGAAGGTCTATCTTCACCGGCTCCTCGCTTACATGCTGATTAAAAGACGAGAATTCACGAGGTTGGTTAGACACGACAGACGCTCCCTCAAAAGCAAACTAACCAAATTACGGAAAAGAGAAGCAGTAGAACGGACCTCGTACTCCAATACCGGGATGGAGATGATGTTTGGATTAATAAACTTAATACGTATAGGTGTCATTGGCCTCCCTTTTAATTTAACGGTTTCATTTAACTAGACCTTACGAATATGAATTACTAGATTTGACCCAGACAAACATTGGGTCAAATCTAGTAATTGCAATTTGACCCCCTTTCAGTTGTCTGATTGGTCTGATATTTGGCAGAAGTCTTTAGTTCTGATGACAATACAATTGTAAACCGTTTAACTTGAAAAACATTTTTTCACAATTTATTAAAACATTCAGCTCAGCTGTCAGTAACGACTTTATAATATCCAGGTTTGAAAGCGGTATTTCTTACTCTCGTAAAGGTTATAATTATACACCAGCCATTATACTTTCTGGTTTCAACGTTGATCTTATACTTGCTCTGGTGACGGAGATTAATAAAGCTAATCGCTTGTTGAGTTTAAAGATAGGCTTAGTGGAAGTAATGATAGCTGGTTAGATTACAAACTGCTATTAAGAGTAACTGGTTTGATACCCACAAGAGCCGCGAGGTAATTATGATAAAAATTACCTACTGTTTTTTTTTTCAACAATATCCTGATATTAATAGTAGTAGGGAGGATAGATGATGCTACAGTTACTAAAGTAGCAATCAAGTAAATGATTTTCCTGAAAGTAAGCAATTACAGTGGCCTGTGAATGTTTATAAAACCAGAGATGTAAGTTGGATATACTAGAACTGTTATAAGTGAGGAAGCGTGAGGAAAGGTATAGAGGGAAATTGGAAAGGAAATATGTTGATTAACAGTTAGTAATTTCATAAACCAAACAGAATATTTTCGTTTCTGTTTTATTTTATCCTTCCTTGTAGTTTGTACCGATCGAAATTTCTTAATTTATTTATTTATTTATTTATTTATTTATTTATTCATTGCGTTCCATAATGTTATACAATATATATACAGTTGTTCAGTATGAAAAGGTTACAATTATGGACCCTGTCGGGCACAGCATAGTATTTGGAGAGAGGAGGAGTTCTTATTATTATTATTATTATTACTTTTTTTTTTTTTTTTTTTTATATTTTGGGTACTCAATTGTTTTACTTATGTTATATTTTCAGTGTATTACAGTAATGTTATTTCCCTCTGATTGTCATTTATGTATCACTTATTTGAGTGGGCTATCGGTCAAATTAAGAAAGTAGTCATCAACCCATGTCCATACAATTTATATAATACTAATTTTGTTTGTCAAATTTGTTATTAATATTATGTCAGTAACTATAATATTTAATTTCAATGTCAATACATTTTATAATACAGATACATTTAACAAAATTTCATATTCATAATTATATGTCAGTAGGTATAGTATTTAATTTCAACATCTCATAATACAGTACAGATACATTTTAGCAAAATTTTCGTAGTCATAATTATATTTATCATAATTAATATATCAGTTTATTATTTAATTCAATGTCAAAAGGTTATATAGTTTGGATACATTTAATAAAAATTTCATAGTCATAGTTATATTTGTCATATTAAAGATTTAATGTCAATAAGGAATTTTAATGCCAGATATACAATATTTATTATAATATAAAATTTTTTATGTATTGGTGTCAGGTGCACTGGGTTGGTTACTATTATGTCCTTAGTGTCTAATCATTCTAGAGATCAATATTAGTTTTATCATCTAGGTACTCTTGTATGCTGTAGTATGTTTTGTTTATTAGATACTTTTTTAATTTATTTACGAAAGCTTTGAATTTTTCTTCTTCTTTTATGAACTCTGGCAACCTATTATATATCTTTATAGACATGACCAAGGGACCCGACGAATGCAATTCCAATTTAGAGGTGGGCAAGTTCAGTCTATTTTTGTGTCTCAATGTATACCTACCCTGAATGTCCCCTCGCGTGGTATAATGTTCAGGGTACTTCCGGACAAACTTGCACAACTCCAATATATATATACAAGGTAGTGTCAATATTTTTAGGTTCTGAAAGTGGGGCTTACAAGTATCTGTCTGTTTTATGTTTGCTAGTATCCTTATTAATTTCTTTTGTTGAGTAAATACATCTGGTGCGTCTGTACTGTTTCCCCACAAAATGACTCCATAGGTGAGACAAGAATATGCATAGGCATAGTATGTAGTCAAAGCAGTCTCCAGGTCGGTTGTTTTCTTCACTTCCCGTAGAGCATAGGAGAATTTTGACAGCTTTGCTCTCACACTTTTGGCATGCGGTTTCCAATTTATGTGAGTATCTATGTGCAAACCAAGCAAATTGAACACCTTGACAACTTCTAATTTTATATTTTTATATGTGAAATCAATGTGAATTGGTTTCTTTTGGTGCGGATGGAAGGGTATTATTTTAGTTTTTTTATAGTTAATTTCTAAGTTATGTTCGGTCATCCATGCTGTAGTTTTATTTAGGATAGAATTTAATTTCTCATTTAGGTTTAAGTTGCTTTCACATGTGACGAGTACTGAGATGTCATCAGCAAACAGCACGCAGGGTTCCTGAATAGCCATAGGCAGGTCGTTAATATAGATTAGGAACAACAAGCAACCTATCACACTACCCTGAGGTATTGATGCCCTTACTTCTAATTTGTTGGAGCGAATTTTTTCTATTTGGCTAGTACTTTTGTTAAAATATTCGATTTCCACCAGTTGTTTCCTATCTGTTAGGTAGGATGTTAGCCATTTGTGAGCTAGTCCCCTTATTCCTATTCCATTTAATTTGTTGAGTAGAACATTAAATTGTACCTTGTCGTAGGCTTTGGTCATGTCAAGCAGTATACCTATTGCATATTTTTTGTTGTTTATAATATTCAAGGCCTCTTGCATATATTGATAGACAGCCAAGGTTGTTGATCTATTTTTTCTGAACCCATTTTGGTGTTCATTAAATATGTTGAATTTTTCGCAGAAGGAGTATATTCTATTGCACATAGCCCTTTCAAATATTTTAGAGGCAGTGGGCAACAGAGCAATCGGACGATAATTACTGGGCTCGGTTTTTGAGTCCTTTTTATGGATTGGTTTTATCACTGCCTGCTTTAGATGGTCGGGGAAAGAACCCTCATCAAACGACTGATTCACCAATATGTAAAAAGGAAGGGTCAGCTCTTTAGCGCAGTGTCTAAACAGGCTGGGTGGAAATTCGTCGATTCCATGACTTTTTTTGTTTTTTAAATTTTTTAGAATCGTATTGATTTCGTAGGGCTCTATAGGGCTGAGAAATAGAGTATTTTCTGTGGGGTGGAGTACTGATGTGCCATATTTTTCCTCTTTATTTGATCTAGAGGTCGCTGTGTCCCCAATTGAAGCGAAGAAGTTATTGAAATGCTCGGCTATCTGTTGGGGCTCGCATATTTGGCTATTATTAATGTTTAGTTTTATGTTGTGATTTTCTTTTTTTGTTTTTTTATTGGTTCGTTCATTTATAATACTCCACATAGTTTTAGTTTTATTTTTTGATCTTGTCATTCTGTTTTTGTAGTAGAGTTTCTTCGAAGTGGTTACTGCCTTTTTTAATAATTTTTCATAATTTTTATAATATGTATTCAATATTTGATTGTCTGTTTTATGTATGAGTACTTTAAGGAGGCGTTTATTTCTACATGAGAGTTTAATACCCACCGTTAGCCAATGCTTTTTAGATCGGTTTTTGAGATTTATTTTTTGAACTGGCATGCATTCATTAAGTATAGTAGTTAGTGTGTCTTTAAATGCGTTATAGTTCTCGTTTACATTTTTGTTGGATGAAAAAATACTGTGCCAATCTTGTTCGTTTAGTTTATTTTTGAATTTATTCATGTTTTTTTCGCTGAATATTCTTATTCTTGTTTGCCATCTGGTCAGTTTTGTTTGCTGAGGCAGTTCAAGAAGAATGCTAGTGCCATAGTGGTCAGAAAAACCCAATTTTTCCACAGTTGTATAGAATTCAATATTGCTAAAATTCGTAAAAATTAGGTCAATGCATTTTGAAGAGATTTTTGTTATGCGTGTGGGCTGTCTTATGTGTTGTACAAAATTATATTCCAACATGAGATCAAAAAAATGGTTAGTTTTTGTGTTATTTTCCAAGGCATTTATGTTGAAGTCTCCACCTATAATTACATTAGATGTTGAATATTTATTATTTATATAGTTTAAAATCTGTGTTAATTTATCTATAAATACTCCCTCCTCTCGTCCATTCCAATACAAAGACAATAACAATATATTCTCTAGTGGTAATTCGCATGCACACACTTCCAAAACATACTCAATAGACATGTCAGTTATTGCTTGAGCGGCTTCATACTGTATGTGTTCGTGAAGCAGGATACACACTCCTCCACCCCTGTAGTTGGCCCGGGTGTAAGAGGATGCCATTTTGTAGTCGGTGATCTGAATAGTGTCCTGTTTTTCAGATGTCAACCAGGACTCCGATATACATACAGCCATATATGGGTGATCTTCTAGGTAGGCTTCTAATGCATATTGCTTATTACAGACACTCTGCATATTTTGGAAGAGTATTTTAAATTGTTGGTCTGTTCCTGCGAAAGGAATGATTTGATTCTGTTTCTAGGGTTTGGTTGGCAGTTTCTTCCTGCATACTGTGATCATGTGTCTTGGTTTGTGTTTCTGTTCCGTTATGTATACTGTTAATTTGTTTGCCCTCTACAAATAGTTTATTGTTCCGGATTATCGCATGTTTACCCTCCATGCGAGCTTTTATCAGTTCTTGTCTAAGTAAATATCTTTCCTTTCGGTCGTTTTTACTTAAATATTCTGACACAAAGATGTTTGTACCCTGGAAGCATATGCTATTATTTATTATGTATTTGGTCATTCTTTTACTTAAAAATTCTATAACCAGCGGTCGGTTTTGTTTGGCTTGTTGTCGTCCCACTCTATACATGTCCTCTATATAGCCAGATAGGTTTATTTGCATGGTATCGCTGAACAGCTGTATAAGTCGTTCATGTAGGTCATATTCTGACTCTCTATTGTATTCTGCAAAGCCGAACAGTACTATTTTCTTAGTATTATTTTCTATATATGTTGCCGGAGGTTTTGTTGCTTCCGGTGAAGTTAGGTTGCTTATTACCTTTTTCAATGAGTCGTTCTCGATTTTCAATTTATTTATTTCATCTTTTATCTTATTCATATCTTCTTTTCTTTGTTCATTTTGTGTTGATAAATACTTGAATTTTTTTTCTACATCTTCTCTCAGTTGGTTCACTGCCTTTTTAATTTCGGTTTGTATTGTATGTTGTAGTTCTGTTATTATTAGCTTGTTATTTTCTGTCAGGCGTTGTACAATTATTTCATTGATGTTCTGGAGTGTGAATGTTGTTCGCACATGTGTCTCCGATTTCTCCGATGTTATGTCTCGCATTTCCATGTGTAGTGTATCTCCCAATATGCTTAGGTCGTCAGAGTCCGTACTACATTTTCTATGTGTGTCTATTTTTCTGAATGTGATATTATTTTTATCTTCTTCGGGAGTTATTTGTGTTTGGAATGTCTCGGGTTCTTGGTGTCTTATGGGTGTATTGGTGTTGTTTCCTTTAGGTATTTTACAGCGGCAGGCTTGGCACTTCCATGATTTTTTGAGTTCAGGAGTCATTTTAAAGAAGCGCTCCCTGGGGATATTCGCGCATTCGAGGTCATATTCGCTCTTACACAGCGTACATATTAACCGTTTTTTGTTTTGAAGATCTTGCTTACATCCAGCACATAATGGTATCAGTTGGTTTTGATTTGGGACTGTCGAAGCCGGTGTGTTTTTGTTATTGTTACTCATCTTGAGACAGTACTCAAATTATGACAACTTCAAAAAGTGATTTTTCGGCTGGCCGGTATCGATCTCGAGACTTCGTTCGCTGCGGACACTCGTTGAGGTAAGTGATTACGGCACTCGGCTATCGAGACATTAAGCTTCCGTTTGAAATAGGTGATTAATATTAGCTTAATTTAAGTAAGTTGTTATTCTGTAGGTAATAGTTGATTTCGAGCTCGCGTTAATGGGTTCAAAGTCCAACTTTTATAAAGATTTTGAATTTTTATATGACCGTTTCGATTTTGTTTATGTTTTTATTCTGTATTTTCACGTTTTTTGCACTATATATTTACACTGCACTGTTACTCATCCACTGAAGTTTGTGTATGTATACTTTTTGCACCACTTTTATAACTTTTTGCACTGTTTTTGAATTTTATTTACAACAGTGACCAGTAGCACGTCCACTCACATTTACGCCTCGGCGCCTCCTCCTAGGTGTAATATAATACCAATGGTGATCATCATATCGATGGTAATGTTAAGTTTATTCTAAAGCCCGAATATCGGTTCTTAAGCTTTCTCCATCTGATGTGTCTTATCTAGGTCTTTAGAAGAGCGACTCGATTAGTGATTCAAATGATATAATCTATAAAAAGCTATTTTTTAAATGTTGTCTTTCTTTCTGTCTGTTTGAATGAGGTGGTAATCTTTAGAACGGCTGGGCCAATTACCAGATGATAGGTACTTGCATAATGTGTACATATTTTATGCTAGGTATTTTGATTTAAGAAAAAGTAAATAAAGTACCGTGCAAAAAAACATTGAAAATCAAAAACCTCGAAGGCGAAGCCGCGATTAGAGCTAGTATTCAAATATAATTTACAAATGTTAGGTCCTAGTGAATTATAGTTAAACATTCAGTTAAACTTTTAATTATATAACACTACACATATTATAATAGGAAAATCCAATCAGAAAATCAAAGATTCATGTATGAAGTGAGTCATGCGCGTACGCATAACGGACGATTTTCGTGAGTCACACGTTCACAGACGCGGTAAACTGTGTGTTGTTTGATAACTGCTCTTAATTTCACGAACAGCCTTGATAACTGCCAAATGTTACGACATGATAATAAATATTTAAGCTTGTTTTTTTTTGAACGTCTGTGTTGGGCGATTAAGTCTATCGCGGTTTGTTTATCTGGTCTGACCTTAAAAAATGTAGCCTGCATGGGCCCATAGCACATGGCGTATTTTTAACGCGCAGACGACGCGCGTATTAGGATCGCGCGTTTTCGGCGCCGTAGACGCTGATTGTTGCGTTTGCATTAATGATACACGCGCGCGCATGAAGCGCGTATGCGCGCGTTTGAAGCTATGCAAACGCGCGTGCACGTACAGAGGTGCGGAGTAACTGCAGAGGGAGAACCAATAAATTGGGTTTTTTTTTACGTTTTTTTCTTTTTAAAAGAAGTACTAAAGCCAGCGTAAGCAGTGCTGTCTCAACCGACGCCATTGTACAACTGAAGTGCGAACAGTCTCTGTTCAAAAACCACCAGGTGAATAGCAAATACTTTAGTAATGACGAATTAGTCCCTATTTCGAATGGTCCTATTTTATCCTCTCTTATAAATTAATAATTCTTTGTGCCTATTTGTAAGTCTTATCACGGCTTTACTTTCACCTTCTTGGAAGGTTTGGAGACACAGGTAGGTAATAAAGATTTAAAAGCCTATCGGCCTTTTAATAGTCCACACAATGCCCATTATACAGGGTGAAATGAAAATCATGAACACTTTCAGACGTCTTTGACACCTGGTTTCAATTCAAAAAGACGCGGAAAAACAAACAGAAAGTTTTTCGTGTATTTTGAATCAAAATGTGGTTTTCAGAAAAGAAAATTTTAGTAAGTATATTTAACCGACCTAAAAAGGAAGAGGAGGTAAGTTGGTTCTATTCTTCATTAAAATTTGAACTTAAAAACTTTATTTGATAGAATATAGTTTAGCAGTCTTCGATATCAAAAAGATATCATGTAAATTGAAGAAATCACATACCTACCTACTATATTATATCTCTCGGGGTAGATAGAGATAACATTTTTCCATTCGCTTCTGTCGTTAGACAAATAACAAGCTTCCTATAATCCTCTTTTAAAATGTCTTTTTTCAAACCACAACTGATTCGATGTAAAAAAATCAGTTTTATTTTTTTCGAGGTTGATTCTGAATAATTTTCTACTTTCATTTGCTTTAGACATTTACTTTTTTGTCATTCATTCTCGTGTTCAACATTATAATCGTACCTACTAATTTCAACTCATCCTGTAGGTATAGGTACTATTTACACTTTCATCAAGACATTTCTGAGAAGATCAAAGATCTCGTTCGCTATTAGCATAAGAATAAGTTCGGAGCAAAATAAATATTTTAAGTGCATACTGTCGGGATATTAATAGGTGACACAAAGGACCCTTGCAATAAATATTATGGTGGCCATAAAGGGTGGACAAAGGGAGTTCGATGACTTGATCGTTGTGCGTTTCCATTGCACTGTTAATAAACAGCCTATATACTCTAGCTAGAAAATAGAGAATACGAAATATCCCGAACGTTTTTCATACGGCTAGGGTAATATTTTCATCTTACGAATATTACGAGTAAATTCCTTAAATTTTTTTAAGTTTTTTTATCGGTCACGTCACCTCTCCTGATGGTAAGCTAAACGTAGTCTCTGAAATGGGGGTCACCATTACAAACACCGATAGTCTATAAAGGCGGCCCTCAGCTTGACGGCCTCATCAAATGCTTTTTCACACCTTAACTAATTACAGAATCACATTCAAACTTCGAAGCACTAATGTTTATAGGTACAGGTTTACCGCAAGTTGTTGAACCGAAATTATATTAACACATCATTTATTCACTAAATGTCAGTTATTCGTGTGATACGTATTTTGAATATAACATAACAGTAACAACCGCGGTAGCCTAGTGGTTTGGGTAATGGACTGTTGAGACGAGGTCTCGGGTTCGATCCCAGGTTCACTATGGCACACACCAATGACTTTTCGATGCTTTTCGAAGTTATGTGTGTATTTATCGCAGGTTTATTAGTGCCTCGGAGAGCACGTTAAGCCGTCGGTCCCGGTTGCCATACAAACATCTATGGCAGTCGTTACGGGTAGTTGGAGCCCTCAAAAGTCCAACCAGTCTAACTTGGAACTTCGATATCGCCATTGGTTGTGGAGGTCAGATGGCAGTCGCTCCACGTAAAATATCGAAGTTCAGCCGCATCACAGTTAGACTGGAAAGCCGACCCCAACTGAGTTGGGAAAAGGTTCAGAGAATGACGTATTTTGAATATAAAAGTCGTGACGTCTGTAACAATGGTCACAGTTAATCAGCCGTTGCCCTGTACTGGCAGCACCTGCACACCTTGCAACTTGCCGCTGCCTCTCTTCGCATTTTTAACCGACTTCAAGAAAGAGGAGGGTTTCAATTCGACTGTATTTTATAACATGCCTGTTACAATTTGAAGTATACCAAGATTTGGCTCATAAAAGAAATCCACCTCATTATGATACGAAGTCACTTATACCATAACGCTCAAAATGCGACTGTAAACATCAATCTACCACATACGACCTTTTTGACCAATCAACTAACTTATTGAGGTCCGTTCATCGGCTCGATTATATTATTATCAATCCTTTGACACGACACAAATTTCATGATTATTTAGTGGCTCGCCGTCGTCTGATTAGTACTCGAATTCGAAAATTATTGCATGTCGGTTACAGATTGTATATCAGTCGACGTCAATCATCTATGTAATCTATCTTTACCTACTTACACTGGGATTGGATTGGAAAAGACATCAGCCTATTAAACTTCTCACGAGCTTCCTACGGTTTTTAACTTTCATTAAAAACTTCTTGGTGATTTCCGATATTCTTGAGTAGCATTCAAAATTTTGCTAATTTTGAACGACTATCGTCTGACCTGCTCACCTCAAGAGGGAAGGCTGCACCAGAACCTTGTCCGTCATCAGCAGGTACGGGCTTGTCGGTAAGGTTTGACATCGAGAATATTAGTCAGCCGATCCAGTGCCTAAATTATCTATTGACAGTTACAATTGACCACATAGCGGCATCGAGTTAAATTCCTTTGACCCTATATAGATTTAAACGTATCTCGATCAATTTGTCGATCTATTTTCGTTCGTAGCGGGGTCTCGTTGTGTCAATTGATACACGATAGAAATCCAGAGTGATGTACCAATTATGAATTGATAACAAAATTGTTGTGGACCGAAATCGTCAGCTATGTTCCTTCAAGTACCTAACTATGGCTTTTTTATATAGGTACTACTAAGACGAAGGCAGACCTAAGTAAAGACCGATGGAATGCGTGAAAGAAGATATGGCAAAGACGGGAGTACCTAACTAAGTAAATGACATCTGACAGGAATGTATGGAGGAAAATGGCATGTTGCGCCGCCCCCAAATAAATGATGGCAAAAGGGCAGATAGGTAGATGTGAAGATGACAAGATTAAAAAGCATCCTCGCTAAGAAGCTGTTACCATTGCAGTGAGTATTGTGATCGTTTATGGGTAGGTACGTTTCCAACTCTATCCTACCATGAAGAAATTATAGTATTCTTTATAGAATAATACTTACGACTTCTAAAAAAGTTTAAGTCAGCACCTATAACCCCTTAAGTATTTGAACCCTAGACCTCTCCTCTCCTCCTTAACCACTAAGCTACCTATGTTTATGAAAGTGACGAAACATCTTAAACTGACTATATTCACTTCATTGAACGAATCTGTCTTGATGAGATGTGAATTGCTTTAACAAGCAAAACAGATAAAACACAGATAGCCGAATCGTGACGTAAGTGACAATGGAGGCGGTGGATCAGTCAATGCACTGACCCTAGAACAGGCCTGCTGACCTTGTGACGAATCGACAGTTGCTTTAGTTTGTTTACATTACACAACAACACGAATTACAATTCATTAAGTAGAGCAATATACAACGTTTTAAAAATTCTAATTTTATTTGTATACACAGGTTCGAACGACAAACAAATTTAGCTTGACTGGTTGGAGTGGTAAAAGGGAATTCTAGCAGTTTAGTGGTTTACATTCTTCAATAAGAAGTCTACCTCCTATTATACAATGGAGACAGCAAATAAGCACACGGGTCGCCTGATGATAAGCAATCACTTAGCCAATGATCGCTCATAAAATAGCAAAGGTATCTCTTGCGCATTGCCATTGCCAGAAAGAAGGAGGCTCTTGTGAAAGGAAGACGTCCTATTCTGCAAGACAAAGTATACTTTCAAATTCAAAACTTCGGAGCTGAATTGATGTCCATTAGTATTAGGTATATTTGCAGTAGCCAAATAATGATTGACAAAATGGACGCGGCGCGCGTCGAATATCCGTCAATATTATTTCAAGAAATATTGAATCAACTTCTAAGAAAAGTGCAAGAACCGTGACGAATGACGTCACTTTGTATGCTTATAAAGAATACGTAATTTTGTCGCGTGCGCAAGACGAATCAACACAAACTTGCTATGCACACATCGATCATAATTTACTGAATAGTTTAAGTGACATTGAAATTTCTTGGCTGGTTGTCAGTTGAGTAAAAAACGTTCATAGTTACTGAGTAAATACTTTTGGCACGAAAGGAAAAACTGATCAAGGGTATTTCCCGCGTGGGACTCAGAACTAGGTGTGCCCATCAAACAAAAAGAAGTTGATTGTTTAAATTAAAACATTCTTGTTGCTAACACAGCCCAGTCACGCCTCAGTTGCGTTCCTCGAGTCAACGATAGTGCCCGAAATTCGGCAATAGGCTCACCCCCTTATTATATGGGACCTAATACTTGTACAAAAATTGGTAAAATGTGGATGTTAATTCGCCTCTGTCTAACCCTCCGAGCATACAAGCCATAAAGACCATACAATAGTTACCATCTCAGCATTGAATCCTGCTTACATCCAAGGCTTTCACATCGGATCCCAGGGTCCGCATGAGTCCTATATTTTAAGACACTAGTCCCATATTCTAAAACGATACTGAGTCATGAATCTCGACTTGGAAATTAGTTTTCTACGTATAATCTATACTTAAAAGTAGTCTGAAATCGAACGGCCTTATTCTAACTGCCCCTTCCTATTATCGAAAAAGTTATTAGTTGACCGTGTACTTAATTGTTACTTTGCTAAATGAGTGTAATACCGAGTGTCTCGTTACCAATGAATAAGTTTTAACAACCTTACCCTCGGGCAAATACCAACAATAAAAAAGTGGTGTATTGTATATCATAATAGCTATGACTTTCTACAGGGTTTCTCCAGTCGGGTAGTTCAAATTCAAACGGAAAATACCGTTACGCCCTACCTCCGCCAAATTGCGTAGAAAGTCTTATGATGAGATAATATCACAAAGGTTGCAAGTGAAATGTGTAATTAGTTGCAAGCTGCATTAGTCTCGAGCACACAGACCGAAACTTCTTTCTATTGTTCGCTTGACAATATACTCTGACGTTTCAAGAGTTAAAAAAAGTTGGAGCAACAAAAAGTCTTGATGTCAAAAGTATTCGATGTCAGGTAACTTTAAAAAACAACTCTTAAGTTTTGTACATTGCACAACCAACACACCAATGTTCAAAATAATTACGAACTTTAAAAAAATTATAATATTCTTCATTCTATTTTCAGCACAATGCATACCGCATACACACAAAACACAATAAATACTATAACAGGTAGGTACTTAGCTAGGAATAAGAAACTATTCTAAAAACTTTTAGAAGTAGCAGTACTGGCACAAAATGTCCATTTTCAAGATATTGTAAGTACTTACATAATTCGCAATGTAATATTCGCATACCAAAGGGCCATATTGCAAAATCTCGAAAATATAAATCTCGAATTTTATTATAGCGATGAATAATGAATACCAATTTTCATGCATATTCATGATACCTTTTTAAGGCAAACCCTAAAATCAGGGTTTCATAAAATCAGCCTTGTGGACGCATTACATTGTCCTACTTGCGCAGGTGTTAATCATGGGATACATGCAAGTTGTGTACCACGCGTGCGACGCTAAGTATTAACCAAACATGCGCAGACGCGTACTACGTACACTCAAGTACAAAATATTACGTTAACTCAAGAACAAAGTATTCATATAAGTCAATGCTTGTGAAGCATCACTACGGTATTATAAGGGATAATAATACATTCTGCAGTCAAGACGGTATTCTTGCTGGTATAAGCCAAATTCTACCATATACAAAAGAAGGGTCCCTGTGAGCTATATTTTTTAGTATCAGTTTTTATTATCACTTTATGTGGGGAGTTCAGAAAATTGAATATTCTAAGAAACATCTTCAAATAAGACTTTTGTTATCGGTCGTACAAAACATTGCGTACTTCGGAACTCGATTTACGTACAAAATTGTCTTGTTTACTGACACGCGTGGAAGTATTTATGATTTTAAACAGTGTGAATAGCGCGCATACACTTCCGTTGTTAATTTATAATGGTAAGATAAGAGATAAGCTAATATTGACGACACAAGGCTTACACATGAAGCAACAGCTGGAGCTTACACAACGTGTTTACACTTATTTCTAAACAAGGTAGTAAAACTTTATATTAATGAAATTAATCCTGACAAATATCAATTGTTAAAGGGGCCCATCAAGATTCACTAAGTCAGTCAGCCTCACCTGATAGCTGATGTACCTGCTGACCAACAGATGAGGTTTTAACGTAAGTAACCATTTCAGGGTACAGAAGGGAGGGGAAGACCATAAATCATTGACCAAATTAGCAAATTCTTTAAAAAAGCAGACCCCAGTCACCAAGGTGAAAGCTTCGTATGCAACAGTGAGCAATACTGAGAGGATGGTGAATTCTGACTAATATTAGAATTGTGTAAGATCTGATTTATCATTCAAGCACGCTAACTTTTTGGACACTGGGAGAATACAGCCTGAAATAGGACAAAAGTTAAGCTAAGGATATCTCAAAACATACATTTGAGAATACACATACAAAAGATAATATATATAATGTTTATCACCTATACATTCGTATGACATTTAAATGAAAGCGATTATCACTTTATTTGTGGGCATATCTGGAAAGGTTTCTGATTAGAAAAAAAAATCAACAAATTAAGGGACATTGCAAGAGAATAGTGATACTATAGCAATGATAGTTACTTGATAGTAAAATGTTTCAGTTCCACATAGATATATGATTCAGACATCTGTTATTTATACTGTAATATATCGGAATGTTTAAAATTATTTGATAACATCTCTAAATATAGGCAATCCACACAGTTTGCTGATAAATTTCGTATTTTATCGGTCATATGTGTAAGAAACCTATCAGTGGTGAGGTTCAGTGCGATTCCCCCGGCTTCACTTTTGAATATATAATCAGTACACCGTGTGATAATTGACTGTAGATTACAACTGATAAACAGTGTACTAGTCTTGTAGCTCTTTTTTTAATTCAATTTTCACCATTGATATCTACATTTCATCATAACGATTTATTGGTTGTGTACAAAGTTAACAATTTGGAGTCCAGGGTCCGACGGTTTAGGGATTATAAGGTTTTTACAGGGTCGGCAACGTGAACTTAATGCCATAGGCTATGATGAACCCTTCCCTTCAGGTGGGCGTTCACTTTATGCCACCTACGTGGTTTATAAAAAACTTGTTATGTGTTATATTTCGTACTGTTTGTGAGAGCACCCGTTGTCCTATTCTCCACTTCTCCTACCTGCAGGAGGTAATAATTGTTATGTTGAACATCTCCGCAGTATTGTGATGCACAAACGATAGCTACGTGGTACTTCCCCATGTTTTTATATTCCTCAAACGTATCATTACGATCTCAAAAGTCAATGCCCTTAACACATTAATTATTAGCTCATAAATGGCAATAAAACCTTCAATAAATGTCCGGACAACAATGGCCCTTTGTAGAGTCCTACAGAGCACCATTGAAGGCAGGAAGGGCCGGAAGTCGCAGGTAACATCCGGTTCCGACGTATTCAAATCTCGAACGATTGACGATAACCGTTTTATTAGTAGTTACGCTTGGAATTGCATGTAGTGTTCCCATGCTTTGAAGTGCATTTGTGGTTTTTTTACCACTATGATAGCAAACAAGCTAACAGGCCATTTAATGATAAGCCGTTATCGTGGCCTATGAACGCTGGCAATACCAGATCTTCAAAGGTATTCTTATATTCAAAAATAATAAACCACCGTCACAACATAATGCTAAATTAATTAGCTTCATCAGTTATTGCCTTGGTTTAATTATGAACGTAGTGTAAATAGGTAGTCGTTCAAAGTCAGTAGGTAACTACATATTATTTAACGCCTGTAAGATCACTTCTATTAAATAAAGAGAATAGTTAAGAAATAATTCGTTGTTCTTTTAAACAAGAGTAGCATAATTATCGCATAATTGCCGGTGGAGTTAAGTATAAGGGCATCCACATCTTTCTGCGTAGAGGTGTCTTTTAGGTGACTGAGGTATCATCACCTCAGCATTAGTCCTGATTGCATCTAAAGCTTTTGTTTTTTTAAATTATTTAGAAATAAACAGTCATATGCATAACTTGTGCGACTACAGGGTATCGCAAAGAGTCTTGTCCCGGCAACTCCGTTCGCGACGTAGGAGTACTACAAACGAAAATTCGGAATACAAGATCCACTTTCCTACTCTCTCTCTTAATTTAGCTTATATTGACTTTTACAGGAGCAACTGCCATCTAGTCTCCAAACCTTATCTTAGACCCAAGGAAGGAAATGGAATGACTATATAATGTGCCTACATGAGTAGGTATAGCCAGTTCAATAGAAAAAAATAATAATAGGTAGATAAAAAATTCCACTTCGAACTTTAACCAATGGGTGAACACTAGTATAGATAGGTATATAGAGAAACTATATTTGTAAGAAAACGCCGTTAAACTCGAACACAACTCACTTGTGACCAATTCTTGACCGAGATTCAATACCTAGAAAGACAAGTCGTAATAACAACAGAAACTTTGAAAGTCATAACGGACGTGCTGCAGTTAATGTTAATGGGTAGTATGTATTATTTTAGCACTAGGTGTTGCTCACGACTTCACCTATGTACATATCTAGTACCATTCCTGCTTCCCATGGGAACTTAATGCAGGGATAAAAACTAGCCTATGTGTTACTCCACTTGATATATTTATGTTTGAACACCTGATCTAGCGGCAAGTTGGTACAGAGATAGATTAAAGTCTGGAATAACACACAGACTATTTCCTGAGATTTTACTCTCAGCTTAGCATCAGAAGTCAAATTGACGTGTCGTATACATAAAAAAAACTTATTAACCTAGGAGTAGATTTCCGTGGATTGTGTCTTGTGATAACATAACACCCCGTTCGGGTTTCCGTCGGGGGTTAAAAATCAGGATTCCACGTGGGCAATAGCTAGCATAGTCATAAAAATGACAAATATCTGGACTTATTTAACTTCTTATATTCGTCGTTGCGCAACCCAGTAATTGAACCTGTGATCTCCTGCGATTCAGTTGCATTCGCTATCACTGTACCACTGAGGCAGTTATCTATACGATGAGGCGCCATACAAAGGTAAGCTACAGCCACACCTTGCGTTCTCAATCTGCGCCTGATACAACATACAAGGGATAAGGCAACTCTCACTTGATAATACACAATCCTTGAACTGATTGATAGTGTGATAATACCAACCTAAATACCGTCGATTGTACAAGTTACTGCTTTCTGTTTATAGATAAGAAAGAATATGATATTCAACATAATTTCTAGGGTATTTGTGTAGAAAAATTATTTCAATAATTTATAACTACGTTAAAAAATCGACTAATCTTTTTTACTTTTTAGTGTACAGAAATAGAAAAGTACCTATTTATGAAGTTTATTATGTAGAAAGGCATCAAAAACAGAATTTTTGCAGTAAATTTAATGATTTCTACTCGATTTTCCCAAGATCCCAGCATCAGATCCTGATACCCTGGATATGGGACCACTTCAGAAGTAGCCTCTTTCAAACAAAAAAAAATTCAAAATCCATCCATAACTGGCGCTGCTATCGTGTAACATACATACTTCCAAAAAATTAAAAATAGCGTACGAATTGAGAACCTCCTTTTTTGAAGTCGGTTAAAAAAGGAACGCGATTGTAGCACCAGCTATGTCAAACTATACTTGAAACCTTTTCTAAGCAATAAGCTGACTACATTTTAACACAATCGGAAGAACTATGAACGAACGAAAATTAATTTATATATACCTACTAGAATGATTGGTCCTGGCTTTGCACAGTAAATTGCTATAACCCAATTGCAGCACCTATCGGGTCTTAAAACTCGTTTTATTCTACGATAGTTAATAAAACGAATAATATATTCTTCTTTTGTCGATTGATCGATGGCATATCGACTCTCTAATTTTGTTTTCTCAGTTCCCATTGCGTTCTTAAAGGTGCTCATGAGTTGCTACGTTTCAGGTACCTACATGTACCTTTATGGACATGCAGCACACGTTCTATATACTTATTAGATTTAGTTTATAAGACAAATAATTGCTTCGTGACTTTCATATAATTACTTAGAGTACCATGCATGACACACCATAAATTTAAAGGGATAGCCAGCACCGTGCCCGCATTATGTGGTTGATTAAAATCTTATTGTTCCCATAATGCCGTGTAACCATAAAAACACCTTTCCTTAAGCAATTTATGGGAAAAAGCAAACATTCTCCTCACGTACTGTGATCACAATAAGAGATACAATGGGCTTCTGTTAATAACTATATCAATAAAGCAAAGTGAATCTTATGATTATGGCATGGAGTTTAAAATTTACTGTCTTATAAGACAGCTAAGCAACTTAGCGATCTTTAAGAGTTTATGAGTTACATAAAATTCTATTTTAAGTTTATATTAATAAAGCATAATTTCCTTCGTTAAATTTCTTGAAAAAAGTTGAACAGAAAACGATCTTTTTGTCATAGTGAAATGAACTGTATCTGGGTTGAATGAAGTTTATTTTTAGTTGGCGATGATTTTTGGCGACACAAACAATGCCCATACAATTTTACACCTTTGGACACGATGTATCTCCACCCGAATGGCCTTTATAAATTTTGAAATGCACCCGATTTTGTATAGATTTTAATTTTGTACATAATGGAACCAGACCTTATCTTGAAACTACAATGAGACGTTTTCAGTTTTTTTTTTCTTATTTGAAGAGATGTAGACATTGTTCGCTGGAAGTTATTAATAGTGTTGCCCGAAAAAGGGTTTGGAGGTAAAAAATATACCTATTTTTATAAAAAAAGTAATGAAATTCACTATATTTTACCTTCAAAAGTAAACATACCCATTTGGCCCTCGGTTGCCACGTAGTCCGGAATTTTGGCCTCAAGCACTTTACTTTTCACAAAATAATCACTTTTGTGTTACACAGTCACTGGTCAAATTTCACTTGCACTCATTTTTGGTATCCGTAGAAACAACCTTTAAATAAAAGAAAAATAAAATAAATAAAACAATAAAAATAAAGAACGTAAGTAATATTGAAATGTGCCAACTCGCTCGATGGAGCGAGTGCCATATGAGCCAGTTGATGAATGAGTCCATAAAACGCGTAATAGTGGCTTGTAAAAAATACTTTAACAACATTAGATCAATCATCATCATGAAAAGAACCCACGGAAAAAGAAATACTTATATTCTCATCATCATCGGCTTGGCTATGTTCCCAGTTATATCTAAGACTTTCACCTCGCAACTCGAAGCCGCTTACTCATAAACCTCTTTGTGGTTCATCTTATATGACCTGTATATGAGCGATGCCCATCTGACCCCACAACCCCGAGAAGAAAGCCTGCGCTAGAGTCTCTTCCGTCAATCAGCACAAGGACTGGCTTGCAAGAGATGTTCAAAATTTTGTTAGGACCCAAACAACCAATATTATATTCATACAAATACTCAGGGTTTTTTAAGGAAGAACCCTCTCGGGCAGGTTGAGTCAACATCCTCATTCACTTAGAAGTCACTTTAAAAGCATCTTCTAGTAGGTACCTACCTACCTATCATTAAACCAGTCATACAAGTCGTAGCATCCCTGCTCTTTTTTTCAGATCAAATAAACTATGTAAGTAGATCCCGTCGAAGCAAAATATTCGGTATCCAACAATAAAGTGTTAAGTAGTAGTTGAACTCAATAAAATCTTACGTTCATAAAATTTACCCTTAAAGATCTATTTCCTCAAGTGCAAAATTGGAACTTAAACATTAATCATAACTGTCATGCCATCAACAATAGAACGTGAACAAATGGCAGTGATATCTGGCCCTTACATTAAGTACAAAATATTATTACAGTCTGTGCGATCCGTAGACGCAAGTTAGTATAGAAAGCAAGTATTAAGGGTTCTATCAGACAGAGAGCGGTCGCGCGGTCAAGCGTTCAAGCGGTCAGTTTTGCGTTCTTTGTGTTATATAGATATATTCACACAGGAGGCATTCTTACCGCAGCGATCAAGTAGAACGCACGCGTTCACGCGTTCACTGCTGTTTCGGTGACCAAATTGGAAGGAAGATGGAGACCGAAAAGCTGATTATGTTAGTACGTGACTTTCTTTTGCTGAAATAATGGCTTTCCTCCAGTTAGTATCTTGTTTGACTAAGTCATGTTTAATTTTGTCATACAGTTCATTGCAGGAATCGATGCTCATCCGAAAAGAATTATAAAAAATTTCTTCATCATTAATCCATTTAGAAAAAAGTCTATGAAATTCTCCATCTCGTTCTCTATCCTTATTTACTGGGCGCACCCAGTGTTTTCTTTTCCGCCTTGACGCTGATAATGACCACAAAATCAATAATTCGTCTTCCGATGAAGAACTATCGTCAAAAATCATGGTGACACTAGTGGGACCGCGTCGACCGTTCAACAGCGGGGTTCGTGAGCAATTGCACGCTCGAACGCAGAACGCGAACGCAGAACGCTTGACCGCGTGACCGCTCTCTGTCTGATAGGACCCTAACAGCTAAGCGCAATGCGCAAGTCGTAAATATTCACTACTACAAAGAGCTTTCAGACTATAAAGAACCACGTGTGTGGCGTTAGAATCTACTCATATCTGGAATACATTTTGTATAACTGCAAACTAGTAAAACAAAAAATATTTTTTGTTATATATATTCATGTTTTTGTGTTGACTAAACTTTTTCTCAACGAGTAAACTTGACGAAAAGTAGTTATTCCAGAACAGAATGTCTTCCTTAGCACTTGTTTCTAACGCATGTGGACTATAAAAGCAATAATTAAAAAACATAAAATTGTCCTTATAGCATTGGCAGCGTCTGAGCAGCCCCTAAACACCAAGCAAAAACAATAAGAAGCCATCGGCCGAGAGTTCACTGTTCGAGAATAGAACACGTTCTAAATATAAACCAGCCGTTAGTGAAGCGCCGCGGGAACTCGCGTTCTATATTTAAAATCGTTTTTAAAATTTGAATCCTGTCATTTTGTCACGTTCAAGGTCATTCCCGAAGATTAAAAAAAAATTAAAAACATGTGAAACATCGCGATGCCACCAAATTTTTAACAGAAGATAAAATTCAAAACGGTTCCCATCACTTCCCATTGCAATGGTTTAGTAAACAGACTGGAATCGGCCTTTAATTAGATTTATAGGCGCGCATATTTGTCTTAGCCTTCATAGACAATCAAGAATTAGGTGGGCGTTTTATTGAATAGATTGTATTTCTACAGAATGGGCAATTTATTCGAATGTAGCTAATAACTGCTTGCGCTTCGTCTTTAAATATTACTTATAGATAATTTTATATTTCATTGGGTACGTTGTTTAGTTGACATTCATATTTTTAGAGCTTACAAAGTTTATTTTGTTAAAAGAGAAATAAAATGTTATATGGCTAAAGCTGTAATGTTTGCGTAAAATATCAAGAAGTAAAGTCATGTTATTATTCACCAATAAAATAAGACATTTTTATAGACATACTCGTGAGTTTTCAGCTTTCAAAACTTTTATATTCACTTTTTGATGTATTTTACTAAATAACATGGGTATAAGATCCGTTTACAGTTTATGTTCTATATAAGTATGATTAGGTTCATCACGTAAAAAGAGTAAAAACAAAAACAGTATTCAGCATTACTCTGGTAGAGCATAGAATATTTTTTTCTAAATATAGTCGATTTTTTTGTTTCTCTAATTAGATTTTAAATTTAGAATTGACGAAACAGCACTAAATCTCACGCGGGAACACGAAGCGCTAAAATATCCCTTGTCCTGTTGACAAACTGACAAATAGTTTTTCTAAATCCCGCCACTGTTCTACATAACCATTCGAATAGATCTCATATAAATATTGAACGTAACGAGAACAGCGTCTCAAATTGTACTGGTCCTTGTTAATCTAAATTTGGTTAAGAAATGATCCCCTTATGGTTGGTGAAATTGTCTGGTGTAAGTTACAAGTAAATTTAGACTGGAAGTGATATTTTTTGTAGCTTCCTTTATACTTAGTGAAATGGGGGAAGTGAGGAAAATAGCTATTAGTTTCATTCGGCGACAAAATAGTGGATCTTTTGAACGTGCACTTACAAGTAAAAAAAATAAATGACTCTAAAACAAATAGGTATTTACATAAATGTTCAATTTAAAAAAAGCTAGTAGCTTGTTATATTATAGTCAGAAATATTTGCAATATTCGGGAACCGAACCTATACAGTTCAGTTCAACTACCACGCCTTATCAACTGAGCATGTGATGTGGGATGCGGAACATTAAATCCCACATTTGTTTGGAACCAGTTTTTTTGGTCATAAAAGTAAACAGATCCTTGTTTACGGCAATAAATCTTTTTGCTGCAGTTTTTGTTCGTATAAAAGAAAAAAAAATACATAAAAAATGCTATAAAAGTTAGTTTTCGTTAAAGAAAGATTTCTCTGTGTCATAGTGGTAGCAAGAACGATAGTTATACTTAAGGTCCCAGGTTCAATTAAAACGTCTCGAAACTGGGTTTTATTGCTAGGATTTTTGTAGTAGTAGGACGCAACAGTTTTTATGGATTGTCTAATGCCTATTGGTAAATTTACTAAAAACTTTGACTATACTTATATTATCAATACCGTAAACCTTTCAAAGAATTGAGTATTTCTACTTCAATAGAAGAAATTTGAATCTCACAGTGGGTGATCTTACGTTAAGCATTGTTCAGCTGCTATAAAATCGTGATAGCCGTACAAAAACAGAACTATCTACTATTCATATATAAACAACGGTATGTGAATGTTGTAATTCAGTAGGCGTATTATCATCACTTATGTCCAACATGACACTTAATAACTTGTTGCTCACTCTGGTGGTCTTGTTTGCTAGCGTTAGATGGCTATACATAGAACGAAGAGGAATGAGAAGCAATGCTGAATTTGTCAAAACGGCCTATAGGATCTTTCTAAGGGTACTACCTATTTTTGATAGTATAAATAACAATTTATTATTACTAATAAAAGGGGGTGGAACTTTCCAACTGCCCACAAAATAGGTAGGAAAGCAAGGCGTAGAAAGAGTTAAGCAGCATAGCAAAAGACAAGGATGTAGAAGGAAATACTAAAGGTACCTAAACATCGGGCAATAAATGAGAGGTGAAGGAAATAATCGGAGAAAGAAATTCATTCCCAGTACAGTTACACGATTGATTAAGCATTTTTTTTTTGTCAACATTTTGAAGGATGATCACAGCAATGTTATAGAAATTACATAATTCTGTGTGTGGGTAGATTACTTAATTTGATAACTACTTATATTCGACAGTTTCTTAACATACAGTTTTCTTTCTTTAGGTTAGTACTGTTAAGAATGGTCACTTCTACGAGTCTAGAAACATGTAAAGCTGACGGTACCAGGCTAGTCCACTCTTAATTGGGATCAAAAATTTTACCATTCGCGAGTAAATCCCCAAAACGTTACACAGGAGTAGTTGTAAAATGCAAATAAACCATAAAGGATAAAGTAAGTTACTGGAGCATCAAACAAATCAATATCCAAACTAGGTACATTCAACATGCAATTTCAATTAAAAGTTTAATATATTACGCTAATGAATGTTGTAAATGCAACTGTAAGATGCGCTTGCGCAGGCCGGTGCCCGTTATCCTTTTAATTGGGAGGACCTCTAACGGTACCTCCGCCCTCTAAATCCAATCATGAGTTTAAATTTTATTGTAACTGGTTCTTGCGAGGGAACGTGTTGCCTGGCGGCACGGCACGGCAACGAAATCGAGTATTAATGGTATAATACTTTAGCGTTATACTGGGTATAGAGATGTACTTACCTACCTATCGTGAATATATCCCTCTATTATACATATCGTACTCAAATCCCGTATATTTCCGAAGGTGTAAACAAAGTCGTTCGTATTAATTGTTAAGTGATTTTTAACATCATTAATCATCTTAGCAATTACCCAGTTATCTCAAAAATCTTGGAGAGAATTGGACTGCCGGCTTTACCGGAGCGACTACCGTGTGAGTTTCTAAACTTAGAGGAAAGCCTGTACCAGAGTCTCATCCGTTGTTTAGCTGGTGTGCCGACTAGCAGGTTGGCTTGGACCTCAAGTATGCTGGTATGGTCTCTATACGTGATTATTTATTTATAAGGTTTAAAACCAGCATCAATCACCTTCGCCAAAAAGTTTTCTTGAAACAAAAACAAAGAACGATTACAGAACAATGCCAATTTGAAGTTATCATAGTAATAGAGTATTTTATATTCGCCTCACGTGAGGACGAGGTTATTCGCAATAGCAGACTGATTTATTAATCACTTCATAATTTTTCATGACATCATACAATCCTATATTGTTCCTAAATGTATAATTTACGTTGAAGAGGCCTCTGCACTAATTGATGCCTAAATATTCGACGATTAGCGCTTCCCTGGTTGATGTGCGTTTGCGCACGTTCGCGACGTGCCGCCACGTCCTAGTTGCGTCATGATCGCTGTGGATGTGTTTACTATTTGCATAATAACCGATTCTACATTCCTTTGGTAGATTTTTTGAAAAAATCACGACTTTTGGCAGGTGTTAAATTTTCTCTCGTTAACTCAGACACTAATGACAGATTGTTCGTTAGAGTCACGTCTCTACATTTATCTGAACAAAAATGACGTAAACAAAGTAATTATAAGTTAATTACTATACAGAGTTAATTGTTTTAAAGCTGTTAACTAATTGATAAACATAGTATACCTATACTGGATGTATGGAACCACGCCAAGATTTGGAGCAACTGCAAGCCGGTACACCTGCTTATTCCCGTATAAACCAATCAAATTATTCTTTTTCATCATCCGAGCGCCAAAACGCAAGTGTATTTAGGTTTATTTTTTAAATTGACAAGCCCCCGTTTGACCCCTATCTCAACTGTTGATAGGTGACAATGTGGTCGACGATGGAGCACACTTGCCGAGAAGCAACCTATTCACTCCAGACGTGAAGACTACCAGGTTATAGCTTTCCAGAAACAGGCTCAGGCAGGGCATTCCTCTCCACTGCAGTACGCATATACAAAATATTATCGCTAAGATGTTTTCTGAAAGTCGAGCAACAACATAATTTGATCTAAATTTAGCGAACATCAACGCAAATGATTTAATGCGTGTACTAAAGGCGT
Organism: Lithosia quadra; assembly: GCA_963576445.1. Lineage (NCBI taxonomy): Eukaryota > Metazoa > Arthropoda > Insecta > Lepidoptera > Erebidae > Lithosia > Lithosia quadra. The sequence continues at coordinate 7,203,975 of OY754892.1, forward strand.
GGTAGCTTCGTAACGTGCGCTTCCTGTGGATTCGCAGAAGCATGCATAATTCAACGATACTAAACTTATTGTAGAAGTCCCTGACAAGGAAAAATGTAAACGAATTACGTATTTTTCGTCAAGTAAACTTATAGATATCGTTAACGACGAAGAAATGTAAAAGGCTTGAAAGTGAAGCAGTAAAATGATCTTATGTATAACTATTAATAGCATCTACAGCTAACCTTTCCTATAAATTTGATTGGGGAAAAGTCAATTTGTAGGACTTGAACCCGTTTTCTGGGGAGAATACTCTGCCAATTTTATTTTATTGGTACCAGACTCGTGCTTCACCACAATCTAATCTGAAAATGATATGGCTAAGTTGAGCTACCTGGAGCTGTTCTGTATAACTAAAATTCTCGTTGGTAAACGGCAGTCATCATGTCCTAACTTTTTGCTTTTTAAATTTACAACTGAATTTACGTGCTTTTCTTTTATAGATTATGATAATTACCATAGTTAAAACGTATTTAAATGTTTACTTGATAAACAATATTGCAAAAAAAAACTATTGGGACATTTTTATCATACCTACCTCTAGCAGGAAGTTAAAAAATTCCATTCAATTGCGATTAATTGCAGTAATCAAGCAATTGTCAAGAGGATTACATTGCTGAAATTACCAACTATAATAGAAGAGAAAAATTGAATACTCGAAAATGAACCTTAAAATGTTGAGGATACAGTTAAAAAACATGTTACGAGAGAAACAGAGTAAGTACAAAAGGTTAAAGTAAATACTGGACTAGTTAACGAAGGGAGACAAATAACAGCCATTTAAACTTTAATGGCGCTTATAGAGCAATTTATGTGGACAAAAAAACTTGATACTCGCAGCTTACAAGGGATAAACTTTATGGTGCTTACATGTAAGAGAGTGCTGTAGCAACATTATGGTAGAAATTACTTATGGAGATATATCTTTTAGAGATATTTCCAGTAGTAAACACGATGAAGTTTTTAGAATTTATGTATTGCAAAATGATTTTAAATGTATGTAACATTTAACATTTAATACTTTGGGATAAGCAGAGACAACAGCCCGCTATCTGCTTCCATCCATACTTCACGAGTTTCCTCAACTGTCATTAAACACTTCTTCTAGTTCATACAAGCAACAAAAGAAAGCTATAAGGATTACAAAGATATACACGAATAACTAAGTATTCGATATGGAATCGTAGCATTTGGTTTTAAAACCACTTAGAACGCTTTACCATCCACTCAGTCAAAGAGAAAAATACTAAAAAATAACTTATAGTCAGCAACTGCAAATTTTCCTCCATCACGCTTTGTACATAATACTGTCGTGCATCATATCACTAAACTTAATAATAATAACTATACCAAGGTCAATATCAATCACAATTATACACCAAACAAAGCATGTCGAATGCAATTTCACATCCTTTACATACCCCGAGATGGCATGACAGATCCAGATTACACCGAAGGTCGCGACCTGCATCGATGATATCATGACGATGGAGATCCCAGAGGTCAGTCAGCCAACATAACAAGACCCTCTCACCACTTAGTAATTACTAATGATAGTACTTATAACGATACTGGTGAGGGGGCAGCGGTAGACCTAATTATGGTAGTGACAAGATTGATGTTGAATCATCAACGATAACAATAAAATGAGAGTACAGGCTAACTGTTCATTGTTATGCTAGTTGTGTTCTACGAAACGTAACCAGTGATGATGTGAATTGGATCAGGGACAACAGTGGTCAGGTTTGCGTTGACACGGCGACTAAATTCTGCTCATATAAAATGCCATAAAAAGAATAAAACTGACGTAGAATTAACGAGTTACTAAAAAAAACATTAATGGCTCCTTATTCAATAATTTTCTCTCGGGATGATGTCGAGATTATGAGGATAAATCCCGCTTACATTTAGAACTGCCATTTAAAAGTTAAAGTGGAATAAATACAGAAAACCCGCAAACATTACACTCCTCTTCTGCGCAGTTGCTTACAAACGTATGTATAACTGGTTAAATAGAAAAGGACATTACAATATTCTGCCTACCCATGAGAGCATAAGAATGAATTTCAATTTCTCGCAAGACTTTTATCATCTCACAACAAAAGCAAGTAAAACTTATCCCGTCCTCTCCGCCAGTCAACCGCAGAGTTGAGCAAAAAACATGCATTCTGTTCAAGCAAGTCATGCGTATATCCTCTCCATCGCTCGCCCCAGGTAGACAGACATCCGCTAGTGAAACTGATAAAGGCTTACGACGACGCCCCATTCAAAGCACGTACTTAAATGTATCGCAACGTAGACTGATTAGGAAAGCACCGACGCAATTCTAACTAATGATACCAATTGAATGTAATTTGAAGTAATACCTACGTGTCAAGAGTAAGAAGTTACGAACGAGAGGTAATAAAGTTATGAAATGATAATGTAGCAAATAATTTATGTACTACTAAGATGGTAAAGGATCCAAGTGTTTTCAAATGGTTACTATGGCCTATGGATGTGTATGACAGCAAACTAGCAGAGGGGATCAGAAAAAACCATCGTAAATAAGTTTCACGTTACAGAAGAAACGAAAGGAAGTTTTTTCATGTAGGTCACAAAATAATACATACTTGTAGGTCAAGACTATAGCTTCTACATTTACATATATCGCCAGATTACGAAAGGCAATAGGTAAGAGCATATGAGAAGTATACACATATTATTATTTATAGACAAGCGAGTCAGCAATCGTGCATTGCCGTCTACGGAACACGTTTCATGCTGTTGCTAAGAACGACGTCAATCAATGAATTAATTAGCCTATTACAGTCCACTGCTGGGCATAGGCCTTTCCCAATGTACGCCATAGTACCAGATTCTCCGCCTTACGCTAGGATCGACTGGATGCGCAAGGCGGAGGATCGGGTGCTATGGCGAGAACGATGTAACAGAAAAAATATATTCTCCGACCACGAAACCGAACTCAGAGTTTTATATATAGGTATTTTAATACTCATAATCTTACTTTAGTATCTACATAGGATGTTTGCACAACCTAATAGCTGGAATGCAATTTCTAGGCGAGCGATGACGTAATTGTCAATTGCAACATAATAGCTATTTATAATTGCGATTCTTTCTATTCTACAAAGTACCTAGCTACGGTTAATGTATTACCTATAGGTGGAAGACAACATAAGCCGTATAGATATGATTGCCTTGCAGATTATACACATTAACGACGCTTTAAATGTAGGGACGACCATTCTAGGAACAGCATTTTGAATGGTGGCCAGTATTCTTTGGACTTTACCTTAGCTTACCATCAGGCAGGGTGCAAACAATTGACAGTCCAAATTATTTAAATAAATCAGAAAAACCCTTTTTCGGTTAAAAATTCGCAGTACAAAGAGCCTGATTGATAGTAATGACTCACGGCCGTTATTTTCAAAGGGTTAGGATATTGTTTGAATATATTTGATTATCCAGAAAAATTAATAGACTATGTGCAATTATTTTCCTAAAAAGCTTGATTTTTTTTATTATTTTTCATTTCTACTGCCGAGTAGCTGAGATCTGCCACCGAAAAGGTAACTAATATAAATTAAAAAATAAGTTTCCTAGGTATGCAGTTATCTTCAGTAAGTACAATGATTTAGATAAGCCAGATAAGTGCGAATATGTAGAGCATCCGTTTGCTACTCGTCTTACTAAGGTGACACACGTTAGTGATAGATATCTCACTAATACCATCTATTTTTATATAAACACTAGCTTCGCCCGTGGCGTATTTCGAACACCGATGCACCCTTTTTAACTCCGTAATATGCTCATAATTTATCAGTTTTCCTAAAATGTACGGGAATCAACCGGGATTGTTCACATTTATGATTATTGCTCCGCTCCTTTGGGTAGTAGCGTGATGATATTCAGCCTATGACATTCACGGATAATGTGGCTTTCTATTGGTGAAAGAATTTTTGAAATTGGTTCAGTAGATCCCGAGATTACCCCTTACAATTTTAAACACACAAACTTAACTTCTTTATAATATTAGTATAGAAGTATAGATAAAATATCGCTGGCGAAGTGTGGCTATATAAATTACTTTCTGCTTACCCATTTCAGACGTACATAAAATGATCGCGAGAAACAATTAACAGATCCTTGTAAGTAGAAATTAAATTTATAATTACCGTATCGTTTCAATAGCATTATAAATAAACCAACACATTAAATTTGTGGTCGTCGACACACCCACACGACACGGGGTCATTTATATAAGCCTTATCTGGTCAAAGCATGTTTGGGTTATTAAGTGTATCACAGCGACGAAAGTTCACTGTCAACATTATTTTATTTACTGGTTTTCTGTCGAAGCAGAGGATAAGAAACGAGTTATATGATTTTAAACATGTTTTAAGTGGCCTGGATTTACACGAAAACGAGCCTGTGTCTGACACTTGGGCAGATATTGGTGCCAATACGTGACAGTAGCGACTTAAAAAAGACACTAAATTTTAATCAAATACAAAAAGCCACCTTTAGGTACAGGTAAGTGTAAGTAAGTACTTACACCTACTTTAGGCCAAGATCGCCTGAAATGTGTTATTGGTGTCATTTCTGTTGTATAATTTCCATAAATTTAACTAAAATCTCTAAATTTTATGTTGACTTGACAGCTAATTCAGCTTTTATTTTATTTCCAAAATTGACAAAAACTATGAGGTGCATGCTGTGGTAATTTTGATGGTTTAAAAAAGTTCTAAAACAAGCAAAACGAGATAAAATTGAAATTATACAGTTATTTAATTATATTATATAGTTATATAAAATTATATAGTCTTAGTTCAGTTTAGTGAAAATGTACCTACGTCAGAATAAACACCAATATCCATTGCGTATTATTTTGATAAATATAATACTCCTATCTTCAGTCTGAGCGCACATTAGACACAGTCTTGTCATGCATGATGCGAATTATAGGTATTAGATAGCTTTTTTATTAAGTGTGCTTTCAGGTAAAGTACTTGGTAGGGCCCGGAATACACCCCCGGAAAAGTGTGGAACCAGTAATTAAATACAACCAAGACTAAGCTTGGCCTGAAAAAACGCGCTAATTATAGACAGTGAGACAAAGACAAGGAAGAAGGTATTATAAACAAGTCTTATTAAAAGGTACTTTCTCGGAATTTTTTCTCGAACATCGCATGTCAATATGTAGGACAGAATAATTAAAAATAAAAATAATTGAGCTGTCATCGTGAAGTCAATTTGTCGACTACTGGCGTTATTAAGTTATTCATTAATAAACCTGTTATCATTTCATACAAATTACTGTGTAATTTTAAAACAACTGCTTACAGAAAATTTTGCTTTTATAGTCACTTATATATACTCGTATGGGTATCATCGAGCTTTTAACAGCTAAAACTCTGAATTGATCTTATTGACAGTAAGCACAGCACTTGGAGAAGGACCTAGAATACTTTTGGTCACAACATACACGCCCCTGTAAATCGATTGTACTTTATCATGGGTTGGTGGAGAACAGCTCTATCACATAGTCGCCTTCAAGATATCTATTCAAGGTATTCTACATTGGCAGAAACCATGTACGCGATAACGTAGAGGAGGTTTTGGCCGCGACTCGGTGGAATATCCACCACTTACTGTCGATAAAAAGAATAAAAATGATGTTTTCTACCTGTAAGTTTTACGAAAGTATTGAATTTCTCAGTTGAAAGTATACATTACCATCCCTGACATCTGCCACTCAAACTTTCGGGTGTGAAATCTGACACCTGATATTATTAAAATGTCTTACGTTCCTGCTTATTCTTTAGCGAATTAAATTAGTCGGTTAATTTGCTTTTTGTTTCATACTACGATGGTGGTAAACGCCTACTATTTGCTTACACGACAAATGTTTTTTTATACCACTTTTATTATTTTATACTTAATGAATGGGAAGTAATTCATTTGCAAATTTTAGTTTACCTTACAACTAAAATTTGCAAATAAATGAATAATTCAACATATAAAGCTAGACTTGCATCCATCAAGTGTCATTATTATAAAAATCAAGTTTCAGACTACAAGGAAACTTGTGTTACTTTTTTGCGCACTTCGAAGCGTCTGACGGAAATTATTAATTTTTAACAATATTCTGCGAAACACTCAAACTAAGAAAATAATAATATTTCGTGTATCTTTAGCACTTTTAAATTGTCTCTTAAACCTGCACCTGTAATTTGACCGCCGAAGTTTATTACCAACTGGTAATGAAAATAGAGTAGGTACCTACTACACTATCTGACAGATTTTGTTTCTCAGAAAATAAGCAATGTCTGGCGTCCCTCACAACTTGCTCTAACAACGACAATGTTTGATCACAGGATAGATCCAATCTTCTTTAAATAATCCTACTACTACAGACAAGTTTGTGAGGATAGATGTTAGTTACTCTTTCACTCAAAAACTACAGAACGGATCTGGCTAAAATCTGGCACTGAGATAGATTAGGCAACTTTTAATTCTGGGAATAGATTCACAATATTGCAGGTTGCAACAGTTAACTATTAACTAGTAAGAACTTTTAAACGCTATTACATGTTCCATTTCCATATTTCTCCCATATCAATCGTACCTTTCTATCATAAATCAAATACGTCTTGTGTACCTTGCACTATTTTTTGCTAGGCGGAACCCATCCCCTTGAGACGTATCGCTACCATCCGGTAGAAGCTCTCAAGAACCGGAAACAGTTATAAATCGATAAAAAACAGTTAACAAGGGATCGTTCAACGCGCATCATAGAAAGTTTGAGCTTCGCCAGATGGCTCGATTCTGACATAACGAAACCCAAAGATGTTTTACACGATAACATTACGAAAAAAAAATTAGATTAGATAATATTTGTAACGGAGACTTCCTCAATGACCCTGTGGCATGAATGCGCTTTCAAGTTTGCGTGTGATCCTAAGTTCGATTTTCGGGTCAGGCAAAGTATTATTGAATTTGTATATTAGTAAGTTATTAATAGCAGTACGAATTCTGAAATCATGACTAGTATACAGCAACGTGCTCTCCTCGTATTGAATGGGACTAAAAAATACATTAGTGCTACGTTACATTAATACATTAAGACTACGTTAATGAGAACTAACGTAGTCTTAAAAAATGAAATTACTTTACCCGAACCGGCAATCGAACTTACGACTATCTTATTTCACGGGATTCTTATGCTAAGAAGCTTTCGAGACAGTGAAACGTTGAATAAATATTGCAAAAAAAACCAGTCTGAATCTCTAGTACCTACAGCGATTTAAAAGAGTTTTCTCCAGTAGGTGTACCTACCTTAACAATGGTAAAGGCATTTATCTTCACTTAGTTTATGGTTTCAAAAGCAATAAACTGTAACATAAAATTGAGACCGACTGTTTCAACTTTTATTGCTATATAACTTTTGCTTGTGGCTTTACCCGTGTTGAAAGTAAGCTTATGTTTGGTAGGAGAATGGTAGAGAGTGCTACTGTGAGAGTGAAGTTTTGAATTTGATTCCTGGATCGAGTCAAGTATTATCGGGTGTTTTCTACCGAATTTGTGTAAGGAACCTTTGTTGAAACAGTATGTACTTGGTAGACTATAATAGACTCCTCTCCTATAACGCAGAAACTTTTTTTTTATATAGGACACGTCAAAATGACTTTACCTCGCCTGATGGTAAGAAAATTTTCACAAACCAAACTAAATGCAGCATACTACTACTTTTAATGTCTGTGCAGCAGTGCCTGATAGATACGCACTAGTGCCTGTCATGGCAGTTAACATGTGAAAGCTATTGTTTTTACTAGAAAGAAAAAAATTACACCCGTAAGGTTATATCTATGGTATTATCACTCCAAACGTGACCTTATGATCCGCCATGTGCTCTGTGTGTATTTATCTATGGCTAATGTTTACTCAACGCTGCTTAGGAAAACATAATTCTAAAATCAATAATGACTCATGTCTTGGGAATTATTTTTTTACACTTTTTCATTTACGTTACATTGGCTTATGTAAAGTAATCTTCAATTATAGATATTCAATCACAATTACGTATTACGAATTAATATAATACAATCTACCATTACATAAGCTTTCAAACAATTCAATGCGCAATTAATCAACTGCTTGTCAAACATTTTGTTCACAAAGCTAATGAATTACTAAACCTATGAATTCGTAGAATATTTGACATTCAAATTAAATACACAGAAGCAAAGCGGTATTTTTAATGTAGGTAACTAATTTGGTAAAGACACAATGGGAGCACTGTCATGGAGGCACCACATAATAATTAATCAAGACGGTAGTTAATCATCACTACCTCACTACCAATCATATTAATGTTATAAAACAAAATCATTTTTATGAGTTAGTTTCTCAGCTCACTTCTTCTACTCATAAACCACACAAAAGATTTGGATACGGTTTCACTGTCAGCTTGTTTTCTACGGAAGGTTATCTTCGAAGTCAAGATTTAATCAACTTGTTAATTTCGTATCGATTTGAAGCTTTGTAAGTATATAAATGTATGAGAATCCATTAAATTAATACTATCAAACTGATAGAGCCAAGATGTAAATAATGAAACTTCGGTTCGAGCCTTATTTGGTTTGTTTTAACGAGTGCCATGGATTATTATATTTAGTGACAAGCACGTTGTTTTAGTCATGTAAACAGCTATACTAATACTGATTGTTCTTACAACCGAGTTGGTATAGATTGTATGTGACAACCTGACAACATCAACAATCCAACGTATCCTAGAAATACTCGTATGTGTCAACTTATTAACTTAGCCGTAAATGTTTATTATTGCGCTCGTGGTTTGCATCCTGCGCTGCGCTTTGCACAATATGTAAACTAACATTGTTGCCACGGCCTCGGGTTATATCGACAACGACATGTTGTTTTGTGTTAATTCTCTATAGTAACTTTCTTTTTTCTATATTCAGCCCGTCAATTGACTTTACCCCGCTGGATGGTAAGAAGCTAGGGCCTAGACAGATGCTTTTTCACGCCCCGCTTGAAGAACTAGGGATTGTAAGAAGAATGATAATTATGTAAACGGGAATGAACGCGATCCTGGTATAGGTATAAGTTCTTCCATACTTTTGAACTTTCACAGATAGAGGCGACATCGTATGTTTGGCTTTTTTGAGCTATTATGGGAGCGACTATCGTCTGATCTCCAAAATCGGAAAGGAAAGTCTGTGCCAGAGCTTCATGCGTTGATCGGCAGATGTAGGATTTGGCTCCTAAGACGTTAATAGAACCTGAAGATTAGGTTAGAAAATTATTAACATATTAAATTACTGGAGATCCTCTTTTGGATGAAGAATATTTGTATCCAAAAATGGAGAGCTCAAGTAACCGTAATGGTTATTAGATTACGCCTTATATAGACGGAACCAGTTTCATTTTGGTTCAGGTTTGAGATAATCTTATTAAAAAATGCTTTACATGTCTCATACTCTCCCAGGTCGCACCTGAATTCACACTCTATTTTCGAACGAATTAGAGAGATCAACCTTGAGTTTACGAATAGCGTCATTTAAAAACATAAAATTAAGAAACATGAAATCACGTGAGATATTTACATTAAATATTTAACCTTGCTTTTGTTATTTTTAAATACTTTCATAAGTTTGTTGTTAAACAAATACACCAGTACTACTTCTCTCTTCTTCATCATCACCATCTGGTTTCCCAAATAGGTTAGGATAAGGGATTTTTTTTTCATACTGTTCTGTCATCACCTCAGTCACTGCTTTCCTTGCCATATCCTTTTCACTCTCCATCTTTTCTTGGGCCTACCTTTTTACTTTACTTCCGAAACTGAAGACCTTACATACTTACTTGTAAACTTCCGTACAACTTGCCTTGTTTCACGTAATAAATACATTCATCTTTTCATGATCCTACCTCTACTCCTCGCTTCCTTCCCTTATATTTTCATTATTATTCATGTAATATAAATATACCTACAGTTGTAGCTTTACTTTGAATACATAATAGATTGTTATGACTGTACGAGTCACAAAAATGACGGTCGTAAAAGAGATAAAATTAAGTACAGAAGTATAATTTTGTTATTTCAAATATTGTATCAGTTTGAAGGATGTAGTTCAAGATCATAATATTACGTCTGTTACAACACAATCTTCGAAGATTCCATCGCTTTAAAGAATTCTTTTGATGTTGATAGTGACGAGTATTACATCATCGTAATTCGTGAGATGGTTTCATTTCATTAGAACATCTCAATCGTAAAGTATTTCTACAGTTCAAGATATAATGGCGGTAGAGATCGTAAATTTCTTATCACCATACATGGAAATTGGTCAATTTTACTTTTCGATCACTGTCCTTTTGTGTTTTTATCACAGTCCTTTTGTGTCTTTTAACAACTTACGATCACTAACAGTATCGCTAAAGGTACTTACCGCGATTAAGGCGAATTTAAATGAATTTCATTGAGCAAACTGTAAAACGAGAGACCCAATAAACTATTGAACGAATTTTGCTAGGCGAAATTGAGCCTAAGGTTAGTGAGAAGAAGTAAATATGACTTGATTACCCAAGTTCGTAGTTTAGTCTTATTAAATTAACACCAAAAATATCACAAACAAATTATTATCAATCCTAACTTATGTAAGTTAATTAAAATAATTACGTTACAGATTAAATAAACAATTAATCGAACGATAAATTAAAGATACATGTACCTATTTGTAAACAGATAACATTGTGAACAATAATATAATTTAGTACAACATAATATCAAAGTTTTCTGTTATACTCGTGGGCTATTTCATTCACATGATGATGACTCAAATTCTGTTTATTTTTGTATTTAACTGATATGATTCAGTCAGTTTAAGAATGACGACGTTACTAAAATCTTATTAATACGAAACAAACCACTATCACGCTTATCTAGGCAAATAATGCATATATATAATATTCATTAAGATAGTAAATAAAATAAAACAAACCTAGGATAAATTATTTGTTGTGAACTCCAAAAAGAACAACACTGTATTGATAAAAACACTTGTACTTAACAAAGTACATACAATCACTATAGAGATCTATTTAGAACGATCAATAAAAATAACAACACACGAAGCGGCATCGATCGATGCCGGAGAGCAACTGACAAGAGGAATCACCCGGCCATGCGCCGGCGCATGTATAACCTGATCGAGTTTAACAGGCAGCGTTGTACGAAACTTAAGCAGGCACTGATGGATTTTTAAATTAGCTTGGTTGGTTTGTGTTTATTCACCGTGAAACTAATGTATTTTTAGTAAATACAGAGGGCAGGTAACGACTTCTGTAGGGCCAAGGGCTTCGATTGTAAAAGCGTGTCGTTTGAACAAACGTAAGGTGGACTAGCTAGTGACAATTTTATTGAAGTTAAAACTATAACTAAGTATATAGATAGTTTTATAACACACGGATTACATCAATTCTTAGTTCATTGTCATCAGCATTACATTATTACACAGTAGCTATGAAATAAATGTACTTTCAGGCGTATATCTATTTTGTAACGTGGCTAACTTTTTCCACACTGCACACAATCGATATTGATTTACTGTCAATTCATTTAGATTTATTTTTCGGGCATTTACTTTATAGGTACCTATATACTATTATAAAATTCTAAACGAGTTTTGTCTGTACATGTACTTACATACATTGTAGATATTAAACTTTGAAATTTTTGTCGGTTTGTCTGTTTTTTCGTGACGGACGCAGAAACTCCTGAATGGATTTTGATGCGATTTTTTATTGGATAGGTTTTGGTCAGACTTTAAATCTATCGTATAATACTATGTTTGATTGCAATTGGTTAAGTTGAACCGGAAATATGTCCAAAAGTTGCGATAATCGACTTACTCTATCAAAAGAAAATCCTATTTATTGCAAGTTTTTGGATAAACAAGTTAGGTATAGTCGTAACCCGTTTATACACGACAACGATGTATAGGTAGATTATTATGACATGCGCTGCAGGTTCTCTAAAAAAAGATGTTGATCATCTTGCTATGGATAAATTACAATATCAATGTGAAACTTAGGAAGGCAAAGACAAAATTTACATAAACATAATAATGAACCTAAAGAAATCAAAACCTCTTAAAGTTTTTTATGCAATACTAATTCTTACTATTTCATAAAATAGAAGTTTCATTTGGGACAAAATTTAATTAGGTATACTTATAGCAACTTTCTCTATAGTATATAAAAATAATGAAATCGGCCCACACGTTGTCGATTTGTTTAATTTCTGACTAACACAATTTATTATATATGAGATAGATAGATTATTAGAACATTGAACTACTGTCTATTACGTATACCTACTTATCGTCCGAATATAGATATTCTGTGGTTGATATTGGCGCAGATAAAAGAAACTGGTTTTGATAACAAATGTTTTTATTACATTTTAAGATAAGTTTTATACGAAATTACCAAACTGCTTGTAACGTAATACCCGGTATTAATATGAATATATTATATTTTTTAACGCCATTGGTATTCAGAAACCAATTAATTAATGACGCATATGCTTTGAATTTTTTATAGTAATTTACATATTTATATAAAACATACGTATTTGCATTCTATGGTGAATGAATATTAGTAACGTAAGTAATTTTAATAATACAATTTCTGTTAGATTCACGGGCATTTGGCATAAAATGTTATATCTGCGGCTTCAGTTATCGCAGCGAAATGAAATATACAACCAACTATGTGTGGTTGAAATTTATTATCAGCCCATTGACTTCAATTAGTTACCATAGGACTGGACTATGAAATTATCTGTAAACTATTTTAAAGGTGAAACTCACAAACTCACAAAGAGTGGCCAATGCAAGGATTTTACGATATTATAGTCTAATAAAATCGTTTTACTAACGTCCACGGCCCACCTAGCATTGAGACATTGACCACCCTGTCCCGATATACACAGGGAAGTGACCCCTTTGCGGTCAAGGCTCTATACTGCGTGTAGTCGTAATCTTCAGCCAACCAGTTTATTTTAGACTTCTGCAGTAAATTTAGATACAGACTTAGCAGGCAAGCCTATCAACCGAGCACTTTCTCCTAACTCCGAGCTGTGATAAGCCTGCCATTAGGTATATGACATTTGTGTATTTCATATGCATATTTTGATTGGTTTACATACTTACAGTTTATAGCTATTAAATTCTACTAAGAATTTTCTAATAGATAAATGCATGTAGAATTCATTCCATAACGCTTTATCATCAAGGCAGCTGTTAGTCTAAAGATAAGTGATACTTAATTAAAAGCTAAACTAATATTTAGCTCGAATTGTATGATTAATAAGCAGACATTCTTGGTTTGTATATTGATTTCCACAGTATATGCATTCCATAGCAGTAAAATTGAACCAATGCATCAAAATCCAGTAGCGTTTCAAGCATTCCATACACACATACGCGCCAGTTTTGTGGATCGCCGAGGTCAGATCGATTTGGATCAATAACACGGAACCGGTGTCAACGCACTGCGCCCGCGCAAAGGACGAACCTATCAATTAAGTTTGAAGTTAACTGACATTTATAGATTAATGCGTAAATCATTTCTACTGGTGATATTTTGTGGCATTTTATTGCGTTCGTATTTTTATAATTCTTTGCACTAAAATAGAGATAAGCTAACTACAATCTTATCACTCTGGTGTTGCAAGGCGTAGGCAATCATTTACTTTACTATGATCGGCAGTAAAATTAAATCTAATGTACGTGCCTTTACTCTCCATCATAGGTAAACAAAATACTCAAATTTATCATCTTAGAACTTTTACTTCGATATTACAGTACAATGAGAAGTAACTCTTTATGTAACTCACGACTAAACGGATTGTTTGCAAATAAAACAATATTATCTGATGGCATTTAATTTTAAACTACGACACGAGAAGCCTTTCTACTTCAATAATAGTCTATAAAACTAAGCGTTAAAGAAAGTGAGGCTTATTTAATTCCGGTAGTCTTAAGAGGGAATTTTTTATGCTTATTGACTTGTAAGTTTATGAGAACTAGTGTTCACATATTGGTCGATATTCGACTATTATAATTATTGAAAATTTGAGCGCAACATCAAAGCGAAGAGTAAAAACTATGTCCTATTTTCACTTAGACACAATTGTCCATTTAAAAAAAATTGACAATAGAGTCGTGTTTTTATGTAAAGTTTCTTGAGTACCCTTCGAATTATTTATAATTCAAATACAACGGCAACGGTGTTTGTCACCTCAGTAGTATAAAAAAGACAGAGTAATTATGTTGGAGCATTTTAGTTCCAGTTATTGTTACCCGTTTTACTACCCGACATGCAAGTTTAAGTACCCTCTAAACTGAAACGACTATAAAGATAAATAGAGCCCCAGTACCTATAACTAAACATTTTCAAATAACACACCGCAATAAACGGACGTGTAATATTGAATGTAAATATATTGCAACTAGAGATGTAATCCTAACTTTACAGCTGTCAGTTTCCAAGCTAACGAGAATATATTTATTGCAATATTACACCATAAAGTACTACATTATAGTAACGCAAATTATTATTTAAGACCCGTATTTGAGGTAGGGTTCTGTATATTCAACTCTTTGATTGTATGTTTATCGGTATCTGCAAAACATTGTATCGATTTCGTAAATTATCCTCGCAATAGGTCCCTTGAGGTAGTACCTAACCTAAAAATTTCTGAGTAAAAATGCAACGATTTATCAGAATTTCAAGTAAATATTTCGACTTTCGTCTTTTTATGTATTCTAAAGACGTAACAAGAGATTTCGATGATCGATTCGATGCAATATCTGCTTCAAATCGATCCATTGCAATGATTGCAATTTTTTATTATCATTCACATTTATTCAGACAGTTAATTTTATAGCCTGCAATAAGACTTTTACGGCCAAAAATTTTTCACGACACGGTCATTAATTTCTTCATACAAATTCAATATTGCTATGCAATAGCACGAACAAGCCTTGAAGGCGCATTGCAAAGACGGCTGGTGTAGATAGTATAGCTTCGATTCCTGATTTCTTTTAAATCAAAAAAAAAAATAGCGACGAAATGAACCCTACTTCGTTGTGGAACAACGAAGTAGGGTTCATTTCGTCGCTATTTTTTTTTATTGAAAGTATAAAGTGAAAGTGATTGTAATTATTTTGGTCCTAAAAATAAGAATAGCTGACCTTGTATGTAACCTTTGTACATGTAACCTTTCAAGGACACAATGGCCGTTATTAGATATACTTTATACGGCCAAAGGAAAATAATATATACTATCCTCATTCTTAATTTTGGTATGCCCCAACCCGAATAGTGATAATTGAAGCAAATGATTCATTAACAGGCCAAGGGGCAAGCCTTCAAGAATTGTAGGAAGCGACCTACTAATAGCGCTAAAACACGGGTGGCATGACGTCGGGCTCCGCCGGCGCCGATGTGTCATACAGCCGGCCGGCTAGACTGAGTTGTTTTGAGTTTATTACAATGAATCTTTGGCAATTTACAAGCAGTTATAGTAACGTAATGTAGTGTAGTGACTTGTAGTTACTAGCCTATTCAGCGTGACTATTTTTTAATGCCCGGTACACACCAAGTGGACGATAGCGGATCATGACTAACGACCAAACTAAAACAAACCAGTGCAAATATGGAGACCAAGGCGTAAGCAGAATAATATTCGCAATGATTATGATACGCTTGACAGTGTGTGGCAATCCAACTCTTTTACGTTGGATCTTTCATTTCGGTCGGTCCTAACTATCCAAAATCAAGTAATCCTTCATCTTCTACGTTGGTCCGGGTTGTAGGTATCCAAAGCTTGCACTATAGAGCCTCCGGTCTGCTCTACTGCCCTTTCTCCTAAAGCGGTTTATTTTAGCTATTGCAAAAACTACCGACCCCAAGTGTGAAGCCTTTGTTCCGTGCAAAAACAACAAAAGCTAAATCTAATTACACGTGGACGAAGGCGCGGGTAGTTAGTAAATCAAAGGTGATAGGATAATTGAAATCTGTTATGAAAATATTAGGTAATAGGTGGTAATAACATACGGTACTATGCATAACAAAGACCGAAATATAAATATTCATTATTTTGCATCTACAAATTACAAACATTGTTTTCCTTAACATTGTCAGCCTAAACAGACGAAAAAACAAACAATGGTAAACTAATCACAAGATAATATAAACTTAGTTCTTTATGTAATAAAGTCCAGTTTTAAAATGTTTGAGTTGTTGCCAAAATTTCATTTGTTTGGTTTTAGATTAGGGTTGACACAAGTGAAGATAACAAGGGTAGAGTAGTTTTTATTTTGCTCTTACATTTAGACACTCATATTAAAATGTGTAAGTATAATTAGTCATCATAATGTCCTAAACAAATCTGTATATACCATGCTTAAAAAGAGGTAAAATAAACCTTTTAGCCCTTCAAGCCAAGGTTCGTTAGTGTGCAGACGAATTTATGGTCATACAGCAATGCTTTTTGCAACATCATTAGATCATTTCGAGAGGAGTTACATCACTAGCGTCTACTGTCAAACATTGACTACTATAAATTTTTGTTGAAGAACTTTTTTTTCACAAGCTCTAATATTTTAAGGCTGACGATGCTGGTAACAATAAAAAAATTTGAAGTAGGTAATCTTGACACTATAAGCATCACTTTGTGACAATCGTAGATATTGAATTTTACGTAAGTAAAAATACTTGTAGATAAGAATAGTCCCAACCCTAATGGAATATGTAGAATTTAAGAGTAAAAGTCACCGTCTGTCATTCGTAGGACAATTCTTATTTTCTTTTTCCAAATCTTAAGGTGGTGACCCTATCTGTCGCGCCACAAAGGCGACAACAGTGAGTCGTTGCGCTAGGTCATGTCGAGACAGTTTATTTCCGAACGTTTTGACATTTTGACACCACATGTATTTATCGTTGGACCACTATCGCGGCTGTCGATACGTTCATTATTTTTAATTGAGGTTTACTCTACAATACGTTGTTTTTGATTGTTGAAATTGATTTGGCTTTATCAGAACCAACATTTTAATGTTTCGAGTCGAAAATTGGTCATAAATTGTAATATTCAGAGACATTTTGGACAGTGCTGTATAGACCCACCAACTTAGCTTGGGATACATCGGAATAGGACTCATAACACTTCTTCTAGCCATGGAAAATGAAAAACCGGGTGCTATCAATATACACGTACTTATAAATACATACAAATTATACGATATACCCAGACCAATACCAGTAGACATACTCGTACGTACAAATACGTATTTGAGCTGAGCTGGAATCAACCTGGATATCGGTTTCGTACCAATACGTATGATAGATTTCAAATAGTTTAGATGTCTAAGGACAGTACGTATTCTTTTTTCAAGGGTTCTTCAAATTAACTCAAACATGTCAAATTTGTCTCTATCTGTAAAACTTCTCTAAAAAATTATTAAAAAAAAGAAATATTAGTAAAAAACCAGTACAAGGTACATTAACTGTTTTTGCGTCCAATTTAATATTCAGGCGATTGTATTGCAACAGATCATAAGGCTTATCGAAAAACCTTATCGAATTGTACAGCTTTGACCTTCACCTTAGAAACAATTACAGTTACAAAATACTACGTGTACCACTTTTCGCTAGTTTACTAGATACCATTATCAAGTTATTAAGGTACTAGCTGTTGCCCGCGGCTCCGCCCGCGTGGACGTCGATTTTCGCTTTTTTTATTATATCGCCGGTTCTAATCAGCCGATTGTGTTCAAATATGCGTAAGATTTTGAGTCTAACCAAGACCTTTCTAATAAAAAAACCCCATCAAAATCCGTTCAGTGTTTTTTACGTCCATCGCGACAGCGATGGACGTAAAATGTACTGAACGGGTACGAACGGTAAAATGTTCTGTATGAAGACTTTAAGAATAAACTTTAGAGACAACTTTTAGTATGGTAAAACAAACGTTAACATTCGGCTTATTATCTGTCTTACCAAGGTTGACCCCCTGAGATGACTGGACTATTATGCTAAGGTGGTAAAATGACCAGAAACTCGGAGTGCATTAAACTAATAAGTACCGATGGCGACATGAGGCGGAATGAGGGAGTTATGAGACCAAATTGTGGGCCTATAATCTTACTCTACTTACTATAAATATATCCATTCAACTAGACTAGACCATAACTTCAAATCAAATCAAATTAGATGTCACAACACTTCAAAAGCACTTCTACACGTCTATTTTATTCCATGACACTTGTAGGTACATATATTAGCACAAATAAGAACTGTTTTCCATCTCATCCATTTAAAGTCATGCAAGTTTAATTCAAAGATAATCTCGTCACGTTATATTGCATACACGAGTAAGTGCTGTGTTTAGGGTTGCCAAACCTAAAGGACTATACTCTTATATTGTTTTGTTATAATAATTATAATCCATAAAAAATGGCAGAAAGGCCAGGTCAAGAGTACCTACCCGTAGAGTAGAGGAATAGAAAAGCGTCATTATGCCAGGATCGTAACAAGTGGAAAGATATTATCTTCACCTACTCCAATAACAGATTGGAAGATGATAACAGAAATTCCAGGTCATTTGTACCTACGTGTGAAGCGACTCTTCAGGAGTCTAATTTATCTGGTAAAAATAACCTAACACTTCGTACATTCGTCTCCCAGTCCATCAGAAAAAGGCGTGACTACACTGATTTCCAGTATGTGTCCATTTGTACCTACACTTCGTTTATGACAGTTTGTTAATAGGATTTTCAGCAGAACAGTCTTTATTATCAGGTGTATAAAACTAGATGCTAGCCCTAACTGCAGGTACAGTGTTCCCAAACTCCAACAAACTTTAATCATATCTCCATCCAAACCAGTCCCATCTAAATTAACCTATGACCTGCATAAACCTTTCTCGCATTTCAATTATAATACTTTTTATTGTCACTTTTCTCACGGTGACAAACCTTAACCTACATCTGAGGCGAAATAAAAATGTTTTATTTGTTATTTTAGGTTCGTTTCACGAGACTCAGCAGGCATTAAAGTTGAACGCGTGATAGTTCTCTGTCATTATACCAGAATTTATTTAAGTATAGGTGAGAGAGTGTACCTATGTGTGACGCCCTCTGTGGCGTAGCGGTAGAGCGTTCGACTGCTAAGTCAGAGGTCTATTCCCGCTCAGTGCAAATATTTTTGTGCATGATATGAATATTTGCATTGGTTTGCCTTTTTCTATGTAAACATAATAATATTATATTATGTATGTATTTACAATAAATGTTTACTTATTATAATAATAGTAACAAAAAATTGTACATAAAACCTATGATAGATAAATGAATAATGTATTATACACTGAAATGAACAGGACTGACACAAGTTAAGTTCTTAATTGAGCAAGTATTTTTGAAAGTCTCCCAGTGACTACGTTCTGCCAAGCAACCGAAACGTCAGAACAGAACAGATACAAAAGTAGCACAAAATGAATCGCTATAGAATGCATTAAAGCAAATTTATAGAAAAAAAACCTAGTGTTGTATAATTGAAGTTTTGTAAGTCCCGTGAATGTTGAGTCTTTAAGGATTTTTTTACTTTGGCTTTAATAGAATCAAGTTTCGAAACATCTACGAGTATACTTGATGAGTACTCCGGCCTCGTGACTGACTGACTGTCAGCTCCCAATACTGTTACTTACTCAGCTTCTAAACGAGTATAGCGGTTACCACAGTTATTTTGTAAGAGACGTGACCCAGCCCTTTCTATTGTTGACATACCTTCGAGCGTACCACTGCGGTTGGTTTCTCAAACATCGCGGCTCTGCGGTTAAGTGACTACGAGTTCAGTTTAAGTATAAATTGTAGGGAGATTGCTGCCTGCTTTTGTAAAACTAAGTACTACGTATGAAGAGAAACGTTGATCACGACTTCTCAAAGTTTTTATGCACTCAAATAGCATACAAGCTCATGGCTGCTAGGGTGAATTCCAAAAGATACGGACCACTATGACAGATACAATTAGGACAATGCATTACAGACATACTGGCGGTCTAGATGTGATTCTCGTATGTACAATCTGACAAACTTATCAGCCAAGACGAAAAATTACTAAGATGTCTAAAAAATACTTAGGTAGGTAGGTAGGTACCTACTTAGTTTTTTTACGATTTTGAAAGCTGAAGAAGTTGAAAACCAGTCAAAGAAATATTTTATCTTAATATATATAAATCTCGTGTCACAATGTTTGTCCTCAATGGACTCCTAAACCACTTACCCGATTATAATAAAATTCGCACACCATGTGCAGTTCGATACAACTTGAGAGATAGGATAGTTTTTGAAACGGATTTCGACATCCACGCGGGCGGAGCCGCGGGCAACAGCTAGTATATTATAGATTTCTAAGCAGTTTTACATCTCTTCTGGATAGATTGTAAGACTTCACATACAATACAATAATAATGTTAAAAAAATTGGAAACCTGTTTGTCTATTTCCATTAATACAGATAGTATTTTAATGAACCATGCAAAATAATCCAGACACACAATATTTATGGCTAGTCGGCGCTTGCTCATATCTAACTGCACCTACAAGTAGAACAATTTATTTCTGAGTGTGGACGTACGGAAACCTACGCCTTCGGGGTTTTCCTTTCATAACTTCGACATGATTAACAAGTAGATAGATATCTAGTAGACATCCATTCCAAATATATAGATATTCCTAATATGCAATGGTGATAAAACACTGAACACTTTTTCAACTGAAGCGAAGTAGGTATTATTGATAATAAATTAGCGTTATTACCTAATAGTTGAAATTAGCGGTTAAATAAAAAAAAATCTACGACATGCAGACCCAAAGTAAGCATAATTTAACTAGCTTGTGTTATGGGTTCTAGAATGGGGATTTATAAACTACTTATATACTTTTTTTTTGTAAATACATACATATGATACATAGAAACACCCAGAACAATACAAATAGACATATTCATGCATACAAATATTTGCACTGAGCGGGAATCGAATCCGCGCGCTCGTCGTAGCAGTCGAATGCACTACGGCTACGCCGCAGAGGCCGTCAATGATTATAAAATGATTGATTGATACATCAAGATCTTCAGGGTCCCAGCTATCCTTGCACTTGACTTGCAAGCTGGGTGCACCTGCTGATTGGCGGATAGGACCACTATTCTCATATGCTATAAAACAGACACTTCAATTTTATTTATTTGTATAGACTAGACCTTATTCCAACTGCAATCCTAACTATAATAACAATAAATTACCAGCACTTAATAGCTTTGTAGAAAACAATTTACCTACTTAGCTCCAAATAAATAAAGTCAAATTATACAGACATAAAAGTTCAACTTTCATGTATTTAAAGTTCAACCGACAGACATAACAATATATTCTTTCAGACATAAACGTTGTCGAGACTAAAGAGTTAAATAAAATAATAAAAAGGATAACAGATGGCGTGGCCGGCGCTTGCGCACGTTGACGCCAATACAAGGATACTTATTATTATATTCATTACACGTTAAGGTCAACTTTCGACAGTTAACTTAACTACCTGTTTTGTCACAATAATAATAATATAACTGTCAGGATCATAATTATGATAAAAGAAAAACGTAGTTATACAAATCATACTTTTTTTTAAATTGTATAAGTACTTATGTCTCTATTATGACCAAAATCCTGAAAAATATGTTAAGAAAACCTACGGGGAAGGGAAACGGGATAGATTATAGTCTAGAATAACACATGGGATGCTTTTCATCCCTGTAAGGTTCCCATAAGTTGCAAGAAGGGGATCCAAATTCCACGCGAGCGAAGCCACGAGCAACACAGTTGCCATTATAAATAAATGTGAAAGTTTGAGAAGATGTTGGAATATTTGTTGCTTAATAACATTCAAATTGATCTGGCTGAATTTTGGTAAAAATATAAATTGTAGTCTGGCAACACTACTTTTTTATCCCTGGAGTGGGTTTTCATGGGTTATAGGAACGGGATCAGAGTGTCACGCAGGCGAAGCCGCGGGCAACAGCTAGTAGAAGTAATAAAATGCGGTTCTTAGTGGAGTCCTAAGGCTTTGCATGTCAATAATCTGAACGGCAGCTGCAGTAATATGAGTTGGAAGGTATTTGCGGTCGAGCTGATGTGCTCAACGTGAACCAATCAAGTTTTATTAACAGCACGAGGAAGTTGTGGTTGCGGTGTTGCAACATGTCGGCACTAGCACAGGAATTAAGTACCTATCTTGAGATATAAGTATCTTGCATATACATATTATTATGTACCAAGGAGGGCATGTAATACAGTGTAAGATGCTTCTTTAACTATACTACAACATGATATATCTTAATATATATAAATCTCGTGTCACAATGTTTGTCCTCAATGGACTCCTAAACCACTTAACCGATTATAATAAAATTCGCACACCATGTGCAGTTCGATCCAACTTGAGAGATAGGATAGTTTTTGAAATGGATTTCGACATCCACGCGGGCGGAGCCGCGGGCAACAGCTAGTCTAATAATATATTATGTACTTCGTCAGGTATGGCATTCCTGAGACACCGCGGTCACGTGGGAGACACTATCAAGTAAGTGTCATCACACTCATCACTAATATTGTTTCACCAGTAGTGTAAAATAATAATCCCCAACCTGTGTAAATACGAAATAATAAGGAGGTTTTAGTTGAGTAATAATTTCGTTAATATGTGTTTAAATTTTAAAAAGTTCCAGTAATTAGGCAAAAAAAAACATTCTAAGGAGATGAAACCCATCTCCACCCACTGTCCCACTGGACAGGAAGCATGTATGAGCATTTATATCCAACATGTTGAACGTCACAACCAGTGATGGGTTTATGTCAGTAAGACGCCAATGCACCAATAAATTACTTCCTAGCACTAACAAATTTCTACCAGTTTCTAATGCCTCTTAGGGCATTAAATCAAAAATCGTAAAATTATGTTTTTCCATACAAAAGCCATTACATTCGAATATCTTGTAATTATGTAAGAAAGATTGCAATTAAACTCAACAGCGCCACACGACAGCAATCTCGCTTTATGAGCCAGCAGACAGCGCAGGCGCATTCACACAGTCACAAGTACCAATATGCTGTAAGTAAATGAATGATGGTGTCTAATGGAGGTCGACACGAGAGGAGGCAATAAACTAACCGTAGATGGGATTTGTAGGAAGGCCTATAAAATGGCGCTTTTAGGTATATATTCTTATTCACGCATGTACCTATATTATCTACAAAAAGCTATTTTTAAATTACTTTTGGTATCACGTTCGTAATAGAGAGCCGGTATATTGAAGAACTGATGACCTTAAAAAGATAGCGGGCACAGGCTGGATAAGGATAGGGAAGGAGCGTAAGTATGTGCATGGTATGGCGCACATTGAGAGAGGACTATAACTGACTGCAAAAGGTTGAATAGTCCTAACCTCGTGATAGCCTTGTTCGTCAAACAGCAAGCGTACCATCTTGCAGATGAGGTTGGCTTCGTTACGTTCGGTTTCTTTTAAAAATGTTGTTTATAATCTGTATACGATATTATTTTTAATAGGTAAGCTTCAGGAATCTGTATAATACAACATTATTGACAATTACA
Source organism: Lithosia quadra (assembly GCA_963576445.1). Classification (NCBI taxonomy): domain Eukaryota; kingdom Metazoa; phylum Arthropoda; class Insecta; order Lepidoptera; family Erebidae; genus Lithosia; species Lithosia quadra. The sequence goes on from OY754892.1 coordinate 7,227,775, forward strand.
CCATAATAAATCTTTATCATGAAAATAAGAAGTAATAAGTAGATAATAAATATCATAAAAAGTAGGTACCGACTTGATCAGAAGCGTCATTTTATAACCCTAAAGTTTCCCAAGTGCTAATCATGCGTATCTCATTATTCCCAAACCTAAATAATAGTAACCATTAACATACCATTACTCCAATCTTTGTGGAGTAGAAAGTGCCGGTTGTCACGCCACGGGTATAATGACAACATATTTTTATCTATCACTGTGGCAATTTTGAAAAATATCATTGCTGCGAAGCTAAGCTAGAGGAAGTAGAATAAAGCAACGAGCCTACATGTTAAATTGTGTGAATACGTTTGACTCCTTTTTCGTAAATTTTCTTCTAAAACTGCAAATTAGATATGAAATTCTTTCGAAAAATGGCATCAAAATCGTTTCAACTAGACGCGATATAAAGGCTGACCAAAATACGGGTCAAACAGTGAAACTCCTTTTGAAGCCGGTTAAAAAGTGTCTTATTTGACGAAAAGCAATCAAAATCAAAATGGCAACGAAAGGGATAAGAATAATGCTTTGGTGATTTGTTACAACCTACCCTATATTTAAAGCTTTGATGACTACGTTAATATTTTAAAAAATGTTACGTTTAAGATAAAATAAGCTTTTGCTATATCTCAAAAATCAACAAATTTAGCCGGGCAATGTCAATAGAGCAAGATCTGTTATGGTTTAAAATGACGATTACGATAAAAAAAGAAGTTTTCGAAAAAAATGTCGCTTACGATAAGTCGGTGGTTAGGGCTCGATATAATGTTTACACGCAGTAATGTAGCTTAATACACAGGTACTAAGGTTGTTACGAACATAACCGTCTCCTCAATTTCAAAACCAATTACCTCTAAATTATCGCGTGTTCCTCGACTAATACGCGGTTCGGTTAAGAATTATAACAATTACCTTCCATGGTACAAGAGTATTGAAAGTTACTATAAAGGTCAGATTATGATAAAAGTACCTTGAAACCCTGTGGTTAAGAGCACTGATCGCGACACAAAATCGTGATTGTCATTAGTTTAACACGAATAGTGTGACGCCTCTACAATGTACAATAATTTGTATATACTTATGTACTCGTATAATGTATCAACTATTGCAAAAAGGGCAGGTCAAACGCACTCGAAACCGGCGGGCTTGCATGAAAGGTTTAATGACAGTAGATGGAGCGCGTGAAGTATTTAAGGACAGAGGCAGATGGCGATGGCGGTCTGTCTCTGCCCATCCCGGAGGGAAAAAGACGTGAGCATAATGTATGTATCTATGTATGTGTATCAACTACTTTTTTGCAATATTTACTTATGAAAGTGCCTCTGAAGGTTGTTTTTGTCTAGTATATAAGGGCAATCCTATCTCTGCGCTTTAGTGCCGCAGAAGGCGCCTATAGAACAGAGCTGTTCTCCATACAACAGTATAACATAGTTCAACACTTCTCTATTGACGACATCCCCATTACGTGATACCGAAAAACATAGGTAGTTGACGAAATATCAATGTCGATACACATCTGCTTACCTCTTTGAGGTATATACAGGTGTGAGAATATGTATGATTAAGCAATACTACTAATACAAAGTGCATGTAAAAATAATTTAACGACACGAACTACTATGTAAGTACATGTTGCTTACTAAGTTGCGCAAACGCAACATAGAAACTTATCACTCGCGTTTATTACCATTAGCTGCTGTCGGATGGAGATTGATTGGTGAGTTAAAAGTAATTACACTGGAGCATAGAGGCGAATTTAGAGTGTGCACACACCTGTGGTTAGTTTATACATCATAATATTATAAGAGTAGGTAGGTACTGTACTTGTGGTGTGTACGTGTACTTACGATAGTACCTCAAAATACATAGAAAATAGAGTGAATTTGTTAAGTACGATATTATGAATTGGGGACAGCGAACTGCCTCAACCGTACCTACATTTTCTTTTTACGTTGTTACACTTTAGACAAAACTCACACACAGAACAGAAAGGCAGCACTAAGTAGATATGCAAAAGTATGGTTAAAGCACAAAGCTAGCAATAATATCTCTAACTAAAATATTACCTTTCAATTTTCAACTTTCAGTTTTCAATTTTCTTTGAGAATATTCTTAACATACGCGCAGGTAATTTTTTCGCAAAATGTTAGGCATCAGTCGTAATATGAGTTTCCTTTAAGTGGTATAATCCTTAAGAAATAAATACTTAGGACATCAAGTTACCACTAGAGGACGTTTTCAACTTTATTTCCAAACTACTGATAGAACGAAAAATACTTACCTAAAGCCTTCTTTTCATTTATTTCATTTATCTTTCCTACTGTAGACTTCCTTCCTAGAACAGAAAGCCGATGACAACGGTATACAGACGAAAAATCTCCCATCAAACCGAACCTGTATACACACCTTTATAAAAAACTATAATACATAGATAAGTATGGGAATGAGGCAACGTTAATCAATGGTTTAAGTTATTTATTTCGAAATAAACGACACTCTGATACTCATAATGATGTTGCTTTACGGGATCTTGTTTCAAATTTAATTAAAATAAAGCTGGTTATGCACGTGATTTCGTTTCGGTTCGATTTTAAATATATGGGAAGATTTTGACATACCTACCTACTCGTAAGGTAAGACGGATAAAAATGTTATTTATGAAAATTATTGGGTTAACTTCTTCGTTAATATTTATGTGAGTATGTTGTGATAATTTTATTAACATTTTAATTGGCTATGCTTTCAACTTTTGTGGAAGAAGCTCTTGAAGATTACTACGGAAGCAAATAGTTGACCGTTAAGATGACGGCTTCCGTCATAGTAACGAGATAAAATACTGTTATCGTATAGAAAGAATCAAAACACACAGTCAGTAAAATTATCTAAGAGTGGTAATAGAGGTGGTAGAACCATAATATTCCCAGCACGAGTCAGTTCACTAGAACGGGGAAATATCACCTTATTAATCTGTGCTAGTAGGTAGCAACCGTAGCAACCTAAATAGTATTATAACTCTATATTGTAGGTAGGACACTAAGGATGTAGGTACTAATATAAGTAGTACATTACGGTATAAAAAATTCGTGGCTTTATCGCTCTATGGTAATCTTTCCCGGGCAACCATTGCATATGGAGAGAAAAATCGGGAAGATCAAACTTTATGTAGCAGCATGCTGCATTTCGTAGTAATTAAAGGGTAATACGACAGAAATTAAAATTTGTAAATTCGACTTCAAACATTTTGTTTACATAGGTACGTAATAGTTCCGCTAATAAAATCTTGTTTAAAACAAAACCGAAAATTCGCCAAGGCACATATTCCGCGGCAAAAATCAAAATACAAAATGGAGTAAACAGGAGCTGAGCAAATATTGATAAAATAGTTTTGTGTGTCGGCTCTGTGGCGAACAATGTAGCTGTTTACAGTCTGGCAGGGTACTGGTGCGTGCCACTGGCATGTTTACCGATCAAACAGAGAAAAATCGGGGAAAAACTCGATGCACTTTTGCGTATTGAATTTGAAACTAGGAGTATTGGATTCTGTAGTGAATACTTATTTGATATTTGTCGGTTTCTGCCGATGATGAGTGAGATTGAGTGTTCGATCTAAACTCGAACAGAAATATTGAAGTTAGCTTCTGTAGATTTAAAAGTCAAGGCTTTTGCGAATGAAGAAGTCCCTCTAAGTTCAGTTGGATTTGACCGATATTTCCACCACCGTTTCAATCAATTGAAATGCGTTAACACATTTTATTCAATGAGTTTCATTGGGTAAAACGAAAACACTCAGATTAATTCGACGGATTTTCACTAGTATTATACCTAGTCTTAATATGTGCAGTAAGTATTTCTGCTGTATTTCATTTTAATAAATAGATACCATCAAGCGTAACTTAAATTCTTCGCCCAAGTTTTCCGAACGCTAATTTATGAAAGGTCCTTCACGTAAGGATACCTATAGATAATTTTGTTCCTCCATTCACCACCTATGGACTGATAAAAACAATATTTCAAAGAACAGGTTCAGTATTTCCTTAAAAGCTAAACTTACCAGCAAAAGGCACATCGCACACGTACTCCTCAACGCAGTTGTCAGTGTTCCCGCTCCTGTCGGTCGCGCCGCTAGCGACTGAAGCCGCTGATGCAGCCCGCAGTAAATTCACTTCAGTTTCCGTCTGACTATCCCGAAGCACTGATCTCCTTTTGTATTCCTAAAGGAAAGACGAGAACATTTAGATCTCTGGTTTCTCGTTTGATTTTTACGTAACTCGTAGTACTTACAGGCAGCCATCATGCCACTGTACCAGTCAACCCGTTGCGACTTTTGCCCCCACCCCCACTTCTCCCGTTCCCGGGGGCTAGACGGGGACAACGTGGTTCCTAAACCCGAGGGGGCCATCTAGAAGCCAGAGATGGTCCTGGGTCAGTCGGGGTGAGAGGGCAAATGCCTTATGGACGTGCGGTTTTAACCGGTCCGAGTCTGACATAACCAACCTCGAAACCGTAGGGAATGGTAACTGTAGCGTTTTCCGCACAAAAAAGTATTACCGGTCTACGCCAGGGAAGGTAATGTTATCTAAGTTTGTACCTACCTATCTACAAAGTATTGAAATCTAAAGTTACAAGCCATATTGAAGCCAAGACATGCATTATTACTTACCTACCTTGTCTACTTCTATATCACTTTCTCCTTCACTTGACTATCTTAATAACTTAGATGCTAATAAAAAAGCTAGTAACAACTCGATGGTAATTTGGTAATTTCTTAAAATTCTCAAACAGTATGAGAACTTCAAGAAATTACCAAATTACCATTGTAGTAAGTACTTAAGTGAAATGATGAAAAGTCAAAATTGAGTTATTATTTGACAGTACCTATATAATTAATTTACCTGGAACCCTACTGTACCTACCTACCACCAGTATTTTTTGCAGTTATAAAGATCCAAAATGAAATGATTCTACTTGATATCATATCAAGTACCTATAGGCAATATTTTACCCTGCAACAGTTGCTATGAATATTATGCACGGCACTCTCTCGAAGCCTATCTGCTTCGGAATCAGCCACGTCGATGGTAAAATACATTTGATACCTACCTACTGCCAAATTATTGCTCTCGATAAAGAATACACGATCCACTCCATTTCTTCCGGTGGGCGACATACAGAGCAACTAATGTGATCTCCATTCGACAGTATAGGTAGCTCATGGTAAGTGTTATAATGTTAAAATGTTTGATTGAAAAACATATCTAAGTAAAATGTGGGTATTAAACTACCCAACACCTTTTGCTTTGACTGGATAAGACATCAGAATAACAGGGATGTATACTTCGATATATTGACCAAATGTTGTATAACACAATTTTATTTGTATCCGTAAGTTATTTTATGTTTACGTTGTCGTTTCACCAATCAATCTTCTCTGCTGCTGCGGCTGAAAAGCTCCTTTGCAGACTTTTTCCCACAAGTCCTATTCAAAAGACAGGTACAATAAAAAAGCGTGCATATAAATTTGCTATCATAAATTTTAATCAGAAAAACTCAACATCTAGGACGGGTCTTAAAACCGTAAGAGTTTTATCTAAAGGGAAATCTCCTCAAAGTGAATAACTCCTAAAGGCGAGGTTTCCATGATTAAAATTCATAGGAAAAGACAGTATGCTCGTAAATTCCATTCATTTATTTATGAAATTATTTTTCTATAAGAGCATAGGCTCATCTACCTACCAATTAATAGTTGTTTTTAAACTGGTTCAGAAATAAATTGCTTGCTGAGGTCTCCGTCACGCCACGTGTTGCTCTTAAGATTCATTCAGGCGCTTTTAAGAATTCATGCGAAGAACTCGCGAAGGGTGAATGTACATTTAGTGCGATAATGGTGCAAGTGGGTACTGATAACTCACGAAAAAATAAATCAAAAGGAAGTGCCCTTGAACCCAGTTTGGCAACTAATCGCGCCAAGCACTCATATACTAGGACCAATCACATCACACAACAGTAACGTGTTTAGTTATATTTTTGAAATTTTAAATTTTTCCATTCGAAATTTTTGAAAAATTTCTTGTACAATACTTTAAGTAGGTACCTAATCAGATATTTGATGGTAGGTACCTACTGTTCATACATTAAAATAATACATAATCGCTCAAAAGAAAAAATTGCAAAATTTTATTTCTATTCACCCCTCAATCTTTGATCCAACGCGATGAGTTCTTGCTAAGCGGGCGGTGTGAATAGGGATATTCACCCCATTTAACTATAACTGCAGGCAATTGCTCTTAATTTTCTACTCCGTGTTACAACTACTGAGGATAATAGTTAGGAGTCTAAAAAGCAAAATAAATAATAAAAAAAACATAAAGTCAAAGTAATTATTTTATTGCGAATAAAACGAAAATAATACACGAAGCCTTATACTACAATATTTTCATTAATTAAATGTTCACAATCATCGCCGTGCCGACGATACGTTTTGATTATAGAAAATATCAGTCTGATTCGTCTTTTTGATTGGAGAATAAAATAATAATACTCCAATTGATTTTCAATTTTGTGATAACGAATGAATTAATAACTAAATATTCAGTACTAGCTTCCGCCCGCGGCTTCGCCCGCGTGGAATTCGGTATTGCCACCAAGTCTATTTGAATGAAACGACTCTCCACTCGACTTTCCACTCCGCTGTTCACTCCACTCTCCACTCCACACTCCACTCCACTGTTCACTCCACTCTCCACTCCACACTCCACTCCACTCTCCACCTCCACTCTACTGTCCAATCCCCTCTCCCGACTTCACCCTACATTCCACTCTCCACTTCAATCTCCACTCCACTCCACTCTCCATTCCACACACCACTCCCCACTCCACTGTCCACACCACTCCCCACTCCGCTCCACTCTCCATTCCACTGATCTCCACTCGTCTAGCCAAAACCTTTCGGATAAAAAGTACTAAACGGATTTTAGTGCGGTTTTCTTGGTCAGACCTAAAATTTGGAGATATGACCAAAAGTTTTTTTTTTCTTATTTATTGGTTACCTTACACCATCTTTACAGGGTTCACCTAAGGCGACAGTGTGGACATCATATCCCTATATATCATATCATATTTTGATGCCGCCTTTTCATTAGAAAGGCCTTGGTTTTACATAAAATCTGCCGTATGTTTGATTGCATTTGGTTAAGTAGAACCGGGGATATGACCAAAAAAAGATTACCAACCAATCGACTCCCACGGGCAGAGACGCGGGTATTAGCTTGTATAAAAGTAGCCTATACATTACTCCAGACTATAATCTATCTCTGTACCAAATTTCAACCCGATCTATTCAACCGTTTTTACGTGAAAGAGTAACAAACATACATCCAGATATCCCGACTGATCAACTCCATGGGCGAAGCCGCGGGTATTAGCTTGTATAAAAATTAGCCTATATGTTATTTCACACTACACTCTATCTCGGTACCAAATTTCAGCCAGATCCATTCAGCCGTTTTTACGTGAAATAGTAACAAACATAATATTTGGACATCCCGACCGATCGACTTTGCGAGCGGAGCCGCGGTATTAGCTTGTATAAAAAGTAGCCTATATGTTATTCCAGACTATAATCTATCTCTGTACCAAATTTCAACCCGATCTATTCAGCCGTTTTTACGTGAAAGAGTAACAAACATACATCCAGACATCCCGACTGATCTACTCCGTGGGTCGACTGATCGACTCCGTGAGCGGAGTCGCGGGTATTAGCTTGTATAAAAAGTAGCCCATGTGTTATTCCACACTTTAATCTATCTCGTTACCAAATTTCAGTCAGATCTATTCAGCCGTTTTTACGTGAAAGAGTAACAAAGATATATCTAGAAATCCCGACCGATCGACTTTGCGAGCGGAGCCGCGGTATTAGCTTGTATAAAAAGTAGCCTATATGTTATTCCAGACTATAATCTATCTCTGTACCAAATTTTAGCCAGATCCATTAAGCCGTTTTTGTGTGGCAGAGTAACAAACATACATCCAGACATCCAGACATCCAGACATCCAGACATCCAGACATACATTCTTACAAACTTTCGCGTTTATAATATTAGTATATTCAGTATACTGTCATGTAGGTAAAATTAAACATTTTTATAAAATGTTTCCAAATTAAGTTGCGGGTACTTCGACTGGTTGGTCCCATGGTGTTGCGCTATTAACATTCGATCGAGATGTACCTAATGGTTTCGATAGAATCGAATCTCATTTGACAATATTCCTTATTGAAACATTACTGATCGTCAGCAATAGGCTTGCTCCTTATAAAACTGAAATATAAAAATTTAAATCCAATATTTCCTCGTTAGCCATAATTTTATATTATGGCTTAAAAAAGTAGTTAACATAGGTCATATTCTTGTTATTCTTAAGCATTATCTTATTATAGTTGAGTAGTCAGTCAATTATGGAATGTATGGTATTTAAAACAAAAAACTTCAATTTATTTATAAATCAATCAATAACAAAAATTGGTGTAGTTAAAAGAATATGTCAAAGTACCCACACTTCGTTCAAAAACATTCGATACAAATAAACTTAAATCGTTTTGTAAAATCATTTACAAATAAATGCATGATAAATTCGTACCTATTGGAAATACATAGCATAGGTAACAAATAGCAACAGTAAAAGAAAATATTTAACAATACATTGAAGCACTTTAAAAATACTCATGGCAGCTACTAAACGATTCTAAAAACATAAACTACAATGATTGAAGCATTTGGGCAACATTAATTCAAAATAAATGTGAAAATAAGGTTGCCCAGACGCATGGTTTGGTCTGTTCTATAGTTAAATCGAATTAAGAAAATAACCGATCCAATAAGTAGTAATAATGACGTAGCCCCATAATAATCGAATAAACTGGCGCCATTTTATTACGGTTAATTTTCTTAATTCAAGTGAGCTAAAGTTTAAACGAGAGCTTATTTCACAAAACGATTTTATTACTTAGCTTACAACTACGATAGCACCTAATAAAAATAAAATATTCTATTTACAGGTAACACTAATATACTCTTTAATAATAACTTTAGAGCACCATAAGTAAATAGGTTTTAAAGACTAGGGCGCTAAACAGAAATATCGGGCCTGTCTCATAACAACACTAATTAGTTGATATCTTTAAAGTTCTATGAAGTTTATAAAACGGATATCACGATTGGGTTACAGTGGCCGTCACTAGAATGAGCGCAAAATTTTACATACTGTGATTTTCAATTTTTTCGTACCAGTCAGGTAACGATTACAAAAAAATATATAATGTTGGCGAAGACGCTAACAAAAAATTTCGTTCAATTTTGGCTTTCGTCTATGACGGTCATTATAACAATAGTGATGTAGGCCCTTTTTATTATTTTATAATCAGCTATTAATTTCACTTTGCGACATTTTTCTAATTCGTATTTCTTCTACAACCTCCATAATTAGCTGAAATGTATGAAATTTATAAAATTATTTGAAAATAATTTGCTTATGTCATGCCATGCAAGCCAGTGCTCAAATAGGATAATAACACGTGATTTTCGGTGTTTAATTATACATTATAGATAATAATATAAATAGAAACATGTGCAGATAGTTACTTTGGGTTATATAAATAACAATAAATTCATAAAGGAATAATAATTCATTTATTAGTTCTATTGGCCAGGATAACTAAGATGCGTTTAATCACTTTTATGTCTTTTGATACAGCCATTAAGATGTATCTATTTTTTTAAAGTGTCATTACAGTTGTACTTTTCCGCTGTGTTAGGACCAAATCTCGGTACTGAGGGCATCAAATCAATTTGTGAAATCACACCGCAGTTTTTAGTTAAAACTTAGTAAATAAAAATTAATCTCATAGTCAACTACTTCCTTATTCTCGCTCAATTCGAGTTCGCATTGCGTTTTCGCATTTAATGCAAAAAATGCGAAAACGCAATGCGAATTCGCAACGCGGTTCGATGCGTTCATTGTTCACATTAGTCCCGAAATGGGCTTTCGGCGATCAAATACAACTGCGAATATAATAGACACAACAGGGTATTAATTTCTTTATATTATTTATATAACCCAACACATGAACAATATAGATAAGTACAAATTCTATCACTACGAGTACAATATCTTTATTTAGGACTAGGACTAACCTGGCTCAAGGGCCTGATCCTTTCGTGGATGCAGTTCTCGGCCTGTCTAGCAGACGGCGGCGGGTGATCAGGCGTAGGCGGCTGTTCGTAATGCGTAGGCGACATTGGAATGTCAGCCCTAGGACCCTCGTAATATCGCTCACAATCGCTTGGGCTATTCATCGATTGATCGTCAAGCAAACTTTCTAAAGAAGACTTCTCTTGATGGGAGTACTTTCTTACTCGTCCGTCTGTCATTCTTTGTTCGTAGTTGTCATGTGTGGGTACGAAATTATTTCTTCTAAGTTTTCTTCTGGGATTTTGTTCTTTGATAACAACGTTTTCGTACATAGCAGTGATGGCGACGGGTTGTGAGCGTTGTTTTAGACTCGGTCGAGGGTTTGGCACAGGGGCCACTCTAGGGGAGTTATGGTTTTCTTCGTACTCTGAATAGGAGAGCTTGCCGTCGACGTATTGATCTACCGACCGACCGTGTTTGAGATAGTGTTTAGCACCCTGTAACAAAAAGATTGAATATAAAAATTTTGGTTAGTAGAAAATATAATCGTGATTGAAAATTTTCAGTTCTCAAACATAATTAGTCATTTTTATAAATCTATATGTTGCTATAAATAACTATGTAGTGAATTCTTTTATTGTTTAATTTTAATTAAAATTCCGCTTCGCGCATTACCTATTCCTATTGTAGATTGCATCACTATTTTCAAGATACCAACATTGGAACTGTACAAATCTTTATTAGATTATGCTACAAAGAAATTACGGATGGAAATATACAAATTGTAGAGTGTTTCAAACTGGGGGTGTAACCATATTAGTAAAATCGGTTATTATCATCATATCGATATTGTCGACATTTTACTTATTTGTTTGGCCAAATCGAATAGGCAATCAGCCGCTTAGAATTATAATAACACTGTAGGAATTTTGACCGAATTCACTTATACGTATACATACAAGTCTATCCCTATTTTCCCTACCTACTGGATCCACTCTGGCATCTCCTTATCGAGCATTAATTGCTCGTAAAAGGAGATGGCGGCCGACTCTTTACTCTTAACTTCATGAAAACGACTCTTACCTTCTTAACAACATTATTACGAGAGTGAATTAAGAAATCACACTTTAAACTCACATTTTAAAATCACCCATATTTTGCCAACAGATGATCTTAGTCAGTTTAAGCCGTACCGCAAATCACCACAGGTGTGTGCCACAACTACGTTACCTGTATGTCATCCAAATCGTCCTGACTTCTCGCGTGCGGCCTCAGCTCATAGCTGTAGCCCGAAGAGGGGGAGTTGCCGTGGGTGGGGGACACTGACAGGTTCCTCCGTGGAGGTTTCTTGGGAGGGGTGGGCTGCAATATATAGATCTGTGTTAGGGTAGGGCAGGTATGAGGGCCTTGTTTACATAGATAAGGGTTCAAATTAAAAGAGGAGCATTTGAAGTCCAGTTGACAGCAAAAAAAATATAGGTAGTAAACGTTGTACATACTTAAATACTAAAATAAATACTAGAATTCTTAATTATATTGCAATATTACAACTAAATTCATACTCATATGTATGACCGTTTGTTTCTGAATGAATAAATAAATAAAAAAAAAAAAATATTGTTATAAATACATAAATAACTTTGTCTAGGTTAGTTAGGCACTTAGCCTAGATTAGATAGACAGTTCGTTCAGAGTTGCCGTCCATATTAAGGCAGACAGGGTGGTACTTTTTGTTGAAAATACCGCGGCTCTGTTACACAACTTGATAGATCGAAGTCACATCTCTATTGACTTTATCGATTATAGCAGTAGTCGTAGCACTTCGCGTAGCAGTTATCAACACGGATGAAACTGCAAGATATTCATCTCTAATACCTACAGTATGAACCAATACATTTTTGAACTATCATCCATACAGTAGACAGCTAATCGTATAACTTTAAAGTAATATCAAGCTTATTTCGGTATATAGCATAGATTCTATTTCTGTAACATCTCGTTTGTCATCGCAGAACCGAGATAAGTGCCCGCAATTGAGTAATAGGGAATTTGAATGGTGATGAGTATAACACGGGAGGGTGGTGCAAGTCACTAAAAATGGCGAGTAGAATGGCACTTCAGGATTAGTGTAATAAATATATACGCACAAGTAATTCACGTCTTATCCCTCTGGTCTTAAACAGAGACAACAACTAGCCATCTGATTCTGTCCTTATATACTTCAGGAAGTTCATTCAATCTTTCATGCAAGCCCGCTATTTCACATCAGATTTTTTTACTATTTTGTACTTCATGTTTAGGTTATACTCGTATATACCTCATTTAATTTTACAGAATTATGTAATGCTTTCGTCTGTGCTCGAACGGTATCAAAAGTATCACCAATCAACACGAATACATATTTTTCTTGTGAAAAGAAAGAGCAAAAGTAGATCGAGGACGGCAGAGGCCCAGCAGGTCTCAATTAATATTCACATTGGTTTGCCTCTAAATTTTGAATAATGAAATAACTCCTAGTGTTAACTGGAAGACTCGGTTATGAGTCTTATGAATATAAAATATAGCTATTGTAAAAAAGCTAAGGAACAGGTAAGCTAAGTTTCTATCTATTATTTGCTTTTAATATCGTCAGCTAGGTATCCACCACTACCCGCTATTCTGTCATGGCTTGAACCTCATCTCAAGGCCCAAGTGGTCCAAGTAATTCAATAGTACGACGCGGATGAGGGGTAAATTGGTTGCAGCCGGTCACTGAATGGACAATTTTCTACACAAAACCTTATTAGCCTACAGAGCATACAGATTCTAGGGAACGTGGGCAGTGCAGATTCTGTTAAAGTAATGTGGTTGGGAGGGAGTATAACGTTATTAAAATTTTAAGAATATCTCTTAGGTTTGAGAAGTGTGAATTAGGTATAATATGAGGAATACAGATTATAAGTGAGCTGCGGACCTTGAAAGATGGCAACGAGAATTGTCAATGCTATGTTGGCGGGAATTAAGCACATAGACCGAAAAACAGTATCGGTATCTTCCAAAAATGTTCTATAGATTATGGAAAACGAATACCTATAGGTATAATATTATGATCCAATTTTTCACAAAAGCCCGAACCTACCTACTTTGGGAAAGGGGTGTACCCAAGTAGGTACATGACAAAGATCGAGGGACACTTTGAAATTCCGAGAGTTCATAACCCACATTAACCATTTATCAAATAGTCCGTGAGCTAGTTCATGACCTCAGTAATATAAAAAAAAATCAAGAATTTGAATTTAATTTCTAATCAAATATCTGCACCATTGGTCTACACCAAGTTACGAGTATATAATTTACTAATTGTTAAAGTAAACAGTTTGTAAAAATTCACGTAGTTACGTACAAATTGGTGGAAGTATGTTCGCGATGACCTAATTTCCTACTCTGTTTAGAAATACATACCTACTAAAACGGTTCGTGAATGCTAAAACGATTTTGAAACTTCACCGTTTTACTAGCCAAATGCTTGTGGTAAATAAAAGACGATGTGTTTGCAAGTTAAAAGAACGCTGTCACCATAAACCATTTTCTTTGAAGACAAAATTAATCCAATTTCCATTTTTAAAACTTGCAACACCTTGTTTTTCTTGCCCATCTCGTAACAAACGTTGTAGCCAAACGGCTTGACCGATCTGGATATTTTTTACGGATAAAGATACAGTGCTGTTCCATTGGTGCTGGAAAAGCATTGCTGTATTCGTCCACAGAATATTCTTTCGTTTTTTTATTCTTTTTTATAAATAAAACATAGCTTGCGTCAGTGTAGTGAATTAATAATAGTCATTTTACATAATTTTCCGCAAGGAATAATCAATATTTTCATAATATGAATATGCATGTAAGTATGTCCAATAACATTTAAGTAAGTATGTATAATTAAAAGTAAAAATCCCTCATTGTTTATAACACTTGTTGGTTTTTTTGAGGCGATTGCATGATTAACCTATTAAGACTAAATAAATACACATAATACCTAATAATAAAGATTTTCGTATATTTTCATCCAATGATGACTAGTGATTAATATTATTTTCTTTTGCCGAGACGAAAGAAGTCACGTTTTAGATAAAAAAATGATTAGCAGGGGACAAAATGGAGAAACGGCGCGGGCGGCAACCGGTACGGGTTCATAATCTCTGGACTCTTTTAGTGCGGTGTACAGTTTACTACAGGTTAAAACTGCTGGAAGATATCAGATATCATGAGAGATAACACTCGCAATAATTTTGTATAACTAGAATTCTACAGATTTCCTTTTAGACTGATCTCAGTCAGTACTCAGGAGCTAAATTTGGTAAGTAACTGAATAAAATGCCAGCGTCTACGCGGCGGTTACCGCACCAGCTGGGAAGTAAGACAGACTTGATAAAACAAAACGTCTACACAATAAAACCATGGCGAACTTAGTCGCACAGAATACTTCAAAGGGTAGATATCAATTTTGTGCAAGCGCAACACTGATGCGTACGACAGCGATTAATATGGCGCCGTCCGTCGCACGAACGAATGCCCTGTGTGTCCTGTATATTGACCGTGACCGATTGGGCTTGTTACACTTGATGGATAGATAGTAGCTGCTAAGGGCCCTTTTTGATATGTATACTGTTATAAATTATATCTTGAAATAATTAAATATGAACTTATACTGCGTTCTATGTAAAATTGACGTGGATTCACGCAATTTAGCCTTTTTCGAAAAACTCTTAGCGTCGTAGTCAGTGTATGTGCAATTGAAAAGGTGCCATAGAAAACAAAATCAGGTTCAAGGATACGTAATAAGTGGTACATTCGAAAAGATTTATGCGGTCCTTACACCCAACGGGTGTGGTCTGTGTGTTTTTAATAGCTCTAGAACGAGAACTAATTGAAGATCTTGATAGGAGTTATTAGAATAAATGACTGTTTGCTAACAATGTATTTTAAATTGTCTATGAAGGTATTTTTGCCTTTCCGTAACGTAGCAATGGGGTTGGCCGGTGAAAGCTAATCGCAGATGGCGCTAGCGAGTTTGGTTCTCTTGTGTACGACGGCCATATTCAGTGTCGTTATTGTTTACAAAAGAAACCTGCTTGAAATATAATTTATTATCTTAAAAACGGACTTAAAATTGTGCGAACTTGTAGTCTAAGAACTATAAAATTATGTATTCTCACTGGCGAGTGAAAGAGCTCAAAGATGAACTTAAAAAACGTGGTGCTTCTTTACGAGGAAAAAAAGCAGATCTTGTGGAAAGGTATATTGTTTTAAATAAATTACCACTATATTCACAAATTTCGTATTCAGAAACATTTTTGTTTTGAAGATACTATTACCTAAAATGTAACAGACTTGTAATACTTATGCATATGGTTAAACTACGGGGATAATAATAATATACATTCTTTTACTTTCAGGTTGGAGATTTATGACCAAAACTTCAATTTTGAACACCTATAAAGGGCTGATAACGAAGATCCTGAAATATAGTTACCATTGCCAGAAACCTATCGTGATATTAACAGTTACACGGCTCTACTACCTCTTGATAAGACAATCATAAGGCATTATCTATGCTAGTAAGAAGTTTAAACTAAGTATAGATTTATACCTAATAGGAAACTGCATTGAGGTAGGATATAAACCAAAGTGAAATTTTAACTGAGACCCTAGCCCATTTTCACCATTACTTATTCACAACTATATTTTTTCTTTTCAGTACACAAAAAGAACAATATTGCTATGCACCTGTATGAAACCCGTCATTTATTGATGGTAAGATCTTCTGTTGTTGGTAATAATACCTATATAAAGGGATATTGCAGAAAATCAATGAAAAATGTTCAATATGAAGTGGACATACATAATACTTGGACGTGAATAGGACACATGAAGCTTTTAAAAATAAAACACTTTATGTCATCTTAGTTTTTTTATTTACAATACCTGCATCATCTGCAAGTAGTAGCTCTGTGGAAAATAATCTTAAGTATAGTGTACAGCATCTAACTTGGCAAGATTTTGGAGTACTGTGGGCCCTACTACTCGAAAACCTTGCTAAGTTAGATGCCGTACACAATACTTGTTTGTATGCAACGCATTTTGCCTTGCCACAAATAAGTATAGTGTACAGCATCTAACTTGGCAAGATTTTAGAGTAGTGGGGCCCACCGTCCACACTATTAAGTTAGATGCTTGAGTACTTCGATGAGTGTGGCAAGTTGTTGGTGTCATTATCAATCTCATGCTCTTGAGATACATTGCAAAATCATCATAATATACTATCACTATATTTAATGGCACTATGCCTTCACAGGATTGGTAAGTTGATGGCATTTCAAATAGCCATTTCCTCATGTTCCGGACTCCCAATATATCTTTTCTTGTTCTTGCTGTTTCTGATAGTGGTTAAGTGTTTCAAGGAGATATAGATGGTACAGCACTTTTCTTCATATATTTATGTTGGTGTTCAACTCCTAGAATATAGAAATGACTGTTATTATTAAGATCATAGGAGTAAATCAATTTGTATGTTATTTTATGTAGGTATATCAAGTACATATGTATTAAGACTACTAATAATGTTGAATAAGCAACACTCACCTGTGTATTCACAATTTTTTTATAATCATTTTCCACGAAATGTTTTCGACATAACCTCTAACTATTTTTAGAAATAAAATTTTGTAGGCAAATGTCTTTCAATCAAAGCCGACGAATTTTGTAATCTTTTGGGATATGGTGTACTCCAAATTCTGAGCATTTCGCTACTATACATTTAGTCATCTTGGGTTTAAAAATTATTTTGTAAATAACTCCATACAAATGATCAATGTTTTAGGAACCAACTACACCAGCGCCACTTTGACAGTTGCCAACCCCATTGAATATATTTTTAGATTAAAATAGGAGAATAGATAAATACCTACCCAGAATTTTTACTGTCAGTTTTTGAAATTTTTCCTACGCTTACTTGTAGGTATTTATGGTACGCAACATGATACCTAATAGTTCATTTAAGAAAAAAGATCAAATAAAAAGGCTTTCGATGGTTCTTTTATTGTCTATCTAGAAAATTGTACGGGTATTGAACATATAAATAATCTCACGTTACATTTACTACGACAGTCTGAGAAAAAAAATGTTTTGATGTTAAATTAAGTACCTATACTAAACCTACAATAAAGTCACTCTCACATCGTTCTGTGAGATAAAATGTATAATATCAAAGAAACTCTCTTCAAATGGCTACAACGCTATGCCAACGTATACTTATCACTCGAACATATAATCTATGTATATCACTACGAAATAGAAAAATATCACCGACCGGTCGATAGATCATTTTTAATTGTTTACTTTGAAGCGAACGCATAAATTAAATCCTAATTCACATAATATATTACTACATCGCTGATGCATGAACTATTTATTATTTCAGCTAAAAGCTTAAACGAGTCCCGGTAACCCACATATTAACGATGATTCCGTCTATCCGTCTGCACGAAACGTTTACAATAATGACGGCGTATGCGCAGCCACATGTTGTAATCATCAATAAACAAATATACTAGAACATAATTAGCACAATCTGTCTATTAAACGTTGAAATCTAGATCTTAGTTACTTAAGCCTGGGATACACTAGGGAACATTTTGTCCCGAAACACGACGCGCAACACTCAATTTACGTGACGCTGAAACGTTGCATAGTGTGCCGCAACATGACCCACAACACTGTACGTGACGCGGGGCATGTTGCTTGCTCCCGCCTCGAGAGCGAGCGCACGTGTCCCGCGTCAGTGTTGCGCCATTTGTTACCGAGTGTAGTCGCGTACGCAACGTGCCTTTCCGCATCCACCACCTTCTCTTTCTCTTACGTTTCAACACACTTGATATAATTACTATGTACGCAGCACTAATAGCCACAACCTCCTCGGGCGACATTTCTATAAACACTGAGAAGTGTGGTCGACAAAATGTTCCGCGACATGTATCTCGGCACATTCCACGTAGTTGTTGAGGAACATGTTCCGCAACATGTTGCTCCATTTGTCACCTAGTGTATCCGTGGCTTTAGATTAAAAAAAAAACTCAGTAGTTGATAGTAGGTATTTACGGCAGAATTTGTTAGTGGTTTTTACCGGATGATTTTAGGGCAGCAACCGAACAAATTTAGAATACATACTGATTGGCAGGATAAGGCTCTGGCACAGGCTACCCTCTCGTAGTTGAAAGGTCAGATGGCAGTCGATCTCGCAATAATTAAATATACCTATCAAATCAAGAGAAAGAGCAGGCGAGCTGACCCCAGGCTCCAAAGATGCAACCGGGGCTAACGGTATGGTGATGATGATTTTGTCCACAAACTACAATAGCGAGTATAACTATATAACAGTATCATAATAATTAAACAACGAAATAAAAGAATTATTGTGATAGAACAGTTCTGTGGCTGAAGAAATTCCTACTGTAATTAAGTAGCTCTTGCCGCGGTGACAAACGACCAAAGAGGGAATTCACGGCTGTAACTTATTATCTGTTTCGTGATTCTAAAATTATGAGGCCGTCATTCAAAGATAATGCTATAATAAAGTACCTAAGGAGGTAATAGCTGTTCGACTGAGGAAGTTGTGTTCCTGTCACAAGAAAAAGTTATAGCTGATTAGAATTACTTGATATGTTTGCAATAGATATTGCCTCTCACTTCGGTATAAGTAAGATAGCTACCTATATAATGGTAGAGCCATTCTCCTAGTAAAATGAACCGGTTCAACTGGTGAATTATTACCTGACTTACTGTTAGGTACTTATCGTACTATCAGGGCTCTGGGAATTAGCTCCCTTTTCCTATAATTACTATTTCTTTATTATTTTTTTCCTTTTTTGTGGGTGGAAACGTGCTTGAAATGTCAGGATTGCAAGTGTTCATGTGCCGTAGTAACAGCTAACCATGAGGCGCTTTAAACATCAATGTGGAAAAGAGAATTAATCACAATCGTAATGTGAGTAGCCGAAAATTTCAATTGTCTAAGAAAGAATTGACACAAAATTAAATAAACCTAAATGTGACAGCTAATACCAACGCATGTTTTAACGTTACGATTGGTCTATCCGAATAAGAAGGTATGCCTATCTTCCTGTAACCACCTAAAAGTACATCTACCTACATATTTCTTGTAGAGAACTGTCAACACCCGATTACACGTAAACAGTAACTGTGGCACTGGAGGCGTGCCAAATACGAGATATTTCCGTGCTACACAACGTTCCGTATCAATGATTGGGACCACATCAGATTCAGCAATGATATTTTAAGTGACATTATGATAGCATTTAGGTTGATGTTACACTTTCTTTTTTATCTCTGGCCTTGAATATTTTTAAAAGACTGAATTAAGAAGAATGCGACTAAATGCTTTCTTATAGAAACCTGTGCTGGGAATGATAAATTTTAGGTTCACAATGGAATTTCCCTCAGGCCTCAAATGCTATCTATACTTATAATAAATCTGTAGAATTGAAAATTCTGTACATTGAAAATAAAAAAATAAAAAATAACAGGGGGTGTTACTAAACTGACACCGAACCCAAATATGTGATTAAAAAAAATTTTGTCTGTCTGTCTGTCTGTCTGTCTGTCTGTCTGTCTGTCTGTCTGTCTGTCTGTTTGTTCAGGCATCACGCAAAAACTACCGGTTCGATTACGATGAAACTTGGTATAATTATTCTTCAATATCCTGGGCAGCACACTGGATACTTTTTATCCCGGAAAAGTACATACTATAAAAGACAAATTTAATTTTGCGGTTCAATTCCTAGACCCGATGACTGTACCAACCGCAAATAATAAGTTTGTCGTAGGTTACGTCACCCACATTTCAAAATTCAAAATTCAAAATTCATTTAAATGTCACAAGATGTTGTCAATTACATAAAAGTATCACCGTAGCATGTCTGATAAGACGTACAATATACACCCGTATAATAATATGAACCACATCACACTAGGTACAAATTAAAGTGTGAAATATATAATAATTGTACTATTCTTTCCACCTTCCATTTTCTTTACTAATTAACATTGTGTGTGCATAAATATTAAATAAATAAATAAATAAATTGTTTAGATGACATAATGTTTTTTTATGAGTAGGTTAATTATGAGTGGGGTTCAAGTAAGATTAGTGGATAGTGGTTTTATTAGTTTTTAGGGATTTTGATTTGAGTGGGAGTGGGGGTGGGGGTGGGATTGGGAGCGGGAGCGGGGGTGGGAGTGGGAGTAGGAGTGTGCGTGGGAGTGGGAGTATGCGTGGGAGTGTGCGTGGGGGTGTGAGTGTGAGTGAGAGTGGGGGTGGGAGTGTGAGTGGGAGTGAGAGTGGGGGTGGGAGTGTGAGTGGGAGCGGGAACCTGGGTGGGAGTGGGAGTGGGAGTAGTAGTGTGCGTGGGAGTGGAAGTGTGCGTGGGATTGGGAGTGGGAGTGTGCGTGGGGGTGGGAGTATGAGTGGGAGTGGGGGTGGAAGTGTGAGTGGAAGCGAGAGCGGAGTTGGGAGTGGAAGTGTGCGTGGGAGTAGGAGTGTGGGTGGGAGTGGGAGTGTGCGTGGAGTGGGAGTGTGCGTGGCAGTGGGAGTGGGAGTGTGCGTGGGGGTGGGCGTGGGAGTGGGGGGTGGGAGCGGGAGCAGGGGTGGGAGTGGGAGTGGGAGTAGGAACTGGAGCAGGAGTGGGAGTGGATGCAATAAGCGACTTACACGCGAGCGGAGCCGCGGGCAACAGCTAGTCGTAAAATAAAAACAGCTAAGTACATCTCTATCCAAAAAACGAGCTCTATAAAGACGCGTTATGTTTCCCCTCAAGCCTCTTTATAGGAGAGTGGAGATTTCTAAACACGTTGAGATCACCAAGTGGACAAGGCCAGTCGGGGTCTCAGAGATACCCTTTCTAGGGTACACCTGGCCACACAATGTACCCCAAGACCCTTAGCCCAAGACCTCCTCGCTCGTTAGCTCCAGCAAGTTAAACTCCGAGAGGGTTGCCGCACGCAGAAAACACAGCTAGTCTATATATCTATTATATAAAAATGAATCCCTATTTCCCTTGGTCACGGCATCACGCGTGAACGGCTGGACCAATTTCACTAATTCTTTTTTTATTGTGTTTGTTGTTGTCAGGAGAAAAATTAAGAAAGTTGCGCGGGACAGCTTGTAATTTTATAAAATGGTAACCTATTAATAACTTAGGTCTAGTAACATTAACCAGAATCGATCTTCACTACGGACTACGGATCACGGAAGGTACCTAATAAGCCATTCTCTGCCACATTTAATTAGTAAAAATATTCGATATTTTTTCTCAACATTCGCCACGAGTTTGTGTAAGACATAAATCTTCTTTAAATCTGTAACGTGTTATTCTTGTTCACAAATGAATTTTATAAACATTGTATTTGGGTTATTAGAACCTTGACACGACGCTATAACTTACGTCGTTAACGATATATTGCATAATATAAACATTACAAATGTTATTCTATTCTCTTCTCGCTTCATCTTTTTGTTTTTAATTTTAGTTATACTACTGAAGCAGCAAATTAAGCACACGATCCATATGTTGTTAGCAGTACCGTGGACTTTCAACACTTGCGGTATTAGAGGTATCACTCGCTGTGAATAGAAAAAGGTACCTACAGGGAAAGAGGCAAGCCCTCTGGTACTCACATATTATATGAAATGCAGAATTAAAGTCGTCATTAAAGGATGCTACTGAGTTACCTTTCCGATTGAGTCGATCCTTTCGGGCTGGGATAAATGATGAATGATTCTATCACCTATAAAAACTTTTTTGTAATAAAGAGAGCTCTCAAAACTATAAACTTATATTACTGCTAAATACTATTAATTGAACTAGTTTGTGTAGTATGTAATGTTTACTATTTATATTTATCTCGTAGGTGGGTTTTGCTGAGGCTAATATAAAAAAATCCTCACGTCTAATTGTAGATTACGACGTACCTATAAATCCGTTATGAAATTGAAATTATACGCTTATTGCTACCCCATCAACTGTGGTTCAAATCTTCTTGGATTTTTTTTTAATCTATGTAATATTTCGCGGTTTGAATTTAATAGATTCGTACAATTCCAATGATTAACCCTAACATACTAACAAATATTCAAACTTACATAAGAGTTCACACACGTTATGCCTCACTCCTTAAAATCGCACACACACTCACTGAACACACATCTCCACAACACTATAATCACATAATCACACACCACAAAAAATATGACACAATTTATAATCACTCGATTATTCGCATACCACTTGTACGATGATCGTATCGATATTTCGCGATCTCGCTCCGAACGCAAGCGCTAGTCTGATACGCGACGGCGCGACTGACCGCCCAATTTCTTTGCGTCTCATCGAATACCGCATGCCACATGGTAAGATGTACAAGAAATTACGAACAATAAGTGTGCATATGTGGGACTAAATATAGATAAGTGGCGGTTTAGGCGGAAGGTCTTGTCAACAGGACTAGATTATGAGGTATAATAATGACGTAAGATGTTGGATAGACGATGATGCGTTCCATGCTGCAAAATGCATTATGGCTGAAATAATCTTAAGAATTCTTTGGGTTTTGTAATATTTATTTCATTGACTACCATCAAATTACCATACTCTAGAGCTTGTAAGTTAATAGATCTTCGAAGAGATGAGTATTCCGAAGGGTATTTTTACCCACATTTCGTCAACTATCTGGTATCATGTAGACATGACAAGTACGTTTCTAATCTCGTTTTGTCCGGCCCAAAAATCAAAACCTGGAACCACTTATGATTTCCAGAATTTACATTTAATTTCTGGCTCGCAATGCAACAGGTAGAGTAGAGCTATCAGAAAAGAGCCAGGCAATAAAAATACACTTTTCTAGTTATTAATTCATAAGAACAAATGTCACACATTACAAAGGAAGGAACTTAATTCATAGACGTCATATGAAATGAAACATTATTCAGACAACCATGTGGCCACAACAACAGGACCGTTTAGCTCTCACGTGTGTTTTATTCGATTTTTATTCGAAACTAACGACGTCATTATACTGAAATCGTTTATTTCTGTTAAATAGGTCAACTAATGATTCATTGTATTGTGTATGTAGGCAAGAAAAATAGGGAAATACGCTCTATTGTAGGTACATCAATAAATATTTTGAGGTAGTAAACAAGCATTTGCCATAAACGTCAATGTCACTATCATGACTTTCCTAGCACAAATGAGGCTGGCAGAGAAGGACTGGACCACCCTCTCACTATAACTCCCAAACACCTAAATAAGCATCAGTCAAGGCTGTCAAACTTAGGACCGCCTATTCAGAATCTATAGCATGAAAATGTCAACTTGTTGAAGTTTACCCTAGCTTCATTTCATCAAGCAAGATGTTGTCAAATGAAGTTTAACACTGGGCGCACACTGGGCGACACGCGACAGCGACAGCTCGTCGATTAGACGCGACGAGAGGCTGCGGCCGAGAATTTCATATATTTTGTTCTAAGCTTCGCACACTTGCCGTCAGAGACGCGAAGTCGCGACGACAAGCTAGGGGAGTCGCCGCGTCTAGTGGCGCTATAAAATTGTCGGCTGCGGCCTGTCGTCGCGTCTAGACTCCGAGCTGTCGCTGTCGCCTGTCGCCAAGTGTGCGCCAAGGGTAAATAAAAATGTTATTGTCATTACCCACTTATTCATAGATAGTTTCGTGACAGCTCATACCGTGACCACAATTGCTTATTTTCCTAATGACCCTCGACTTAGCGTGACAATGGCTATCGTGCAACAGGTCAAAGGCGTAACACGAATAAATTATGACTTGTTTACATGTTTATAATTTGTATAAGTGATTACGTAATTTAATTTTTTTCATTTTAATATAATTTTGAGTAAAGATAACAATAAATCTGACAATACTTATTTCTTATGACTATAAATTATTAATAACTAGCGACCCGCCCCGGCTTCGCACGGGTGCAATGCTGATACTAAATTAGCCTTAGTATATGATGCATGTATTATACATATAAACCTTCCTCTTGAATCACTTTATCTATTGGAAAAAACCGCATCAAAATCCGTTGCGTAGTTTTAAAGATTTAAGCGCACATAGGGATATAGGGACAGAAAAGCCGACTTTGTTTTATACTATGTAGTGAGTAGTGATGCATCATGCCTATGTCGATACACAAGGCATGATGCAGGAGGAATGAAGGAAAAAATTCCCTGTACCCCTTCAGGAAACTGAAGGCATACAAACATTTTATAACAAATCTTTTATTAGTCGAACTTAGATACCTAATAAAATTTGACGTCTTTCAGACTTGACTAAAAAAATGATGGCAGAAAATACCACCAATAAGCACCAAGCGTGTTGCCTCGAGAGTATTTTTGTAAGGCCTGTCGAATCTATCGACTAGAGTAGCATAATTTAATAGTTTATGACATGTATATTCTCACCATGGTGAACGAACCAGTCATAAATAGAGTAATAAGTATTCGTCACTAAACAATACAAAGGATCTTTATTACTACGATGCAATGTCGCAACAGAATTTTAATCCCTCACTTGATTGTGTTTAATTACGAGTATTTTTCCCACAACCAATTAGGGCCCTGTTTATATGTCAGACATGCAATAAATATTTCATTTAGACCCATTTATTAAGAATCCCATTCTTTAGCTTAATTTTTCATCTGTTATTCTGAACTGAAAAGCTCTTAATGCAATATTGATTACAGCATCAATCAAATAAACTTGGTATTTGACAAGCTATTGCTTGCTGATTTATTTTCTTAAATCCGTTATATTCGTATCCCACCAAAAACATACCTGTTAAAAAGGGGGCCAAGTTCCCATCGGCTAAAGGTTCGCCTAAAAACACTGCACCTAACTTGGCATTAGATTGAATTTCAACCCTTTTTTAGGCGAACAATTAGCCGATAGGAACTTGTCCCCCTTTTAACAGGTATGTTTTGGTGGGATTACCTTTACTCAGGCAATACTACCTATCCTTTGTTATTAAGATTTAATTTAATTGTGATTACCCATCTCGTGAATGGCATTAATAAGTTATCATAACCAACATTAAATAACCTTACTCTTACAATACCACTTATCTTTCATCATTATAATATCAGTCTGAAAAATTACAAGAATTGAACAATATTAATGCAAAAGTATACATACCGAAACTTTGCTGTAAGGATGGTGATGAGCCAGGTGTAATGGTGCACAGCTAGATGTGGCACTGGATACACTCAGCGCGTCACCTTCGCTCGTGCCTTCCGCCTCGTCCCATCGCCGACGTCCCGACCCGCTGCGAACACCCCCGACCATTCCCGAAACCCGCTCAAGCGAAGCACAATCAAGCGACACATCCGCATCGCTCCTCGGAATACCACTATCGTCCTCGCACTCAGACAAAGAACTTACAGACCCCTCTAAACAAATCCCGCTTTCGTATTTAGATGATTCAGATTTGTCATCGGGAGAACTTTGACTCTCCTCTAGGATAACATCAATTGTAGTGGGTTTTGAATTACTTCCAAATCTGAAAGAGTCGCTGTGAACCCATGGTCGTTTTGCCGTGTTCACATCTGATTTAACAGTCTCAGCGTCTGAACTATCAGCGTCTGAACTTTCCGCATCTGAGTGTAAGGTGCCGTCAGAGTCATCCGAAGAATCCTCTAGGCAGCTTTTGAATGACGCGTCGGATTGAATTGTGACATTGGAATTACACGAGTGTAAAGACCAGTGACCGGAATATTCCGAGGAGCTGGAATTTCTCACAGGCAAATGCACACCAGAAGCACGAGATATAGTAGTGGCTATCGATGTTGAATGATCGCTTAATGATATCACTTCTGCAATGTCCTTGACTGAGTAAGGACCTGCAGAGGTGGTTGATGAAATAGTGGAAGTTTGCGACATTAGAGTATAAACAGGACTTTCAGGTGTTTTTGTATTTTCACACTGCTTAGTATTTCGCGCGATAATATCTTCCACGCTTATTATAGCATAAGGTTCTTCTAGATTACTAGGAACTGATTTATTTTTAGGTAAATTCGTTTTGAATGCTGTCGAATTAGGGGTGAAGTTTAAAGTAATATCTGGCGTAGATATACTTCTTTTGATTGCGGAAAATTTAACCACTAAATTTGTTGGTGAATCGCGTTTTGTTGAATGTAATGTACAAGAACTTGAAGCACAATAACATTTAAATGATGAAGATACTATTTCCCGTCTATTTTTAATCGCCTGAAAGTCTATAATGACCTTCTCATCTTCACCCTGATTGGTTTTGTCAAGAAGGTCTTCAGCACTGCTGTGAAACTTGGGAGGTTTAGGCCTGCAGAAACAAATAGCTGTTTCAAACTCGCTATCCCTTCTCGTGTTAGGCACTTTCGTGAAGGGAGGTACGTCACTATGTAATGTGTCTCTGTTAAAAATATAAATAAATTCTTCGACTGTAGGCGCTTTATATATACAGTGTCCTGTTCCTCTTATGTGATAGTGTGCAAGAGTTTCTTTCAAAAATTCATTGTTCCATTGAGGCAAATCTTTGACCTTAACAGAATTTCTATCTACTTCGATGTTTGTAAATGTTTTATGCCTAAACAGCACGTTTTTCTTAGCAAAACTATCCGATTTTTTATTTGGCAAGGTGCCAGTCATTGCCAGATACATGGACTTTTCATCTGTATCTCCACTACAATCAACATTGTCTAAGGCACTTGTTTCGGTCACATCAGAAGTATCTGAATCCAACGACTGTGTTCTCGACATTTGTAATTTTGTGTTAGATGACGTAGTCGTCTTTCGATGTCGAAAAGACTTTGATTTTTCTGATAATAATATATCTTCTAAATTAGTTTCATCGAACATTGAAGAATCAGACGACATCGTGGATGAACGACTATCAATAGACGAAGCGTTTTCATTTAAACTACTAGTGTTTGATTTTTGAGGAACTAATGTTCTCTTTTGAGGTTCAGGTTGTTTCTTTTCATGAAGTACGGCAATATTTTCATATACTGTTTGCCTTTGGGATTCTTCAATAGATTTTAAAGGAATATGAATCCGTGCGGCTGGTTTTGGTATAATTTTAGCCTCCATAACGATGTTTTCATATATCGTGTCGTCATTCATATTCTTTCCTACAATTGCTGTCGGGCGTGGTGGAGGTATAGGCGCAGATATTGTTGTAAGATTTTCCGAGTGCATTTTAAAACCTTCATATGATTCGTAGCACTCATTAACCAGCTGTCTTGATTCCGTAGATATTACAGATTGGCTATCACTGGTTTCCCTTGGTTCAAAAATGTTGCAATGTTTATTAAGGTTGTCAACTTCATTAATATTTGTATCAGTTTTTATTTTATCACAGTCCAATTCAGTTATGACAACAGATTCAGGAATAGACTCTTGAGAATCACTAAGTTCATTGTTCTCGGAAATATTCGGCAACGAATTTTTAAATCCGGGGCAGCTCCTATTGCTTCTATTAACGACTGAATCCCTATTTAATGTGCCTAATCGGTCTAAAGATATAGTGTCAAACTCATCATTACATACAATTTCACCGGATTCCTCCTTTTTCGACAGCATTTTAAAGAATTTACTATTTCCTATTAGTAACGTATTTGTACTATTCTTATGATCCGGTTGTTTAGATTTAACATCGACTTCCGCTGCTGAGCTGTTAGAAATATTAGGAGCTGAATTGAACTTTGCTTTAAGGCCCAAGTATTTTGAAGCAAACTTTTTGACAAAACTTTGAGAATGGGGTTTAGTAAGAGACGATGAAGATGGAGATAAAAAGCTATCGTGTGTGTTAGTATTTTTCTGGGTGTCTGTCGTTTTCCTGTAAAACACATAAAGCGACAAATAATATTTAAAATAAATCATAAAAATAAATGTAACTTAACATAAATGATTATATCGATTTATGGTTAATATGATTAAACCACCACCACCAAAAGCATGAAATTATTAGAAAAAATAAAAGAAATAGTTAATAAACATACAATGTTTATCACCAATCAACTACAAATTGTTTTACTTGGGAAAGCTTTTTCTTAAGCAAATTACGCGATTTAGAGTCAAGAGTCCGTGACATTTCTTGGTAAGAATCATCGAGGCTCTCCTCACTAACTTGTTTACGATTTTGTTCTCCGTTTAGAAACTGATTTTCATTTTTATTATGAGGTTTAGGATTAGCATCGTCACTTTTCAAATTAGACAAAGATGAATAGACGTCATCTCGGTTCATGGATACATAAATATCCTCACAACTATAATAAACAAGTTGACTGCCACTTATCTGTTTATTACGTTTACTCTTTTCAATTCTTTTTAGATCTTTATTAGGATCTTCATGACAATAACAAGGCATCGGGGAAGCTTTTTCCTTCTTTTTAATAAAAGGATGTACGTTACCTCGCACAGTTTTGGGATTGATTTCATAAATATACAAATAATCTTTAGATCCATAAATGCATCCCAAGTCACCCCTAACATGTACACTCTCAGTCTTCATCCTATTCATCGTTAGGTATTCCGGATCTGATATACGTTTGTCGCGTGACATCTTTGCTTCCATCACCACATAACTGACATCATCATAAGTCTCTATATTATCACAACTGTGACCGCAAACATTAATGGTGCTACGTTGATGATGCAGTTTTTTTAAGCCAACCATATCAATATATCTATTCACCGTAGGTGTATCTGATTCGTCGGCAAATGCATTCTTAACCTTTTCATCATCAGGTAAATTTTGCTTCACGTTTTCATAAATTTCTTCTTCCATTTTTTTAAAACAACCGTTCACATACATAGAATCGACATCGTCGTCACCAGGTTTTAGATCATCCATGGTACTCACTGGTTTTGGAAGAGGCTTAGGTTTCCTTTTCATGGAGCCTGTATCAGATACATCAGTAAGATTCATTGTCTCTAAAGTATTGCATCTCCTCCTGTCGTAGGTATTATCTGGTGTTACATTCTCGTAGAGAGTTTCTTCCTCCGGCTGGGATGTTATTGAGTCTATGTCTTCAGGACCAGCAGGATTTATCTTATTTTGTATTCTTTCCAGTTCGGATATAAGTAGATTTTGGTGATCATATAGCTTAGCATTTGAAACATTAGATTTCAACGAGTCCGCTAAAATTCTTAACGGTTTGTGATTACTAGTGTCAGCCCTTCGTCTGAAATTATCTTCTAGTGTATCATTGACGGGGGACCTAGCAGGACTTCTGGGTGATGGTGGATATTTCATACGGACCGGGGGTTTAGTCACGTTATCTTTTTGTTTATCATCATTTAAATTACTTGAGGAAGCATTAGTGCGAAGCGGTTTAATAGCAAGCTTAGGGCTAACTTGTAATCTGGAAATTGAAATAGGTGAGTTTGCTTTCAATGTTGAAATAAGATCAAAAATATAATAATTCGCCACAAAAATACGAGAGTATTTAGAACTTCTTTTAAGCCCGGGTGTATTTTTAAGTTATCAAAAGGTTTTAATGCCCTAGCGTCCATTTTCATTAAAGTTAAAAGTGCTCGTCCTTCAGCATTTATTTCGCCATCAAAGGATGTTGGCAGAGATATTTTTCTCGTGTCACCCAGACATCTCACCTGGCCGTTTGCGAATAAATCAAAGGTACGGAAGATTTTAATGAGGCAACCTGCATTCAAACTTTTGTTTGTAAGTTATTCTTCTAAAGCCCAAGTGTTTTTTTTTTAACGACGCGACCATCTTCCGTGCACGAACAAACGAATATGCAAAGTAAGATAAATTATAACTACGTTATTTATCTCTGCACTAAGTTATTTTTGTATCAAATTGGTATGAAAACAACGTAACCAATGGGAATTTGAAACTTTGACGGTATCATTCATACATTCTATTCAAAATAAAATTAGACCCATACGTTTTTACTATACAAATTGTAATTTTCTAAGTTAATCAAGCCCAGGAATCTGTTTGTGCTGAGGTCAATTGCACTCAGTGTACTAAATACAAACTTGAACGCTATTACTGTAAAATTTAAGGTAATTGTTATCGACAGCTTCAAGCTCCACCAATACTACACTGACACAAACCCATTTCTCCTAACAAGCGTTTATTTTAGTTGAAGGCTTTTTTAATTAACATTTAGGTTATATTCTCCATTTATTGTAGGACCGTTCTGCGCTTTTCTCAGTGTTACTTTTATATAAAAGACGCGTGCCTATTTAAAACAAATTAATTAAAAAAGACGTTCTAAATACGAAAAGAGCTTCAAAGATAGCAATCAAAGTTCAAAGAAGACACGTCGCGTGTAGTAATTGACACGATCCTCTCCAATTAAAAGCGAATGTTTTGAGGTAGTGTTCGCGCTCTTTGAATTTCTACCTACCCTCGCAAAGGAAATTTATTTTAACGTATCTAGAATGGCCTTTGCATATCCACAGACAGATTTTTATAAAGGAAAACGTGCGTATTAGTACGTTAAAAAGAAATCCAGTCCATAGAAATAGAAGTGATTCATAGACGCAAAATTTTATTCGTATGATCTTAACATTTTACTGTAGGTATATATTTTACATACACATTTAAATGTTGTAGGTATAGGTTATAGTGGTGCCATAAAGTTGAATGAAAATTAAAAAAAATGTTATACTAAATTTCGAACTCTTTGTTTGAAATCGGAGGACTACAAATAGCATAAGGCAATACAATTTGTGCTACAAATAAGTTATTTATTATATTATATATTTTTATAATAGAGGAACTTATCATTAGCAATGACAGAGACTGGCAATTTAATGAGAAGTGTTCTTAAAGCTAATTTGTTTTGTAAAAAAAGTTAAAGACAAACTAAAGGTATCTAGTGAATATGACATGGGGGCATTAAAAATACATACTAAAATTATGAAGATTAGTACCTACGTAAGGTGCATGCCCAGCAGTGGGCATATTTATAAACTCATAATTATTTTTGTTACATTTATGATGATTACGCAAACTATGGTATAAAATATGAAATTAATTGCTGATTGTTGTTTCTAGTAAGAAAATAACTCAAATCGTTGAGAAATATATTGAAACGAACCACCGTTACGCTTTTATTACAGAAGAAAATTATGCGTCTATCAACACCAAGAAAAATGGATACCCATCACCGCCCAATGGAAATTGCTTGATGACTTTTAAATTATTTGGAATGTAATCTAAACATCTAGTATTAAACGCAGACGGAGCTTGAAATAGAAATAGAACATAAACATTCGCCTCTTCTCTCACTAATGCGAATCGGTTAAATGGCAAAGAGAGATAGACGCGAGATGTGTATGTAGGTACTAGGTACTTCAAATCATCATGTATAGCCTGTTATTTGTTACCCAGTACCCAAATTGAACCTACTGCCAAAATCATTTCTCTAAAAATGCTACATTATATAGATAACAATCTATATTATTGATAGTCAAACTTGTTAGGTTAAGTAGCCCTCGGCGCTCCGTGTACGTTTAATTCTAGAATATTAAGATAAGAGGACTTAGCATATCAACCAATAAACCTGTAATGCTGCGTACACAACAAAGGGTGAATGCAAACGATCGCGATTGATTTTTGTGTTCGCACCTAGTGAACAGATGTGAGCTAAAACTTTAAAGGGCTGAATCACGATATATGTTGTGTCAATCACGATAAAATATGTTGAAAATAGTTTGTATATGTATATATAAACTTCCGACAATATCAAATTCAACTCGATCGATCGAGCGATCCAAACACAGGCTCATTAAGCCTGTGTTTCGATCGATATATCAGCTACGCTTATTATTATTCGTTCACTTTCGCTTGTTGGTGTGTACGCAGCATAATAATATAAATAAAGTCGGGTAACATTCAAATTGAAGACTGTCAACCTTTTAGATCTAAGGGCAGTAATCGATCATACACTAGTCCTCCTACATTGTTTCTTATTTACAGCTCATTCTTTATGAAGTATCCAACAAAGAAGTTTCACACATCAAAATATTATTTTAGAATAGAATAGTTTTATAGTTGAGATATCTCAAAGCAATGTGACGAAATTTAGGCTCTTGATACGAGCCCTGGATAAAATTGTGATAGAAATCATAGGTTAGCGTCATTTTGACGTCTTATTCATTTTATGAACGTGCCAATTTTTTTATGTTGCAACACTAGTCGAATTTTGTTCACTACACCTACACAAATAAACTTTTTTTTCCTTTTAAACAAAGGAAACTTCTTTATTCAAATACAACTTTTTATAAAATAAGGCCCTATTTGTAATTTGTATCCCTAGTACGAAATATACTCGTAGTTTGAAACGTCCGTTTTAGAATTCACACAATATATGTTGCACAATTTCTAAAGAATTTTCTCGCATGGGCTGACCTATGGCTAGCTGATTTATTTTCCACAGTAAATAATGCCTCAGCTTACACGATTTTTGTGTGAACTCAAGGAATAATTTCAACATCGTACTAGGGGCACAGAAGTGACTGCTATTTTACTATTCGTTTGGTATTACAACTCACAATGGCGTGGGACTGGATCCAGGCACAGGGAAAGGCGGAAGGTCTTCATTTTCACTGTCGTAAGTTGCTGCGTTGGTGACATGCTCTGTTGAGAAATTCATCTTCTGATATAACTGGTTATAACTAGTGCGTATAGGTGGTTAGCGCATTAAGCAGCGTATGGACATTTGCATTACTGAAGAAATCATTTAGGTGTTGCCAGCACCGTAAACTTTGAACCGAATGTAAAGCGGCGGTAACGTTGGCTAATGTTTCGGACTTAGGAACGATACAAGTCAATACGTTCTTATTGATTATGGAGAGGTTTATAACGACGACGAATAAAAAAAGTGCAACAACAACGGTCTAGCTGCAATGCTTCGATATCGCCTAATGTCGCCATTAGGTTGTGAAGGTCAGATGGCAGTCGCTTTAAGGAAAATATCGAGGTCCAGCCAAATCTGCCATTCAGACTGGTAAAGCGGACCCCAGAATACGAGGTGAAAGCTTCGGATGTGACTGGGAATTAACGCTAGGATGAAGAAAATATGAGTCAAAATGTAATATAGTCAGAGAATAAAGGCATTTATTATTATGTATACACATAATCATACATGTGTATTCATAATAATTGTGAATGTGGGTGCTAGCACCTTTGCCTACCCCTTCGGGGATATAGGCGCGAGTTTATGTTATGTTATATCATACATACCTCGTATGACTTTTCTAACTTTTCTAAGAGCTTCTTCAGGATACTCGGCGAGAAGGTCGTAGACAGTCTTTTTTCTCGAGTCCATAGCGCGAAGATCAGCTCCTTTGTTCAAAAGCACTCGGACTACTGAGGCCTTGCCGTAACGAGCCGCTTCATGTAGAGGGGTACCGTTCGCTGTCTTCACGTTGGGGTCCATACCGGCGTCTAAAAGGGCTTTTACTACATCCCTAGAACAAAAATATACCTAGTTATGAAAAACATTTCAACACATTTTACTATTTCTCCTTCATGTTAAGGTGCTGATAGATTTGAGCATTCACTTTTATCAGAACATCAAGTATTCGCTGTTTTAATCTTTCTAGCGAAAGCTCTAGTCAAGCTTGACGGTAGAGTATGTGTTGAACTTATGGACAATGACAGAAACTTGCAAAAAGCTCAAAGCAAATTTAGAAGAAAGAAAGAAAGAGGAAAGAAATTACTGTCCTTTCTTTAGAATGCTCGCCAGAACGCTCGATAGAATGCTTGCTAAAAAGCTCTCGTTTATTTTTCTGCAATCTAATGTTCGCAAGAATGTTCAATTTTATCGGACTTGGGCTGATTAAAACCGCACGCCGTCTCCGGTCTTCAGACGCCGGGTTAAAGAGGATCCAAAAGGTATTTCCCTCGTACCCCGGCTGACAGGACCAATCTATGACTTCAAGATAGCCCCTCGGGTTTGGGAACCACAGTGTCCTGTTTTTGCCCCCGGAAAAAGCGGGCGAACATTTTATCAGCACCTTTATATAAATAGATTTTAATTAGTACGTCAGTAGCTGTTAGTAGGTATACCTTTCTGCTAACCAAGTATATTAAAAAAATTTACTGATTCTTATAATTTTCGGTTATTATATCATTGTAACATATTGTATATTGCAGCTGAGTCAGATCAGAGTCGCAAACAATACCTGATGTTGAACATCCATAACTAAATTGAATCAATCATTCATATTCATGTGACTAACGAATCAGGGACCGCCAGCATTTGCGGGTTTCGGTACAGTACTCGGATTTTTATTTGTACCGATCCAAATTGGAGACTGCAGAATTAAAAAAATAATCACACTACAAACACCTAATTAAAATCAAAAAACCTAATCAAACTGAGGAATGTCCCTTTTTATAAGTAAATTTTCCCAACATTAACATGAATTTACTCCTTTTATAATTACACACTCTTCTATACTAACTAAAAAATTCTCCACTAAAATTGCTCTGTGTCTGTTCATTGAAGATATTAAAAAAAATATTTGGGTTAAAATGAATGATTATTTTAATGTTTAAAAGGTCTTGGTCAGACTTAAAATCTTACGCATGTTTGATCACAATCGGTTGGATATGGTAAAAAAAACGCGAAAACCGACGTCCAGACGGGCGGAGCCGTAGGCATAGGCTAGTAAGCCAATAAAATATAAATAAGTACACTCTCCTAACTTGGGCGTAATGACTGACAAATCAGCAGTGATAAGACGGGAGCGTTCGCCACACGCTGCAAATTTAACCCTTCGACAGGGCACGCGGAAAATTGACACACTCCGCACATGGAATTTAGACACACTTATTACTTGGATACGGCACGTCAGTATACGTTACCATTGAAAAAACAATTCAAAAGTTTATCAGGGTGATTAATAAAATAGCACAAAATAAATTAACATGGAATGCATTTTTTTTAATATTCATGGTAAAGTTTATAGGTACGCTTGTTTGTTTAAGTACCTGTACAAGGACATAACTAGTGATAAGTTTAAGCCTTGGCATTTTGGTTATTAGCGGGCGTTTATTAGTTCCGCCCAAAATCTAATTTTATGAGTTTATGCCCTGGCATTTAAAAACGCCCGATTAATGCATACTTTTATAAAACGTACTTTTTTCGGTAAAATTTACCCATGCGTAATAATATGTGCGTATAAGTATGCACACAAAAGTACCGCATCCAAGTATAATTACCTACAAACTCGGTGTAAACACAGAAGAGCTACTGATGCGTTATAACGAAGGAATGAATATGAATATGGAGCAATTGACGCTGTACATGTACACGACACGCTATGATAAATAATATAACTAAGAGCGCTTATAGGTATGTGTAGAGAGTGTTAGAAAAGTTTCAGCCATATCCATTCGGGCAGTTAAGCGTGATTAGTAGGATAGGATGCGTCCAAAACAATCATTTTCAGGTATTGAAAGTTGGTTTTTGAGCAAAGTATTTTATACTTCTTGAAAAAATGCTGTTTAACTACTAAGCAAAAGCATGCTCTATAAAAATATTATAATTGTGATTAAATTAAAACTCCCATCAGGTGGGCCGTGTGCTTGTGTGCCACCTAAGTGAAGTAATAAAAAATATCAAACAGATTTCTAAGTTTGAAATCTGTGAGACCATCATCTACTTTTATCGCTGACTGTACGTGAAAATATTGTTGCTCTATGTCAAATTATCTATCAGATATCCTTTTTCTATCATTCTATCTGTGTACTAAATTTTACCTGCGTCTGTCAAGCCGTTTTGTGATTGAGTAATAAGCAAACAAACTATCGAATAGACAATATTAGTAGGTATCTATAGGTAAGTATATAGATTTTAAACAAAATAGAACGGGAATTTCACGAATGATATCACACGACATATTTATGTTGTTATTGATTTGACACAATAAAATTTACTTGTTGTTTTCCTTCTCGCATTGTTTGATGAAACAATGATCAGCTTCAAAAGTAGATGATCATTTTCAGATTGTAGAAATTAATTTTTCATCAAAGTATAACCAAACCAGTTTCGGTTTAAAAAATCAAAAATCTGTTGTTGTTTTTTTCGATAATTTCAAGGCTGAAAAATATACTTCAAGTTTAAGCTATGTTTACTTTGGTTCTAGATATCACTGTACTGTATATAGCTTTAAATAATTATACAAATTGAAAAACTTACTTTCTTCCATTCATACTGGCCCGATGCAACGGCGTAGAAGTGAAGCACTCAGACCTGTGCATGTACTGGTCCACTAACTGAGGTCTGACATGGAGCAGGTGTCTCACTACCGACAGCCTAAGACATGGAACAAATTAGTGATCATTAGTATCATCAAATTTATACAGAATTATTATTAAACTATCTTAGAAAATATTAAATATGTACAAATTTTTTTTTAAAAAGTTTAGGTGTCGAAGAATTCCTCCCCATCGATGTCGACTGGTAACGTACCCAAAAGGCTGGCGGCATTGCCACGTTGGATGGCAATGCCAATTCTCTGAGCAAGAAAGAAGCCAGCCCTTTGATCACGTGAAGCGTCGACAGTCATTAGTATACATGATCAAACCTGTGTGTGGCTATAGGTAAGGTCATATTTCGCGGCTACTCGGCATGTCTCTAGATTAGACCAAAGAAACTAATAAGAAAGAAAAAGGAAAGAAAAAAGGAAGAGAAAGGAATATTCAGTGCAATGCACTATATAAATAGTACTAAATAGTACTAGCGACTTGCGAGTAGTGAGTATGCGTGATTTATGTTATAAGATGAAACAGTCAAACTTTGAAACTAATTCCGACTTATAGAAGCGATGCTTTTGAAATATGTAAAGCATCACTGCTAGCATAATAATTTAGACCCTCTTTCAAACAAAATTAAGTTTTGAATACAAAACTCTCCTAAATTAAGTAAGATATAAGTTGTAACTACTCGTACTTGTACTTTGAACGCCTAAAGTTCGGACGACCTAATCAAACAAAATTCTTAGTAGGTAATATCTTTCAAATAATGAAGTAAAAAGGTAATTATAAAGGGTTCAGTAGTTTTGTGGTTTTCGTCTAAAACAAAACTATATTTACATTTTTATAAATAGGTTCTACCTAAGATTTGTTTTACAACATTTACCTACCTACTTCCTGGGAGGTTGATACCGGGGTTCGAAATCAGCACTTCGTGATAGCACATCATGAAGTCAGATTTCGACTCCTGGATTACACAAAGTGAAATTTAAGCTTTTCTGTTTAAAATTTGTCAGCAGCTTCAGAATGTGAAAACGTTCCCGACTAACGGCAGACTGACCTATCAAGTGTGACCAAAAAATATACTTGGCGTAACACAACCTAACCCTTTAATAATAACTAGCCGTGAAGAAACTATAGTAATCTTAATATATATAAATCTCGTGTCACAATGTTTGTCCTCAATGGACTCCTAAACCACTTAACCGATTATAATAAAATTCGCACACCATGTGCAGTTCGATCCAACTTGAGAGATAGGATAGTTTTTGAAACGGATTTCGACATCCACGCGGGCGGAGCCGCGGGCAACAGCTAGTAATTTAATATAAATAAAAGGCATATAAGTATGTAAACAAATAACTTACTTCCCGTAGTGCGCAGCCAGATCCAATGCGCTGTCGCCGTTGATATTCTTGACGGTGACATCGGCACCTTTTGCTACCAGCTGAGAGACCACGTTCACGAAGCCGAACTGAGCAGCAATTAGCAGCGCCGAGTCACCGTCATGTGTCTAGGACAAAAATACTTGTTAATTTGGGTACAACTGAAACACTTCAGTTGACGTGACATAGACAAACGCGTATACGGGTGGGGTGGAGGATAATTAAGACCTTAAACTGTAAGAAATGCAGCTTATCCATCGCTATCCTATGTCCTTTCTCCCATTTACCGAAATAGGCCACCATAAAGGACTCACATTTGTCAGCCGTGTGCTTATCCATACTTCCATATACTTATACTAATATGTACCTATTATAAATGCGAAAGTAACTCTATCTGTCTGTTACGCTTTCACGCCTGAACCGCTGAACCGATTTTGATGAAATTTGGTATAGGGGTAGATTAGATCAGACTTCGAGACATAGGCTGTTTGGTCGTGATAACCGACATCCACGCGGGCGAAGCCGCGGGCAAAAGCTATCTGCTATATACTGAAGCTACCAAAAAATTTGCTCGTGTCGTGGAAAGAAAACAAGAATTATAGTTTATGCACAGAAAATGTAATTTCTATTAAATCTAACACCATGTGTGACAGAATATATGTTCGTAAATTCCCTCAACCAGTCGGCATACAAGTAAACAGGAATATAATACCTTATTTTATACTAGAGGTAAACCATATCTTACATCGGTATTTTGTCTTGTAAAATGTCGATGGCCTTGCAAATATTCGCAAAACCGGTTCTAGGTAGTCCCGGGACTGGTTTGTATATAAACCCTTGCTAAAGCTTGTCTATTACACTAGGAAATTATTATAAATTCCCCGAACTTTGCAGACTAACTTTATAGAAGTTAAATAGAGTTTTTAGTACTTATAATGTTTATTTTGCCACTACAAGAACGCAGAAAAATATAGCAACGAACCTGTGCCTGGTACAGTCAAAAGTACCTAGATGATGATTGTACAGATGTCCAAGTTGAAATTTTAATAAAATCGATTTTAAACAATTAAATAGAGCCCACTGCGTAGTTAAACAGTATTTTTACGAAGAAATATAAAGTATTTTGCTCAAGAATGAATCTTGAAAGTCGGAAAATGATAATCAACTTTTGACTTTTGACGCTAAATATACGATACGAACTAAATAATCTGACTTAGATACTTGTCTGCAAAAAGTGAGTCATTTAACTAAATTCTCGTATATAATTACGTATAAATTAAGATAAAGTAAGAAGATAAATAAGTCATTGTACATATCATACAAAACGTACACTATATGCTTTTTAAGTAAGAAGTTTATATATTCAGTCTACATTCCTACAAGAAATTTTTGAATACTAAGAAACTCACCAACTGATCCACGTCCGGCGGATTGTGATGGTCAAGAAGCATGGCGACCGCTTCCGCGTCACCCTTGAATGCGGCCAAGTGTAGGGGGGTTGCCCCTTTCTTGTCCACAGTACATGGGGACGCGCCCATCTCCAGGAGCGAGTGGATGATTTCTCTAGAAAATGTATTAATGGTTAATATTCAGAAGTGAAAACTCAAATACTTATCATTTTAAGTGTTCACCCTTTATTGTCACCTATTTGCCGCGCGTGAATTGCTAGATGAACACTTTTTTTTTATTGGTAATAGACTCGCGTTTTACCACGATCTCACCTGTTGGTAAGTGATGATGTGGTCGACGGTGGAGCACGCTTGCCTAGAAGAAACCTATTCACTCTAGACTTGAAGACTCCCAGGTTGCAGCTTTCCGGAAATACAGACTCAGGCAGGGCATTTCACTCTTTAGCAGACTTTTAGCAGACTTCGACTTGAATATATAACTAAACGCAATGTTCTGAATCTTGTGGTCCTCACTCGAGCTTCTTACGCGATGTAGTCAATTGACGGACTGAATATTAAAATACGGTGGTGAAAAAATAATTTCAAAGACAGATTCACCATCACCGTTTTGCTGATAGTGTTATAAATTTAAACCGAGAGATAAATCAGAAACATTACCTACTTTGGAAGAGATTCCACTAGTCACAACACTCTTATAACTGATAAGTTTTGTTTTGCTTGTGCAATGAGAAACTAAAAATTTAACTGATTTAAGTTTTTAAAGTGCTCTTCATGACAGAGAGCAACTAAATGAACTGCATTATTACATATCATTACGAAAAATGAGAGACATTTAATATTACGTGTACTCATACAGATATCGCGCAAAGATAAGCAGTGATAACCGTGTTGACTTTTCCTCAATTAAAAATGTTAATTTGCTACGATTAGAACTTTGGTAGGCAGAAATACTGCTAATCAATCCCGTAAGTAGTTTAAATAGGGCTCATGAACTCAAAAGTTAGATAATGTGTTATTATATATAACTTAACTGGCAACTTTACATCCAAATCCTACAAAAAAAACACCGCCAACACCGAGAAACGACATTTCACATACGGACAAGTTTTTGGTTGTAGCCAATTATTGGGTTGGAAAAATCTAGCAGGAAGGGAAGATTGTTAGCCATTAACTCGAAGAAGACATACGAACAACAATATTATTTAAACCTTCAAATATTAGGAAGAACCCATTCTTAAGCCATGATCGATGAATAGAGATACAGTTGCAGTGTAGTTATGAGTTTTATTAAATAGGGCATAAAAGGTTTGCGAGCGCCCATGGACTAATCAACCGAAAAGTTAAATTGAACTGAATAATTCCCTGTGTTTTCCAAACATTTTAGCTAAAACATTATTCTTAATAACCACAGACAATGTGACATTATAAAAGCCAGTGTCAATGTTCGTACGGACTATTAGGTCATCCCATTACAATCGTTCCTTCTTCTAGAAAGTTCCGCATACATTTAAACTTATCAATTACTTTGAAACGAAGCGTTACTCAGGAGTCAGGAGCATAGTGACCGATTTCCCGTTACTACAGAACTCTGCGGTCAACCCGTGACTGACGTCACAATACACAATATTATTGCTGAGGAAAGTAAACTCGACACTGTGGTTTTCAAATCAAATAAAACCTACGTGACTTTTGTAAGCGTGTAGGTAATTGGTGATCTCATTTGTGCCCGTTTGTAAATATCTATCACTTTGTAGTCTATATTTTTATGACTATTAACAACGAGTTTACAGTCATAAAGATATTACTGGCACGAATAAGTCGGTAGGTACAACAAGAAAAGTATCATCTTCCTTTATTCAAGCGTTCAAATGATTTTTATCACAAAATGTGTTATGGGTATCATTGGATTCGGTTTAAACCCTTTTCGGAATCAACCTCTCAAATTATCAACGATAAGTAAGTACTAAATACCCAGAAGCTTTCCCTCCTTCCCATTCTTCACCTAAGTACCTACTCTTTCCATCCCTTTTTTTCTGGAGGCAGCAATGTATAGTATAGTCACATCTGCAGGCGTTATAAATAGGCTACGCGGCGTACCGTAGCACCTACGATAAAATCGTTATTTAGCCAGAAAATAATTGCACCCATGGTTAGACAGACTATTCGTTTGAAACATTCCAGCGAGTTGCAAACTATCCCATTAGATTACACACATGCCTAACATTCCTAAGCCCTGACTGTTTCTCTTTCACAAAATTTTTAACTACACCAGTGTTGTCTAGGTCGTAAGTTAGTATAACTTGACATCGACAAAGGGGGAATTTTTCAAATTTCAGTCTTTGTAACTTCATTATTTTGATTCTGACTGCCACCCTATCGCCTGGCAAATATTACACCACGAAAACTGCACCACTGCTCCACCAATGAAGTGGACGATAAAAAGACGACTTAATCCTCGTAATGGTGATAA
Organism: Lithosia quadra; assembly: GCA_963576445.1. Taxonomy (NCBI): domain Eukaryota; kingdom Metazoa; phylum Arthropoda; class Insecta; order Lepidoptera; family Erebidae; genus Lithosia; species Lithosia quadra. The sequence goes on from OY754892.1 coordinate 7,269,598, forward strand.
TTTAGAGCGGATATTTATGTCCACAATTATTTGCAACAGCAATTTTACTGACTGTATCACTTCTTATTTTACTATCTAAATCTTAGTTGGTTACTTAATGATGCTCTTAAGAGATTTCTGGTTGTATAACTATTTCTTTTCAAAAAATCCTTCAGAAAAGAAATCTAAATAACATTAAATAGACTGTTACCTGTGGCCATTTAGACAAGCGTGGTGAAGTGGTGTATATCCATTGTCATCTTGAACATTCGGGCCTGCTCCTCTTCGTAAACTGTAACAATAAAAATAAATATTACAAAAAGATATTCGCAGTCGGTAGGATTCGAACCTACGCTCCCAGAGGGAATCTGATTTCTAGTCAGACGCCTTAACCGCTCGGCCACGACTGCCTTGACTAGATAGTTGAATTTCCGGATCGCTATTAATATAATACCCTGTTATCATACTTTCTATTTCGTCACAGAATAATGTTGCGTTGATTATTATCTAATCAGTGTAAAAGCACTTTTAGCTTAATTTATGACTTATTTACTTAGATAATGTGTAAAACAAAATGTGTATTTTGTTTTACACATTATCTAAGATACCTATTATAAATTCTTATAAATATAATTATGTTTGTTTAAGAGATAAGATCGTAGCATTAAACATTTAGCTTGGAGATAACTTAGTTAGAAAGGAAGCCTTTGCAATCATGCGTAAAGACCAGACACTAATAAGATCTGGACTTATCCGCCCTTGACTTTTACATGTCGCCGGTCAATGAACCACGCACTTCGAAACAGTTTTGCACAAACAAAATCCAGCTGTATTAATACTACAGAAGGATTGTTATTGCTATAGTGTGTATAATTAAACCACCATCCTAAATTCTTTGTCAACAGAAATTAAGTGGTCTCTACATAAATGACACTACTGACACAATATATTTTAGAGGTCAACCGTTAACGGCAAATATACTAGACAAAATGTCAAAAAACGGTACAATTTGGCGTAATATGGCGCAGTTATGATGTATTCATTTCGTGAGAAATAAGTTGTTGTAATCTGTAATTACATACGTATTGTCGAATATTTAATACACATAACTGAATCCAACTTAGTGGTAGGATCAAATTTGAAAGAAAAAGTGCAGTCTGAAAATATAGGATCTCCCAATTAATTGACCTCATAAATTAATTAAAAAATCTGAAATCGATAGTATCAATCTAATTGAGAAAAAAGATTTTGGACACGTAATTAAATAATTAAAAATAATCAATATCCTATATAATTGACCTTCGATGTGGATGTAAGACCTGTCACGTTCAGACTGCACTACGACTGAAACTACGATTACAAAATAAATACTTATCAAGTATGTAGGTATCATTTCTTTCGAAAATATTATCAAATCAATAATAGTATAGATCATAACATAATCTAACTATAATATACGAATCTCACGAAAACATAATGACTCAGAATTATTATGGTTGTTTTTTATCTGTTGGAATTGTTACGAAATGAAGTGGTTAATAAAATTGCGCGCGCGAGCATTTATGCAAATTGCTAGGATTTAACGAAATGTGTTTTTAGTGCTATATGCTGAGGTAGTCAACAAGCACACGTCTGATGGTGGTGAGTATGGTGATCAAAATTCACGTTTTACATAATGAATAGACAACCTACAAAAATCATAGAGTTCTAAAGGTGTCGCTCGGAGGTTAGGTTTCCTTCTTCATATCGATTATGTGAAAATAAAAAAGTTCACATAATCATTGTCACTAGATATAACGGTATTAAAATGACTGTTTACAATAATACCAGAAAATAAACATTGAAGAAACCGCCATAAACAGTCGGCATCGTGTAAAAATACATGTTCAGAAATTGTATTGATGTCAAGGTCAGCGTAAAAACCCATTACTTCAAAAAACACGATTCGAGAGACTTTTATATGTAACAAAATAAAGTCGATATTTGATTGGCATTTAAGATAAATGCAAATAGCCAGTCTGTAGATATTCCGACGGGCGGAAGTGACGTGTTTGCTGGCCGCTAAGGTATCGGACATTTCCCAGAAGTGAAGCCTCAATGAATCATCAGGCATATAACGATCTTTCAAATGGTTGTGAACGGCTAATGATAGAGTGAATATCACAAAAATTTAAACAATTTTAAGTGAGGATGGGATGGGATACCTTGCATTTGATCTGTAATTATTTGAATGATGAGATCGTGGGCAAAAAGCTGTACCAAAAGTGAAAAGTGTGTGTAAAATTCTGATCCATCTAAGAATGCTTTATTTGTGTGGAACCTCAATCATTTAAGGATAGAAATATAATTATCTGAAGAAGCGTTTTATCTGGAGCAGGATCTTGTCACAAAAGTTTTAATGATACGAATCATTTCTTAACAAACATTTTTATTAATAGATCATGAATTATTTATAGTACACCGCGTGTAATTATGCATAAGTTATTAATAGTTACGACTCTTGATAACGCTCGCGCTAGTGACTAATTTGGATTATTTGTAACAACAACATAATGTTTATTCAAGCACAATATTGTAATGATAAAAATTAAATAGCCAAATAGATAATAAAGAGGGATATGTAAATAAGCAAGTTGATCTTCAAATTGGGTTCATCAAACTGCAGAAGTAGATTTTCTGGCAAAATGGTCTCATTACTAAGGATGCTCAAAAACCTGTGGAGTATGAGGAAGGCGTCAGATGCAATCAAGAAACAACAACGCTATGATGATGCTGAATAAAACTTTCTGATAAGTCTAATACTAGTAACACCTTAAAGCAGGCTGGTAGCATACTGGTAAAATCAAAAAGAATTTCCTACATACAGATGCCCGAAATGATACATCAAAACAGACAAACGATCTACAAAGTCACGTGACACCTCTGGTGTGTTGAAAGTGTCGCTAGATTGAGGTGAACGGTTACCTACCATCACGTGGGCAATACGCTTGTTTGTTTGCTGTTTTGATAGGTATAACACAACTATAGGTAACTAGAAACTTAACGAAGCGCTGTATATCAAAGGATGAACCGTTATTATGCTGACAGTACAGGAACTGTACAAATTTGCTTTATAATTTTCAGGGCTGGCACTTCTGGTAAGTATTTCTTTTCAATGCTGATGTAAACCGGCAACCGGGAATGCCACACTCTACTGAAAACTGGGGAAATTGTTGGAATGTGCTTTCCGAAGGCGTATCCGCGCTCTTGGCCTGAATCTTAACAAAAGACGTACTATCTTTTTTTAAATAAATACTTTTATTATTATAAAACCCTACACAGAATAGAAGTCAATCAATCAAATATTTTTATTTTACGTCTTGTTTGTTAACTTCCAAATAACTTCAAATATGTTACCTTGTTGTTTAAAATTTGTAAAAAGAAGTGTATGGTTCTATTAACATCTTCGTGACCCAAGCCCAAATCACCTGCCAACTGATTCATCGCCCGATCAACGGACAAGATTTAAGCGCAGACTTTCCTCTCAGACGGCAGTCGCTCCCGAAATAGTCAAAATTAGTCAAATGGAAATTGGATCAGCGGACTTCGAGCCAACAACCTGGACGCAACTGGGATCATCATCGATATAATGATGATTCATATCATAATTAGTTTTTCATATGAAGAAAACTTATAGGATTTAGATCAGTGTGTCAAACCCGATTCTCTATTGTGGGAGTTGTGTGCTTAAACACAGAATCTAATTATTATAATAGTAACCACTGATTGTAATGTGATGTATTTTAACCATGATTTATAGACATAGGCAGAGACAAAAGATCACTTTCTCTTTAAACTAATACAGTAAACCGTATAATAACAATCGTTGATGAACGTATATTGTATACACACGTACTAGGGTTGACACTCTTAATAAAAAATTAGATATATACCTATTTGAACACAGTCTTTTTCTTCTTAATTATTAAGGTTTATAAGATTCAAGGCTGTGGACATACACCCGAGCTAGCAGCTTCAAATCAATACTGAATAGGTTGCTTCTAGACAGCGGTCTCCATCATCGACCACATCATCACTTACCATCAGGTTAGATTTGGTCAAACACGGGCCTATCGAATACAAATGAAAGAAAATCTAAACTCAGATGTCAATCCGTAGTTCAGAGAGAAATTTTAAAAAAATAGGAGTGTGAGTAGTTTTCGCCAAAATATATAAGTGGCAACCCTAATAGGAACAGTAACGGTATATGCAGTACCTCGTGTAGTGATATTGGCACGGCGCGGCGATAGTAGATGAATCATTGCAATAATATACAGCTAAACTGGTAGGTATACATATTATTTATACATACTCGTAGTTATTTATTGTACTATTTATGAAACTTCTTAAACGACTTCATAAAGGAAGAGGTTCTATGTTCGTCTGTATCTATTTTCTATGTATATCCATCGTTTTTTATCCAGCACCAAAGCCTTCATTTTGATAGCTATAGGTACACATCAAAACTTAGGCTGGATTCCCCAACGAAAATCCATTTAACAAAACTGAGATCTCACGTTTACTCAATGGAATTCATATAGGTAACACGTGATTGTTAAATTCTAGGTTATTTTAATTGATCTCGGTTCCTACCAATGCCGAATGCCGCTCTTAAACTTAAACTAGATTATGTTGCCAGTAATAAATGACCTATTTCACTGAGACATACCTGCTTTACTTCAGACCTTTTTAACGTTCCTTATCTGAATTTTAATACAATTCAAATATTGGTAGAAGTACTGCAAACCTAGTAGGTCCGGCCGCATGTCTTTCGTATCAATACTGCGAATTCTATCTAAGTAAATACAAATGAACTGTTGAATTTGAACAAACCTTGTGAACGGTTCGACTAGCTTCGAATAATTTATTTTTTGTGTTGGTTATATGAAATTTTCGGGAAATTCACTGGTATATCGGCTTGAGTACAAAATTATAAAAGTAAGACGTTTTTTTACAGCTAAATTGTTACTAAGTAGTGTTATTCAAATTAAATTTTTAACAACAGTAAAACCCATTTAACGGATGACTTAATGGAGGTTTATCCGCCAATTTCATATTGATGACTTTAAAAAGTTTAAGACTAGACTAGACTAAACTCGGTAATTGTTTTCGTCCGTTTACATGACTAAGCAATATTTGATTAAATAGTCCTGTAAACCGACGATATCTACAAAGTCTAGTAGGTAGTTTCATGGCATGGCAAAGTACATTCAAAAAATGGCATAAATTCACATTTTATGCCATTTTTTTAAAGCCTAAATTTAATCTGAAGTCAAATAAGATGAAATTTTTAAATTCGCAAAAAACTTTCTGGATATGGACAACAGAAACGGCACAAATAGCTAAAAATATTCTAACCAACTCATTACCGAAATCGGTAAATATAATCGGTAATATATTTTACCTCAGCCCAATGTGTTAAAAACCTGAAAATATAGAATTGAAAGTTCGTGATATAATTTCACTCACCTATCTTTACTGAACATCTTATGGCTAAAGTTCTTTGTCTTAATCCAACTCCTCTGAAAACCGTATCTCACATCACTGAAATCCAAATGAAAATTACTCTTATAATTACAGCACTTCACTGTTTGATCACTATCACTCATGTTTACAGTGCCACGCCATTCACAAGAATGATTCTAATGTTAAAGAAATTCCCAGTGAGATGAAAAAATGGTGACTCATTCAAGCAAACACACGAATGTTTACATTAGCGGTCAATGGTAGGGGAGGACATCTCCCATATAAGCGTGAACGATTACTAATTGTACAGGTTGTAATTGTTTCAGTAGATAAGACGGCACAGGATAAGATAATGAACGATATCACACCGGAATTGGAGCAAGGAGATGCAAAACAGTGATAGTATTGGCCATTGTTGAACAGAATAACATTAGAAATTGATAAGATTTGTGTAAGTAATGTAAGTATGATAAGAAGTGTTTCCCAGTACCTAACCGGATTTTCGCTGTTATTAATTCTACGCTGTACATAACGAAAAAAAAATGTAAATATTGTAATATCTTATTGTACAGGTTGCCTAATGTAATAAAGAGCCTGTGAGAATTGTTTAAGTAATTAAATAGTTCCTTTTTCAATATTTCTAAGGTGACAAACAAGTTAAGGCCTAATTAGATGTGAAGTGGTTAACGTGGCGTAGTCATATACGAGTATTATCAATTGCCATTTAAAGAGGCGAGAGTGGACAAAGTGAATGGGTTTTACCCATTCATTTTTTCCACCCCCCTTTCGAGAACCCCTTTCTTCAATAACCCCTTTCTGCCAAAGAGCTGCTTAAAGCTGCTGCCAGTATGATGTAAAAGCTGGGGATTTTTACCCGATTGAGTCGACCGATTCGTGACAGTATGACTCTGCCAGTTATTAAAAATACATATTACCTACATACATTAAAAATTGTATAGCATCACAAATTAGTATGATTCAGTCATACTAATTTGTGAATAGTGATTCCAAATGTGATTGATTGATTGAAGCTAATAGAACAATTTTAGTATACAGGAATATTTGAGAAGTATTTAACCATATTCATTGAACCGTCGACGATCAAAGATTGACACCGTAATTACTATATTTTAGAACAACTAACGGGATTTCCCGTTCGCGTTTGGAGTGGCCTTTTTGTTTATATTACCTAGGTGGCAAACAAGTATAAGACTCTCGATTACCATGGCCTAGAACACTTGCTGTACAGCAAGTGTTCCGCTAGTTGCCTGCAGAAGAAACGGAGTGGCAGGGCAAAAGCAAAATGTGAAAGACGAAGATCATATCTCCAGTATACTTATGAATGATAAAAATTTAAACAAGGAGAAAATGGGGACAGACCACGGGGCAGACCTACCAAAAACTGGATGGATTGCGGGAAGAAAGTGAATGTTGAGATGAATGGTTAGTTATGAGAGGTTTAACAATTCTTCTTTGAAAACAATCCAAATAATTGCCAAGACTTTAGTTCATTTAGACTTTTTTACATTTGTCCTAAAAATGTTAATAAACTAATATTAATTTGACATTACTGTAAAAAAATTCTCCTCGTGGTCACATTAATGGTACGACCCGAAAACACCGCCTTTAGCCTAAAAAAAAGAAAGTAAGCAACAATGAGAACAGAAACTTAGCCAAAGTCTAAAACCAAAGAGTTCTGTTACCCCTAATTCTACAGACAACACAAACGCACATCGCTTTGTTTGCAAACCGTTCGTATGCAAATAGACAACCTAATCTTGCAGATACATCAACCTCACAACAGTTAAGGCACCTGCTTTATAACTAACAATAGAACCATTTTGGAGCTGCATAAACAATGATTGCACCGATAACGGCCTCTTATTGTTGTCAAATAACACGATGTAATTGTCGCTTGTTGGATTGTTGATGAGACATTGTGTATAATATGTATAGGCAACAATATTAGAGATACCATTAATGATCTCAGTTTAGAAATAAGACAACAGGTGCACAACATATTCAAAATACGACAAACTAGGTATTATATACTATATCATGATTTACCCTGATAATAAACTGAAGGTATCTAGAATCACCATTATAGATGTCAACAATGCTACGCTCAGTTTGAAAGCCTTGTCAATGCGTCTCGCGCCCAACTTAAGAACATGGGATTGTAGGAAGAAGGAAACACGTGTTTTGGTAAAGAATTTCAAGTGTTGCAAAAAAGAGGTAGGTACCGAACCGTTTGATCCTAGATGAAGTTTGCCGAATTTCTGAGACTGTAATGATGAGAGTAAGGAAATGTCCCATGCTGAGGTACGTGTGACGAATGAGTACCAAACGCATGACAAATCAGTTCAAATCAAGTATAAAAGCCAAAAGTAAGTGGGCAAGACGATTGGAGTCGATCTAGAAAAACGCACACTGACTTAATTGGCGACGACGACGTTCGAAAAAAGACCAAAGGAATATAGGTACACGTCAAAGTGATACAGGATAATATTATAGGTTGTATAGTTATTTGCGAAAACGTACATGGTCAGAAATATCAAACAGTTTTTCCGCATAATTAAATAAGGCTTATATGAAACTGTTTATGCAACTAATCAAACTCATTATGATATTTATGTCGTCAAGAGGAAAATCATGATCAAATAATGGGTATTATGAAATGTATGATTAAGGGCATATTACACCACCCATATTCTCAGAATCTTGTGTCATACTAGAATATAAGGACGCATAGAAGCATACAGTTAACCTTGTGTGTAAAGTCATTTTGAGTCTTTATATTTAAAAAAAACATGTCAGAACCTCTCAAGAGTGAAGATTCTCAATGATGTGTCAATTTCACGAAATCAAGAGCATATACACTTGGCCATTAATTGGTAGGTATAAGACAAAAAAAAAATCTTAAAAATCAATATTTTTACCTTACGACTTTTAACCTTCGTACAAACCAATCAATCATAACCATATCATCAAAACAATAAAAAAGCCCTACGTAAAAAGGGACTTACGAAACCTAAGCTATTAAGTACATTAGACCTACAGTCAATCATCAATCATATTTTCCTGATCTTCTTAGTAGGTAAAAAAGGAAAGTAGGTAATAAAGGAAAACCAGTGTTGTGTAATCGTAATAATATAGGTATGTACTCTATTCATATTCTACATCACTGCTCTTAGAAATAACATGGCTTATAGATAAAGTGGTATTTTAAGATTACTTCGAAGCTATTCGTAAAAGTCCGAAATGTATGGGAATGTATGTGAGTGACTTGATTTGTTTCACACCCATGCATTTTGGACGTTTCTATTGACGTTATACCCAATAGCATTGCTTGTATACAATGGATTTAGTAACACAAATAAACATATTTAGATAGGTACTTATATTCATACGTAGAAACAATTAGACCGTTTATAATAATTATAAATGCATACAAATATTCATACTTAGTGTAGATCGAACCCACAGACGGCATTAAGTACAGGTAAAAAAGATATAAGAATTAATATTCTATTTTCTATTTAATATTATATAATATCATATTGAGATTTATTTTACCGGCAGAAACGTATTTCTCTATTAGACAATTTAGATCAATCTCTATGTTATGCGATCTAGAGCGATGATAATTTATTATTTACGATGGAAACTGACCAATAACAATTATAAAAAAACAATTTCTATTTGTAGATTCACGTAAGTATATCTATACTAATCTTTAATAAAAACACTCAAAGAACTACCTCGTTACGAACTTCCGAAATTTTTCGGCAGAGAAATTGAAGTTTATGTTCACTTTATGAACCATATTCGGTATTAGAATTCAACACTTTAAAATCACAAAAATGTTCAGCACCTCACGAACTCACGCGCGGATCACATCCGATCTCATGATAAATATTGATACAGAAATATTTACAAGAGCGTACGGGTCGGACTACACCAAATGACTAACCGAGACCGGTGAATGAATCATAGGACCCAAGAACGGGTCGCTTCACTTAGAACTTTTTATTGCGGTATTTTTTTCTTAAAGAACAGTTACCCGGAGTTAGAAGACGGTCTAATTAGATCGAGTTTTGTGTATATTTAAAACGAACAATGAGAATGGTGTATTGGAAAACAAGTATGACACAATTAATTAAATTAAATATGATACATTATATAAGGTATGAATGACTGTTTCCAACGAGAGCGTAAGTACAAGTAAAATATTAAGTGTAAATATGTTTAATTTTCCGGCATACATAACTACGACCAAATGCAGTAAGCGGTAAAATCCTTAACTTATTTTTAAACCAAATTTGAGCTGGACATCGTATACAAATTTAATAATTTCAGTTGCGTTATTGTTATGCAATAGACTTCGCGCAACCTAAAAGAAAAACGCTTAAAAAATGAAAACAATTAGAAAATCTCTGGATACCGACACATGAAGGTTTCGGTTAGGACTTAATGTGTTTCGGTTACCTAAATTTCGAACTGGAATCCTGATAGCCCTTTCTTCTCTAACGAACTTTACTTCTAACGAATGTCTTAATGAAAACATAAATACTCGTATGTACTGAATAAATGCCCACTTCTTTACCATTGGAGTAGGCAGACAGAAAAAATTTCCACTTGCAATAATCCTGGCATATACCTCTACCTTCGCTTCTTCTAATTTCATATTTTTTATTATTTCCATACATACACGCCGGTTACAGTTACTCTTGACCTGATCTTTCTTAAAAACATCCTCGATCTGATAAATATAGCTACTGAATACAACTGAATATGGCGTGTAGAAATGTTTTGAGTACCGTTGGAATCACTGATAGGATAGCCTTCATAAATAATTACATCATAAATTAAAACAGTCCAAATATTTCCTCGGAACAAAGGATCCCGGTATATTTCCTTGAGATCGTTCATCCGCCCCTTGGTTACATGAATATTCAACAGACCAAAACCAATATTATTCGCCGCTTAATGTTTTTTTGACGCAAACATACACAACTCAGGGTTATTTTGAACAATCTCAATATCTATTGCTCTCATTGCTTCAGGCAAATAAATAGAACATTTTCTAGGCTTTTACCACCAAGGAGCTATCAGTGTGGTTTTTTTTATATTGTTAGATATTTTTTCTTCCTACTTTTATAAGAATAAGCATAATTTTGTGGTACTAAATCTCTTCAATACCTATGAAATATAGCCTAGAAAAGGATCAGCGATCCTTATAAAAACTACATAGTGAGTAAGATAGGTATATGTCTCTGTGGGAAACATTTATTTGTGGAATGCCTAAATACATTAAGGCTTCGATCCATTTCGTAAATTACCCTGACTCATTACAAAAGATTACGATGAATTTTGAAAGAATTTTATTGCCGTGGGGAATACCATACATTTTAACCCACACTAGAACTTGTATCACCATCATACCACACGTATTATAATAACCAAATTTATAAATAAACGTTCTTTTGGGGTTTTGAGTCAGTGCGGTATTTCCATCGTACGATTAGCATTTTTTTCTGGCGCTAATGAAAGTGAAACAAAACCAGTTTGAAAGTTATTGGTGGTTATTGCCTATCATCAATGTCATTTCAGCGTTATTCCCGGTTGCATCCGAGGCTTTCACCTCACAGCCCGGGGCCCGCTTACTCCTTCTCTTCTTTTGGTTAGGCCTATACATCTTATATGAAAGCGACTACCAACTGTCCCTCAACACCAAGAAGAAAACCTGCGCCAAAACATTTTCTGTCTATCAGCAAGTGTCACCAGATGAGGATGGCTTTGCCTCGAAGGTCTTGGTGGGCACCCCATAACATACAACTTATTCCAGTCCAGTAATAAGTCGATCAAACTCAAAGGTAATACACACACTTAACTTTTATCTTGGCCAATTATTACACCGTACCCTTGATATAACTCATGAATTATGGAGTTGACTACAAAAATTACTAGTATGTACGAGTAAGGTTTTTATAAACTACTGACCTTCAAGTAGGTAGAGTAAAACATTGGTACAAGAAGATTGGTAAGAAAAGGTACGATAAGCCACAAATTCAGAACCATCTAGTCTAGCTAGAAGTTGGTAAACGTCCGGGTAATGAGAAAAATGTGAAACATGAGGATTCTCACTATAAAGGCATCAAGTCTATTAAATTATAAGAACTACCCATCAAAAAAAAATTATCAGGGGCTTTTTACGTTACTCCAGGTTGATTTAACATGTTCATCGTAGGTATTCCAGCAACAGAAGAAGTAACTAGAGTAGAGCTCTGTAAACAGTAAACTGCCCTAGATTCTCTCTAGAAACAAAACAAAATATTCATGTTATGACGCATTAATTATGGTGCTATAGTATACATACACATAATTTTACGTAAGTACCGTTTTATAATGTATAGGTCAGTTGAAATACTTTAAAGTTACATTAACCTAAAGAACTTCCTCGAAACAATCCGTTTTTAGTTTACGTCGCTATTTGAAACACCATCTAGTCTTAAAATCTTATAGAAGCATCATAAAAAAACAAACTCCACAAGTTTAAAAGAAAATAGCTCCTTATTTCTTCCCAGAAAAAGATGAAAATTGATTGATAAAAGGTGTTACGAGCTTCTTGAGACATTCGATGCAATTTGGAATCTACGAAGATTTATGGAAACGTAACGGAATTAGGTCGAAGTGATAAGTCCATTATCTGATTAAAGTCTGCCTTGAAGCTTTATTAATGCGTAACACATTGTAGGTTGGGTTTTACATAGCTAGTCGCACGCAACCGTACGTCATCATTGCTATTGTTTGACCAGTAGGTGAGTATAGGTGATACTATTAGTGAAGTTAAGCTGAACTATTACACTAATGGGATTGATTTTTCCAGTAAATAATTGCTACGATTTTTTTGTAAGACCTAATCACACTAAGCGATTATGTCCTTGCGAGATAATGCTAGGGCTAATGCTGGTTTTTGTTACATAATGTCAAACGTGTATCTAAAGATATACGGTCTACGATCTCGTGAGTCTATCTTTGATAACCACATTTGGGGTGACACAATAGTATATAATAAGGTTTACAAAGAAGAACTCACTTGGGAAAAACCACTTGGGAATTCCAATATTTCTATTATAATAAAGCTCCAGTAAGGAGTGTGTACAAGGAAAGCCGTTTGAGAGCAAATTGGTCAGTCCTAAAATATTTCCAATTTTGCCTATTCCTTTGTGCATTGTACATAGACGTAATTCGTTGCAATTAGGGGACAATAAACTTGTTTTTTTTTTGTTTCAATTCAATTTTTTTTAAGAAATTAATAGGTAGCTATATTCCACACAGCTACCAATGGAGCATACCATTTACTTGTACATAGATCTAAGTCACTTACGCACAAATAGAATGTTTGTATGTGACCCCATTTCCCTTAGTTGACTTTGATTGCATTCCAAGGCTACCTTCTGATACAGCTCGGCTCATTCGCACTAAGATACAACATTGTTTGGTCAAGACGTCGAATGAAGTTTACAAAACAACTGCGAATGGGTTGGCATGTAAGTATAACGCTACGTGTAGTATATGAGCATATTTAGCGTCATTATTTGCTTTTAAGGGCTTGACTCGCCAAATGGCTCCTCATGGTAAACGTAATAGGTTAATTGCCTGTCATGTTCAATTAGTTTCTTTTTATTTAACGCAACCATAAATTCTGTTAAGTGCGAACAAAATAACAGAGTTTGGCTTGAATGATAGGTGAAGTAAGCCAAGGGACATTATCATATCTAGCTTATCTAGCTATTTGCTTACCAAATGCCACTCAATTTAACACTTATTTCAGACCGCGTAGTGAATTGCATTATGAGTCACTTTTACAGTGAACGACCCCGAAGCCGACCATTTTGACGCTAATAGGATTCGAGTTTGTAGTTGTTGATTCAGATTTACATAACGTCCGTATCAATCATTCCATGAATGATAACGTTTATCAGAAAAAATGGCGCTTACTATGCGTAATATAATCAAAATAAAACACGATAAAGGTCACGATGCTTCCTTCATTATACAGTGAAGAAATTGCGACAATATCCATTAATTTGTTCTCATCGTGTCAGCGGGGTGGCGACACGCAAAGTTGGAAAACACGCGACAGGGCTTTTACAATAAATCAAGCCTATGAAAATATAATATGACTGTATATTCTGGACTATCAGCTCGTCCTATCTCTTTCTTAAATTGTTAAGAGCATTTGTACGCGGTTCTCTCAACTTGGTTGCTAATCAAGTTGCAGTTTCACGCACTAACATTTTAATTTCGTTGATCAAAAGATGATTATAGATAGAGTATCATGTCACTGCATTGTCGAACCATGACGGACGAAAGAAACGTCATTTTTTTTGTGAATTAACCACATCAATGTCTGTACAAGGTTTAATAATTATATCTAAAACTTATACAAAATCAACCCTCTGTGATGTAGAACATCATTCAGTGGGAATGAACTGTGGTCTGGGTGCGCCTAAACAAACGCTTATGTATCGATAAGTCATTTATTTTGTACTGTACACATGGGAATGCGATAGCCTTCAAACATTAGTGCAAACCCACAAAACCGACCACATCAAACCTTATTTATATAACATACTTTGCTTCAACGCTTTGCTCATGTGTGAAGTCGATCTTCTGTAGCTTTTTTGTGTACTCCTCCCACTCATTCAACAGGTTGATAACAATAATTTATTCATGTTATAAACTTCATTCAAAAAGCTAATTGGCAATCTTAATGTTTGACTTTCTCCACGCATCACAAGATAACGGTGAAATAAAATTATGATGTAGTGTTTTAGTAGGTTAAAATCTAATCAACTGCTACGTCGTTGAGTCAGGACTAATCCCATCCACACTTTCACCTGTATGCCTCCTGTACACCAAGATCAATAGCAGAAAGTTACGAAACCACGAAGCATGAGAAATTCTGATTTCTACAGCCTGGTTGAAACTTTTCTAAGCTAAATTTGCGAATGCACAAAGCATTACCTTCATCTCCACACTTTACGTAGTAATGCAGGAATTGCGTAAGTTTATAACTGAGGGATGGAAACATTAATGTTGAATATTTAAATTTTATTTAGCCTTTTCCATTGTCTATGACAGTCACTACTATTTTGTTTTACGTCTATGTCATTCAATAAAATATTTGGTACAAGAGTGGTTGATAATTTCTCTTATTAATAATAAAAACAACAGGTTATGGGCCCAGAGAAAGCCAAAGTTGAAAACATCTGTTCATTATGGCTAGTAGTCCTCTGGTACTGATAGAAAAGCTAAAAGGCCGTGAAAACTACAATACCTGGCGGTTTGCTGTCAAAACGTACCTTCAACATGAAGAGCTCTGGGAATGTGTTGAAAATCCCAAAGACGAACCAATTGACACAAAAAAGGACACTAAAGCAAAATCTAAAATAATTTTGCTTGTCGATAGTATCAACTACGTACATATCCAAGAGGCAGAAACGGCAAAAGAAGTGTGGACAAACTTGTCCCGCGCTTTCGACGACTCCGGGCTTACACGCAGAGTTGGCCTACTACGTGATCTCTGCACAACTACACTCTCTGGTTGCCAAAATATAGACGAATACGTGAGCAAGATAATGTCTACAGCACACAAACTCCGAAACATAGGATTCAAAGTTGATGATGAGTGGCTTGGAACACTTCTACTTTCCGGGTTACCTGAACATTATCAACCGATGATCCTAGCTATTGAAAGCTCTGGGATGAAAATATGTGCAGACTCTGTGAAATCTAAATTGCTCCAAGAAGTAAAATCTGAAAACAATAATAACTCTGCTTTTACATCTGCTCATGGTTCTCAAACCAAGAATGTGAAAAAGAAGTTTAAAAAAGGTCCTAGATGTTTTCAGTGTAACAAATATGGACACTTGAGTACAGAATGCAGGTCAAAACCGAAAGAAAAGGTTGCTAAATCATATAATTCATATGCTGCCGCGTTTATTACTCCGTTTGACAACGACAGCTCCGCATGGTATATTGATTCTGGGGCAACCATGCACATGACAAGACTTGAAAATCTTCTTCGAAATGAACGCTCACCACCTATAAAACAAATCAAAGTTGCAAACAACAAAACACTTTCAGTGTGTAGCTCTGGTGAAGTGACCTTGAACACATTGAATGGAGAAAATCAGTTGAATACAATTTTATTCAAAAATGTCTTGTATGTACCAGAACTTGCAGTAAATTTAATATCTGTACATCAAATTACAGAAAATGGTGGTCAAGTAAAATTTGATTCTAAAGGCTGTGCTATACTGAACAGACAAAATGTTATTGTAGCAACAGCAACAAAAGTCAACAACATGTACCGGCTTAACATAAATAGTGATTATGCATACATGTCTGATGTTAAACAAGATGATATATTCTTATGGCATCAACGGATGGGTCATCTGAATTTTGACACCCTGAAGAAATTGAAAGACTGTTCTGAAGGATTTACATTGTCTGATAAACAAATGAACAATGTAACCTGTATAACATGTCAAGAGGGCAAGCAAACAAGACTGCCTTTTAAAAGTCAAGGATCACATTCCTCAAAGATATTGGAACTGGTGCATTCTGACTTATGTGGCCCGATGGAAACACAGTCACTAGGAGGAGCTATATACTTTTTGACATTTTTAGACGATTATTCTAAAAAGGTTTTGTGTACATTTTGAACAACAAAACTGAAGTATTGTCCAAGTTCAAAGAGTTCAAAACAGAAGTTGAAAATCAAACTGAATGTAAACTCAAATGTATTCGGACTGACAATGGCCTGGAATATGTCAACAAACCATTTACTGACTTTCTAACTAAGGCTTTACCTAGAGATAAATTTCAATATTTGAGAGACAAAATTGGACTGTTATCCATGAACATGTTATGTAATCTTGAACATAATTGAATGTGTTTACTTGTTAATGTTGTAATTAAACTTAGTACATGGAAGGCTTAAATTTGGCAGAAGTGTTGAATATTTAAATTTTATTTAGCCTTTTCCATTGTCTATGACAGTCACTACTATTTTGTTTTACGTCTATGTCATTCAATAAAATATTTGGTACAAGAGTGGTTGATAATTTCTCTTATTAATAATAAAAACAACAACTAATGTCATAATTTTAATTCTTCGAATGACTTGCTGACTGATTCAGGCTCATTGAAGTCACCAAACGGTTCTTTTTAATGGCGATAGGAAGACAGTAATCTAAACTAGGAATTGTCTAGGCTTCTTTTTTAGTACACGTCCGAACGTGTACTAAAATGCATTTTTCGTTTTTGTATTCTTTATAGGTACTGTATCCGGTTATAAGTTACGATGTGCATAATAAGTCCAGATACACACTATGCCAATCTGATGTTCTAATGTCGAGTACCCAACCAACCCATCGGTAATAAGGTTTTCGGCTTCGAGAGTGTACCGGCTCCTGGCGAGAACGTGCTCTTTCTCGTCAGAGGCCGGTACACTGGTGATTATTCATAAGTGTTCATGTTTCGAGGTTACGACTCTGTTCGTTGGTGTCGTCATAAGGGTTGTGCTCCATCAGACAGAAAACATATAGCCCATGAAAAAGAATCGGGTAGACGGCTTTGTGTAAATAGTTACACCTTCCATTACATGGGATTTAGGACTTAGTCGGCGAAATAGCGGCAATACCACTGTATCCACTCCACAACTTACAGACGAGCATGCATGTGTTGTTCTTCAGAAGGTTATCTGGCAGAATTATGATGAAACTACATAACTAATATTCCATAACTTATTGAATAAGTTATTTTCAATTCTATGAAATTTTGAAAGTTGAATCCTTTTGACTTACAATAGCGTAAATTATTAATAAAAATATCAGCATGGACTAGTGGGGACAGGGCTTAATAGGTACACAGACACGGTAAGACAAAAGTTCAACGTTCGTTCCTCAACATCGATTGGCGTCTGGCCCGCAGCCAAACACTTGACTTTAATAGCTCTGCTCATCCTACTTCCTTAAATAGACAATACACATAATTTTTGATAAACTTTTTAAACTTATTATCATTTCATACCTTTGCATTTTCTGTAACAACAACATTTATTATAGTCAAGATAATATACATATTTATCATTATGCAAATGCGGCTTGGACTTAACGTCGAGATGATGATAGTAGATAAATATGCAAATGCAAATAAACCGGTCAAGTGCGTGTTCAGACTACGACGGGCAGCGAGGGGTTCGTCAAGGAAAAAAAAGTGTACCAAAATCAAAAAGCCCGCCTGATAGAAAGCGGTTATCATGGTCTATGAATGATGGCTAAGTAAGTACATCCTAAATGCCACCTGGGTGGTGCTACCTGTAGGGGGAGGTAAGAGAAGAGAATGGGCAATAAAAAGAATGAAAGGTAAGTCTGCCGCATTTCCCAAAACATTATCTTTGTATTATTGAATGCAAAAACTTGCAACATGTATAGGTAAGTACGTGATAATTAAACGTATTAAATAACTTTATCTGTTTACAAATTGTAATCTCGAAAAAAATTGATACTCTGGTTGATGTAACAATTAACTATTGACATGTTTCGTGTCAGTGTTTGCTGATAAACAGGTCCAGACGCTCATTGATAGAATTAAATCACCGAATATTATGGTATGGTATTATATAGATGGATAGCCAGTATTACCAGTGTCCAGTAAACTGTCCTAATAAGATATATCCCTCGCACTTTGCCGATATCTTAGGTACCTACAGCGTCGTAGCTAGGCAGCAACCAGGGCCCCAATGCCCAGAGATCTCTTTTAAAGTCCCTTGTCGAGGTTTGAGGAGCCGGAAGAGGAGGAGTTTTCATTCCCTGCCCGCCTAAAATCGTCACTGGATGCTTACTCCTCTGCCAAGAAGCTCAGTAAAGTTAAACTACAGTTGGCTGTATGGTAGATGTACTTCCCCAGCAGGACGATACCTAATACGAACTTGAACCCCCTGAACACTTGTTGCTCGATTCCACTCTGAACAGGTTCGTATGCCCGTAAAGATGATTCCAGAGTAAGAATATTATGCGAAGTGCGTTCTGACAGCATCAGCAGGTAATTAGAGACACAATGTTACCGAACCGTGACATCGTCGGTCAACGACATGAATTCTTGTAACCGAATCTTTCGGTAATGGGAGAGACGTTTTGCGGAGCTTATTTAAGTTATTCTCGCAATATACCTACCTAGTTTACAAAAAAGCTAAACGCTTGGAGAACACATCCAATTTCTATGAAATTCCGTGTGTCAAAACAATTACAGTTTTCAAGAATATTAACAGTAGGTCATACGAAATAATTTAAGCTGTCATTTATTGTGCCTCAAGCAAAGAATATTCCTCTGCTATAAAGTACTTCCCAAGCTGAATATAGGAAGCATAGGAAGTGCCATACACCACAAAAAAATTAAGAATATCTTCATTGGCAGGATTTTAATAAAAGTAGAGCTGAAAATTCTTAGAATTGGCATACGTTTCCACGTGCAGCTCAATCCAAAAGCGAGTGCGACTGCGGTAAGCTACGGGTTCAATTCCCAGTTCGAATAAAATATTAATCCGTTTTTCACTGTGAGAAACTCTCAGTACAGTTTGACAAAAAGCGTCTAGTTGACGACAATAGGCTCGCCCTTTATTTCGTGGTAGGTAACAAAAATAAAGTCATGTTATGGGACTAAGAGAGTTGGAAATATCCATAATGACTTATACAATAAGCTGTCGGACTAGTTTTATGACCTTGTAGTTTAGTAACCTCTAAAAACTTGTGTCAGCATTAACTTAAAACCATGTTTTACATGCATGATAAGAACACTAACAATTACATTATGTACTTATACAGATAGAATCACTTGTTTTAAGTGGATAAAATTTATAATAGTATGATGTTGAAATGGTCACAATTTTTTCTATGAGGATGCCGACAAATTTATGGAACAATGATGCACCTGTGACGTCTGCAGATTATTTCAAGCCTTTCCCCAGTCACATTTTGGGGATATGGAGAGTACGGGGGTTCTAGAATTAATGAAGCCCTGTTGAAACTACCGGTTTCTTTATAGAATATTGTGATTTGTTGTATGTTCTATATTCAACAACCTGATGTTTAAATGATTCATCAGTTAACCATGTTTTTAACTGCTTTACGTTCATTGTACGTACTGTAAAAGATCCAAATGAAACCTTGAATTCTACAATGAATAGGTACGTGGCAGGCAAGCATCTTTTATTGTTGACAACTAGATCACATAGCAGCGTTTGAAATAGTAGTAAACAACGGGTAAAAACGGTAACAAGAAGGCAAATAAAAAGCGACATAAAGTAATATCTTATTTAACTTTAAAATAACTATGATTATCTGAAATTATTAAAATAGAACAAGTGCACAAGTCATAGTGTTAAGAACCTTGAACATACAAAGATAAGAATGTTTACATCAAATTAACATAAACTTAATTTTAAACATTATAATATTAAACAATGTAGCTAAGCAAGATCTGTACCTAAGTTTAGTCTGGCTTAAATGGATACCGGACAAACATAACTCAGATATTCTTTCGAATCGATGTCTCAATATGTTGTCTCAACATAATTTGGCTTGAGATCAATGAAAAATAACTGAATTTAGATTCAAATTCATAAGTCAGTGGAATATAGTGTTATTACGTTTACTATGACAATCATAATTTATAATAATAAGGACTAGAATAAATGAATATTTTAGGACATTCTGTCGAATATACCTATATATACAAAATGTATTATAACGTTATCAATGTTTTTGAACGAATAAAATATAATATGGATAAGAAAATATCAATAAGGAAAATGCTGACGCATAAAAACATTGCAGTCTAGGCAATAATATGCGTGACATATACCTACCTAATAATAAATAATAATTTAACAGTCATTTCATTTGCAATTGTTCATTATTCCAATATATTGTGTTGAGATATTGTTATAAAACTATGTACCTGTATAATTTTATTTTTAAATTAATAATAACTTTTAAAAAATGAACTAATGCTCCATCAGTATGAGATGGGATCTGGGATTAATTTACTTATTGGTATTTTTATAAAATACTTGTACCTACTTAACTATTACAACATACCTATAATAAGGATTTTCTTTACAAAAATAGGAGTTGACATCACATGACTGACTGCATACAAATCTTATCTTAGTACCTATTTATCAGTACCTAGGTACCCTAATTTTTTAGTCCTAAATTGTCAATAATCTTGCTATTGACAATATTGGGTTAAGTTTTTACAACAAATTATTCTGTGACTATCTTAGTGTCCTGCGAAAGATTATGAACGAAAAAAATATCAACACTTGCCAACAATATCTTCACTCGTCAAGAAACAGCGATAAGCACGTAAACATTATGAAAAACCTACATGATAACAATACACCATTGTTGATAGAAAGATAACATTTTAACCCAGACAAAATGAGAATACATAACTGAAGAATAATAAAGCAGCATGGTGCCTCCATAATCGTAAGAAATTCCTGGTTATGCTACATTTAAATAAAACATGAGATAGGACTTACCTCGTAAATGGACCACTCCTTTTAGTTATTTGAGCAAGTAATTTCTCGACTGTACGACTGTGACCCTCGCGGGCGGCGTCTAATAACTCCTGGCCTCTTCCCATGGCCCATTAATAATTAAAGCCACACATAAAAAATAACACCAAAATCAATCATTTCAATTTTTACACAAGACTTCACTCACTACACATTACAACTTCATTGATCGCGCCGCCATATTTGGAAATTTTGACGTGAATGCGCTCTAGCGGCCGGTGAAGGAATCGATCGAATGAGCCAGAGCGAGAGGCGCATAATAAATTTTAATTTAAAGAACTGCGAACTGATAGAAAATGTTCTCATTGATAGAATTTTCTTTGTTAGATTAGAATTTTAGAATGTGAATGGAAATAACATGAGCATATTGCAGAACCTAGTTGTACGATAAGTTTTTTATATTAAATAACTTATCTATAACTAATTTAAATGAAAAAAACATGAACTTTCACAGAAGTGGGCTTGTAATAAAAAAACTTATAAATAAAGGATAAGTAGGTATACATGCAAAACGTTACGACCACGACGACTGAAAATGCTGCTCACTGTTTGTTCGTGTTCTACATAATATTATAAAATGAACTAGGTAGACATTACCTACATGCTACATGTGGAATCAACAATAATATTCTCTTCAATAGGTATTGTACCTACCTACCTACCTACCTAACTTAAACAAAGTAGGTAGTTAGTCATTATCAGTCATTATGGAGTTGAATAATAAAATTGTATTGGTACCTTCGTAGGCGGCCAAATCTAGTCCAGTTCAGTACGTTTTGACCAGAGTAATGTAATACTTATAATACTTACTAATCATGTCACAGGATGGTCAAAAATAATGCCTTTCATTTCATTTTGAGGAGTTAACTAATAAATTGTAAGTGACTAGTTGGGCAGATAACTGCTAGGTAATGTGAATGTGATAGACTAATAAAAGCATGAATATTGTTGATGAAAGTGTATTTATTTCAAAAATTAGAAAACAAACTAATTTTGGTACGGTAAGCGAAAATTCGAGCGCCTGAAGATAATAAACAAATAATAAATAAAGTTCATTCTTTGCTCAATAGGTCGCAAATCGGCAAATCGAAATCGCAAATCCAAATCGTCACGGTCGCAAACAAAAGTCACGTTCACGTCAACGTCATTCTCGGTTGTCCAAATGAAATGACAAATAAATTGTTCAATATCATTCACTCATTTATTGCACTTGTTCAATTTTATTCATACTTGTTTTTTCAGTTTATCGTAGCGGGTCTGTAGAAATCTTTTAATGAATAATTTCAACTCTTACATACATTAATAAACAGTTTATATTATCAGACTTTTCGGGTCCGTTGTCCAAGGCTTAAATACGAATTGACAATACCTAATAAATGGAGGTTCTTGTTTGTTTATGAAGTGTATCAGTGTCAAAATGATCAGCTGTTCTGTTCCGAATATTCAAAGAATTTTTACTGACTGACTGCATTTCCTTGGTTTTGTGAAATATAATTTTATTTTAGAGAGCGTGGTGTGTTTGTTATAAGTGAATGGTGATTGATTTAATTTAAAATAATTGAAAATGTTCTTCACATTGACTGATAAGGTTAATTTAGTTTTAGTTGCATTGATCTGCTATGTTACTCCTGTGATTTCGCAAGGTAACTATATTTACCTAGATACTATGGGTACTGTATTAACATATATGATTACATACAAAAATTTTATCCTTATAGGTTTTAGCAAAATCCCATTATTTTACATCTATTATATTTGCAATAGACAGCTAAATCACAGCCTCACAGCTACACTAGTGTAAACAATGCAATGTATGAGAACCCAATAACTTTTTCAGCTCTGGGAATTCAAGCCTGGACCTCGTTTACAAGTCATACTTGCTAGTACCTAAGCCACATCTTAATATATACATATCGCTTATTATATATTTTTTTCACAGATACCAATGTTATAACAATACCTCTAAATAAATCAATAGCATATGATGACAGAGAAATTTACAGCGGTTTCATAGAATTAAATCATTCTTCAACTCTCCAAATACGTTTCACTAACATTGATACCCAATTGTACTTTATAATATTTCAAGTACACAGCCAATTTAAGAATGTCACACTATCCAGCACTAGCACAAATACAACTGAAGTAATTGGCACAAATTTGGGTTTGATAAGTATCTTGGAGATATTACCAAATAATGAACTTGAAGCGGACACATTTTTTATTCGTAATCCGAATGAAAATCTTACCGTGAATGCTTATATATCAGTTCATGGGTATATAGATGGAGGTATGTATTATTATTATATTTTTTTATTTTTTTTATTTTAAAGTTAAGAAAGAAAGTTAGTTTGTATGCTTTCATTCGGTTCTCATTTTATCAGTCTCACTACCATGGATGCCCAAAATGCAGCAGGCAAGCACGCCTCAGGTTCGGAAATGAAGGCTTTGAATCCAATTGGGACAAGGTGAACATGATGATGCACACACATTGAAGGGTGTACGTGTTGTAGTTTTGTCATCTTAAATGTCCTGTTATCCAAAACTGTTGAGGAAATAATGTTTATTTATACTACTAATTAAATCCTGTTAATGTAGTATATGGTAAAGAGCTGTATTTCATCCTTTTAAAATTGATTTGCTTTTTAACATTTTGGTATAATATGTTTGAGTATGGTTTGATAACAAATTATCATAAACACCTTATATATAGATAATGTGAAAACATGGATAATTTTACAGTGGTGTACTAATTCCTCAATCTTATCTACTTTCTGCCAAGAGCTTGTAGTGTAAGTTACCTAAGATCTGAGTTCTTAATGAGTGAAATAAGCATCAATTCTGATTTCTGTGAATTAGTCATCTTTAATACTCCTAAAAGAAAAAGCCTGTTTCACCCGGAACAATATTGTCTAAAATGGTTAAGCAATACATTACATACATACAAACATATGCTCACACCCTTTTCCCTCCGGGGTAAGCAGAGACAACAGACGGCCATCTGCCTCTGTCCTTACATATTACACAGGCTTCTTCTGCTGTCATTAAACCTTTCATGCAAGAAATAAATTAATCACGAGTAAGAAATTTAAAAATACATGAATCAATCAATTTATTAATTTGCCAAGGAATTGATTGACTAATATATTTTCTAGTTACATATATTATTCTAGACTTATATTTCAGATCCGCTCCCCGGTGGATGTAACAGTGAGTGGAAACCAAAGATAGTTCCTTACCTTAAAACAAAGGTAACATCATCGGCCATTACCGTGGAAGCTGCAGCCCCGTCTATTGATATAAATTGCGACTTTGTTAAAGGCGCCAATGTCACCTTTTATCTGATGTACATATCTGAGATGAATTTTGAATCAAACGTATATTTTAATGGAATTAGAAAAATGATGTCTTTAAAAAATATTGAGAAGTATGGGGAGAAAGTAAGTATCTTATGATTTTTGTATACTGTTGTGCTCATTATAGCTGACAAGCTCTCAGCTGATTAGTACTGCATTTGAATTGCCACTAGAGCATGGTGGTAAGGCCCCAGTCCTTGACACAGGCTGAGCTACGGATAACAACTAAGTAATTTAATAATTCTTATATTTATTTTACTGAAAATCTTTATTCTTACTTCAAAATAAATATGAGAACGTGTAGGCAACATTTAATTTTCATGTTTTCAAAACTACCCCTTTGCCCCCTCGAACCCTGGGGCTCCAAAGTAAAAGCCTCTGATGCAACCGGGTTATTCAAAACTTCCCCTTTGCCCGAAGTGAAGCCTCTGCCTTAATTGGATCGGGACCCAGGGCCGTGTGCTTGTCTGCTACCTAAGTCGTATAATAAAAACAATTGATAGAATATTTTTTCGTCTAGATTACTCAAACAAGCGTGGCATGGTATATGCGCCGCATGTTGAGTGCCTACCCCGGTACCGCTGTAGTGTTTGTGGCAGTTGCAAAATCTCAATTCGAATCGGGCCGGTATTCAGTGTACGTTCCAGCATTCACCTACAGCTGTCCAGAAGTTGACGAAGATGGGTGCAAGTCCTCTGGTAAATATACACTAAGTAACAGTTTGCTGATTAATTTCGATGCGGGTGCCAAGACAGTTTAATTTCCCTGGGACTGCCCGGCGTATTTGTGGGTCACTGCTGTTGATCCTGGTGTACAGGAATTACAGTAGTGGTAGTTATTCCAGTCTGGTTGTTTGCGATGGACACAAAACCTATTGAACGGATTTTGATGCGTTATTTTTTTGTTAAAAAGGTCTTGGTCCGATTTAAAATCTTACGCATTTTGAGTAGCGCAATGTGGAGTACAATACGGTAGTAGTCCAAAAACACGAAAATAGACGTCCACGCCAGCGGAGCCGCGGGCATAGGCTAGTCTTCTATACATATAATAAAACGATAGGAAAATCAAAACTGTAAATTGAATATTTTTTGAAAAGAATACTTGGGGCGTGATGTACAATCGATACCTACCAAAGCCAAAAATTATAGTTTTTAGAATTTTTGTCTGTTTGTCTGTTAGTCTGTGTGTCCGGGATAAACTCAAAAAGTACTGCATGGATTTACTTCAAATTTGGCACGAATATTATTAAGAAGTCGGGTCAACACATAGGCTACAAATTATCACGCTATCACCTACAGGGAACGAGCAGTGAACTTTTATGTCTTCAACGCATTCTGTAACAACGTGTAATCTATCGACGCATATTTGAATGTTGTTAGGTATTCTGTTAAAACCATGCTATAAGCTAGCTTCACACTATAAGTAAACCTGGTGGCGATACCGACCTCCACGCGGGCGAAGCCGCGGGTGGAAGCTAGTAGGTAATAAAATTAAATCAAGGTTTCTTTTTCAGTCAACGTGGTGTTCGAATTACTCTGTGCAGTTCTGTTGTTCGTTGGTATATTTGTAAGTTTTTTGGGCCATCGATTCTTTAAAACTGCTATGTTCTTAGCTGGGTTCTTCGGCGGGTTCATACTAACCTATATTTTGGTTAATGTCATGGATACAAACATGGGTGCACCAGGTGAGTGTTTATATTTACTTTTTATACCAACACTATGATAAGATGTAATACAGGGTGTTCTTTTATTAAAATAAAATTTCAATACCTAGTATTCCCATATTGGTTAAACAAAAACCGGTTCCAACATTCGTTTGAGTTCTTTTCGCTTTTTCTCATAATTAATGATTTTGCCATGCAAACCTACTTGAAAAATTCGCACTGTATTTCCATATGAAATGTCATGCTTCTAACTTTTAAATATTGGACTTCCATACATCCTTTATCCAAACAATTTTTTCGGTGAAGTAATACATGTTAAAAAGAAGTAAAATTAAGCAAAATTTGTTTTTAGCTCTGGTAGCTGCGGCTGTCTTGTCTGGAATATTCTTTGGAGCAATATGGTTGCTATTCTGGTGGTTATATGGAATACCAGTTATCGCTGTGTTGTTGCCATCATTGAATGTCGGATTTATATTTGCTAGTATTTTCTTCTACAAGTTGCCAGGTAATAAAATGAATAATAGTATCATTTTGGGGCCAAATATATTAATAGTATTTTATAATCTTCACACGTAACTAAGGTCAGGGATTTTTTTTTTGTACTTACTGTTTTTTTTCATGAATTTTCGACGAGTAGCTCAAGCCCCCCTTTTTTTCTGTGCGGAAATCCTCATGGATAACCACCCCGCGGCCAGCGGGGCAGTTTATGTCGGACCCTTACCGACTAAAACCGCACACCGTTTAGGATCTTCCGACGCCAGGGTGTAACACCTTACACCCTGGCGTACCTATGCGAGATGTCAACAAATCGTACAAACTTTCATACGTTATTACGGACATGTACCTATGGGTTAAATAGGTGTGACGAAGACCATAGCTAGTGTAATATAATTTTTAAAAAGTTTTTTTTTTTTTCAATATACTTAATAATAATTGCAATATTTTTAGCATCCATCCAATACATGAGTGAAGATTTCAATTTCTGGACGGTGTTCATTATCATAACGGTACTGACTGCTATTGCCATGGCGTTCGTGACGTACGCGGCGAGTATCCTGTGCTGTTCATTCCTCGGTGGGTTTTGCGTCATGTTCGCGTTCGACTATTACTTCGGTTCGAACATGAAGTACATCATTATAAACACTGTGCGAAGAGCAGTTGTACCCAAATTTAATTTAGCTGTCTTAGCTCCACCATTCCTATCGACCGGTAAGTTATTTTATTGAATTTTTGTTATACTTATATCGGTCACGTCAATATGACTTCACCTCGCCTGATGGTAAGCTAAAGGTGAAGTCTCAGGAGGGGGGTCCACATTACATACACTGACAGTGACATAATGATGACCCTCAACTTGACGGCCTCATGAATGAATAAATATTATAAACCCGAAAGTTTGTGAGTATGGATGGATGTATGGGTGGTTGCTACTCTTTCACGCAAAAGCGGCTCGTAGATTATGGGTTGGAATAACACAATTCCAGCTACCCATATGGAACCCGGGATGAATAATTTTCATCCCGGGATGAATAATTTTCATCCCGGGAATGGGTTTCTGTAGGTAGCGGGAACGGGAGCAGAATTTCACGCTGGCGGAACGGCGGGCAACAGCCAATTGATGCTATAACAGTGCAACAGGATATCATTTAATATTTTGTTTTATTTTTGAACTACATACTTATGATGTAATATTAGGTACCTATTTATGAGGAAAAGTGTCATCGTAATACCAGCGCGTGCGCAATAATTGGCTCACAGACTGGTCTCCACAAAATGTTACCTACCTACAGTATGAACATTCATTTGGCATTGTAGTGCAACTGTATAATATTGGCATTAAGATCTCCACCTTAAAAAATGATCTGTCAATTTTGTTGTGTGAAAAGATGTATGCGATAATGACAGTTCACAGGAGAATCACTTTTCAGTAAAGTATTAAACTGTCGTTTATGGTCATTTTTCTTTGAACATACGATGTCTGTTTACGATTCAATCGTAATTTTAGGGTTGATACAATTTACAAGTAGGCTACATACCAAGTGTGCATTGAATAGTAGAAAACTGAGCTGTATCAGGTTTTCGATGTAGTTATGCGAGCAATACTGTGATGTAATGCTTCCAGTTTACAGAATCATTATAATTGTAGCAGGTTATGTGAAATAGTTCGACATTCTTAGATTGACTGGTGAAGTTGAAAGGCATATAGCATAGACTAATACAGGAGCGCGGAAAGTCGTAGTATGTAAGCAAATGTACCGCACTATTATGCCACTTCAAAAATGCCATTTCATGTTAGACTTTATTGTTATCTACTCAAAGTCTAAAATTAAATCATATTTTGTCGAACGAATGAAAAATTAATGAATTCTTTAACTTTAACTTTAACTGTTCAAAGGTAAAGTCTACAATTAAATAGCATTTTTTAGAGTGTTAGTGGTTTGCCTTTAGGAGAATCAAGGCCCTGTAGGTCTATCATGAAATGCACCTACCTACATCCGAAGTTGCAAACCAATGTTTCGAATAATTGTTAGGTACGTACCATGCCTGCCTACTAGATGTTAAAAAAATCCACTTCCACAAAAGGTGTATGTAGTGGTAACCCCAGTCCAGAGACTTTGCCTTTAGCTTACCACCAGGGCGTCGATTCTGCTAAAGGCAAACCACCGTAATACCACTGACACTCTAAAAGTGCAATTTAATTGTAGACTTTACCGTTATACAGCTAAAGTCTAAAATCAAATGAAAAGAATTCATTTCACTTTTTCATTCGCTCTACAAAATATCATTTGACTTTAGACTTTAACCTGATAACAATAAAGTCTACAATTAAATGGCATGTTTTAGAGTGCCAGTGGTATATCAGTGGTTTGTCTTTAGCAGAATCGGCGTCCAGGCGAGGTGTCCTATATAAAAAAAACTTCTCGGGGCAGTATTGTCAGTTTTTGTACAAGATGGTTAATTCTTCACAGACTTACTAGTGACTCTGCTATGGATCTCTGTGACGCTATTTGGATGGGCATTCCAACACTGGCACAACCGAGGAAGGCCGCCCTTCCCACCTCCGCCAAGAAGCACGAGGGAAGCTGCACCAGGGCCGACCATGTACGGGGCTGTAACGGACTTGACGAGACGGTATGTACTGTACAATAATAATGGTAAACTTACAGTATCCTAGCCTCCCCACCCCTTTCTAGCCCTCCCCCTTCCCTTCAGGGTAGGCAGAGCGTGTGTGACATCCTTAGTGTTGAACATCTAAATTATATCTATGTTCAAAATATAGTAGTTAGACATAAAACAGGATTGTTTAATTTGTATTATTTTACAACAGGTGCCCCAGTTCATCAGATGTGGCAAATTTTTTTCACTTTCAACAATGCCATTCATTTTTTTATACTACTTAGGTGGCAGACAAGCACACAGCCCTCCTAATGGAAAGCGGTCACCGTGGCCTATGGACGTGTGCGATACCAGAGACATCACACTCGCGCTACCGACCCTGAAGGGGGAAGGGAGCTAGGAAGGGGTGGTGGGGTAGGGGAGCTAGGTTTTTATGATTAACTAGCTGCTGCCCGCGGTTTGTCGTGACAATCTCTTATTTTCCGCAATAATCAATAATCATCGAGTGATAAAGATTTTTTCTTACATTTCAGGTTATTCCCTAGATACATTCGGGGCACGTCGGATTTACCCCCAGTAGAACCTTCAGAAGTCAACGAGAGATCTCGTCTGCTCTTTTCCACAGAAAGTTAAATCACAATAAACTTATTCGAAGTGATTTTTGAGAAGTATTTTGAAAAAAAAAAATTGTGATTTTATCATAATTTACGCCACAGTTATTTGACTTAAAAATATTAGTTAATAAAAAAAAATTAAACATGTTAAAAAATACATCACTTTTAATCATGAACTAAAAATCTTTGTGATCGTGACTAAGATTTTTTAAAGCTCTTATCAAATCTCATGAACTTTTTTGAATGGATGAGTGAACGAAAAATGAGCATCGGTCTGAACATAGCCACGAGTTGAGTCAAATTTTGTGCATTCGTAGATCAAGATTGAATATTGATTCATTCAGGGTAATGATGGCTAATTCGGCTATGCATTATGTTCTTTTTTCAAATAATAAAATTCACAATTGGATAATAATCAATTGTGTATGAAGTCAGGCGCTAACTGGCACCTTTGTCTAATAATATTCACAAATATTGAACATACCCCAGGGGAATTTGGGCATATATGATACCAAAGAAGATATTGATTGGTTGACGAGGTCTTACAAACATTCCTTTAGAGATCTCTTGAAGATGTAGGTAGTTATCCTAAATATGAATTAAAAATTTAATGTGCAGTTAGCGACAAAAGTTACTGAAAATGAACAGATTCACTAAAATCCTTAACCTTTTTTTTTCATCTCTGTTGATGTCGTATTTTAGTAATTTGGTGTCACGGCAATGCCGTTACGTATCGAGTAGGCATAGATTTCGCACTTCGAGAAGGCTAACTATATCCCCCTTCGTTCTTTCCTTACATCCTTACATGAGATGCATTAATAAATAAAAATCTCGTGTCACACTCTTTTGAAACGGCTCGACCAAATTTAATGATTTTTTTGAATATCATAAAGCCATTCACATAAAGATTCACGTCATTTTGTCATTTTATTCTGCATATTTTATACTTACGATCGGTGTCTGATAAAATTTAAATTACATGTCAATGTTTTTCGGGTCATCTAGTTAATCTTTAGATACCTAAGTATTTCCGTAATCCTCATAATAGGATATAACATCTGATAGTGCTCTATAAATTGAAATGTGTCAAGCTATTTTTGTCGCTAACTATCCATGATATGACAGCATGTTACTATTTCCGCTAAATTGTGATAATAAATAATATTGATATTAGTGCGAAAATCGGTACTCTTTATTCTAAGTCAAATTCTTTGTGAAATCTCTCTAAGTCTGTATTTAACTGACCGTGACTAACGTATCACTGGTCGGCCTGAGAATCGAACCCAAAAGCAATCGCACTCGCAAGTGTTGCGATATGTATAAATATTCTACATCGAATTTACTTGAATATAGGATCGAATTTCGTTATTCTAAATAATGCATATCGTACTCGTAGGTCGATAATTATAAAATGTCAATACTCCCATGACATTAATAAGTAACGTAACGTATATTTTATCCAATAGATAAATGTGTTGTCGTAAGTTTTAATTGTTAACCTTTTTGACCGCCGCACTCACAAATAAAAACAAGTCGAACTCGAATACTGCTCGGTCACGAGTCGGTCACAAATGGTGGTTATGACCATGTCACCCTTATCTACCCTTATACTATTGACGATAGTTTCCGAAGTCTCAGTTTATCTTACTGAATGTATGAAGAATGTATCGCATAGTAGTTTTTCAATTCTACTTAATAGAATAGGTTACAGTTAATGCAAAGAATAACTAATAGTACTACGTTAATGTTAGAAGTAAGAAGTTGAGTTGGAAAGATATTGTGAGTTCGGTTAAGATCGGCTTGCTTCGGTTTTGTAGAATCGTTTTCTTTATCACACTGCCCAAGTCTACAACTTGATAATTATATTTTAGAGTAGTTAAAACCAAAGATTTTAATTCTAAGGCTGTAAAAACTTTCTAAATAGCCTTTAAATCTTAATAGTTTTATATTAATCAACAGTTTTAAATCCACTATAAGATATCAAATGTGCGAAAACAATGCTTAAAAAACCCGAAGCAAGCCGCTGTTAACCGAATTCAGACTCTTCTTTCCGACTTGTGAAATAAATAGCTGCATACACAATTATTCTTGAACGAAGATCTTGAAAACTGTCGTCTTTTCAATAAGTCACAAAGCCAGGGTAGGTAAATACCTACATTTTAATTTGTTTTTAATTTGAGTGCGGCGATGAGAATATTATCACGCAATGATATCAATCGCTTTGTAAGACTGAATGTTAAGTTATATTGAGTGTATTTTTTTTTAAATTCATGCCTTCAATAAATCAATATAAATGTTATAATAATATAGTTGTTTGATTGTATAGGTTTCAAAACTGTGTACATTATTTACATCTAGATTCTATAACATGCATCCTAATGAGTAGGTACCTAGATATATATTATTATGAAAAGTTAATCTGCCTGTTTTAGTTCTTTTCAAGTCTAGAGTCTAGAAGACACTATCAGGCAGATTAACTTTGGTTAGATCACTGAACCAATTTAGTTGAAATTTGGCATAGGGATTACTCATAAATTGACTAAAGAACATGCATGCCTTTTGAATGAAATTTTTTTTTTCAAATTTCGGAAGAAAATAATCAAATTTAAATGACAATAATGTGTTATTTACACTATAAAATTTCAAATGTGTTATATAAAAATACATACTTATTATACTTACACCTTTTTCTCGCCGGGTTAGGCAGAGAATAGTCCATTATCTGCTTCTGTTCAATTAAAAACTATTTAAGTAAGAAAATAAAATCTTCCAATCACGCCTCTTCCCGATTGTACTAGAAAGATACCGCACGTTTTCCTTACTGGCATAAATCATTTATGCATATGCAATAATGAGTGATATTGGATCATCAGACAAATGTTCAAATCTGCCCATCACCCTCAAAATACCGCCATACAAGATTAGCCATTCAAATCAAACGCATTCGTCGATAGATAGGGGACGAGACAAAATGTAAACCAATTAAAACCGTTGATAATCTGCACAGTTGCTTACTACTACTTACATAGGGCGATTCTAAATGCGTGTTTGTGATAGAATAGTATTGTATTTTGATGTATGGGGCGATTGTATCATGATTGCTGTCCTGAAACCAAATTTCTTGTGTACGATTTTGTAGATGTTCTAAAACATCACCAAATTTCAGCTACGGCTAATATAAAAACCGGCCAAGTGCGAGTCGGACTCGCCCATGAAGGGTTCCGTAGCAGCAAGTAACTATATGCGAGCCCATAATAGGCTTGTGATAGCTAAACAAGCTAATAATATAATACCAGTTTCATAAGAAATATTTAAACCAAAATTTGTGTGAAATTCTTAATGCGGTTCACAGAATACACCTACTCAGCAAGTTTCAACAGCATAGGCCTTATAGTTTCGGAGAAAAGTGGCTGTGACATACGGACGGACAGACAGACAGACAGACAGACATGACGAATCTATAAGGGTTCCGTTTTTTGCCATTTGGCTAAGGAATCCTAAAAAGGGTTAAGTACACATTACTAGCTTTTTTTATTTGTTTAAATGCTGAATGAAGGATGTTGAGGAGCAAATAGTGAGCACGCTTTTGGCTCTGAAGTGGATGTTTTGGTAAACTGGATAGACGACAAGGATAATAATGATTTGTTTCAACCGAATGTATTAAAGTTCCTATTCCGTTCCCTTGGAACTATTAAATGGTTGAACCGATTCTGATAGACGATATTTCGATAAATTTATCTTTATAACGCGATAGTCAAAATAGATATTCAGTTTGGCCTTTTTTTGCTTATAAAAATGAAATGAAATTATATTATTTTTGGTGTCAATAATGTAAGTTTTCCAAAATTGTAGGGTTAAGTAAGTATTAACAAACGTTAATACTTACTTAAGTTTCAATAGCATGCAATATCTTTGTTATGACCAATTTCCTTGTTATACAATTTCTATTTTCCCGCTACTTTATAGAAACCTATCAAAACGGGACAAACGTTATTCCAACTAAACAATTTTAATTCCAATAATGTACATTAATAAATTTTTCCTTCACGTTAATATAAAATAAATATAAATAAGCAGGTACTTACTCATGCTTGTATATAATGGTCCTAACCGAATAGATATATTTTTGACATTAATTTTCTACTCACCTTTTTTTGATCTCAGTCTATTGCCGTTTACCGGACTTTACCAGGCTCAATTACAAGCACAACCCTGTACCCGCGGCTCTAACTGTTTGGTAAACTGATTTCATTCTTGTTACCTACCCTCACCTTTTTTTCTCTTGACCAATTTAATCGCAGAAAAAAGTTGTCACGTGACAACCGTAAACGTAAAGGGATAAGAACTTATTCCAGGGATAAATAAACCGGGCATTAGCATGTCTTGCCTATATTCCCAGTCCTACCTACTCTATTTGCAAAATTACGGCTAATTCTTGCAAAATGTTTCAAGTGACTACCAAATAAACTTGCTTTCGCCTTTATAATATTGAGAAGGCATACATTGATGAACAGGCAATTGAAAATAATTTATAGTCCCTATCCCCGTGCTTAGATTATTATAATACCTTCAATACAACACGTTAAATCCCATTCTATTGTTGTGGGCCCCTTGCATTAGGGTGCAACAAAGTTAACCGACACAAAATTAATATAATCCACCCAAATATACTTAACAGAATAATTTTAAGGGTGGCAACTCTACTGTGACGCAATAAGACTTATATTCCCGCCTTTTTGTTACTTATTAATTTTATTAATAAACACAGCATAATACAGATGTCAAAATTTAATAATTCCGTATTTGTGTTATATTTTTGTCCTGTCATTATTGAATACACATCCAATAGTGGTGTGTTATCACGAAACTAAGATAATGATAGTAGGTACTTCAGTTTTTACAGTGAATAAAACAATAAAAATGGTTAATGCAATATTTATTAATAAATTTCACTGTAATTTCCTCAATCTATATGCACTTATTATGTAGTAATAATTTATTTTACATTTAATATCAAACTAAATTACATACATTACTGTAACGCCTTACCTCTCCATATTGCATTTCTTAATGAAAATATATATTATTAATGTACATATTTATCAACTGATAAATTAAAAATAATATTGATAATTTGTGCTGTTCGCCAGCACCATTATGAAAATAATTATTAAAGAAATATATAAACAACTGTTACCTGAGTGGGTATATTAATTTTCTAAATTAGAAATTGAGATAATTCACATGGGTTGTATTGGTATTTTTTTATTTTGTCTCTGGTTTGATGGTGTTTATACAGAAAAATAAACCAATAAAATTACATTTGGTACAAATAATAACGATACGTATAATAATTTTGAGAAGGTGACGAAATATGTTTGTGTTAAAATAATTTATTAATTCTATATTTTAATCACAGCAAAATTCACCTTATTTTTTACAATAAATAATAAATAATTCGTTTCCAAGTGTGCTAGCAATGAACTGAGTTGACACGTTACGTACAACATCTATTTAGTAACAATATTATACAAGCATCATCACAATAGTAACAAACATTATTAGGTTGTATTACAATTTGTAGCTCACGATAGGGGAGAGAAACAAACGCGATAATGAATGCGTTTTTTTTCACTATAGCATTAATATTTCGCACCCCTACTGCATACATCAAAGAAATAAAAAGGGTTGTGTTCGCAAAGGGCGCATAACACTCGATTATTACAAACATTGGCACAAACAATTTACATTTTATTCTCCAGCCAAAGACTTCTCAGCAACCATTAAAGAAACTTTCTCTACTCGACAATAGATGGCGCTATTCTATATTTACAGTTGCGTACTATTGTTTCACTAGCTTCCTATTTTTACCGACCGACCGTACGCAATGAAGTATGCTATAATCGTATAAGATGTATTGTTTACATGCATTTATTATACATAAATAATGTCTATATAAATAGTAAACAATATTTAAAACAACAATTGGGCAGTGTGCGGCAGCATACATCCTTGTGTACGGTCACTCACTTACTCTAAGTTTGAACATCATCAGTTGCCTCTTAATATTAACAGTTAATCCAAAAACTATTGTACATTAATAAAAATAACTTGCACCATTTAGAACATAAATCTCACTAACATGAAAAATAATGTTGGGCTTTGAATATATTGAACAATTAAACGAACACTGGGTTGGGTACACAGTCTTACGTAAACACTTACGATACTGAATTGTTTTCTTGTAAATCTGCCGCCAAAACATTGGCATCATGTCCGGCTGTCATGTTGATAGCGTTCAAAGACAAGTGGGAGTCGGCGTAGTTGTGCGCGATTTCGCCTCTAGATGGCGACTCCGGTATGTTAGTCGGGTTCTCAGGCATCGACAGGAGTCGATGCGGGAACCCGAATAGCTGAGATCACTGAAGCCTCCCCCAGTAGTTCGATGCGAGGTCCGGCCCCTGCGATGGTATTTGCACAGGCACGCTCACGCCCGCCGATATTACACCTATGGAACAAAGGCAGACGATGTCAATAGAAATAAACATGTAAGACATTTTATACAACGCAAGATGTATGTGGAGAATGTTGTCAATCGTACAAGTAAATTAGTTTTGTATTTTGTAGCTATTTATCTACTCTACATCGATACCAGGTATTATAAAATTGTAAAGTAGTTGTGTTGCTTGGAGATATAAAAAAAGAATTATGTTAAATGAACGATAATGAACGCAAAATTTTCTTTTTTAAATTCTTGTCTGTTTCTCTGCTTGCTCGCGATGGACGCAAAAATAACTAACGGATTTTGATGCGTTTTTTTATTTCAAAGGTCTTAGTAGAACCGGAGATGTAGTCAAAAACGAAATTTAAAACGAACTTTTTTGATAGTTTTAATAAAAAATATGATCATCATTTCTGTCTAAAGAAAATCATATTCCATTTAAACAAGCCGAAAATGCAACTTCTATTACGCATATTCCAAAATTCCGTTGATAGTTTCCGCAGGCAATCACTACACGTATCAGCAGTAGGTACATGTTAACACAATCAAACATCAAACCTATTACCGTCATGTATCAATATCGGCGGGGCCATATGTCTAATAGGATTCCAATTGCATTCCGTTTATTACACACAATCATGTTATCTATGCACGGTAGGTTCCCACTTCGATTATGGCATGTTGAGCTGGCATAGCGTTGTCATGAAGCTATCCGAATACCTGTGACTGACGTATGCCATCGTATACCAAATTAGTGGTAGATAATGTTGATTTTAGTCGATCTAAGGGTTATTAACTGTTGTAATAAATCTTAGTAGTAGGTTGCTGTATATTTCTTCATTGTACATTGTAGGTACCTACACTTGTAGTGTAAACAGTAACATGATGTGGTTGTCATATTACCCATAGGTACTTAATAATGTATGGTCATGCCATGAAGAAGAAGTTACATCAAGTTTTGTATAGGACAAGTTTCTTTAAAAATGGATTCTTACTCATTCCAAAGCAAATGCTGGGAGTGAATCCTCCTTTAAAATTTTACATGATATTAATTTAATATTATTGTAAAAAAATCATAACTTTATTAATTGTTTATTTACAAATATCTTGCTTCTCGTGATCAATTAATACACTAAGGATGTCGCTAAAGGCAGAATATGCGATTTATATAGCATGTATTACCCCGATCGCAGAGCGCGCGTGTGGCAAGCCGATAACAGTTTTCCGTTCCGCTAGCGTCGCATGAAGGGGTACACCGTTTACGTTCATTACGTTATTATCGCATCTAAACAGTTCTCCCGAGACTCGTTTAGTCAATGGTCTATGCCTGATCGTCCATTGTGTTTGGTTCTAACGAGCTTCAAATTGCAGCTATTATATTTTGTATACCTCCCTTCATGAAAATACATTATTCTTAGTAATAAAATGAAATAAAATACTTATTCTTATGAAAAAATACTGAGACTGAAAATGAAAAATACCTCGTGCTCTCTGAAATTCGTAAAAGAACGGAATCCAAAAGTGAAAAGTAAAACAAATCCGCATTATTTAATACCGCACGAAGCTGGAAATGCACCCGTCGAAAGAGCGCAAAAGAGTAAATGAAACGAGAGCGTGCATTTTGAATTGTAAAAAACTCTTTTGTTCGCGGTCGGTGCTGAAAACTCGGCAGACGAACAATGCCACGAAACGCCCCAAACAACAATAATTCATACCGCTTTCCGCCACCTACGGCTAAAAATGTCCGCCGCGTGATATATAATATCAAATGGAAAAGTTACGGCTTTTTAAAACAATAGCATTGCCAGCGCCTCGCTCCTTACTTTTTGTGAATATTAAACTGTTCTGTATAAGCTTGAATTTTATCTTCGGTATATTCAACGTAAGTTCCCTATGAGTATTTTCTTATACTGGCATTTCTACTATCTATTAGCAAAATCAATTCAAAAGCTATTTGCAAGGAACAGACAACGGCAAATCCAATCGGAGCATGAATACCTATTTTTCCTTTTTCTTTTTTTTGTTTCCCCCATCATGTCGCGGTCTTGTGGGCCAGACGCCCCTTGCTCTTGACTCAGCATTTTTTTTTACATTTTATTACGAACTTGGTAAATATTTTCCAGAATCTCTCGTTTCAATTGCGTCGATTTTGTAGCGTTTCTTGAATTTACTTTTTTGTTCAAGTATTGTTACTAAAACTACGAATCGTTTGGAGTGTTGGAGTATTTTGGCTATTTACTTATTGTACGAACCTTCACCTGTGGCGAATTTTATAACTATTATTCTAATTCAAATTTTATAACCGGCTATTAAAATTTTGTCAAAAGCAATTTGAATAAAGGTAGGATCAATAATTTTATATGGAAATGATGCAGATATAGGTACCTATTATTTTAATACCATGTAAAAAGTAGCGTTGTTAGACAGAAATCATAATTTGTTGTCTTCTGCGATCACTGATTGCTTCATGTCCTCTTGCACTAGTGCTTGCGTGATAGGTGAATTTGGCTAATTCCGACAGTTTATAAGTAGATACCAATGCCACATCTGTTTTGTTAAGCATAATTGCCATAATTATATGGCCTGCAAAAGGTTTAAATGTGAAACTGAAGTAAGAATATTGAGAAAAGAGAAAAAATAAAACTCACCTGTACTAGGGGGTGCTTGAGGCTGTGAATACGCCGCATGCTGTTGGTGCGCGGCGGGTGCTCTCGAGTACCCGCCGCTACCGAGCACGTCACCAAACATGTATGGGTACCCGCCGTCCCGCTGCTGCAGACACGACGACGTTAGCCCACCTGACATCGAACTGTTGGAAAACGCAAAATCAATCATCAATATTCTGGTCATCTTCTCTCGTGTCGATGTTGCCATCATGGTGTAGTAATTGCTTTCATGGTAATGCCGCTACTTACGGAGACTGTCTGAGCTCAGGTCTTCTGGTATTGTGATAATAGTTTAAGTATATTGTGGCGCAGATTGACTTAGGTACAGCGCAAAGTATATGGCATAAAGTGCGATGGTTACAAAAAGTTATACTCATATGAGGCCGATGAGGCGATTCAATTAAGAGAGACGAACTTCTTAGCGTTCCATGGATTCACCGTGCGGGTGCCGGGTCCATCGTGTAGCAGAGGGAGAAACTCCGAGCAGTTCCCAGGACTTGTGACCTAGGTGTAGGTTTAAGGAGGCCCCCTTTATGATGCGCATCAACGCTCACCTTCACTGCTCGAGTTTCCCGCCCTGCCTAGCCAAATTTGGCCTATTTTTTGTTAGCAGTTCGTAGTTTCGTCGTTAGTTATGACTGGGATGGCGTGATATACACAATGACGATGTTCGTAAATGTATGTGTGTATTGTTTAGAGTTGCGACTATTGCAACATGAAAACAATAAAACTGTAGTTACGGGGTTTTTCATTGCTGGAGTCGAAATTTCGAAAGTATCTTTGAGACGTTTAAAAACTAATTAACGGATGTTTTATCAATTGAAGGCAACAAAATGATTCAAATAAAGAACTAGCCCAAAATAATATGGTTTAGTACCTATCCTATAGTAACATCTACGAAAATACAGGCCATACCATCTACAGTTGCGATTAAGTTCAGAGTTTTTTCTATTCACTTGTTAATTTAGTCTAAGAGAAAAGCTAAAACACCTTTCTCACTATTAAAAATCAATTGAAGTGGAAAAAGCCGAGCAATCTGCCGACAAAGCAGTGGCGGGAAACGCAAGAAGGCGCAACCTTTGCCGCTCGACTTCGCGCGCAATTTAATTAGTGTCGCTGCTCGATGATAGATGGCGATATCGTGTAATTCAGCCGCTGAAGAAATTGTTGTACACTTCAGTGTTTATTTTTCAAGAAAAATCATTATTTCAACACTAAGAATAAAAATGATGCTTAGAAAAATGCGTCTTTGCCAGATATTTTAGTACACTCTTTTAAACCACTACTGTTTATTGTATACCTATTAGGTAAATAAGCCCAAAACAAACTAAGTAGGTATGTAGGGCAAAGTAGGTAGTACATTGAAACTTTCTTCTCTATTGAAAAAAATACCAGTGAATTGAGCACGACCTCTTTTTTTGAAGTCGGTTAAAAATCCACTGACTCACCTATAAGAATCGCCCATAGTTGCGATAGGTTGTGGAATGGGGCTGTACATGGAGTTGAAGCCTCCATTGAGGGGTAATCTGGGGGTGGGGGGCGCGGGAGGGGACGCAGCCGGAGCGTCTCGTCTCTGACTCCGTAGTTTCTCCTCACGTCGCCACTTCGCCCGTCGGTTGGAGAACCAGACCTGTTGGAGAATATTGAATGTTATTTTTGGAGAATACTAACAGTTAGAACCACGTATTGGAAAGTTTTGTTAAAAAATTAGAAATACTGAAGCTATAATTAAGTTAGTTCGTTATATGAGCGAGTTTCTTATTAAAATACTTCATTATTGTTAGTTACTTGATTTTTTAAATTGTAATATTTTGCAAGAGATTTATCCTGTACCTACCTACTTTAAGAAAATCAGTTATACATTTTTACATGAAATATAATGTTTTAACTTTTACCTAACTATCATACTTTATACATATTATGCTAGTGTATTTATTCATTAGTAATGTACTTAGTAAATATAAAAACACTTCAATACTTCACGCTATAATAGAGCCAAGTCATCAAAGTTTATTTATCAATTTAAATTCATATGAAATATCACTCAGCAAAAGTTTCCGAAATGTAGCTAAAGTTCTAAACAATTAAAGCAAACGAAGCGCGACCAGTATATTGTGACATTGAACTGCGTGAAACGGAACGCGTCCCCGGAAGCAACCCTCACGTGCGCGTCACTTCCGCCGGCAGCCATGGCGACGACAATATGGCGCCCGAAGCCTTCCCGCGCTTTGTAAAGGCGGGCGGACTTGGCACTCTCGAGCACAGTGCTGAGATATAGGTTCACTTGCTTTAAGAAACTAAACTGTGTTTAAATAGGTAGTTCTATTTGAATTGATAGTTTAAAATTATTTTAAAGTATACTTTACGAAATAACCAGAAATCTATTCATTTATGGTAAGTAGAGTCTAAATCTGAGCACAGTTATATTAATATTATCTACATATTTTTGCAAATGCGTTAAGAACGAAACAAGTCCAATATTAAAAAATGTTTTCTTATTTTACTATTCATAGCATTAACGATAAGTAGGGACGTAGGCACTTAGCTAAATAAACATTAGCAGGTAAGTCTGGTATTTTTAGAGAAACCTTTCATAAAGGTTACCCGAAGAAGCAATATGTCATAATATTATTGCTCGGGCCTGCGATAGAATCGCCAGAATGTTGCCGACAATATTTTATTGGGGCCCTCGCGAATACACGCGGAGGGTTGAAATAAGCTGAGTGTACACTCAGTATTGTTACGTAAATGTTTCATATTTTAATAGAGCTACATATGATGTGTTTTAAAGAATAAATCCCGTCGTGAGAGATTTGTGGCAATGTTAGGCAGTCAATTAAAAAAAACTGAATGTTAGGCTTTATATTTTTTTAGTG
The DNA here is from genome assembly GCA_963576445.1 of Lithosia quadra. Lineage (NCBI taxonomy): Eukaryota > Metazoa > Arthropoda > Insecta > Lepidoptera > Erebidae > Lithosia > Lithosia quadra. Next base: position 7,311,534 of record OY754892.1, read on the forward strand.
TTCCATTAAGTAAGGATGACATTTTAAGTAATTTTTTGAATGTTAATACCTATTAATTTTGCTAATATAATAATGCTTTCAGTAGCTTATCTAGAAGATACTTTATGCAATAAATATTTTATACTGCATTAGAAACAGACGTAGGTACCTACATAAAACTGCAAGTTGCTCTACATGACAGGTAGCAAGATATTGTCACTCTAAAATAATATTAGGTGGGTATGTCTTATTTCAAACATTGTTTAATAAATTATTATTGTTACTCATGTGTAATCGCTACCCAAGTTGAACCGTATTCATGTACGAATTATCGTATTAAACTGTTAAGCTTCCACCAACGTAATTTAAATTCATCGGTTTCATAAAAAAGTTAAAATGGACGTGTTTAAATACAAATTACCATACAAAGAAATTCAAGATAATGTCGTAATTTAATATTAGGTATAATATGGTGAGGTTCATTATCTAGAAAATATATAAAACTAAAGATTTTTGTAATTTTTTTACAAAAATCTTTAGTTTTCCAACTAATAACCTCGCGTTATCCGCTCAGACATGTGTTCCTTGCCTTACGTCACGCAAAAATATAGTGACGCGTCTCATTTTTTCCCGCGCCTTCGTCTATAGATATTCCTCAATGACAGCGATGACAGGCCTTTTTCCCGCCTCTCAGCTATTTCTCGTGGCCTTTTACAAATTGTAGTCGTTCCCTCATAGTTGGGTTGAAAATAAAGTTACCGAGGGTTCCTTTCCAAATGGAATTTCCCATAATTTTGTTATACAAGCAGCCAGTTGCGGCCAAGTACTTAATTGTTTTTGCTTGTAAATTGCGTTTGTTAATATATTTTATATATTTTAATTCATTCATTAGTTGTTGATGTTTTATTTGCAGCTAAAGTGAAGTTGTTTTACCTCATTACAAAGTTAGTTAATTAGTATCGTGTAGGGTACCTACTTAGTGTCTGTCTGTGATATTGTGAGCTTCTGGTTTTAACGTAGGATTTTGAAAGTACTATCCAATTTTATTGTAGATAATATAATAGGTATATTTATGTAGGTAGTTATTTTATAATGTTTAGAATGAGATTTTTTGTACTATGTGAAATAGTATAGTAGGTACCTATACCTATGGCATAAAAGAAGATAACTCAAAAAACCTATCGGTAAAAGAGCTGAAAATACCAAAAACAAGCTAAATAACAATACATTTTAAAACACCGCAAAATCTCTACTTTTACTCGAAATCCTGCCCTCATAATAGTAATTGAACCTTATTGTATACAACTTAGAATACATTTTAGCTTATCTTAATGGTAAAAATGTTTGGTGCGGGTGCCAATTTTTCAAAACACCGCCCCCTGCTCTGGCCGGAAACGCACCCCCGCTTCCTGTAGACCCCGGGATCGATACCTCAGCCGGTGACTATTGTGAATATAGATACGTGGAAAATATTCGGGATAATTTCAAATATATTTTATTTGCATAACATGAGATCCTAAGTAGGGCTTTCGGTGTAAGAAAAGATGGATGGAATGCGTAAAAGAGGATACGGAAAAGGAGTGACTGAGGTGGTCGCATCTGACAGGAATGTATGATGGAGAATGACTTGTAGCGCTGACCCCAAATAATTGGGACTAGGGCAGGTAAATGATAATGAGTAGGTACCTACGTATATACTTTTGTACAATTCCGTGGCATTCTTCATATCTTTTAATATTTATTAAGCTTCTAGCTTGATATTAACGAATATATCGATCCTTTATATTGTAATTAAATTTCAGTTCAGTCAGTTTCAGTGAAAAAGTTAACTGTAACGCGACATGTTTCAAGCGTGACTGGTTTTCAATTCGTAATTAACCACCATTTCAGAGAAAACTTTAATAGTATTTCCATTTATTTTCATGATTGTAGTATGAATGGATGTGTATGTTTAATTGAGTTAATGGTTAAACATTACATAAATCAGGCAGATATTTTGTGCTAAGCTATTTTTGTCTTTAACTATATCTGCCTAGGTACTTTAATGTCCTAATCATCAAATATGTACTTAATATCACGGCAATTATTAGGTAAGTAATTGAGGAAATTAGCAGAAATGTATTATACTAACAGACGGTGATAGATAGTAGGTAAAGTTAATTGCTTCTATTTCTTTGTCATCAACATCAGCCTAGCGTTAGTCCCGGTTGTATCCAAAGCCTGAACTTTGGAACCTCGGGTTCGCTCTTCTTATCTTGGCTTTTGCAGGCGCGCCTAAAGAAAACCACGTGCGAAAGCCTCGTCTGTTAATCAGCCGGTGATATTGGCTAGGGCTCCAAAGATCTTGGTCAATTTTTCCTTTACAATGAAAATATCTACATGCAACTAAAAGCAACATTTTAAACTTGTTACCTTGCAAGTTTATGTTCCGTTATAAAATTGCCTTTCAAAATTGTAAGTGAAAGACGTTAGGAATATCATTTTAATTCTCATCCTTGCAAATGACCGCCAATATGGAGTTCGTAAGGCCATTGCTTCGACACAACCTTCGACCTGGCAACACGTGGGGTCTCCACCGAATACCAAATTATGTTCACGCTACTCCTCGAAAGCCTAACTCGTTGCCTATTCGAAGCAAATTGAACTTTAAACCCACCTGTTAAGATTCAATAACGCCTGTAAAATGTACAATAATAAATTTGCGTACAGGGTTGTTCTTTATTCACCTGAAATTATTTTTTGTTTTATGAAAATGGATGTGTGAGATTGCCTTATTTAATACGACATAATTATTTACTTATTTATTTTTGTATTCTGGTAACTCCATTAGTTTACATTGATTCGAAATTTAAACTAAATATAGTTAAGATTGGATTAAAAAAAATGTCTACAAATTATGTTGATATAGATTAAATACCTAGGTACCTATAGAAACGAAATGTTTTGTTGCTATCTTGACGTAAAAGATACCAACGTAACAACTTAGATCTTTCAACCCCAAGTTAGCAAAGGTCCTTACAAGATCAAACATCCAACCCTGGCACACTTGTTGACCGTGTGACGTTGCATCGCATCCTACGAATGTTAACTAAGGCACGACGAGAGGTTAATGTAACAGCTTAACCCCAACTCCCGCTGAAAACAATGTCCTCCGCCGCCATATTGCTTTTTTACTTTTTTCCTCTCGCACAGAGCGCACAAGAAAACTCTTTCAAACTTCCTACTTTTCATGTTACAGTCAAGTTTCGAGTTTTTCTTTGTCTACTTTACCGTTATACTTTTGTATTTTGTTATGCAATATATGTATTTCAGTAAGGACAAAGTTAACTTATTTTGTCATTTTAAACTTAGTAAATACAATAAGTAGATTTTATATTTTTTAATTTTTCGACGTAAGTATACGTAAGTATCTTTAACATCGTACCTATCTATTGTCGGAGAGGCAAAATCCGCTAGATCTTTAGGATCATTGCCCATTGGTGATGTCAACATTCCATTCACTTTAAAAGCGTACCTATCCCCTTATTAATTAATATTTATTATAAGCTGTTTATTTATTTGAATTAGGTATTTGTGTCACCAAAATCTACTAATACTTATTAATCAAATGCTTCAGCCATCTGCTGTATCTTTTGACAAATTAAAAGAAAAACAAGTACCTACTAACTACTTATTTCTCTACAAAATGGTGCACTTTAGTTTAATTCGATTTATAGCTGATAAAAGTGTAAATTGCTTGAAAACTTAAAAGGTTTGCAGTCAAAATCACATTAGGCCATTATAAAACTTGCGCCAACTTCTCTACTTTGATAAATGACTTTTTAAACTGTTGGCAACACTAAGTGCGTTGCGTAAAGTGGAATAGAAGCTGTTAACCCCTATAACGGTCGATGTTTTTTTTTTAAATTTCCTTTAAATGCAGTTTCAATGTTTACCTATGGTACCTATCCAACATAGAATAATAAGTATTGATTATTCTGTGGTACCTAACATTTATGCTATAATGTAAGTACCTTTCTTTTATTTGTAATGAAATTTGTTAACTAAGCTGCCATTTGAACTTTGAGAGGAAAGCCTGCAACAGAGCCTCGTTCATCAGTAAATAGGACTACATTTTACGATTTGAAAATCTAACACTCCCTAGCACTCTCTTTAGTAGAATGGACGAATAATATTATTAAATTATAATCACCAATACCAGCATTAAAATAAGCATATTAATAAGCCGACCAAAAATCACATTTCCATACACCAACATACCAACTCAGTAATTAAACCACATTAATGATAAACAAACACCCAACCGTGGATGAACAAACAACGCCGTTGAAAAATTTCAACAATAAAAACAATGTTCAACATATTGTGGGTAGTTTTCTCATCATATTTACTTATTATATAAGTGCCTACCTACACGGCCGTAATATACCTCCACCCTTGTTTTTTTAACGTGTTTACCGAAGACGCATCTACATAATGTGCCTACGCAAACAGACGGTGTAAACACGCCCTTATGAACGCATCCCCAATAAAGCGGCTGTCCGATTTTAGCTGGATTTTATTCAAATTTAGAGTAAGAATTGAATTTTAACGGTTTAAATTATTCGAACTTTGGGCAAATTGTAAAGGAGACCGGCGTTCTTGGGCTCTACTGTTAATTAATTGAAATAATTATAAAAATATGGTCATATTCCAATAAAGGCAATCGCTAAATACGAAATTATTTTTCTAGCTGAAACTGAAAATGAATACATTGATAAATTCTCTGAATGAACACTACTAAACCTAGAAAGTAATACTTAGGTACAGGTAATGTAAGTTGCTAATATACAGTTTGCTATGATCCTGGCATACACCTCATGCTAATAAACTAGTTTAGGTATACTTTCGTGTCTTCTTGGTAATAGAGAACGCTTTTTAAACAGTTGCATAGTTACCCACCTCCAATAATATAGCGTTAGTTATTGTAAAACAAATATCGTATCGATACAGCCCACCTTACCGGTGTAAACTGGAGTATATTTTACCTGGATACGTGCCTCAGGCAATCCGATCTTTTCAGCCAGCCGCTCGCGCGCGAACACGTCCGGGTAGTGCGTCCGCTCGAATTCTGCACCAAATAATGAATATATTAATTTGTAGTCAAAACTAAAGTATTTACATGCTAAAATAAAGGACGGAAGTATGTACAAATTAAAAAGTTTATTGTCGAAAAAATTCCTCCTCATGGATCTCGACTGGTAACATACCCAAAATATTGTTATTAAATTTATAGGAAAAAATTCTCAATTGAAATCAAAATGGCGACCTCTGACTTATCAGTCGAAATTTCTTCCTTCCTACACCGTAGATGTCGTCAATGAATTTTTATAAAACTAGAGACAACAGTCAGTCACATCCAAGGAAATTTCTAATGTTCTTGGTCACATCACGTGTTTTAATGCATTCACTTTTAAGAGATAACTAGAAGTAGGTATATTAGGTAAGATCCATTTCTAGTATTTCAGTCCCTTATAACAACGGGCAAATCTAAACAGACATTTTTGAAAATGAAAAGAAAAGAGCCAAGAAAACGAATAACAAAAAAAGAAATATCATTACTGCAGCTAATACTCAATAAACCAATATAGAGCAAGCAAACAAACAAACATGTAAGATTAACACTGGGCCCAATAATTGGGCCCTGTGCCACGGGACGAGAGTTGGGCAAACAGCGAGGGACAATATTTATTTACTTACTAATAACCGTGTAGTGAGCGCAAACAATAAATAAGATGAAAAGGACATTTGGCAATAGGTTTATGAGGACTCTGGGGAGGTATTGGCGGCAGGGGCTCTAATACTAACTGTGATTTATATTTTCTGATATTTTATCGCGTATCAATAAAAATTGGTCTACTTTAGTATAGTTTGTTTCTGTATGACATGTAAAAAACATTGAACAGTGGGTTGAGGTTAAAAAGGTTAAGTAGTGGTCTGTCCTGATACCTAGCCAGTTTAGTAGTACCTAAGAGAGTTCGGTGACGTCCAAATTGGATTAGGTGCCTACTCCTGTATTTTTATGAGAGTGGTCTAATTTAAGCGCTAATTTAATATTGATGAACCTAAAAACCCAGGTGGGCCGTGCGCTTGTCTGCCACCTGAGTGGAACGCGTTGAAGAATTCAACTGACTACACTAGAGTCGTGAGTGCCACTCGTTTATACGTATAAGTACGAATTATTAGGTAATCGGTGGTATAAGTCGTCCTCGTCACACAAACACTCACACACTAATCAGCCACTACGCGGCAAATTCTGTGGTTTAAGTAGGTAGCGAAATAAAATTTACAGCATGTCTTGTTTAATAAAAATGTGTAGAAACCATAGTGATAACAAGAATTTGAGAAATCTAGGAATTTGGGTAACACATTGCAACCCGAAAGTCACTCACACATCGTTGGTTAGCCACCGCCATTTTTGTGACACAACCTTGTCTTCAACGCGTCCTGTCCGTAGGTTTCTGAGGTTCATGATTATTAAGTGATGGTCATAGCTTACCTTTCTCAAGGCTATCTATCTGGTCGTTGGTGAAGGAGGTTCTATTTCTCTGCAGCTTCCGTTTCAGCCGTAATCTCATTTGCGAGTCTTCGTCTCCTGAGGATGCGTGCTCACTGTTCCCGTCCGACCCCGCCTCCGATTGCAGTGGATCTGCTGGAAGAATACTTAGGTTATCATCACGGATACAAAAATAAATAAAAAAACAAATAACATTGAAATTTTGTTAGCAGCATATATTTCCCAGTGAAATTCTCGTCAAAATTGACCCAGCAGTTTCAGAGTAGACAAGTCAGAAATACAGACATTTGTGTTTATGTATGGATGTCTATTACTCTCACGCAAAAAAAGCTAAACGGATCTGGTTGAAATTTGGCACAGATATGGTCTGGAATAAGTGTTGGGCTACTTTTCATTTCAGGAATTAGTTCCTGTGGGTCGCAATAACGCGATCAGATTTAACGCGAGCGTACGTGATATCCCACTTTAATTGAATATCTAGCTGAAATCTAGCATATGATACTCTAAAGATAAAGACTGATACACACTTCAGAATTTCCAACGATACATTACGCTAAATGACTCAATTCAGACATCAACAACCATTAACAGAATGTTTAACTGACAAAGACTCTTCATCATAAACTGCCAACAATAGTTCTCCAACAAAACATCCTCAACGACTATCAACCAAATGCGTCAGCACTATTGCATAAACCCCTCCAAAAATTACACTGCAACCAGTCATCATGACCCTCACTTTCAATCATATTACTCAGCATCACAGCTCAACATACACCAGTTGTTTACGACCCTTAAAGTAAGGGTGATAGCAAAATTAAACGTTACTCGTAATGTTGTCGACATGCCTCCAGCTAATTGATTAATTTGCTTTATGGTCGGAGCACTTGAGTCCCGGGTTCGGTTCTCCGGTAATGTGCGCACGGGTTACTGACTCCGATGAAAGAGGACTGTTAGGCAATCTGTCACATTTTTCCAATGACGCATTTATGTGGGCTCGTTGCTAATTTGTGTAATGGATAGTTTGGGTAACTTTCGGGTCGAGAAAAATAAGTTCAATAAAATATCTGTATACAGGATGATTCTAAATTCCAATAATTTGTTTATACCCAAGTGATCAACTGGTACCTAGTACAGCTTTGGCTTTTTATCTGCCAGATAATTTAATATTTGATATAAAATATAACCAAAAGTAAACAAAATAGAATACTAATCGTAATTTAATGACGAAAGTTGCTGCAAGTGCTGGCTACTTTTTTAGGTGGTAAAGTGCTCTTGTATTACGCTAGTTTTTAGGATAAGCTGAGGTACCATCAGGGAGTTGTGTAACACAAACATTCAATGAAAGTAGGCATATAAATATAAATATCTTAAAGTTACTTGTAGGTACCTACTTACAAACTATTTCTACAAAAACAAACACATTTAAAAATCTAGATTGCATCACAAACAAAACCTGCAATATTAACTCTACCATCAGCCTAACCTCCGATCATATACAAGGTGTTCCAAAAACGACATAACCGTAACACATACAGTCTAAACGCTCGCTTGACATGATTGATGGCCGACAGCGACATTCGCTGGTGAAACGTGGCGGACTTTCCAATCGGTTGACAATTTTGATTGATCGTCGCCGCACGCCAGTGTGTGCGCGCCCTTAGCGTCACCGACACCTCTAATGCGATCGAGTTAACAAATAGGTGACGACATTTTTTTATTTTCTTGACTCACATAACGCTTTTTACCCGACTGCGGCGAAACCAGAGACGTAGGACGTGTTTGACTTGTATGTTCGTCCCTATTTCCTAACTAATAACCGGCTTAACCCAATTTTGTCTATTTTACGTTTTTTTCATACCAGCAGACAAGCACACGGCCTACCTGATGGGAAGCGGGACAGCGTCACGTAAAATAACTAGTTGCGCCCCGCGGCTTCACCTGTGCTATACTTTGCCCCCATGGCACCAATTTATCCCAAACATGTCCACAATTTATTAGTTCTTAGTAAGCGAGAGAGTTGTATACTTCCCGGGTTGAGTAAACATTTGTACTGGGATAAGCTTCAAAACTAAGCTAACTTACAAAAACTGTAAAGTTGAACCAAGTTGAAATTTATCCACAGTCAAGCTGCCGACAGTGTCCGGTGAAGATGGACCCTGGATTTGTTTTAATCTTGGTTGTGTTTGCGAACATTTCTGACTTGCTAAACCGAGTTTTGCAACACTGAAATGTACAATGTAATCTTACATTACACATTGCGAATGTGCAGACAGATTTTGCTGAATTTGATGTGACTGAATTGTATATGAATGATCAATTTTAACTCCTATTGGTCTAATTTAAGGAAAAAAGGAAGTTTATGCGTTTATATGTGTAACTTGTTACGCAAGTTAAGAAATAAATTTTGGACTTAATTGGTACAATTAACGTGTCCGGATTTTTTTTTGCTATAAGTAGATCTATTCTGTGATAGCCTTTTACTCACGGAACTTTTACTATTGAATTACACTACCCGTGTAGGTACACTATAGTATTATAGTAACTCACTCGTAGGAAGCTAGGTACTACCCCGTAAATTATTTCGGGAAGATAAGAGCCCGTAAACAGGTAAGTATAATTGTTTCGTTATCCCACATTTACAAAAACGTACTAAACATTCCTTTGTTACACACTGCCAACATTACTTCCAACCCAACAATCGTCATTTTCATTATTTATTACCGGCCCGAACATAAAGGAAGGAATTCATTAAAAAAATCAATTCAGTCGACGGCGGCACTTAACCACAATTCCACCAATAACGACGTACAAATGATCGCAGAAAAAACTTCCTCTAGCCTCGAAGGGCGGGATGAAACACGAAAAATACATAAGAGAAAATAATAGTAGTAAGAAAATAAGAAAAGGAACGAAATAAAAGTGGGGGCGGTGGAAAAAAATTGGAGAAAATAAGTACAAAGGGGAGTGAAGAAACTCGGCGGGAGATAAAGCGGAATTGGAGTTATCGGGGCGAAACACGACCGTCGTAGGTGGGGGCCGATTGCCGGCGAGCGATTATGTGAGATCGATACTGTCACTCAACGTGCCGCGGCGGAGCGTAGGCGACAGCGGGCTACGCACTGTACAACTGTCACAAAAGTTGTTCCTAGGAGGCCTAGAAGTTGGAGTTAAATATTTTTTAGTTTGTTATACGACGACGGTACGTTCATAAATACATAAAGTAATGATTAGTACCAAGCTATGTGATAGCAAGTGGTATAAAAAAAATACAAATCCTCATCATCCTCCGAGCCTTTTCCCAACTCCGTTGAATTCCCTTTTTCAATATAGGTACCTAACTACGAAGTGGTCGTACTTCTATAGGTAGGTACTTGCCGTGAAGCGACTGACACCTGACTTCCACAACCCATTGGCGATATCAAAGTTCTGTATTTTTTGTAGTTTTTATAATATATGAAAAGTAATATGGTTCTTTTCGTACAATAATAATAAAGCTTTTTATACAATATGTAAATCGCCTTCGCTTATGACTTGTTACGCTTATTCAAAGAACAAGCTCACTGCGGCTGGACAAGGCGCGATCCACCTAATTCGCTACGCTCCCGCGAATCAATGCTCCACTTATATTCGATACATCTCACCTTTACTTAATTATATTCAATCTGTATTCAAGATACATTGACTTATTTACTCAGACTTAAGTGATATGATTGGTTACAAGTGGAGAATGTAACCCAAAGTGGATAGCCTAGCTATATTTTTTACTTATTTCTAAGTACCTAAGAAGGCATGAACTAAGTCTTTGGAGGGTTTTCACTATGGCATAAAATTGTAGACTTATGAATTTCTTCGAATAGGGAGTAGGGATTAAGTTCGTCATGGACATGAATGTACTAATTATTTGGTCAATTTTATATCTTTTATTTAATTTCGATATGTAGGTATATGAGTTAACATTTGTCAATTTTCTAAATAGGTATTGCTCTAGAAATTATTCATGTCCATGACACCACGGAAACATTCTGCGGCGACCATTGTCTGGCCATTACCGCCTGCGCCCAGCCACGGTAGGAGGGGTAGACCCAAGAAGTGCTGGCTGACTACCATGGAAGCCTAAGACCGTGCAAAGTGGAGAAGTAAAAGTCGGAAAGAGAATCACGGACTCCGAGGTGACGACCGCGGATGTGACCGGGACTTACGCTAGGATGACGATCGACTACAAAATTAGAAAGGAAATTAGATATATGTTGTAAATGGCAAAATATACACAAACCTATTTAACAAACGACTTTAAGATAACGACCTGGATTCTTCAGTATACTTACACGATTGTGTATACACAAAAACATTTTTAGTTATGGATTCAATTACCGGAATTTTTCGAGGTTGCTTACCAAAAACATACAGATGCTGCCATACAGATGCTGCATTTGTTATATGATCGTCATTACTACAATCTTTTCAACAAATCTCCGGATTGCTACAGAAGCCTTCAACATGGAAAAGTACTTTCATACCAGTCTACACTCGAACAGACGAGGAAATGTCGTTATTTTTAAATACCGGACATTTATTTCAGACATTTAAAAAAGCATTTCTTGGGAACTGAACCTGAGTGCAATGAGGCAGCCTCGAAAACATTTATCTACACAAGCCCCAAATTAATCTACAATACTCTTACATTCACGCCCCACTGATTATAACCAATTAAGTGCGACCTAATGCTGTATCACTTGTATCGGGCATCTAATACATTATCTTAATTTGAAGGGAGGGACGGGGTCAAGATATATTGGCGGTGGATATAATCAACTGTTGTCTAAATGTCCCCGACAGGCCCATCTGAATTACTTACTGGGGTTGATAAGGTGCAGTTTTTGTTATTGTCGGCACAAGTGGGGTTATTTAAGTAATTTTCTCTGGAGATATGGGTAGTAGAAACTTTGTGTTTTGGAATGTATTTTTATATTGTTGGGGTCCATAAACAACCCCTGTCTAGGAGTTTAAATAGGGTGCATATTGCTAATACCTGTTAACGCAGAACCTGTACGTAAAGGTGTATGATGCCTATATTTTTAACACACGCAAAAGAGGTGACCTTAATGCCACAGTGGCTTACATTTTTGCCACTAAAAATAAGACATACAGAGCCATACAAACATATTGTAGTTTTCAAAAGTCTGCACGTTTAAGGTATCAAACCCACGACCTCTGACCATAACAGTCGAGCGCTCTACCACTACATAAACAGATCGCCGGTAGTCTAATGAATGTCGTAGTCATTCGAAATACAAAATAATGATGAAAAACAAATGAATGAAAATTGATTCCAATGGCAGTATTAAACAAAAAACAAAATATAAATTACCCTCTTAACTTCCAAAGCGATCAATTGCACCCATTTACAAATGAATTTAAAAGAAATTAAAAGTATAATTGTAGAACTACTCACCACGCGCGTGTAGCACACTTATATTTAGTCAATTGTATTACACTTGATATGAAACCACTCATTGTATAAAAACCATTGTTTCAAATTAAATGGTTCGCGCGCCAAGTACTGAACATAACTATGTATGGGCCAGAATATATACCTAATAGTACTGGTTTGGAGCTATACTGTTTAAGTTTTTGTATTCTCCTCAATGGGGACAGCTGGATACAAGTTTCTACCGAAGAAGACATGAGGATGTGTTTTGTCCTATCAAACTGGTTAAGTTGATTACCAATTTACAAACATTATTATGCTAAGAGATTGTATATCACGCTTTATTGTATGTGGATAAAAGTTGCCTAAGTTTTTCGAACACTCAATTTCTCATGAGCTAAGAAAACATGGACATTCTACACAGCGCTATCTAGACCGAAGGTAAGTTACCTATCGGTTCTAGAATGCGGATAATAATTAATATATTTTTTTTTGTAAATACATAATATTATACATGTACGGCGGGCTTGCATCAAAGGCTTAATGACAGCAGAGGAAGCGCGTGAAGTAGATATGTCCGTACAAAGTCAGATGGCGGTCTGTTGTCTCTGCCTACCCCGGAGGGAAAAGGCGTGAGCATATGTACCTACCTATGTATTATACATGTAAACACCCAAACCAATGCATATAGACACACCTATTCATGCTGACAAATATTTTCACTGATCGGGAATCGAACCCATAGCAGGCCACAGAGGTCATCAACCTTAAAGTTAATATCAAATCATATTCAAAGATTGTCAAGTATATTAGCGTTCGATTTGTAAACTATTGTGGGTTTGTGTTTGACATGGCGTGGCGCCGCCACAGTTAATTCTGTGTGCTCGTCTATAACGCACGCGTTTGCCCAATTATTTGTGCCACATCTACTGGACAAATATTGCGGTATTTTGTTTGTCTGTTCATTGTCACATATTGGCATTTATTGAATAGTCTGTTTCAGTTTTTTGCGTTGCGTACATACTCGTATGATTTACTTGTATATGTTTGCGGCTCCGCCCGCGTGGACGTCGATTTTCGCGTTTTATGATAATATATATACCACTCAACCGAATGTGATGAAATATGTGTAAGATTTTAAGTCTATTCATTCAGTAGTTTTTGCGTCCATACCAACAGATAAACCGACAATCAGACAAGAATACACAAAAAAAAACGTTCATATAACATAACCTAAGTATTTTTTTACATTTCCAATGTAGGTACCTACAGTCATGGCTACTTTACAATTTTATAATAGTATAGATAACAGATTTAAGATAGTCATAACATCAAGCAAAACCAGGTTTTTTCTTGTAAGATCGAATCAGTACGAAGTCTATAAATCAGTAGGTATCTTTTAATCAAATTTCAAACGATGTGTTACTTTACAAGTTTGTATGAATTAACTAGTTGTGACGTCATGTGTCTTTGTATTATTTAAACATTAACTTTTACGGTCTTATTACAAAACACGGACTAACTTTAAACCCAGGTTTAAAACGTCTTTAGACCATGGTTTAACGAAAATGTTATTACAAAACGCGTTTTAGTACTAAACCTGGGACTATCTCTGGTCTAAAGATAAACCTGCGTGACACCTAGTTTAACGTTGGTCTAAGTATCTAAACCACGAAAATAAAACGTCAAACTTGTCATTTTGATTTGATTTGTGGAAAATACCAAAATACATCATATATATATACATATTTTGGCTTACTTTTTCCTCGGCAGTCCAATTTTCGCCCCTCTTTTTCTTTTCTCCTTCCATTATTTAATTCAAATTTAAAAGTTTAAACCACTGGAAACGTAAAAGTTAGTACGGGTATTGAAATGATTCAAAAGTGGGTATAAAAATTTAAAAAAAAAATTGAACAACGCGCGGGCTCCGAAAAACTACGCTTCATTTAACGTTCATCATAGATCGTCCAATATTATAACAATGATTGCTAAATAAAGGCATGATAATGATATTTTACTATAAAATAAAGTCCAACTATCGTTCATGACTTTAAATTTAATAATTATAATGTTGTAAATATTTTTTTCACCATTTTTTAGTAAATAATATTTATTAACGATTTCAGAAAATTTTTGCTTTCTGAGAAAACGGAACGTTGCGACCGAATGATATCACAATGAACGAACAAAAGTTTAGAGTAATCTGTGGTTGTTATTAGGCCAAGATTTAAACCATGGCCTAAGTAGTCCACGGATTATTCTGTTTTTGTAATAAGAAGAAGTTTAAACCTTGGTCTTAAAATTAAGCCTGGACTTCATAGTCTGGGTTTAAACCTGACTTTAGTCCGTGTTTTGTAATAAGACCGTTAGTGTTTGATTTGGTGCTTAAACCGAATGAAAAATACTGTGGTGGAAGTCGTTTTAAGACGGTTGTTAAAAAAGATGGAGTTATTGTGAGAATTTTAACATTGGACTGTCTGCTTGTTTGCCACCTTCATCAATATGAATAAAGAAATACCCAGACAAGTGCAAATAGAAATTAACATACAAATATTTACACTGAGCGGGAATCGAACCCGCGCCCCTGTCATAGCAGTCGAATGTACTACCCACAGAACAAAGAAAAATCGTTTTTTAATGTTCTGTGGTACTACCACTCCGCAGAGGCCGTCAAAAAATCTTACTCGCTGATGATCATTATTCAACTTTTGACGCTGACTGTACCTACATACAATAATATTCTATAGCTACGTGTGTTGTGTATACCAGTTACGAGTTTGGCGGCCGTCAATCACACTGTGAGCTTTGTGCGAAAACACATGGGCTATATTTTTTTTCCATTTTGTGTACTTCCGAAACATTGGGCGCGGCCATCGATCCGTGAGCCAAACAGTGCGTCGAATATTAAAAATATTTTGCTGGTGTTGCCACACAAAAATATAGTTGGTAGTTTTTGAAAAAGTAGTTATATTTAGTTATTCTGGATGTGTTTAAATAAGTTTTGAGTTTCTCTATGCCCGTTTGTAAGGTAAAGAGAAAGAGAAAGGTGGAGAGTGAGATAACAGGTGTGGAGAGGAATTAAGACCTCTAGCAGTAGGTATTGTAATATCTTTCTATTCAATTCTATTCAATTCTATTCTATTCTGTTCCATTCTACAAATCTTACGCAATGTGCCTGCGTAAGATTACCCTTCTACCTAGCTTAGTAGTAGAGGGATTTTGAAAGTTAACTGCCATATCTCATTTGTGTTAGGAAAAACGGGATTTAATGACCTAATCTACGGTAAGTCATCATAGGTCACGCACTATACACGTTTCACCAAGATCTTAGTTATCTTTCCAGTACACCTCCTGATTCTGATACTGATCCTTTCCTCTTAAGGTTGGGAGACGATAGTCGCTCCAGTAAAATTTAAAATAAACCAATTTGTGGAAAGTAAAAGTCTGATATCAAACACCGAAGCTTCAGAGTTAAAGATGCAACTTTGAGATGAGAGGTGGAATACATACGAAGATAAAAATAACGCAATATTCCTTTCAAATATAAGTCAAAAAGATACCCATCTAACTAAATATCCAACTAAAATATCATGGTAATAGCTTTCAGTAAAACCGAACGTAATTTTGGTAAAAAAAAAACATATTTGTGCCGCGTCCAGTCGCCCGTGGGCAATAAAACTGCCCCAACGTACCTATGTGTACAATATAATATATATTCGTGTATGTTCGTAGGTATATATTTCGCGTACTGCGTATTGCGTACTCGGATATATTCGTGAATGTTGGGTAGGTCTGGCGATTGGACGTGCGATGCTTTACACATATCGATAAAAATTGTATCTGTGTAGTATATGTAGGTAATACTTATTGGTTTTTTAAGGCTGCTTCAAGTGAAAAATTGGGGTCAGTTTAACAACACCTGATCAGATATACCTACAGATGGTGATGGGCAGAATAGATGTGGGGAATTAAGTCTTTAGGTCATTCTTGAGGTTGCACCTTGAGAAAAATGTTATGTTTTAAAGGTAACTAAGCAATTACTTCCGAATCATTTCAAATATCTATTTATAATTTTTCATAGAATATTGCTTATAAAAAATTAGAGCACCCTATAAAATTGTTCATGTATAGAATATCGAAAGAGAGGCGCACATAATTATTAAACGGTTTTATTTAACTTGACCCGTTTGTTTGGGTCAAATCTAGTAATTGAAATTTGACCCCCTTTCAGTTTAGATATTCATTTATTTGGCAGAATCTTCAGTTCTTATGACAATACAATTTAAAACCGTTAAACTTACAAAAAAAATTTGGTTAATTTATTCTTATAAAAAATTTAGAATCATAATATTTTATAAATCGGGCTATACACGAATACATCCGTAAACAACAAAACAACTTTCCTCTCTATTTCAATTCATAACGCGTTGGAAAATTTAACGGAATTGAGCGAGAAATTTGCGAACTTGTGTTGTGTTTCGAAACAAAAATGTAGCTGGTACAACATTACACTCGCAAGGAAACGAGCCTCTGTTTGCCTTGCTCAGCAATGATTCGCGTCACGTGCAAGCTCTAAACAATGGCGACCCGTGACGAGTGCAAAGAAAACTTACCACGCAAGAAGATAGCAGTAGTCCAAAGAAGAAATTATTTTTAGACTCTAGTTTGGGCTTAGTAAGTTTGTGATAAACTACTAATGTGAAATGCTTTACCTTCCCGCGTCCCTCGGGATTCTATATTCTAGATAGGAATTAGCCATTCCAGTTTATAATCCACACAATTTAAACTATAATATACCTACTCGTAGATATTAACAAATATGAACTATTGTTGGCTTTGTGTAAAACGGGTTTTTAGTAATAAATTATTCATTACTTATTTCGTTTCAATACCCTTCCCTTTTTTAATACAACAGGTATGTATGGAAAATAGATTTATGCAGAAGCTTATTCTGCTGCACAATATAGTTTTTGTTTTTGCATGTCCAATTACCCATACTGCCAATCCATCCTATCGCAATGAAACTTCGGTTTCTTGTTAAAAAACTACATAAAAGAAGGCATTATCACTCATGGTGCCTAGTTAGCATAACAAGAACTTGTCCAAACTTAACTTACTGCATTTCGCCCACGATACATCCAGGGTATCTTCACTTGAAGGAGTGTGGAGTCAAGGGGTTAATCTGCACATCTGACCTGTGCTCTTGAGGTCATTTTTGAAAGGAGACCTCACACTTGAGTGGGTTTATTAGCGTCACGTGAGGTGAGTGAGCACGGTCTGCGGGTAGTTTTAGTTTTATAAGGGAATTTGGTAATCGGGTTAGTTGTTCACTGAAGGTGTTCGGCTTAGAACTAGGGTAAGATCATGCTCGGGTTCAAGTTGCATGTTGGTTTAAAAAGAGCAACGACTTTTTTCCCGTTTTTTACAAAAGCGAACTGTCAAAAATCAAAATTGGGAAAAAGTACCTACATTTTTGTAAGTATTTTTCTATTTAACTTACTGGTTTGTTTGGATTTTTTATATATGTAGTGTAGGTACTAAATCCGAAAGCATTCGTTTTAAAAATATCAAATCATTTTATAAATATTTCATTTCCGGTATGTCTTGGTACGCTTTTCACACACATAAAATAAAAAAAAACACCCCTCGAATTAGGGCTTGTTTGAATGATTCCTATAAAGGTTACAAGTGTATTTTTAAACTATGATACCTAATTAATTTGCAATTTGATAATAAACAAGCAAAATTATTGATTTCTCAAATTTTTTGTTAACCATACTTCCTGTACAAGTAACTTGAAGAAACATAAGTACAAAATCTGAATATCACTCTAAAATTATATAACTGCAACATTCCCACAAACGAGATTACTCTAATACATTGACAAGACGTACACACATACAGTAGGTAAGCAGTAAGCATATACCCACATGTACACAAGTAGGAATAAAACACAAAAGCTGGCATATAATCTGTCGGGCCGCCGCAGCGGAGTGGCGAGGTGTTTGGGAAGAAACTCAGTAACAACGCGCCCCCCTCACCCCACCCTCCCCCAAGAATGGGGGAACATAGGGTTACTAACGTATATTTCGAATGTGGAACATGGAATTCATACTTTGTACCTGTTTAAGACTGGTGTAGTTTTGATGTTTAAAGTTTAAGTTTTAGGATTATAGTAGGATTTTATATAGTTTGAAATTGTGTTGTGTAGGTACTATATGAATATTATTTTTGACACACTTTATAAGTACCTACCTACCTTAATCTGTGGGACATAGGGCTGCTATAGCCAGGGAGGTACCTACATCGACTTTCATTTCCTGTATCCAATAATCTATTTATGGTCATTCCAAAAATACATCAGAAAGCGTTAAGCACATCAAAATTTTACGTCATAATACCACCCTGGGGAGGGCGGGTGGTATTCGTGTATAAGCATACCCCACTAGCGGGGGCGGTTATGTCAGACTTGAACCTACTAAAACCGCACGCCGTCTTGGGTCTGGTGTTTCCCTGGTACCCTGGCAGATAGATTTATAAATCCTATACCTGGGTGCAACTATGAACAAAACTTCTTGAAACATCATAATCAGTTGTCGTGTCAACCCTGGCGCTCTTTCTTAAGGGCACGGTTACATGAGTCGCGGCGTCAAAGGGAAATAGGAAAAGAGCATCTACCAGTGACGTCACACACGTGATAGAACAGATACGTTGAACTTGGTTGAACTGTTTATAGACAAATGGGTAGATAGATAGGTAGATTTATCTAGATATAAAAAAGAGCACAGTGCTTTACTGGCCAAGTGTTCATAGTTCATATTCACATTTTAGAATATTAGGTACAGTCGCCATCGATATTAGCTAAACATAATTTCTTAACTTTAAAACATTACATAAAATAAAAAAAAATCGTAAAATATTATAACCTACTAAACTTAAGAAGCACATTATCCACCTGACGGTAAGTGGTTATGATTCTATGAATTCTTACAACACCGGACCTCTGGTGTTGTACCTACTTACTGCTATATCTCAGATGCTGGATAGCTTCCCGTACCACGTATGAGCCTAAACTCGATTAATTTATCTTGTTCAGTTGAGAAGTTACTATGAACACCTTCCGATTCCAATCAGCTTTATAATACCATATTATCGTATCGCCACCGAAGACACGCAAGTACCTATACCAAATATTTGAATAAAATCTAACATCAGGAAATGATTCTAATTAGGGTTCTAAAATTTGTTCCATAACAGATCAGATCAGATCAGAAAATCATTGTTCCATACTATCATACAACAGAGTAAGTTAAACAAAAGCTTGCAAAAAGTTAAAATTCACCCGAAATATGAAATGGATATGTGTGATTTGTATGGAAATACGCTTATATGAAGAAAAGACTATTATATTCTTACCTCTTTTATGTTCCTCAGCCGTTGGCGTCCTATTCAACTGTGGGGGTAAGGGTGCAGGTATCGCCGGCGCTGCTGGCGCGGTGGGTAGGCCAGGGTACCACCAGCCCGTGGCGGCCTGGCCGTTAAACATTCTTAGTTTCTCGTATACACTGTCGTTCTGGGCTGAGGCTGCCTGCTCCTTTTGAGACGCCAGATTTCGAAGCACTCGGTTAATTGAAGAAACCTGGTGAGAAAGTGGGGTTATCAGAAATTTGATGGCTTCAGGAACAGAGAAATATGGGGACCCAGCCTCAACTGTAAGTCATTACATCTGCTGATTAACTCCAGTCCTGAGAATTTAACTTGGTTTACCATCAGGCGAGGTGAAGTCATACTGACGTGACCGATAGGAAAAAATGAGACTGTGTTAGACAGGCTTTCCTCTCTGTGTTATGTCGTAAAATTCATTATTTTCAAGTGAATCGAATTGGATTCCATATTTTTTTAGAGAATTAGAATTTGTGGAATTCAATTTCTAATAGGACATATTCTTATTAGAATTTTTAAATAGTTTAATAACTTTTTATTCATCTTGGCTTTTACGAGATCGACTGTCTATATCCTCAACCTGGAAAACTTGCACTTGAGCCTCGTCCGTTAATCAGCAGGTATAGGTTAGGTTGCCTACCACGAAAATCTTGGAAAGACTTTAATTTATTACACGTATTCCAATATAAAATGATATGCAAATATTTAAATGTTAAGCAGCTTTTGTTGTTGACTGTACCTATTTTCTTTCCTTGCTTATATCTATAAACATTATACCGACATGTATTGGCAGCTATATTATTATTTACTCACGACACATAATTTGCAAGGTCGCATCCCCACAAGTCACAAACAACTATTTAATAGGAAATAAATTGCGAACGCACCCCACCCTTTTAACTTACAAACACGTGTAATTTAAAATCTAATATGATTACTAAATTCCAATCGGGCGCCTCAAAGGGACACAGATTAGGGCATCCCTCCCCCTCTGACCGCACCCGACCCCGCAGGGTCTAAAAACCCCAATATCTATCTACTTTCACCGAAAACTACGCATGCGTAAAAACCTAACTCACACAGGCATAAAATTATATGTATGCCCATTCCAGAGTGTCATAGTACTTATAGTTATGTATTTCGGGGCGTCCTGGGTTCAGATATCTGTTTTCTTGTTGCCATTGGCAACGGGAGAAATGTATTTTTCCCCGGCCGGGAAATCGGCGGCCCTCCGTAGCGATTACATTGTACAGGGTGTTTCAAAAGGTATTTGGTCGTAATCGAAATTTCGAATGGAAGATGAATAGCTTTCTTACGTATTCTGGATTTGGGCTATTTTTGTTTTAAATATTGTAGGGTGTGATTAGATTTTAATTACGTGTTTGATGCATCCTACACATCAAACACGTAATTAAAATCCAATCAAAAACTGTTTACAAAACGAAAATTGATTTTAGAAAAATGCGTTCAAGTATTTAAGCTTTATTATTGAACATCCCGGGACAAAATACCATAGTATTCGTAGTATTATTAGGTATTCTGTGACACCCTGTTGTTAGATTCCAATATAACCATATCACAGTGAGGTACCTCAAAAATAGTTGCCGAAATTTGGGTGTAAATACATCTCTGCTAACCCTAGGAGATATACAGGCGTGAGTGTATTCACAAATGCACACGCACATGCTATACATTATAAAATTTAGTAGAATTTAATAAATAGATGCATCAATAATTCTCTTATTTTGAAGTCATAACTGTATCTTTTTCGAAGAAGTCTTTATAGCATTGTCAAAAAATTTATGGAAAAGTTATTGTGTGAGCGCCAATCCCGGTTGCATCGAAAACTTACACTTTAGAGCCCCTGAGCTCTCTCCTGCCATCCATTATTTTCTTGGTTTTTACAAGAGCGACTGCCGTCTGAGTCCCAAACCACGAGAGGAAAACCCCAGAGTTTCGTCCATCAATCAGCAGTTGGACCCATAAGATCTTGGTGGAACCCCATATATCCAATTTCAAAAATTATAATACTCGTAATCAAAAGTTCCAAACTCGTAAATATAAGTTCGACTTGCAAGCGAGTATAAAACGTAAGTAAAGGTTAACTCGTTCGGGCTGTAACATGTTTGATTTAATCCCTTGTACCGCTAATGGAAGATAATGCGTCTATACGCGGCGCCGGCAAACGATAAAACACACCTAGGTGAGTGCTGCTATAGTGCTTTTGTGATCCGTCTATTGTAACATTGACGGTTTCGAACTCAATTTTAAATATGGAATTATTAACGCGACGAACTTTAATTTTGGAACTTTTAAATATGGAACGAACTTAATATGAGAATAATAAGTTCTTAATTTTTTTTTGCTTCACTTACATTCTCGTATGCGACTTACCATTTGTAAAAAGGAAGTACAAAGATAAAAAAACGAATATGGAAATAGTATGAAAGCGAAGTACCCAAACATACATGCTCTTGTCTCAATAAAGTAATTGGGGTCACAGTGTCACTCTATAATCATGAAGTTTATTTATTTCACATAATATATAAGATCAACAGTTAAGATTTACTTAAGATTAAATTTAAGTAACTTCTCCTTTCTTCTTATTCCTTCCATCTTTTCTGGGACAGACCTTTGCTCCTGGACAGGAGCAAAGGTCCTTGAATTAACTTCAAAACTTTGAACCTACTGTACAAAATACAGCATATTGCTACATTTGCTACTTAAATTCGTGTCTAGATGTAAGAAATAAAGTAAGAACCATTCTAATTGACTACTGGGTTACGTTTAATCCCAGATTAAAAAGGCTACCTAAATAAATTATGAAAGTTCCAATAGGTGTTGGCAATATTCAACTAACTCAGAGTAACATAATACTAAAGTTAACCACGGTTGATTGAGATATGACATGTCCATTAAGACCGAACAGATTGAAATCAAACAACAAAAAACAACATTTTTTGCAATCACTGAACAGATAAAATACTTTTTTTTAAATGACTTCGAAAAAATGTCCATAACATCGTGAGAAACATATCCAGTATTTTTTAAATATAGATCTAATTAGAAATTGTTGTTAGATAAAACCGAGAGCCAATTGGAATCCAATCCAATAAGTAAAAAAAAATTCTCCATTATAATAAAAACATTTTGAATTTCGAATACCGGAGCACACCGGGCTAACCAATAGCAGCGGTGCATTTAAACGCGAATTCTGTTCGTGACAGGCGAGCGGCCAATCAGATGGGTACACGAGAAGATTAAAGAGCCTACACGTTCCTATTAGAATTGTAAAAGGATTTTTTTTCTATTTTTTAATCAATTCGAAATTTGAAGAGGCTAGGGTTGACGTAGACAATACACATCAATAATTTCAATCATATTGTAAAATGCATAAACCAAAAACCAAATTTTACTTAGTGCATTTTCCCTGAAAATTTCAGCGGATTTGCCTGAAAACTTACACTTTACATACCTACAATTTAGAAGAAAATTTTTGTAATATACAGTGACAACGTTTGTTATGCAAATCATTGCATACCTGACTATTTTGTTATTCATCGGTCAACTCTACATAATTACTAGCCAATGCCCGTGGATTCGCCCTGTGAATGTGACTTATCGTAACTTTTGATCATATCACTGATTCTACTCAACCAATTCCAATCAAACATAAGACAGGTTAAAAGTCTGAAAAAGACTTTACTAATATAAACCGTATCAAAATCCGTTTAGTAAGTTTTGCATTCATCGCAAAAAAAAGATAATAATTAAAAAAAAAAAAAATCTCCAACGTACAGACGCAGCTCATTAACAATTTATTTTTATTTTTATAATAGTATAGAAAGGAATAATAAACAGTTAGCTAAAATATCATTCGATAAAACTAGCAAACCGATTTTCTCCTTCCAATTCGCCTCGAGCATCACTATTCATTCACAAGCTACGGGAATGACACACTTTTGCAACAAACCCTACTTTTTCAATAAAAAGTTTAAAAAAAGAAGCACGTGTCTATTCGATTACTTTTTTAATGTTGGTATTTGTTCAGTTGTCATTATTTGAGGTATAGAGTATAGAGCTAATAGGGCAGCCAACTTTATAACGCTAGAGTGAACGCAGCTGTTGTACTTTTACAAACTATCTTTTGTTGACTGTTTTCTTAATTGGGTTTGTGTTTTTAATATATTTCGTGGGAAATTAGCATTGTGAGTTTTGGAAGGGCCCTAAATGTTTAACATGTTTATAGATAATAAGCTGGGAATGAGATCTAATAATAAATGGTACGTAGGTAAGTAAGTATATGCTTTGGTCAATAAACTCTCTAATTCTGAATTATTTCTGTAAATAAATTGGATTTTTTTAAGAAGAATAGGCATAACAATAGTAACAGCACAATAACATAATATTATTAATTTTTTTTTAATACATAATCTCACCTATATTGTTTTAGACGACAGTAATAAATTACGACAGTATTTAACTATCGCATTTAAACTCCAAAATTCAAATAATATAGAGTTACACAGAGTTAGAGTTGGTTTTTATAGAGAAAAATTGATAGAGTTGTGAATATTTATTATCTGTATAGGTAGGTATACCTTATATAAAGTAAATGTGTGTGTGTAATGTTTTTCCTATGTAGTCCATATGGCTAAATCGGATCAAAAATGCTTTTTGTAATCTATGGCATTTTTCTGTATTTTTTCCTAGAAAGTATAATTTAGTGCTAATCCTAATACGGCACGGTGGGGCTTTAAAAGAAAAAAATCTAAACATAAAAATTAACATACATAGATAATAATTAGGTACAAGTTTGCAACATTTTTTATTTTACACATCTTACTGGCTTATATCCTTTTTGAACTGAGCAAGCCGAATTAGTGTCCAGCGATGTGTATGAAGGGTCTAAAACTTTCGGCAGTTTTAGACGCGCGGTGATGTGTACCGACCGTGTATGCAGGGGTTTATAACGAGCTTTTTTTAAAAAAATATGCGTAGATACAGCTTTCAGTTACGGTACAATGATTTTAAATTTTGTTTGTATTGTATACTTTAGCTAAATCTGTTTAATTAGAATAATTACGAAGATAATTAATATTGTAATGTTTTAGAGTAAAAAATAATTTGGAATGAAAATATTTTATTTCTTTTGTTTCATATAAGTACCTATACCTTTCTCATAAATCTTCATATACCCATAGTCCCGAGTCCTTTAAGCGGGGCGTGAAAAAGCATTTGATGAGGCTGTTAAGCTGATGAAAACCACTGTAGCACTATCGATGTATGTAGTGGGGACCCCGGTCCTGAGACTTTACCTTTAGCTTACCATCAGGCGAGGTAAAGTCACGTGTACTATATAAAAACATAATTCGCTATGAATAATTATCTAAATCAGTCTCGTTTTGCGGTTGTGTAATACTTAATAGCGAGTATGACTGATCTGCACGAAATCCTACCTAAGTTTGATTTCATAAGTGCAAGGTACCTACTATTTGGTATTTTTGTTTAAAAATTTTCAGTCGCGAAATGATTTACTATTTTAAATTAAATGATTTAATAATTACCCGGTTGATTGTAATAGACTCAACCCCATATTACGTGGAACTAAGAACAGTTGATGAAATGTGGATTTCATCAAATGCCTATTTACAGCAGATAGATCCATGTAAATGAAAGGAAAATTAGATAAAAGTCGTCTGACTGTATTTCAAATAGATAGTAACATATTATGTAAGGTTTACTGTGTCAATAAATAAATTGTTAAAAAAAGATATACTTACAGGCAAAAGGAAAAAGTGATCGATATATTTCGTCATTATTGATCATTCATTTTCAAATTATCGCAAGGCTTATCATAAAATATTAATTAAAATTAATTTAGCAATCTATAAATACTTCGTGTTTTAATACAAGGCCCATAAGCCGGCACTACCGTACATGGTCGTAACCCGATACTTGACAGCACTCAATTCTGTGACAGGCGAGAGTGCGCGTGCGCAGAGCGACAACACCCCGTTTAAATTATATTGTTAAATATTTTCTTTGATTATTTTTTTATAAATGTATCGTAATGAAAGCATAGAAATATTTTCTTTTTACGAAAGATGAAAAAATGCGCTTCGTTACTTTTCTTGTGAACTCAAATAAAAAAAAACATAAATAAAATCACTTAAATTTCATTAGATCTTTTAGCAATGATAAATTCACGCACAAGGTTTCCTTTTTTGTCAGTTTACACTAAACCATGACGATGATTTCAATTTTATTTTAATATAGGTGTAAAACCCATTAATAAGATGAATATTTTAAGATAACACATGACTTTTTTACCAACTACCTAAACCAACAAGTGTAAACCATAATTATTGAGATAAGCATCTAACACGTAACGTCTAATTAAAAGCGAGCATATTATATCAAGTTTCGCGACAAACGATAACGTCTAGCGATCGTTTCTGAACGCGGGCGATCTCGCGTCACTGTGACAGTTGACAGGTGTCACAAGCAGGGCCGCCAACATTTGAGAGCAGAATTATTTTATTTCACGTGAGAATCGTTCATCATTTATACTGTCATATCCTTTTATAGGAGTGGACACCGGCTCTATGACCGGGGACATGCTAGTCATAGACTTAATTTGGATATTTTTTATAGTCTTACTTAGTCAAGTTGGGATGGGAATAGGATTTTATAGGATAAATAGAAATGAATTAAAATAAAGTGATATCAATACAAAGCAAATTCGTATTGAGATTAAGAATTTCTCACTGATATTATGTGTAGGTATCTAATAAGCATGGATTTAAAGTTTGTAGTCATTATTTATATTATCGACTACTTCCATTTAAAGTAATCGGCTAATCAACTAAACTCTTACAACTAACCTATTAAATTTATTTTCCAAAAAAACTTGGCAACCCTTATGGGCTGCGCCGGCGCATCTCATTACTGTAACCACGGACATGGCGATAGATCATCCCGCGAGCGATAGCACTAAGATCCCCAAGCGTAGGTGGTCCGTGAATCGAAAAAAAATGTTAGAAAATCGACATTTACGCGGGTAATCGAATTTGTTAAGCGTCGCGATCGATCAATGATATTTATGGAATTGACAGCATGGTCCTTTAGGATCTGATTTGACGATGTTTGTAGATGGCGCTATACGATACGATATAGGAACGGAGGTACGGGTTGGCAAGAAGAGTGGAATCAGGCTAAAATCAGCATATTTCGGTGTCGCAGCAATGTATATCGGACTGACAATTTGATACCTTTACAGAGTAGTTTAAACTATTTGTGGTCATAAGAACTTGAAAACTATACTTAACATCGACTTCCATCTTCATTCTCCTCTGACCAATACCTTCCTAATAAAAAAATGTATCAAAATTTGTTCAGTAGTTTTTGGACACAAAAACTACTGAACAAATTTTGATACGTTTTTGTATCAAACACAAACAAATATTTTTGTATTCAAAATTTAACATGCGTACCTAACTCAAGTATATATCCAATGTACAAACACAACTAATTTACAATAGTATAAATTCGTTCGTAAGTTTTAACGATTAATTATAAAAAAAGAAGAAAAATAAGTTTATCATAATCTGACATTGATTTCAAGAATATGCATAACATAAATATTTTCTAAATTATTGAACTACATACCTACCAAAAAAAACCACAAGAAAAAAACTCCTGTTAATATTATTTTGCAGAAAATTAAAGCTCCAAGTATTAAAAGCATAAGCACTTAATCACCAAACCGATGTTACCCTAAAAGACGTACAAAGAAACCTCCTATTTCAATGGGAAAGCCCAGTCACATTAATCTATCCACTTTTCCGTGTCTATTCATCACCATACATACACCAAAGGTATCTTTATAAAACCCATAGCGATGAATACGCATACCCATACAAGCAGGGGACTTCGCCCCCTAGAATTACTATTAGTATTATCTATAAACATTTTAACGTACACGGTTAACCCGCGGAGACCCAGCTTCGATTCCCCGGTGAAAAGCGGTTGTAGGGTGCGGTTGGAGGGTGTATTTTTTGCAATTCTCTTAGGGCGCACGGATTGGGGCGTAGTGTCTCAGTTCATTATAGATGTTAAGTTGTTGTCGGTGATTTAGATTGAAGTGGGCTTTTTATTGTGTGAAATTTGATAGTTTTGATTTGGAACTAGATACGAGTACTTATTCTTACATTAACTTCTACGTATAGATTCAAATTTAAATCCCACCTCATTCAGGAACCCTGACACAATTTTTTCAAAACATTTCTTGTATAGGTAATTCCATAAACTATTTCTACTATTTTTTTTTAATATTCAGCCCGTCAACTTAGGTACTTAACCCCGCTGGATGGTAAGAAGCTAGGGTAAAGTCCAGAGGGTACGGGCCGCCATTCTAGACACCATTCGTCTCAAAACGGCGGTCCCTACCTTGACGGCCTAGACGGCCTTTTCACGCCCCGCTTAAAGAACCCGGGATTGTAGGAAGAAGGAAACACGTGTGCAGAAAGTGCATTTCAGGTTTTAATTGTGCAAATTGTGTAAATAACTATAATAAATGCGAAAATTTGGATGGATGGATGGATGCTTTTTTACTATTGGTAGATAATTAAGCTCGCGTTTGACCACAATCCAACCTGTTGGTAAGTGATAATGTGGTTGACGGTGGAGCACGCTTGCCTAGAAGTACTTAAACTGTCCAGCCGCTCACCGCTTCAGCAATACGTTCATTATGCGTACTGCTAAGGAGTGGAATAAGTACCCTGTCTGAGTCTGTGTTCTTGGAAAGCTATAACCTGGGAATCTTTAAGTCAGTAAATAGTTAGTCGTCGACCATATCATCACTTACCAACAGGTGAAATAGTAGTCAACTGGAGGTTTATCGACTATAAAATAAATAAGATGAAATTTGGCACAGTGATAGAATTTAGTTTCGAATAGCCTATTATGAATGGTTTTTATTCTGGAAATAGATTCCAGTGGGTTGAGGGTAATTCACGCGGACAGAGTCACTGTCAACAGCAAGTACCGAGATATTTGTATTGCGTGGGAGCTCTCTCTAATAAAAAGATTTGGCAATTGCCCTCAACTAAATAAACAAAAATAAACTCCTCAATACTCATTAATCAAGCAAGAGGGCGCCCTCCGGGAGAGGCGAGTAGCAAATATGTCAGATCGTCACATTGCATGTAAGTGTGAGTAACAGTGTGTGACGGAGGGCTGAGGGCTGGGGAGGATATTTTAAATACCGTATTGCTATCGTTAATTTAGTGTATCTTTATTTTTCATGTGTTTACGGTTAACTCGCAATATCTTTAAAACCTTTATTAGTAAGAATATATAAACATATTACTAAGTATACTAACTGTTAATCTAATCCCGTTCCCACGACCCACAGGAAACCATTCCTGGAATGAAAAGTTGCCTATGTGTTATTCCAGATTATAATCGATCTCAGTAGGTACCTACCAAATTTCATATGAATCGGTTCAGCCGTTTTGCGTGTAAGAGGAACATAAGTACATCCACACTCATAAATTAGGTCAACTACTTAATTAAGTTGTAATTTTGATAATAAAATTCATGTCATGTCATAGATAGCATACGTTCTTTATTCAAATTAAAAAAAAGAAGTGATTATAAGTGGTACTTACAATAAATGACCAGTGTATGTTTCATAATAAAAATGGAAAGGACATGAAAGTTTCCGTGAACACGTCGCCCTTGCATCGTTCTACCGAAAGTAAAGGTGTCTCCAATTACAGGAGTATTGCGTGTTACCGAAACGAGATCGTTGTATACACGCTACATAATATATGAAGCCACCGAAATGCTCTACAGTAGCGTTTTGGCGGTGTCAAGTGTCTCGCTACTAATTCTGGCAATAAACTTTTGGTGTTAAAGGAGACAGATTTAAATATATTTTGTTTTTTTTTGGAGAAATTGTTAAGGTAAAAGTTAAGAATGTTTTTATTAATAAACTCATCGTGTTACTATGGAGGGTAGATACGAAATTGTTGTTGCAAAAAAACTAATTTACATTAAATAGATGAACAAATTGTTCATTAGATAGATTAGTCTAGTACAGATAAGCGAAGATTATAATAACAATAGAGGTATTTTTTATTTCATTTTACACAATTAAATAACAAAATAAAAATAAATCTAGTAGATATGCTGCATAGTGTGCCAGTAATACGAAAACGTTCTACCTAGTTTCAACAGAACAGAATCAGGCCGATAGCGCCGCGCCTCGCTCGATCGAACTCATGAATTCTAAATTTAAATTAGATGTCTCCAAATCGTATTTAACGGTCCTTGGGCAACTGTTGATTGGCGATGTTTGCCGCGCTTCGTTCACGTTCTGCGGTTGCCTACATTGTTTTCTATTTTCAAGTTCGATTTCTAAGAAATGATCCTACACGTAAAATACGAAATCAACTTTCCTTTTTGTGTATTCAGGTAAAACTATAATACTGTTTGTTGGTTTCCTTTAAGCCGAGCTATTAACAGTTTAATCACGGGTCAATAACCGCTGGGGAACGACAGGTTCGGAATCCAAAACGTCTGTATATAGATACCTATATTACCTACACCCTCTCTTTTCCGTCACTCTCTACCTATTATTTGATATGACTGAAATAACTGTTGCTTTAAAGTTTGAATATACTTACAAATAAACATTGATATTATAATCTCTCTGCTTTTTCATTTACTTATATTATATTATATTTATTTACTTATCATAAAATATCTCTGAATTTAAAACCGTCAATTCTTTGCCATCATAAACAGTTGACGTTAATCTGCTAGACAAGGGCGGCGTTACAACTCAATGCAGATCCTTACAGCATAAACGCAAGTGTGAAAGAGATATCGAATATTCTGTGCATTCACGCGTAAACGTGGAATTATTGTATACGCATTCTAGGAGCAAACAGGCGTAAGTGTGCGGAGTCTTCTTGCGAAAAATTGATTTTTTGAACAATGCTACAAGTTGGTTCGTAGGTATTGAATTTAAGTTATACCTACTATGTATCTAGTAGATACTTTTGAAATAGAATGCTCTTACTTTATTGTATGTATAACTTTCTGTATGTTTAATATGCCTCTTTTTTACTATAGTAGTTAAAGTTATAAATGAGTTTTAAAAATTATATTCTCAAACATCTTCAGACACTTATGTAAAATGAACAACAAAACTTAAGAGAAATCCAATACAAATTATTTGCATATTCAAGTTCACTAAGAATATTCATCGCCCGCGCCCTGACAGTGGATAAGCCGTCTCGACACTTTTCCACTTACACCGTTCTGCAGCTGGCCTGTCATCGATTGTTCCACGTATTTTTGTCCGCTTTTAGTTGGTAAGAAACATCACGCCCATTCGACCGTTATGACTAGGCAACGGAACGCACCGACATACGTCTCTCCCGCTCTTACACACGTGTGGACTCATCACCCTATCCTTTTCACCTATTTGCCCAGTGGGCCGAGTGCGTAGGTACGACAGTCATAAAAATAGCCCCTTTGGCGCCGAATCTTCTAGGGGCTTTCA
Source organism: Lithosia quadra (assembly GCA_963576445.1). Classification (NCBI taxonomy): domain Eukaryota; kingdom Metazoa; phylum Arthropoda; class Insecta; order Lepidoptera; family Erebidae; genus Lithosia; species Lithosia quadra. The sequence continues at coordinate 7,342,521 of OY754892.1, forward strand.
GTATTTCGATTTTGTGTGCTCTTGTTACGTGGGGTGGATAATGTAGGTATTTTTATGATGAGTTACAAGTAGGAGGCTCTATGGCAGATATGCTTATTGGAGAATTTGGCTTGATTTCTGGGACTAAGTAAGATAGTGGTTAACAGTTTTCAGGAACTTAGTACCTACGTGTGTGTAAACTAGAGTTATAACATCTTATCTAATTAAGGGATGTTATTATTTTATGGAAATTGCTAATGATAACTGACTTTTTTCATATGGAAATCCTCTCAGATACCCCCCACTAGGCAGCGGAGGCTGTTATGTTGGACTTGAGCCGACTAAAACCGCACGGCGTCTTGGGTTTTCAGAAATTATAACAGCCAACTTGATATCCAGACAGATCTATATTTTGACGACTCTGTGAAGTAGCGATAGAGCGTTCGAAACTATGACACGGTTTCGATTCCCGCTCAGTGTAAATATTGCAAATATTTTATACATGAAAATGTGTTTTGCATTGGTTTGGGTGTTTCTATGTTAGTATTTACAAAAAAAGGTACTTATCAAAATATGCTTTAACTGTATTCTAGAATCCATATTATAAGTTTTTGGGTCTAAATGGTGAAGAGTATTAGATCCAAATTATTTATTGATTACGCCTTATTAGCTGTGTTGATACTTTAAAAATAATACCAAACAGTCTGCTTGAAAGGTAACATTATCTACAAAACCAACATATCGTATTCTTAACACTCAAGATTACAAAACATTTTTTTGACTGCACTATTCAATATGTCGCCCAGTGTTTACATTGTGCCACGAATGTGGACAAAAACTTGATATTTTCAAATTGTGACATTATTGATAGAAGAATTGGTTCGATAGGCAGATGCTTTGTTGAAATATGGCTACAGTTTTATGATGTTTTTTTTTGAAATATAATTAACTAGGTGCTGGTCTTAGCCTTCTCCTTTTCCAGCGGCATGACGGGGACACAAAGGTGTGGTTTCCAAAATCGAGAGGTTATCTCGAAACCGGAGATGACCTGGGCCAGCCGGGGTGTGTGAGAATAAATTTATTATGATTAATTTAGTAGCGACAAAAATTAAAAATAGAGCATGTCTTGTGTATTCAAAAACCATAGCGATGGCAAGATAAAATATCCAGGAATCATATTTCAATCAAATTTGGGTAAAACATTGCTACCCATAAATTCATTCACACAAGGTTAGCCCCCGTCATAGTCTTTTGTTCAACGCCTTCCACCCATAGGTTTTATAGGTCCATGTCTCATTGTGATAGACACCGAACCCTAAAGTTTCCAATCTCTCACTTTTTTATTTATCCCATGATTGACCAAGCAGATGACGGTCACGTCAGGTACGATTACCGACCGTGTCACTTCGCCGATAGCTTTATTTTATATCTTATACGTGATATTTTTCGCAGAGTACGAGGTTTTTATTATTTTTTCATGTTTTTATTCTTTTTATTAATTACAGGGTAGAATGTTGCCGGTTCTTGTTACTCTACAAGTATTTTTGATGTTGCTGTAATTGCGACTGAGCGTATAGATTTTTCTTTGCTCTATGTTTTCATATGACCTAATTAAATGTGAGTGGGATTTATAACTAAGTTGTAATATCTACGAGTTGGATATTCATTTACATGAACGTTGGATAGCACGAAATATCAAATATTGTAGAACTTTTTAACAACGTCCAGGGGTTATTGATATTGCTATTTATACTGTAAATATGTATATATTCGCATCCATATCGGAGATTTCATCTATTTCTAATCATAGAGAAAGTACGATTAGATACGAAAATAAAATTAACATCTCAGAACTGATACTTAATCATCCATTTTTTTTTGTTTAATTCAAAACCAAAATTCTTTATTAGTAAGTCGAAAGACAGAGAGAGGAAACAACAATAAGCTGAATTTACTCAAAACCGTTTGATTATTTCTCAAGTAGGTATCATTATAATCGTAAAAAATAACTGTTTAAGGTCTTAAAAAAATTATTGTCCTTAGTCAATATTCCATTGAGCACTCAATATCATCGCAGTACAATTCGCCATTCAATTTGTTATTGACATAAAAGTTGACAGACTCCTAATAACACCGAATAGAAATGAAATTTATGAACTGCCTTGCACAATGGGCAAGGTTTTGTCCTTTACAAAAACCTAATAAAATGCCATCAAACATCCCGGACGAAAATTTTATAAGCCATTATCAATAACAGAATGGAATATGGATAACTATGGTCCTCAGAAAGCGGTCCATCTTGAAAAGATTTCGGACAATGGACCCGCGCTGTCCGAAACATATGCTCCTCGAATGTAAAATTGCGAAATTGGATTACTCGAAGTTATTGTCACCGAATTTGGTTCAGATTATTTCGATGTGTGCACAATGGGCAGGAGCATCTGGTTTGTGAGTTTTAATTAGATATATCGTATTTTTGATAATATTTTGACTGGTTTGGATGTTTTGATTGACGCTTGGTGGGCTGATCAATACACTGTGTGTTTTCAGTTTTGTGAGAAAACCTACGTAAATATTGAAATTGTACTATCTTAATTGTTCATTTCTTTTCATAGGCACTGGTTTATATATCTGCATACTTAGATACAGGATGATTATCACGAATTCGTAAAATAGCCGAAAATTTAGCGATTATCCTCATCACAAATGTCGCAAAATTATCGGGTATTTGTATTCGTAATTCAAACTCAAAACATCCAAATTAAGTTCAGTAAGAATCGTACTTCGATCGCAGCTAATGGTTTCCTAAAATACGTCTGAAGCCGCTTCATTCGGACGGTATAGTACACGACCATTCAAGTTTAAAACATAAGTATTGTATTGTATTACATCACCTTATAAATAAAAAAATACCTGTAGTAATAAAAATACACTGGAATAAACAAATATTGCAAAAAATAACAATACAAGAAAGCAAGAAAGAATACAAGCAAGCAAGAAAAGTCACACATATACTCACACTAGGTATATTGTCGTTATTGCACACGTTCTCACTCAACAGACGGTCCCTGATCTCCCACGCGAAGATTGAAGGGCACTCTCTCTTGTAGTCCGCGATCTTCGAGACCACTGGGGTCGTGGCGACCCGTGGCTTTGACCCTCCGATGGCCCGGGGCTTAATCGACCCCGTCTCGTAATATCTGCGTGCAAAGCTGAATTTAGTTTGGAAGATGAAGAAGATGAATGAGCTTGGTTTTTTGCTCAATTTTTTATTTGCATTCGGAAATCAATCTCTTAGTAGATTTTTGATTAGTAGGTAAGTTACCGTTTTAAAAAGTAGGTAATTAGTATGATTATTAAAAAATAGTAAATTACTGAAAAAAAATGTATTTTATCGTAATGCAAGAATTCAAATCCATCCAAGTCCAAATACGTCACTGAAATATTTTATCTTTTTGATATACGTAGACTACGTAGAGTTATGTTTCGTAGATCGTAGAGTCTCGTATTGTAGAATGTTTTGTAGGTCACGTTTTACAGGCCGTAGAGTCCTTGTAGGTCGTAAAGAAATATATTATCATTCATTCATAGTCATGTTTTATAGATTGTAGAGTCGAGTCTTGTAGGTTGTGGAATTGTGTTTAGTAGGTTATAGTCATGTTTTGCAGGTCGTAGTCTTATTTTATAGGTCGTAGAGTTACGTGTTGTTCCACCATCAGAAAGAGACAGCTACACCGCGTACCTAAACTGAATAGTCTATCAAAACTACCCTCACAAAACTAAAATACTATTAAAATACAATTACAGACATAATCTCCTATCCCCTTAACTTGGAGTGCCTACACAAAGCATTGCCAAATTCCGTTTGATACTTCACTAATGGAATATAAACTCTATTATAATGCAGATAGGGTATAATATTCCTCGGCAACATGTAAGGATGTACGGGCGTGTGCAGAATGTGCTTGAAGGTATTGTTCGATCGACATGTGTCGATATTTGGAGCAACAATCGACCTCGTATTGGCGTAAGTAGCTTTTGTTTGATACAAACTGTGTACGGTCTCAATTTTTAGCCGACTTCAAATAAAGAGGAGTTTCGTATATTAAGTGATATTTTTCAACCTTGAAAATTGTACATCCACTACAATACGTACATCTTATCTACCCCAGTCACAATCACACTGACCTAATTTCTTTGTTTTTCTTACCCCCTTTTTTGCTACCTGCAAATGCAACAACATCAATGCAGTTGCCAGTATTAAAAAATATTAATAACATCATAAATCCTTGTGCGAAATTTAACACATATTTTTGCCTTTCCTCCAGAGAGACAAACCAACACGCTTCAAATTTAGAATAAAAAAAAAAAGATATAGCTCGAATCATGTATCACACAAATTATTGAACTAACACACATTCGAATTTGGGACGAAAGAAAACCGTTACAAGTAATTATAGAGCAATAACAAACATGTCGATCCCTTATCGAGAATGTCATCTGTCGATAAAGTTTGCTTAGGTATTGTCGATAAACATTTACGGGCTTAATAGAGCCAGGGCCGTAATCGGTTTTGCCCGCGGCGTCACAAAAAGGGCGTAAGCAGCTCCCTTACTGCTTTTTAATTGAGAACGTTAGGTTCGATGAACTTTGATTACGTGTTGTGCTTTTTTGGGAATAGTTCTCGCTTCAAGGAGTTTAAATTTTGATTATTATGGGTTGAAAAATATTATGGGTTGCCTTGTTTTATATGCTACTAATTAAAGCAATATGAACACTTTTCATCATCGAAGCATACATTTCGTGGTGCTTTGAAAGAGTCGAAGGGAAAAAAGCAAAGTGGGCAAATACACAAAGCCTACGACATAGTGAACATAATATAAAAGTGTTACTTATACACCGTCCAATCCAATCACATGCTACCCATTTGAAAAATGTATACCATTTTTTTTTAATCATAGGAAACCTGAAAATCGATTTAAACAAAAACTCCAGAGTCACATAAAAGTTTAATAAAAGAAGCAGTAGGTACTAAATAATTACTCGTAGATAAAGAAGTTACACAATAACATTGATTTCGAAACAAAAACTTGTCTATTGTTTTCATGTGTGTATTGTGTATGATGAATGTGCAAGCAAATCTGAAATACTTAATAACTCTGATAAATTAAAAATGACCCTTCCCGCTACCCGAAAACGCAACAGCACCGCAAACAAAATTGTCTCCGAACCTATCAATTATTGCATCAAACAATAGTAAATTGATCGAAATCAGTCGCTCGGCCTCTCGTAGCCGCCATTCATTCGACGTCCAATCATTGTTTCGACTCCATTGCTCGCTCATACCTTTAGCCACTTTATAGCATCCTAGTACTGAAAGTTATTACGCTGTTTTATTGTACGGCAAACCACAATTCAATACATTTTATTGTTTTTGTTTGTCTGTTGTATGAGATGGTGGGATGCTATATAAACATGTTTTGTTAATTTATTTTTGACCAGTCTTTATTCGCGTGCACAAAATGATACGTTAGCAAGACACTACTATTTATTAAAGACGCAATACTATTCAAATAAACTTACTACATATAATTACACTACTAAATCAATACTCTTAAAATCAGTGGAATGGGTTAAGTGTGAATTTCGAACAAATAAAATACTATACAGTAACATAAGACAAGGTGAAATCATTTACGTGCAAAATAAAAACAAGAATTACTTCACATAAGTTTTTGATAACTTAGTTAAATAACTGATTTTTTTTTATCTTAACGATCTGCAGATGAATTGAATTCGCTTACCTCATTGTCATTACAGTTCAGTGGATTTTTACGTCTAGTGGCAACTAAATGTGACGTCAGGGGGTCGAAGATTAGATGTAGATAGAGTAACAGGGGGCTCATGCAATTGGGCACTTAAACGAGATTGTTTTTGAAGTGGTTGTTTAACGTAACCAAGTTATACGCTTTATTGCCGACATGTTATAAAAAAGCAATGTATTTTGTATTGATTTGTTATTACCTACGCTGTAAAAAATATCGAGTTCTGAATTCGACCCTGGCTGATTACAGGGTTGCCACGTTATTAAATATTAACTGTCATGATCTGACAAAAATAATGTAGTGTTAGTAATCTTTTTAAAAATACCTTCGATGACTTCTATAACATTTTAATAGTAAAATTTATTATGCTTATTTTACCAGTCTGTATACTTTTGACTCGTATATAAAACCACACATACAAAGATATTTAAAAAGATAGGCACAGGCTTTCCTTGCTAGAGTTATATATTTCTCACGTGTTCAACCCATTGGACCGCAAATCAGTCTTAATCTTACCGTTACAAGTGGTACATTGTAATTCACACAATTAAATAACTTCATTTTACTTATTCAGTTAATTATTTAAAATTCATAACTAGTACAATACATATTGATCAATCTAAAGCTATTTCAGAAGTAAATGAAACCAACATTTTCTTAATATTCAAAGTCGGTACAAAACGGCTAACAGCGGGACTTCCCCTTAATTAGGAGCCCTGCTGGCCCTTCTGCGAGTTAAGGAACACTTTTGTACCCCTTTTCTACAGTAATTGGCACGATAAGAATGTCCAGGGGTGTGTGGGAATAACTGTGGCACTTGCAGCCGTCATTCTTGACATGAAGGTGCAACGACAAAATTTGTGGTTGTTTTATTTTGGAAACGATTTTACTATCGCGGTTTGCAAACGAATGATTCTGTGTCAAACTGTAAGTGTACACACTACAGTTTACATAACAGGGGCTTGAAAGAAAAGCTAGGAATAATATATTAGTAAGGTTTATAAATTGCAAACCAGTGTTGCCGATACTATATAATAAGACCTTCATAAGCCCGAGGTGTCTAATTTATCATTTTGAATTTTCAATCAATCAATTAGCCTATCGCAGTCCACTGCGGGACATATGCTTCTCCCAATATACGCCTTGGCACCCGATCCAGTCTATTATCCCAGCTACCTTTTTCAGGTCGTCCATCCATCCATCGTGCTGGGGGAAGTTTCCATCCGTTTGCCGATTCATGGTCTCCACTCTAGGATTCATTTCCTACGGCCATCAGTCTTTAGGCATATGGCCCACAGAATTTTACAATATATAAAAATATAACTGTCTGCGTGTGCGTACATTGTGAATACTCTGTGTGCTGCTTTGAGAATCTTCGCTGAACATTCTAAAAAACTAAAGAAAATTCGTCTTTCTCTAACACGTTCAGTAGTATTTTTCTCTTATAAACAATTTGTTGCCCCAATATCTTAACAAGCAAAACATTACAAAATAATAGCTTGCGCCTAGAGGGCAAACTTGTGGGGTCCGCTGGGCAAAATTTATTTTTCCTATAAGATCTCTTGAAGTGGCGTCAAGCAGGCTCCCCAGTAGGGGTGCCAATTACTATGAAATAATGTTTTATTTTGATTTTTATTTAGGGGCGGTCGTGGGACAGCCCTGTAAAGTACACCCTGTATTAAAATGAGTCTAGCTCTTTGATTGACTTTGATTACTTTTTTATTGTTCGGTTGGCTTTGGGTTTTTGTTCACGCGGATATTGTGAGGTCATAATTTTATTGTCTTTTTCAAACTCTAAAGTAGCAAATAATTAAAGAAGTAATCTGTCAACCATGATATGATGAAAACCAGTCTTTGGTGTTAATTTAAACACCTGAAACATTAAAGACTATAACGTTTAGTTTGGTCCGGTATAAACGGGCTTAAGCCCTTTTATTACTGAGCTAGTGAATAAGCACATGGTATACCTGATGTTGAGTGAAAAGAGGTGAAGTGAGAAAAAGGTGTCACCCGAGTGCGGCTCCACTTATAGAGGGACAGGGTGGATATAAAAGAACAGGAAAGATAATTTCCCGTGTCACCGCGACCGGGCTGTACAGAACATACGTAAGCGCAAGCCTTTACGCCACAGCGTAATAGTCTCATGAGGTCTCACCAGACTCATGAGGTCTTGAGTTTGATGCCCAGTTCATATAAAGTCTCCTGAGGTTATGTTGTTAGGAATCACTAGTACCAAACTTTGTTTTATTGTAAATGGTTTCCACTATATGGGAAAAAACAGCCGTTGACACACTTCTGCCGTATAAAAAAGCAAGCGTACCTAATTTAAAAAATACTCTTAGTTTAATGTAGGCATTTCCATAAGCACTCTTACAGAGGGCTGGAATCCTCCAGATAAAATCGCAATCAAACAATAAAATTGCCAGCGAAATTGGAGTTGGCACCCCATAGCACATCAAACTCCGCACCCGATGTCGATTCCCACCTAGCACCCTGCTGACACGTCACGCATTCAACAAAAACAATAGCGTATGGGAATGCAAACTTCAACTATTGTATTGATTAACGTATAGAAATGTTCCTTAATTTTGTCCAAGACTTATTGTACAGCCCATTGTGCAGTTCCTTGGGCGGTATTATGGGAATTCCGTCAATTTGTGTACGCGTGGCTCGCTAGTGATGTGACCCCATCTCACTTAGACATAATCGATTCTTATGACTTTTGTGAGTACCACAATAGGTTTTGTGTTAAATAATTCGTTTATTCGTGTAATAGTATTCGTTTTAATTGTTATGGGTGCTTGTTTTATTGTGGGATTGTTGAAAAAATTGGATTTTTGGTTAAGATTTGACAGCGATATTTGATAAGTTCCATGTGTCTTGGGGTGCAGTATTACTCAGCAGTAAGTTCATAATTTTATTTCCTTGACTGTCAAGACCGTGACTGCCGTCTAACTTCCCACCCTCATGACGAAAACCTGCGTAACAACCTGATCCGTCACTAAGCAGGTGTAGGTACGTACTGGCTTGCGGGTGAGGTTGGTTTGGGCCCTGAATGTCTTGATGGGACCCCATACACCCCTTTGTAGCCAATATCTAAATACGATTACACCGAATCGAACTTTCAGTATATATTTAGCTACGGTTGTTGCTTATACTGTCTTGTGTTGTATAAAGTGGTCTTATATGTTATTTTAATGTCTACAATGTCTCCAAGTGTGCTCGTACCCTTAAGGTCTTTTATATTTCTAAATGAAAAATGTCATTTGGTAGGTTTTAAGTAATTCAGTGGCGTCAGAGCTCATGATAGATGATGGTCTTTGTGTGAAGATAATTATCTATCCTGGGAGGAATTTCACAGGCCTTGAAATTTATATGAAAGGCTAATAAAAGCGATGCCGAAGAGTGATTACCAGGGCTTAATATTGTAGTATGGTATTCGGAATTTTACTAACAAAAGGTTACAATGAGATTGAAAATCTTTTGAAACTTAGCATTATGTCAAAAATACTTACAAAGTATCTACATTTATAGGTATACTTACACAAGAAAATCATTCGAGTATGTGCACACACACACACACACTCATACATTTATTTTACACACCACAGGTAGGTACCTACACCATAATTAATAAAAGCAATACCTACCAATGCTAAATTTACATAAAATTGAATATCCGTTCTTTGATACGAATATGTCTGGTAAAGTTTCAATTGTATTTACGAATAGTTTTGTTACATAATGATGAATAGTTAATTTTAAATCAATACACGACTGACCTGCCCAAATATGAGTAAAAATAAGGATAAATATATAAAAAATTTAAAAACAAAATTATACTTAATGATAATGTCTATTAGTATTAAGTAGGTACTAAAAACCAACAAACCTGCCGAGTATTTTGGAGACGCAGCCGTTGGAGACCTGCAGGATCCGGCTGATGTCACACGGCCGGGCTCCCGAGTGCGCCAGCTCCACGATCTTCTGCCGCGTGGAGTCCGGCAGCGGCCTGCCATTGACGTACACGCCTCCGAGCTGGTTGATGCCGCTGTGGCCAGCTGAGGAACACCCAAACAGGGCCCCACCACCCATCGCCGCTGAGTGCATGAGCTCATCTGGAAAGTAAACCGCTGTTAGCTCAAATTATATTGTCATTATTTAAAACAATTTATCAGGTATACAATTCGGGGGTTAATTTTTTTCTTTATTGCACACTGGGGAATTAAGAGCTAAGTAAGGATCAAATATGAAAATATTAATGAACGAAATAATAAGTCGCCTAAAAATTTAAAGTAATAAGACAACTGATCTAACTACAGAACTTCGATATAGCCAGTGGGTTGTGATGTGAAGGTCATGTGCTGACAACTACAAAGGTTTGTAGTTATATTGAAAAGTGAAATTGAACAAATTTACTAGCGCCAATGGTTTCCATAGTAGCTGCTTACCATCAACTGCCATCAACTGATATCGAGCTATCGAGCACTGTTATGCAGTGCTCTTATTTTTTTCAAGTGTAAGTGCTACTAGGTATAGTAGGTACACACACATTGTAACCTGTGTATTTTTTAAACGGTTTTATTTAACTTGACCTGTTTGGTTGGGTCAAATCTAGAAATTGAAATTTGACCCCCTTTCAGGTTGTAGGATTGGTCTGATATTTGGCAGAAATTTTGGCATAAAAAACACAATTTAAAACCGTTAAACATAAAAAAACAATCTTATTTTATTCAGTCTAACCTTTCAAGGATATACATCATACAATACAGGTTATAGTATAAATCTTCTAGGATTGATATACTCTTTAAATTTATTAATTAATTTCTAAAAGGATCTGGCAGCCGTATTCTCAAACTATGTTTAAATCCGTTTGCAAAAATGATATTTACAAAGAATGACAACGAAACCTTTTAAACTTAAATATAATAGAATTCACATCTGCGCCTCTTCAAATTGTGTAGCTTCCTCAATTTTTGTCGAGTGGTTTCCTATAGTTGTATAGAAACATTCTTTGAAATTATTTCCTAGTTATTATCAAAAGGTAGCTTTTCAAACTATGTGGAGTGCGGACAGATTTCGTCTAAAGAGAGTAAAAAACTTAACCCGTTTAAAAAAATAATCCGCTTAGCGAAAAGTATCTGTAAAAAAGGGTTTTGCGGTGTCGGATAGAGAACCACAAATTTAATTTCTAATTCAAAGATACGAAGATATTCAAAGCCCATTGTTTGCCTGTAGTCTGTACCGTTATATAGTTTTTTTTATCTCTTTATTCATATATTTTTACTTGATTGTAATTTTTGGTTATTTCTAGATGTTCAGATGGTAGAAAAGATATAATTGGATCTTTATGCTACTGAAGGTAGTAAAACAGATTGATGCGTATTATGAAAAGAAAAAGTAAAGTCTATTGTTATCATATTCAAGTTTATTGGTACTTTAGTTACTCTTAAGTAAAGTGTGAGGCAGATGGTGACTATGGTGAAATCTCTCTAGTGCTCTACTTTGCCTATCTCACACTAGAAATAAATTAGAAAAATGGTAGAGAGGTACTTAGAGCATTTCTACCATTTCTTGTATTTCCTTTTAAGCGAAAAAGAAATTTTGTCAAAAGCATTTAAGCATAATAAACTAATTTATATACAGAAACTGGGTGTTTTTATGTATATGCTAATGTATTTATACATACAAATATTTGTACTGAGTGGGAATCGAACTCCCAACCTCTCACATAGCAGTCGACCACCACCACAAGAAATCCTCATTTATATTCTCTATTTCTTTCTTTACATTACAAGATATTCTTTATTTACGTTACATTCTTTGATCAATAATATCTCCCCAACTCGCAATAAATTCCAATACCAAAATCGTAATCCAAAGAAAGAAAAAAAAACAAAAGACCAATCTCCGCATTCGATGCACGAACTACGAAAATTATACTAACCACAAAAAAGTCGGTACAAAACAATGAACTTACTCCCTGTCCCTACCACCTCCCTACCCTTTGGCAGGCCTTAATCAAGGGCTGGCCCAAATTCGCCCACAAATTGCATCCAATTGTTCACTTTTTACCGCGTGTTTGCGAGGGTTAAAAAGTATTGTCTGGCGATCTCACTGTCTAATGCATGGGTATTGAAGGCCAGTGGGCTGTGAACCTTGTGCCGACGCATAATTGTGATGTAGGATAATTTTGCGTGCGATTAGAGAATTTCTATTAAAGTGAACATGACAGTACTGTTCAGTCGATTTCGTGCAAAATTTAAAAAGTTCTATAAAGAAAAATTTCCATAAATTACTCTTACCAAAGTAGGTAGTAAATAAAATTTGAAAGTATTAACTATGCAATTTAATTTCTATTTTAAATAAAATAAAAAGTTAGAATGAGAAAATAAAGAAAATAAAAATATACAGAACTGGAGTTGAATATGTGGTAGTTCGTTTCTCGGGGAATAAATTTACTAGCTCAGTAACTTGGAAAGAACTATGAAAAAATCTGCATTTCTTGCGATCGAAGCCGCGGACATAGACTAGTACTCAATAGAGCGTGCAAAGACATCACTAATGTTCTAAACATTCCGGACCTAAACAGAGCTCGCATTCACTTTGACACTTAAGGACCTGGTACTTCACAATCTAATCGTGAAAAATGTCCTTGAGATGTTAAATAGTTCACAGTTCAAAACTATTGTTTAACAATTTAATGTAACTACTGCCAGTCAATTATATAAAATAACTACTCAATCAGCAATTAAAAAAATTATACGTAAATGAAATCGCTAGTATTCCTGTTAATCCCTATTACTAAACGAGCTACGTGGATCTATCTTAAATAGTTCAAACATTGTTCCTTCTAGGCAAACGTTAGCCTTGAACCAAACCAAAACTAGGTAAAGACGTTACCCTATCTTGAATAACTATTTCGAATTGCTGTACTATGTCTGGTAGAGCGGTCACCGCAAAAGACAACCTTGATCCATTCATACAGCCAATTCTCGTAAAAAAATGTCCGAAATTCTGTCTCCAATCAAGACGCGATCTCATTTCAAAACTCTCTTGACAAAAAAGTTATTCTTGCAACCGAAATAATATCTTTTTTGACATTTTAGGAGATCACAACGAGATCGACATAAGACTGAGACTGAATTTTAAACATATCCATCAGGAGTCTGCCGTATTGATCTATCTATCAACTATCGTCTCCATCGCCATTCGGGAAGGGATAATAATTACTTGATTATTTTTACCCCTTACTCTTAATATTATCCGTTGTACAAATTAATAAGCGTTTGCCAATTTAGTGTGGTGCATGTGAAGTAGAGTGTTGTCGCCGAGCTGTTGTTAATCGCTCTTGGCGTCACCTTACGGCGACGAGAGGCGCGACTCCGTCCCGCTAACAAGCGAACGGCGGCTGTTAAAAGAACAATGGACAATAGTACCTCCCAACGCCCTGTACAGCGGCTTAATTCATAAGCGCCAGTGGTTTTATTAAAAAAATTAGTGTGTTAAAATTGTCGGTGTTTAAAAGTTCAAGTAAGATTTTACTTATGAGACATAGTTTGTTTGGTGCTAAGGTTTGGTGTTTTATAAAATTTGTTTATGAAGATTTTATGCTGCTGAATTTTTAATACTTACAATATGTTTAGCTCCTACCCACTAAGTTATATTATAAATGTGAAAGTTTTGGAATGTTGTTCTAATATTTATAACTCCATAAGTAATACTTATAGATGGAAATATTATAGTCTAAAATAAGACATAGGTTATAATTATTTATCTCTGGAATTTCTCCTTATATTTTACTGGATAAAAGTAGTCTTATTCCCGCATTATGTAGAAAATGCAATGATATTTGCATTTAATCTTGCTGGCTAAACGCAGAGAGTTACGCTATCATTTGCTTATTTTATTTGCGACTATGGATATACAAATGAAGCTATTACATAATTATAATTCACGAGAAACCACATTCTACCTCGAGATATGGAGACTACAGGTCTTTAGTAGCGTCACTGATAATCCGCTCCCGCTCATGCTTATATCAGTGGCCGGTGTCACACCCACTGTCGACGCAAGTACGCGTGTCGTGTGAGGGAGTGTTTTAATTTCAGAGGTGCAATTTATTCGAGCGATTTATTTTTAATCCCCGTTTTTATGGGCGACGCTATAAATTTCATTTATAGTTGTTGTTATTTTTTTTTTAGTTTTCGTACATACGTGTGCATGTGTGGGTAGATTTGCGGGTGACGCTTGGCGTTTGGCGGATGTGGTAGGCGCATAGTCTGAGAGGGTATTTTGGTAATTTAGACATTTATTTTTTTAGCAACGGGGTAATGATGCGTTAGCAATGTTTGTTGAAAATGAAGGCATTTGTAATAATAGAGGAATAATATAGTATGTTTCATATTATTATTATGAAATGAATTCACCGTTCTTATCTGCCTGTGTCTGTTTAAACACAATAAACTTGAAAACCAGCAACAGATTTTCATATAGTTTTCACTATCAGACAGAGTGATTCAAAAGCAAAATTTGAGTGTATAATTCATTGCCTGTGCGAGTAGGTACTTATTTAATTACCTACTAGTTTTATGCCCACTTCACCTACCAGTCGCTGAGAATTAAGTTTTTCATTTATGAAATTCTAAATGCAAAATGACTTGCAAGATGCGGTGACAGGTGTAAGTTTCGAAACTACTTCAATGCCATGTATTTAGGTATCAATGAATATTTAAAATTTTAATTTCCTACAAGTAAATAAAAGTTACCATTTGCAGCATTCCAATTAATAATATCTATTCAAATATGTGTCAACAATACAGTTCATCCCCTCGTCCTATTTACTAAAGTTGCCATAATCTGCCGTTTAAATAGATAAAAACGTCATATTAAACATTAATCAAACGTTACATAGACAGTATATAAGGGTTGCAACCCTGTCGAGTGCACACCTGGTGGCCATCCCCCACTTAAGTACCCTTCTTATTATTATTTTGTATCTGTTTCTGAATTGCTTAAATCTATGGGGGAGATTTAATTGTACACTAAACGCCATTTTGAATGCGCCGAAAACGATTTGAATTTGGAACGGATTGAATTCGCTACCATAGAGTATCAGCTTAGCTTATAAACCTGATTAAAATCAACTTTTTTTTGTATTTTATGAGATTAAAAGCTAGGGCTGTCAGGTACAGATCGTTTTATTAGTACCTAACTTTTTGTAAAACGGCATTTTTTCAATTGTTCATTTAAATCGTTAAAGCTGTTTCATGAGATATCATTAATTCATTTAATATTGTACTTTATAGGTACTTGGGTCTACATCATATAGTACAGTTACATGTGTATTACTGAAACTTGCCAAGCTATTGGAAATTGCGACGAACGTCTACACTCGAGAGCAATGAATCCGGGTCACTTAAAGAATCCTAAAAATCTCGGAAACTAAAAATGCTAGGTTAATGCAATAAATTGTATTTAATAGACAATGTAATACTCCTTAAATGAAGGTATTAAAACTTCTTAGTTATTGTAAAGTTATATCATAAAAAAATCAAATTTGAAAAAGGGCCACTTTCGAAGATGGAACTACGAAATTACAGCATTTGGTTTTGCTTTTGTTTGTAATCTGTCATTTATGTGGGTACATAAACCATGTTGATAGTGCTCTATATTCATTATTCAAGCTGAAATTATGTCGCTTACGCCTGAAGAATGCACCAGAATACTTACAATGCTGGAAACCGGCCGGAGTCAGCGCGATACAGCCAGGACTGTCGGTGTGTCGCTGTCAACAGTACAAAGAGTTCTCCGACGTTACGAAGAAACTGGTTCTAACCTACGCAGACTAGGAACGGGCAGAACCAGGTGTACCACAGCACGAGAAGACCGATACTTGGTGAACACCATGCTTCGAAATCGCTTTCTCACAGGAACTGAACTCACCAATCAGTTTCGACGCCTCGGAGGAAGTAACCCAAGTGCATGGACAGTAAGACGTCGGCTTGCTGAATCTAACTTAAAACCCCTTAGACCTGCAAACGGCCCTAAACTGGAGCGTGGGCATCGTATTTCGAGACTAAGATATGCCCAGAGCCACGTAAATTGGAGTATTGAAGATTGGTCAAAAGTTATGTTCTCCGACGAATCAAAATTTATGCTCTACAAGCACGATGGAAGACACAGACGGTCTTATTACAAAACACGGACTAAAGTCAGGTTTAAACCCAGACTATGAAGTCCAGGCTTAATTTTAAGACCAAGGTTTAAACTTCTTCTTATTACAAAAACAGAATAATCCGTGGACTACTTAGGCCATGGTTTAAATCTTGGCCTAATAACAACCACAGATTACTCTAAACTTTTGTTCGTTCATTGTGATATCATTCGGTCGCAACGTTCCGTTTTCTCAGAAAGCAAAAATTTTCTGAAATCGTTAATAAATATTATTTACTAAAAATGGTGAAAAAAATATTTACAACATTATAATTATTAAATTTAAAGTCATGAACGATAGTTGGACTTTATTTTATAGTAAAATATCATTATCATGCCTTTATTTAGCAATCATTGTTATAATATTGGACGATCTATGATGAACGTTAAATGAAGCGTAGTTTTTCGGAGCCCGCGCGTTGTTCAATTTTTTTTTTAAATTTTTATACCCACTTTTGAATCATTTCAATACCCGTACTAACTTTTACGTTTCCAGTGGTTTAAACTTTTAAATTTGAATTAAATAATGGAAGGAGAAAAGAAAAAGAGGGGCGAAAATTGGACTGCCGAGGAAAAAGTAAGCCAAAATATGTATTTTGGTATTTTCCACAAATCAAATCAAAATGACAAGTTTGACGTTTTATTTTCGTGGTTTAGATACTTAGACCAACGTTAAACTAGGTGTCACGCAGGTTTATCTTTAGACCAGAGATAGTCCCAGGTTTAGTACTAAAACGCGTTTTGTAATAACATTTTCGTTAAACCATGGTCTAAAGACGTTTTAAACCTGGGTTTAAAGTTAGTCCGTGTTTTCTAATAAGACCGAGAGTGTATCGAAGACCAGGGGAAAGATTCAAGCAAGCATGCATCGAAGAAAAAGTAGCCTACGGTGGTGGGTCTGTACTTGTGTGGGCCGGAATTTCTTCTGAAAGTCGCACAGAGCTGGTGATCATAGAAAACGGCTCTTTAACTAGCGTAAGATATGTGGAAGAAATCCTCAATGATCACGTTGGTCCATTTATGGTCAATTTAGGTGAGGATGCTATATTTATGCATGACAATGCCCGACCTCATACAGGTAGGATTGTGAATGACTACCTTCAAGAGATGAACATTACTCGTATGGAGTGGCCAGCGCGCAGCCCGGATATCAACCCGATCGAGCATGCTTGGGACGAGCTAGGCAGATGCGTAAAACAACGAAACCCTCCCCCAATCACGCTTCGTGAGCTCAAAATTGCTCTCACAGAGGAATGGGAGAATATTCCCCAAAATCGTATAAGGAACTTGGTGTACAGCATGCCAAACCGCGTAAACGCAGTAATGGAAGCACGAGGAGGCAATACGAAGTATTAAAATTCAAGAAAATCGTAATAAAGTTCAAAAATTTCATGTTTCCTATTTTTGTTTTAAGGAGAGATCAGCAGTTTTTTTCTTTATGTAATTTTGTGTTAATAAAATGTATGGTGACTCATATTTTTTTTACTTTCATTTAAGGAGTATTACATTGTCTATTAAATACAATTTATTGCATTAACCTATCATTTTTAGTTTCCGAGATTTTTAACATTCTTTAAGTGACCCGGATTCATTGCTCTCGAGTGTATAAGTACCTATTTGAAAGCTGAACCCAAATCAATATGATAACGATATGTTTTTATTGATAGTATAGTAAGTAAACAAAACCAGACTTATGATAAAAAATACATAACTATCAAGTTTTATAATATTTTCTGTCAGTTTTGTGCAATAAAAAGTCAACACACCCTTTGAACTCGTAGGGATTCAGTTCGTTTCGCCATGACGTAATTTATGGCGAATATTGTCAACCACGCCCCTTTAGTGACTGTGACGCAGAAAATCTTCGTTATTGAACGATATCGTAGTCTATGACAATACAAAAAAAAATAACCGTTTGTCTTTTGTTTGTGTTTATATTTGGAAATAAAGTTTTTGAAATGAAGTTTTATGATCCTAAATTGAATGCTGTGGAAATGAGAGATCTGAGAAATATAGCTGGAGTGACGTTGATGGACCCAGGGAGGTATAGCGTGATAAGGGAATATAGTGGTGTGGTATACGTAAAATATAGTGACTAAAATAGAGTAAGGGACGATGCAACCTAGTGAAGGTTCAAAATTCAGTCACTGTCTGGTCTCAATCTCCCAAATGTGAAATAAGGTATTCTTTTTGTTACGAGTTCTTTTTGACAATTAAGAGATCGACATAATATATTTTATGATCGAGACTAAATTTTAAACACTTTCTTACGAGAATTGCTCTCAGGTCAAAAGTACCCGCAACATTTTTGAATGTATAAAATCAATTATAAAAAAATAGAATAAGCGAAAACTGTACGTCATATCCAGCTCCTCGACGCTACAGACATAGTAAGGAGATTTACCTTTGGACTTAGATAGTGTAGGTACACCATGATCCTATACGGAATGATCGTAGAGAAACATGTTTGTGGTGTTTGGTATTTTCCTACTCTATCGAGAAAGGGATGTAACTGTATATTTGTATATTTACTAACAAACTGGTCTTTACAGTACCCCATGACTAAAAAAATCTGCCATCCCTATCACCGCAATTGACAAACCCACTAGTCATCATCAGCATTATTAACACAAAAGAACCGCAATGATGTCGCCTGCGGACAGGCTGATCTTTTTGTTTAAACAAAAACACCTTTTTAACTCAATACGCAAGCTTATTGTCACCAAACAATGAAATAACAAAGTATATTTTTTTGAAACCAAATAAAATAAACAATGTTTTAATTTCTTTTTACAAAAGACTTCAAACAATGCCTCACGATTGTCATCGAGAAACAGTTAAGTACGAGATTAAAACTATTTTCATGGAATAAGTACCTTCTTTGTGGTTTGAGAATTTTTAAAAGGATTATGTAAGAGTTGGTTACTTAGAATAAGTATGATTTGTTTCTTAGAACGTTTATTAAAGGAATTCTAAATAAATAAATCATTTGTTGTTTATTGAAAGTAGTTTATTAGTATAATTGAGTAAAACATAAATTCTTAGATTGATTGAATCTAAGAATTTATGTTTAATTGAACAAAACAATGTTGACATTCGACCATAGTTTAGGAAAAAAATAGGATTTTTTGTAGTATTGAAAATCGTCCACAGCCAGCTACTATACAAAAAAGTAAATCAGTTGCTGAAATCGCGAAAAAAGTTCCCGCGTATTTAAAACAATTGGCGGTAAAGAGGAGCCTCTGGATTATGACCAAGAAATGTTCTAGCTATTCTGAATTCAAAATTTGAATATTCAAAGCGTTCTATCGGACAGTGAGCCCAAAGAGAGGTATCTACTCAATCATTAAAATTCCTACAATGCGGCAACAAAGAAAAGTCTATTTATCCCTCTCCAACAACTGTTTTTCCGGTCTATTTGTCTTTATCTGGCGCTTAATGTGACACAATTGTCGCATGCTCCGTTTGCTTGGCTTGGCTATGGCGGAACATAATTATATTTCTGTTATGCTTTATGCCAAGTCACCGGTTATAATGGATTTGGGTGCATGGTAAGGTTCAATTCGCAATTAAAAATCCCAATTCGGGCAGATACCTACTTTTTGTCATCTTGTTCTTAGCTTATAAATGTACAAATTGTTTAAATCGATACAATTATGATTAATTAATATTTTTACTGACATCATGATATATTTATTTGACATTTTATTATTAGTACGTACACCTACTTATTGTAAATTCGTAATATTAGTGACATGAGTTTCTGGCAAAATCATCATCGTCATTCGAGCTCCAATCCTCATTGCAGTAAAAGCTTGCATTTTGTCTTCTTCTTGGTTTAGCTTTCCTTGGCTTTTACGGGAGTGACTACTGTCTGACCCTCCCAACTATCGTCCATCAATCAGTAGGTGTACCAGCTCGTAGGTATGGTTGACGAAGTCCAAAATCTGTACGGAGCTATCAACTCTACATCTTTATCATATTATACTACCCATATCTTTAAATCAAATGTATTTCGCTTTCTCTATCAAGCTTCTGTAATAAACATCTTAAGCTACCACAAACCACCCAACATAACCATTAATAACACAACAAGCAAGCTGAACAAACAGCAAACGGGTATTTGCCAAAAGGTCAGTTCAGTTTAACGAGTTGCAAACTTGCGAACTCAACCGGTAGTACCTTGGTTGGAAGTCGTAGACTATGTAAATGCACAGGATTAAGTCGAATATCTTTAAGCTATGGACGAAGAGCTTCGCGGCCACTTGTGCAAAGAAATTTGAATATCGAATTAGTGTTAACATGACTTAAAAAATTACAGTTGATTTGTTCGTCTATGGAAGGTAGAGAAAAATAGGAACAACTTTGAAAACTGAATGTGTTCTGCCGGTTGAGGCAGTATGTTGGAAATCGAAGACTATAATAAATTATAAATGCATAAAGAATATGTAAGTGAACAATCTTTAACATAAAGGTAAAAAACAGCTTTTTGGACACTTTTGCAAAAAAATGTGAATATCAAATTAGTGTAAAACATGACTTAAATAATGACAGTTGATTTGGTAGTCTATGGAAGGTGGAGGAACAAAAGAACAACTTCTAAAATTAAACCTATCAGAGAATCGTGTTAAGTCGGTTCGTTTAACGTACTAAAGAAGACGACACTACAGAAAAAAAATCGTTTAACGAATTAATCACTCACAACACTTTCTATGTGTGGTGTGGCGTAGCTGTAGACAGCTCGACTGCTACATTAAAAGTCGTGGGTTTGATTTCCATTCAATGAAAATAGTTGTACGAATATGTCTATTTACATTGCTCTCGATGTTTGTATGTATGCTTAATGTGTATTTCAGTAGGTTTATCCGCATTCTAGAACCCAACAAGCTATGTTTAATTTGTGCCAGATGGCTGTGTCCTATGTTGTTTACTTAAATTTTATAGTTGTCGGTAACCTCATATCAAAAAGATCGTACTAGCTGAGAAAATATCAGATTTTTTGTAATGTGGTACTCGCCCACTAAATAATAGGTTCCTACTAAGTTGTGACGTGCACTTGATTAATTCTACATGGGCCAAAGTTACCGTCCGTTCGGCTAAATGCATCGGTTGCTTGGTTACTGGAACTTACCTACAGTGGCTTTGTGGATACTACAACTGGTTCTAGAAAGCTGAGTATGATTAAAGCGAGTTGATTGTGAGTTAGAGTTGCATGCAAATATGTTTACAGTAACCTACCTATCACTTTTACGTAAGCATTTAATTTAGCAGCTATAGGTACCTAATAGCCGTACCACAACCACATCATGTTTACATCATTACTATTCTGTTAAAGTACTGTAAGATATAGGTACTACGTTTGCGAAAAATGTATATATTTAAAGATTTTGTCATTTCATAATAATTTTATCAACATAGCAATCATACCTAGGATTTTATATAAGTTATTTCAGTCGTGTATTGATTCCACCTTCGTAACGTTAACATTTGAAATATATTTAAAGACTAAGTATATTATATTTGCTCTATATGCAAATTATATTTGAAATGTTTTTGTAAACTCGTTCATAGGACACGGTGACCGCTTTCCATCAGGTGGGCCGTGAGCTTGTCTGCTACCTACGTAGTATAAAAAAAACTATCATCTACAAGGTACGGGTCGACAAAAATCAAAGGGAATAAAAAACATAGCAAAGAAAAAAGCATTATAGAGTTACTTGATTCATGAGAATCATTCGATATGCCTTATCAAATTCATTAATATCATTCGAGTTAAATTCGAGATTCAGCAGTAGAGGTCTCAAAACCAAATCCAAAGGCAGTTAGTTAGCAAGCCGGCAACTTAGCTCTTACGTAGTGAACTTGAATAGTTGTAACGTTGTAAACAAGTGCTAGCTTGTTACTTGTTAAGACTTATTGATACTTAACACTAACTTGGACCAACTTACAGGCGAGTCATTGTTCGGTACTGGAATATTTCATGATATTATGATATGCTAGTCTGAGTTCAGGTTTGTTAACTGTTTTTGTGCAAATCTATTTTATAGTTTTTAACTGTTTTTATTTCGATTCTTGAAGGAAAGCGAAGGTATTTTGCAATTTTACCCCTTCTACGGGTATTTTGTATGTATATATGTGGTATTTAAAATTATTTCTTTGTAATTTCGATGACTATTAAGTATAAGAGTTTTTGTTCAATCATGTAAATTAAATATTTTTAAAGTGGACAAAGTTAAACTTGTTCAAATGTTAGGTACTTTTCGTAGTAGTTCGTCTGTTTTTTGCGATTGGCGCACTTTGCACTGTAGCACTATCGGTGTATGTGGTGGTGGCCCCAGTCCTGAGACTCTGCCTTTCGCTTACCATCAGGTGAGGTGGAGTCATTTTGACGTGTCCTATATAAAAAAAAAAACAACTCAACGGATTTTGATGCAGTTTTTTTTTGTTTGCAATGTTTTGGTGAGACTTAAATCTTACGCATTATGATCACAATCGCTTGAATAGAACCGGAGAAATTCGCGTAAATCGACGTTGGCGCGAGTGGAGTCACCGGGATAATATGCTAGTTATATATAAAAACATACGGAGACAAACTCGAAGCAATTGCGAATCACACTAATAGTCAGTCCTATGTGGGGATCGAATCCACAAGGCGACCACTTAACCACTGTTTGTGAAGTTTGTTAATTGGTCGATCAGTGGGGTAGACATTGTGGATAGTGGCTAACCCTCTTGTACTATAAGGTCATGTCCTACAGTGGAATAGTTTATAAAAATGGGCCAACTATATTGGAGCTCTACATATACCACCATAAAGAGTAGGCAGAGGTACCAAAATTTTACACCTACATTTCACAAACTATTGGAGTCAGTTACAAAGTTGAAAACAATAGACATGCTGCCTAATAAAGGGATACCGAAATTTAATTGTCGAAATGTGGTGTTAATATCACTGCCTGCTTCTTAGGGAGTCTTCAAGTCAAAAGTGAATAGATCGTTTCTAGGCAAGCTTGTTCTATCGCCGACCACTTCATCACTTACCATCACTAACATTCTAACTCATTCTAACAACAGCCAAGATATGGTCTTTCGATCACTATGATCGAAAGACCATATCGACCATAACAAAATATACGGGGGTAAACATGTACGAGTATAATGTAAAAGAGCTCAACTTACCCTTATGGGGCATTTTCCAGAAAGCTTCTGCCGCCGTGGTGGGTTCCCGCGGCGGCGCGACCAGCCCGCCGACCAGCGTGGTGGCGGCGTGCGCGGGCGCCGGAGCCGGCCGCCCCCAACCCCCGTGGAGAGCCACCCCGCAAACTTCACCCCCCACACCCCGCAACACCCCAACGTAATACCGAAAACTACACTTTATCTTTTAAAATTAACCCAAAAGTACTCAGATATGCGCAAGCGCACCTAATCCGCCATTGCTTCGTGACCTGCGAACAAAGAAATTCACGTTTAAAGAAATTTATTGACCCCAATACAACATTAGACAATCGCATCATCAATTACAATCAAGGCTCGTCATTACACTCCTTTGAAGCTTTTGCGGTCTCTTTTTCACATCTGGATATAGTCGAGTGAATGAAAGAGCGGGTAGATACTAATTGGTAGATGATGCTGCTGAATTGTGTGTTAGTTGGAAAGCGCCATCTATTGTTGCATAGTACAAATAGTCGGAGCTGGTCGTGAGTGCCGATAATGATCGATCACAGTAATGAAGTTAGATGCTGTGATCGTGCCACCCATCGCGCCGCCGAACGGTAGTCGGGCCTGTACGTGAAGTTTTTTCTATTGTTTGACTCAGATGTTGGTATGATTAACTCTTTTAGAGACTGCGGCTTACATAAGCTCCGCATTCAGAGAATTGCGAAGTGATTTGTTCATATCAACATGTTTTAATGATACGTTGATTGATTTAGAAAATTGACAATGTACTTAGTTTACGTTTTGTTAGTAGAACATTTCACTATCGTTTTTTTTTCGGGAACTCTATGGTTAAATAAATAATCTGTGGAGAGACTTTAAAACAAAATCACTGAATAATGTCACTTTAAGGCAAGCCTCTTTGTATTTTTTTTTTCTCCTCCTTTTTATCTTCTGCAGGAAGCAATGCATCAGTGGCACCTTTTACATACCTCCCCCCTTTAGCACTCGAGTGTTGTCAGACTTAGATGGAGAAGGGAGAGTAAGGGAAGTAAGGCCTTCAAAACTCTTATGAACTGGGAAAATATTTTAGGACACACAGCGCGGGATTAAGTTAGACCCGGACTAAGCATGTCCTATAGCTAATATGGGTAAAGTTTAGCGTAAAAAGTCCTTTTCAAACTCACTACCGACCGTTTTCAAAAAAGTCACAACGAAAATTCCAAATCTCTCTTGATGTCGGTACTTCAAGGCGGTCTGGCACTTGTCATTAGTGTCCAAACACACGTCGATACACGTGACGTTATATTGCTCCTGCCACTTTAGACCCTCGCTTTGACTAGGCTCAAAGTGAGTGTTCAATTTAAGGGACCCCTAGCTTCCTTTGGTCCATTGTACCCTCACTCCGCAGGGGAAAATATATAATATCAAAGTGAAATCATTCGATCGGAGCTTGAAAAGATCAAATATGTCGCGATATTTTTGTACCTGCCTGTTATAATACGAATAGTGGATTTATGCTTATGAAGATGTTCAAGTATTCTCTAGGGATATTTTCTTATATTTTTTCACGAAATAAGATAGCTGAATGTCAAATAATACGCAGACATTTTTCTTGTAAACAAAAATTGAAGCATCATTCTCGTTCAACCGAATAAATATTATTAATATGGTCCAACAAAATTCAAACTAAATGTAGACTTTTATCAAAGAGCTTGGCAAAATAGTCCTCTTAACGTCGTGTAATTCCAGGTCAACTTTTTTAATACACTTTCTTACATAAGAGCTCATGAAATGATTCCTTCTCAAGGTAGTCCCAATTTAGCCCACTGTGGCTGAATAAGTAATGAAAATTTAAAAGAAATTATCGAGATAGTGGTAGCAAAACTAGTTTGAATAGATTCGACTTTTCCAAACGAAAACTCCTTGAATGATATCGATGGGTCACAGGAAATAGTTCTTAAGTTATAGTTCAATTTTATTTAATATTGAATAATTGCACACGTCCATAGGCCACCGTGACCGCTTCCTATCAGGTGGGCCGTGCGCTTGTCTGGCGCCTGCATAGTATAAAAAAAAAATATGCGAAGTCATTTAGGTCTTTTCCTTTCAACTTTAAGTTGATAATGTCCCTTACATAATTATAATTTGAATGAAGGCTTAGCTTTCGTGTAATGTAGCACCCACTGTACCTGTTTTCGGGATAAAAAGCAACTATGTTATTCCAGTTTTATCTATCTTTCAAATTTCAACCAGATATGTCAGTTGTTCTGATGTGATTGAGAAACAATCATCTCATTCACCCCTTATTTTGCTTTCGGTTTTACGTCAGCGCATTTGGTTATAAAACACTAGTAACTTAAGTTAGGTACCAGCATTACCGGTAATCCCTCCAGCTACGCTTAATTACATGTGTTATTGCTGGGGCTTAAACCCACGACCTTTCGATCGCATATCTGGGCCCGTAGACAAGGGTCAAAAGTCTAAATCGCTAAGGAGTAGAATAGATTAGGTCGACCAATCACACTCCAGCTCGTGATTCCACCGCGGCGCGCGCATCGTACGTCGGCGACCTAATCTATTCGTTTCCTAATAGCGATTTACGCTGTGACACTTGTCTACGGGGGCTGAAGCTTTAGCCAGTAAGCGTATTCTATATTGCCTACAGTAAGATAGGCGGGAAAGTAATATTTTGCAAGGAAAATAAGATATTGCAGTTTACCGGGTATCATTGCCAATTACGAACAGTTAGTACTCTAAATATGCTAATTAGAAACAGTTTTCCATGTCACTGGTAACTGGATACGCTCTCGGTGTGGTTCAGACTTCAGATAAAACATATCGTGAGTACAAAGATGCCGACGATCGCCCATCTGATAACGGGTTTGATTCGTGATGTATCATATTTGTTATGTATGTGTGTGATGTATGTGTAAAGAGAGAGATTTATTACTGGCCAAGCATTCGCGGACGTATTTTCGTAATAATAATCGCAACGAACAGTTTAATGACTACTTATTTATGCACTCACGCGTGTAATTCTAGAAGAGGTAAGCAGAGGTGTTTAATATCCACATTTGGCAGGACAAAATATGAGTTATTTTCAAGTGTTTGGGGAATAACACACTATTTTCCCAACTCAGGAATCGAACTCGGGACTTCATACGTAACATTCAATAGACAGTAAAGTGGTTGTCAAATGACATAGCAAATTAGTTTTCAGTTTTTTATCGTTCAGTTTTTTTATATGTCGTTATAATTATTCCTCGGTGTACCTACAGGCTAAATGTAACGATTTATAGTCATTCCACTCCTTATTTTTGCGTTTGACAGCAGTTTTAGAATGTGACTGTTGCATTAATCCTACAAGTAAACTTGGAAATGCGTGACCAAGAAATTATATAAACTGGCGTATCATATGCATCTACCCTATTTATAACTCATTACCAAAATTAAAATGCTTTAATTGTTTCGGTTGATTTAAAATTTACGATTATTTGCTCACTCAATGAAAACGGCTACACTCTACCATGTCTAGTGTTGGGATCGAATGAAATCGCTGCAAATTACGAATCTAAAATAATCGTTCAAACTTACTTACATTTACGTCAACACAAAAGTTGTTGTAACATGTAAGCTTTGTTTTTATAGTGTATTATGGATTCTTGTACCTACGTGTTTTCAGTGGCTAATCATCTCATCAAAATATTTAAGTTGTGTTGTGTAGGGTAATAGTTTTCATTAATATTATACGTAGGTACGAAAAGCACTGAGCCCACTCGTCTTCGACGGCCTTTTGAAACGCAGCCACAGCTTCTTCGGCATCCATAAAACGTTTATCTCGGTATTTTCTTCCTTTTTCGGAAATAAGTAAAAATCGCAAGGTGTGAGGTCAGGGCTATTAAACGGCGGGTGACCCAGTAATTCCGCAAATTGTTTTTACCATGACAAAACAATGGAGCCTAAACTCGATAGGCTTATCTTATTGGCGTAAACCCAGGACAGATGATCGGTATGAACAGCCTATAAGTGTCGCCGAATAATTGATACATTCAGGAGGAGGAGGATGGACGTAAAAAGTACTGAACGGGGTTTGATGCGGTTTTTTTTATTAGAAAGGTCTTGGTTAGACTCAAAATCTTACGCATATTTGATCACAATCGGCTCATTACAACATGCGATATAGTAAAAAAACGCGAAAATCGACGTCCACGCGGGCGGAGCCGCGGGCAACAGCTAGTACAGAATATAAATGATTTTTGACTTTGATTTTGACTTTGACATTGTACACGAAAAAAGAATGTTTATTACAAAACACAAAAATTTTGTAGGAAGATCCAATAATAGCCATTATTTAATATTATCATTATTATAAAAATAAAAATATTTTTAACAGATTTTACTGCGAATTATTTTATTCAATTATACGTCTGGCACGCAAAAGAAGTATAAAAATTTGAATATCGAGCAGAAATAAAATAAATTGAAGTTTGAAATCGATTGCAATTTCTTCAGAGACTAAGTCGATTATTGTTTGAAATCGGTCAGGTTACGCATTTGGACATAACTATTTGACAGAAAATTGAAATGTCAAACGCAAAATAAAGGAGTGGATTGACTATAGGTAATTATACTTTGATCGTCAAAATTGGATTAGGTCTCTTTAGCAGGTGGTGGACCTCTTTAGCAGTAATGAACGAATAGGGATAGGGACAGACATGTCACATACCTCTATACAGATCAAGCCAGCCAGCGGGGTAAAGTCAATTGACGGACTGATTATAAAAAAAAGCATGAAATCTTTTGACTCCATTTTAAATAGATACCTAAGCAGTGTAGGTACTTTACAGTCTATGTATATTATTTTATTAAAATGTAAGTTAACTAGAATTTGAGATATAACCAATTTAAAATGCGTAGGTACTGTATGTACTTATTTGAAAACAGATAACTTTGTCCAACTTGGTCATAAATTTTATTTTCATAGATTGATGAAAAAGACTTTCCAATTTCAAACGAAGGTCTATTCTAAAAATATTTACGATAACTTCATTGTCTATGTTTATACAAACCAATAACTGGCTGAATAGAATCTCATAATTTGCAACTTTTCAGACGAGTTTAAAAAATATCTGCCGAGAGAAAAAATGTACCTACGTAAACGTTGAGAATGTTAAAAAATGTTAAAAAAACACAGTTTTCGTTGTAAGTGGCTTGTCTGAGTGCGTCAAAGGCCGCTACGGAGGCTGCATGCAAAGCACTTTAAACGGGTATAAAGTCGTCGGCAACGATTTTAAATTCTAGCTCACCGGGATAATGGCGGCATGTCGATAACTTTACTATTATTCACACAGTAGTTCAAATTTACTTATGTTCTAATAGTGGTAACTTTAATGGAATCTGCATTACTAAGTACCTACGTACTTTTTTTCCGCGCTTTTTTTTTCTTTATTCGCGGCAATGCGATAGTACCTACAATAAAAAAATCAATAAACATGTTAAATAAATGATTCAGAATACGAAATATTTTTTGGAACTTTTGTCTATTTATCTGTTTGTTCGCAATGGACGCAAAAGCTACTGATTGGATTTTGATGTGTTTTTCAATTAGAAAGGGCTTGATCTGACTTAATAACTGCCGTATGTTTGATTGCAATTGGTAGAGTAGAACCGGACATTTACATAAAAGTTACGTTATCCGACATTCACACGGGCGGAGCCGCAGGCATCGGCTAGTATAGGTATAAATAACACATCTTGACATAAACTCCAATTACTATGTCTAACCAAAAACCTGAAATTGTTGAACCCTGAAAGTTTCTCACCACAAAAATGCCTAGATTGTGGAATGTTGCTAAAAATCATCATGTTTAGTCAAAGCATCATGTCTAATAGACAGACATTAAACATTAAATAGCCGACGTGTCTGCGTCTCATGTTCCCGCTAGTTCTCGCCGGATCGCGTGTTTGAGTCCGCACACCTCATTAGTTCGCTTTGATTCAGCGTCGTTACTTGAGCGCAGGTGTCGCTAATACCCTACTCTTGGCTCAAATGCATCCTCTAATCGTATACGTTTCTTTATTCTTGGAAGGAGTAAAGGAAAACAAAATTTTGATAGTTTTTTGGTAGTGTTTAAATTAGTAAGTAACAAAAAAAATATTGTTGAAGATATTTTAACATCATCATCCCAGCGGCTATCCCGATCACATCCAAAGTTAGCACTTTCATATCAGAATGCGGAAGCATTGGTGCATCTTGGCTTTTACGGGAGCGTCTGCCGTCTGGCAACCCTAACCTCGATCGTTAATTGATTCTTAGTTCATCCTGGATCTAGATTGAGGTCATGCTCACCGTAAAAATGTATTGATATCAGAACTAAACCGACAACATTGTAACAAAAATAATTTTTAGCTTACAAGATTTGACTTAACATAAACTAACATACAAACATTGCAAATAAAATAAAAGTTTGTAAAAAGAACAAAATAGTATTTTTTTAGTTATCTTTTAAAACGTTACTGTATTTCCTAAAATATTTTGTTTCCTTTGCCTAAAAAACTGCCGTTTATTTTTTAAGTTCTGTCAAAGCCACAGTATAAAAAGAATCTTTGCGTACAAAAAATAGGGAAGTCAAGTCATCAAAGCGAGCTCTCACAAATGCACGTGCCTATCACAAAATATCACATACAAAACATATACGATTTGCCGAGTGCACTTGCTTTAAGTTGCGACGTCAAAGCCAAGCCTCTTCCTTTTCACTACGTTTCTAAATAAAGGTCTGTATACATAATTAACAGTGATGTGGTTTTTACTGTAAACCAGTGCAATGCTTAATGCGTTCTTTGAATTTAGAAGTGTCATCGTCTTTTTTTTTAATTTCATTCTTGCTCTTTGGTAACTAGATGCATGTTTGTGAATATGAATGATATTAAATAATAAGTAAGTGTGTTAGTTTCATAGATCTATATTTTATATTTTATTTTGGGTTTCAGTACGGCTCTATATCTCCTTTGCCCTAATATGCTTTTTATTTTTAGTCTAATACCTTCAATTCTATTTTCTCTTCGGTAAGGGTGAAAAGCTTCGTGACCTTCGGGACACACATTCCCAATCAATGTTAACATGACCATAAGTATGCTATGTAATCGCACTCTAGGATCATTGTGAGTCTCAGATTTTCTATCAAGTAGGTCAAAGAGTCCGCCTGAAGCTAATATTACCTGGACTAGTGGACAACGACAATACCACCTGTAGGTACCTACTATAAGTGGTCATTGGTATCAGTGTCCATTTATAGTGTAATCAACCTCCACAATTTGAAGACACTTGCACGCTTTAGGGTTAGTTAATAGCTCTGCAGAAAAGTAACCAAAATTTCGGTCCGTAATTCATAGTACCTAGATACGCTACTTTTACGCTTTTCTAGATTCTTAAAATAAAATCACCGAATAAATCGCAATATAATTTGTTATGTTACGTACAATATCTTAAGTTACGTAAACTATTGACTCGGTTAGTCACCACTTCGTCATGCATACATTATACATACGTGATATCAGAATAATAACTTATAATCCTTTAGATCGACGCTCATATCAACACGCTAATCAAGAGTATATTATAAAATTAGTTTTGAAAACATCCGAAATAGTAGTATCACTGCCACTTGCTTTTTTACAGTTTTTTTTTTAAGTTTTCGATCCAATGTGTAGGTGAGGTGCCTTGTGCTGTGAGTACAATGGGACGATTGATTTATCGTGCCGACGATACGTGTAACCTACTGCTGTGTGCGGTTGTTAAATCAAATGGTAGCGATAGCAACGCAGACAAGTTTGAAAACATTTAAAAAAAAAATACTTGGAGTTTTTAAATTCAGAAATATAAACACTTACCTAGATGAGACTATGATCATCCAGATTCAAGTACGGTGGATTTAAGTGTTAGCTCAGTATTATACTTAGTTCCAGAGAAGACAAAGTCGAACGTTATAGCCACTTGGCAAGTTAAAAATTAATATACCTAGAAGTAAAGACTGTCCTGTCAGTATTTCGAAATAGGAATTATTACGAAATAATGCTGAATACAGTCAATTTAAAGTTTAAGTTAATCAGGAAACTTTGCGGAACTTTTAAAATGATTTTTTTCTTGTCTTCAACTTAACAATTTTTAATAATCAGTTTAGTTACAAAACAGTGATAATAAAAGTTTTTTGAAAATCTAAACAAAACTGTTTTACTATCCGTACATGTCAGTTTTGTATCAATGTAACAAATCGGCGTGCCTGCTCTGCTGGCTGTACATTGTGTACAACCGGCGGGCTGCACTGAGATCGTAATTTATTTCTTTTCTGACACTAGCACTGAGTGACGGCACCTTTAGGCGATATTCGGTAGCAAACATATAAATAGACTCAATTAGTGCGTTGTTAATACACATCTTCTACTTCTTGATAGCAAGTTGAACGTAACTTCTAACTTTACTTGACATTTCTGTGACATTGGTACTGATTCTGCTATTATAAGTATAAAACTCTATACAAATTAATTTAGATGATATTATGTTAGATTGCTGATCGATCAATATCGAAATATTAGTCCTTAATGAGAATGTAAGAACGTAATAATTACCTGTAGCTCTAAGAGTGAGATTCATACCACACTTTGCTTAGCAATGGAGACGACGTTTTATACGAATTTGAAAATTGTAGCACAAATCGGTATAAATGCAGTCTGTAAATCTTACCTATAGCCCATAATCTCCAGATAAAATATAGAGCACACTTAGACTGTACCATAATGTTCATATTCGTATGAAATGCTTGCCTCAAAGTAAACCGTGTCATCTGGTCCTGAGAATTCTATTAAAAGCAGTATTTATCTCACATAAAAACTAAAAGATTATTCATTTTCAGTATTTAAAAGATTGAGCCAAGCGCGTTACATAATAATTATTATCGCTGTGAACTTACTCCTAATAGAACTATTTGGCTTAGTCGTTAGAGTTAACGAGAATATAAGTAAGTAGTTAATACTGTGTGAAAGACACTTTTTTTTCATAAAAACATGCTGATTAGAAATTATCTAATGAATTTTATTTATCTGTGGTTGGCATCCTTAGGCTCATTGAGTTTTGTCTATTTTACTCTTTGTTCTACTCGTAAAGCGATAATAGAGAACTATGTTTATAGAAACGTTATTATTTCATCATTTTACCACGGGATTAGGTACATTTGTGGTAGGTAGGTACAAATTCTCTTTATACATTTTGTATTTCACGTATTTTGTTGTAAATAGGTCAACGTTAATATTTATGTCTGTCTGAGGTAAGCAATTTTAATTCTACGGACACGCCACGACACATAAATGGTGCTTTAAAATTGAGTTTAATTAGTAAATCGGAAGTTTTATAGGCATTCATAATGTATGTTAATTACAAGCAATAGTAACGCATAATCACTGTAATTTAGGTAGAATAGCAATTAAACAGTCTTTTTTGGTATACAAAAGTTTGTTATTAATTCACTTGACGCAAAAATTAAATCGGTAGTCAAAAGAACACTCATATTAAAAATATGGAGTTAATGACAGACATTAACACAAAGTGTCAAAGTTGTCAATTCAAAGTTCAGAATTGTTTAGATTGTTTTTTAATAAATTAATGTTACACTTTGCGGTTAAAAATATATATTTTTAAGATATTTCATAAATTTAAACAAAGAAATCACAAAAATAACAAATACAGTTTGATGTCTGCACAAGAAGTGATCATATTAAAAAATCATTTTATTAACGAATCACATTTTAATATGTCATCGACGAACAAACGAATAATGCCGGCGTAAAACAAAAAATATGGAGATACATCAAAAGCTTTTTACTTTTAAAAAGGCACTATCTTAATCCTTATTAAGCCTGATCAAAAAAGGGTGAGGCTATTGAGACCCGGGAGGTGTTATTTTGAGCCCATCAAAGATTATACTTTATTTTTCTGGTTAATAAAAATTTGATTACGTAATACGAGAAGTCGGTTTTATTTATCGGATTATTTGAATTATTCAATTCTAATAATAGTCACTTATTTAAGTCGTTATTGAACTTGTGTATATTGAATTCATAACGTTTACTCAAAAGGCTCAAAGCAATAATATTTGTGTGCTTTAAAACAATTATCATCATCATCTTACAAACTCCGACAATTATCAGATTTGCGGTGCCTCCATCTAACACTAAAATATATCTACCAACTTAAGTTTTCTGTCAAGATAGTAAAACGTTTGTAGATTAGTAACAGCATTTTTTCTTTAATATCTTACAATATTTTACTACATTGTCCCTATAAAAGTCCTTGTATCGCAGTAATATATGTCAAAGAACTTTAACCGGCAGCAAAATTGCATTTAGCACCGTGTAATGACAGCATGTGAGAATTCTTTGCCAAACTGTCAATGGTTATGTCTCTCTTTGTCAAAAATATGTCATTAATACCGAGAAAAAAATGTCAAAGTGTTCGCGAGGCACCCCTGGGAGTTGTTACATAATAGGGATGTCAACACTCGTAGCTGGCTTTTCAAGTATAAATAATAGTTAATGTAACATTTGAATAGTGACACTCTTGCTGTAGGCACTTTGTCGGCACGCTTGAGTTGATTTACAAGTTTCAATTTATCGATTTTTGTTATATCGATGTACACGTTGATTTTTTGCTGCAATATGTGTTTATTTATTTTTAACGTCATTGCAAATTTAGCTATATCTCGATACCATATTTTTATCGGCACCAGGATTTATGTATTCCAAGATCAAAATTTAATTAAACGGTTGCGAATTTGGTATCTGTACTCCATGGTTTTCTGTTCTGGTTTACTTGTAATATAATTATAATTCAGATACATTTATAATAAGATATAAAGCTACAGAGACAGAAGATATAAAATTATTCCCCATATAAATTTGTAGGTATTTTTGTCCTCAAATTACTAGGAAATTTATCGTGCCTCCCACGCCTTATGAAACATTGTTTTCTTACAAAGGCATTCCCAAAATTAGTCAAACTTTCCCGGAATAATCTCGTGGGTGTTATTTATCGAAATAATAATATATGGTCCCAATTAGTCAAGACATATCTATCTATAAATAACAAGATTTATTATTTGAATCGTTGGTGAGCCACCAATGATTCAAATACCTAAGTAATAAATCTTGTACGACATTCTACACAATACTATCTAGATCTAGACCCAAAGTACGCATAGCTTAACTAGCGTGTTGTGGGTTCAAGAATGCTTATAAACATACTTAGATTCTTTGACACACAGACCAATGCAAATATTCATAGTGATACTACACATGAATATTTGCACTGAGCGGGAATCGAACCCGCGACCTCTGACATAACAATTGAACGCTGTACTGCTAAACAACAGATATAAACAAATATAATATGGAGTTAACAATTTAAATCCTCTTATTTTTTATAATACTACTTATCACATTATTATTATTAATCTAGAAACAAAACTTTGATTTCCTGGCACTTCTATCATTTTATCCGAATTTTCATCCCGCACTATCTGCTAAAATGTGTACAATACATACAGAACATCTTTATCGAAATTAGCCGGTCCCACATCACTGTCATCTTTTGTACCTCAAGTATCGGTTACCGCAAAAATTATTGCCGGCACAATACCGGCCAAGTTCTCCATTTAACAATATTACTCGATACTACAAT
Source organism: Lithosia quadra (assembly GCA_963576445.1). Taxonomy (NCBI): domain Eukaryota; kingdom Metazoa; phylum Arthropoda; class Insecta; order Lepidoptera; family Erebidae; genus Lithosia; species Lithosia quadra. The sequence goes on from OY754892.1 coordinate 7,377,426, forward strand.
AGTTATTGTACATTCGGCAACTTCAAAGATGCTTCGATTTTAAATATGTTTGCTCTTTAGATAAGTATGTTATATTAGGACACTAATCATTGTGATATAACTAATGTATATATTTTTATACGAATTTTAAGAATGTAAAAAAATTGGAGTATTTAATCTGTTAAAAAAATATAAGAATCTCAACTACTATGACAGAGGGGTTCGATTTCCGCTTAGTACAAATATTTTTATGCATAAATATGTCTTGGTCTGAGTATATGTATGTATCTACAAAAAAAGTATGTAAGTATGTTTTTCGGCATTCTAGAACTCATAACACAAGCTAGTTAAACTATGCTTACTTTGGGTCTAGGGAGCGCTGTGTAGAATGTCGGAGAATATTTATTTATTATTATTTATATTATATATAACAAATTACAAAGGTTTTTATTGATTTACTAAAATTGATAAAATGTTTCCCCAATTTCAAAAGTGGCCAGATTTCTGAAAAATATTTCACCAATAAATAAAAAATAACTAACCCATAGCCAAAAGTATCATGTATCAGATAAACTTAACAATACACTGAAATGTTTACTATTACAAATTATACCCAACAATGGAAATTAAATGTAATGATTCGATCACATTAGCAATAGAAAAACGTCGGTGCCAATAGCGGCCAAACAAAAATATCGAATTACAGATGTGGGCATTGGGCATACTTCTTAATAAAAGTACCTACTGGGATACTACAGGTAGAATGGTTTTATAAAAAAAGAGCCAAGTTATGTGGGTTTAACTTTCCATTTTCTGTTTTAATTTTTATTATAATTTTCATTTTGATTTTGTTCTTGGCGTAGGACCAATAAAGAGATATTATTCTCTCTAGTATATTTATTTATTAAAGATACTCTTTATTCTTAAGATTTTAATTATATTTTTGATAATATAATAAAAAAAATATTTGATATTCCAATAATAATTATTAAATAAATGTAATATGTTTTTATTAATAGGAACTTAAGAATAGCAAAGTTGACACCCGATGATAAAAGTGTACAAACTAGATACTTAAATATTTGAACAGGAGATTGTAGATTATATTGTCTTTATTTTTTGAATATTTGAAGTATAAATTGTAATTGTAAAATATAAAAAGCAAATCTTCTTATTAAAAGTTTCATTAATTCAGTAATTATGATTATTATTTGGAGGAATAAAAATATTGCACCTACAGCAATTACTTTACATCAGTAATTTGCATCAATCCTAAATAAACGTTACAATAATTTACCTAGGTATCATCATTTATAAATGATCGTCATTCTAACTGAAAGTCCAACTGTATGATCAATGAGGTACAATAATAATCGAATGTTAAAACATTTCTAGCCACAAAGCTACCACCCTGAATGACACGGGTAGGTATTGGCGGCGAATTATGATTTCTATTAAATTTTTGGAACGTTGTTTAGTAGAAGAAATTAGTAATCAAAATATCGGCTATTGGCCTATCATTAAAAACAAATGGTCACCTACCTAAATGTCAAGTCAGGGCCACAGTAGCATCAGTGAACTCACTCAAAAGTCCGTAACACCATAAATCACAAAAACTTTAAAAAACTACACAGTCCGCGATAGGGATGCGACGACGCGTGATCCCGTAAACCGGAATTCTTTAATTTGACAAGTTTCTAAACGCACCCGATGGTCAGTGTAGCGCGTAATCATCGAATACCCTAAGTATTGAGTGAGAGCACGTTCGGAGGCTGCGAACCGTTCACGATGTCACGGCTCGCTTGCGACTGGCCAAGCCATCTGATTCCAAGTCAGCCGTGTGAGCATCGCTGGGGGCGGAGCCTAGAGGGGACGAGTATTGCCGACTATGTTCGCGCTCACCCTGGGGTGGGTGCCGCACACAACGGCATTTATACACACACCAACAAGGGTACCCTATACTTACCGAACGCCCACAAGCGCGTCACGCGGCAGTCGCTTCGAGCATGCTGTATAACGCCGTCCTTAGCTTTTATGTTTATTATTGTTTTGTTATATAGGTGCAACAAAATATCATAAATTAGTGCAGATATGTGATCATGTGACAGTTCATTACTAAACCAAATAGTAATGGGGATGGATGCAGTTTTGTTTTTAGTGCGTCTTTTGGGAATATGAAAAGAAAACTTAAAACGAAATCGGTCTTAGCTATGGTGGACATTTATAAACAATGTCGAGAAATTTTAACAGTGACTTTCGTCACGCAGACTTCTTTTGTTTAACGATTCGTTGATATTCGAAATTTGAATCATAAAGTGACATCTAAAATGTAATTATTTTTTTAAGATTATAAAGAGACAGATACTATGAAAACCAGCTGTGTAAATGCAATTGTATATATTTTAGAAAGAACACTAATATAAAAAAAATTCAGAAACCTCGATTCATATTATTACGTCAATCAGTTTTATACAATAAACATAACCGGGTAACTATAATATTCAGCAATTTTAAAGGTGTTCTATAACATTTGTTTAACGACAGCCATGCTTGCAGCTTATCGCATCTGCAAGTGATGCGTGATGCTCGTAAAGTGGGGATAAAACTCTTTACTGCCCTCCAGCCATCATCCATGTCCAACAGCGCATTATTATGTCGATAATAAAAACTTGCCACCGAAGCAGAAGCAGTGCCTAACTACTGAAATAAAACTACGTTCATTGGTCATTGTTATTACTGTCTGGGCTTTCCTTAGTTCACAAATAGTGAGGCAATATATCCTAACTAACTGTTATTATAAATGTGAAAGATTGTGAAGAAGGATGAGAGATGTTCGTTACTCTTTGACGCAAAATCGGGTCAACGATCTGGATGTAATTTGGCGAAGAGATAATTTGGAACTTTTTATTCTGTGAATAGGTTCCTGTAGATGACGGGAACGGTTTACGCAGTATTTAACCGCGGGCAATAAGCAATATTAGATATTGAGGTTATAAAACACATGGTGGTAAATAAAACTGTAAGCGCGACCTATTGAAGGCTGTTGACGCTTATAATACCGGCAATATTACTTTCATGTTGTAATTAGCTCGAGACGAAAAAGGAGAGAAAATGGGAAAGGTATGAGGTTAAAACGCCATACCTACTTCATAAACCGTAGAATTGATATTTAACTCGATTTTAGTCGGATAAGAATAGCCGTTAAACTGAAATGATTTCTCAATTTTTTGATTCAATGAATTTAATTGTGTGGAAGTCTCAGTATACTTTAGTTCGCTTTAACTTCGTTTACTATTATTATTTCACTAATAATACATAATGATCTTGATTAAAGTGAAGCCAGTCTTGACATCGGTATGATACGGTGATAGATACCATGGTATCACGGTTCTTTGAAATTTGAATCACATTTATGTTCGAACTGTGATTAAAATTTCAATAAAAATAAATACAAAACAAAAATAAGTAGTTTTCTTATCTTAAAACACTAAACTAACAAAGCGCAATCCATTAAAAAACAAACGCGTCCATGTTACGTAAATCGTAACACAATTAATTGACAACGCTCCACAGTCATAAAGCGAAAGGCGACAACTCACAAAATCAACAAAACGGTTTCGCACGCCACCGCCCGCGCCAACAATGGTTGCCACGCGGCCATCGACACGCCGATCAACGCAAGAATAACTTAGCCCTCATTTATATCGGCCTAATTTCACGCCTGCTCATACTTATTGTGAGATTTCGCGATACCATGTCACGCTATTCGACACGGCTGGTAACCGATTGAGCCATCATTTTTTTCCCAAACTCACGGTCAAAGTTCCATGTTTTTCGCCACAGAAACATGTTTATTTTCGATTTTTCGGGTTTCGATACAATACTTCGGTTGGGTGCTTAATTTAAAATTGTTCGACTTAAATTAATTCAAGCATTAAAATCGTACCGACAATAGAAGTCTTGCCCGATTTACTAAAAAACAAATAATGGGGCTTTTTCATATATAAAGAAAGTGTTTGTCTAAGAACAATGTGGGGTACCGCAGCGGGACATCTAGATACGCGGGGCTAAAACATTTTCTTTACATTTTTTTATTTGCACTTATACCTTGGGTGAATGGCGTCGGATCCTTAATTTACGCATCGATAGACTTATTTTGTAGTTTCGCATTTGTAAGGGATTGTTCTTCGGTGCGTTTTGTAACATTGCGTTTGTGAGTTAAGCAATTGAGCTATTGTGCTGATATAACGACAGATTTGATGTTAAACCAACAAAGGTTAAAGGTTTTCAATAGTTTTATTTTGTGAAACAAAAACAACTGTAATAATTATATCCTTCATCAAACACAAATTTTAACCTGTTTCATTAGATGTGTAGCAATTAAAATGCTGTACGTGTGTGTTAGTACTAAGCCGGTCCAGCTGCATTTACATATTGTCCTTAAATCTTGTTATAGTGCTCTCCGTATGACATTCCTTGCCAAAGCAGACAATGTTGAGATAGTAACTCTTTTTGTTTCATTGTTTTCAAATGTGAACTTGTGTATAAATTTAAATCATAAATATTTAATTTGAAATATAGACTCATGCCTGTATATAATATTCAATATGAAGGAGGTTCACCTATTACATGGGATCAAAAAACAAACTCATCATACTCCGAGCTATGATGAGTTTGTTTTTAGTCTATTTACAGAGATGATTATTGAAGTTACTTGTCGCCTTTAGTATAAAATTATTTTCTATTTAAAATACCAAATATTTATTTATATTTTAATAAATATAACGGGCCCAATTCAAATTCAGCTTACGCTCCTAATCATATCACGCCAACCTTGTTTACAGGCTGGTAATAGACCGCCTACTTAATGACACTACAGCATTTATCGATTTGCAAAAAAAAAACATAAATCAGCGAACACAGTGTGTATAACACTGCAAGCCGTAGTGTGTAAGCCGTTGAAGCGCGGCCGACACAGCTGCTGCACCTTACACGCATCAGTGGCGACCTACAACATCCCGTGCACGGCTTTAAGTAACGATTGCTTTGTGCATGCCGATAGATAAGATGTTGGGTGCCAGTTACTAGATGTAGCGGATTTAAAGTAGGTAATTTGGAAGAGTAGGTAATTTATTGTTGTGTTAATTTTATAAAATAAGTTGGTATGTCAAGTTGAAAATATGTACAATTTTAATGTTTATAATTTATCGTGTATCGTGTAAAAAATGTATACCTACGCATTAAAATAAAATGATAATTAATATTGTTTCCATTTTTCCCTTCCTTTGAGTTCTCTGGCTTTTGAAAAAATCCAAAAACTCTTTATATAACTTGTAAATCAAAACTCATACACACATATACTCATCCCGCGCAACAGAACCGACAAATCTTTCTCTACCTTAAAAAACGAAACGCAATCGCTCTTGCCTGGTACTACAATAACGTGTTAAAAAACGACAAGAATCCTTTTCAGCGATAGGTTACAGATTAGACGGGGATGCAGTCAATTTGACGTGTGGTGTCTTCCGCAAACCACGTTTTTTGTTTTTTTTGCGGTTTTTTACTTACAGAGTTTTCGCGAGCGGGTGACAAAGGCTTATTGTGTTTTAATACCTAGGCATAGGATTCTAAAGAGTTTCATTTTTAGTTTAATATCTCAAAATTAACTCGTTAGCGAAAGGGCAGTGAGTGTAACTCTTCTCTTTGATGGCCTAGGTTCGATGCCCGGCTTGTACTTATATAGTGTTTTTTAATTTTGGCACTGTTACATTACACTTACTCTTCTGTTACTGAAAATTTATTTCTCAATGGAGCACAAAGTCTGGTAAATGTGCCCGGTATATGCGAATAAGCGCGTTCTCTAATATCCTATTTGTATTGATAATAATAATTATCAAATAATAATAAATATCAATTGGTGAAGTGTAGGTGATCCTTTAGTTTAGAGTTATTTATAAGTATCTCTAAAGGGGCTACCGAAGCTCTGGTGCAGGCTTTCCTTTCCTTAGGAGGTGAGGTTGGTCACTCTAAGTTGAATGCCTCGGATGAAGACCTCAAGAGATTTTACTTTATTATTAAAGAGGTTTATGAAACATCGTAAGTCTTATGATAAACTAAGCTTACTTGTACGTATAAGCAAGTAGGCACACTTTGGTGTCGTCGGTTGTATTCTTCAACGTGCTTCGTACTTAAATTTTTAGGATTGTGTTTGTAGGAATAAGGGTGCGTTTCCACCAGAGATGTGCTATGCAACGATGCTATGGATGCGTTTGATATCCACCAATCATAATTCATTGGTGCACATAGCTTAGCGCTAGTGGAAACGGATTCAACTAAGATAATATGTTTTTTATATGGAAGGATGTGTGCTATGGATGTGTGCTATGGATGGATGTGTGCTAGGGATGCGTGCTATCGGCCATCGCGAGTTTCCCTACTATCAATACATAGCATAGCTTGAGATGCACATTTTTTTCGCACATCTACTTTGTAGCGGTGTATCTTCGTAGCGTATCTTCTTTGCATAGCTACCTAGCGTAGTATTGGTGGAAATGGTCACATATTTTCGTAGCACAGATTTCACATCTTCGCAGTATAGCCTGCATAGCACATCTCTAGTGGAAAAGCACCCTAAGTTTCATAAAACATCGTAAGTCTTATAAAAAATATTTGGGTGTGGCTCCCCAAAAATAAACGAAACATAAAATCCTCTTTAATTTTTGAACAATACATAGCCCAAAAACAATAGTACTTAGTAGTCCACTAATGATATGTACCCCAATGGGTAAATAACTCTCTGAATGTATAATAACCCAACATTCCCCATAATGAAGGGGGTCATAATTTGAATCGCCAAACAATCTATGAATATACATTGGTGTAAAATATTTAACGGTTTTTTATTCTTTATGACCTTCTCTATTTAAAATTTAACCGACTGCATATTGTAGAGTATTACCTCAGATTTAGCTTAACTTGGCAGTACGAGTGTGACGCCGTTGGTGTTGCATACGTCGATAGGCCACGGTGACCGCTTCCGATCAAGTGGGCCATGTGCTTGTCTACCACCAAAGTAGTAGGTATAAAAAAACTTTTTTTACCTGATAGACCCGTGTTTGACCACTATCTCACCTGATGGTAAGTGATGATGTAGTCGACGATGGTGGACGCTTGCCTAGAACCTATTCACTCTAGACTTGAAGACTCCCAGGTTATAGCTTTTCCGGAAACATAGAACCAGGCAGGGCATCCCACTCCATAGCAGTAGGTAGATACGCATAATGAACATAATGCCGAAGCGACTTGACGATGCAGAGCTGAAAATTACGCAATAGGTAAGTAATAAAAGAAATGTTTAGATTGTAGAAATAATTACCTACTACAACACTAAAGTCCCATTTTCACCATTTGACCAAATGCGGTTTTTAAAGAATCTGGCCCTTGTCTACGCAGACACGTAAAATATAGAGTTGTAGGTATGTAGAGTTGATACTTTTCAAATAAGTATTAGGTTATACCTACGGGTAGTCAGGTACGTATATTTTTATTCTGCATACTTGAACATTAGGTATTAGCACAAACCAAGTAATTTACTAGACAAGTACCTACAAGAACCTATAAAACCAATGGAGGGAAAGCGTTGAAGATGAGGCTGTGTCATAAAAACGGCTATCCATGTGTGAGTGCGTTTTGGGTTGTAATTATGTTACCCAAATTTGATTGAAATGTGATTCCTGGATATTTTTCTCGCTGTCAATACGGTTTTACACAATTTCAATACACGGGACATTCTTAAAGATTTTTCTTCGCTACTTAAACTGACTGAATCAAATGACGTTTGTCACTAAGTGGCTGACTAGTGTGTGAGTGTGTGCTTGCCGACATGAACGTATTGTACGTATAATAAAGTGGGCTGAGGCTGGGCTCTATTAATTTCATCAGTTGTATGCTTCAACGTGTCCCATCCATAAGTTTTTAGGCTCATGGGCACCTATTGTAATTTTTATAGTTTACAATAAAAACAGATTTCATTCTAGTTCGACAAACAACACTCATAGTCAGAGCCTTTTAAGAAACCCTTTCAAATTACAAAAATATATCATAAAAGAAACTTTTTTCTGATATATTTACAAATACCATCTACATTATTGGAAAAGTTAAAAAGGTACCTATTCCATTTTCAAAATGTGACGTAGACACTCGAATGTGCGTATGGCGCGCTTTCCCCTTCTGTCGAAACGCGAAACTCACACAGAGACAATATCTGTTCACTCACACAAATATAATAATTTATGTTGCTGTAGTGTAGTTGAAAGCAATATCTTCACAACTTTGTTGCAAATATGAAGATATATCTACATACCAGTTGAAAAAAAATTGGAATTCCATTTTAAGAAACCCAAAATCCAATTGAAACAATAATTGTAACGTACCTAAAACATAATTAAGTTTCGTTTAAGTCTTATTATAAGAGAGTGTGTTAAATATTGAATATAGGTATAATATTTCATACTAGTCCAATCCTTACCTTTAGCAATAAATAAACAATATATTTAAATAAATCGAACAGCAACCGATACTAAAACAACACGATGCATCATATTTCCCCCGCCGCGGTACAAACACAACACACGCACATGTTCCGTCCCGCTCTCGCTCGGTGTTTTCCCGCATACGTCATATTCGCTCTACGTGGGGCGGGCTCAGGTCTGCGATTGGTGGAGGGGAGAACTCACGGCCGACGGCAACCTCCCGTCGGCATTTTCCCGACGCACTGCGTTCGAAAATTGAATATTTGTGGCCGTGTACAGTATTGTGAATATTTTTATCTTTTTATTTATAGAGGTGGATTTAACAACCCTAATGAAACATCAATTTTTTCTATTTTAATAATGTTAAAAATGATCTGTGGTAGTAAACAAACAGTAAAAATTGCGCCAAAATTAAGAAAACTATGTGTTTTTGGTTATTAAGTGAAGGTATTTTTTATTGGAACATAGGAAATATTGGAAATGAACTACTTAACCACTTTAATAATTACTAGTACCTAGGTACCTTTCCATTTCCTTCCAAAAAAAAGTAGGTACCTACCTACCTAATGCCTACTCTACCAGCCATTCACGTGTAATTATTTTGGTAGTACCTACCTACTTTTATAAATTCCTTGGTTTTGCAAAGAGTTAACTATACCCAAATACAAAATAAATAAAGTATCTACCTACTATAAGAGCGAAGTTGCATTTCAATCAGTGAAAATGATTCGGTAGGTATGTTCACGTTACAATAACTTATGAAAAAATATTTTTTAAATTAAACAGTTTTAAATTGTATTGTCATCAGAACTAAAGACTTCTGCCAAATATCATACCAATCAGACAACTGAAAGGGGTTCAAATTTCAATTAAGATAGATTACTAGATTTGACCCAAACAAACAGGTCGAGTTAATTAAAACTGTTTAATAAAAACGAGGTTACTCATAGATAAATTCTATTGTGCAAAATATGAGAATACCTAGTGTTGAAGAGAAGACGAAGTAAAGGTGAAACTTGATCTAAGTGGTAGACCAGAAATACCCATAATGGTATACTCTACCTACCTACCTACCTATATCTAATTTGGAAACTTTAGTTGGAAAGCAGTGATACTTTACAGAGTTTTCGGTAGGGTGGAGACACTTCCCTAAAACCCTTTGTAGTTACTTACTTAAAGATTGACAGGTGCGGTGACATGTGTACAGTCGCCCTCAAAAGTTAAACTTACAATAGTTTAAACAACCTGGAAATCGAACCCTTTTAGGCACAGCAACCTTGCTACAACTGTGCAACTAAGGTGGAATTTTTTAGAAAATTTTGAAGTTTGCATTGACTGATGATACTAAAGTACAGTCAGCGTCAAAAGCTACTGATCATTATCCAGGGGGCTAATACAAACGCCACTGGAAAAGTCCGAAACGTATGGAAGTGACTTTGTCAACATGATACGTGTAACAAATAACATCACTCCCATATATTTCGGACTTTGCCCTATTAGCTTCAAGGCGATTCCAATAGTAGAAATTACTTTGTCTACAGGTCAAGTGTCAATGGTAGGCGATGCTACAGAACGTCAAAAGTAAGTATTGTGACAATGTTTCAAAGTAAGTAATGAGTACCTACAAAATCACGTTGACGCTTAAAGTTCGGTTTATGGATCAGGATCTAGTGGGCGACAGCCAGGCCTATACCTAGCTCATGAGTAGTAAGTGAATCGCTGAACAAATTCTTATTTAGGAGGTCGTTTCTAAAACCTCCACGAATTAGAAAACTACTTAGGTATGCATCAATTCAGTACTTATTGGTACATGTACAACCTCATACGTATTTATCAATTAAAATGATACCACAGAATAATCTATTATATCATTATCTATAAGTAAGGCTCGTAAGGGTGAGCGCACACAATTACCACGTTACACGGCTCGTAGCGCACCTACCGTTGCGTATGCGCACCCTTGATTACCACAATACTTAGTTAATATTACTTTACTAGTTGTTACCCGCTACTCCACACGCGTGGAATATTTTCTCATCCTTTAACCCACAGGAAGAAATATGGCAGTCGCTTCTGTAAAAACCAAATAGTTTTAGGAGAGCAGAGCAGTCAAAGGGCTGTAGAGCAATCTTCAAATGCAATTGAAATTGGCCCTGATGAAGATAGGATACCATATTTTACCATTCTAGTGTATATATTATAACAAAATATCATACCTACCTCATTCAATTACATATCGCAGTCCACTGCAGGTGGACATAGGCCTCTGGACGTTGAGAGAGCCCAATTTGCGCAATAATATCCGATCCTCCGTCTTTCGCATCCAGTCTATCTCAACTATCTTTTTCAGGTCGTTACCTACCAATTTCCTATATAGGAGTATAAGTACGTTTTATGTTTCTACAATGAAGTGTTTTAAACTACTTATTTTCAAACCAACCCCAACCTACGAAATAAGTGTATAAACACAAATACTATATATTTAAAACAATAGTACTCGAACAGAATTAAATCAGAATTTCTATGGGATCGCAACAAAAATCACACCTTGCTAAGAGCATTACAGCGAACGTTTATAATCGGCTAAATATCGAATTGTTCCATCCATTGTTTGGAAGCTTTAAACCCTCCAGAATTGGTTTCGAGAGTTTTAAGCCTACCGCCTTCGGAAAAACCGAAGACAGCCTTACGAAAATCACCCTTAACCGTAAGAAAATTCAGTTCAAAACTAATTGGATCATGTCTAAAATAATTCCTGAAAAGTGAAAGCTTTCCTACGCAAGGTATTTAGGTTTAAACTCCTATTGAAAGAGGTGAAAGTTTAGGGGATGGTGCTGTTATTGTGAAATCTACTATAGCAGAGGAACAGAGGGTGTATTTTTGCGTGCGTATGATGAGAATAGAAGAGGAGTGTTGAGAAGATTGTGCAGTAACGAGTCTACACACAGAGTGTAATTGTATCGGGGATCAAAATCGACCCGCGCGCTAACAGTGAGGGGACATTGTCGATAAAACTACGATGTTGTGCACAGGAATTTGAGACTTATGAGCATTTGCTTTCATTCTAAAATGCATTTGATAATATCGTTGGTCCCGGTTGCCATACATCTATGGCAGCCGATATGGGTAGTTGGAGATCTAGAAAGTCCAACAACTGGTCTAACTAGAGAACTTCGATATCGTCAATGTGTTGTGGAAGTCAGATGGTAGTCGCTTAGTGAAAAATATCGATGTACGCTGCTTCATAGTTAAACTGAAGAAGCCTTGGCCCAACTGATTTGGGCTAAGGCTTGGAGATGATGATCTTGGTGATCGTGGTTAGCTCGCAGGAAAAAAATGAGGTATTTTTTTTTATCTTGTCTTATCCATTTACCGTAGCTTATTAACTCTTACAAAAAAACTCTACTCTCTAATCAGACTTAAAATTAAGGTAGATAATAATGCATTGCACCGCTACTAGGAAAAGGATAAGTACAGAGCAATGATGTCATAACGATCATTGACTCTTATGCGGTGGTAAAATATCGGGGTAAATCGTCAGTATGTATGAAACTGGTGAACAGAAATAGCAGTGATCACTTCCCATAGATTTTTTTTGTTAGTGAAATTGACGTGTATTTAAACTATTTACCTACTCATATTTTTGTATAGCTTCTAATTGTAACAAATGCCGAATGTAGAAAATGTTTTTAAGATTTGCACTATTGGAACCGTACCGGTTTTGTACGGTACGGTTACTAAAGAAAATTTATATCCTGATTACAACATCACCACATCTATCGGGTCCAATAATTTTACCTTTCTTGCTTACAGCCGGCCAAGTGCAAGTAATAAGTCAAATGAACAAAAGATATTACATGAATAAAAAGCACGCTAAGAAGTGTAAAATTCATAATCGCATAGTAAACTACAGTTATCGATAAGTTGTCAGCGTGTTTCATCTGTGTCCCCTCACTACCAGAAAACCGTGGGGTTGTCCCCGTGGTGAGCTAAGGAGGGGACAACTATTTATCGCCCCGGGCCGGTTTATTTTTATTTGCCCTCTTTGTTATAATTGCTGCTTAATGATCGGACATCGTTTCATCGAACCCGCATAAAATATCCACCTATGTTAGATATAAATACCGAGTCCATGAGATTGGAAGTCATTTGTTCTTGAATTTATTATGATTAGTGCTGTAACTGCGAGTTTTGTCGCTTCGGATTAGATCTGGGTTTAAATTTTTTAGACACAATTCAGTTTTTTTTATACAAGTAATTACACTAAGTTAAGCTGTATCATATCAGTTATCTGCCAGTAAGAATATCATCATAATCGACCCAGTCTTGGTCTTCTCCGAAATTCCTTTCAGAACTTTCGCTAATCTGCATAGTTTTAGATTTGTCCATTAAAGTAAAAAAAATCAGAATGTAGAGTCGGTAACTCTATGGAGTGCGTTAGAGGCATAATCATCATTCCATCGGTTATTCCGATTCCAAAGCTTGAACTTTGGAGTCAAGGACTCTTGTGATTTATCTCCTGGTGTATTTACCCTGACTTTTATGGTAGCGACTGACGTCTGGCTCTTCAACCTCGAGTGGAAAGCCTGCACTAGAGCTTCGTCCGTCAATCAGCCGGTTGTTTTGGGTACCGAAGATTTTAGTCAGACAGTCAGTCATTCTTGTAAAAGTCAAGTGAACCAAATTATAGAGAGGCAGGAGAACGACTTCAAAGGGGACTTTGAATGTAACTGGGATTAGCACTGTAAGCTCTCGGCAATACTTACCAAATATTTATGTAGGTACAAGACTAACATTTCCTTTAAATGAACTATCCAGAATAATGCTCCATTTACAACAGCCAACGACATCTGTCCAAACGTTAGAAGCAGTCATAACTTGAGCTTGGAGTAGTTCCCTCTTTACCGTCTAAATACGGAGGGTGAGAGGGCACAAATAGTAAAAGTCCGTGTGCCTCATAATACTGCTACCTCCCAATAGATGGCGTTTTGCTTCATTTTTAATTAGACTATAGATATTATGCATATTTCAAGTGCTCACACTGTTGTAACTACTCACAATGTTAAAAACTCTTTCAAGGAGAATATTAAGTTAAAAAGTATTGTAAAAACAACATGCACTATATTATATCGAACCTCAACAATGCACTGAACTTGTAATCTTCCAGTAGCAAGCCGCAATATCAATAACAGAGCCTGCTGTTATGTCGGCATCACTTTGTGTCGGCGTTTTAACAGCCGCGCGGCTTCCTTGCAACGATTATATGCGTTTGCGCAACAAAAGTGATCGATTTTGGTAATCTTCGCACTATTGTTTGATGAACAAACAAGTGTTTGGTTTGTAAACAACTTTTTTTGTATTTTGAGGTATGTGTGCATCAAAAAATAAGTATCCATTGTAATATTTTTTATTTTAATATCGTTTAATGTATGGGAATTACCTGTATCGTGGATGCCTTTACGTAACCTGCCATAATCGATTTGATTTTTTTCCAATTGATCTACACAATGTCTTATATTTTTATGTGTTATTTTTATACATCATCAAGGCACACCCGATGGAAAGCGGTCACCGTGCCCTATCCATATGAACCTGTGCAACAACAGAGGCGTCACACTTCCACTACCGACCCGAAATCGACAAACAGATATACTTACACACATTTTGTTTGTTGTATGAAGCCATTACTCAAATCTTCCAATCTTCAAGCCTACGTCACCTGCAATGCAAACGGTGATAGATCTGCTGACTGATGTCCCTGCTTTCCTTTCTAGGTTGTAGAGTTAGAGATCGGTCGCTCCAATAAAAGCTAGATTGAACCAAAACCACATCAGGAGATATAATATAAGAGTGAATTCCTAGCTCCAAAGTATAAGTTTTGAATGCAACTTGAATGGTGATGATGACTCTACCATGCCATCATAGAATTACATTTTTCTACGTGTCTACACCTAGCGGGATCCCCTGTCTGGGAGACTTATGAATGATGCAGAGAATTAGTTCTGGATTTGTTCTACTGAATTATGCTGGAAACAGAATTTGTTCCGTATAATAAACGGAAATATAAACTTTTCTAACCGACCTCCAGCCAGCGGGATATTTACCAAAATTAAGTCTGGGGAACTATAAATTGGTATTACCTTTTAGTTCTGTCTTTGTTCTGTTTAACAAAACAAAAAACATACTTCTAGCGTCCTTACTTCAGCCACAATCAAGCTAAAATGAAACCTCCAGTCAGCGGACTTTTTCTCTCAGGGACATTTTTTTGTAACTTTTACACTAAATTGATAATATTTAAACTATTTACGACCATAATTTTACTTAAATTACCTATTCGTACATCTAGTATGAAAATTAAAAGTATAGAATTTGAAAGCTAGTAAGTGGGAAGAATACAAAATAATCTCACCGGTCTGCATTATCTTTCATAAATTAATATTATAAATGCGAATATTTGTAAGGATGGATATTGGTATAATTTTCATACTAGATGTACGAATAGGTAATTTAAGTAAAATTATAGTCGTAAATAGTTTAAGTGTTATCAATTTAGTGTAAAAGTTACAAAAAAATGTCCCTGAGAGAAAAAGTCCGCTGACTGGAGGTTTCATTTTAGCTTGATTGTGGCTGAAGTAAGGACGCTAGAAGTATGTTTTTTGTTTTGTTAAACAGAACAAAGACAGAACTAAAAGATAATACCAATTTATAGTTCCCCAGACTTAATTTTGGTAAATATCCCGCTGGCTGGAGGTCGGTTAGAAAAGTTTATATTTCCGTTTATTATACGGAACAAATTCTGTTGCCAGCATAATTCAGTAGAACAAATCCAGAACTAATTCTCTGCATCATTCATAAGTCCCCCAGACAGGGGATCCCGCTAGGTGTAGACACGTCATTTTTCTTTACATTTCCGGAAAGCTACAATCTGGGAGTCTTCAAGTCTAGAGTGAATAGGTTACTTCTAAGCAAAGCGTGCTCCACCGTCGACCACATCATCACTTACCAACAGGTGAGATTGTGGTCAAACGCGAACCTATTACCAATAAATAAAAAAAACATACTACAATGGTTGTCAGCAACTATAGATGCCAAAATTAAGAAAGAAAGAAAGAATAAGTTTATTCGTGCACATTTCAAAGAAAAATACATTACACAGGTTTTGACTAGGTTAGGTTTGAATCAGCTACCTCTTGATTACAAATCGCTACCGTTAAACCTAGAACCATACTCTCTTTCTTTATCGCGCGATAAAGAACTGGAATACTCTATCTATCCGCAAATGTGTTTCGCAATTTTTCTTCTTCTTAAAACCCTGATTTCTTGAAAAGTATGACGGCAGGGATTACCATTTTGCTTCTATGCAAGCGTGCTCCATCGTCGACCACATCGTCACTCACCATCAGGTGAGATAGTGGTCAAACGCGGGCCCATCGAATATAAAAAAATAAATCTTCAGCATCTGATGTGCTAGCTCGTATCTTCTGGGCTTTACTCTAGTTTTTTGCTATACAGCCGGATACAGTCAACGGATGAACTGAAAAAAAAGAAAATTAAATTAATTACTTAATAATCACCAGAGAGCGTATATTTTGGGAAGAATATTAGGAGAGGAGCCGGTGAAGCTCGACCTGCACTGATAATAATCAGATGGGATATATTTTTGTCAAATGTTATTCATCTATTAACATTCCTAGTGACTTGCCTATCAAAAAATGTTCATGACTTCTTTATCGCCTACCCTGCACTCGACGGAAATACCGTCGCGGATCTTCCGCGTCCGAAAAATTCAAGTAATTGCATGTAAATGACTAATTAGATTCATAATATAACATATCATAAACTCACGCCTATATCCCCGAAGGGGTAGGCAGAGGTGCTAACACCCACATTTCGCCAGTCTATGTTTAGGTCCCAATGTAATAGGTGGCGAGCCTATTGCCAATAACCGGGCACTTATAAACCTGCGATATAGAGACTAATTAGATTCAGTGTGGCGTATCGTCGCTTCCACTGATTATTTCGTAATTTTTCAAACTTTAGTTTTATTTAGGATGTAAATAAGTCTCCTATAAATATAATTACTGGGGCTGGTATCAATAGCTGATAATCTTATAATCCCTCCCAGGCACCTGGGGTGCGGGGAGAGGTAGGGGTTGGAGGGAGCGCAATGCTAAAGAAATCCTATTTTCATAGTTCACTTAACCAGGCCGCGTAATTTCGTTAGCACGCATCACCGCATTGGGCTCCTGGTTAAATTTCAAGATAGACAGATCTTGATGCTTTTATTATCAACTACAAATGCCGAAAATAAAAATATTAATACTTTAGGACGAATTACATAACGCATTTTTTTTGTAATTACGTGCATGTTGTAAAAACAGACACCCAGACCAATGTTCTGAATTCTTAACCTCTCAACTTCAAAGTTAGAAATAGACAGAAAGGTACGTTTTATATGGTTTTATACCATATTATGTATACTATATTTTTCGAACAAGCACGTCACCTACCAAATGGTTTGCTATCTTGTCGTGACTTTTGACAATTCGCTTCGTAACGATTAACTGGTAGAATGTGACTTGGTCTAGAGACCTAGCCTTATAACGTCGTTTTGTGCATCACCCACGGATATAGATAGGATAAATGTTACTGATTATGAGTTAAAATATGTGAGTGTTATAAAATAGTAAATCAAAATAACTTTACTTATTAAATATACAAAAAAGAAATGAAAATGATAATAAAAATACAGATGTGATATAAAAAATCTGAAGACATTAAGTAAGTATCAACATTAGTTTGTCGTGGTATACGTCTAAGACGTTTACAAAGTTATTCCATATTTTCAATTTAAACAGTAGAGCCGGTGTGGGAAGGCGGGCTGTTTTAGACAACACACCAAACAGTTTATATACCGTGTTGTTTTGTTGCCGACTGTACTTTATGTGACAACCCTTTTCATGAAATGTCTGATAACTTGTAATAAGCAGGGGAGTGCAACAGCTGTTGTTTCGTTTGTTAGATTAGGCTGCATATATAATAATATTGATATTCACATTATTGGCAAGTTTCTGAATTGTATGGTTTCTATGTAGAAAGAGAATTAAAGGATAGGACAAAAGTAAAAAAATACCATGACTCCTAAAAGCAGATTTTTTTCCATATAGTTAGGTACCTACTTCCCCAGTTTTTGTCAAACGCAAGGACGATGATGATGATTTACTTCACCAGTAGGATTGTCTTATGTTTTAGTAATTTTTATGTTTAAGTTTATGGCCTAAATGTACAGAAATCATTGACATCTGCGCCAGCAAAAAAAAACCATACCCACGCGTATTAGCCAATTCCTTCTAAAACCTCAATATTTCTTTATTTAACGGTGACAACAGTTGCATACGACAGAAGGTACATTCTACAACAATCGACTTGTTATACGATTATTATCGATTACGAGCGGTCCAACGCTCGATTAGAGACAAGACCTCGATCACCGATCGCAGGGACAACGCACCAAAATGGCGGAAAACACGAATTATGTTATCAAAATAATTATTCACGGATATATGGCTTTTTGACGAAAGTTATGAGAATGTGGGAACTTTGGTGACATATTTGAAGTGGATATCCTTAGCGTGCATAATATATGTTAAGTTCGTAAAGCTTTGAGAGGTTATATCGTAATTTATTTTGTGTAAGTTTTTTTTGTCTATTAAAAAACTATTTCCTGAGAGTCGACGCGACGTTTCGGTTGCTTTTCAGCAACCATAGTCACGAGGAGGCTAAGGTGTTAGTGGTCTCATATTTTGGAATGTAAAGTTATTTCAAAGTACCTACGCGGAATATTGAAAGTGGTAAGTACTATTTATCAGCTTTTTCATCGATTTGCGGATAATCAGCTCACAGTGTCTTCAAGTCTTCGTGTATTTTACTTTTTCTTAAATTTGAATGTGCGAAGAACTGAATCCCAAGCTATGGTACCATAGCTTTTAGTTCTTCACATATATTATATGTCAACCTTTTTTTCCTATTCGAATAACGACCTTTCTAAAATTCAATAACCTCGCGGATATGCAAGGTAGGAATCTATTTCTTTAACTCAACTTCAGTAATGGTTGCATGTCTTCAGATACAGTCTGTGTTTAAATATTTTATGCATATGAGAAAACTAGGTACCCTACTCTTGCGTGGTTCCCGATCAGAGAGAAAATGGGGGCTCCAAGCAAAAAGTACATCCAAAGTCAGAGACTGCTGAAACTGATACAATTGATGCAAGATGCCATAATGCTCATATGAGACACAATACCGTAGATATACAATGACTGGACTTAATATTTTTTAATGTTCATTGAGACCCAAGTACTCAGAATTGCAAGTAATTGCCTTTAATTAACTATAAAAACAATATTTAATTCGCCAACAAAAGTACTGATGATACTTCTGAGAAGACGGGTGCAACGTTCTCGCGATGCGTCGACCAGAGCACCGCACAGACCGCACCGAACGGTCGCTCGCCCGCGCGGAAACTGTCACAATTTGACGTTTCCCTTGACGTGACGTTCCATATTCAAACAGCCCGCCTTTTATTTTTGTTTCATAATCTCCATCTCAATCTAATACAGCAAGTTACATAGCATTTTAATGTTTAATACCAGAGTACAAAGGTTGTATTTGGCGTATATAGACTACGAAAATATTGGATATAATTTTTAATCGTCTGTTATCTCGATAACCTGTTGTGGGGTATTTCGTTTCGTGCATCGGACGCGATGAATGCATAATTAAGTGGAAGCATTTTATGATTCGTGTTAATCCAATGGCTACATTACCTCACCAAGTAATATTATTCATAAAAATATAATGATCCCAACGAAAACATACTGTAAAGTCTCGATTAAGTTTACTTTGCAGGAAAAGGCGAGAGTTAAAATAAAGAGTAAAAATGAAAGGATCACTCGTTTGGCCACTGTAGATTTTGTATTTAGGGATGATGATGATTAAGTACATGAAGTAGCTTTATTTAAGTCAGTCGAAACGATTCTAAAAAGGTGTTAATTATTTGTGTCAATATTCGCGAAGCGCTCAACTTTGCGAAAGCACTGCCTTGCCCTAGAACCAACCCTAATGAACTAAAGATTTTAGAGGTACAGATACGTTAGAGAATTACAGTAAGGATGGACATAATGTAATCGAATCTAATTAAGTAATCATTAAATTTAATTGCATATTCAAAACACAGTATCAGAAATATGTTCATACCTTATAAATAATAATTTATCGAAACACCTAACACGTTACAGACCAACACAAAATAAAAAAATCACATTTTTAGATGAAAGTAAAAACGTCAGACCTCTGGCCGCTGACGTGCCCGTCATGTTTGAATTTCGAACAACTGAACGGGCCTTTAAAAAATAAGTTTTCTTTTTTTACCGCGCTAAGGAACGCAACCCGATCCCCAAAATTCACTTGCTACCAAGTTTATTATTTGATACTTGGGGCGGATTATTTTTTTTATACTGGCTTTACGCGGCGGCGTCTTTGCCTCTTTGTTAGACAAAGTTTTTATTATGTCGGAGATATTTGTACGGAAATAATTTAGATTATTAACATTATTGAAACATAACGCCAAACATTTATTGTTATAACTAATTTGCTGAAGAAAGAGGGCATTACAATAAAATCTCTAATATCTAATGAAAGCTGTCTTCCAGATAGGTTTATTAGTTTACACGACAACCTAAATAGGTTCAGTTTAACTTTGCCCGGGACTTCCCGAGTGTGACTCGGTGTGTTCGTAGATCACTTCGGTTGATTATGTCGTACAGGAGTTACAGTAATGTGAATGAGGGGATAGATCTTCTTAAGTATGAGCTCCAACTGTGTCCAGCTTGGTCATCCACCTAAAGAAAACACTAATATGCGGTGCGTCTAACAATGCATTGAGGGAGGGTATTGAGTTTCCTGATCTTAGCCTCTTTCAAACTTCATCATCTGCCTAAACTTGATGCAAGTTTAAAAATATTTACTTACATGGCTGCCTAAGTAATACAATTGAAATGAGTCACAACAGGCAAACAGTCATGAATTGATCACAGCTCGGCTCGCGTGGAGTACTAATCCCGTACCTACGTTCGCATGAGCCGCAAGAACCTATTACTTGGGTTAAATTAAAAGTAACATTTATGTCCTATTCTAGCCTGTCACTAGTTTATCTATAAGCCAGTCGTATATGAAAGTATCTAGGTACCTATCATCAATCCATCTCAAAACCTTCACATTTATTATTTTATTATGATAAGAAATAAGTTACTACGCTATGTCAGGATAAGTGATTCGTGGTCCACGGGTGGTATGGAATTTAACAATTTTTCCTAAAAAATATATTTTTGATTCTCATTCAAAATATTATCTCACTAATTGTAATTTTTAACTATCGACTATCGTTATCTGTGACTCAATCCGTTTTAGCGCGAACGTCGCCCGGTGGTCTTCAAATACACTTGACACTTTCGTAGGGCACCGAATTGTCAAAATGTCGACCGATCACCATTTTGACAAATTTAAAAATCGAATACTCCAACGAACCTAACCAGCTTGATGTGGACTTTAGAACAGTGGAAGAAGGTTTAATTTCATTTGTCTAATATTTTTATGATGTACAATCATATTTGGTTTCACGTAGGTATCTACAGCGACAAAAAGTGAAAGATGGTACAGATAATATTTAAATGAAACGCCAAAAAGGTTTCGTAACCTTTTCTTCGGGACATTCTTATTAAAATCCTATTAATTAGTAACATCTTTAACTTTCTATATAGGTTTTATTTACCTACATAACTAGCTATGCCCATGACTTAACCCGCGTGGATTTAGATTTTTAATATTTTTCTTGTATGGATCCCTAATTCTTTTTCAAAATAAAAGTGTTAAGTACCTACGCTTTATAAGATTAGGCCTTTTTTGCTCTAGAATATTCTTATAAAAATTATCCTAGACTTGTAGTAGATTTATGAACTACTTAGTTATCTGAACTTATCGAACTTCATAAAGAAATAAAACCCTTCACAACGTTTCAAATGCCTTTTTCAGCAGCCATAGTCACTGACATTATGATTTTGAACGGTTATGTAATATTCGCATAAGCTTACGACGAATATTCATGAAAAAAAAACATGATCTACTTTGAAAATGGAATCACTGTGTGGTCGACATCACTGTGTAGGTGTGTGTATGTGTGCGAGGCCTAATTAATTGGAATAATCGTCGTGTATCGATAATTAGTCGTGACGACTCTGTCGCGAGACCGCCCGCTATCACAATGGCGCTCAAAGTTTGCCTTGATTTTATTTTGTTGTTTTAAAGTGATAATGCATTTTTTGCGCAGCTTACCGGGATAGTTCAATCGACTAACTTAAATTACGTTAAGTAACAATATGCTGTATTCATAATTACTGATTTCATGTTCCAATTTTCTTATTTTTTTCGTATTTTTTTTCTATGTAGATGGTAATACAGATTTTAACCACGATTACAACTTATTTTGGGTAGGTACGTATTTGCAAAGACGATATCTATCGTCTTTGGTATTTGTCTGATATCGAGTTAGTTTAAAAATAAGATATTTGAATCATGATACTATTACGGAAACAATGGAAGCCATTTACATTATAATACGTCTATAAAACTTACTACAACTTAAGATACAAACCTTAGGAGACTGTGCAATTCATTTTAGCCTACAACCAAGTCTCACAATGTATAATATCCATCAGGCCAAACTTTGAGCACCTATCCCGAGATGTAGCAACATGATGGATCGATGAGCCCGCGCCGAGGTGTCGGAGCGGCGGTGACTCTGAAATCGAATATTAATCGATACCGAGCAACTGATTCACTCGACCCAAATGTCCATTTTCATTCCACTACATCACTAGTCTACTTTCTATTTTTGAATGGTTTTCCTCTTGTAACAATGATAGTGATCTTATTTCACAGTTAAGAGCGTCCGCAGGGGGAAAATCAATGGCAATTATTGCTGATTTGACAATAATTTATTTATTTAACTAGCCTATGTCCGTGGCTCCGCCCGCATTGTAATCTGTTTTTGCGCTTTTTGACTATATCCCCGGTTCTACCCCACCGAATGTAATCAAATTGAGTCAGTTTTTTACAAAAACTTTCCTGTGCCTTTTAAACAAAAAAACACATCAAAATCCGTTCAGTAAATTTTGCGTACAAGGCGAACAACCAGAAAAATAGATAAGAATTCCAAAAAAAAAATCTTTTTGTGTCTCCAATGTACAGACAATAAATATAAGCTACTTTACAATAATTTTGTAATGGTTTATTTATGGTCTTTTAATGAGTTTAACTTCTTTAGTCCACAATTAGAGCATCCCTGGGAGTAAATCCTTTTTGAGGCTCCGATGGAAAAAAAAAAGTGTGGCGATAAACTTTCTTCCTTTGCGATAAAAAAAAATAGCTACCTACTACACGTGCGCTATAAGTTGAGACCTGACCGCTATGACGCGCCATAGCGATCAGGTCTCAACTTATAGCGCACGTTTGTACATCATTGTAGATTACTACACTAATTTAATTAAGTACCAACTCACATCGAAGTTTAGGATCCTCCGTCCAATAAAGACATTGTCAGAACCAGCGCGGGCGCATACGACGCCACCCGACCGTGCGCGACCCATTTACCCAATCGATCGTCTGACGTCGGTTAAGTTGTCATTATTAACGCTAGCCATGGTGCCAACAACAATACTTCGCGTATCAGTTGACTTCATCGGTTTGTATGATAGCCATTAATGTCCCACTGCTGAGCACGGGTCTCCTCTCCTCTAACGAGAGAGCTGAGAGGGTTTCGCTGGTCTATTGCGGGTTGGTGGATCGGACATGTCCTTAGAATTTCTTTTAGGATATGTGGGTTTCCTCACGATGTTTTTCCTCCACCGTCACGGTTTGTATGATATCCTGCAAATTTTTATTGGTTGAAAAATTTGTAGGATATTTTTTTATACCATTTTAGCCGTCTCAAAATGTACCTAGCTACTTAGTAAAATGTTGTTGGGACCCCTTAAGGTGTTACGATAGAGTCTGTATACTGAATTTTCAAGTCCTTTTTTAGTACTGGCCACCATCAACTGATAAAATGCTCCTTAGTCAGTTCTCTCACGAGTAATATTTCTCTCATCTGGACATAGCTGCAATATAAGTACCATCCATAAGAGGTAGGTAGAGATAGCGAGCGGTTTAAATTTATTAATTGCCAGTAGTCCAGACGTGTCAGTTTGAATCAGGTAGTTAGTCAGCGATGCTTTTCAAAACATCGTATTATTATTTCATCTTGATATAATTGTTTTCATCCACTGTCAAACTAGTTCATATATTTTTTCATATTTCCCTGTATCCCTGTCAATGAGCGATCAAAATATTTTTTTCTATAGACCGCCCAGTAGGTCCGGTAGCGTCCAAACCTCGGCATATTACCGCATCTTTGTCAAAATTTATTGGGCAAAAGTTAATTTTTGTATTCTATAACTTTTCGTAAAAGTTTTCGTTAAGCATAAGTTTATTTTGAACTATAATGTAAGGGAGTAAAGATGACATTCGTTTGCTTTAGTAAGTTTACAACTTTGACAGTATAATTCTAACAAAGAAATGCCATTATGATAATCCTTTTTGGGTATCGTAAGTTAGTTGTTTGTTGTTTGTAAATCACTTATTTGTTTGATAAAATGTAAGAGTGTTCCCGGAACTTAAAAAATTCGTTCTTAACCCTTCTACTTTGGTTATTTCTAACAGTTACTGTTCTTTGTGTGTTAGGGATGACGTCTTTAAAAATATAAACTATAAGTTTTTAACATGGTTAACGTTTTGTTGTTAACTTTAACGTAAAAGATTCAAGTCTTAAGTGAGTTACATGAGTTGCTTTCTTGATTATTGAAATTCTCGCTAACACAAGTTTCAAGCGAAATGCATGGCTCTGGATAAGCCATAGCGATTCAGGTAATTACGGACAGTGAATTATGGAACCACGATTATTAAAAAATTTAAACATAATAATAATTGTAAATATAGAATTAATTTTAAAAACGTTTTATAATGACTCGAGTCAAATTATATGAATAAACTATGAGACAATAATTATGCTAACTTTTTCTAGTCAAACTTAATTGGAGAAAGTCAATACTCTGGACGGGTCGACCCGTGAAAGTCACAAAATGTGAGAATAAGTCAGTAGGTTATTGAGCTAAGTTTAGTACCTATATATTTACCTACCAACTATTATTTAATATCAATTTATTTCATCAGAATATTCAACTTTACTACGAGAAAGACATCTTTTGTATGAATTGATGGCTGCGTTTGACAAATATCATAAAAGGGAATGTTAGTTACAAAGAGGTAGGTATATCAGCTATGTACCTAATTATAGGGGATGTGAACTCTACTACTTCAGTCGGGTTGGCTTATAACGAAAAACATCTACCACTTCGATCAATTTTTTTTATACCACCTTTATGTTATATTGGACGGGTCAACATGACTTCACCTCGCCTGATGGAAAGCTAAAGGCAGGCTAAAGGCTATTTTGCTTTGCATTACATATTCCCGTTAGGATTAAAATATTGAAATAATATTCAAATTGGTGCCCAGAAAAGATATATCGTGGTTATAGAATTAATCAAATTACAATTTGACCTCTGCTACCGAACCACGGGGGCCTGATGGTAATGTAATTTTGTGATCAAAATGTGCGCGCGCGCACATCGCTCTACAGTGCTATGGAAAAGGAATCGGCAAGTCAGTAAATTAAAAATTAACTTTTTTCATTGCTATAATAAGTATAGGTACTACCTACAGTTGTTTTAATGATGAACTAACTGTTTATTATACACTTTTATTCGAGTTGAAGCAACTTGACCTCTACTTTTTTTTTTAATTTTATTCGGTGGAAAGTTCGCGTATTGCTTTCCGGGTAAGCAACTTAACCTTTTCATTATCTAACATTGTTCAGTCATCAGCATAGCGATTTTTTAAAGTTTAGGCACACTTTGTAGCACGGAGTCCATTTATTATGATTGATATTGGTTTATCGACTTTTATGTGAGCGACTGTCGTCTGACAGCCAACTCCGAGAAAAAACCTGTGCTAGAGCTTCGTCTGTTGTCAAGCCTCGTCAATCTGATATTTGGTATAGTCTGGAATATCACAACGGCTAAATTTTATTCCTAGAATAGATTCCCATAGCAAGCTGGAATGGTCATAAATATAATCTCCACGTAGGCGAAGTCACGGGTCATCATCTACCTGCCCTTGTCCCAATTATTTGGGGTCGGCGCAACATGTATTTTTCCTCCATTCATTCCTGTCAGATGTCATCTCTTCGGTTACTCCCTTCCTTGCCATATCCTTTTTCACGCACTCCATCCACCTTTTCTTAGGCCTACCTCTACCCTTAAAGCCCTCAAAACTTTAACAACATTGCTTTCATCTCTTCTCATAACATGTCCATACCACGACAGTCGGTCGCTTCTCAATTTTTCATTCATTGGTGCAACTTTCAAACTTCTTCTAATCTACTCATTCCTTATTCTGTCCATTCTTGTCACACCACACATCCACCTTAACATTCGCATCTCCACTACATGCAGTACTTTGTCTTTCTTCTTTCAAAGCCAAGGGTGACGGCCCATTAACGACAAGGCGAAGCCACGGGTAACAGCTAGTACTTACCTAATTCAAAAAATTTAGAATAAGAATCCAAGTCATTTCCATATTAACTTTTAAACTTTCGCGTTCCATAACTACCATAATAACATAACCACGGCCGGTGTAACCTGGTCGAAACGTCAGGCATCCAAAGGTATGTATATACCTTTAACGTGTATCGCGTTAATTCCCGTTTACGTATAAAAGTCATTTCCAGTTCCATACAATATCTGTTTAATCCAGTAGTAGTTTCCAACAATCGGCTGTCAATCAGAAGGTGTGGATGCAGTGCCCGAAGTGACGTATCGACGTACGGTGACCCTCGACACGTTACCATCATATGTTTAGCGTAACTGTACCCGCGGGCTTCGATAAAGGTGAACCCAATTTATTTATACAACTATATTATAGATTGGTAGGTATAAGTGAAAGCTCCTGTAACGAGATAAATATCTCGTTGATTTCTACGCAAAAAAGGCACTACGGCACTAGGTATGTATGACCCAAACATTACATAACATAAACTCACGCCTATATCCCCGAAGGGGTAGGCAGAGGTGCTAGCACCCACATTTCGCCAGATTATGTTTAGGTCCCAATGTAATAAATAGGTGGCGAGCCTATTGCCACTAACCGAAAAGCATTAGTCATCTATAGATTCTCTGAAGTCCAGGGTTCGATTTCGGAAATGCTTAATTGCCCAAATTCACGTGCTTTTTAACATACACTTAAAAAAACACAAGTACGTGAATTTGGGAAATTGAAATTGGAATGCCAGGGATTTCTATACCAGGGCTCTTACCAGCTTGACACTCATCAAATGCTTTTTCACGCTCCGCTTAAAGGACCCGTACGGGTAGGAGGAAGGAAACACGTACGCTGGTAAAGAATGCTAAGTCTCGATGGCTTCTTCTCCAGACGTACCTATACTTTTAGCATAATTTTAAACAGTAGCTAACATTCAGTTATCAATCTACCAAACATACAGCATCACTGACCCTGAATCTATCTGCCAACATCCCTTTACCATTTGCCAGGCGAATGTATACCTTATCCTTACAGCATAAAGGCAGTATTAAAAATGGCTTTGTTAATATTTAGTTGGTCTTCTAGTTAGATCTTGGGCGTGTCAAAAACCGTTGGTGCGTGTAATAGAAGCTTCCACGATACGTCTTAAGATATTTGAAATTATTTTGTTGGTATGTTTTATTGGTTTTCTAATGTTGTAATATTTCTTTGATCTTGCTTGTGAGCGTAAGGTAGTAGGTTCGATGCCAAGGTAGAATAAGATATTATTGGGTTTTGATTGGAAAAAAATCTTAGAAACAGAACAGAGTCTGAAGACGTGTGTAGACAGTAATAGAATCCTTAATATAACATGGACCAACAACTGGAGAAATATGGATGCTAGCCACTCCATCCTTCGAGGATATACAGGCGTGAAAATATAGAAAAGGGTTCAAGCAACATCTGATTTTCAAAGGAAACCCGATTTCTAATCGAATCCATTACCTACCAACTTTTTTCTTTCATAGTCTAGGTCACCTACCTACTATTAAATAGACGGAGCGCTAAATGACTACCTTCATAATAAAAAAATAGCACCGCACTTCTATACCCATAGTATTCTTTCTACCTATGTGCGAAAAGTTAAATATAGCAACTCGAATAATACAATCAAACTCCACAACACCTTTGACTATCCAAAGGCAAGGTATGCCGCCTCTCCAGTAGGATTACTACCCGCCATGCACAGTTAGTTATTAGCCACTCCGCTACGGCTTTTTAAAATCCTATATTCAACCATACATATTTTGGCGGTCACTTTTATACTTAAATAACAATGTTCTTAAGGTGTCGGTGCAACAGACAAACAAACCCATATATGCTCTAGTGGATATCCATTACACGCAACAATTGTATTAAATCCTCGGTAAGAGCTCACTAGGCCGCCGGACCACTGATGCCTTTGCTTCGCCGCAGTGGAAAAAAAAACTCGGCGCCGAAATATAAAGTGACCATGCATTGGTGCGTTTGAATTTGGAAGGCGTATTTCGTTATTTTGGAAGTATGGTGCACTTGTAATTATCAAATCAATGTAGGTAGGTATTTACTGCAATAGTACTTACATTTTTCATCGAGGGGAGACAGTGATCGATTCTAATTACGGTGTAGTTTGAAGCCCGATGTGCAGCGGAGGGTCTCAACACACACGAGTTGAGAATCGCACTTTCTTATTTCTTATTCTTTTTGATTTTTTTTTCGAGATAGGCTTACGTTTGACTATCTCACCTGATGGTAAGTGACGATATATGGTCTACGATGAATCACGCTTGCCTAGAAGGATCCTATTCACTGGTGACTTGAATATTCCCGGGTTATACACTCGTAGCTTTCCGGAAACAAGCAATTCGTACGTTTTAATCTTTTTTTTAGTCAAAAGCAAACGACCAGTTATTTGGCACATTTAATATTAACCTAGGTTACATAGTTATATTTAATTCAAAAATTTAAAAAAGAAGTGTTGGCTTGCCATTACTAACCATCAGGTGCCTGTTTTACCTTAGTACCTATGTGGATTTTTATCCCACACATTACTATTAAAAGGCATCGCTCCAGAAAATCTCTGTAACCATTGTCTGTCCACCTGGTCACTCCATACAACACTCATCCTTAAAAGCAGTTAATCGATTCAGAATCAATGAGTATGAACGCACACCTACATACTTTTGTAGAAACGCAGTCGGTGGTGCATGAGATGTCATTTTTTACACTTTTAGAGTGGGTTAGATCAGTAGACTATTCCTGTTTTATACAACACAAGGAGAAGATACACTAACAACCAACTATATACGTATATTATGGTAGCGGACGGAAGAGTGTTCAAAGACTTGGATGCGATTCCCTCTCAGATGCAAATATTCGTTGGATATGGATGAATATGTAATTTCACTAATGTATAATTTGCATTAGTTTACAAAAAAAAATGTAAGTATAATAAACTATTTCTCCTTCTTTTTATGTAACTATTCAGTTTTTATGAGAGTTACTGCCGTCTGACCTCCCAACCCTGTAAAGAAAACCTGCGCCAGTCTCAGTGTGGAGTTTATAATGTTGACCCCCATTTTTGAGTTTATCAGACTGACTGCACCCCGCCTGATGGTAAGCTGAAATGGTAAGACTTTACCTTTAGTTTACTATCAGGCGAGGTGAAATCATAATGAAGTGACCGAGATAAAACAAAATTCGCCAGTTAGCAGGTGTACGATCAAACAACAGGTTATGGTTTGCAGGTGATATTGAACTAGCCCCAAAGATCTCGATGGAGCCCCACCGGATCTATAGGACCCCATTGATATATACGACATTTAGCAATTAGTTAAATTCGACATCCAAGATTTGTTTACATTCACAGTAAGTTACAGATTGAAAACAAAAGGCAACTTCTATCAAAAAATAAAATAGATCAGGTACATTACAAAGTATGGCAATATATTTTTTGTGTTGCACACGACATGGGAGGTTTCGGCACTTTGAGGGATAATCCGGGCTCGTATCTGCAATCGTATTGTAGCAGCCAGACGCGCCGCCACAATGCAATCGGGTTCTATTCTTGAGAATAAATCTGTATTGCATTTTCTCAATTTCACATTACCGATAAAAAAGGACGAATCATAAAGGTGCTGATTTTGATTGCGTTCAAATTCATAATTATCATCTTAGCGTGGTTTCCAATTGTATCAGAAAGCTTTTGATTGGCGTTTAGGAGAGCAACTTTTATGAGGCTAGTTTTAAAGGTGTACATTGGATTGCGTTAATGGTCTCATATCATAAGTTTACGCATCCTCCCAAATTTTACTGGCGACACGACTTTACATTACCTAATGGTAAGCTACAGTAAAGTCTAAAGCTAAAGGAAGTCAAAACATACCGATGATACTATAAAAGTGACCCTCAGTTTAACGGCCTGGACTGTAGGATGAAGGAACACGTGTGCTGGTAAAGAAATTCAAGTCTTTATGGTGCGGCAAAGAAGTTGCTTGGCCCCAGTCGGCCCCAGTACCTACATTTTGGGAGACTGCCTGCGAGGAGGTATTTTTCATTTTATTTGTATATACCACACTAATTACCTACTAATTGTAGTGTAATGAATGGCATTCAAATCTGCAAGCTCTCGGTTACAGAGTTAATCAAATGACTCAACTATGATTAACGTTTAATTCAGCTGAAATGAATCGAGTTATTGGTAAAAATTGAAGCGTGTAGTTCTGCCAATTCTTGATTATTGATATGTATAATGTAAAAACATCATAGAATATTAATATACAGTGCTTTTTATGATGGTTAATTAATTGAATTAGTATTTTAATAGCATTTCTTTCCGCTACTTGGCTTATAGACCAGTGCCGATAGACTTTTTGACAAAATAAATTTATAGTAGGATGAAACCTGTTGGAAAAGGATCAGAATGTAACAAAAATTAAAGGAAAAATAAATTACAGGCGATCTGAGGTCGGGAAGGGGGGAGGGGGGTGAGTTTTAAGGGTAAAAACGGTTTATCTCGATTTCCGGCAAAACTACAAGTCCTATGGAAAAAAATTAAATGACAAAGTTGTAGGTAATAAAGAGACCTACAACTTTTGTATTTACACTTTTTTCACATAACCTCAAAAATTATGTGAAAAATTCAAATAATCAAGTTTTTGGTTTTTTATTTTTATCTTAAGCAAAACAAATTTGTTTTCCACGAAATTTGGTGAAAACTTAGCTTTTTATGTCCCAAAGACACTGTAATTTTTTTTGTTTTCAAATACTCTTTTTTTCAGCTTATTTTGACTAAATATCGAAAAACCACCCCAATTTTCAATCGAAAAATCTCACGTCAATATATCAGCTTTTTAAAAAAAGCCAAAATTTTTTTGTTCTTTGAAATCTCTTCTTTCTGATGATGTAAAAATATATATACATTGCTATGGTAAATGTTCTCAGAAAATGCAAAGAAGAAAAACTTGAATTCGAAATTAATATTTTTGTATTTAGTCATTTCCTCGCTGAGGTGGGATGAGAAGTTACAAGTTGCACTATAACTTCATGGTTGCACTTGAGTGCAAAGATTTTTCACCTTGTGCACTTTTGATACCCTCGCTAAAGCTCAGGGTTCTATTTTGTAATTATTGTATTTAGTCATTTCCTCGCTGAGGTGGGATGAAAAGTTACGTGTTGCACTATAGCTTCATAGTTACACTCGAGTGCAAAGATTTTTCACCTTGCGCACTTTTGATTCCCTCGCTAAAGCTCAGGGTTCTATTTTGTGAATCGCTCGCTGCGCTCGTGATTCAAATTAAGAACCCTTCGCTTGCTCGGTCATCAAAACTGAGCACGCGAAGGGTTCTAAAAATTGAACCCAGATCTTTAACGAGAGAATCAAAAGTGCGCAAGGTGAAAAATCTTTGCACTCGAGTGTAACTATGAAGCTATAGTGCAACACGTAACTTTTCATCCCACCTCAGCGAGGAAATGACTAAATACAATAATCACAAAATAGAACCCTGAGCTTTAGCGAGGGAATCAAAAGAGCACAAGGTGAAAAATCTTTGCACTCGAGTGCAACCATGAAGTTATAGTGCAACATGTAACTTTTCATCCCATCTCAGCGAGGAAATGACTAAATACAAAAATGTTAATTTCGAATTCGAGTTTTTCTTCTTTGCATTTTCTGAGAACATTTACCATAGCAATGTATATATATTTTTACATTATCAGAAAGAAGAGATTTCAAAGAACAAAAAACTCTTTGACTTTTTTTAAAAAGCTGATATTTTGACGTGAGATTTTTCGATTGAAAATTGGGGTGGTTTTTCGATATTTAGTCAAAATAAGCTGAAAAAAAGAGTATTTCAAATCAAAAAAATTACAGTAACTTTGGGACATAAAAAGCTAAGTTTTCACCAAATTTCGTGGAAAACAAATTTGTTTTGCTTAAGATAAAAATAAAAAACCAAAAACTTGATTATTTGAATTTTTCACATACTTTTTGAGGTTATGTGAAAAAAGTGTAAACACAAAAGTTGTAGGTCTCTTTATTACCTACAACTTTGTCATTTAACTTTTTTCCATAGGACTTGTAGTTTTGCCGGAAATCGAGATAAACCGTTTTTACCCTTAAAACTCACCCCCCTCCCTCCTTCCCGAGCTCAGATCGCCCGTAATTTATTTTTCCTATCATTTTTATTATATTCTCTTCCTTTTACAACAGGTTTCATCCTACTATAAATTTCTTTTAGTTTTTACCATTTTCATAGCTATCGGCACTGGTCTATTAAGATCGCTTATTTTTTTATTCCTAAAGAACAGTCAGTACTTTTTTCTGGATAAAAGGTTCTTTTCTATAACTCCTGTCAACGTGTACGCTAAATAGTATGATGTTGGGTCAAGTACTTTAGTGGATCAAATAAATTAACTCACTTTGACGATTTTTTAGTACTTACTAAATATTATGTTTGGTTAGTAAAGATTTTAGGCCACATAGTAGGCTTATTGTAGGTGCGTACCTTGGAACGTATCTATGATAAGCTATCACGTGTTGTTCGGGTTGTTAGAACCCTATAAAGTCCGATGTCCGTCTACCTACAAAACTTCGATTTTTTTTATACCACTTACACCTGATGGGAAGCGGTCACCGTGGCTATGGACGTGTGCAACACCGGGGGCGTCACACTCGCGCTGCCGACCTACCAAAAACCTTCTAATGCCCTTCTTGAAGCGATATCAGGTTTTGGAAGTCAGATGACAGTTGCTTCACGAGAAAAATCGGATCTTTTCGTAATTAGACTAAAAGCCGACCCAACTAAGATGGAAAAAGCACAGAGAATGATAAATAGAATTATTTACTTCTTAGCAAGAAGGTAGGAACTCATTACCCAACTGTTACCTTAGGTAGTAAGGAAGTACATAGAAAATACTCTGTGGCACTGCTTCCATTAGGCTTAGCTTCAATTAGTTTATTGTAATTCTCCATCTAACTGTAAAATAAAGCCCAAAATAAATGGTAAGTACAGAAGTATTGCAAGACGCCAGTCACGTGCCGCACAGAAACATTACATTATCTTTTTAATCAATGGTATACCATGTTTGGTCAAGTCCGCGATGACCCGCGATGCCCTCTTAATGTATAAATTATGAACCTGCTGACATCATTAAAATAAATTTAAGCTACTATATAAAATCGCAATACCTATGCACAATCAATAAATCTGAACCGAACCGAACAGTATCTATGGCTGGGCTGAAATACAAAAATTAACAACATCACTCAAAACCAAAATGATTTTGAATTAACAAAAGATCGGTCGGCAGTTTTTTAAAGAAATTCTTTGATGCGCACGAGTAGAAAGTATCATTGTAACATAAGCTTAATTATCAATTGAAAATCTTGTAACGAATGCTGTATAGTAACTTAAGATATTAGGGTTGTCGAAAAGTATCGAAGATTAAGAAACAAAGACGTTCTTTCAACTGTATTTTTTCGATTACTAAGGTAGCAAATAAACACTGTAGCACAAGGTTACACGTTCACCATTAAGGCGGTATTCTTAAATCACGCTGCCCTAACCTTCCCCATTTATTGTTAAAAAAATCTCTGTCCTCCATTAGAGCCATGTACCCCGAGTCCCATCAGGGTCCAGCCTCAAGTCTCACCTGCAAGTACACCCTGTGTATGTAGTGTGTATACACGTGTACCTAGTATAAGGTTCTGGCGCAAATTTTCCTCTCATAGTTGAAGGGTCAGACAGCACTTGCTACTATAAAATCCAAATTACAATCAAAGTGGGCCCAGTTTACCATTATCAAATTAGAAACGGTCCCTGGTCCTGGTATAAGGCTGGGACGAGACGTCTCCTAAGCACTGGATGCAACCAGGATTGGCTAGAAGTTCGAAAAACCATCCGATACTACATTTTTTTAAACGGACACCCCTAACTTTAACATCTTCGGTAGCGCACAAAGCGGTGAATCAAAGATGGCGGTCCGTTTGAAGCGCGCGCGCAGTCGATGATCGCTCTCTTTTCAATATCGCATCTTTTGATTTGCGCTACAGACAAAATAAATACAGTAAGTAAGCAATGATAACTATTTAACTGCGAAGTTTTGGGTTCGATACTCAACTCATTTTATACTACTAAGGTAACAAACAAGTTCATGTTCTACAGAACTAATAGAATAGAAGCGTCATCGCTAGCGTTTTCAACCAGATACATAGTAGTCATTTTCTGATAACTGCTACAAAATTCATACAGAGCTGAAACTCCATACAATGCCTGTTTGAGCAACGCATACATACCTATCGCTCACGGTATAGAAAAGAAATGAAAAAGAAGAACAGACGTCCATTGACTACGGTAACCGCTTACCATCATGCGGTGCCCATCTACATCACATATGGAGTTCTTCAAGAAAGGTTAATACCTACTAGATCTTCTAGAAAGGCATTAGAAGGTTTTTACAGGGTCGCGGTCGGGAGCGCGAGTATGACGCCCCTGGTTCTGCACACGTCCATAGGCCATGGTGACCACTTACCATTAGGTGGGCCGTGTGCGTGTAGGTCTGTGAGATGGACTTGGACCCCGAAGAAAGATGCTTGAATACAACTCTGGAAAAGGCTTTTCTCTCAAAGTTCAGGAGTCAGACGACAGTCGCACCCGTAAAAACCAATTTAGACCAAAATATGGAAATTAGAAGTAGGAGAGCAGAAATATAATACGAGTCAAACTGAGAATCTTCCCTTCTTGAAATCGGCTAAGCCGATTTATCATGGTGAACTATTTCATTGCTAACATTGCAATGGTATAAAGTAAGTCTCTACCCAATTATTAAATGTACCTAAGTACTCTGGTACTCTGGTATTCGTTCTCATTCAAATATCTACGCATTTAATAAAAAGTGGTGTTATGTTATCAAGTGAGAGCAATACGAATGTAGTACACGTATTGTGAGACAGTGAGATGATCCACAAACAGAGATTGGCCCCCGCTGTGCTCGTCAAGCTCCCGTGCCGTGCGCAAGCGCTGGTACCGTCAGCAAAAACAACTTCAAGTTATCATAAAAAATACCTATAATTATTTGAAAATATCTACTTAGGTTAAATTTTAACATTAAATAAATTAGTAGTTTTGAAGGATAAATCCTACATGCAGATACGGACTGCCTGCCGGTGTGTGGGACTCCACCAAGATCTTTGGAGAAACCTCATCTGACAGCCTATACACCTACTGATTAATGGATAAGGCTTTGGTGCAGACTCTCCTGGCCAAATAAAATGGGGAAAAAAATAAGTAAGCTGACCTTTTAGGAAATTGTCATTCTCTCAGCCTGAGGGCTTGGGATCCTTCTATCGGCGCCATCAATCTACAAACCACCATTTCATCATTGAGCATCGTTGGTAATGGTGCAGTATGGTAGGTATACCTGGAGTGCATTATACCTACCTACCTATTGACGGCCGCATTTCGCTGTATGCTTTTCACCCATAATAGGAAACTACTGCCGTCAACCAGGTTCTTTTTCGTTTGCTGTATTGGCAATTGAAGAATAAGTGAGTTTTAAGCGGGGCGTGAAAAAGCATTTGATGAGGCCCGTCAAGCTGAGTGCCACCACTATAGCACTATCGGTGTATGTAGTGGTGACCGGGCGATCCTCATACTTTGCGTTTAGCTTTTTATCAGGCGGGGTGAAGTCATGTTGACGTGTCCAATAAAAAAAAACCTTTGTCCATAGATAGCTATTTGTTATTTTTACCTTACAATAAAAAACATTTAACAGGTTGTCAGTGATTTTAGGCTTAAATATTCCTCTAGTTTTATTTCTGGGAATTTAAGGTATAAATAATGTTATGAATTGAGCACTTTTGCTGCCAGTACATCGTTTAAACAGTACTAGTGGTGAGGCCTCGTTGGAAGCTGTCAAGAGCGTCAGCTCAGCAGACAGCCACTGTGAGGAATGCGAGCTCGGAAATATTCATAATGAACATTTTAATCAACTTATTCTATAGTTCAAATCCGTTCGCAGATCTAAGATTGTCACGGATCTGAGGAATTAACTTTTATAAACATTATGTAGCTGTGTTTGGTGGGCTTATGAAATTCGTCGATTAAACAAAACTAAACTGAATTTTCAAGTAAAATGGAATACCCCGAACGCGGTTTATTTCGTCTTTACATTTTTGAAAGGCCCTTAGTAGTAGTAGCCGGCTAATAACCGATAACTGGCAGACTTTCAAAATATCTGTCTGTTAAGACGTATATGTTGTAGACGAAAATTTTGACTATACAGGATCCATTTGGATAAAAAGAACCTTGAATAAGACTCATGTATATAAAATGCATTCAGGCATTCAAATTCCTTAGCCACCAAAATTTAACAAAAACAAGTTACATTCTTATAGCCTAAAAATTTAATCATCTAATAAAATAAACCAAATAAGCATGATCTTTCTGTAACCACTAAAAATAATTTTATAAAATCACACAGTCATTTTTCTTTCTTCTGAGTCAACTCAGGGTTATCCTTCAACTGCTTCTTAATCTTCGACAGTTCTTCTTTCTGTTTGGCCATGAAGTAAGCCTCTTCTTGAGCACTACCGAAACGACCTAATCCACCACCAGCTTCTCTGATCGATCCACCTGCACCTCCACCCTTCCCAGCTCCAGCCCCTGGCGTACCTGCCGGCTTCGTGTACCATCTATTGTAGGTATTCCCACCTAGCGAAGATATCACGGTGTTATCGACAGAATTCAGGACACATACGCGCATTGATAAACACGCTAATCTGGGAACTATTGCGAAGGAACTCATTTTGAAATTTTACCAAAATTTCGAGGTTTTTTTTATTTTGACAAGCAATTTGACACCAATCGCTTGTCAAAATAAAATGTCATTGAACTTTTGTAAGTCAGTCTAGTTTCATTTTTTAATTCTTTTTGTGCCAGACTTATTATCCCAATACCAATTGCCCAGTTACGTCCAAAGTCCGCTTATTTTTTTTATTGCTATGTTGGCTTTTCCAAGAGCGACTGCTGTTTTACCTCTTGACCTATCTTTGATGGTAATTATTTTAGATCGGAAAAAGTGAACATCCAGGACGAGACTTGAACCCGCGACCAGTCCCTTACATCATTAGGAATAGCATACTAACTTCGTTAAAAAAATCATTGAATCTTTGGTAATAAATTATGTTGTTCTTAACAATAGAAGAATGAATTTAAGCGCCTGATAGTTTACTCTTAGCATTAATTATATCGATGAAATGTCTAGCTATCTACAGTAGGCGTCGTCGTAATAATAATTTATTATTAAGGTTTTCCTGTCAAGACTTCTATCTATCTAGAGGTATACCTACTATTAAAAAATTGTAAAGTAGCGGTGTCTGTATATTATAGCTCATATTATAGCGCAGCCAGTTGCAATCGGCTATGCGTTGGATTTTAAGTCTGACCGGGATTATACATAGTAAAAGGGTCCGCATCGAGATCCGTTTGGTGGTTTTTACCTCCTGCGCAAACAGACAATCAGACGAGAATTCAAAAAGAAAAAATAAATATTTAGAAACATTCATTTAACATAATTTATAATAACAAAAGTGACTTGTTCCAATCGCTATCGCTGCATCGAACCTTTGCCTCTTCAGTTTACTGCTACCGTTCTATTAAACTTTGGTAGGTTTTCCAGTAAAAACTACTAAATTTCAGCCACATCCGTTGAGCAATTTGAGCGTGATTGAGTAACAAACATCTTCACAAACTTTCACATTTACAATATTGTAATGTAAAATGGTAATGTATTGTAAAATGGTTGATATAATTGTGGCGTATACTAACCTAAATATTGTGTATATGTGAATGTAGCTGTAAGCTCCCCAAATAAAATAAAATAAAAATAAAATAAAATAAAATTATTAGTCAACGCGAGTGTGACGCCCCTTTTTTTCCGTGCGGAAATCCTCATGGATACCCACCCCGCGGCCAGCGGGGCAGGTCATGTCAGACTCTTACCGACTAAAACCGCACGCTGTCTAGGGTCTTCTGACGCCAGGGTGTAAGGTGGCTTAAAGAGCATTTCCGTCGCACCCCGGCTTGACCCGGGCCTTCTCCGAGTTCGAGATGGCCCCCTCGGGTTTGGCTCCGAGGCTCTTCACGTGTCCCTCTGACTAGCAGAGGGCACAGTGGGGAGCGAGCGGGGGGCGAGCTGATTGTCCACGAGCCGAGGCGGCGATTCTTGGTTGAATGGATGGCCGTCTGTCACCCTACAGCCTACAGTTGCCTAGCTGAAACCCGCACCAATAATTCCTTTACCGGATCTTAGCCTAATAGGTCAGGTGACCACTTCCCATCAGATGGGCCGTGCGCTTATCTGCTACTTAATTGGTACAAAAAAAACAGGATAGGATGACTGGAATAACTACAACTACCTACGTAAGCAACACGCGTAAGAACAGCGATTCTTTCGATACTCGGTAATTAGCGTAATGTTAGCGAAACTTAATCAATTATTAGTTTAAGTAAATTATAACGATAAATGGATTTGTTTCGCTAAATTGTAAGAATGTGTCAAATGAGTTCGCTTGCGCTAATTATTACCTCATAATATATAAACGGTTTCTCGGGGATTCGCTCAGTATGGAGAGAATAGGGCAAAACATGGAATAGCGAAGTAAAACTCGTATTCTAGTCTTCATCAAGATGTATTTTAGTACGGTGAGTGAATAATGAAAATCTTTTTCAATTTTATCCGCATTCTAGAACACATAACACAAGATAATTAAACTATGCTTCCTTTGGGTCTAGAGAGCGCTGTGTAGAATGTTGTAGACTATTTATTTATTTCTATATCTACTAGGTATATACCTATCTATATGAAGTTGCATCACTCTGCACCCCTTTTTTGCAGCTTTAGGAGTTGAATTTCAAAAAACGTTTCTTAGTAAATATACCTCCACGCATCAAATCAAATATCAACACCACAGAACAAAAAAATATCTACAATTAGAAGTAGCCAGAGGGCGGGGTCGCGTAGTTTAAATCTTAGTTGAAATCTTACGTATGTTTGATTACAATCGTTAGAGTAGGGCCGGAAATATAGCCAAAATACACGAAAATCGACGTCCACGCGGGCGGAACCGCGGGCATGGGCTATAAGTAATAAGATTATTTTCTTTCATTGTCATCTTTGTTGCAGATTTTATTATTCCTGTTTTCTATCGTATGCATATCAGTCGGGTAAGTAGAAATAAAATATTAAAACAAAAACTTCGATTTATCTTTAACAAAAATTTAACAAAAAAATCTTATGGGGCCCAAGCCAATCCACCTGTTAAGACAAGGCTATCGTGCAGGCTTTATTCTCAGGGTTGCCGATGGGGAAATCAAACGGCAGTCGTGCCCAGAAAAGCCGACATACCACTAAAAAAAAACTAAAACCCAACCTGATGAGAAGTGGTCACCGTGGCCTATGGACGTGTGCAACAACAGGAGCGTCACACTCGCGCTGCTGGCCCTTTAGGGGGAAGTTGGGGGGATGAGGGAGATTGTGAGCTCTGGCTACCCTACTTACCACCGCCGGGAACACAACACGATGACTATTATGGCCGTGGTCTTCTGTATTTAGTACTTTTTTCATACCACTTAGATGGCAGACAAGCACACGGCCCACCTGATGGAAAGCAGTTAGCGTGGCCTATGGACGTGCGCAACACCAGAGGCGTCACACTTGCACTACCGACCCTGTAAAAACCTTCTTATGCCCTTCTTGAAGAACCCCATATTGTAGCCGCCAGGGAAAACCACTTTCAAAATATATAAAAATTGATCACTGTTTTTATTACCTTTGCAGTAATGCCGAAAATGCTTGGTCTCGACCGATTAACCCGGGAAATGATTGGGACAATCATGGGGACGTACAGTCTCATCCTCAAGCAGGTCCTATATGGATGAACACTGGTGCTGTAAGGAGTGTTATCTCACAACCAAGTTCTCCATTACTTTCCAATCTATATGTTTCATGGCTTTCAAAAATTAAAACTCCTACTTGGACCCATTTATACCAACCACAGCACCTTTCTAGATCGTGGCATCCGAATAAGCCAAAGTTGTTAGCACGAAATGAAGTGTCTGACTCTTACTATATCCCATCCATAATTCATGTAATCAATCAAAATGAGTCTCCTTTTGAAAATAAAAAATCCTCGTGGACCACTAGACGGAAGGACGATCAAAC
The DNA here is from genome assembly GCA_963576445.1 of Lithosia quadra. Taxonomy (NCBI): domain Eukaryota; kingdom Metazoa; phylum Arthropoda; class Insecta; order Lepidoptera; family Erebidae; genus Lithosia; species Lithosia quadra. Next base: position 7,417,928 of record OY754892.1, read on the forward strand.
AACAATACAATCGTCTGCACATGAATCAGAGAAAGCTGTTCCTAATAGTCTTGAGAACGAAATATTGTATGAAACAAGAAGGTCTCCCCGCGGTATCAAGATAAAAGGTTTGATGAAGAAGGTGATCAACAAAGCAAAGAAATTGCCGGACCCCTTAAAGAAAACATTAATTTTTGTTGGCAAGAAACTTATATCAAAAGGATTAGATTATGCTATACAAAGTGCTCTAAATGGTGGTGCACAAGGAGATGCTGCTCGTTCAGCTTTTAGAATTGACGATGATGAAAAAAATTTTAGAAGCCTTATAAATCCAATAGTAAGCGAAAAATCGAAAAGAACAGAAAATGATCTGCAAAATGGTGACGCAACTAACGTAGGCGTTAATCAAGATGTTAGGAACTCTGGTGGTCTTGACAACGAAATATTTTATGAAACAAGAAGGTCTCCCCGCGGTAACAAAAGAAAAGGTATTATGAAAAAGGTGATCAACAAAGCAAAGAAATTACGGGACCCCTTAAAGAAAACATTGATTTTTGTTGGCAAGAAACTTATATCAAAAGGATTAGATTATGCTATACAAAGTGCTCTAAATGGTGGTGCAACTGGCGAAAGTGACGATAGCACTGAGGCAGAAGGAGATGCTGCTCGTTCAGCTTTTAGAATTGATGATGATGAAAACATTTTTAGGAGTCTTATAAATCCAACAGTAAGTGAAAAATCGAAAATATCAGAAAATGATGACGCAACTAACGTAAGAGGCGTTAATCAAGATGTTAATAACTCTGGTGGTCTTGACAACGAAATATTTTATGAAACAAGAAGGTCTCCCCGCGGTTTCAAGATAAAAGGTTTTTTTAAAAATGTGATCAACTTAGTAAAGAAATTACGGAAGCCCTTAAAGAAAGGTGCCAAGGAACTTATATCAGAAGGATTAGATTATGTTATACAAAATGCTCAAAATGGTGGTGCAACTGGCGAAAGTGACGATAGCACTGAGGCAGAAGGAGATGCTGCTCGTTCAGCTTTTAGAATTGATGATGATGAAAAAAATTTTAGTAGTCTTATAAATCCAATAGTAAGCGAAAAATCGAAAAGATCAGAAAATGATCTGCAAAATGGTGACGCAACTAACGTAGGCGTTAATCAAGATGTTAGTAACTCTGGTGGTCTTGACAACGAAATATTTTATGAAACAAGAAGGTCTCCCCGCGGTAACAAAAGAAAAGGTGTTATGAAAAATGTGATCAACAAAGCAAAGAAATTACGGGACCCCTTAAAGAAAACATTGATTTTTGTTGGCAAGAAACTTATATCAAAAGGATTAGATTATGCTATACAAAGTGCTCTAAATGGTGGTGCAACTGGCGAAAGTGACGATAGCACTGAGGCAAAAGGAAATGCTGCTCGTTCAGCTTTTAGAATTGATGATGATGAAAACATTTTTAGGAGTCTTATAAATCCAACAGAAAGCGAAAAATCGAAAATATCAGAAAATGATGACGCAACTAACGTAAGAGGCGTTAATCAAGATGTTAATAACTCTGGTGGGCTTGACAACGAAATATTTTATGAAACAAGAAGGTCTCCCCGCGGTTTCAAGATAAAAGGTTTTTTTAAAAATGTGATCAACTTAGTAAAGAAATTACGGAAGCCCTTAAAGAAAGGTGCCAAGGAACTTATATCAGAAGGATTAGATTATGCTATACAAAATGCTCAAAATGGTGGTGCAACTGGCGAAAGTGACGATAGCACTGAGGCAGAAGGAGATGCTGCTCGTTCAGCTTTTAGAATTGATGATGATGAAAAAAATTTTAGAAGTCTTATAAATTCGAGAAGATCAGAAAATTATCTGCAGAATGGCGATGCAACAAACATAAGTGACGTTAAAACTGGGGCAGCTGAAGATATTGATCGTCCAGATTTCAGAGTTATTGGTGGGTCTGCTGCTACAGGGAGCGGTGCCCCTCTTAGTAATAAGGGAAGAAGTGGTTAAGTTCATTTGGTAGGTTTTTAAACTTGGTAATGATGAGAATCATGTAAGTGTAAGAAATGAATTCTATAACGACTTGGCTTGTCACCGGACTTTGACTATAATACTAGATAATTATTAAATGGGTTTTGGGAAGCATTATAATTACTGTTTTATTTTGTGATTTATACCTCCCGTAAAATATATCTCAACAACAGTATCCGGCGCTATCAAAAAGTTGTATAATTATGTGCACTATGTGCTGTGCACTATGTGCTGTGCACTCTTTTTTTCCGTGCGAAAATCCCCACAGATACAGATACCATCCCCGTCGCCAAAGGGGGCAGTTATGTAGGCATCGAACCGACTAAAACCGCACACCGTCTCGGGTGTTCTAGCGCTGAGGTGTAAGCTGGCCAAAAAGGCATTTTCCCTCGCACCCCGTAATATATTTTCTTCATTCTTACTTTCAGGGATCAAAGGTAACAAACTTTCAGGGAATGATGAATAAATCTTAAAGTATTATATATTACGTATTAATAAATATTAACACTTAAAGTTCTAAAGCTGAATTTTCCCACAAACTTTCGGCCCCCATTTCACACAGAGGTGGAATTTTGAAAAACGCTGATTTATTTCTAATCAGAAGCAGGTATATAAAACTGCATGCGTCTAACTTTGAAAATGCCGGACTTTCATCATACAAAAATTCCTCCCTTATTTTGCCACTTTAGGATGCTGCAATTTCTAAAAAGCCTTCCTTAATGGATGCCTACGACATAAAAATATCTGGCACCGAAATTTAAATTTTGCTTTAGGCTCTGCGTTGACGAATCAGTCAACCTGTCAGTCAGCCACTTCAGTCAGTCAATCGGGAAATATAATTATATTATAATGTAGCCTTATGTAAGTAGGTATGTCAGCACAGAAACCCTATTTATTCTAGTGTCTACAATATGGGGTTCTTCAAGATGAGCAGTACAAGGTTTTTACAGGGTCGGCAGCGTGAGTGTGACGCCCCTGATGTTGCACACGTCCATAGGTCACGGTGACTGCTTCCCGTAAGGAGGGCCGTGTGCTTGTCTGCCACCTTAGTGCCACCATATAGAATGGCTATGCATGATTGAATTTGAATCAACTGAATTTGTGCCATCGAGGGACTTTTCTGAAAGGGTGTATGCCGAAACATCCATGCGGTGACGGCAACACGTCCCACTAACAGGGGAGATTCTGCTGCCTGCGGCAATTGGCGAAAGTGGTCCTCCAGAGGGTTTCTCGGAAGCCGAAGCTCTGCACATGGCCCACTGACTATCAGAGGACACAGTACCTAAGGCGCAGGCAAGAATAACCAACAAGGGTGGAAAAAAATATCTTTTAGAAATGCGTCCCGAGGGAGCGAGCAAATTTAAGAAACTGGTAAAATTTTCCTGCTAAACATTTAAACCACCCGGCTTTTCGTCCTTCACTTCGCACGTTTTTGGGTACTGACATCTCCATTGGAGAGTGTCTGTTATAAAAAATAAGTTTCTGGGGCATAGTTCTTATATCAGCCATCTGTTCGATTGTGTTGGCATCATAATCAAATTCAATAAAGAATTACCATCGTATCTTAACATTTGCTCTATACCTCAATAGATGTCACAAGTAAGCAATTCAACATAAGTTCACATAAACGATTACTAGATGGCGTAATAGAGAAGTTAACTAAATTAAACCAGCCATTTATTCAACTTGCATTATACATTAGTCTGAAGATATTTATTATAAGAGCAGTTATCGCTTATTATTATTTATTAAATAAACCACAGAAACAGTAATATGGAAAAGTTAATTTATATCATTCTATTGTTTAGTTAGAAGACCAATAGATGGCGTATATTGCAGAGTGCTCCGTGCACTAGCTTGCAACTTGTCAATCGGATTGAAGCTAAAGCGGCAAGCAATATTGCCATTTGTCGACCGCTAACCGCTAGTCAGTCACAGATTGTGGAAGGAGCTGTATCGACTCGCTCTAAAAATATCGTTACGCGTTCCGGAGTTTTAAAACGAACAAAATAACTTCGATTCTCAATGACAATAAGTTTGAAACAGCTATAAAAGTGAATAGATGTTTTTGGTTAGCTGTTGTAAGTCATTATTTTTTAATGAAGTTGTTATTCTTGTGGATTCGCGGCATTCTTGAAGTGAACTAGGTATTGTTTGTGAATAATAATCAGTGTTGTAGCTTTGAGAGGATGTTATCATTACCCTCTATGGTACCTAGGTACTAAGACATTGTGATTTTTGAATTTCATGGGATTAGAAAACTGGTAAGTAATTTTTTTTTAATTTATTACTTTACCATGTTAGATTTCTATATAAAAAAAATAACGCGCCATCGCCAATACTACCTACCTATGTGCTTTCGTTTTTATTACTTACCCCTAATTAACTTAACTTATTTACTGTTTTAGGTGCCTATGTTAGGTATGTACTCGTAGTTTTTATAGCCACAGACCTAAAAAGTTGCTAATTTACACCTAGTACTATACAAAATATTTAGGTACTGATGGCTGATAGCAAAATTCTAAATAGGTAGGTAGGTACCTAGGGGTAAGTAGGTATAATGTATTATATAAGTAGGTATAGGTATAATATAATAATAGATATAGGTAATACAAGTGATTTACTGATCGGAAAAAATGATCATTCAGGACGGGACTTGAACCCGTGACCAGTCCCTTACAGGGGAATGCTCTGACCAACTGAGCTACCTGGACCCATTCTAGATGCTCGAAATTTTCCAATAGGTAGGTAGGTAGGTATAAATATATTCTACGGCTTAGGGCGCCGATTTCTGATCATAAAATCATTGGGAATAGTTAGCATGCAATTGCTTAAAAATTTCATTTAAAATAACAAGTAGCTACCTACCTACCTAGGTATAATACTTAGATAGGTAGGTACTTACCTAATTATTTTTGATTAGGTACTATATAATAGTTACCAGTTACTGTACCGCTACTATCGTTGCGAATGACAATCTTCTACCTACCTACCTAGCTAACCTAGCTCGTTATTATTTAGGTATTCAGGTCTACCTACTGAGTAAATAATTTGTATGAAGCATAGAACTCTTATTAATGACATACCTACCTATTATTAAGAGTAGGTAGGTATAGTGCGCAGCATCTAATGTGGCCAGATTTTGGCCAGAGAGATGGCCAGAACACAATTTTTTTTGTTGCAATTCCTATCTGTTTGTCTATTAAATTCATTCACGATGAACGCAAAATCTTCTGAACGGATTTTTACGCTGTTTTTTTTTTGTTTCAAAGGTCTTAGTCAAACTTAAAAGCTTCACGTGCCATTCAAAAAGATTGTTTGATTAAAAACGGTTGAGTAGAACCGGACATCATTTATTATAGTCACAAACGCGAAGACCGACGTCCACGCGGGCGGAGCCGCGGATTTATGCTAGTACTTACCTTTAATGAATTAAAATACGAGTCACGATTATCTAAACTAGATAAAAAATTGGTTCACAGCTGGTCCGAGTGGTTAGGTTTCATAACATGAGAAAAAAAATCAGGTTGACCATCGACGTATTAGGATTCTGTAGGATGATTTTTTATACCACTTCAGTTACAGACAAGCACACGGCCCACCTGATAGGAAGCGCTTTACCGTGGCCTATGCACGTGTGCGACGCCAGGGGCATAAAAACCTAATGCCTTCTTGAAGAACCCCATATTGTAGACGCTAGGTAATACAAATCAGATGTTGTTTTTTTAGTATTTAATCATGAACAATACATTGTATTTCAATGTTATTCGGTATGTTCGACACGACAACAAATCACACAAATTTGTGCTTTTTTGTTTGTATATCTAGCTATTATTTATTATAACGCATAACTATTTTTTGTCCCAAATAAATAAAAATAAAAAGTGCCATTCAAAAAGATATGCCAAAGATTATTTTTTTAAATAGGTACCTACTCGAGTTATCTCCTGAAAAACTTAAAAGACAAAAATAAAAATAACCGATTCCGCCCGATGTAAGGTTTTTTGATAGTTACCTTGTAAGCACTTCAGTAATTTAAGAAACAAAAAAGTAAGATAAGTGCAAGTTTTTAGACGAAAACCACTTAAATAAAAAACACGTGCTTGGCTTCCGTGACCATGCTTTTAAAATAAAAAATACTGCTATATCATATAGAACGTATACGTACAGAAGGTCGGACTCATGAACGGAGCAGAACTCACACACACATCAACACCTATCTACTTTTTTATACTATGTAGGTGGCAAACAACCCACCTGATGGGAAGCGGTCATCGTGGCCTATGAACGTGCAACACTAAGGGAGTCAGACACGCGCTGCCTACCCTAAAGGGACTGGAGGAGGGCTAGGAAGGGATGGGGGAGGAGGGATATAGTGAGCTCTGGCACCCTACTTACCAACGGGAACACAACACGATGGTTATTATGGCCGCGATCTTCTGTAGGGCGGAGGTACTACCCCAGTCGGACAGCTCATTTCAGACAGAAGATACCATCGTGTCCTACCTCCTCAATCACTACTACTTCTCTCATTTCAATCGTTGCCAATACTCACTCGTACTTCTATAATAATCATCATCTCAGCCTCTCGCTGTCCAATGCCGAGCTGAACATAGACCTCTCCAATCGATCTTCAGCGCGACTTTAAAATCTTACGCACGTTTGATCACAATCGGTTTGAGTAGACACGGAGATATACCTAGTCAAGAAACGTGAAAAGTGACCCCGCGCGGGCGCTGCCGCGGGTGCAGGGTAGTTAAATATGTACTTTTATAAAAAAATATTCCTTGCTGGTTTGATTACTGTCTAGGATTCTTATATCAAACGTTTTCCTGTTTGGGACATTATAAGAGCATGAACCCAGGACTGGAATACCTACAGCTCATATTATGACTAGTCTTTAATTTGTAGGCATTCAGGAATTCCCAATGATGTCTACTTTGAAAATAAATTCCAGGTAACCCAACTATTACCTATACAAATGATTTTTCCTGTACTTAACACAGATATATACGTAATCAAGGTAAAATGTTACAAACTTTGTACAAACTTATGTCCTCCTATAGTTAGTTTTAGTTGCCTTTGTGGACATTCCCACGGATACCATCCCTGTTGCCAGCGGGAGCAGTTATTTTGGACTTGAATCGACTAAAACCGCACGTCGTCTCAGGTCTTCTAGCGCTGAAGTGTAAGGTGGCCCAAAAGGTATTGCCCACGCACCACGGCTGACCCGAACCATCTCCGGCTTCGAGATGACCCCCTCGGTCTTGGAAACCACGGTGTCCCCGTCATGCCCCCGGAAAAGGGGTATAGTTAGTTGCCTGCACACAATATTCAATGTGTTAAATTAACATGAGTTTCTCCAACATGTATTAGAAACCGGAGGTAAGTCAAGAGGACTGAAAACAAGTAACTAATTACCAATTTGCTAAGCCAAACACGAAAAAATGATGTGTTGGTATTTGAAAGGAGTAACAACGCTAAACAGAAAGACGTCGCGCGTCGTGTCCCCGACCCACGACATTTTAATTGACAAATACCGTCACGATTGTAGTAATCGTGAAATAAACACCAAATAAATCATTTCAATAGCTTGAGAAACATCCACTTATCCATGGTACGGTATTTCTCCTTTATTCAACTATTGATTCGTGGTTGTGAAACACTGCGGTTCTTTGTCATGTCTGCACTATAAATTATTATTTACTAGGCTTTATGACTAGTCGCGGAAAGTACGAACTTGCTGACTACATGTCCCCAATCACGGTTGAACTGTGCCTGTAGAATTTGAGCCGAATCCATTCATTCATTTTTACGTATTAGAGTAAGAAATAAACAAAGTCACTTTCGTCTGTATACTATTTGTTAAACATTTCTGTAGGCTTGAAGGACCCATTGCATAACTTTGGGGTTGGACTGTTAATGGATTTACAAAATGTTATTGAATTTTCAGTTAGCACAACAATATGCATCGTCTATTTGAAAAATAAATATTAAAAACCTTTTGTTTAATCTGTTGCTGTCACGTAATAATCATCATCTCAGTAGTCGCATTACACCCAAAGCTTTTAGGTGCATCTACCAGTTCTTATTCATTTTTGTGTGGCGTAATTACGGGACAGACAGCTGTCTGAACTCCCAACTCTTAAAGAACCCTGTGCCAGAGTCTAGTCCATTGCTCGGTAATTGAAATTGACGTAAACCCCTACGATCTTGGCCTCGTCAACCATGTTCACCTATTTCTGTAATCAATACAATTTAAATTCCATCAACCATAACCCGTATAGCAATGAAACCAGATCACCCAAGATAGCTATCTAGATCGATTCATTCAGTTCACGTCTGTACCCTTATTGCAGTTTAAACTCATAAAAATTCAATCACTCACTCCAATGTGGGTTAAAAGATCAACAGTCAATGGTTCCTGCAGACGAACGGAAGGGCCAATTTAGGAGTCGAGACAATATTAGGTCAATTGGCCTGTCGTGGACAGGAATGATTGATTGTCCATTCATGGTAGTAAAAGCGAGAGAGCTATCACCGTAACTCAGGGTTTCTTAAAGTTTTCAATCTTCCTCAGACTAGAAGAATCAATCTTCTTGCAATTATTATTAGACTTTTAAGATAATAGATGCAAGTAAGTATTTATACTATTAGTAAATTAGCTGTATCAGAAACAAGTGCAGAGAATGGTAGACCGATATGGTCTGTCTAGTACCTAACATTCAGCTCGCCACACAGCAGTGCCTACGTCCGATCATGGCGCTTGCAACAGCATCGAAATATTGGATACTTAATAAAAGAAACAAACATGGTTTATATCCTGTCAGCTATTCTGATAGCAATTTAAATGACCATGTCAATCTAAAATCTTATGTTATTTTAGAGTTCTATGACTGGCACCAATTCTTACTAGGCGGTATAAGTTCTTCTCTAGATTGGATAAAAATACTTAAATAGATAAATTATTACTATCCCAATAGATACGAGTCCGTCTGTGTAATATAACGATTATCAACTAATTGTCAGTTGAGAAATCATCAGCAACAAATGATACTTTAGTTAAACGTGCATTGGCATTGTAGAAATTGCACTTTAATCACTTAGACGTTACATGACCTTAAGAAAACTGACCATTGCTCAAACTGCTTTGTACATACACACACTCGTAGTACCTTATTAAAATCTTAATGATGTATATCTCCACGGCCTCGGCAGTCGGCAGACCCACTTCCTTTTAGGGGGGGCTTAAGATTATTCGTACATACATCTAGATTTTTTTTTCGCAACACGACGTTTTATAATTTTATAAGCTGGTTTTTCTGGGTGATTGCGAATACCTGGTCGGACAAAACTTAATTGGGGTTTTCGCCTAGAAAATTCTTTAACTGCGTCAGTAGATTTGCCGTTCTATATACCGGTGAGAGCCAAGCTGTTCATTCGGGGAATGGTATTTCTTGGTACTATAAAGGACATTAAGTAGCAATACCTATACTACACTAATTAAAGTTTTTGGGATTGCCCCAGGTCCAGGGTTCAGAGAGGAGAATTGGGCAAAGGAAAGGAAAAGATATAAGGCATGCGCGCCCAGCGTCTCTAAAACTTTTTCTTTCTGTCTTTTTTTAATAGCTTCGTAAAACTGTGTACAACATAAATACTTTTATTTTGGTGAAAGGCGGATGACAGAACAGATTAGGCTAAGCCATCAGCAAGGAATCTTACATCCGAAATGATTTAATCTCTAAAGATAGTTGAGACCGATTTCACATCCTCCATCCCAGAATAGCAAGACCAAAAATAATAAAACAGAAATGTCGTCATAGTCCGGGACGAGTACGGGTGCAGTCACTAGTTGATACATAACCTCCAATTTTTTTTATACCACTTAGGTAGGCGGCTTTGTTCTTAGGTAGTACCTACCTCATTAATTTTTATTACGCGTATTACACAAATTATATGTAACCTAGCTGTTGCTCGCGGCACCACCCACGTGGATGTCGGTTATCGCGACCAAACCTAGCCTGTTCATTCTCGAGGTCTAATCTACTCCTATACCAAATTTCATTAAAATCGGTTCAGCGGTTCAGGCGTGAAAAAATAACAGACATACAGAGTTAGGTACTTTCGCATTTATAATTAGTATGGATGTCTATCAAGTATCAACGAATTTACTTGGATAGGAATTCTCGCACTGTGTCTTCCGATCAGTCGAACCACGCGGTCTGGCCCAAAAATGAATTGAGGACTATAATACATGGAACATGGAATGGATGAAGAAAAAAAGGAATAAAACCGTCAGTAGCTTAGTGGTTAAGAAATCGGCCTTAGAACCGGGAGGTCCCGGGTTCGAGTCCTGGCCATTACTGAAGTGAACCTACTCTTAATGTAAGCAATTTAACTTAGCTGAAGGCATACTAATAATTTCAGTTACAAATATTTTTTTTAAACCAAAAGACAAGAACGTACGAATAATTTTAAGTGTCTACATTGCAGTCTAGAAGCTAGATACATAAGAGATGTGGCTATATCTTGCGGTTCGCATTACAAGTAGGTACTATAACCTTACTCTTGCAAAATGACGCAGCCAACGCAACAAAACTTGGCTAATTTAATTAAAGTTGCGTGAATTTCGCTGTTTCCTAGTAGTCTGCATATTAAGAGCCCTATTATATGGTTAAACAGTGTTGTACAGTCTGCGGCATAAGTCTATGATGATTGCACAGATTTCGAACTTAAAAATTCGAATGAAAATGGTTCATTAGTAATCCAAATTTAAAGGTAGGTAGTTCAATAGAGACAACTAAGTAATTAAACATCATTTTCATTAAGAACCATAAGTTACTTTGTTCAAAACTACTGTTCAAAATCTGAAAATGATCATACACCTTTGACGCTGATTGTACAATGACGAGTTTTGACAGACAGAATGGCATGTCGTACTAAGACCACATGACATGAATGTTAAATAAGAAGAAATGTTAAGTCTATTGATTTTTTTGTGTCCCTTTTTAGGCTTGTATTTAAAAATATAAATTTCCAATGTACTTTTTTTGGTTGTTGAAACGTTGGTAAGTTACATAACCCAATGCAACTTAACTTGTTTTATGCCCACTGTACACGTTGGGTCAATGTAAGTCAATGTGAGCCACACTATTAAACTATTATTACCTAATTTTTTTTATATTCTACACAGGGCTCTCTAGACCCAAAGTGAGCATAGTTTAAATAGCTTGTATTATGGGTTCAAGAATGCGGATAATTTTAATAGGTATAGGTTGGTGGTAAGGGCTTTAAGTACCAACTTAAAGCCCTTTTTTTTGTAAATAGGTACATTTTTTGTCCCAAATTAATGCAAATAGACATATTCATGCATACAAATATCTGCACTGAGTGGGAATCGAACCCGCGCTCCCTGTCGTAGCAGTCGAATGCACTACCGCTACGCCTCAGAGGAGTACCTTTGAAGTACCGTTATTTGACTTTAAGTGGACGATATTGGCATAATTATGTTTGCCAATGTGTACAGCCGGCTTTAAATGTGTCCGGTATTCATAAGTGCACCTTGAAGTCGGCATTGCGGAGTCAAATCAGTATCAATAAAACTTGCTTTGTTAAAAATAAAAGTTGATTTCAATTTTTACGTTAAATATTGCGCGTGCGTGTGAGATTACATCATAAGTACCTACCACATATACCTACTCAAGTTGAAGGCAAAGACAAAACAAATACAATGCCAATGAGCTTTAAAACTAAATTCTGTCTGTCTGTCTGGTGCCTAATCTCTGGAATGGTTGGGCCGGTTTTGACGGGACTATCACTGGTAGATAGATAACTTTTCAAGGCGTGCCATAGCCTCCTTTTATTTTGGAAAAATATTAAAAAATCCGCGAAAAAAGATCAAATTTAAATCGGGTACAGGCCAAAGCTACTGTACCATACATATTACTATACCAATCGTACATATTTAGGCACATTTACATTTTAGGCTACCTAGATATTGGTCCATACTAACATGTAACAATCATCTCGATTTGCTAACACTTATTAAACGCAATCTCTCCACATATCTGCAAAAAACCAGTTACAATGCAATGTAATCTCATACTAAACCTGTATAATGCGCTACAGACAAAATTAAACTTTTTGTAAGACTGCAATAAGACATCATTTTGTCATGATTATACCATACCGTTTCAAATTAACTTCACACCACGCTCATCCCGCGGGATTGGGCACAGATGTACCTATCACACCCATATACCTACGTTCCTACATGTTTAAAATTAACAGTAGGTGAATCCAGAATCTAGGGTTGTCAACATTGAAAGCAATTAAAATTACTTTATCATTGCATTTAACTATTTTATTTCCATTTACTCACGATTAAGTTGCAGCATGCTGTATTTCTATAGCTACACTATCAGAGGCCTTTCATTTCTACCTTCCTTATTCTAATTTTGCTCCTCCGTGTTTCCCTCTGCAATATGAGCATCTTATTACAGGCGTTCATAATGTTACACACGGTCAAAGAAATAAGTAGGTATCACCCTTACCTTCACCTTCACATGTAAAAGTAAGCGTATTACTTTATTGTTCCGTGCGTACATACCTACATACGAATCGTTCATGATTTTGCCAGAAGTCTATAGAAAGAGATTATGTCCAACAGAATAACTGTCGTTTAGACGTCGGTAAAATTAAATATTTTTTAAATTTTGCTTGAAGTGCTACTAACTAAAAATTCAATGGGTAAATTATCATAAAACTAAACAGTACAAAATATTTATTGAGAGGAAGCAAATTATTTAAATTGTACTTACGTAACTCATTAATTACACGTAATTTAGCAGAGTCATCTATTTTTAATGTGAGTGCGTTATTCATAATCGTTGTTGTTATGCGCTGTTTCCGCTTCCAGATTTTAGCAGTAACGGATATAGTTTTCTAAATAATGTCACTAAATGATTTTATATATCAACACTGCCTCAGGCCCTAGCGGCTTAGTGATGTGAATGTGAATGTAAGTTGTGCAGGATGTGCCGGGCAAACTGATAATTTTGCCTTTTTACTATCAGAATTTTATAATCAGGCTAAGTATTCAGTTGACGATAGTAATAGACTCCTAGCCTATGCACCGCCCGTGTGGAAGTTGGTTTCGCGTTTTTTGACTATATCTCCGGTTCTACTCAACCTATTGTGATCAAACATGTATAAGATTTTAAGTCTGACCAAGACCTTCCAAACAAAAAAAAATCCTTCAGCAGTTTTTGCGTCCATCGCGAACAAACTAACAAATGAACAAACAGAAAAGAATTTTAAAAAAATGATATGGTTGACAGCCCTATACGGGATGCTTCCAAAAAGCTGCAACAGTCTCTACATACTAAACACTGCAATAGCGCAGTGGAATAGTGTTGTCATCATCAACAAAAGTGTGTCACTCGATACTTGGCCTTTCGCATAAGGACGATGGTTGCCAAAGGCCAAAGCCCCATAGCCTTATGTTAACGATATTATTGTAGCATAAGATATATTGTACCATAATAGATATATTAATATTTTTGGCACAGGTGTACCATCTACATGGATTGGATATCACGTATATACCTACACTACAATCTATACCTTATTTTTAACTGTAGGTACCTACTTAAATCTTTTTTTTTATAAATTACCTATAATATTATATTAACCTATGATTTTTTACGTTTTTCTTTCATTTTATATTCCTGAAGCGGAGAGCAATATCAGACTTCAGCAGAATAAAAATAAAGGAATACCTATTTAATATTATTCTTAGAAAAAGGTTTATTAGAAAAGAATATTAGGTCAATTAGGGTTTAAAAAAAATCGGAATAAAACATACATATAACTAATGATATATAGGTGTATAATAGTTTGAATCTAATGACAATTACGAAAATTTTTCAACTATAAAGGAATTTTAGTTGTCACATTTGGAGAACCGGGGGGCGATGCTGCTATTTTTAGTGGGTGAATCTATTTTTGAACTTTACCACAGGCATGTTAATAGTTCATCTCGGAACGAAAACAAAATCTTGCTGAGTACGTGGTCTACTGCATTTATTTAGTCTATGATAATTATGATACATAATATGGTATTATAGCACAGACTAGCAGCTGTGCCCGCGTCTTCGTCCGCGTCCACTTACATCTGGGTTGCGTGAAACCCTAATGTGTTGTACTTAATTACTATACACTAAAATAAAATCTTTTCAATAATGCTTCATGTGCACGGAACAGTTTTTTTGAAATGCTATTATTTTAGAATTACCAATAAACACTTTCATTTATTTTTATAGATTACCTAATAGTTGGCAATTAAGTATAATGCTGGGCCGTGTGACTTCGAAGTCTATCAGATCGATTCTCATATTTAAGTAAATCTATGTATTATGCATATCCTTCCTACTGTAATAAACAACGCAAGTACCTACTTTTTAATGAAAGTAATAAACCAACTTCTGAAACATATCCAGTGCATAAAACATAAAAGACTGACATAGAACTAATTATATAGCACACGTCTGCGAGCCTATTTAGCACGTAAAGGCGTGATGTTATGGTATGATAGTCTATAAAATGCCTAAATATGCGATAGCAGCAATCGTGGATGATTTGCTGGTATTTATTGAAGAGTTCTGTTGTCTGTCTCCGAATTTTGTGCTTAGATCTTTACGAAATTTTGGGACGATTTCTGAATAAATAAATGTCGCATACACCACTTGGCGTACAGTCACAAGCCCAGTGTGCGGCGACACTATCGTTAAAAACCTAACTTTCATTTTGCACCCCTGTTCCTGTCGGTTAAAAAATTAATATTTTGCTCAAACATACATAAAAAATGAACATCCGAATAGAGAAGCTCCTTTTTAAAGTCGATTAAAAAATAAAATAAAACATTACAGAATGAGTTGACCTGTGAGTTAGACTGTAGGTCACGACACTCATGACCTGTCGGGCTTGACCTTGACCGCTGACTAGCAGCCTCGGTAGCTAAACACCGTGTAATTGTGAGACGCTTCGAATCCGATAGATATATTCACACATTTGCTCATTATGCAAGAAAAAAATTAAAATATTATTCGATGTTTTTCCTGCATTTCCCTGCCTTATTTCATACTTGTCCAATTGGATGTTGAATATATCGGCATTCACTCCCGGAAAAGCCAGCATACCAATAAAAAAAATAACTCAATTGAGAAATCGTTACTCGGAGGATGATGGGGAAAAAAAGAGATTTGTGTATAATAAAGAATTAAGAACTACAACTCATATTTATTTAATAAACCTAGACATTATAATGATATACCTAATAATCATTATAATGATAAATATGATTATTTTTATACATAACTCGCTGTACCCGAAGTCCTATCAAAATCTGCCCCGCCTTTTCTGAGTTTACCTTATTCCAATGGACAACAAAACGTACATACAGATAGATAAAATGTTTAAAAATTGCTTTTTTATTATAATGGATGGTACACTGTTAAGCATTCATTCAAAACCTGTTAGGTATTTTAATATTACAAACAGACACTTCAATTTTGTTTATTTGTATAGATATGGACATAATATAATAAATTTAAATAGATAATAGGTAAATTAGGGTTTTTACTGACTGACATTATAAAAACAAAGGGTACCTGATGAATATGTCGGCAGTCATGTTTCGAATATCGAAGAGTTCACAGTGTGGACTAAAGTGAGTGAGCTTAAAAAAGGAACCCCAGTGTGGCATTGAACATTTTTTAAGCCTAATTTTAAAGGTCAGTGAATTTAATTACCTAATTTATTTTTAATCACACAATTTTGCATTTAACTTTGTACACTAATGGTAATGAATGTTCAATATGGACATTATATGAGAGTACAATGGGCAATCTCGTCTATCCGCTGTAGTGACTTTAATATGGGAAGGTCGCCAATTTGTACGAATCACATAAATTGTACTTAGCTCTGAATTTATTTAAAGAATATTAGTAACCGGAATTTCTAGTATTCGTGCTAACCCCTGTTAGAAGTGGGCTCGGGTCGGCAGTTCACTCACGTAGGCCAGGATTTGAACCTCGGATCTTTCGATCGTGAGGCCGACTTCTTAACCACTAAGCTACCGAACGACGCTTCTTGTGTCCTTGGTGTATCTACAGTAAAGTAATATTATTTATCGCTAAGATCAATCTTTACTAGACAAGACAACCTTGGGATGGAAATTAGAAAACGATGGCAGAAAATACTGCCGTATTACCTAGTCAATATAATCAGTCAATATGGGCGGTTTTAAAACAAATGGCATTTTAAATTTTGTTTGTAAATGACCTACACTGCGTACGATCTCATATTGCAATACCCGGGTACTTATATTGTTTTTCATAAATAAAACATTAAAATAAAAAAAATACCGGCATTTTGAAACCGTCTTTTTAACTTACTGCTATCTAAAATAGCATAGCAGAATAACTTTTTGGATAATCTTATATCGTGCGTGTAAAAACATACAAAATTATGTAACGTGTGCGTGTATATCGACCAGAATCGAAACTATTTAGTAAACAATTGATACTGATCCACCTGTCGCGACCTTGCATATACCTACACAAATGAAAAATGCGTTCGTCCATCTATATGTCAGTAGTTGCAGTGAAAGGTGCTGTCCTTGGCTTTATAACACGCATTACATATCATTGTGTCAAGTTTAATGTAATTTGATGCGCCGGCGCATTCCTATGACTAGTATGCACTACAAAACTATTATGAATAGATAGTTGATCCTAGGACTGAAACTAGACATGACGACGCTAGGCATACCAAGTTTCGAAGCCCGAAATGGGAAATTTTCAAATAATAGTTATCGCAGGCCTTTGTCCGCGGATCCACCAGCGTGTACCTTGGTCAGGAACTGACATTGTCGACATAATATACTTACATATATAACGTGTCGTGTCACAAATAATATCAGTCTTATACATTTCAGACTTTTAACAATTCACTTCGTAGTGATACCACTGGTCTAGAGGCCCGGGTAGCACACGAAACAAAAAGATTGGCCAGTTAATAACCAACAATTAGGTAGCCTCACTGTAGGCGTTGAGATATCAGCAACAAATCAATTATAAAAAAATAAATATATTTAAATTTTCCTAAATTTATTCATAAACGTGATGCGCGATAATCATAATATCACGTTTTTGTCCAACACTTCCGTATATTTAGACCACTGTGCAGTTTTAATAATACATTTTAATTGCGTCACGCTGACGTCTCTTATTTTTTCTGCTATGTTTAAATCATAGGGAAATACCTACAACCCAATGATCATATGATTATGTTATTTTATATACCTACGCATGCTCATGTTTCCTTCTTATGTTAAAAAGAAATATAGGTGTAATAAACATAATTATGATTTATATCTTATGTATAATCATGTAAAAACACATAAATAGGTAACAATTATAAATAACCCAAACTGATGTGGTTTTTATAAGTATATAGCTACTATTATAATACCATATTATTATTAAGTTCCAAGAGCATGTTAAACTGGTCACGGTTAACATATTTCCAACAACTTCGTAATTTCAACTAATAAGCAAGGTCTTCATAACGTTTATAAGACAAGATAAATTTGTAAAGAAACATCTGAATTGAATTTTAGAAATTGGAATTGAAACCTTGGCCTTACACCTAACGAAGGATTTCTAATATGCGCCCCTATATTTTTTGTTCAGCCCTATCTATCCCACTGCTGGGCAAATCCCTAAATCTTTCCATCTCTCCCTCTCCTTTGCTATATCTCACTTATTTAGGATAAAGGAGTCAATGTCGCCTTGCTAGACCGGCATTTCACATTAATCAAATAGGTAGGTGGAGAGGCACAGAACAACATTAGGTATAGGTAGGCCGTTGAAAACCAGCTTGACAGTGTTGCATTATTATACTAAAGTAGGTCCTATTCATTATCAAATTAGTTGGAAAAAAATGTTTGAACACATGGAAAAAGAGTAGTTATTCGAAAGGATTGCTTGTTAAACTCTTTTATTGCAGTATTTTTTTTTTTTTTAACATGCATCTTGAGGACTTACCGAATATCCGTACCTACTTACTTCTTTTAAATACCTCTTTTTTCTCATTGTACCCCGATAGGTATTATGTGATATAATTATGTTAATATACTCATACAAATTAAGAAGAACGTTATTTGAAATCTAACTTAACTTTGTTTCCCGGCCCATTTCTTTTATGTTCAATTTAAACACACACAAAACGAAGTTCTAAATAGACTGACTAGAAACAGAAACTATTAATTACTAGTTCATTATTTATTTAGGTAGTTCCTGCTGTAAATTAGTAAGCGAAGCATTGCTTCATTCGTCATTCGATCCGTCGAATTTATTGAAACTGACGTAAATAACTGCAATCAGATTCGATTTGACTCAAATCGATTGCAATGGTAGGTAATTTTTCTTTTTTTGTACGTTTTATAACAACTATAGGTAATTTAAGTTCTGCAGTATAATTAAGTTTTAATAAAATAATGTAAATGTAAAGAAAAAAAAAACAAAGATATGATTCGTTTCTGCAGAAGTTAAGGTAGCAACTAATTAACGGATGTAGGTAATTTATTATGCTACCTAGATAGGTAGGTAAGTCTAAGTATGTATGTTTTAATTACAATCTTTATCGTAGGTAACACTCTGTGTAAGGTACTTCTGTAGATAATTATTATCTAATCTGTGCCGCACCCATACCATAATAGTAAAAAAATTGAAAAAAAAAACTGCATCTACATCTATATTGCGTGAGTGTGCAGACTTGTAAGTATAGGCAAGAGCCGCAAGTGGGCCGTTAGTGTATGCCGTCAGTTTTATATTTTAGTTCGGTCCATAGGTTTTATACGTCCCAATTTCCATCTATATAAGAAATAAGCATCTTCGCATTTTATGTGTTCATACTCTGACCAAGCTTAAAATTTTAATCCCAAACTAGACAGGTAATGATTCGAATCTAGTGAACGTTGCCACATTACTGTAGGTATTAGCTTATCTTGTGTCCTCTGATGCGTGGGATATTAGACCTAGATTTGTGGGCCATGACATTTTAGACAAACAAACCAAAAACACTGTTTTAGACTATTTTTATAATATCTCGAAGGTGAAGGTAAACATTTGGCAATAAAAACAACTTTGCGGACGATCCGGAGTTTCGGACAAAAGATTTTCTGGTACACTGTATGACATTGAATAATAAACTGTTTTATATTAACCAGAGTCGTAATATTTTGAATTATGCATTTAATATTTAAATTATTGTTTATAATCCTAATATATTATACAAAGCGGTAGATAACCAAATAGAATTAATGGCGGTAACGTAATGGATGCCATTCGATAACTGAATTTGATACTCGATAGTGTAACATCTTGCGATTGCCAAACAAAATGGCACTAACCCTTGTAAATACTAGCTTTATGATCCTTTAGGGTCCACCTGGATCCTCGGGATCCTCACCTGCACTGCAAGCCGGTACGCCTGCTGATTAAGAAATTAGGCTCAGACTCAGAAAATCCAAATTAAAGAAAATATTTAGAGGGTGGACTTCGGGCTCTTAAATGCAGGCTCCGGTAGACATGATACTATTAATTAGTATAATATTTAGTGAATCGAATTGGGTGGTATGGCGCACAATGGGAAAGGCCTATGTCCAGCAGTGGACTGCAATAAGCTAATTGATTGATTGTGATTATCTCCCGATATTGCTACTCCACACCGCTTACACCATAACCAGACATTTTGAGTAATGCGGCAAATGTCAAAATACGATTGCAACCCACTTCAATAAAATTGTAATAATGAGTCTTAGAAATTCTAAAACATATTCCTTTAAGCATTCAGTAACGATGGCTAATACTCACTTATAATTCTATATTATTATTTCATAATTGGTACGTGATTTGGGGTCAGTATTGTTCGTGAGTATTCAATGAAATGAGGTGTTTCGTCACGTTCGCAAGCGTTCTTTCAATACAAATCCTGTTTATATTACAAAATTAATAACAGTCGTCAGTCAGGTATTGATTTCTAGAAGCATCCCATAATTGACAACAAATAATTAGGTAGTAGGCATGCAATTTGTCACGCAATTGGTTTTTATATCGTGCAATTGTCACGAATAGAATTCGTTATTTAACTTGATCATATAAGCCATCATCATCGTTCGAACGCCAATCTCAGTTCTATACAAATCCTTGCAATTTTTGAAGTACCTACTTTTACCCCCTTTTTTCCGAGAGCAAGATGAGGTCACTGTGATTCTCAAATCCGAGAGGGCCATCAGGAAACCGGAGCTGATCCTCGGTCAGCCACGTTGCAAGAGAAAGGCAACCTTACACCCCGGTGTCTGAAGACTGGGACGGTATGAGGCTTTAATCGGTTCAAGTCCGTCTTAAGCGCCCCGCAGGCCACTAGGGAGCTAGCCGTGGGGATTTCTGCACGACAAAGAAAAAAACGAAAACCATATTTCCTTTAATTTAAATCTAGGAGCATCCCTTAATAGTGTCAATTTCTTCCTACAACAAATATTCTATTAATAATAACAGCCTGTTCATAAACCTGCTCCTAGAGCTAGGTCTTCTTTAATTAAAAGAGGGATTGAATCATTGACTCTATGTCCACCTCATAATAGAGAACAATCGACAAGACCGAAGCAAACCGCTTTAACTAAGAATTCTTTCTTCAATTCAAATATTTTTTTAATCTCACTAAATTACTTGCTAGCATTTACAAAATTCAAATAGGTACCCATCTTTCCTTTGTCTTGTCAAGGTATTGTATTGCCGTAACTGACCGTAACCTTCCGAACTTCATAACAGAGCACTTAAGGCCAATAACAATTTCCTTACAATAAAATATATCTACACACTACCTTCGAAGGTTATGTGAAACCAGTTTTTTTTAATACCACTAAATTGGAAAAAAAGCACACGACTCACTTGATATTGTTTATGAACGATTGCAACACCAGGATTGTACATTACATCACGTACGTATTAATTACTGACCGTGTACTTAAAATCCATTCGAAGGTCAATGTACATGCTGAAATTGTTTTCCGACTTCGGCTAAGGGTTTGGAAGTCGGCTCGGTCGAAGTCTGAGTGTTTATACAGCTACTTTTGCCGCCTTCAGCTTCTCACTAAAGTTTGACGGCTTGAATGCAGACTGCCAAAGACAAGGATTAGTGCAAAGATATGGAGTAGGCTTTTACCCAAGGGGGCTACAGAACAGAAACTACGAATGAGTTCACTAAAATCGTTGTTATAGTTGTACTGTTTTGTAGATAAATAAAAGTCAGACCGACTGCTCGCCGAAGTCGTTCGAATGATTGTGGAAGTAAACTATATTTGTACCTTTTGTAAGAACATTATTATTATGTTGTAGATGTCTTATGTTTACCTTGTTAGAAAAAGGCTTTAGCGCAACACCGTACCCTATTCAATTTCATACAAAAATCATCAACAAATACTGTCTTCGTATAAAATAAGGGCTTTCCGGTTTACGTGCTAACAGAAATACACCAGAGAGAAACCAGTCATATTATTATCATTTTGTTTTTTAATTTCAAGGTCTCATACAGTATGTGGAGAGGTCAACAGGAGTCGTCTTCCATGTACGAAATGCGGTTTACAAACCAGTTCAATAGATCAAGGTCTTAAAAGATGCTCTAAAACATGACTACCCAAGTCTTGCAGGACATACCGACTACTTTTTTTCTCAACAAGGATATTCTTAATAAACTGGCCATATACCTATAAACATTTTATATTTTTCTTTTTTGATTAAAAGTCATAAGCAGTGGTATTTATTGAAGATATCACCTGGGTGCTAATAAACGAAGTAATGATTTCAGTAGGATATATAAATACTTTGTGTATTCCTTACTAAGGAAGCAAATAAGGTAGGCAACCGAAGTCGTTCCACGATCTAATTAGGTTAGCAAGGCTTAGAAAGTAGTCTAAGGACTCAGCTTGTAGTCGAAGTTTTACAACGGTCGTTTCGCAATAGTGTTGTGCAATCATCAATATTGTACAATATTATTGTAGGCACACCGAAGTCGTCTGCCGAACGGTAGGTAAAGATCTGTAACACAACACTAAAAGTCTGTCAACTTTTCAAACACTTGACAACATGTGACTGTGACCTGGAAAAGGACGCAGGCTTACTTTTAACAAACACACATAATATTCTTAAACTAGTACAGTCAGCGGCAAAATAGATGATCATTTTCAGATTTTAATATTAATTAATTTTTGAAAAAAGTATTATATTTGTCATTGAAAATGTTATTTATCTACTTACTCTAATGAATTATCACAAAATTGAAATACAATATAATGAACCATTTTTCATTAACGTTTTGAAGGCTGCAATCTGTAAGTACAATCACCGTTTAGTTTTCCGCTGACTGTACATTGTCATATAAACGTATTGGTAATTGTTGCGCCATCTTGCTTCTTACACACAATTTTATAAAAATATCGTGTACATTGGCCTCGCCTTTATTGTCCTATTCTTCTTAATTTAACAACATTTGCTCACCAAAATGTCTTGCTATATTGAAATAGTAACATTCACATGTGTGACCTTAACAAATTATCTTGTTATGCACGCACACACGTGATGGAAAGCGATCACCACAGCGTATGTAACTTCATTGGTTTTTCTAACAAAACCGACTTCAACGGACGAAATTAAAATGGGACCACACATCAAATAAAAAAAAATCATCAAAATCGGTTCACCCAGTCCAAAGTTCTGAAGTAACAAACATAGAAAATACAGTCGAATTGAGAACCTCTTTGTTTGAAGTCGGTTAAAAAAATTAAAAGTTTAAAATCTTTATCCACGTGGACTAAGCCCAGCACAGCTGCTGCTAGTTTTTGATATTTACTTATATGATTTCAACATCAGTTTGTTTCAATTTGATCCCTAGTGTGAAGCAAGTAAAAAGCCGTGGGTAAACAATTACAAACTTATCTATGGCTGCCGTTCTAGTTTTTTTTAAAGATTACCTGTTTGACATTGCGCATAAACAATAGAGTTGTATGGGAAACTGCTATAGGTATTTATACGACAGTATTGTAACTGGGTTGTAGCTTATTATTGTATTAAGTACGGATACCATTTTCTTTGTTTGAGAAGAAAATATATATGTATCTTCCGCATACCATGCGAGATATTTAAGGCTTTCACCCTATGATCTTCTTTTAAATAAGTTCTCTCTTCTCTCAAGATGTCCGATGCGCGGCGAAAGCGACTCAGGCGCTGAAGGTCGCTCAAAGACCTAAGTCCTTTATAAGCCCAGGCCAGGGGTGGCAGGTTAGGTTAGGTTACAACCTAGCTGTTACTCTAGTAGAAGCAGATGCGGGCGGGGGGCTGAAGGGGTCTTTTCGGGGTAAGATGGACCTTGAATCCCACACCCGAGGGGGCTATCTGGAATTATCTCTCCCTTGTCTGTTTTCCACTGTGTCCTCTGTTCGTTAGAGGGACACGCGGAGAGCCACTCGTGCAGCCCTATACCTACAGGGATAATCCACTCCCGCCTCGGCTGTAATTAGCAGCAGGCGGCAGCGTCATCCCTCCGAGCAGGAGGCGCCTCCGTTGCCCGGATGGCAGGCCTCCGGCCTAGCACCCTCCTAAAACTTTACCTATAGCTTACCATCAGGCGAGGTGAAGTAAAAAGAAACAAATTCAATCATCTTAATCTTGTTTAAAAGAACCAGCTAATCATTATTTGCAGCAATTTTTTGAATGATCTAACGGCTAACTAAATGTTCGCCTCTTATAAGGAGGTAATTTCACTAAGCTTATTTTAATAGCTTTCAAATAGCGATAATTGTTAATCATTGGTGGCAAGTTTATGTCTTCATTTGTGATTGACACTTTATTTCTGTGTTGGTTGACTTGTGTATTGTTGTCATAATAAATTATTAATTTTATGGCTTTTTCTTTTACAAAGAGAATTTCCCAATATTCCGCTCCAATATTACTATCAAAAGAATGAAATTCTGTACCTAAAAGAAATTATTCAACAAATTCTAATGACCGGTCCATTTTATCTCTATTCACCCCGTTTTACTACATAAATGTTTTTTCTTGGTCAGACTTAAAATCTTACGCATGTGTCGGTTAAGCAGAACCGGAGACATACTTGGTCAAAAACGTGAAAACCCATATCCGCGCGGGCCGAGCCGCGGGTAGGTATAAGGCTAGTAAGTGAATAAATATAGTAGGATATTACATTTAAATGGATTGCAAATATGTTTTAATGCAATTGAATCTGTGCAAATGTTTACTAAGTAAGGCAAATATATTGCCACATAGCAAAGGCACAATATATCAGCTATCTGCTGTTTCTTATTGTATTTGGATAGTAAAAGCAAAGTTGGAGGTGTATGTGGATCCAACCAAGCGCAGACGGTCAAGGTCGCGGTCAAGGTAGGGGGGTCAGACGGAAAGTGCTCCGGCAAAAGTCAAGATAAGCCAAATCGAAAGAAAGAGTAGGAGAATGACTCACGTGCTTCAAAGTACAAGCTTAAATTGCTACGCCGAGGAACAGTAAAGGGTGAATCTTAAAATGCGTATTGAATATAACAATATTTAAAATACATTTGAAGATTTTTACACCAAATTCAAATTTCAAGATTAGTCTTTCTTATGTTAGGGTGAATTTTGAAATATGGCGGGCGGGTGTATTCACTATATTCAGTCGATGCCCCTGACGCCCACAAACCTGAAGGTTTTTAAAAAATAAAAATAATGTCTTGAATTATGTCTTAA
Source organism: Lithosia quadra (assembly GCA_963576445.1). Classification (NCBI taxonomy): domain Eukaryota; kingdom Metazoa; phylum Arthropoda; class Insecta; order Lepidoptera; family Erebidae; genus Lithosia; species Lithosia quadra. The sequence continues at coordinate 7,442,804 of OY754892.1, forward strand.
CTTAAGTAATAATCTTTAACTACTTTAAAGATTCTTAACAAATAAGAAGAAATGGTCGTCAGAGGAAAAACTTTTTAAAACTTACAGTACAAGCGGGGTTAAGTACAAGCGCGAACAAAAGCTCGTGGGATTCTTAATTTTGTACAAAATAAGCAATATATTAAAAAACTCAAGTTATTTAATCGCTTTTATCGTAATTTTAGGCCAGCCCCGAACGCGATCGATTACAAGTCCTTTCACTATCACGTTCGGCTACACTCCGCGGATGACGTTGCTCAATGCCGCCGAGGGCATTTGTAACAATCACTGTTTTTGACACTGACACAACTTGTTACATAAAATGCTTCGGGATCTGCTCTTGTGGCTTACGTAGTTTGTTATAATACTTACCTGATCTAGATTTCTAGATGTACAAGTTAAGTAATTGAGGCAATAACTGGTAACTTTTCATCTAGGACAAATCTTGATCTTATGACAGCCCCTTTTATCTCCCTGCTCTTGTCCCAATTATTTACAGTCGGCGCAACATGTCATTCTCGTCCATACGTTACTGTCAGATATCATCTCTTCGGTCACCCCCTTCCTTTCCATATCCTGTTTCACGCATCCCATCCATCTTTTCTTAGGCCTACCTCTACACCATACTTTGAACTTTTTAAACAACAAAAGTCCCATTCTAGGGTGAATACTCTGCCAACTGTGCTATCTGTATCCACCCTGGACACTTAATTGACATGGCATGTTGTTGCGAGTTGAGACGATTCCGTACGGAATCAGCTTTCAGGCTATTGAACATTGAACTCCTAATGGTTTTAAATAAACGGTCAATACAAGGTGTGTAAACGGAGTCTGTATAGAGTCCTCTTTATTCGCAGTGGATACCAGGCGTAACGCCCTAACTATGCGCTTATGGTAAGTTATTTTTAAATAACACTTAAAAAGGAAAAAAGAAGAAAAGTTGTCCGTGAGTTATATTTTTAAATAACCCATAATGACTTTTTAAATACATAGATGATATCATGACTTAAGTACACTTTTAAAGCATAACATTTTTGTAAATCACTGCTTAAAATTTAAACTTACATAAGGCAATATTAAAATAATACTTCAAGAAACGCTGAGTAAGTACTTAAGTAGGTATATTATTATTTATGTTACGTTGAAGTGTCTTCGTTGACTAGAATATGAACTTGGACCAATTGAAAACTGCGGGTCAACACGCTTTCTTGACCTTGAAGAGGTCACACCACACAGCGTATCCAAAATAAACATTTAGACATACACACGTAACAATAACGACGTTTTTTGTGTTATACCTACTAACTATTCCATTCAGTTTCGCCTGTTTAAACAGTATGGTAACTACTTAAGTCTATTATGTATACGACCCCATGTCAAACACACCCCGGCACTCGAAGACTCTAAACGACATGCGGTTTTATTTGGCTCAAGTTTGACATATCTACATAATGTCTATACCTACGGCCACAACCTTAGCATGTTGTAGCAATGCGAAAAGTATCACGTTTGAGTTCTACTTGATGCAATCTTTCGTGTACTTGTGAAAACATTGTACCTTTATTACTTAATGCCTTATATTTAAATATTAGCTTAGCAAATTCACGATAAACTACAAACCAATATAATCATGGCTTAAAAGTACACGGGCAAGGAGCGTGCGAAACCTAGTTAATTGTGAGAAATCCGCTCCAACCATTGTTTCAACTGACTTTTTATATCATCTGCGCAACATTCCTGTGCTATTTGAAGTTCTCATTACGAGTTATTGAGGCATTCAAGTTGTTTATATTAAATTTCACATATAACTTTGGTCCTCACGTTGAGAACTGACGCCTGTGACCGCGACCTATAGAAACCATTATACCTAACCTATAGCTCACGGTATCTAACTAGGCAAGATTCTGGTGTAGTGTGGGCCCTACTACTTCAAAACCTTGCCAAGTTAAATGCTGTGCACTATTGTTTGTGGCAAAATGCGTCGCATATAAACAAGTATAGTGTACAAGTGTAGTATAGCTATAAACCAGGTTTAAAAGTAGGCGAGACTAAAACCTACCTCTGTGCTAAATTTTGATCCATACCTTTGAGGCGTGATTGACTTCTAGTTCATATAAAAGGTTGGGTTGATTGATCACCATCCTCTTGGCGCGGTTCCCGGTTACATTCGAGGTTTTCACCTCGAAGCCTTGTGTCTACCCACTTTTCTCCTTTATACCTATCTGACTTATGCGATTTCTATAGAATGTAAGCTTGTGCCAGAGCCTTGTCCATCAATCAAGGGTGCTCCGTACTGGCTTGCAGATGGGGCTTGCAGGTGGTAAGGAACACAAGTAATTTAATCGCTGCATTTAGCGCCAAAAAATGCAACTCCGGGTCAAATACTTTTATTTTTCATCATGTTACTAGTGGGAAAAAACAGTGCCCAGTTGTATCATCACTGGTACAACTGGCCCAGCGTTATATTTTCAACAAATTAGGAGATCCTTCTTTTTCTTTAAGTCGACTAAAAATAATAAATATAACAATGAATAATGTATGTGGTGTCAAAATTAGAGCAATCTTGATTATTGTACTAAAATTGTAACAACAAGGTTAAGTGAAACTATTGTCTAACACTCTGTATGGACAAGTGAAGTCTGAACTGTATTTGGTGTGTTACACAATGTCGAGGTCAGAACTGTGCGATGGTTACAGATGACATGGCAACACCACGTATAATAATACATATTAAATTAATATTGATAGTAGTTGCCATAAATGGTTTTTATACCTGTGTGACGTGGCGGTAGAATGAAAAATGTGGAAAATTTCTACTTTGGAAACCAGGATCCATTTTCTTACACCTAAACTCATTTGAGGTATGGGCTAATGTGTGCATGTGTGAAAAAGTAGAAGAAGCAAAAGGCGTATACTAGGATCGCATTCGTAGCAAATGGGATGATGTTTTCTCTGACTACCCCAATAGAAAAAAGGCATTAGGTAGGTATGTATGTGTGTATGCCGTATTGACTTTTATGGGAGTGAATGCCGTTTGACTGAATTTTATTTGTATAGATAGGCACGTCACATCACGAATACGTAGAGACGTGACCAAAGACTTCAGCACTTCTTTAAATAGTGTTTGTTTAGAACATTTGCTTTAATTTCGAGGTTATCACAATATTTGCAGACTAAGCATTGCGGAAAATCATAAAAGTAAGGTACACTTAACGACAAAAGTAGTTTACAGCAGAACGTTTAAACTAGTATATTATGCCACACATGAATCAGAAAACTTGTTTATCTACCACTATAATTTGAAGTCTTGGTTATCTTTGTTGAGTATACTTTGGTATAAAAAGACAATGGCAAAGTATTAATATGGGACAAACATAAAATTGTCTTGCACAAATACACTAAACGAAATCTCAACATTTCCACTCAGTGAAAATTGGCGAGGTGGACTACTTAACCTGCTGCCCCATCCGTGCAATCAGCAAATTGGGAGTTGTAAAACCACTATTACAAGCTTGAGAAATTAACACATAAATGTGACTTGTTGACCAAATGGTTAAAACAAGTACCTGGTGTAGAATAAATTATGTAAAGTTAAACAACAAACTTCCAGCTCATAAAATGTCTCATCTTCATATATTACCTATTGCCTCATTTTAAAGAATTTGCACTTAAACTACAGATATAAACCATTCTTATATTAGTTTCTAGTTACAGAATTTGCACAAAATCAAATGCCAACAGGCCGCGTGCGGTCGGCGCGAGCATTCAAATACAAATGTCAAGAACGCATAGAACACGTGACGCTTGTGATTTGCGCACGCGCCGTTAGCGTACACTCGCGCGCAAAAGGTCATCTTTGTTCACTCGTAATGAGCTCGCGATTTAACTAGAAGTGATTATGGGTAAGGTCAATTAGATTTCAATCTTGATCGAAAGTAAAGCAAAAGAACCTCCTCTTTATTTGAAGTTGATTAAAATGCACAATGATGATGATGATTAAACAAAATTACAATTAGGAACTCACATTATGTCATAAACGCCAACATGCTATGCATATTATTTTTTACACGAAATATTGAACATAAATAAATCAGAAAATTATTCTAAAACTAACTAATTGCTTTTGCGGTACGATTATAACGTTAACTATTAACGAGAATCATTTAGTTCCACTTACGTTTAACTTGATTTTCTCCGCTTCTCTGTATAGCTTTTCGAAGTGAAACAATGCCTTGTTTTACACAAACGATGTATGTATACTAAAATTGTAGTCAACGTGGATTCCACTTAACCCAGAGTTGTAGTAATGGAGTTTTTGAACGTACGGCAAAAATAGATGATGATTGGACAGATTTCAGACATAATTATGTTCATTATAATGTAATCAAAGTTTAAAAATAGTTCAATAACCCCACTAAGTAATTGAAAAGCATTTTTAAGAAACATAATATACTATGCAAAGAAATGTAAAAATGATAATCTATTTTTGACGCTGACTATACATAATATTCTGTACCATTACTTAAACACAACTCAAAGCCGTAAATAAGAGTGACATCCCTTCCCATGCCACATGCACGGCAAGGGATATGTACAAGGCGATTATGAGATAGAAATCCGAAAATAAACATTCAAACAATAGGTACTGTCGTACTTTCAAAAAGTGCAATAACTTGAAGTACATTGAAAAGTTACGTAGCCGACCTGCTCTTACCCTTTCGGGGATTTGAAGTTGCGGATACTTGTATGCAATTATGATTCCATCTAAACCTTCAAATAAATCTTCAAACAAGGAACTGAGAGAAATTAATTCGACCATGAATCACGGAGCGTAACTTCAATGGCAACCTTCATTATTAGGGAAAAGTTCAACGGCGCATAGACCCAGTCTTGACACAATATTACACAACTTTCGGACGATATTAATTATAACAGCGTTTCCCAAACTTTGTTATATTCTGGACTATTTATTGTATTGTTTTACCATAGGGATCAGGGATCCACCACTAGTTTTGAACTTTCCTAGTGCATGTCGGGCCTTACAAATCTGATCCAAATTATCTAAACTTAATGCTCAATCACGTAGATATTGCTGCGAGCCGGTATTTTATGCAATCGTAAGCCGTGACCCCTCATTTGAGAAACACTAGTCTGTAAGTTAAATTACATCGCTTCTCTACGCTCGTTTGAATAAACCGATAGATAATCATGGCGCAGTGGAACTAATCTCTAATTATAAATTGAAATTATTTTCGTATGTAGATAATCACTTTGTACTGACACGGATTGATTTGTAGTAGGTGCTTAAATATTTATGGAGGAATCCGTGTCCAAGGTATACAGGAAAATCAACATAAATGTAGTAATAGATGGAAGAAGCAACTACCTAAAGAGTTAGAAGAGGCGTATACTTACTGGTGGGAAATCATTATACACCTTACACATGCAAATGCAGTATCTAGCTCGTCAAAAAGAAGTGCTGAAGTATGTTTGTATATTTGATAGCACTAATTAAATCATACCAAAATTAACCTACTTATAACTGTGGAATAATACTGATGTGATTGAAAATCAGTACCTAGGTACCTACGCTAAAAGGACAAATTATGCCTTTTGGTGTACCAATTTAAAAAAAAAGAAAAGTGCCATAAGTTTAGCTTGTGTTTGTGTATGGATGTAATCTATCTGTGGCATCATAGTATTTTTTCTAATTGCAGGTTAAGGAAACGGATGTTCCGTAGGAGCTTGACAATGCTGACAAAGTGCTCCTAACAAACAAACAGACGCCAACGTTTTTGTATTGAAATCGTTGGAATTGACAAGCCGAGGGTGAGTACTATAATCCATTTTTTAAATCATTTAAAACCGTTCTGGGGCATTATTCTGTTTGACATTGATTTTTTAATCACAGCTGAAACGTGAGAAGTCAGTCGATTTCAATAGGTTAACATAGAGGAAAGGACCGGTGTAAAACTAAACCAACCTAAATGTGTCAGCTAATACGAACGTGGATGGTTAATGTACGATTTGCCAAACAGAATAAGGGCCCTGCTCTTCGAATTTGAGTGAAATCAATTGTGACCTTACACACTCACTACACTACTGTAGGTATTTCTTTATAGTTGTAGGTATGTGGATAATAAAATACCAGTCAACCTTTATACCATTAGGTTTCATTGGCACTCTAAATGAGTTTGCAATACTTAAGCAATTGCAAGTATGAACGCTTCAGAGAAAGCCTTTCTTGTGGCCTATTATACCAAAGTAGGTATATAAATATATATATGTTCTCAAGCCCGTTTTTTTAAAGGTGAACGTGGTTTGAAAGTACATTTTGGTAAGGTACATAGACCCAAAATGTACTTCCAAACTCAACACCACCCCTACAACTCTCCACCCCTCCAATTCAAATTCCCTTTTGGCAGAATTTAGCTAAATTAAAAAATTCTGTTCCGATTTTAAAGAGGATACCCCGTGGTGCAAGGCCTTTGGTAGCACAAAATCTGGCACACTGCATTGGCCTTGTAGTACGGGAGAATTCTTCTAGAGCTTGGGAACAATTATTGACCTTCCCATATAGGATTCTACACATTAACCACAATCAGACCACTACCAAAAGTTTAACTACCCAAATTAAAGACAACTGTTTTTCGGCCCGTACATTCGACCCTAATTACATCACTTTTCATAAAAATACCCTTTACCATTACGTAGAATCCAAATTGAGGGAAGGTGACATTCGAGGGGCTTCTAGGTTATTGTTTAGCAGCGACGTACTGGCGCCTTGCTCTCCAGACACCCTTGCGGATCTGAAGAGCAAGCATCCAGCGCCAGCTGATGGCCTTTCCTTCCCCGATCCTCCAAATTCTAACGCTGATTTTTTGACCGTTTCAGCCAAGGTAGTGCTAGTTACAGTGGGCTCCTTCCGGAGTGGTTCTGCTGGCGGCCTCGATGGCCTGACTCCTCAACACCTCAAAGACCTCCTGAGTCCAGGCACCGGGGACGTCAGTGGGGTACTCCTGAAGGAGCTCACAGGTTTAATGAACCTAATGCTTTCCGGCAATGTGGACGAAGGCATCATAGACATCCTTTACGGCGCAAATTTATGCGCCTTACGGAAAAAAGATGGTGGCGTTCGTCCCATTGCCGTAGGATGCACTTACAGGCGTATGGCAGCCAAACTGTGCTGTAATTTCTACAGTGCAGACATAGCCGCCAAATTCCAACCCCTACAGCTCGGTTTTGGGTCCAAAGGCGGCTGTGAGGCTGCTGTACATGCCCTGTCAACGTACCTTGGCTGCGGTGAAGGAGAGGTCATTCTTAAGGTTGACTTAAGGAATGCCTTTAATTCAGTAAACAGGGACACTTTGTTGACACAGGCAAAGCTGGAAACTCCCAAAATTTTTAAATTTCTTTGGCAATGCTACAGGCACCCTTCTAAATTATTATTTAAAGAAAATGTTCTGGATTCAGCGGTCGGGTGTCAACAAGGTGACCCCCTTGGGCCACTCATTTTCAGCCTATCAATACATCCAATAATTATGCAGCTAAATTCCAAATTTAACATCTGGTATCTAGATGACGGCACCTTAGGAGGCGATATAAACACAGTACTCAAAGACCTGGCTTTTCTGAAAGATGAATTTAAAACGATTGGTTTAGAACTAAATTCCTCAAAATGTGAAATTTTTCTCAACGACGACGTGGATAGATCTTTGGCAATTTCAAAATTTAATTTTGTGGCCCCAAATTTAAAAGTTTTACATAAAAGTTCTCTTCGCCTGCTAGGGTCCCCGATTTTAGAAGAAGCTTTTGATTCTTTTGTTGAGGAAAAAATACAAAATTTCAATGAAGTTTCGGACCGACTCCTCCAAATTAATATACATTCAGCCTTCACAATTGTTCGGCACTGCCTTTTCGTCCCAAAATTCACACATGCATTACGATCATCACAATTTTTTAAACATTCGGCTCTTTTAGACAAGATGGACAAAATTATTCAAAATACTCTTTGTAAAATTTTGAATGCAGATTTGAACGACCGAGCCTGGCTCCAAGCTTCTCTACCAGTTCGCTTTGGTGGGCTCGGCGTTCGCAAAATCACTGATGTCAGTCTACCAGCCTTTTTATCTTCGATCCATGGCACAGAAGAATTAACCAGGAAAATCTTATTACCTACACTGGTTAATTCTGAAGTGCCAGGCAAGATCGAAGCTATAAATGCTTGGAAAATGACTTGCCCAAATACTGATTTGCCCACCAATCTATTCTCCCAGAGACAATGGGATGAGCCGCTTTGTAGCACTGTCAGACAGTATTTGTTTCATACATCTGGTAGTGTTGCTGAGCGCGCTCGCCTTATGGCTGTGGGGGAATGGGAGTCTGGTGTCTGGCTGCAGGCTCTTCCATCGCCCAACATAGGCACTATGTTGGACGACACGACATTCAGAATTGCAGCTTGTCTTCGTTTGGGTGCTCCTTGTGTTTCTCCTCATCGGTGTCACTGTGGAGAAGCAGTTGACAGCCTTGGACATCACGGCCTATCATGCGGCAGGAGCGCAGGACGCATGTCACGTCATGCACACCTAAATGATATTATCCGTCGGGCTCTTGTCACCGCCGGCGTTCCAGCTGCGCTTGAACCTGCTGGTTTGGTGCGCGACGATGGCAAGAGGCCTGACGGTATGTCTTTGGTGCCTTGGAAGATGGGTAGACCTTTGGTGTGGGATGCAACTTGCGTCGACACCCTCGCGCCTTCTCATCTTCCAAGTACGGCGGGCTGCGCCTGCGCTGCTGCGGCATCAGCGGAGACCCTCAAACGGCGCAAATATAGCAATTTAATTGACAATTATATCTTTGAGCCGTATGGGGTCGAAACATTAGGTTCGTGGGGTCCGAGCGCACGGTCGCTTTATAAAGAAATCGCAAAGCGACTGGTCGACGCTTCACGTGATCAAAGGGCTGGCTTCTTTCTTGCTCAGAGAATTGGCATTGCCATCCAACGTGGCAATGCCGCCAGCCTTTTGGGTACGTTACCAGTCGACATCGATGGGGAGGAATTCTTCGACACCTAAACTTTTTTTTAAAAAAATTTGTACATACTTAATATTTTCTAAGATAGCTTAATAATAATTCTGTATAAATAAAACTCATACAATTTACTTAGGTTATATAATATTGAAATACATCTAGACAACATGAATGCAAAATATATATTACAGAAATAAGTAGGAGTAAAATTTGCGATATACTGTATTAAAAAAAGGTAAGAATTGAGTGTGTATATTATATACACAAACAATTCTCACATTTTATATGCAGAAAATACAATGCATGGATACGTAATAATATTTTTTCAAGGCATAACTCTTATGTCAAGTAATAATATAATTGCAATAAAAGTTATCTTATAATGACGAAATATAAAAAGTCGAATATAGGTTACAGTAAATGATCATCATTTATAATCGTATTTATAGTATGGCCATGTATTTAGTTTCGAGGTGGATAATCCTGACTATTTTTTGACAGTTGAACATATTTAGTTACCTACCAAAATCCTGGTCAACATGGTTAATGGCCATCGTAGCCACAATATATAGGTACTATGGATCGATTTCAACCGAAATTAACACACAGCTACGATAAATCACGTTTATCTAAGAAGAAGCTATTCACCCGAGATTTTAATATTCCCAGGTTATACCTAGTTTCCAGAAACACAGACTCAGGCAGGGAATTCCATTTCTTTTATCTGTATGCATGATAAATGTGTCAACTAAGCGGGATATCCATCATCTAGCGGTGGCGATGCATGGTGTGTCGCTTCGTGTCTGGTTGTTCGTTGGTAGAACTTGCAGGTATCAAGTTATGCAATTTCAGCGCACAATCTCCTAAATGCATTCGATAAAACACCGATAGGCTTACAACTTTACGTCGATGTTCAAGGCTCTGCAGCCTTTTCTAAACAAGTACCTTGTTGTTTATGAGTCTCTTGTACCGTTTGTGTAGGTATATTTCTTGCCTGGAAACCATGGTTATCTTATTGCCAACCTTCGCTGCATCAGTCCTCGATACATTTGTTACAACTGAGATTACCACATCGTTCGGCTAAGTGAAACTGTTCAAGAGTTATTTTTAAAAGGTCGTTGAATTTAACAATACCTCAGTTGCATCCAAGATATGAATTAAATATTAAGCGCTATTGTAAGCAACGAATTATATGGATGAAAAATTTCATAAGATCATGTTGATTATACATTCATTGCTTACTTATATCCATATACGATTACATAAAAATAAGGGTGACAGGGAAAGGTTTAATAATTGTAAAGGAAGCTTTTGAAATGTGTAAGGATAGAAACAGATGATGCCGATACTGGGCAGTTGTCTCTGCTTACCCCGGAGAAAGGGAGGTAAACCGGTTGCAACAAAAAATATTTCCAATCCTCTCTCAATCTTTGAGCTGTACCTACGTCAAAAATTGAAAGGATTTTTTTTGTAATCTACTGCACTTCAAATTGTATCGGTTAAATTAATTGCCTAACTTTAAAGTTGAGCGAATTATTTATTGCTTCTATCGCCATTCAATAACTTGAAAGTTTTTATATCTTTTTATGCACCGTTTACGTCCTGATTTACAAACAGTATCGCAGATTTTGATTATGAATAGTACCTATCGAATAGAATTGTAAAATAAGATAAGTAATCCAGTCTACAGAAAAGATTCAACAAAAACCTTAAAGGCTAACGTCTAAAGACGATGTTAAATAAACGTACATCACGAAATACTTGTACCATGAGTTCAAGTAAGTAATATGGGCGTGAGTGGAGAACTGGATAGGAATAATAATGCGACGCCAAGGTACAGGATATCGACGATCAGCCTCATTGTGCCGGCCGATGACCCCACGTGGCTGTGCAGGAGTGTGTGTCGGTATCCGTTATGGTACACCATTGGGAATTAACTTTGAGGAAGGTTTCGTAAGTTTAATATGAAAACTCAGCACATGGTGCAAAAATATGGATTTTGAAAATGGAGTCGGTCGGTATGCAATGCCATGCTTGATGATAAATAAGATCCATAAAGGGCTTGACGTCGTTACATGACCGCGAGTTAATGATGACTTTTTTTCGTACGGAAATCCCCACAGATCCCGCCCCCATTGGCCATCGGTGGGCGAGTATCTCAGACTAGGATGGGCTAAAACCGAATGCCGTCTCGTCTCGGGTTATCAGACGTCGGGCTGTAAGGCATTTCCCCCACACCCCGACTGACCCTGGCCCATCTACGGTTTCCAGATGGCCCCCTCAGGTTTGGGAACCACGATATCCCCGTTTTGCCCTTGGAAGACATTGCGCCACTGCGCCAGGTTGGAGGTGAGATTGGTTTGGGCCCCGAATATCTTACTGGGGCCCACACACCTCGGGAGATATGGACTGAGTATGGAAAATGGTACAGTGTGCCGGAAGCAACAATTTTACTGAATATTTGGCTATAGCTATAATGTGCGTTACTTATTATGTATCAAATTAGTTACGCACGATAGTAGTTTTTGCTCTGACCGGGCCTGAACGCAGGCTGCCAAGGTTGTCTTTTCATGATTATGCGTAGATATAGTTTCAGCTGTAGGACAATAACACAATGCATTCGTGACGCCTTGTATAGGCAGTGGCTATAGAGGGCGTTACGAATTCATTACCTATGTTAGTTTTTCATAGTATCTATACTACTCGTATGATAAAATTGTATAGTACTTAGCTGTGTCTGTACATTGAAGATTTTAAAAAAACCATACTGCACACGAAAATATTTTTATTGAAATTCTTGTCTGTTTGTATGCGATGGACGCAAAAACTAGGTTTGAACAGATTTTGATCCAGTTTTTTTTTTGTTTGAAAGGTCTTGGTCAGACATAGAATCTTACCTATATTTGATCACAATCTGTTCAGTAGAACCGAAGATATAGTCAAGAAACGTGAAAACCGGTGTCCACGAAGGTTCCCCACATATCCTTAGTGTGACTAGCAGAGGGCACAGTGAAGAGCAAGCGGAAGGTGGGCTGGTTCTTCGAGTGTAGAAGGGTAGGGGAGGAAGGACAGGACGGTCACTTGTCACCCTACACCTCACCATCGAGGTGTCTGTCACCAGTCTCTCATTACGAGTACTTTTCTTCTTCTTCTTCAACCTAGCGTTAATCCCAGTCATATCCAAAGCTTTCATCTCGGAATCTGGGGTCCGCTTTACCAGTCTCAACTGCGGATTACGAGTACTATACGCTTACTATTCGAATGTAATTTCGTACACGCTTTACTGGACTATATTTCACAGAATTTTTACCTTTTCTTTGACTTCACTACCGTTTAGCTGAGGAAACGAACGCTTAACATAACATTTTGAGTCGATCGTATGTCGAAACTAACTGAAAACATACATGCCGATGTTTTGACTGCGTTTCCCTACCTCGGTTATCTGCAAAGTTTTGTAAACATTACACAACTGTCATTTCCCATGGGAATGGAATCCCATGGGATAGGTACTTAGATAAGGAATTGGGCCAACAAGGTTTATGCTGTCTCTCAAACGCAGATACTCATGTAGTGGTAGTTTTCTAATCCTACAAATGTTCAGTGGCGTAACAATAGGGTGGCAGGGGTGGCAAAATGCCACGGGCCCCCGACCCAAGGGGGCCCCGGCCCATGAGGCCGCGAGTGCAAAAATATTTTTTAGCATTGTACCTAAGTATTTTATTTTATTTGAAAAGTATATTTTTATAAGTTCTGGGCCTAGATTGTGCTAAAGGCAAACCACTGTCATGCCACTGATACTATTCAATTGTAGACTTTACCATTATACAGTTAAAGTCTAAAATCAAATGAAAAGAGTTCATTAAAGTTTTCGATTCGCTCTACAAAATATCATTTAAGTAATTTTAAACTTTAACCTGATAACAATAAAGACCTAAATTAAATGGCATTTTTTGTAGTGTCAGTAGTATGACAGTAGCTTGTTTTAACAGAATCGAGGCCCTGTTTAAATCTAAAGTGAGACAACTAAAGTCCATACAATTTCAAGTTAATGGTTAAGCATTTCAATCAACCTCAACAAAAAGAAGTTGATTCAATTTTAGAGATGTACATTTGTACTACATATTACCAGTGACGAGTAATTTTACTTATGACCGTCAAAAACCGTCAATCAAAATAACTGTAAATAGCACATTTCTATTCATTTTAGAACGCATCCATAGGTTTCTACAAATATTTTGTCGCAGTCAGCACCTACGTTGCCGTTGGTAGCGCAGGCGAGCTAGCAAACACTATGTTAGGGGAATCCCGGGCATGGAGTTGAAGGACCGACTTGGGCAACCAAGCGCGGGGCACGCCGTTGTAGCTGCGGTAAGACCCGTCATGGAGGACTGGCTGGAGAGGCCTCACGGGGGCCTCTTGTACCGACTGACGCAGGTGATCTCTGGTAAGGGGTGCTTCGGGGATCACTTGTGTCTGATTCGGAAGGAGCCAACACCCGAGTGCTATCATGCTCAGGGCTGCACACGCTGGCCGAGTGTCCGGCGTGGGAGGTGCCGAGACAGGCCCTCCTGGCAGCCCTCGGGGTGGGAGTCCTCACACTGCCGATGCTGATCGCAGCGATGGTGCCGAGTGCGAACGCGTGGTCGTCCGTCGCCTCCTTCTGCGAGCAAGTGATGCTCGAGGCGGCGCAAAAGGTTCGGGAGAGGCTGCACAGAGCTCTCCCGGACGGCGGCGGGCGCGGACGCCGTAGGCGTCGGAGGTCTAACGACCTCCGTCCTCCATGAGCGCTGGCCTGGGGGTGATGGGTGGAGCCGCCTGTCACCCTAGCAGAAGCAGGCTGAGGCGGCGGCGCGCAAAAGCGCCCCTCTATTCCGGGGCCTTGACGGGAACCACGTAGTACCCAAACCCGAGGGGGCCATCTCGAATTCGGAGATGGCCCGGGTCAAGCCGGGGTGCGAGGAAATGCTCTTTGGGCCACCTTACATCCTGGCGTCAGAAGACCCCAGACGGCGTGCAGTTTTAGTCGGTAAGAGTCCAACATAACCTGCCCCGCTGGCCGCGGGGTGGGTATCCATGAGGATTTCCGCACGGAAAAAAAAGGGGAATCCCGGGCATCCAGATTTTATATTTTTTTATGAGGGCACGTGGTGCACCCGGGCAACGTAGGCGAGCAGCGCCTCCCACTCGCCACAGGAGACGAGAAAGGGTCAGCTAGGGTGCGAGGGATATGCCTATTAGGTAACCTTTCATCCTGGTAATTAAGACTCGAGACGGCGTTCGATCCCGACATAACCATCTCCGTGGTATCCATTTCCGCACCATAAAAAAAGGGAAAAAACTGAGCGAAGAGTTTTGGCAGGTAATCAAGTGAATGGCGCACTGCATAATTTTATAAGCAGTCGGAACAGAAAATGTCTAAAGAGGCACGACTTGCTGTACATAGAGGAGTTCTCGTTCCCACATCGATGTATGTATGTATGGTAGTGAATGTTGGGTGTGGCAGAAGAAGCATGAAAGTAGATTGAATGCTGTAGAAATGAGAAGTCTAAGAAGGATTGCTGGAGTAAAGCTGATGGACCGAGTGAGGAACAGTTTGATAAGGGAACATTGCGGTATAGTTGAAGATGTAGTGACCAAGATAGAGAAAGGGATACTTAGATGGTTTGGACATGTAGAGAGGATGGATGAAAGAAGATTGACAAAACAGATACCTATATGAGGTGAGGGTGAATTGGCAACCCGGTAAAGGCCGACCTAGGCGTATATAATATTTTAATCAGATCCAAGACGTTTAGGAGGCCTAGGCCTAGGTCAAGAGTAGGTACCCGCAACCGGCGTGCGTGTATGAAAAAAAAAATGAAAGTTGAAGAAGCGAAAGGGGTATGCTAAGATCGTAGCAAGTGGAAAGATGTTGTCTCTGCCTACCCCTATGGGAAACAGGCGTGATTTGTATGTATGTATGTATCAATCAATCAATCAATTAGCCTATTGCAGTCCAATGTCTCCCCCAATGCACGCCATAGCACCCGATCCTCCGCCTTGCGCCTGTATGTATGTATGTATGTAAAAAAGGGCTCTAGGTACTGACTGCGTATTCTTTGTGTAATTATTTTGAAATTGGTTTTGGTTACGCTGAAAATCTCAAAGTTTATTAAAATTAAACTGAGTACAACGTGACGATTTTTACTGATAGGGCCCCATCAACAGAATTTGCCACGGGCCCCAGATGGTATAGTTACGCCACTGCAAATGTTATAAACGCAAAGTTTATAAGAATGTATGTCTGGAAGTGGATGTAAGTTTGTTAGTATTTCACGCAAAAACGGCTGAATGAATCTGGTTGAAATTTGGTACAGAGATTATTTATTAGATTCTGGATTAGATGGATTAGAGTCTGGAGATTTTTATCCCTGGAACAAGTTCCCATAGGTCACGGTAGCGGGAAGAGAATTTCACGCGAGCGGAGCCGCGTAGTATAAAAACACTGTAATAAAACGCTTCAAGGTGTATAGCGACAGAATCGCATCACAACAAAAATATTATGATCACATCGTGAATGGCCTTACCTTTATGACAAGAATAATTAGATAGTTGAAAGACAAAAGGTTCTAAACGACATTGATGACTGAAAGTAAACCCTCTGTGCTATGTTTTTCTTGCTAACCGATCATGTCACTTAAGAAGTATTTTTGTTTCAGCAGATTAGGGTTACAATTAAAAATGTCCGCTTCTCAGAATAAATCGAAATGCATCTTAACCCTCAACCTGCCCTCAACGGTTTCTTTATAATTGGCCCGTCAAGTTGGCTTTATCCCGCTTGATTAATTTGACTGGTATTTTTTTAATTCTTGGACATTATACAGCGTCAATTACTCATAACTTGTAATATAGATTCTAGGATGCGAATACGTATTTTTAATTATTTCTGTATAGGTATTTTTTGTCTATACATGCGTATCATAACGTAAAAAAAACCATAACAATACAAATAGACGTAAGTATTCATACAAACACGTGAGGCTGGTTTTGACCTCAAAAACCCTGCACACCTACAGGAGGAGGTTAAGGTGTAAACATTCTAAGCCCAGATGTGATAGCGTTTTGACGAACCATTAACCACATAACAGCTGGTTAAGTAAACCGCAGTTAGACTCATCAAGTTATTATGGACACTAAAATTTAAACGTTAATGTCGATTTCAAAAGCTGACATTGGCTTTACGAGTGCCATCTTTTGAAATCGCACATGACGATACCACTTTATAGAATTCGCTATACTTACATCTAACTTTTGACTGTCGCGTTCAAACTACATAGTACGAGTATAAACAAAGATAGAACTGATAAAATTTTTTTACACACGCCAATATGACTTCACGTCGTCTGATGGTAAGCTAAAGAAAAATGGGTAAAAAAAAAAGGGAAGCTAAATGGTGCAATGAACGAAAGTAAAAAAACGGTTTTTTTTACCTGTTGCTGTTTTGACCGTCGGAAGTCATTATCATTATTACCCAACTGCCGAAGAAAGGAGGGTAATGTCTTAAGCATTGTACCCGATTGCATTGCATACCCTTTTCCTTAAGTTTACCTAAAGGAAAAAAGATAAAAAGGAAAGGTAAATGGTAAGATGGCTTGAAGTTGATGGTGTTACATTGAAACTCGGTCTTAGAATAACCACTAGTACCCGGGCTCCGCTTAATCCTTCTCCTCCTTTAATGGCTTTTATGGGAGCGTGAATTTTGAGGGAATTACCTGCACCAGAGTCCCGTTCATCAAATAGCAGATGGACCGACTTGTACGGGTGATATATTCATGCCAGTGATGCATAGTCATCGTACATATTTTGCAACCCATTGTAGTCCAATTGTCAGCTAAATTAGAAGCAGTGGAACGAATGCTCTCGTTAGTCTGCTGTATCCAATTACGTTCTAAATCATCTATGGTCGTTCTGTAATAAAAATCTCATGGGCTGATTCTGCAATTTGAGCAATATTTTGTGTTCTGTATTTTCAAATCAAGGTTTATTTTTCGAGTAAGGATTACCTACTATTTATGATGAAGGTTAACATCTAATTTTGCAGTTAATTGTTAGCTAATCAATAACTACCCTTTCATATACATATAACAAAAAAAAACATACTAACAAGTTCGTAACGAATCTGAACACTTGTTCAGCTTATCTCTCTGACTATCTTACACATGTAAGTATATAATTGCTTGTCCCGACTGACTGACTAACTGATACATGAACGCAGAGCTGGCAGATGGAGCTAGGAACTTATAATTTCGACAGACAGAAATTTTCTTAAATTTAAATTTCCTTATTTATTAAACTTTAATTCCTTATTTTACAGCCTCAGGGCACCCCTGAGGCTGTAAAATAAGGAATTAAAGTTTTTATGAAATTACAAACAATTTTTACTTCGAAATTTATTTCTCAGCGTTATTCTTATTATATTGTATTTCATATTTGTTTATTATTCAGTTAGGTCGGTAATCCAAATATTTTACACCCGTAGTTGATCTTGAAATTGGATAATAACATGCTGTGTAAAGCCCATGGTATACCTCTGAAACTGAACTAAAATCCATACTAATATTATAAATGCGAAAGTAACTCTGTCTGTCTGTCTGTTACGCTTTCACGCCTGAACCGCTGAGCCGATTTTGATGAAATTCGGTATAGGAGTAGATTAGACCTCGAGAATAAACATAGGCTATGTTTGGTCGCGATAACCGACATCCACGCGGTTGAAGCCGCGGGCGGAAGCTAGTAATAAATAAAAATCAAAAGAAGGCTCCGATAAAAATTGTAGGTATAAGTAATTACATTTATTGATTTACTTCAATGTAAAGATAGTTTTTAAACTTGTTAGTGTTCAGCACTTCTAAGAGCGACTGTACAGCACTGTGATAATTGCGTCGAGTCTCAAGTCTAGATGGCCAATCTTTGTTTAAGCAATTTAGTTAGTAAATTGATGACATCGTTCGCCGTGTTGGATATTTATGAGTTACAAGGGAAAGTTAAGACACGTTGACTTCGGCGATAATTAATGGCAACGCAATTTTCACTGCTGAATACTAAACTGTTGTTAAATTATAGCTTGTAAGTATCTGCCTGAATGTAATTGTAGTCTGAAATTGACGCTTGTCCAAATACTCACATTTTTTTCTTGCGAAAATCACCACTGATACTATTCCCGTTGCCATGCGGGGGTGATTATGTTGGGATTGAAATGATTAAACCCCCCACAGTCTCGGGTTTTCTAACGCTGAAGAGTAAGGTGACCCAAAAAGCATTTCTCTGCGACTTGTGATGAAAGGCAGGACGGTTCGTTGGTTATGCTGAGGACCCTGGATTTAGAGTATATACCTAGTCTTGAGTAGGTATAGTCAGCATGTATAAGTAGCTAGATTTTTTTCATATTGAACTCGTCAACATGACTTAGCCTCGCCTGATGGTAAGCTAAAGGTAAGAATAATAAAGAAAACACCTTCGAATTCGCTCACTGAATACCATACCACTTGTGATATTAACTAAATGATAACTGAAATATTATTGTATGCAATTCTGCATAATAACATCCTGCGATCACTTTATAAAAATGTCTATCATAATATCAGCCCTTTTTAAGTGTGAGCTGAGCAGTCAACGTCTCTCTTAATATTGGTGATTACCACGGATGGGCCTTTACAAGGCGTGACTCCTATATTTAATAGTCAATTTGTGAGGATGATGATAATCGAACCGACGATGACTGCTAAGTTAGTCTCGCTTCCTAAGTTTGCGTTCAATCGTGCAGAATTTGATTGTCAAGTTAAACTAATTATTGAGTATTTTGTTAGTAAATAGAATATAAAAGCTATACCAGCTATGTTACAGGTTTAGAATAGGATAGATACTGCTACTAACCGTGTCACCCTAACAGAAGCAGGCCTAAAGTAGCGGTGCGTCGTCGGAATGCGAGGCGCGTGCGGAGTCATCTTACACTCCGGTGTAAGAAGAACCGAGACGGCCACCGCAGATACCACAGGAGTGGCATCCACGGAGGCATTGAGGACTATGGGGAGTTCCGCATGAAAAAGAAAGGCAGCGCGTCGTATGCCCGCTCCTTTGTAGGCGAAGGAAGGATTCTGATTCTCAATAACACATCGGGATAGCTTTGAAAATGCCAAAAAAATTGACAACATCCCAACTGCACGCCATGATGGCAAATCATTTTTTTGTATACCTGGCAGACAAGCAAACGGCCCACCTGATGGGAAGCGGTCACCGTGGCCTAGGGACGCGTGCAACACCAGGGGCATCACACTCGCGCTGCCGACCCCATCATGTGGCCACTGTAGTCATTCATTGCCGATGGCTTAATGCTGTCCATTATGGGCCATTGTTTACTGGACGCTTTATATTAATCCTGTATGTAAATGTCTGTTATCCAAAGATAATACAACTCATTCATAAACGCTTAATTATCGTTATTCTCATAATTTGTACAAGGCATCATTATATTATGGCGACAATCTATTCTCTGTTTTTGGACGGATGTTTCAGTCATGATAACGTTTACAGACTCCTGTTATCAATAATAAGCGTTAATAATAAGCATATCATTCAATGTGAATGGTGTATCTATTTGCTTTTATTAATCTTGGGGTATTACACAGCCTCTGTAGCGTAACGGTAGTGAACGCGGCCGCTGCGCAGGAGGTGCGGGTTCGACCCCACTCGGTGCAAATATTTGTATGCATGAATATGGGTATTTGCATTGGTCTTGTCGTGCCTCGGAGAGCACCCCTTCCTAGCCTTCCCATCCCTTCCCAGTTCCTTCCCTTCCTTTCAGAGTAGGCAGCGCGTGTGTGAAACCTTTAATGTTGCACACGTCCATAGGCCATGGTGACCGCTTCCCATCAGGTGGGCCGTGTGCTTGTCTGCCACCTGCGTTGTATAAAAATAAATAGAAATAGACAAATCTTACATAGGTAGGTACTGTCTACCGGATATCCAATTAAAATTGAATCTACCCAACAATCAACAATCGTTTAGGTGGCTCGTTCTCCGAACCCGAAAAAGACAAAGAAAATTTAGACGCATAATAGCATAAATAAGCAATTCCAAAACACAAGATGTTCATGATTTAATAAACACATTGACCCGCTGAGCGTTAAGCGGAAACCGGCGCAAGCGCATGACTCACCGCGCGCCGTCGTGACTCCAAATTGCATACAAACCTTTTATAGTTATTAGGTTATGAATAACTTAAATACACCCTTATACGTGTAATGTACGAAATGTGGTAACCATTGCTGTCCTAAAATGGGAAAGATGAATTTAAGATGGAATTTATGAATCAATACATTGGCATGAGGATAAAACAACTGTCTATTATAATTACATTCTGATTGGTCCTGTAGCCTTAGCTTATGAAGTCTTACCTAAGTTCGAAACAAATATATCATAGAAATACATAATTTATGTAATAGTAAAAATATATTGTATTGTCTGTAATACGTCTGAATGTATGATGCCCCAGTATACAAAATATTTATTGAATTTTATCAGTTTTTCGCATTTTTTTACGATCGATAGGCGATATTCTTAATCTTAGCTAGACTGTCATCCAACACTTCTACTTACACGCGCACAGAGCTGAGCTGAATCAACCTAATCAATTAAGTAAGGTGACTAATTCAACAGGTGTTCAATACAATAGTAATTTTATGCCATAGTAGATCTACATCAGTAAATTATATCCAAAATCTAAGGTCATGATTTCTTCGCCTACTTTTTACTTCGCGGCGTGGCGTAGCTGTAGAATGTTCGACTACTACGTCAGAAGTAGCGGGTTTGATTCCCGTTCAATGCCAATAACATCCTGGCATTGTTCAGCAGAAGAACCCCGCGCGCCACCTTGCGGGTTTTCGCTGATTGGGCCCTTGTATCAAAACAGCACTGAGGCGGATAGTCCTCTCACATTAACACATACCTGAGGTCTCCTGAGGTGCAGTATCGCGCGGTATGCAGACTAGATACAGTTTTGACTGCCAGATCAAAAAAAAAATTGGGGTGGCAACCTTCATGTAACTATAGAGTGAAAATATTATAGGTACAGTGGCCCGAATTAGTAACGCGTTTTCAAAACACGTGATTCCAATTCGATTGCAAAGAAAAACGTAAAAAAACCTGCAATATTCCAAGTGATCTGTAAACAAAACATTGACACTGATGTTGGTTGATTCGTTTTGAAAATTTAGTCAGTTTCATCATTCGGTTTCAGATTCGATTCGAAATCATACGTTTTCGAATCGAATCGGGCCCCAGGTAAGATTAGCGAATAATATATCATCTCAAGGTTGTGTCCCGATCGAGGTCACCAATTCATATGAAAGAGATAATTGCAACTTCTGGTAAGTAACGTTTTATGCATTTAATGCCAGATTCGTAAGACAATGGGTTATTTTAAGCTAACATTTCAAATAATATTTTGATAAGGAACCCGGAATTGGAGGTGGTATCTATAAAAATGCAATTTAATAAAAAATATGAATAATTATGCTGTCGTATAAAGCTAGAATATAATAACAACATTTGAATTCTAAAATCATAATGGATGTGGCTTATCATTATTATACACATAAAGTAACTTCACGTCTGTCTATTATTAAGCGACAAAAATGACGAGACCAGGGCCTTAGATCGATTTGCAAAAGAACCCCAAATTTTTGGGGCATTGTCGATAAAGACCGCTTTTGCATATTACTTAGTTGTCACCAATTTTCCAACTAATCCTTATGATCAAATCATTGACTGATATGACAACTGTGGACCCACCTGCCAAATGTCGGTAAACTCGTCCAACAGATCCAGATATTTAGTATTTCTATCTGCTACGCCGCGGAAGAATTTCTTGTCATAGGGGATAGTGATGGTCACAAGAACCTTTTTGTTTCGTGGTCCCTGTGATCGTCCCTGTAAGGTACGACGGGAACCTGTAACTCAACCAAATCCTTCAGCACGATATCTGGTTTATTTGCTAGAATTATTCCTATGGACGTCCACGCGCGATAACCCATATCCACGCGGGCGGAGTTGCAGCAGCAGCTAGTAAAACGTACTATAACTTAATATTCTATCTCTAACGTGTCAATGCTCATATCAGGTCCTTATTAGGCAGCAGTGACAACTATCTGTGAATACGAACACGACACGACTGCATATGGTCATGTTATCTAATGAACATGTTGAAAGAAAGCCTTCGCCCAATTACCACAATGGGTGTTTTCGAACTTCAAGATAAACTAGTTGGACAGGGTTCTTTTTGTAACTGACTTATGTTTTTTACCTGAGTATCCAAAAAAGGAGGGTTATTATTTCAGGCACCATGTGTGTCAGATTTTCAAAATTGGTTGTAAATTGTTAGCGTTTTTAATATTAGGTACTTATTGATTTTAAAATTTCAACAATCTGTCCATCCGTTTTTTGTTAAGTAACAAATAAATATACTCATTTCCCTAACAGAAAACCCTAAAATCCCATTGTTACCCAGATTGGCAATTATATTAGGGTCTCATGTTCAGCAGTTGCACACATTACCGCTGCGCTTCCATTCAGAAAAAACCTTTAAAAAATCCGATTTCCTTCTTATCGGATTGCCGTCTAAAACCTTCTAATTCTAAATCAATAAAGTAGGTAATAAAACGTCAACATTAATTAAAGTGATTGGCAATTAAATAATCCATTACAATTTATGCGATTAATTTACTGATTATTAGCCTTATCAATTGTGCAAACCGATTACAATGTTCTCAATTTTCGATTTCAATGCATTATTATGTTTATAAGTACTTATATACTAGCCTTTAACCTTCGGTGTAAGCAGGGACAATAGTCTGCCATTATCTTTTGTTAACAATATAACACTGTCTCTTTACTAACTTCTCTTAACCACACAACGAATTTTGATAAGATTTTTTTTTCTATCACTAGATGTTTGAATTGAATATTTTAAGAAAGGTTTAATAATATTGTCCTAAATGTGCTATTGAAGAACAGGTAACTTTAATGCGCCTCTCATATATCTCGCATAGGGACCTAGGCGAGTCGCTTTTATGAGAAATTGACTTCTTTGAAGATTTAACAAGCCCCGATCAGAAATTGGATATGGAAAAACGTTATTACAAAGAGATGTAGGGCAATACGGAAACCTCGTTGAAATCGAAATTAACCAGTTGGGCACCGATTGGATTCACTGCAATCTATTAATTGCGATATTACCGATGTTTTTTCACCAGATAAAATAGTGCAATGTTTCTGCCGGTATTGCCAGTGTCGCAACAAAATTTAAACATATATGAATATATTTTTGAAGCATTTCAACATGCAAGTTTTTTGTAAAAATCTAGTGCAAGTGTGCCAGGTATTCGCTGACTGAAACTATGATAACCTATTTCCTAAACTAACGAGCCAAGGGGTTGTGAAGCATTGTTGTTTTTTTTTGTTTACAAAATTTCTTCGGATATTATTTTCGATATTTCTCCTAAATACTGTCGGTGTTAGTACTGATTATAGCGCAAATAACATAAAGTTCACTATGCTACATATTTACAATTACCTATGTTACAAAAGTCAAAAGTCCAATTCTTTCAATTCCGCGGTAGTGTAAAGCCTGCATGAGCCTCAAGGATTGGATCAGTGAGTGATGTTTATTAAAATCATTTTATATCTTCCTTTCATGAAATATCGATCTTTAATGGTTTCTGTTTACAAAACTATTGTAATTGTAATGTTATGTTTTACACGCATTCAATTGTTTGTTATTTGTACTATGCTCAAAGGTAAGTTTGTTTACATGGGATCCAATTAGGATTTAACAGCTAACGCGTGAAATCCGGTGACTGAGCTAATAGTAAGATCAGCAAATAAAAATTTATTTGTTCAATGAAAATTTATTCAATAATAATTTTATTCTTAAGATTCCCATTTCCTTCGCCTCAAACTTCGAGCAATTCTGCCAGTTACATATCAGTACCATGGAAATTAAAGATTGATCTTCGGTGCACAGAGCGACTTCTAAGGAACAGAATAACACTCATCAATTCCTTTAGAACAGTAGGAGTGCGGCGTCTTCACAACATACCATAAAGTTTTGGTATACGTCCACCGTAACCGCGGTAGCCTAGTGGTCTGGGTAATGGACTGCTGAGACGAGGTCTCGGGTTCGATCCCAGATTCACCATGGCACACACCAATGACTTTTCGATGCTTTTCGAAGTTATGTGTGTATTTATCGCGGGTTTATAAGTGTCCGGTTAATGGCAATAGGCTCGCCACCTATTACATTGGGACCTAAACATAAACTGGCGAAATGTGGGTGCTAGCACCTCTGCCTACCCCTTCGGGGATATAGGCGTGAGTTTATGTTATGTACGTCCACGGGTAGGAACCGTGGACACGTATACCAAAACTATAGGCTTCCATAACTATGATGTGCTTTGTGATCGATCGCCCAACACATTCTTCCCGCTCGGACCCCGCACCTAGCAACGTAGGGACGATTGCACCTTGAGTTCCTGGCGTACGCATTCATACCTCAGCTCCTTCTTGAGCCTGCTAAGTCATGTTAAAAATTCCTGGGCTACTCGCCGCTTAAAAAAACTGTACGGTATTCTCTTGTGACGCTGACTGATATTACCTTTGTTAGAGTCTTCACCTAAAATGGGGACTTCAAATGTTTTAATCCGCATGATCAGTCGACTATCGAGTGAAGTTTGAAGTAAGGAAAATATTCATATCACTACGAGTACCTATTTCTAAATGCCAAATATAACGTTATCAGGTCCGTAGTTATCCATGTCAACACCCATAGCAAACTTTGCGTCACTTTTAATTTCATGTTCCAATCATTTGATAATTTAAATAAGTAGAAAGTAAATACAAATTGTTTCGCCATTGAATTGTCAGTGTTACACTTAGGCAATAGTCTTATCAACGGACTAGTTCATTGTACACTTCCTGCTTAGTAAGTTTGTTCGTAAGCCGATGAATGTAACGCCCTAATAGTCATTACTAAATTGACATTCCCTACGTATAATATAGAAACTGAATTTGACCAACTGCTAGGTTAAGTTGGTCAAATACAGTTACGATACTATACGCAGAAGGTCACTACGTAGCGCTCTATTAACAACAGATAGCAAATTATTTAACGCTTACAATATGATTTTGGTAGGTAATGCTTATGAATGTGACTATGAAGACCTAGTAAAAAAATGCACTGGTTAAATGCAATTACGTTATTTTACGTAGGGAACGTCGAAAACGTGTTTATTGTTGGTTGTTTGTTTTGGGGGTAAATCTCATGGTTTTTTTACAAGGCTGAGTAATGTGCTAAGCGGACAGTGGACTCTAACTCCTTCCATTTGATCTACTGCCCAAAACTGAATTGCTTCATGCGGGTTTGACTGAAACTGAATTCGAGCATGCTTTCATAAAACTTCGCTTTTACATATTATAAAGGTTAAGGTATTTTAATTGAATTAATGGATTTTTTAGGACATGAGTCATCGTTTATGTTAAATCAAGAATACGGCTGAACCAAGCTTACGAAACGGCCGTATAAGTCAAGTAAAGTTTATTTTGCTGACGGTACCCATGCGCAGTCGTTCCGTTTGTTGTCATTTCCCGGACTATAAATATCGCCGCCGCGCGTAAGGAAAGGAACGTTAACTTTGCCGTTATTTATCCTTAGTTAACTTACTCGTTACTGAACCTATATACGGCATCACAAAAACAAGTTGAAATACGATATCGTGAATATTTCAGTTTATTTGGTTCCAAGCAAAAAAAAAATAATTGAAGTTCCAACTCCACGCGGAAGAAGTTGCGGGCATGGCTAGTACAATAAAAGTCTACGAGAAAACAGCCATAATATCGTCACTTACCATCAGGTGAAATGGTGAAATGCTGGAATGGGAATGGAAACAAACATAAATGATTTAAGAGGAGGTAGGACACGACGGTATCGCCCATCCGAACTAAGCAGTCCGACTGGGGTAGTACCATGGAGCTATTATACGAGAGCAGATGGTCTAACCATGGAGCTATTATGAAGGGTAGTACCACCGCTCTTCAGAAGGCCATAATGACCATTGTTTTTTCCCGACGACGGTAAGTAGGGTAGCCAAAGCTCAGCGGTGGGATACTGTGCTATCAGCGGCTGCGGGAGGACCAAAGTCTCCTGCGTTGTCAGCACATAAACTCTCTCAACCCCCCCCCCAAACCCCTACCCTCCCCTTCAGGGTCGGTAGCGCAAGTGTGACCCTCCTATTTTTGTATACTTCCCTAGGCCAAGGTGACCGTTTCCCATCAGGTGGGCCATGTGCTTGTCTGCCACCCGTATTTTTGCTGACTTCACTGATTTCTTGTCTCCAACCACACCATCATAGATATCCGATGCCAGCCTGAGGTCCACTACCACTTCTAATTGCCTTATAGAATGGTTTATCTGTAGTACGTAAAGATCGGTTGCTTCAGCTACAATTTAAATAATTGCAACCAGAACTCAAGTGATACAAGTATGATCATCTCATTGCAACATCTCGTCTCGAGTGCTGTTCCATTCGAGTGTTCTTGAGATGCAGAATATAGGTTAATTAATACATTATAATCTTGATAGCTATTTCAATAATGTGAAGAGCGTATGCTCAGTTATGATTTTATTGTTATTTTAAACTGGGGTCATTAGCCGCAGATTAAAACTATGGATGTTAAGCAAACAGGCCTGTTAGTGTTTCGTCTTATGAGATATCATAATGACGTAATCTAATGTGTTGGATAGCATCTCTGTTGATCGATATCTTAAACTCTCAAACTCTCCTAACAAGAGATGGTTCAGCCTTACTTTACTCAGCACGAATAGAGATGTTTATACTCGTAAAGTACCCCTTTTCTACCTTTTTACGTTTCCTTTTTTCTCTTAAAACTTATTTTTGTTTTTTTTTGTGTAGAATGTCCTCGAAAAAAGAAAGTGAACCTCCTTAATTCAAACTACCAAGAACTAATTGAATAAATTAACAATTGTATTCAACACACACAATAGATAGCAACACAAAATACTTACTTTTAACTGTCTATCGATGCACTTAGGGCTAAACCAACCTCAACTACAAACTGATACTTACACCTGCTGCTTGACAGACGAGGTGCAGATCTTCCTGTCCGGGTGGGGGATCCGACGTCAGTCGCTTTCGTACAATCTAAGATAAACCCATCCATGAAGAAAGGAGGAGCCGGGCTTGCAAGCATGCATTGTCTGCAACCGGGTTTGTTGCTCGCTTCAATGATTGTAATAACTTTAATCTACGCAAACAAAGTCACAGACAGAAGCTGCTAGCCTTTAATAATTACTATCATAGACTCTAAATGACTTTATTGAGCATCTTGATCGCACTTGTAATTAAATTTTCATTGACACTAATTCAGGCAGGTCAGCGCTGTTGGGACAAGGCCGTCTAACAAACCCGCCATACTGGTTTCCAGCGATTCTCTTTCAATAAAAACTCGATTTCACTCAAACGGACGATCGATTTGAATTTTATGTCATTATCTGAATAACATTAGCATTGTATTAATAGTTATACAATAATATCGACGTTATAGCGAATTTTTCATGACGTAATTTTGTTTCTAAATCTATAATATTAAAAAGCTAAGTGAAAACTTCGGGAACCTATTTCAATTAACTAATTTTCTATTGACAGTTTATTACACTTATCACCTGTTATCACCCCACCAATATGAATACCTATGTATTGTTACAATATCTACGTGATACAGGTTTGATCGTATGAAATTATCTTGAATCATATTTATAAACTATGCTGATTAAATACCAAAAAAAATTCATTAACCCCGTGCAAGAAGAGGGTACATTTTCCTTTGACACGAATCTAAAATCCAGGGTAGGTGATCACAAGTTCACAATCAGCACAATGAAACAGCGCCTTTTAGTTCAGGCTTTCTAGAACTATCCTCCTCCAAAAAGAGAGTCCATTCATCATAACAGTTAATCTCAAATCTGGAAAATGGATACGTTGAAACCACACTCAGCGCCATCTAGCGAAGCACTGACCGACACTGGAGAGGGTTTTTTGACACTTAATTATTAAGTTGAAATGTTAATTTATATCTTCATTAAGTTAAGCCTATGGTAATAGGAGTAACACCTGTCCACCTGGCTGGTTTTTCTATAGACGTTACATTTGAACATATTTTAAATCACTACATAGTATAAAACAAAGTCGCCTTTTCTGTCCCTATATCCCTATGTGCGCTTAAATCTTTAAAACTACGCAACGGATTTTGATGCGGTTTTTTCCAATAGATAGAGTGATTCAAGAGGAAGGTTTATATGTATAATACATGCAGAAATAGTATCAGCATTGCACCCGTGCGAAGCCGGGGCGGGTCGCTAGTGTAATATAAACAGCTGTTTATTTATACGTTTCTTATTTGCTTATCTTCGTCATCACAGTCTTGGTCTCGGTTGTCTTCAAAAAACTTAAGAGCCCAAATTCACCGTCCTACTTTTGGTCTTGATTTGTCTTATCTTATACAAAAGCAATTATCGTCTGACCAAATACCGAGATCATCTTTCGCATCTAACACTACCTAAAAAACTGAGTCATCAGCTACATTTAACTTGAAGGATATTGCTCTACCACTGTTTTACTAAGATAGCGATAGCTCAACTACGTTTCACTGTAAGAAACGTGGCTCTTACCATCGCTAATTTACGTTACTGTCACTAATGATCTCTTGCAACGAGTAGTCTCACTTCATAATAGTTGATAGAGCGATATTTTTGCCCGTTCTTTTTTTATTCACGCGTTCATAGCTCACAGCTCACGGTATTTACTCATCATCAAGTCCCTCTGTTCGTTTGATAGTAATAATGCAGGTGCTACAGGTTTTAGAGTATACAAAGTTTTGGAGTAGTGTGGGCCCCACTACTCCAAAACCTTGTCAAGTTAGATGTTATGCACTATACTTGTTTACTTGTTTGTAGCAAATACGTCGCATAGAAACAAGTATAGTGCACGGCATCTAACTTGGTCCACACTACTCCAAAACCTTGCCAAGTTAGATGCCGTGCACTATACCAAAATGTATATTATATTACTCCGACCAAGCATCGAATTTGGTTTAAAACCAACATTTTACTCACAATAGGTAATATTGATTAGATTACTTAACCGGAATACGAGCTGAATAGGCCATTCTTATACGATTGGTTCCGGCACAATTTTAACTAATAAGGTAGATAACCTTGTAATGTCTGCCTGATTGGTTACCCTTGATATATACAATACTCCTGTAGGTAGGACGGTAGGTATATGATAAGAAGTAGTGGTATAGGTGGACTATAGGTATATGGTAAGTAAGAAGTAGTGGTATATGATAAGAAGTAGTGGTATATGATAAGAAGTAGTGGTATAGGTGGACTATAGGTATATGGTAAGTAAGAAGTAGTGGTATAGGTGGACTATAGGTATATGGTAAGTAAGAAGTAGTGGTATATGATAAGAAGTAGTGGTATAGGTGGACTATAGGTATATGGTAAGTAAGAAGTAGTGGTATATGATAAGAAGTAGTGGTATAGGTGGACTATAGGTATATGGTAAGTAAGAAGTAGTGGTATATGACGACAATATACCTCCATACCTAGGAAAAGTGTGACTCTATATTTTAGTGAAAAAGTGACACTACCTTATAAGAATTTTATTACGGAAAATAATATGGCTTACCATTTTTTACTTTGAAAAAATGACTACCTACCTACCTACTCTACTTTTTGCTTAAAAAAGTCTCGGCCATTTTTTACTGAAAAATAACATAGCTCTACGGCTTTTTGCTGAGTAAAACATAATTCTGATAGAAAATATGATCTCAAATAATAGAGTCAATTGGACACATTTGGAGCATCTCAATTAATTAATCCCTTTGACGACACTCACGGAGGGCGATTTGATGGTATTTGTATACTAGTTTACGTATAAATCGTTCCTACAAGTCATACTGGATCTAATTCATCATCCGAGCTCGAATTCGAATTTAAAACGTATAACGTTTATTTTATAATACCTAGTGTAATATCTGATAATGATGTATCTAACATCTAATACATCAGATACTACCCATTTTATTGACTAACTCACACATGTCCATTGGCTTAGTCTTACATAAATATCTGTTTACCAACTGCTCCAAATTGCTATCAGATAACAATTAGGTAACAGACACAATGTCACGTCACGAAACACTGACCACTAAATGCCGGGCGGTTACAATCAAATGCACTTACTGCTTTATTTTTTTTTAATCTATGATTTTTATCGTTTCTCAATAAATAAATCATTGTTGAATAAAAATTATGTTGAAAACAAATTAGTTTTTGTTATAGTAGTAATTTAAGAAAATAAATTTTGAAAAATATTTTTCAAGTTAAACGGTTTTAAATTGTATTGTCATCAGAACCAAAGACTTCTCCCAAATATCAGAACAATCAGACCACTGAAAGGGGGTCAAATTGCAATTATTAGATTTGACCCAAACAAACAGGTCGAGTTAAATAAAACCGTTTAAAAAAATATGAAAAGGCAAAGCTCCGCTGAAGTACCTTATACAGCGCCATCTAGTACCGAATCAAGCATAACTTTTATTAATATAGGATCTAGAGTCTGAATATATGGAGATATACCATAATCGTGTAAAGACATACATATTATGAAAATACCCATCAATGTCAACGGACTTATTCATGCAAATCACTGACTCGCAATCGAAAGAGTCGGATCTCTACCTACACCACACAGTTTCAGGGATTTATATTATAATTTTAAAGTAATGGATTGTAGCTCTTACATAATTATAGTAAGTTTTTCCTGTCACAAAATAATAGTTTGGTTAAATAACAGTTTTAGTAAAAAATTGATAAAAATGATCCAAACCAAATATCTTTATTCATTTAGGTCACAAACGAACACTTTTATAAAAATCTATTTTTGCAGTGAGACTTGCATACAAAGTCTTTTAGAATTATTAGGAATGATCTGATAAGTAAAACTCATGGCCATTGACAGAATGATAATGATAATAATAAAAATGGCTACTTATAGAGTCGATAATGATCGACCGTCATCGACTCTACATTTAAATATTATTATATATTATTAAGTATTGCGTAGTACGAATCATAATAATCCGTACTACGAAGTACCCTATCATCATATTCCACCTTACTAATATACAGATTCTAATTCAGTACGTGTTGTTTGCATATGAACAAGATAAAAATAATATAATATGTTATATGCATTGTTTACATTTTATTAAAGTTTCTTCTTTAGTTTAAAACAATTCACTCAACTGGCACAATTTCTTTCATTCATTTTATTATGTGATGCAATAAAAATAACAATTATTGTGTAATGCGTCTATTATCGTATCACTTGCCTTGATCATAATAAAATTAGAACAGATATATATTACAACGCCATCTCTTGTAAATTTTGAGAACTACTCTACCGCGAACGCGAACCGCTATTTCACAACGTAATTTAACAGTCAGGATGGCCGAGCGGTCTAAGGCGCCAGACTCAAGGGAAACCTTGCCTGTTAAACAGGTCTGAGTTGTTCTGGTCCTCTCTGAGGGCGTGGGTTCGAATCCCACTTCTGACAAACTTTTTGTAATTATGGCCAATTTTTTTTATAATTTGCAATTTAAGGGTCCTATCAGACAGAGAGCGGTCACGCGGTCAAGCGTTCTGCGTTCGCGTTCTGCGTTCGAGCGTGCAATTGCTCACGAACCCCGCTGTTGAACGGTCGACGCGGTCCCACTAGTGTCACCATGATCTTTGACGATAGTTCTTCATCGGAAGACGAATTATTGATTTTGTGGTCATTATCAGCGTCAAGACGGAAAAGAAAACACTGGGTGCGCCCAGTAAATAAGGATAGAGAGCGAGATGGAGAATTTCATAGACTTTTTTCTAAATGGATTAATGATGAAGAAATTTTTTATAATTCTTTTCGGATCAGCATCGATTCCTTCAATGAACTGTATGACAAAATTAAACATGACTTAGTCAAACAAGATACTAACTGGAGGAAAGCCATTATTTCAGCAAAAGAAAGTCACGTACTAACATAATCAGCTTTTCGGTCTCCATCTTCCTTCCAATTTGGTCACCGAAACAGCAGTGAACGCGTGAACGCGTGCGTTCTACTTGATCGCTGCGGTAAGAATGCCTCCTGTGTGAATATATCTATATAACATAATATAATACAAAGAACGCAAAACTGACCGCTTGAACGCTTGACCGCGCGACCGCTCTCTGTCTGATAGAACCCTAAAACGATATCGATTGTACATATCTATCAACGTTGCGTCTTTTTTTATTATATAATTGAGTATGCAATGGCCTAGGTCTATTTTATTGTGATGACATTGCAATGCTTTTTATTGAATGACTTGACAAGGTTAGGTTCATTTATGCAACTCTGAATTAATTTTAATAATTTTACAATGAATTATTATGATTTAATGTTACACCTACTTGGTTTTTAATGATGTTATGATGTCGCATTGTATACCTGCTCTACTGTATCTAAATAAACTATTATTAAATTGTAAATAAGCTGTATATTGGAGGTATTTAAAAAATTATAAATGAGTTATGTTAAGAACAATTTTGAACATTTTCTTTTTAATTCTTACCCTTATCCGCGATGGGCGCAAAAACTACGTATAATATATAAAAACGTATTTTATCTTGATTAGACTGATGTTTGATGAATAAATTTGTAATTTGCAACCGTATTTTGATATAGTAAAAATCTCCATGCATTTTTTTAATGGGGGTCTGCCCTATTTCCGTCAAGTGGATACTTTTTCATGGCTTTACCTGTGCCTCTACGTTTACTCTCATTTACAAAACTGTCCAAATCCGAAATCTACCGGGAAGGACATGGTAAAAGCCTACTTAACAGATTTCCTAGAAATTACTACCGATTAACTGCCGTTTTTATCGAGGTAATATTTTTACTTTTTAAGGTTATTTACACAGGTCAAATATATTTTGATGAAAGCGGCTCGATCGCCAAGGTACTAACAATTTTTTTATTGTACTAACAATTTTTTAATTATATTATGTATCTGGTTACAATTAAAAGAATACAATTGAACATTTGCCTTGCAAGAATGTACCTAGAGATTTTTAAATAGGGATGTAATACTCTGTGGTATACTCGTTACGATAACGTACCTATCTTTTTTTACGTTTTTACGAAGTTTCCGTATGTTTATTACCTGTGGTATAGGGTATTTAGTATAGTCGTAAACAAGCATACACACTATCTGCAGGGCAAGCACGAAATTTCTCTCGAATAGTAATTAGTAAGCGCATTGTATTCGTAACGAGAGTGGAGACAGTCAAAGTTGGTTGAAATTTGGTACAGAGATATTCAGGAATAACATAAGGCTAAATGTTAACTCTCTAATTAACAGTTTTCTAGTTAGTACCAGGCTTTACCTTCCTCGATAACGTAATTTGTAAACAAATATGGTTAGGTAATAGACTGCTATCGAGAAATAGTTACCGTGTTATTACTGAGTTCATTTCTTGGATTCATACGGTAAGGTTCAAAGCTGAACGTTTCTTCAGACTATTCTCTAGTTCTGCCTACCTCGTTTACGAAAACTATAATAGAGCTATTTATTCTTCACGAATAATTGAGTTCGCCTATGATCCCTCTCATTTATTACCAACGGTGAGTAACAGCAAATGATGAGAGTGCCTTAAGATTTCTCTCGCCGAAGTTTCGGAAGTCGGTCGATTTCACTTGGTTAACGTAGAAAAAGGAACCGGTGTAACCCTAAACCAACTTAAAGGTGTTGGCTAACACGAACGCGTGTGGTTACGGTACGGTTGGTCAAACAGAATAAGAGGCCTGATCTAGAAAGCGTTGTGTAAGAATGTCCTAAAATATTAATTTGTTAATAATCTGTTGCAAATTTTTGCAGGTGATCAGGGCGTGTGTGATGGTGCGATCTCTCCCACTGCTGCTGCTGGTGGGAGCATTGTGCAGCGCCTCCACCACACTCGACTCTGAGCTTGGAGTTGGCAAGGCGATCAACATCTTTATGAGGTAATATCACCATTTATAACGTTAATGAAACAAGTAAAGAACAGCTTGATTATGGTATGTTGTGGTATGATAGAAGATGTAGTGGCTAAGAAAGAGATACTTACTCAGTCGGACACGTAGAGAAGATAGACGAAACAGATTTAGGGGACAAAATGGATAGGTAACCCGGTCAGGTCGAAACCTAGACATTTCAAAGAAAAGGTAAGGTTTTCAAGAGTTAATGCGACTATGTATGAAAACAATTATGAAAGTAGAAGAAGTGAAAGGTGTTACCAGCTTCGTAAAAGGTGGAAAGATGTTCCCCAAAGAGGCATGACGTCACTGTATCTATGTATGTCACCATATATTTACGTATAATGGTTAGAAATTCGCTGTTGGCATTTGGATTAACTATTTATTCCAAGCTGTCACTGTGCAGGTTCTTGGTAACTAAAAAAGCCCTTTGTTTGATATTCTCACTACGATCCCGCGACCCTCTGATACAACAGTCGAGGGCTCTACAGCCACGCACTACAGGTAAACTAATGACAACTCCTCTCTTGTTTCTTATGAATAAAAAGAGGACTATACATCTTTCCAGATATGGCTACCTCAGCATCTGCATGCGGGTGGTCCCTCGTAATGACACAGAGGTTTGGGTGTTCAGAGAGCCCACAGTCTCAGTATTCCGAGACGTGGAGCGCTTCTCCATCGCCCCGACGCCCCGCCACGCCAAGACGCTGTTCGACGGCGATTTCCACATGGAGTTCTGCGATAACCTGAAGCAACTGCTACAGGCGTACTTCAGGGATTTTACTTTTGAAAGGTAGATAGAAAACTCTTGATTGTCCACCAATATATAGCCCCGGTCGTATCTGAGGCTCTCACCTCGAAGTCCCGGGTTCACTTTTCGACTTTTACAAAACTTCAAACAATGAAATTTAAAACAAACTCCAAGGTCTTGGATGTTCTGTGCATCCATATAAGTGAGACCATTGGCATACTTGTCCTATATGTGGTGCCAAGCCAGCACTGCTTGGGTTTACCCCTCCAACTGAAACCCGCATTCATTATGCATATGGTTACGATATACAAGTCCACCAGATCCACATTTAAATAATGTTCTATCACTGATCTATTTTATTACTCTTGCTGCAGGTTAGAGCGACCGTGGCGAGCGTTCACCGCTGGCTGGCCCACCGACATCATGGCTCGCAACCTCGGCATCAACTCATCCTTCATCAATGGTGATCACTGCTACGTGCTTGTTAGGGTCTCCAGGTAAAATTACCCATTTGTTGATGAGGATTCCGCTTCCGCTTCCCTATAATGGTAAAGTTCCTCGTGTGTTGAATTAAATTTCTTCGAATATTATCGCTTCGTCACAAACGAAAGTCAAAAATTCATCTTCTGCTTTCATTTCTTCTTAACGTAAGAGGAATTTGGAGAAGGAAGGAGAGTAGCATTATTTTTAGTTGAAAATGAACTGTCCACTTTCCTGTCACTCTTCACAAAATATCCTGATCCTCATCCACATTCTCAAACTGGGTTCTTGGTAATTGCTCTTCCACTCCCTCTTCCTCATAACCCTTAACCAGTTCCTCATCAACATAACTAAAAATTCCTGATCACATTGCTATTTTTATTTACTTTTTGATCCATACGTTCCAGATTCCGCGAGACAGGGAAACTTAGTGACCTGCCTGGCAACATCGATGTTGAAGAAGTTGTCACGGAAGCTATTCAGGAAGCCAACATTGGAGATACGGCCTCTGTGGCTGACTTCATCAGAAAATATGGTTCACATTACATCGCGTCGTATATCACTGGCAACTCTCTCTACCAGGTATGTTTTTAGGAATGGATTTGAGGACGTAGAAGACGCGTACCAATAGTCTCACTGACAGCCTTACAGGGTTGCCCAAAATGCCCAATTCCGCAGTGTAGGAAGAAAAGCTCCCAGAGGCGACTGGAACTTAACGCTGAGATAATGATGAACCTCAATTTTCTTCCCATCCATTGTACAATACGTGAACGGGGAAATTAAAATTCCCTCTTCGTCCATCATAAAGTTAAAGTAGGTACCTACCTACCCCTTGGTTACAGCTTTTGTCGCATGACACACTGCTCTACAGATGCGTAACCACAATTGGCTTCTCGCTGTCAACTCAAGCATATTGAAACTTTAAAATAATGCTAACTGCACGATTTTTTATTTTAGTCTTTTTTTTTATTTTTTACTTAAACTTGAGATTTTTTATAAATTATAACTTATTATTTTTAGTAGGTACCACTAAAAGTTACTTTAATTTCCATTGGAATAACTATGTGAAATGAAATAGGTACTATTTAATTAGTTAAACTGTGAACTTGGCAACACTAGTTTCCACACTAACAAAGTTCCTATCATAACTCTTCTTGATTTTCTATTCCGTGGGTATATATTCTGTGTTGCCATTTACTTACAAAATGGTATATTTTGCAGGTATTTGTGTTTTCCCGAGGCGTGTACTCCAGGATAAAAGAGCGCGTTAAGTCCCGTGGTATATCTGACATACCCATCGCAGAGATGAATAACTTCTTCTCGCCACTCTTTGCCGAACATGTTGGCGCTGTCAAGGTTTGGACTGTGTGTCACTAACATCCTGATTCTACTGTATTTCAATAAAAAAATACATGAGTCGGTTTTCCTTTTCTTGTACCCGCCATAGTAATAATGAAGCTTACTTTAATGCTTTTAAATATTTTTTATACATGTAGAATCAGGGTAATAATTGCATGATACCGTCCATCATCCTCATCATTATGCTAATATCATGGATGTTGTTATGCAAAATGTGTGGTATTCGCCAAAACTTCTTTTCATTCATCGACTTTGATGTGCAAATATCACAAAACACGTTTCATTGCTTTAGCTGCGCATGCGCATGGCCATTGTTCGTGTGAATCATTTCAACTGTTTGGACATTTTCTCTCTTTCTTTCATATCTTGTCATCATTTCATGATCGTGGAACTCTTTTCCTCATGTATTTCATTTAATTATCAAAAATGTTACAGATTTTTGTACTTAATATTATTTTTTTAATTCATTATCGCCGCAGATATAGGTAGCTTATTGTGAAAAAATTTCTACAACGTAACAAAAAAGGACTTCTAGTAATTACTATAGGGAATCAGCATTCTCCTCCTCAAAGTCTTTTCCCAACTCAGTTGAGGCCGACTTCCAGTCTTATTACGAAACGGCTGAACTTCGATATCTTGTATACAGCGACTACTATCTGACCTAACACACTGGCAGTATCATAATTCTATAGTTACACTAGTACTACTTTATTTTATTTTATTTATTTATTTTTAAGCCTCCAATTACCCGTAACGAATGCCACAAATTTCCTATGACCAACGGAATCGACGGCTAAACGAGCTGTCTGAGACAAGGAAGGGTCTCAATGTACCTATTAAGAATAGTCACGCACCTCCCACGCACACTGAGACAAGTCCAGTACTGTTTAGCGTTGCAATTAACTACTTTATTACCACTTAGCAAGAAACCCTGTTAGCCCCTACAGTTACGCTAAATTGCTTAAGTTAAGAATCGAATCCCTGACCTCTCTACCGCTATTTCAAAAATGCAAACAACACAACTGTGGAAACTAAGATTATAATGCATGTTTTAAGGTGTTTATGTATCGGTTTCGGAATAAATATATTAATACAGAAAATAGTAAGGAAACAAACAGAAGAACAGACTTCTGCTATACGACACAACTTTTGAAATACAACATGAAAAAAAAAACAATTAAACGCAAAAATTAAATGAAATCTATACTTACTTACGAGTAATACATACTTTAAGAGCCTATTTATATCTTTAAAAAAATAAACCTAGTAAACAAGAAAGAGAGAAAATCCTTCAAAACAAATCTTTAATATTGAAAAGAAGTTTATAACAGTCCAAATTTTACAAACCTGGAGTACACAGCCAAAAAAAAAACGAATAAAAAAAACATTAAATAAAAATATGAATCCTTGTCTATGCTCTCACTCCAGGTCTTTGTGTTCTCTAGAACGGCATACTCTTCGATGAAAGAGAGATTAAAAGCTAAAGGAGTAACTGATATTAGCGCTAAGGAGTTACAGGGGTACTTCGCGCCGTGGCAAGCTAAACATGTAGGCCAGATTAAGGTAAATATATCTCAGTTAAATGTAGTAAAATCGATGAAACCCAATCAATGTACAGTGCAAGGACCAGAGTGAAATTATTGCTAAAATCGGCTTGCTTCGGTTTCGTAGAGCGCTCTCGCTAAGTATAAAAAATACGTATTTTTCTCATTAGATATAGGTATATCATTATAGGGTAATTAGAACCGGTTGTGTTTATAAAATATTAACTTATAGGTACCCTCAGCTACGCCCGTATGGACGAAGTCAGCTATACTGTCCGAAGTTCAAATTTTCCTAGATGTGTAATTCCCCAATTTCCTTATTTTCCGAATTTTTATGACCAAACAGACAAGAATTGCATTTTTTTTTGTTTTCAGAATCGTTCATATAACCAGAGACGATAGATATCTATCGTCTTTGATATAACATAACCCAAGTAGTTTAAAATTTTAACAATGTACAGATACTACTTAACAATTTTATAATAGTGTTGTAGATGAAAATTTTAAAACTGTAAAGTCTTCGCTTGTTTCCTTCGCATGCTTATCTATATTCCTAAATGTCACCCACTTTTATTTTCTTAAGTTTTTGTTTGGTACTGCTTTGAAAATAACCTGCGATTAACAATTATTAAATGTGCATTTGCAAACCATTTCAGAAAATAACCGTCTTCACTACTTAATGCTTGTGCAATAGATTTTTTTACTTATTAACCGCATAAGGTTTAAATTATTGCACATTTTGCGAATGAAGGGTGCTTAAGTTTAAAAACGTTAAAATGTAATAAAAAAACTATGGGTTCAGGTCAAAATAAATCAGATACATGGCAAATAACAGGGTTTATTTACCTAACATTTTCCAATACTTCAAAATTCGTAACTTTCACATCCATTCAATTAACAAAAGATCATCACAAAATTATAGGTGGAGTTTCTAAGTACTAACGCAATTAAAATCAAATATCGATTTACTCAAGAGGACTTAAAATATGTATGTAAATAAATTTGCTATTTTACAGGTGGCAAGTGGCAACAAAACAGTCGAGAACTGGGCGGCAAAACGCCTACGAGTACACTATTACATTTTTTCATACCCCAGTCTATTAAAATTACACGGAGAACCAACACTACTGAGAAGTTTAGACACGTTATTAGGAAATGAAGCCTTATTACAATTAGAATTAAAAACACTATCGCCTGCGTTCAAGGATGTGAAGAAAAAAAAATGGTTCGAGGAAGTCATAGACAATTATTTAAAACTCTGGGAGAGTAACATGTGACATGTAATTTTAGGTAATTAATTATTAGTTTAAGTAGATATTTTGTAATGATATTGAAAGTCCTATCACTAGTTGTATATTTATTTACAACTTTGCCCGGTTGTTATAATCTTCACAGGTCGCTTGCTCCCCTTTGTTCACTTTTAGCCCTATAAGAAAGAATTATAAAAAGAAGAATTTGGATACCTATAATATTTTAAATGCAAAAAAAAGATTGAGAAGAATTTCATATTAAAAGACTTTTTTACGAAGTTTAATGAGAAAACAATAGTGGGCATACTCTGACCGGTGAATACGTAAAACTTAACGACACGGGCAATGTTGTAAATGATACGAAACAATGCAGTTAATATAAAATGCCGGTTTCTGAAGTAAGTATGTAAGTAACTTTTCGACACCTTTATACCTACGTTTTAATAATCATTGGTAAAATTCCTATATAACTGAACAATTTTTGTGTCATCTTTTTATGCTTGTATGCGCAATTAGACCTTTCGTCGCATTATGATCAGCCTTCGTAGCACGGCACTGTAGCCTTGAGCCTCATTGATCAATGAAAAGTGTTGTTGTGGTCATGTGACTGATTTTGTGCTATTTTATTGGTCCAAGAGACTCAAGAAAAATTAAAAAAAGAAACTTGCTGAAACCGGTGATCTTCTTGGTATAGAAGGTATAACTACTGGTCTTGGACGGTGTCGTTTAAGGATTTTTAAATTAATTAAAAATAGTAAAATTTAAAAAATATAGAAAAAGTATGGTTTATATCCAATCAAATCACTTTACCGTTTAGGTACCTACTTGACAAAACTTATTTTTAAATAATTTTTATAAGTACCTTTGACAGCTTTCATGAAATAAAACAAACTTCTGTAATAATGAAGGCTACTTAATTGTTTAATGAGCTATGCATGAATGGAGCTAATGAGCAAGGCTAAGAAGTGAGAAAATTAATTAATTATTTGTGTAATTACTGCGATGAAATCTGCATCGGTTAAGACGAATGACCATAATTGCGTACCCGGATATCCGTTTCCCGTTTTTTTTTATCTCAGTATTTTTAATCTAAGTAACCGTGTCACCTCATTAAAAGTTTACTTTGTACTTCAGAAACCTGGCCTTTGTAGTTTAATAGACAGTCAACAACGAAGATATTTATTTTATTATGGATTTTAAGTAAAATGTTTAAGTTTAAGTACACATGTGAAATGCATATACACAAAATGTTGAAAAGACAATAATAATAATTATACCTATAATTCAGTAATATATGCACATTTCATACAATAAAATAATTGAAGCAATTAATGGAATTGAATCGAAATATAATTATATTTTTGTACAAATATTTTAATAATGTGCCTTATTCTCCATAAATTAATGCTATTTTTATTATTTTTATTTTTGTAACTCGGAACTTATAGTTGCAATAATAATTATCAGATACCCACGTTACAAAGGGCCGACTTGACTCTCAATTTAGTTGTGTTAAAAAAAAACAATAACGCATTTTTTAAGAACGAAAATATTTCTCTTATATTTTTACTGCTTAATATATTTAAAAATGAATTATTCAATCTTGACAAACTGTGACAACCTAAATATTACGAAAATAAAATTAAAGAACGTATGGTTATAATAAATATTAAAGTAATTGAGTCACAAATAATGAGGTAGGTATGAAGCAAGCAGATTAGCTTGACGCTAAGCTTTGCTTTAATCTCTTCGAAGACAGAAAATATATTTTTAAATTGTAATTACTAGAGTGTGCCAATTAATAGCGAATGAATGTTAAAGTACCTATAAAATTCTTCAGTTCCATTGCAGGCTATGAACACCAAAATGAGGTTAAAAATTAATCTCATTAAAATATTAAAGCTTATATTTATTTTATAAAATCATATTAAAAGACGTACAAATATTTTGAATCTAGCTAGTAAAATTAAGACTACGTTTTATAGCCTGCCATAGAACAATTTTATTTTAAAAAATTGTAACATAGACAATATTGTTATTCTGTCCATAGATTAAATAAGTATGACCAATTAAATATCAACAATTATTTTTTATGTGCAATATTAGTGATTTCGTTTTCAAAAGACGCGGGATCTAACTCGATGTGCATTTAGTTTGGTGTAAGTAGATAAATTATAATTAAAACATAAGTGGTGTAAATATTATTATTTTGATAAAATAAAGTTAATAATGTGACCGAAGTTGTTTTTGTTATTTCGGATAATTTTACAAAGAGTCTCGAGTTCG
Organism: Lithosia quadra; assembly: GCA_963576445.1. Taxonomy (NCBI): domain Eukaryota; kingdom Metazoa; phylum Arthropoda; class Insecta; order Lepidoptera; family Erebidae; genus Lithosia; species Lithosia quadra. The sequence continues at coordinate 7,484,737 of OY754892.1, forward strand.
AAACTAAAATATTCATTGGAATTGCCAGTTGGAAGGAAAATTCCGCCATACCTCTTCGTTTTTTTTTCTAAACAGAATCGCCTGCCAGCTGTGAACTCCCTAGTGTCTCTACATAGATAAGGTTTAATACAAGAGGTGAGTTGAGGTTATCGGTTTCGTTCGCGTGAATATATACCTACGCAACACTCATACGACACTGTTACGCCTTAGACAATCTTGGTTTATATCCTTAGTATGAATTATTTTTACCCGACTTCCTATAAGGAGGAAGTTTATCAATTCTTACCTAAGCTACTAATACATATCTATGTAGGTACTCAAGAAGGCCCTTTCCGGTGAAAAGCCTTACAAGTTAGTCAAATGAAATGTTCGTTATTCAAAATTTACATTAGGTACATGGGACAGATTTAGATAAGTAAGCATGTTTTTTACTACCTATATCAACGGTTCTCCTCAACCGATTCTTGATACCTATTCCAGTCCTATTAGTGTCCTGCTTATTTTTATTCTAACTAGAAATCTACCGTCGGCAATGCGCAGTAGGTATGTGAAAACACGAATGAAACAGGAAAACCTAGCATCTTGTTCGCGAGTTGCGACAGATGCAGGTGCACTCGCGAGGCGGAATATGAGCCGATAACTGACTTGTCTTTCATATTTTATGATGTTTACGTTAGTCGTTTTGTTAGCAAAATGTGACAATATCTCAGTTAATTAGCCGCTACTGCCTTTATGCCGCGTGCATATTAGTATATAATGCATTTTAATAAGTTAGTTTTGTTTTTCGTTATATTGTTTTGTTCTGTTCTCTGTTTTCATTGTGATAGCGAAGAGTACGCCTTGAGATACGGTTTAACTATCGGAAACGCTATTAACGTGCTTGCGAAGTAAGTTTTTAATATAAGATTGATGTAGATACTATGTATACCTATAGAAGAATATAAACACTAGAATATCTACTTATTTATTTAATAGAGGTTTTGTTTATAGTCTTTGTAATAATATTGTATTGTCTCTATCTATTGATAATATTATGAGCATATTTATTTACAAATCCGTGATATACCTAATAAGGCCCTTTAGAATATCTTTTAGGTGTTACTCAATTTCCTTTTTTTTATTGGTTTAAAATCTGAGAATCTAGTTGCTTTGCTACTTTATATAGGTATCTAATTTATAATAGTGTGAAGGTCATTACAATGCTACACGTGGAAGCTGAAAATATGTTCATGTAAGGATAATGAAGGATATAGGTCCGACCTCTATGAGAATTAATGAGATTGGATTTGCTAATTAGGTTGGTAGGTATATTCTCTTTTCCATTTTGATTGGATCAAATTAAGTAGGTATCCAATATTTATACCATATAGTTAAATAGTTACTTGGTCGAAGAGTACCTACATTGAATAATCGAATAATTGCAAATCGCCTTTTTCGGCCGGTCTGGGCTGATATTATCTACCTACCTACTTAGGTAGATACAGCAATCCCCCTCTACGAAGGTGAAATAGGCGTTGTAAGTTGATATGGGAAGACAGTCAGTTTAAGACTAAGACTTGATGGTGATAACCGACATTTACATGGACTGAATCCTAGTAAGTATATAAATACATTAAAATACAAAATTGGCTGCTCAATCCATACGAACATTATTTCCAGTAAGTCACAGTATCAAAACTGACAATGCCACCTCTCGATAATATTGTGACGAGAAACAAAGTGGGCCCAGAAAACTCCCTTGAAGCATGCCGTAAGTCATAGGCAGTTAGCACTATGAAATGCCCCATCTTAACGACCTGACTAATCAGTCGAGTAGTAAGTGAACAAATCCAAGAAATTTGATATCCCCAGTGGGTTGTGGACGTCAGATGGCAGTCGCTTCACAGAAAATACCGAAGCTCAGCCATCTCAGACTCGGAGAATGTTTACTTTGACCTTTATTTATTTTTAGATATGGCTACCTAAGCAACTGCATGCGGGTGATCCCTTACAATAACACAGAAAGATGGATGTTCAGAGAGCCTACACTCTCAGTGTTCCGAAACGTGGAGCGCTACTCCATCGCCCAGACACCTCGCTACGCCAAACCCCTGTTGAACGGTGACTTCCATATGGAGTTTTGCGGTAACGTCCAGCAACTGCTACAGGCGTACTTTAGGGGGTTTATTTTTGAAAGGTAGATAACTCTTAATTATACACCAAACACTGACAATGGTGCTAGTCTACGAATTACAAGACGCGCAGCGGGTTGTTTTTGATGAGGTCATCCGGCAAAGAAATCTACATTTTATTTTATCACTTTCTCTGCTCAGGTTGGAGCGACCATGGCGAGCGTTCACCGCCAGCTGGTCCACTGAGATCATAGCTCACAACCTCGGCATCAACCCGGCCTTCATCAATGGTAATCACAGCTACGTGCTTGTTAGGGTATCCAGGTAAAGTATGACTTCACCTGGATATTTAGATTCCCAACTATTAATATTATAAGAATCAAAAATCATTTAAGTTCCAGCACCTACCTACTTGTAAACATAGGTAACCTTTTCTTACATGCGTTCCAGATTACGTGAGACAAGGAAACTAAGTGACCTGCCCGACAACATCGATGTTAAAGAAGATATTACGAAAGCTATCCAGAAACTCAACATTGGAGATACGGCTTCAGTGGTTGACTTTATCAAAAAATATGGTTCACATTACATCGCTTCGTATATCACTGGCAACTCTCTCTACCAGGTAAGTTATTTTTGCATTCAATAACAATCAGTTTGGTTACCGTCCCTTTGGTTCCGTACCTACGCCATAAAAGATTTAAAAAAATGAATCCTAGTCTATGCTCTCACTCCATGTACAGATACAGGCACGTAACTTGGCCAGGCTTGGCGTAAGTTCGCGCATTGTGCACTTTGAGCCAATCAAATGATTCAAAGTACGAACGAACGGAACGTTGATTCGCTACAAGACGTCTCTCGGAGACATCTGATTGGTCCGTCAAGTGACGGACCAATCATATGTCCGCGACGGCGCAACCGCGTCTCCCGCGACCCGCTCATACCTCAAAGGGGACCTAAAAATCGGCCTTTGCGCATATGACGCGTCCGGCCAATTTACGTGCCGGTGTCTGTATTTAATTTGTGTTTATGCCAAAAAAAAGGGTTGAAAAAATAAAATAAAATATGAATCCTTGTCTATACTCCAGGTATTTGTCTTCACTAGAAGGACATACTTTAAGATAAAGAGAAGATTAAAAGCTAGAGGAATGGCTGATATTAGCGCTAGGGAGATACAAGGGTACTTCGCGCCGTGGCTTGCTAAACATGTTGGCCTGATTAAGGTAAATACATCTCAGTATTACTTAACCGCTGAAACCAAATCAATGTACTGGGCCCAGCTTTAATTGGGTACCTACGTCACAGTGAAGAAGAAATTTTATCAGAATATTAGGGTTTTAAGGGCTTAACAACACTAATTAATATTCTTCATCCTTTAAATTAACTAAGGAAGATGGTCCACTTCAATTGCATCCATAAACAGTCTAAGGTGTAATTTTTCTCATCGAATTTTATTTTTTACTTCAAAATAGTCACGCAATTTGACCATATTATCAACAAGAGTCAAGGGGATTTAAAAAATATATGCGTTAATAAATTTACTATTTCACAGGTGGCAAGTGGAAACGAAACAGTCGAGATCTGGGCGAGAGAACTGCTTCAAATAAACTATTACATTTTATCATACCCCAGTCTATTGAAATTACATGGAGAACCAACACTTCTGAGAAGTCTAGACACGTTGTTAGGAAATGAAGCCTTATTACAATTAGAATTAAAAACACTATCGCCTGCGTTCAAGGACGTGAAGAAAAAGAAATGGTTTGAGGAAGTCATAGACAATTATTTAAAACTTTGGGAGAACAACATGTGAAATGTGTTTTAGAAAGTAAATGTTTTGTGAAATTATAATAATACGGCTATATAAAGTTACAAAATATTTTCATAATCATTATTTTCAATTAATGATCATGACCACAGAGTATCAAGCTAAAGACAGAGGAGAGGCGGTCATAGACCACAGATTAGTACCTATATAGTGATGGGTGTCGAGTGGTGTCAAGCCACTTGCTAACGAATGATAAGTAAGGTTGTCTTGAACCAAGATAGTGTTGGTAATTGGAATAACCCCCCTAGATTAGATATTCCTGAGACCCATGACTACCGCCAAGTCAATTATGAAAGAAATGAAATGGATTATTATTTTGATAAAATAAAGTCGATAATGTGACCGAAGTTGTTTTTTATTAATCTGGATTTTTTGCCTCGGTGGAGTGTAAATATGTACCTACATACTTTGCCTGCGGTCCCGAGCTAGACACGTCTTAGCTGTTAGAAAATTTTATCTTGACAAGAGCCAGAAAAATGTTCCCGAATGACGGCAATAAGGCTTGCTACTTCTGAGATCACAGTCATCATAATAATGTTACATAGCACGATTTGACCAAGGGTACCTAGGTACTTTTCCGGAATTTGTTCCGTTAAATATACCTATAATAGGACGCTGCATTTCACACACTCCTGGAAGTGTACTGCTGGTCTCATGGAAACTCCGATTTCGACTGCTTGTACTTTAATTTTTATAATGAATCTAGTTGTCCCCCGCGGCATCGTCATTGACATACTTCTTCCCCGTGGCACCTATTTAACCCATACACACTTATTTCCCATAGGGGTAGGCAGTGACAATATCTTTCCACTTGCTACGATCTTGGCATACGCCTTCGCTTCTTCAACTTCCATAATTGTTGTCTTAACATGCACATCGATTGTAGGTACTTAGTCTTGACTTGACCTTTCTCCAAAACGTTGCGTTCAACCAAACAAACAAACCCTTCAGCTTTATAATAATTAGTAATTAGTAGAGATAAATTACCGTGTGTATACTCCGAGACGAGAACCATATCCGTCTGAACCTCGTGGGACCCAAATCTGTTATCGTACAAATGTAGGTCACAAGACGTACCTACTATTAACTAGGTACTTAAAGCCGTCGGTTAAAATAGCTGTTTGTCTAACACTAATCTAAGCAAACTTGCCAAGGGGCAAGGACCTAGCGATAGCTAATTTTTTTTTTTATACCACTTAGGTGGCAGACAAGCACACGGCCCACACTGATGGAAAGCGGTTACCGTGGCCTATGGACGCGTGCAATACCAGGGGCGTCACACTCGCGCAAATTACAACAATACATACGAAATAAAATATTACTTGAAAGTTTCTAAGTATGCATGTTGGTTGGCCACGCAAATATGGCTGAACGGCTGTATGTAATTTAGCTGAGAGATAGGTTTGGGCCTAATAGGTAGTATCCAAAAACTAATGTCGCACCTAGGTACCTAGGTACTTGGAAACGTGAAGATAATTGTTTTTTTATCTATACATTGGATATATTAAAAAAATACTTAAGTTATGTTCTAAGGGCAATTTCTGAACACAAAAATATTTTGTGGAATTCTTGTCTTTTTGTTCGCAATGGATGCAAAAACACGGATTTAGATACGATTTTTTGTATTAGAAAGGTCTTGGTCAGACTTAAAATCGAATGTTATTCAATTCGTTAAGTAGACCCGGAGATATGACCAAAAGTTGCGACAGCCGATATCGGCTAGTGGTCGGCTGCCATCACAGAGTGCCCTCTTCAATTTTTGTCGTTAAATCCTCTTTCAAGTCCCAACGGCCTTCTACCTATATCTTCGTCCGTATTTTTTATCAAAATGATTTTCGTTGTTTTATTCATAAACAGCTATAATCGCCCGCCAGCTGTCGACTCCATAGCGTCTTTACATAGATAAGGTTTAATTCACACTGGAGGTGAGTTGAGGTTATCGGTTTCGTTCGCGTGAATAAACTACACGCAACGCTCATAATCATTCTATATTCTATTCCAGTATAGATCTTTTAATATAACCATTAGCAGATGCCCGAGGTTCTGCCTGCGAGGAGTCCGGTTATCATCTTTTGGTCATATCACCGGTTCTACTTTACCAATTGCTATCAAACATACGACAGATTTTAAGCCTAACCAAGACCGCATTTCTAATAGAAAAAATCGTATCAAAATCCATTCAGTAATTCTCATCATTCAACAATCAGACAAGACTCCAAAAAATGGTGTTCAGAATCGTTCATTGAACTTATACCAACATTTTTTTCTTTTAAATATCTCTAATGTTTAGAGACACAGCTAATTTATAATTTTATTATAGTAGATACTTATACCTACATAAAGTACTAATGTGTATTTAATTTTTTACGAGGTTCGGGCAATCCAAAAAAAATAGTCTATTAGGTCAGGGTCACAGCAGACTGTGATTTATCGTAAGTGGTCTTTGACTATATACAAATATGGGGTCATTTGTGTAATTGGTGTCAATATACACATCTGACTCTGACCTAGTAACATTTTTTTTAAGTTTTTGCATCGTATCATTTGGACTGTACCCTCCTTACGTCACACCCCGGCACCAGAAGACCTGCGACGGCATGGGGTTGTAGTCGGTTTAGTCCGACATAACCGCCCCCGCCGGCTGTGGAGGTGGTATCTGTGGGGATTTATGCACGAAAAAAAAGGAAATTTCGGCTTGAGCTCCGAGATCTTGGCGCGGTAACCCCACAGTAAACCTCTCTACTCTTTGTTCGTACTACGCTGAGTAAACATAATGATTCAGACAATATTATGTTTCCTGAGACAATGCGACAAACTATTTATAAATATCTATATGTACCTACTTCACGTTATGCGCGCAATTCCAACTCCATTTGAACCGCTTTTGTGTAAAACTTAATTGCAGTATGACTAAAGTAATTTAATCCAGAAGTAGGTACTTATCTTTTATTCTAATTAGCAGCCGGTCGCGGAAAATGTGCAGTGATGAATATAGAAATAAAACTGGAAAACCCGTCGTCTTGTTGCGTGTTGCGACAGACGCGAGCGTACTCGCGAGGCGGAGTATGGGCTGATAACTCACTAATCTGTTAGGTCAAGTTCACATAATGTTTACTTTATTCGTTTTGTTAGCAAAATGTGAAAAAATCTCAGTTTATTAGCCGCTACCACGCGGTGTATTAGTTCATTATGTGTTACAAAATGTTAGTTTTGTTTTTCATTGTGTTGTTTTGTTCTGTTCTTTGTGATAGTGAAGAGGACGACTTGGGATACGGTTTGACTATCGGTAACGCTATTGATGTGTTTGCGAAGTAAGTTTTTAATATAGGATTTATGTTGAGTGCAGTAGAATTTGATAGAGGCCGTTTTTATGATTTCTTTAAGTATCTTTGGCGGCTCTGTGGCGTAGCGGTAGCGTATTAGATAGCTATGATAGGCAGTGCGGGTTCGATTCCAGCTTAGTGCAAATATTATGTATATCTACATGACTATTTGTACCTAATGGTCTGGGTGTTTCTATGTATAATAAATAATGTAGATACAAAACGAAAAGTTTGTTGAATCCATAACACAAGCTGTCTTATAAATTAAAGCCTAATTTGTACTTTGGATATAATAGAGAGCGCTGTGTAGAATATCTTAGAATATTTAAATTTATTTAATTTAATATACTCATCTATGAGCGAATTCAGTGGTAGAGCAAACATCTGCTACGTGGGTCGTGGGTTCGGTTCCCGTTTATGCTACGTATTGTTTTAGGTGCTTTTATTTATAATAGGCTACTTTAATTTTGGAAAAAGAATGAAATTAGGGTACTGAGTAATTCGAGTTCACAGCTTGTTTAGGTTTAAGTATCTATATTATTTCACAAGATACCGATTCTACCTAATTCAGAACTTGTTTTTCGTGGAAATCCGTGACTTCTGCCAGAGATAAAGCCACTTCTACGAACTCATTACATAAATTCGTCAAAGGTCGGCCGTACCTATTCAATTTGTTGTTGTTATAAGTTATCTTTAATGCAAACTATAACGAGACAGCTAATAGTTATGCGAACTAGCAGTTGTTTGCACAACATTCACTATACATAGATACCTATAACTAAATATCAATCAATCAATCAATTTAGTGTGTTGCAATCCATTGCTGGACTGCAACAGATTTCCCAATGTACGCCATGGCACCCGATCCACCGCCTTATGCATCCAATATAGTCCAGCAAAATTATTCAGGTCTTCCATCCACCGTGCTGGAGGCCGTCCTACTTTCCGTGTGCCAACATAGTCTAACATAGACGAGGTTTTATCCAACCCCTAACCGTAGAGCCTCGGGGCATACTTGGGTAATCTGCTGGTAAATCTTCCACACAGTCATTAACTTACAAAGTATGCTACATCTCCAGTTACGGCGACCTTTCACAAGTAACGCAAGTAGTATCAGCAGACTATGAGGGGTACGACAGCAGCGAAGAGATAGTGCCGTTCAGCGAGAGGAACATCAAAGTGTTCGTGACCGTCAGCAGCAAGGAAACCAGCAGCGATGGCATCACGGACATGGACGTGTTGCTATGCGAGACCTTCGATGATCTTCTAGACGCGTACTTTAGGAATTTTAAGATTGAAGGGTAAGTTTATGTTATTGTAAATTTCAAACCCATTTTCTATCTACGAGATGGAATGCTTTATCGATACATATTGAAGTGGTGTTAAGGGAGATGGGAGAACCCTCCGAATAGGCAAGGTGATTGGCATTAAGATATGTAATAAGTATAATACCTATGCCATGATCTATTCTATCCAGCGAGAACTTTAATTTTGCGATGTAGATTATGGAAGTAATTCAGTTTGCTATCGGTACGCGTGCTCAACGCATGTTGCCTGAACCTTGCCTAAAGATATCATAATACCTATTACAGAACTGACAAGCCTTGGAAAGCCTTCATGGGCGACTGGATCAATGACGAAATTATGCGCACAATGGGCCTGGAAAACGACTCGAAACCTGACAATTGCTGCTTCGTGCTAGTCAAGCTGACTAAAAGGCACAAGAGTGTGGAACTTGGCGATATCAGAGGGGTGGAGACGAAGGATTACGTGAAGAGAGCCATTAACAGGCTGAATGTGAACGATACGGCAGAAGTAAGACGTTTCATGAAGAGCTACGGCACGCATTACATTGATTCGTATGTCACAGGAAATTTTATTTATCAGGTAATGTCCGTTTAATTATTTTTTTTGAAAATAAGCACCCCTGTGGGGCAAGCACGAATTTCCTTTGAATCGAGTTCGTAACGTGTGCGATAGAAATTATATGAGATTTGTACAGTTCCTTTTACGCACGATAGGGGCGCTGTACAAATTTCATACAATTTTTGTCGCACACGTTACGAACTCGATACGAAAGAAAATTCGTGCTCGCCCCACTGGCACAGTCATTAACATAAAAACTATCCCGCATCCCTAGATAAAAGACTCTAAGGATCATTTTAAGGTAGAAATGACAAGAATCACCAAAATCACATGTGTTTGTCATCAGGTATTCAAATATAAGCGGACGGGGTACAACATGCTTCGCGCGTACATCAGGCTGCGGAACCACAAACGTGCCAAGCCTGACAACCTCAGATTCTACTTCTCATCTTACTTCCTCAAGCAAGTTGGTGATATTAGGGTGAGTTGAAATGTCTTTAGAAACCTGTAAAAGTGGGCTCAGATGGAGCCCTCTTATTCGGAAGAATAAGTATTGTGGAACTATACTTATTCTTCCTTATTCTTATTCTTCATGAAGGCTTTCCAAGGCTTGTCAGTTCTGTAATAGGTATTATGATATCTTTATTGTGGAACTTATGTTGTGCAGTATAAAGCACATTTCCTAAATGTTTGAAAAAAATGTATTGATCTTTACAGATAGCCAGTGGGAATAAAACAACCGAAGCTTGGGCCCGCCAGAACCTCCGGGACATTCAATACTTATACTCGAGGCCCAGTCTCCTCCGGTTGTACTACAACCCAGTTCTAGTCAACAAGCTGAACGAGCTTATGGACAACAGTGCCTTGCTGGGCATCAGCCTGAAGACACTCAAACCACTATTCAGAGATCGACATAAGGCGGATAAATATGATGAGATCGTAGAAAATGATTTAAAACTGTGGGAGATTAACGCTTAAAAAATATATTTAGGTATATTTTACAGTTACCCTGGAATGGGGTAAATAGAATTTGAGGGATGAGTAACATTGAAAAAGATAAGAGGTGAATATATTTGAAGGGGTGAATAGATTTCACGGTGTAAATAAATCGTTGGAAAATAAATATTCAAATAATTTATTTTAACAACGTCTATTCGCAACATTTTTGAAGAGTTCATGGAATTGAAAGTATTTACAATTTGTGTCAATTCACCCCGTTTTACCTTTTAACCCCAAAAGTAGTACATAAACAGAAAGCTTTACTTGTACCGAAAACTTGTATTTTATAAGGAATATTTTTGTAAGGTTCGTTAAAAGATTGACAAATCACGGTTAGAAGCCGTCTGTCAGCAGTAGATTTTTACAAATGTAGGTCACCCTGTATATTGTGTACATAATAATAAAATAGTGTAAATATTCATAGGACTAAACGAAATAATTTATACATCGTGAGATAATTTCGAGTGTTTAGTCAATATTACTGAATCGTGTCTAATGGTATAGATGTGTCTAGTACTATAATAAACGGTAGGGTCGATAAACATACATACATACATACATAAACTCACGCCTATATCCCCGAAGGGGTAGGCAGAGGTGCTAGCACCCACATTTCGCCAGTTTATGTTTTTAGGTCCCAATGTAATAGGTGGCGAGCCTATTGCCATTAACCGGGCACTTATAAACCTGCGATAAATACACACATAACTTCGAAAAGCATCAATAAACATGTAACAATGAAGCATCGTACATTCAGTGTAGGTAAGGTATGTAGTGTTTCTTTCAAGTGGCTGTGCATTAGATTAAGAGCCTCAAACTTATGTAATTAATTAATTAAGCGAATAAAGCACTGTTTAAAAAATAATTACTTTCAATATCGATCAATACTCGATATCGAGGTGGACTCGATAATCGAATCATACTATTTATCAATTTTGCCAGATTTATCAAAGAAAAATAATAGGACGTTTGGTAGGTACCCTCCTATAATTTCTTTTATCCTAGTCATATTCATAACATTGAAAATAAGTATTTGTATTTGTCCTGTATAACATGTATCATGTAAAAAGGTATTTTTGATTAACACATTTTACAACTTAATTAAAATTGTATGCAATTTTACAAAATTTCGACAAGTATATAACTTTCTTATGGTATTCTGCGTCGACATCACGTAAACGCCTAGAAGCTTATGTAATAAGCTATCGAAAGTCTTGAACACAATGATTTATAATGGAAACCATAAACCTCCTGCCGTGAATCTCCCACCCATCTCACACCATCGGCACCACGAGAAAATAAGAACAGACATAATTAGCTACTTAACTATAAATAAAAATTCGGAAATACATAACTATAAATAAATAAAACAATTTAATTTAGATTTTTTTAATATATTAATATTACAACATCAATAACGACATTTAAATTAGACATTACTTATTGTTTACGTAAGTTTTGATTGTTTTTAGACTATACAACCTTACAGAAGTTGTAAAGTCCCTTCAAAACGGTAATATAGCTTTAGTTACTATAAGAACTGAAGCTATTTTACCGTGGCTAACTATTGACAGATACAAAGTACACGCAAACAGTAGAACTCAAAAGTGTTTATGAATCGCATGACCAACTTACCAATAGGTGAGATAGTGGTCAAACGCGGACCTATTATTAAAATATATATAACTGTCTCATTATGAGGGCTGTAGCGGTTACAATATTATGCAGAAAGCTAAAAGAAATATTTTAATTGTCATAAGCAAGGTGAAAAATACATTTACTTATAATATTTATTTATAAATACTAATTTTAGTACCGATATGATCGTTTAAATTTTAAGAATTGCAGAGGGTCAAATTTGGCATATCGTTTTCAACTCTTTTTAATGCCTGAAACTTTTTTTACTGTACGATATAATTTGTTACCTCACTTATCTCATAAGCAGTGAGCCTATTTCCATTTAGCAACTATAGTTATAAACTAAGCTCTTTCAATACCCTCACAAAAACGCAACCATCTTGACATCCATTTTAATACATTTAGTTCTATTTCTAATGTTAAGTATTTAACACATTTTTAGAGAGAGATCCTGTTCTTAACCGATTCTACCTTAAAACTATTTTTAAAATACTTTATCGTGACATTACCACATTTATAAAACAATTAATATTACCGTTTATTATCCGTGTTACTACTAGTCCCTACTACGTTAATTTAATTACCGTTCGGTATTATTTAATCGGTTATAAAATTGCCCGTAGTGCTATCATAAATGATTGCTGCTCTAACAACTTTCAAGTATAGTAGTAAGAACGGTAATTAAGTAACTGATGTTACTACTAGTATTGAGATTGGTAGTAACACGTTCAATAAACCAATATTACATAGCTGTGACGTCATAAAATATTACGCTCACATTAGACACATAATAATTCATTATAGACATTTATTAATTGAAATACATATAAAAATAATGTACAAAATAGCCCACATGTTTTAAACAGCCGCCATCTTGGCGCCAAGCCATAACATAATATAAGTGTTACTAGCGACCCGCCCCGGCTTCGCACGGGTGCAATGCTGATACTAAATTAGCCTTAGTATATGATGCATGTATTATACATATAAACCTTCCTCTTGAATCACTCTATCTATTGGAAAAAACCGCATCAAAATCCGTTGCGTAGTTTTAAAGATTTAAGCGCACATAGGGATATAGGGACAGAAAAGGCGACTTTGTTTTATACTATGTAGTGATGATGTGACTATGAGATAAGTAGTGCCTCAGATTCGACTTACAATACCATGATGGATCATTATTAGTGATAGGGTAGACAGTATGCTTAAAGTACTGTTTTTTTTACATAATATAATATAGTACAAGAGGTACTGAGGGTCACCGTTCTTACATTGGAGAGCCTCCGTGCCCCGGAGAGCACGTTAAGCCGTCATCGGTCCCAGTTCCCATACAAACATCTATGGCATTCAATAAGAGTAATTTTAGCCCTAAAAAGTTCGATAATTGGTGTACTAATTTTGATATCGTCGTTTGAGAATTAATTTCTCTTATTGTAACCAGAATATTAATGTATGAAGTTTATTTAGTTTACTAAGTTTAAACAAATAAAAATAAGTTTTAAAAGACTCCGATTAACTAGGTATAATGTAATGTTTTTGGCCCCATATAAATTTATTGATATCTAATTAATTGGGCAATCACCAAACTTTTAATATTTTGGACGCATTGGCACGACATGGGCGAATATTTTTTTGCGAAGCACCAAATCAGTTTTTTGAATTGTTTAACTTTTTTTTCATTAAAATGTTATAAATATCTTATATTTATAGATACATATTAATTTAGTTGTATATAGGATATATAAATGGTCAGTCATTAATTAAATTTTACTTGTAGGCCCATATTAAATACTCGTACACGTCGGTATTTTTTCACAAGAAATTATTGATCAATTCATAGCTTTTAAATTGAAATACCCATGTTCTTTATTAGAAAAAAAATATTATTATCGATAGCATACTAGTTAAGTATATTATTTTCATAGATATAGAATAGGCTAGATATAACAAGCCATCTCAGATGTACGTATCGCCAATCGCCAAATGGGTACAGCGTACAAGCTTTTCGCGTCTTTTTGCGCTCTTTCTTTAGTCTGTGTTCAACCTTACCTGTTGACAGGTGAATCTAATGCGAATTTGACATAATAAAATAGACATGGTTTCGCCGTCAGCCCTTCTGTACCATCAGCTAGTACCATAGATGGTACATGCTTTATCTGTCCTACTCTAAATCTATGGCTTATAACCTTTTCTGTGTTATTTGGCAAGTCTACAAGAGAAACCACAACATTCTACATATAAAGCACACACATATTATTATAATTGTTACTAGTTAAACTTTGGCATTTTACCAGTAACTACATGGAATACTTTACTTCAAAATTGTCACAATACATTGCCGCTTTGCAATATGCAACTGTACAAATCGCTATTTTGCGAACTCAATAAATATACAGATACAGTTGAAACTCTATTATCCGGACCTCAGTAAATACGGATATCCGAACATCAGTTGAACGGATAATCCGACCTCAGTTATACGGATATCCGAACCTCGGTTATACGGATATGAATATAAGTTAAACGGATAGTCGAACCTCAGTTATACGGGTATCCGAACTTGATCCAGTTATTCGGATATACGGCTATCCGGCCAGTCAACCGCGATCAAATTAGGTTAAAAAAAATGGTTGTTTAGGTTATGTATGGGGTATTATTGCTACACATGCAGCATTTTTTGTGAGGAGTGTAAGTAAAAAGCTACAAGAAATAACCTTACGTGGTCAACGATAGTTTTCTTTCTGGAGTTCATAAATTTGAAATAAAATGTTTCTAATATTCAATTCACCGGATATCCAATTATCCGGACTCCAATGACAATAATTTATACCATTAGGTAATCAAGTTTCTTCAATAACGATTTTATTTTCGAGATTCTTAATAGTTATACCATTATTATTTACATAATACAGCGCCAAAATTAACCACGGTTCAAATGACAGCCTACGTCATAACCCTCTGGGCCTATTTAGTTATTTAAGGGTCAAAAACCCCTTTTTCCGAAACGTTTACTTATTTTGTAAATAGATGTCAATTTCATTTCAAACTTTTTAAATACTTCGCCTAACTTTTTAAGTTTCCGTAGAAAATCTAACAACAGTCTAGGACTAGATAGGTTAATTTAATTAATCCTTAATAAAACATATATTTAAATTGCAATTTTTTACTACCAATGACCTACCCTGACTCTTTAGTGATCAATTTTGTTTAAAGCATAATATACATAATATTTAGTAAAGCGGCGGTAGTATAGTGGCTAAGTATAAGACTTACGATCGTGAGGTAACCGGGGTTGAACCCCACCCAGCGTAGTATTGGCCTGAACCATTCCTAACGAAAGTTAGTAGTCCATATACATAATTTATCCTTATTAAAAAAAAATAAGCGTACCGCAATAGTTTTTAACTAAAAGGCAGTATAAAACACACAGGAGAGGTGGTCAAGGGGTGGTCAGGGGATGGTCAGGGGATGGTCAGGGGGTGGTCAGGGCAGGTCTAGCGTAGTCAGTGCCGCACGGTGTCCCAGCGGACGAGCCGCCCTCAGTGGATCTCGTACGTACTAGTGACGCGGGTGCAGGCGAACTGGTTGCGGCCTACTCGCTTACCGTTCACCAGTAAAAGCATTGGGTTGTTCACGCGGAGTGACTTGAACTCGTACTTCTGCAAGAAGATATTTATAGTGTGAATAATTATTATTATGAAAAATGTTCTGTGAGTTTTACCCTCTGAAGAATATAAGGCCACACTGCGTGCAGTTTCGGGCAAATATATAGAGGTAAATAACAATTTATTTATATGTAGTGCACGGCATCTAACTTGGCAAGATTTTGGAGTAGTGTGGGCCCCACTACTCCAAAACCTTTCCAAGTTAAATGCCGTACACTAGTTTATTTGCGACGCATTTTGCCACAAACAAGTATAGTGCCAAGTTAGATGCCGTGCACAATATTTGCACGAAATAGCACGGGACGCTTAAGTCACGGGACGGCCGTATTCTAAATATTTGACTGCATGAATACCCGAATTTAAAGTCTCGATAATCTAAGTATGGTCCATATTTTTAAATAAATATTAAATTTTAGTGCAAGATTCAGGCCGGGAACTGCACTTACCACAAGTTCCGAATCATGTTTATGTACGCTCATCAGCGGCTCGGGCAGGGTCACGCAATCGCCAATGATGACCCCTCGACCATCTGCCCAGTTATACACCGTCACTAACACACACTCCTGGGTTTCATCCACCATCGCGAATGTGCTGCAAAATAGATTGTATAGTTTAGAGCTGATTGAAGGGATTCATGACTAATGACTCCCCCCCCCCCCCCATTTTCGGAGGTAAGACGGGGACCCCGCCTTTCCTAAGCCCGAGGGGCTCACCTCGAAGCCGGAGGTGGCCCTGGGTCAGAATGGGGATTTCCCCATACTCCTCTATTATTGGTCTACCTGTCTCTTATGAGAGTGACTGCCGTCTGATGCGACAACCCTCAAAGGAAAGCTTGCACCAGACCCTAGTCCATCAATCAGCAGGTATACCGGATTGCGATCTGCAAAAAGCCCTATCTATCCAGGATATGAATAAAATACTTACAAAGGAACAGCGCTATCGTTATGGATAGAGCCGACGACCTTGCCCAGGACTACTTTGCCCTCATTGGCCCCCTCCTGCAAGGCGTTAAACCGGACCAGCTTTAGCTCCACATCGCGGCGAGGACCGAAGTTGTGTGTGCTGCCCTCACTGTATACGCCCAGCATCTTCTTGTCTATTAACTGCAGACAGATATCTTAATATATATAAATCTCGTGTCACAATGTTTGTCCTCAATGGACTCCTAAACCACTTAACCAATTATAATAAAATTAGCACACCATGTGCAGTTCGATCCAACTT
The DNA here is from genome assembly GCA_963576445.1 of Lithosia quadra. Taxonomy (NCBI): domain Eukaryota; kingdom Metazoa; phylum Arthropoda; class Insecta; order Lepidoptera; family Erebidae; genus Lithosia; species Lithosia quadra. The sequence goes on from OY754892.1 coordinate 7,501,391, forward strand.
GAGGGATAGGTTATTTTTTGAAACGGATTTCGACATCCACGCGGGCGGAGCCGCGGGCAACAGCTAGTTGTTTTATACTTTTCTCAAAAAGTCGGCAGGCTAGCCGGAGCCGACCTTGTATGAGGCAACGTATAGAACATACACTGATCAAATTAATGATAATTAGATAATTGCAAGATGTGCAAGGCTGAGATATATATCACCCTCATATGGTGCAGGCAATTCCATCAAGAACCAAGCGGGACGCGCAAGGCTGAGATACCACCCTCATATGGTGCAGACAATTCCATCAAGAACCAAGTGGTTCGGTGCCTCTTTTCAATGCCGCACCATCAAAACCTGGAATTCTTTACCAGCTTACATCTTTTCTTGCTCATAGCGGGGTGTGAAAAGCATTTGATGAAGCCATCAAGCTGAGTGCCACCATTGTGACACTAAGCTTGTTAGCAATGGTGACTCCCATTCCAGGGCTTTTGCCTTAAGTTTACCATCAGGCGAGGTGAAGTCATGTTGACGTGAACGACATAAAAAAATGAGGAATGGAAAAAGCACTCATAATTGGCAGGCTTGCAGGAAAGGTTTAATTAATGTAGAGGAAGTTCGTGAAGTATGCAAGGAAACAGATGGAGGCTGTTGTCCCTGCCTACTCCAGAGGGGAAAAGGCTTAGTATACTGGGTTCACAGGTCCGCGAACTGTACTAGATGTAGTCCTTGTCTTACCTGCACCATAGAAGCGAGCCTCTTGGCCTTCAGCCTGCCCCGAGTGCGAACGAGCGCTGTGGCGGCCTGCACGAATGTCACGAGGCGTTGGCGCTCCTGGCTGGGGGGTTCCCACGGCGGGTCCAGCCGGCACGCGTATGAGAATCTCTCTAGAGCTAGAGAGTACTGCTCTGAGTATTTCAAGGCCTGGAAGGTTGTTGTAATAATACTGTCAGCTTGTTTTAGCTTTGAATGTTTAAAGTTTTCGGACTTGATTTGCGATAGTTTGAATAGAAAATAAAATAATCGAACTAAATAATAAAAAAAAATACTTAGCATGGTTTAAGATATTCTATTTTCTAATATCAAACTTGTTATTATTTTCCAAAAATTTTTATTTTGAGGCAAGGAAGAAATTGAAGGAGTTAAAAATACAATAAATCCACTATCCAGACAGGGTAGTACGTTCTTTTATTGCCACTCACACATACCATTTTCCCAGCATATTGATCTTCAATCATGGTCTACTCCTATGTCAATCTTTTAAGTGGCAAATACAAACAAAATTTTCTTTTATATACAAAATTGCTACATATATACTTACAATGCCTTCATTATAGTACAGATCTGGCTGTCCTTTAGCAATAGGGTCTGAAGCAGCTTGTTTATATGCACTCATGCATAGCTTCAAGGTTGACGGGTCTTGGGCTATCATGAAAAACTGGCACAGATATGCATTGCCCAATACCGACCATGACACTCCATCCTTAGTATCCTGAGCCACTGCCTCCTTAGCCAGTTCCACACTCTTCAAGATGGAAGGCGTGGCTTCTGCTCTTTGCTTATCACTGCTCTCTTGACGAAGAATTATTGAGAGGCAGCGGAGGGAGAAACGATTGCGTTCCTAGAGATAGTAAATGTAATAGATTAAAAAGTAAGTCTGTTCACAGAGGGCTCAGTTGAGTATGTTTTTCAAGCAATTTTCGAAAGGTTGGACTTGTAAAAATTTATGAAAAGTAGACTATAATATTAATCAAGACTACAATTAATCAATCTCCACCAAATTCCACTCAGATCTTGAGTAACAATTATCACAAACGATCACATTTTATAACATTACTAGCTGTTGCCCGCGGCTCCGCCCGCGTGGATGTCGAAATCCGTTTCAAAAACTATCCTATCTCTCAAGTTGGATCGAACTGCACATGGTGTGCGAATTTTATTAATAATCGGTTAAGTGGTTTAGGAGTCCATTGAGGACAAACATTGTGACACGAGATTTATATATATTAAGATAAGCTATGGTCAATACCAGGAAAAGGTTTCCGTGAGTTGCAGGATTGTAATCAATATTCCAAGCAGACAGAGCCACAGGCAACTACACTTTTTTAATAACTTACATGCTTCATTGCACCTTCAAAACTGGCCTTAGCTTCTTTAACGTTCATGTTCTTCCAATAGCACTCGCCTAGTTCATTCCAAGCACCCACTAAATGAGGGTTTAACTTCACAGCCTTGCTAAGGCACTGTGTAGCTCTCGGGTCATATGTTGGGCTAATGTTATAGCAACGTCCTTTCATATAGAGGAATTTACCTCGCAAATCAAAGGGAATGCGACTGTCTGAAAATTAGAAATGGTTTGGTTTCATTGTATTATTTTAGGTTACACAAGTGGACCCAACATGATCTTCTGGGCTCAAGCTTGGAAGTAACGGGGGGGGGGGGGGTCAGATGGCAGGTGATCCTATAAAAGTCAGATAGTAGAGCAAACTCTTGTGTCCAATAGCAAGCTTAGAAAGGGCCTGTTGCTTCAATGAAGAAGATGTAGGAATATAGCAAAGTATCATACAAGTCATTATTGATTTGCCACTGTGGATTACCTTTGGTCTAATCTCTTATTCAAGACAACTCCCACTTACGCTGCTACGAACGTAAGAGATTCAGTTAAAATAATAAGAAGCTATCACAGTTTTATGGCAACTCAAAAACATTCACTGAATGAGAAAATCACTTAAATCTGAAGCATACTTTTCACTCATTATGAAATACAGTTTAAGTGGAATATTATTTCCTAAAAGTTTTTAATTCTTACCATCAATCGATTCAAATTTTTCAATTAGCTCATCCCTGAGTTTTTCAACTCTCGTGTTTTTTTCTGAAATCATCTCTATAGGATGATTCGCAAAAAACAGATCCCTGTATTCATATAATTTTTTTACTTCTGTCTGTAAAAAAATAATTAATGTTTCTGTAATTAAATCAGCACTACCAAGATCTTTGGAACAAAGCAATGAATGAATAATTAATAAATTATTATAATAAAATATTAATAATGAATGAAAGAAGAGCGGATCCCGCCTCGAAGGTAGGTATCGAAATAGTATTCTTGATACGTGCTAAAAAAATATTCTAACTGGTTGATTTAATTCATTTTATTTTGATTTAGTTTATTTTCATAAGGGTGTTCTTATATTTTAAGTCAATAAGTATTAGTATTATCTGTTTTAATAAACAAGAAGTTCTGATTTTCTATGTATACAATAAAATTTAAAACAGAATCACAAAAAAAAATTACTATTCATGGCTATTCATGGTTTAGTTTACCGATAACTTATCCAAGACTTCTGCTATGTCTTCCATAATATCAGGATCGGCGTCCGAGTCTTGAGACATCTTGATACAGCTGTTTTGTATAAATCCCAAATATTTCAATTAATTTCTTATCAGATTAACTCCGACGGCGACTATACAAACATCCAAATCAATCAAAAATCAAAATTGAATTGTGAATGAATTGTCAAAAATGTCAATGTCAAATCAATCAGCATGCGTTCCGTGCGTTCCAAGCATGCAAGAGTATATACAAGGAAATTTTCATGGAAATTTCTAATGTTCCTGGTGTTGTCACATCTATGAACTTTATGGTAGATCGGCCTATTTTACATCCTATCATACCATCTTGGTGGGCCGTGTGCGATTATTATTACAGGTCAGTGGCCGTGTGCTTATTTGCCACCTAGAACTACCTAGGTGTATGAACTAATAAAAAAATTTATAATCACACAGACTTGCGCAAAGTGCAAGTCTTGCACAATCGTATGTGGCTGCCACTGCTACCAGCAGCGCCGATATTGCAGTGGAAGATGGGAGATAAGTAGCGATTATCAATTTTACATTTAAAATATTTTAGATTCTGTCTAGAAAGCTGGACCCTGAAAAACGCGCAAATTTAAAAAAATTAGGGCAGGTATCACCAGTTATAGTAGGATAAAAATTAAGGCAGGTTTATTCATGTTGAAATCCCCACGAATACCACCTCCGTTGGCCATCGGGGATGGTTACCTATATCGGAATCGAACCGACTAAAAGCGCTGATGTACAGTAGTGGAGATATAGACTAAGACTATATTAATGTAACTTATTATAGTGGTGTTGCAAATCAATAAATGTCAGGGTTCAGCTTTCGTTAGACAACAGAGGCTTGGTACCTAATTTTACTATAAAATTTTATTTTGACATGCGATCAACCGAATCAAGAAAATTCAGTATGACAACACTCATTAACTCAAATTTCGGGAAAAAACAAAAACTCTTGGTTTGGTTTGGTTCTTGCTTGGGACATTATTACTGAATGTATTGATAAGATAAGTCAAAATATCTACAATATCTACTTTAATGTTGCACTTATTATAGGTATCTGTTCAGTCCTCTACGTCTCTTGAAACTGATGCGTTAATATGTGATGTGAAATAGACAGAAACCATAGCAAGTGAAGTGAAACAATGAAAAACCTTGTTTAAAAATTAGCAATATAACCTTTTGAGTGCTTATAAGATTTGCTGTTTTAGTTTTAGCTACAATGGCTTTTTATGAAGATATAGTTATTAATCAAGATAATAAAACAAGATGTGAACTGTGTAATATATTTTTAAATTCAAGCTCAATTGAACTGCACATAGATGATAAAAACCATAAACGACTTTTTATGGAAAGAATGATGATTCGAAATGGTATAACCATTACTGGTAATAGCATGAATTGTCTTATTTGTGAACAAGTTTTAGATCTGTCTATAGTTATTGACCACCTAAAAAGTGTTCACCACAATGCTATGTTGAATTCTATAAAAGAAACAACTTTAAAGGATGGTGGGTTTCTCATACCACCAGAAAATATAACTAATCAAGGCTCCGCAGTAAAATGTCTGGTTTGTGATCGTACTATAACATTTAATTTGAATGCGATTGAAGTTCATATAACATCGGAAAGACATAGAAGAGCCCGATCAATAGCTGTTCAGCCATTAAATGCTATATTCTCTGTAGAAGATAGTAAAGATGATTTGTGGTGTAAAATTTGCCAAGTCTACTTCGAAAATTATATAGAAACTATATTTGAACATGTCGATGAGGATCCAAAACATATTAAAGAAGTTACTAAATTAGTTTTACTGACTCAAGAAAACAATATAAGTATTGATAAGTTTTTATGGGATCCAAAGGAAGATAAGGTATTTTGTAACAAATGTTCAATGGAGGTACCATGCAACATTGATAATCTGGGAAGCCACGTTAGAGGCAAGAAACATAAATCTTAAGATAGATTAATAAAATAAAAACATAAGAATGTATATTACCTAAAATTTATTGTCGTCCCCCCTCATCACCTAATGAGGTGGGAAACTTCCAAGCCCACCAAACTTACTAACCCTCCCCCCTCCAGGGTCGGCAGTGCAAGTGTGACACCCTGGTGTTACACATGACCATAAGTCACGGTGACCACTTCCCATCAGGCCCACGTGATGGGAAGTGGTCACTGGCCCACCTTGTGCTCGTCCGCCATCCAAGTAGTATAAAAAAATTGTACTTTAAATGTTATTACAGCAACTATTAAACTTACTTATTTGAATGAATAATTTTCACATACCTAATACTTTTGTTTTATTTGAGTTTGTTTCTCTAATCTCTTGATCATGCTACTTCCTACTAATACATATTATGATTGTGAAAGTGTGTAAAGATGTTTGGTACTCAATCATGCTCTAACGACTGAACTATCTGGCTGAAATTTGGCGCAGGAATAAATACTGTGTGAAATAACATAATACTTTTTATGCAGGCTACGGGAATGAGCTAAGCAGTAGATTATAATGCACTAGCTGTTGGACTACCCACCCTTAAGAAAACAGACCTACACTCTACTAATAAATTAAAGTGATGTAGAAGATGCAATTTTGCATATCTGGTAGATTAGATATTCTGTTCTTAGTTTTCAACTGAATGACTTTGTTTGCCATCTTAGTATAATGAAAAATAAAGATTGTATTTATTATAAGGACATTTAGTACCTAGCAAGTGATAAATACATTATAATAATAATAATGGATCTCGACTGCTCAGTTGTTGCACGAAATGTCCAGTGGTCTATATAGAAACATTCTAGACCACTGGACATTTTGTGCTTGTTTTTACCTTTTTAGTTTTTAGGCAGTCGGGTTTTTTGATTTATTATTTCTGACTTGAATTGTTGATACATTCATCTTGCAGAGTTTACCATATTCTTAAAATGGATTCGGCAGTTTCAAAGTTAATCTATTTATTAACATAGGTATCTTTGATGATAGACATTTAAATTTTGTATTTGTTAAAGTGTTCATAGTTTAATTTTAAAGAATGAAATAAAAATAAAATGCATTAGGTATGTATTATGATTATATTTTTAAATATCACGGATTCCAAATCATTGACTTAGTGGTTAAAAAGTAAAAACCCATAATATTTTCCCCGTAACTATAACCCACCCCCCTTTGGGGGGAATCTCACCAATCTGGTACAGTGAATACGGTGAGAAATCCTATACTATACTCGGTCTACGACCATGAAGCTTAGCTTCATGTCTACGACCAAGCACTACGACTATGCACAGTCTATTGCCATATTTAAATCACTGTTGTAATAACATTGCTTGTAATATAATTTGTATTTGGATATTGAATTGATTGGTTGATTTAATATGTAATATAAATAAAATTCACCAATTTATAGTAATTAATTAGGAGCAGCTTTTGGTATCTATTTTTTTTGTATAAATAACTAATGTTGTCATATTAGAAAAAGAACTTTCTGGAATATTCTGGATCACTCAAACCCTTCGAAAAGTTTGAAACCCACGCCACTGATCAGTGACCCACGCGCACGCCAAAAACCACAGAATAATAATTTACACTACGGATCGAAACATTGATTTTCATTTTCATTTTCACACCGAAAAAGAAACTTCAATTCAAAATATCACTTGTCCTGTCAAACAAAACAGTCAACTAAAAAAATCTCGCGAAATTTTAAGTTTTATATTTAAATAGAGTTGTTTAAAAGTGTTGGTGCAAATCAAGCCCAGATAAATATTAACACAGTGATATCTTATTGCTAGGTAACAATGAAAACAGACTTAGTACCGGGACTTGTCGCGTCTACCAAGGCCAGAGTGCGATGCCTTTCTTGCGGTGTCTTCATCCCAAGGGCGAGTAAGTGTATTGAACAGCACCTAAATGGTACAAAACATATAGGAACCATTGAGCTCATGACTGAAAACGGCATTGCTTTCGTCAATGATGCCTTACACTGTCACCCATGTGAACGAAATTTACTTGACGACGAATCGGTTTTAATACACATTAAAAGCGAGGATCACGCGAACTGGATAACTGCGATGGATGATCTTATAGACGGGGAATTTATTACCGTAGACGATTATATGTCTTGTGGGAAAGATACAGCTTTCTGTGAGGTGTGTAACTGCAACATACCATGTACTCTGCAATTCATAGAAGAGCACGTAAACAACATTAATCATCGGACAAAGGTCGCCGATCGCCTGAAACCATTGAATGGCATTTTCTCAAGTGATAACGACGAAAAAGCATGGTGTAAAGTCTGTAATGTGTATATGAACAACACTATTCGTAACATTATCGATCATATTGATGATGATGGACGCCATAGGGCGTGGTTTGATGATATAGATGATTTGATTGAAGATCAGGAAATAACTGTAGATAGTTATTTGGCGAACCAACAACACACACATGCCTTTTGTGCTAGATGTCATCTGAATGTTCTTTGCACTATCCAAGGCATCCAGAGCCATATTAACAGTGAAGCGCATTTGAATCAATTTGGATTATAGGACATAGGAGGCTCCCAGTGGGGGGGCCGCAGTTATCGTTGTGGGTAACCAGTTTTACCAGTGCAGTGTGTAAAATTTACTATGAGACTGACTCTTTTTTAAATCTAGTGTGTATATAAAATAGGTATATTTAGTTTTGAAAGTATCAAAAAAGCTAAACTAACTTTGACTACTAACAGCTATAACTAGTAATCCACAGATAATCCTACTTATTTTTGAGACAATCTTAAATCATTCTCAAATGGACGTTTGTATATTCCCTTCAATGTAATAGATAGTTCAAGAAATCCTAGTAACTGTAAGAAATTCCTGTATAAAACTACCCTCAAATAGCAAACATATGGACTACATGTTACGCAGTAGGCTTAATAGTGAATATTTAGTTTTACAAAGCCCCAATAATTTTTTATATTAAAAATGTATAAATCGATAACTAATGATCTTGTATTAGAATGAGATAGTTATGTTATCAGCGGTGTTGCAGTACAGTTTCAAAACTGCCGCAATGTACAACGGAAGTCATAATTCGTTCCCATTCACACTCGGTGATTAGTACTATGTAGGTATGCAAATTATCCTTATTTTGTGTGACAGTTTTCAGTACTACACATACATAAGTTCACGGCTAATTCCTTCTGGCCTGCCATCTGCTTGTGTCCTTACATAATCCTTCATAAGCTACCTTTACTGTCATTAAACCTTTCATGCAGGGTGGTTTTCAGTGCTTTTGACGTGCCCTTTTTAAGCACCACTGCTATATATATCTCATTTTTATATAAAATCATTGTTTGTGGTAAGTTATATATAATTGCATGTTAAAAGTATATTATCATTTAAAGTTAAATGACAAATAATAATTAAATTCTTAGTGTCTATATAATTATTTATAGTGTTAATGAAAATGTTTACTTAATTATATTATATTATTATGTAATAAAAACTCATTGCTGTCATAGATGATATTCAATCATTATTAGGTCCGTCTTGGGTCCCAATCAAACAGCAGAATTTCGAATTTTGAGAATCTTGAGATTTTGAGAATCTCATATAATGAGAATTTTATTGAATTTAGAATAGAATATCTTTAGTGTTACTGTCAATTGTATTAGGTATAGAAAAACAACCTGAGCAAGCCATACTATACTAAGAAATTATATTTGATCATTCAACAAACTTTTAGGGATTTAAAATAAGCCATTGTTATCATTCCATATCCAATCCCAAATATCAGCTCTATCCATTCAGCCATCGACTAATTGAGAACTGAGCATCTAAACATCCAACATACAAACATTTTGACAAACTTTCACATCTATAACATTAGTAGGAAGTGGGATGGAGACAATGATAACTGTATGGATGATTCACTCGCAAGCATTATCTGCTGCACTAATTCCTTAGATGTCCTTATTTTGAGAGACTGATTTATTAGGAATTCACGACTACCCATCTAATCTAATCTATAATTTACATAATATTTAATTTTATTTCAACGTACATTAAAATATTGTAATAATTACGGTCTGGACTGGCCTGTGACCATAGCCAGTACAACCTGGACTATATATCAGGCAGTTCAGAAATCTGTATATATAAATTTGTAGCTTATTAAGATTCTATTATTTACCATGTTTCTATTAATTATATACGGGTCCATGCTATCACCAACTAATCTAGTTATGTTTTAACCAGCTGTAGCTTTTGGTACTTCATCAATATCAATTACCTATACTGAGCTTTTCAATTCTAATCGCAAGTGCAAGAATGGCCTAACAATGTATGTTTTATACCATACTAGATATTTGTTATCACTCGTGGACATCCAAGCCAGTCCATCTCTGTACCGAATTTGATCTAAATCGGTTTACTAAAACATTGATGGGTCATTTTTACACTTGCAACAGCAATCTATCCTAAACACAATTCATATCAAATGCTAAGTTTTGTTACTATATCATTGTATATCTTAAAGTCCATAGGATATGTATTACACACACAAGACAGTTTTTCATCATTTCGGTGGTTAGTGGATCTATAGTGCTTTTTATAACATTTATACGTAACATAATCTACTGTAAGAATATTGGATGTAAGGTTTATACATAAAAATGTTATATTGTAAATTGTTTGTTATTGGACTAATTGAATTTAATAAAAGATATACCTACTGTATGAATAACAGGCGTTGCAATGTAACATAATTTTGTGAATTATTATTTGTAATAATGTCCTTTCGCACTTTCATAGATGTCACATGTACCATTGTAATAGTATTCCAATACAAATGTTACAACATATATGTTGTCGTGTAATTTCCTTATCCGCATATTCCAATAATTATTTAGTACTAGCTGTTCCCCACGGCTTCGCTTGTATTCTTGCATCTATTTTAAAACATACATACATACATACATATATACATAAATACATACAAATCACGCCCTTTTCCCATTGGGGTAGGCAGAGACAACATCTTTCCACTTGCTACGATCTTGACATATTCCTCTCGCTTCTTCAACTTTCATAAATGTTTTCATACATGCACGCCGGTTGCGGTTAAAACATACATGCCGGTACATACTTATTAGTTTTGTAATAATTTAATAAGGAAATTTGCCCGATTTGTTCACATATGATTATTGCTTCGCTCCTCTAGGTAGTAGCGTGATGATTAGCCTATAACGTTCTTCGGTAAACAGGATATCCGAAACAAAAATAGCTTTTCAATTCGAACCAGGTAGTTCCTGAGATAAACGCGTTCAACCAAACGAACAAACTCCTCAGCTTTATAATATTAAGATTACCTAGAGGTAGATATGTATAGATTAACATACCTCCACGCTTTCCTGAGATAAGCTACTAACATTGATTGTGAATCAAATGAGTTTTTATCAGATTTTTTTCGTAATGGAGGTAGTCCCATATCTTTTCTCTCTCTCTCTCTCTCTCACAGTTTACTCATCAATTTAGAATTAGAAGCAAGTAGGTAAGTATAATATACATATACCTATGTAGGTACCTATCATAAAAATATGCTATGTTTATCAACATTCTAGAACTTATATTTATGTCAAGCACAGGTATATGCACTGTATATGCCCTAGAATAGAATAAAAATTGGTACAGTACTTCCAATTCATTCAGTAAAGTCAGAAGAATTGGTCATATTTAATAGACACATACTTATCTAATCAAATTTCTAAGTAAACTTCACAAACCGTAGGTAATCGTATGACACACATTCGTGATAAGCCATTTTATTTCATTACAGACACATTTTTAGTGGTGTAAGACGTCTTTACACATCTGTTACCATGTCACAGCCATTTAAAGTGTGGTCAAAATTTTCTGTGACCAAAGAAACTGGTACATTTAAGTTTCGGATAGTAGAACCACCGCCCGACCGTTTTGAAGAGGTCGCCGACCTAATAGTTAACCACTATTTGAAAGATGAATCTGTTTCTAAAGCAACAGGTGAGTACATTCAAATTTACTGCCTTAGACTAAAATTCTATGTTTACTACCTACCTCTCAACAATTGAAATATAGCATAAAATCATCACCACGCTACTTAAATATCATCTTATTTTATTCTCTAAACTGTGTAGACCTCTTATTTACCTACTTCAATCTCGGCCGATAACTCTTATGAGTATGGAAATCCCTATTCATTAAATGAGTCATAAATCGTAAGCGGTAAGAAACACAAGAAACAAAAGCGGTTTCGTTCTTTACAATAATGGTCTCTATGAATTCATGCCCTTCGCCCTTAGTTTATTTTTTATTTTATTTTATTTTTTATATTTATTCGGGAATTCAGTTTCTAAAAAATTCGGTCAGAAACTTTGTTTCAATTATGACGCCTGAAGCTCCATGGGGCTCTGTCAATATTTTTTTTTCATAGGTACTGGTACTCTGGTAAGCTATCCTAACCCTAGGTGCACACTTGGCGATAGGCGACAGCTACAGCGAAAGCTTGGCGTTTAGACGCGACGATAGGCTGCCGACAATTTCATAGCGCCACTAGACGCGGCGATTCGTGAACGTCAAGATGGCGGGACCCCGCCAGGTTTTGTGAATATCATGCGATAAGGATTTAATACACATTTCGTACTATTTCATACTTTCATATTAAAATTCAACACCCATGAAATTACTAAATATCTTACAAAGAAAGTGGTCCCGATATTTTTACGTCATAATGGCGGGACCACTATTCCCCTAGCCTGTCGTCGCGTCTAGTTGCCGAGTTTTCGCTGTCGCGTGTCGCCCAGTGTGCGCCTAGTACCTACCTTATAAAAAACAAAGATGAGATCGATTCGATAGTTTAGTTCAAAGTTGACCAAAGAACGTCTATTTTACTAACTTACCGGCAATTATTTTTTATTGCGCTCCGCGACTGCATGATAAACATTCTGTTATATAGTTTATATTATGATGTTTTGTTTGCATGTAAGCTAGATAGATTGAATTATATCAGTTGCACAAGTAGGTACGAGTAGGTACCTATCGACTGTTAGATGTTCTAAAAATTGTAGATAAGAAAGAAAATGTGTCCAACTATCTGTTGTAAGTACCTACATAAATAGATTGTATAATATGAAGTAGGTAGCTATATTAGAGATTGGCTGTGTATGATATTGTGTGTTTAGTTTATTAATTTATAATAATTAGTATGTTCAACTACATTGTATAATATTACCCAATCACATTACATCCAGTTGTTGGGAGAGTGACAGTGTTAAAAGTTTTAGTTTTAATCTACTGCAAATTTGTAGTAGGTAGACTAAAACTCATCTCAACTTAATCTTTCTTTATATACCTTCCTTAAGGTGTGGCCAAAAGTGAGGAAGCAATGGCAGAATATAAGATTATTCGAATGGGAATTCTAAATGATAAAGCCTTACATTCAGTGATATGTTGTTTGGATAACGGGACTGACGAAATTGGCGAAATCATTGGAGGATCTTTTATAACATTAAAAAGAAAGGATGATAAACCGCTTCATATGCAGGTAAATATCTTGTACCTGCTTTTTTTCGTGCGGAAATCCCCACGGATATCCCCACTGTTAGCCAGCGGGGGGGGGGTTATATCGGACTTGAACCGACTAAAACCGTACGCCGTCTTGGGTCTACAAACGCCGGGGTGTAGGGTGGCCCATAAGGCATTTCCCTCGCACCCGACTTACCATGGCGCATCTACGGTTTCTAGGTGGCCCCTTTCGGGTGAGGAAACCATGGTGTCCCCATCCCGGCTGTTTCTGCTGGGGTGACAGGCGGCCTCGCCTGCCACCCCTGGCCTACGCTCATGGAGGATGTTGAGCGACCTCCGGTGTCTGAGTTACTTCCGATGATCTAGTACCTACCTACCTAATAAGTATACTTAATTTAAACTATGGGCTAAAAAGATTCAATCCACATTGGGTTGCAGAAACTTGACAGACTAAGGTATATAACGTAGGTATTTTTTGCGTTGCAGTTTCATCCAAAAACAGCACCATTACAGAAGTATTTAGAAGTAATTCTAGGTATGCTGGATACGTACGACACGATGGCTGAACAGAACGTTGATAAATATTACGATGGAAGAGGTTTAGTCGTGCACTCGAATTACAGAAGACTAGGTATCGGACAAGAGTTAATTAAAACTAGGTTAGTAAAAAGAGGTTTAATAAGTTAGATATTAAATTCGAAGACTTCAAAAAAAAAATTTCTAGTAAGTGCGTAACCAGATAAATCAAATGAGTCCAAACATGACGGATTTACTTTGTTTAGTTTAGAAGTTCCTATGACCACATGCCGTCGCCATCTGCGGACCATGGATCACGTGCACCAGAGTATTGGGCAAGATATATGAGCCTAAACTCGAGTGGCTTATCTTGTTTAGTTCAGAAGTTCCTATGGAAACCTTCCTACTCTATCAGACCAGCTTCATAGTACCATATTATCGTATTGTCACCGAAGATACGCAAGTATAGCAATCTGTGATTTGACCGATATTAATAAACTGAGGGTTATTTTTAAACGCACATCTGTATAACTTTTCAGCACACTATGTAACTGCACTAATTATCTAACTGAATACGTACCTACATCATACCTACCAGAAACATGAATGCTGTGCAAAAATAACTACGTATTTAACTAAACATGACCTACAAAAAAAACTAAAAAATCACACAAAACGAGATGATCGTTTTTATCGAATCACTCTAAATTTTGTCTTGTATACCTACATATTTTTGACATAACAATGATTAACTGATTAAGCATTAACAGTGATATAAATTATGTGATGGTTTTGTTTGATAAAGTTGTAAGTTTGTTGAACTAAGGTATTGTTAGATTAACTATTTTAGTAATAGTTATTTACTAAAATATTTATTAATTTTCAGTAAAACAGTTTTGTAAACTAAACAGACAGTTAAACAGTGGGTATATTTAATTTGATTTAGTTAGTGTGCACGTCAATATTTTGAATATAACTTTGAAATATTTTGTTAGAAAAAAGGAATATATACAGATACCTAGGTATAGATTTAAATAGATGCCTTAGACTAACATATTTATTTAACATAATATAAACAAACTAACAAACAACAGAGCAAGTTAAAAAAAAGTCGAGTTTGCTAGCTTCGTAGTTAGAATGAAAAAATGATGAATAGGTATACTCGTACTCAGGTAAAATTACTGCTATTTCTAGGCGATTGATTTGTCAAGAACTCGGAGTACCGTTGACAGCTGCGTTGATGACAGCCTACGGCACCCAGATAGCAGCTGAACGAGATGGCTGGGAGACCGTGTCTGAATGTAACTATGAAGAAATCGGCAAAAAATATAATATTACTTTCGACAAAAGCAGCCCTGCAACGGCCAAATTGATGATAGCAAGAGCAAAATAATATTTACCTAAAATTGAGGGCAAATATCTTAGCATCTTAGCATAAGCATCTTGTAGCATTTTATGGCAACGACACTACCAGCGATACTACCAGTAGTGTCGTTTACAATTAACGACACTACCGCGCCCATTTTAAATCAATAGCAGTTTAGGCTGAGCATACATTATAGACAAGACAGTTTACAGACAGACTTTCTCTACAGAAACATATGAAAGTGCACACACTAAGACCTAAACAAAGCTGTCTAATTACCTATAACTGTCTAAAGACTGTCCTGTCTCTAAAATGCGTTAGACCTTAGTGTTAACATTGGATGAAGCTCAGAACAGTTTACAGTTGAAAATTTTATTACTGACTGCTTGTAAAGCTTGCACATTCCATTTTTAGTCCATTCCACCATTGCTAGTCCATAGAAAAGTTAATTATTAGATTTACTTTGGCTTTTACGGGACACCCATCTGATCCTCCAACTCCTGAGAGGAAAACTCGCACCACAGCCTCTGGCAATCAACAGGTGAGGTTAGCTTGAACAGTGGAGATCTTAGTGGGGCCTCATACTCCACAAGATTCTCCAGTTTGTGTAATTAAGTTCCACAAATTGGCAACACTGCTTAGCATATTAAAATTTTTACGTAAAGATAACTCGGGAGTTGGGTATAATAAAACGCATAAAAATGTTTTTAGAGTATAATATTAGAATATATTAGATTATCAAGTTATCAATGATTAAATCGATGATTGTCCTGTAAGTAACATGAAATTATTATGGTAGTATATGATTTTTTTTAGAATAAAGGTAACCTATAATAGGGCATAGCAGTAATGCTTGCAGATGTAAATTAACATTAGGTATTTTTACTGCATATTTCTGCAAAATTATATAAAATAATAAATTAAGATAACTAACATTTAAATACTACGTATCAAAGACTTGGTAATTGAATACATAATTTGTTTGTTTTTTTTTTTCTAATAAAAATATTCACAAAAATATATGGTTTTACATAACACTATCAAATAATGAAAACATTTAGCAGGTACCTACTCATTAAAATCTAATATCAGGTGCACACCAAGCGAACAAAAACAAGAGACCCATGTTGAATTCTAAAACCGTCCCCGCAATTCACGGTGGCTCAGTAGGCCAGAGTATTCACCCAGTGAGGGTCTGGTGGCGGGTTCAAGTCCCGTACTAGATGTTCACTTTTTAGAGCTCAATCAATACTCGTAAAAGTAGCCAATGTGGGCAATGTGTTACTCCAGACTAGGTATTATCAATCCCTTTACCAAGTTTCCGTTAGACCCGTTTAGCCGTTTGTGTGCTTGCTCGTTTGCTACCCATCCAAACATATTTACAAACTTCAACATTTATAATATTAATAGCATTATTATACTAAGATACAGTCTAATAAGCAAAGGGATAGTCATCTTCTTCTTCCTCTCTAATGACCTGCAAGGGTTCCTGCATTGGTCCTGATGGAGTTCGTGTCCTTGCGTGATCGACGCTCGTATTTGGAGGTGGGCTTGGAGCACCAGTGGGTTCGCCCCCAAGCCTATGTCGGATCCTCTCCTCGTCTAAGTTGAGGACTACCCCGATATCTTCGATACAGCAGTCAATGCTGGTCATGCAGTCCGTTAGATTGTTCTGCAAAGTTCTGAAAGACATGACATCTATTGTCAGGAGATGCGGTATGCCAGGTAAGTAAAGTGAACTCTAGCTCCCCACAAGTTTTGACCACAGATGTTTGCAACTCGGCTTTCTTTAAAAAAAACTTGCATGAGACGAGTGGTTTTAACGTTAATTTAGTGATGGATTTGTGGGGTTACAGCTTATCAATATTCGGTGAAGACATAGCCATTGTTGATCACCACCACGGTTGATCAAGTCATTGCGTTGAGGTTTTATGAGTGACAGCCCTGAAGAGTTACCTACTCTTTTTACCAGGTCTGTGTCAGATGAGATATTGGAGTGAATTCGCATGTAGGTACCTATGTATTTATTTTGTACTTCGGGCGTTGCAAGCTTTCATAAACCACGGCAAGGGACAACATACAACACACCATTAGCATAAAGTTGACTAGTTACCTATGTGTTTATTTGGTATCTTAGCAGTATAAAAACACAAACTGTGCAAAGTCAATAACATATTATATTGTAATATAGCTACCTATAAATTCTGCGGCGGTTCATTGACGGCGGCCGGTGTCATGAAGATCCTAAACTAAACTTTATTCTCATGAAGTTAAAGTTCACTATTATAGAGTAAATTTTGAATTTTAGTTTAGAATGTTTAAAATTCAGGTAATGGTGCCGCAGTTCACGGTACCCCCTCTTTGATGTAATCGTGAGTTATGGTATTGTATTAAGGATTCGTTCGCACATGTCACAATTTGATTTGAAAAATCCTATAGGTACTTTACAATACCTCAGACTTGCTTTTTTGTTGTTTTTTGTTACACTACTAAGGCATTAGATCCAATTAATATTTTTCTGTTATAATAAATAAATTAAAAAAAAACTTAGGTTGGTAACTTTAATCAAAGGTTGGTAAATAATGTAATTACCCTATTCCCTTAAAATTTGTTGGGAATCACTGCGTATGGAACCAGTTAGCCCTCAGATAGCTATGACACTGTGCGCAGTGTACGCAAGTAAGGAAAACTAAACTAGTCATCTCGATTCGCACTCTAAATGACTATTTTTTTTTAAATTACTAAGTAGGTAGGTAGGTAATTATCTACTTTATACTTGGTTGGTATTTTAAGTATGGATGAAACGTAGGACTTTCTTTTATATCTGTGATCTAGGTATCGTATTTGTCAAATCAGCAACAGATGTGAACGCGTCTTAATGTTAATGAATGAAAATTTATATAAACGGCATTAACTGGTTACTGCGGTTTATAAATCAGAAATAGGTTGTAAACTAATAAGGGTTCAAGGCGATAAAACAGGTAGCTTGGTACGTGCTGGCTGGGCGGAAAACAATATAGGTAAATAAGTGTTCAGATAGTTTTGAAACCGTACCTATCTACAATACGTTACATCATCGGCGAACCCATAAAATTTCTTACTAAATATGTCTCTCAAAGCTAAATAAGGTTTCATAAAAAAGAAAAAGTACATTACCTATTAGATACCTTTTTTTCGTGCGGGGGACCCCTCGGATACCCACCCCGCACGTCAAAGGGACACGTAGAGGGCCTCCAACCAGCCCTCTGGAGGTCCATTCCGCCTCTGTCAGTGTCACGCCTGCGAGTGAGACGCGTTGTCGTCTCCGTTGCCTGGGTGTACTACATGGAGGTTCCGGCCCAAACCCTGGAGGTTCCGACCCACATTCAACGTCCAGTGCCTACTAAATTCAGAAGACATATTCCACTCACATACTTACTTACGTAATTCTCTTATGGTTTTTCCTTAGCACCTTGATGAAATTCCTCAATCTACCGAGTTCTTCTTTTAAACTTCTCTCTACTTCGTCCGTAGTGAGTTCAGTCGTGGGCCGCAGGTTGCGGTCTGCTATCCTGGCTAGAATCAGGCGTTCTTGCTCCATCGTCTCCAAAAGATTCTGCTCTGTAGCAGTTAATTCTTCTGCCAGAGCACTACGGTCTCGCGCTGCCTACGAAAATGTTCCTCATTGATAAAGTATTTTTCTTTTGAGGTAACCGTAGCCTAGTTATACGAGTATATGCTAGTTCAAGGGAATCGCTTCAGGGGTCTATATACTCTACAAAGATACTTAACCCTCCCTGGTCCCAGTGGTGATTTAGCTCCATATGGTACCTTGCAGAGTATTCTATGCTCCTGGAGAATTATCTATATCTATCCTGCCACAAACTGCATGTAGACAGCACTTGTTTAAAGTTGCAATCTAGGTAGAGTACCTGACCTGTCGTTCAGACCCTACCACTGAATATTGCAATCTAACCTCATCTCTTTGCCAGTTAAGATCTTGCAGTTTGAGTTTATTAGCGTGCAGGCGTTTGCGAAGTACCGAATCCACTCTTGCGCTGTACGACTGTGCTGTTATTGACAGATGGACCCTAGCTCCTCGTACCTGAGGGCCAAAGAAATTGTTATCATTGGTATACCTATAAGTTTTTTGTAGTCGGCCCTACTGATAGAAAGTGGTTACCATGCCTATAAATACTTGCAACACTTCCAAGGACAGGACGTTACCTACTCCAACGAACAAACGTAACGCATGGTAAACGCGTTCATCACCAGTAACACAATATTTATCACCACTATATCCCACTGGTACGACCCTCTGCTAAGTCCACGCGATTTTTTTCCCTTTTCCTTACCACGATGCAGTTGATCTACGGGTAATTTTAAAATATTTTAGTCCTAACATAGATGTTTATCTATAGGGCAAAGGTAGGTATCAAAACAAACCTGTTGCCTTGTAACGATGGCGCTATTCAAGGCTTGAAGACCATTTCGCTTTAGAGACATACAACGTTGTTCCCATAGATCGACAGGCGATTTTCTGAGAATAGAAATATTATTGAAGTGGTATTTTTATAAAGTAGAGTTAAATCAGAAATGACAGCAACGCGGTCACCTTGTGTTTTGAACCTATTCTCGAGTTCCATACGGTGAGATGAGATTCATACTTCAGTAAGACTGTATTTTTATATCGTTAGGTATATTCGTTAGGAAGGAAAATATTTTAGAGCAAAGGCCTACGTTATTACCAACTGCATAGTGAACTCACTTCTTTTTTGTTGTTTTTCGAGCTTTAGTTGAAGGAAATTCTTGCAAACCATTTTTAGCACAACCCTCTTCTACACTAAGCGCTTGACCTTTCTGAAGAATGTCATTCTGGATGTTTTTTCTAGTTTTATCTAATACAGCTATCTGATCAGACAATAATTTTGTTAAATTCCCAAATTTTTTCTTCTGTTTTAAAAGAAAATCGTATTCCTGAAACGTAATTGTATCATGTATTGGTGTAGACATCTATCTATGTAGTTACTTTTGTATAAAAGGAAATGTGTGTCAATGGTTGCGATGTAAGCCAATCATTTCAATAACAGTCACTACCGCAGACATCGCAAACGTGTTTGGTTTGTACACTACTTGTCATGTTTTCCAAATTTGGGTAGATTGCCTTTTTATTTTTTGGAAATCCTTTCGACCTTCACCTTGCCGTAACTAACAGTGGTTTATGCCATACTCATTTTAGTAGCGTTCAAGGTTTTCAAATGCACTCGTAATCCGAGTGCCAATCCCGGTTGAATCCAAAGGTTGCAGTTTGAAGCCCCGGGGTCCACTTTCCTATACTCCTTACATCATTTAGGTAGGTATTTGTTTTATCTTCAATCTCAAAAGGCATGAGCCTCGTCCGTCAATTAGCAGATGTACCTACCAGCATTGCGTTGGTTTGGTTTAAACTTCGATGATCTTGGTGGAGACCTATACACCCATGATATATAGGCAAAGAAATAATAAGAGAACCTGCAAAAGCGCTTGCTCCACATCATCACACATAGGCGTTAAGGCTCCAGGTTTGCTGCGACCGTTCAGCTCTTCCTCAATCCGATCGATAACTACTTCAAGCGCGTGATGTTCATGTTGGAGTGCTGATATTCCATCTTGAAGCCGTTTGCTTAAGTCCTCCAGAACCCAACGCCAGGACGAAATAGCTGATATTCTGAGGTGGTGGAAATAATCGGTTGCTCAATGGAATGTAATCGGTAGCTGAATGGAAGTCGCCGAATTTCAATACGGAAAATATTGAAATTCGATGACTGTACGGCTTCGGTGGAGGGGTTTCGATATGTTTAGAATGGTCACCCATCCAAAGACTGATCTGGTTAGTATTGCTTAACCTTGAAATATGCTAACCTACTCAGTTACTGCTTTGGCACTCACCCCCTACTTAGCTACCAGCCCCATATATGGATATGGACATGAAACTATGCACTGGTGTGTACCTACACCAGTGCATAGTAGCACCGCAACAAAGCATATTGTAATATCATATCACCTCTCTTGAATGCATTTTTTAAAGAGGTACTCGTTACTCTCCCTTGCAAAGTTGTTGAGCATCACAAGTTCCTGTGTTTCATTGACCTGTTCCACTACTTCAGCACTTAGTTTATTGTTTAAATTTTTCAAATTGGTTACAATATCACAAGGGCAACCCAGGTAATCTTCGTCTGCATCGTTCTCAACCATTGTCTCAATTTTGTAAAACTATTCAAAAAACTTTTAGGTTATTTTTAAATGACAATTTGTAGATGACATTTCTTACGTCATAACAGCTAATTAACGGGAAAAAAATGTTGTAATTTTTTTTATTCATGAAATGCATCGTAGACTGAGTATTTATTCTCAGTCAACGAAATGCGTAGACATGGCGTAGACTAGCGTAGGCCGTAGACCGCCGTAGAGAAGCAAGATCATGCGTAGCGTACTTCCATGTAGAAAGTACAATAAGCTTCTTGGTGTAGAATATGGAATTGCATGGAATGCTACGCATAGTGGACAGTTTGAAATAAGTTAGCTTACACCGACAATACTTAGGCACTTCTTTTTTTAAAACAAAGTCTCACACAGTAATTTCTTTAATTCTTTAATAATGACATCAAACAATTCAATTGTATACCAAACAATTAAATAACACCATAAGAAGTAATATTTTCAGTTATACTGGTAATTAATTTACCTAATGACGTTGCATCTCCTTAAGAACTAGGTACACAGGTTTCAATAGAACAAAGTAGACAAATTCTGCAACACTGATGATGCTGAAGCCGAGGAACAGACTCAGAAGACCTCCGATAGCACCTAATGAAGAACAGTTGAATTGAGTCAGGATTTGACCAGGCGCCTTACCTCTTCAGTCTTATAGCAATTCAAAAATTAAGCAAAGCGGTGTACCTATTCTGCTTCATATTTCTCCCTCATGTAAACTGTATTACTTTTGAATTGCTATAATAGCGTAGTGGTAGAACCCCGGTCGAAATACCTTTAAAATGGATGTTCAAAGTTAAAAGGCCTTTATAGCTAGGCTATTAGAGTGCTCGAGACCCAAACCAACCTCATCTGCTAGCTGATACAACTACTAATAAAAACTTACCCACAAAATAAAAATCATCATACTGCGCGTGTCGGTGCTGACCAAGAAACATGTCGTCGTAGAAATGAACGTTGATCTGAGTTACTTCGCCACTGAAACAAGTAGGTATTAGGTGAGTAAGTAGATTTTAAATGTCAATCAGGATGTATTCATAATACTGTTTATAATTAGATTAAAAATTAAGAATAATTTATAGTAAGTACTCGTAATAATCTTGTAGGGAAAGTCGTCTTGACACTTTTATCATCCATATTATTAGCACCAAATTTTATCAAAATTTGTAAAGTATTTTAACGTGAAAGCGTCAGAGTTAAATTTGCATTTTATTAGATAATTTTGATGAAATTTGGTACGGAAATAGACTGATGATCTTGGGAAAGGAGATAGGATATATTTAATCGCGTTAACGGACTACCACACAGGCAAAGTCGCAGGCAACAGACAGTTCTCCATACTTACGGCCTCAACTTTCCCCATTTATGAGAAAGGTTTTCCTGGTCCTTAGTCAGGTCGGAGTAGAAGACCTGCGACGCGTACATAATGTCGTTGCAAGATGGGTGGCAGGACCTGGACTCGTGTTGGTTGCTCGTGTCATCCCCACTCTCAGTCTCGCTCTCGGCATAGTACGCGTACATCAGCTTTTCTACATTAAAACAGTAGATAATTTTTGATTCCCCTCCCCGTCGATCCGAACCAACCGTGAGGTAGGTATGCCGGAATCGAATTTAGTCTGTTCGATTCCGACATAGGACACACCGCACCGAAGGTCGTTAGAGAAGAGTGGTCTGAACCGAGGGGTTTCCGTATGTCAATAAAGTTACTATCGCCTTCTTCTTGCCAAAGTTAGGCGGTGGTAATGATAATCTTGAGTAATTGAACAACAAGGAATTGAAGGATATTAAAATATAACACCAAATTTTAAGGTGACTTTCAATTAGCTATAATTACTTACTTATACTTACAAGAAAAATGTGGTTACACTATGAAGTTGCTTTATTCTGAAACACTTAACTTTTTATAAACCTCACCTCCGACTTTATTAATGCAGTTGTAGTCTTCCTTCGTAGAACAGACGGGCTCCCACATAAATTTTCCTGTGAAAAATAATTTGCATTCTAAATATTGCTTTTAAATTAGATGTGAAAACTACCCGGAAGTCTTGAAAAATGGAGTAATATGTACCGTGCGGTTTACAGGACAATCACCCTGACTTCTAAGAACTTAAAGATAAGATTGGAAGTAAGTTGGCAGTATAACTATAGCAAAAGGCGGTTTCACTCTTCGTCGCTGACTTGATAAATGAAAATTCAGGTACTTAGGTACTGTAATTTTTTAGTTCCGTAGGTACCTACAGTCAAAATACGTAATGACTTGTTAACAATCTGGTACTTAAGTACCATTGTTAAAATTTTTACATGACTCGTGTAGAGTTACATTACACTTATTTTGATATTGGGTTTAGGAGAAATCCTAATTTGTAAGTAGAAATGTATGAATGTTTGGTGCTCTTTCACACAAAAAATACTGAACGGATCTGAATGGAGTTCGGTACAGAGATAGGGCTATCTGGAATAACATAGGCTCTTTTTACATAGGAATAGGATCCTGTGAGTTGCGGGAACGGGATTAGTACCTATTACATGCGTGTAGAGGTACGGGCAACTGCTAGTAAAAATAATATAAAGTAATTTTATAGTTTTTTATTACTATACCAGCGTTGCCCCGCGGCTCTGCCGGTGGCATACTTCGTCCCCGTGGCAGGATAAAAGTATCCTATGTCCATCTCCTAGTTCTAAGCTACCTCCCCATCAATTTTCAGCCAAATCGGGCCAGTCGTTCTCGCGTGATGCCGTGACCAAGGGAATTAGGGATTTATTTTTATATAAGTACTAGCTGTCTCGGCGAACTTCGTACCGCCATATTTTCCACCCGCGTGCAATTCCGTTCCCATTCCTGTTCCCGTTCCCATTCCCATTCCTACTACTTCTACTACTACTTTCTGAAATTTTCTGTACAACTGTTTTATTATTTTTTTTCGTAAGAACCTTCTCCCGATAATAACAAACACAACAAAAAAAGAATTAGTGAAATCGGTAGAGCCGTTGGTGAGTTATGCGCTTACCAACACATTTTGCGATTCATTTTTATATTATAGATAAAGATATTTGAAATTAATGATGATTAATGGTGGATCTTTATATCCGCTATAAGATATAATACGAATACACGGATATCAAGCACATCCCTAGAACCTAATGACCAAACGAGTTAAAAACTTATATACGTACGGGGCCAGTTGAATAACACACATTTACACATCTCCCTTGCTTCTCTCACCAGAATATCATGTTTACAGTTACTGTCCGTATAAAACTCGTAGTACTGGAGTCTCTTCTCGTTTTGAAAGAAGCACTGTCTCTTGTAAGCGGATAGTGAACGGAGCGAACTGTCGGTCTTGTACGTGAGAGGTGTGACTTCGATGGTTGTCATTCGGTCCATGGGTAATCGCAGCACGGTGCTTGTGTAGACGTGGTCAGTGGGAGAGCTGATCAAGACCTGCAATAACGGATACCTATGCTGAAGAATTTTAGCGATATAATAACATTCAATGAAATTTTAAAATAATTAGTATGCTAACTATTCGTATCGTAATACTTTTTTTTATTATTTTTTGGTGCAACGCGAACAATCGCGAAGAACAATGTGCCTGAATTACTTTTTTGCGTGTGCTAGTACACAATTATTTGTGTGAAATGTGTTGCACTAAAATAAAAGGTTTTTCTTTCTTTCTTAATGATTTTTGATATTTGATTACGGTAAATGGCTCTACTGGCGCCCTAAGCCGTAGAATATATCGGAGAATTTTGAACATCTAGAACGGGTCCAGGTAGCTCCGTTGGCCAGAGTATTGTAAGGGACGGGACTGGTCGCGGGTTCAAGTCCCGTCCTGGATGTTCACTTTTTCCGATCATAGATTTAGTTTTTATTAAAGTGGGACTCAAGGGCAAGACTAAATACCTATGTTACTCTATATCTATAGCAGCGATCTATAGTAATGTTATAAAAGTTTTAATTTATTTGTTTGTAATTCATAAACTCTGAAACTACTGAACCGATTTCAAGAATTATGTCACCATTACTAAATTACCCCTGAGTTACAAAACCTACGTTGTAAGCGCGCACCAACACTGACTACATTTTTTATATATCGTGCAGTTGTTTTATAGCTGTGGTTTATGACATAAAATTACCCACAATAATACAATTTTGATGCTCCGGTTAAAGTACTCCAGATTGTAGGAATAAGGAAGATAGTCCTAGTATGTTGGTAAAGGACTTCAAGTCCATATTGGAGTGAAGAAAAAAGGACCTGAATCGCTTGAATTTATCGCAGGATTTTCAATACTCACAGTAAACCCTAAGCTGTTCCCTTCACAATCGACCTGGTGTTCACTGATATTTAGGAACAGTTCCACACCTAGGCCATTGGCCTCTCCAGAAGCCATAACTCTTAGCGGTTTCATCCCTAGGTCCGGAGGAAACGCTTTTGGATAGGCAGTGTCAAGGTTCCATTGTAAGGCAGCTGGTTCCGCATCGAAGTTGAAAGATTTCTGCCAAGACAAGGTGTCATTTGACCTGAAAGGAAGAATAACTGTTTGGTTTGGAACCCTCAAAATAGTGAGGGTTTTTTAGAAACAGTAGTCATTACATTGACAATACCTACTACCTAAAAAAATTTTTTTAGAAATCAAGTAGGTATGTAGTTATGTAAGCCATAAAACTTTTTGTTATCTTTCTCACTCACTCATACTAATTATACGGAGTATCATAATGATAGTGACGCGAACGGCCGTACCATAACTACCTCTGAACCACTCTTCAAATTAATTTCAGACGCGTTGCCGTCATCAAAATCTCTAGAGATCAAGTTTAAGTCACCTGCAAGCTGCTAATACACTGGATTTCATCTCGAGGTTGGAGGGTTAGATGGCAGTCGCTTTCGTAAAACACGAGATAAATCAATCCATAAAGGGAGGAGTAGTAGAAAAGCGAATTCTGGGCTCTAAAGATGATGATGAATATTTAGAGTTTTACTTACATAGCGTTTAAGGGTAGGCTGTTGAAGGCGTAGCACAACCCGTAGTTAGTGAAGATGGGTTGGAAGAGCTCGCAGCACTTGTCAATCTCCCAGTAGGCTGCGTGCTTCGGAGGCCAGTTACAAGCTTTTATTA